>BSDF01000005.1:74875480-76155753 GCA_027925045.1 Hypotaenidia okinawae
GAAGCTTGTAAGGCCACAATTCAGCAGGATACTGTAGGAAACATGGCAGTTTCAAAAGCTCACTGTGGAATGAGTACTGAATATGCTATCAGCAATAAGTGATTCAGCAGGCTAACTGAGAAGAAAACTATATGCTGAAAAAAAGAAGTCACTGAAGGAAACCTGCTTTCACATAAACTGTTATGACAGCATACAACTGGTGACATGGCAGTGATGACTATGTCCTGACTCTCACCGGCCACAGACTTGCTTCAACCTGTCTTTTGTCTCTCCAGTACCCTAATTCCAAACTCAGTCTTCCTGAAATCCTGACCTTTTTTCTCTGAAACAATTCAATATACTGAATGCAAGTATATATGCAAGGCCTTTCTCATCTTTTGAGCTGTGTTTCTTCACCTGAACTGACTCCTGAAGCCTGTGTTTCCTGCAAGCCATGGGCACGCAGGAGAAAACAAATCTATTGTTTCTCCTCTTAAATGCAACTCCACAGGGAAGGCAACATGCTGACAATTCAGTGAGCCTTGCAACATCACTTACTTCTGCCAAACACTGTGCCATAGATTTGAATTAAGGTTACATGGTTCAACCAAAGGTACTAACAAGTTTAAGCCAAAAAAGTGGTAAAAAAACCCCATGAAAACCCAACCGACACCAACCAACAAAAAAAACCCCAAACAAACAAAACCCACGCACAAAGAAACCCCACCAGCGTTTTAAAATTCAGAATCAAAATCTGAGAGTTTTCAAGGCTGCCACGTCCTTTAAAAAAAACAGAATTCAGACTATGTGCAAGACACAGAAATTGGTTAAGTACTATTAAAATAACTCGCTATATTAATTTTAGAATATTCACACATCTGAATACTCTAGTCCCTTTTTCAAAACAAACCATCAATCTCTGTATTCAGAATGACTTTCTGGTAGCTGGTCTTCAGTGCAAGGCTCACCAGAACTGTGTACATTTTTTTTTTTCCTGAAGTGCTCAAGTAGGACATGCCTATCAGTTCAAGACACTTCTTCCTCCTGCCCTTTCCAGTAAAGGGTAGGAGAAGGAAGATCAAGCAGTGGACCTACTGCAGAAGAGGATGCATATATAAATTTGCATGCCCACATACAAAAAACATGGCCATGCATGACTTCCCTTTGATGTTGATAAACTGTCTGTAGAAGCTCACAATATCAACGCTAACCTTCTGTTTAATGTGACAAAACTGTCAAGCTCCTCACACCTAAGAAACTCATTATATTAGCCAAGTTCTTTTTTTCTTTTTAAAACCACACTTGGATGTATAAACCAAACAACTATTAAAATACTCATCTTCATGGACACAACCACATCTAATGTATGTCTAATGCATAAAGAGAGTGCAGACATTTTCTAGACATAATTAACAACTGCACATGAAACTTTAACTTTCTGAAAAAGTTTTTTTAACAGATTCAAACCAGCATTTTAGACGGAGTTACTCTCTTCCTGTGATTTCTAAGCTCAGCAAGAACTGAAAGCTGCCATTATCTAACAGCTCTTTACCAGTCCATACAAAATGAACTGTGACAGTTAATGTGACCCACACAGGCCTGCAGTCATGAAAATTGGAATACCTTTTACCCTTAAATAGGGCACAAGGACAGGTGACCAGAAAATGCTACTAATTCCATTCTGGAGTACAGTCATGGGTCAGTATCTATTTAACTCAGGCAGTTTAAAGCATTCCACTGAAAAATTCGTGGAATATTTTGTCCAGTACCAATTTTCACATTTTTGAAAGTGAGAAATCATAAACTAAATTTACGTCATTCACACATTTATGAATGACAATATAGGAAACTATTGTCACATACTTAATTCTAACAAATGGTACAATTTTGGACATCTTTAGTGTGAATTTTAGTCACACTTAGAACTGTTTTGCTTTATGCCAACAGCATCTATTAACATACAGAAATGAACTATATCTCAACAGAGTTTCTTTCTCTTTTCACTAGTTGGGCAGACAGCAGGCTCTCTATACTCCAGTCATATTAGCTGACTTTCAAGGGGGAGCCTAGTAATGCATACATAAGCCTATGCAGCATGCACTTCTTTATATTTGAACATCCTCATAACATCTCCAGTGATCAGAGTCTGGCAAAAAAAAAACCCAAAAACCAAAGACCAAAAAATCCACGCCAAAACCCCCACAAAGAAACAAACAGGTTATAAGAAAGGTAATTAAATCCTTGCTTTAACCTGGCATAGAAAATTTCTTAACTTTGTTTCCTAGGACTGATACTGTTCTTCTTGGAAGTGCAGTACAAGGAGCCCTACATGTTTCTGTACTTACCATTATTCCTATTAGTCACATCTCTGAAGCTATGTAGAAACTGAAACTGTGTTACAGTAAAATTCAAGCAATGCTGAAGGCCTGCCTGTAAAGTCAGAAACCATTTGTTGTGCAGAAGGCTAACAGAAATGTCAGTATGCAGCTGTGTTACCATCGCTGCTTAGGTCTCTTTCTTCCTCTGATAATCTTCTGCTTCTCCAAAAGATGTACCAGGAATTTATACCTGCTACCAGCAAATAAGGAAAAGACTGTTTTCTTAGTACTTCTCTAACCATTAATCCATACTTCTCAGTGTATACTTCAACATGTAATTTACAAGTTCCTATGAGTTTAAGAAATAAAGCATATTATCTATATAGTATTGAAAATACAGAATATATGAAGATTGCACATTCAGTACATAATATTAAACTTAGGTCTAGTTAAGTACTCTCCAGTGGCTAGAAAAGCTCTGTAGTTTTATGTCAACCCCCAGGATCTTCATGCGATTGCTTTCCATGAATTTTACTTCTATCACACAATCAGCAGGGGATATGCAGCCATGATTTACAGGCTCCCAGTAGCTCCGCAGAGCTGTGAAAGCCTGATTTACTGCATGCACTGACCTTCTTCACCCTGTAGTGGAGCCTACAGCCCTGCCTTGAAAATGTCCAAGTTACTCTGGAACAGAAATGAAAGTGAGTAGAAGCATCTAAAGACAGTTAGATGTCTGCTGCCTTTTAACAATCATTAGCAATCACTTTTACTGACTAGTAAAGTGTCAGATTACTGCTGCTAATTAAAGACCATCTAGTTTAAAAGCATTTTTTCTGAGTTTCCCAGAGGAAAATATTCACACCGATTCAAGGTGGTAAGGTTTTTCACATGTGAAATTCAGCTGAGCACCACTAACATAAAAGAACACCAGCCCACGTTTAAAGGAAGCCATATCCACATCACAGCCTGACTCACCCACAGGGCCGCCATCGAACACTGAAGCAGGTAACCTTACCTGGCAAAACAAGGGAGGTTTAACAACCATCATTGAGAACCTTGCTTTATCAAGCAGTTATTCTCTGGGACAGTTCTCTAGGAAAAGGCTAGCAAATAGAGAGTCAAAGGACTCTCTAATGCGTGTGCTAGTAAAAAAAATGTGTTTATAAAGAAACCACATAGAATACACTGATGTTTTTGTCATGTGCATTACTTCAGTTCAGCAGCGCCATCTGGGATAAGTTACTGTGTGTTTGGTACTGGGCCTGTATTTGTCTCCCGCGAAGTGCATGTTCTCAATTTGGTATTTTTTCCTAGTTGGTTTAGTCTACTGGAACTGCTGCAGCTGCTAACACTCCAGAAATTCCAGGAAAAAGAGAACTTCTGAACCTATGGCCTTTGTTGTTTGGTTGGTTTTTTTTTCTGAGAAAGCTCTTGCAAGTTAGACCACACCACACAGTATACATGAGGAAATTTTACTGCCTGATAAGAACCAGTATTACATTAGCTTCATGTAAGCTCTATCAGTTTGTCTGTCAACAGAGAGAACAAACAAAGAAAATAAAGACATGTTTTCAATTTTTCTATCAGATACAGCCAGAGTGCTCATGGAGCTACCTAAGCTGAGAACACACTGACTTCTAATGCTGCAAACGCTATTGCAAAGCACCAAAAAAAAATCTGAGGAAATCAAGTGAGAAGTCCAGGATTTCTGCAGCCAGCCTTGATACCCTACTCAGACTGCAAACAGCTTTGGCTGGTGGGAATGATCTGGTGGTTTCCACAGCGAGTGCAGGACTGGCAACCTTGGGCATGTCACTGAGCATCAATCTTCAAAAGAAACAAGCTAGTGAACTCTGAGTGTTCACCATACCCAGCTTTTCTTGGTTACTCTTTCTTCTTTTCTGCAGCTCATCCAACCTTTTATAAACTGAGGCAATTAGAACTTCTAATAGGTGGGGGAAGAAGCAGGAGCAGCTGTCAGGACCCTGCAAATAAGAGTGGAAGGGGAAGGCTGGGTAGATGACAGCTGCTGGCAAGGCTGCCTGACAGCTGAGAGTTCCCAGAAAGGCAAGATCTGCCCTGATGAGGAGGCCATCAGGAAGGCAAAGAGCTCATTATGGTCAGCCTGCAGCCACCACATTGAGAGCAACAGGCTGTCCAGTTCTATGACTGCCTTGTGCTACCTGGGTCGGCAAACCCCAGTGCCCTGCCTCAGGCCCCATGCGTCTTTCTTCCCCTCCCCCCCCGTGCTGCTGTGATCTGTTGTTCCCCGAGCCAGCCAGCCTCCCATTGCCAGGGGTCGCCTGGGCTGGAGGCTGCCGCACCCCACACCGTCCCTGCCCGCACCTCCCCTCAGGGCCCCTGCCCCCCCGCCATCTTCCCGGGTCACCGCAGGCCGCCATCTTCCTCCGCCCCTCAGGGAACCCAGGCCAGCCAATTCCTTGTGCAAATCTGCCATCTGCTGGTAAGGACGGGTAAAGGGATGCTTTACAAACGTGCTGCCCGGGCTAATTCCTAAAGAGTGATTACTAAAAATAAGGGGGGTGTTTGTTAATTTAACTTTTGTGCATAACCACAGTTTCTCCTACAGTCAGCACGTTTCTAACAAATCCACGTGGTTTGACGGTTTTGGCCACAGCTGCTGGGTTCCCTTGGCAGCACAGTACCCCATGTTTTCCTGACTCCCTGATCAGCAGGGGAGCTCAGAAGCTCTGCCAGGGTCTGTCGTGGGGGAAAACCGTGGAACAGCAGGGTCTACAGAATGGGGCAGGCCCAGCAGAGGCCCAGGGTGGGCAGACCTAACTAAGGTCCTGGGCACGGCCAGTGAGAAGCATGAAGTTCCCAGAAGCCCCACAGGGAGTGGGGTCACACAGGCCAGGTGCTGCCTGGGGACTTCTGCATACCAACAGACCCTCCATATGTTGGGGTTTCTGCTGCCTACGTTACCTTCTCTGGCACCATGCTCAGTGTGAGAAACATGGAGGCTGAGAGAAGTCCTGGGAGTCTCGGCAAGATACTGTCCAGCAGCTTGTTAAAATTGAGAGTGAAATAGTGTTCAAGTCCAGCAAAACATACTGAAAAATGATGGCTGACTGGTTCTCTCTTCTTTGCAGGAGTTTGCACAATTTAGATCCTAGTTCCTCAGCTATTCTCATTCTTAACCTGAAGAAATGCTGTGGCTTAGAGAAGGAAAGGAAACATCTCTGCTTTTCTGCTGGAGCTCTCCTCTTTAGACCCGTAACTCCAGGTATGCTGGTGGTTGGTGATGATGATATTTCTCCAATAACAGGAAAACTGATGAGACAGTAATCAATACTGTCTCAAGTAACTGCATGTTAATTTGTACTGAACCAAATCCAATAGCTGAACAAAAAACATAACCTATGATAATTAGTGACTTACATGTTTTATGAAAAACAGTGGATTTTTGTTTGTAACCATGGATGGCTGTTACACATTGTTACAACTACCATTTACTTCTGGTAAGAGGTAACTCCACGTTCTGGCTCTCTATCACATGTAGCTTCCATTGTTTGCAGTTGAGTATTTCAGCTATTATTCTATCAGAAAAAAATATGCTGATAAGGAAATCAAGAAACCAGTCCTGGAAAACAGCTGATTGCTGTGTGACAAGTAAATTCTTGACAGATGACACTAGATTTCCACATGCAGTCCCTAGTCATTCCCTGGAAACCCTGACTGGTGCTGAGTTCAATGCTTTATATGTTTTTGAATATTTTTCTTTGTTGTTACGTGTCCTCAAAGAAGTGAGGAAATGAGAAGCTTTGAAGTATCTTGCAAGGGACATGTTTGCCAGGAATTTTCTTCTCTGCATTTTGGAACATGGTCTGATTTGTTGGGTTTTGTTTTCTTACACAAATCATTTGCTTTCTTCATGCTTTAATATGTAATGTTTGATGTTGACACGTCTTCTAATTTTGTTGGCACATGGTATTTCCTTCAAGCCGGCATTGTAGCTGAAAGACAAAAAAGCTATGTAATATGCATTTCCTTCCCAGCCATTTAATTCAACATCCTACCACACTTCTAAAAAGCTCAGCGTTCTTGAAAATCTAATAACATTGTATGGACTGGATAACGTTTTCATCACAAGTACTTAAGGGGATCCCCACTGCCAATCTCATAGACTTCACATTGATTAAGGAAGCAGTGAATTACACAAATTTCATTTTTGATGCACTAGAAAGTTTGGGGTTTTTTAGATTTTTCTCATGATAGTTCACAAGAGTTATATTGAATAGAAAGTGCTGCATTTGTACTTGTATTTGTGATAGTATGGTATTGTCTCTCCTGTTTTAATGGGTAATTCTGAGGTGTTTGGTGTGAACAAAAATGTGTTCTTATGCTTATTCTTCCTTCTTTGATATCTAGTATTTCATAGTTCCTACAGAGGATGGTGGTTATTTCTTAGGGGTGTGTTCTGGTTATGTGTAAAAAACAAAAAAAAACCCCAATGTGTCTGCTTCTGTATGCACTTTCATACATGTCCAATAGAGGGGCATAAAATTTAATTAATGACTCCATGTTCACATTTTGTAGTGAAATAATATTCCTCTGACACTCTGCAATGACTGAATTGATAGTTGCTCTTACTACCCCTCATGTATAGATTTTAGTTCCTTCCACTCTTCCCAGTGGGAACTAGAATAAGGTGTTCATATTTTAAACATATCAGTGAGAGCTGGAAGTGTGTTGCTGATTCAGAATACAATATACCATACCTTCTTTTCCTCAGTCTTTAACAATAGGAGCAGTTGTTCCCTGAGTACTCAGACCTCTGAGATAGAAGACAAGGAGGGGAAACAAAATGTAGCCCCTGTTATCCAAGGGCAACAGGTAAGGGACTTGCTCCAGCACCTAAATGTATGCAAGTCTATGGGATCACATGAGATCCACCCAAGAGTATTGAGGGAGCTGGCAGATGTGTTCACCACAGCCATTTTTAATTATGAGCAGTCCTGGCTAACCAGGAAGGGCCCAGTTGACTGGAGGTTAGCAAATGTGACAGCATTCATCCACAAGAAGGGCTGGAAGGAGGACCCAGGGAACTACAGACCTGTCAGTCTGACCTGCATAGGTGCTTGGGAAGGCTTTCCTTTCTTTTTCCCAGGCTTCAACATTTATGTCCCAAAACTTTTACTTGGGAAGACTTCGCAAAGCTGGTTAACCCAGGTTTTTGTACAGAGTTACAATACATACATTGCAATACTCCATATTGCTATTCTATGAGTATATATATTATATGTTTCTCTTACATATCATGACTTCTCTTTTAAACAGAAGTGCTTCACAAGCACACAAGAATGGAGTGAGAACGGTCGCTTCTTGAGAAAGTCAGTCTGACTGGCTATGATCTGCAAACACAGACAATGCAGTGAAACGCAATAATGATATGTTATGTTCATTCCATTGTTGGAAATGAAAGTGATCTCAGCCTGCTTTAAGAGAGAGGAGGATCCCCTTTGTGGGACTAGAATGATCAGTTTATACATATATCCTAGTCATAATACACAGAGATGTAGCTATTCAACAAATGGTCACTAACTCAGCTAGATTTATGGGTTTTTTTGAAGAAGAACAAGGTGTAAGTTGGTTTAAGAACCCAACTTATGCACTGGATATTTATTGAACCCCTGGTACATCAGAGAGAACAAAAATAACCACTGTGTTATCTAAGAGAATGATCGGGTTGTGTTTAGCAAAGCCACACAAATTATCTTCTCTTCAACTTTATGCTAGCCACAGCTTCCCAATGGAATTTCAATCTATATCTCTTACATAATCAAAGCACACTTTCAGGAGAGAATTTGACCCTGAGAGAGACAGGAGGACTGGAGAGACTTGCTAATAGTAATGTGGTAAAAATAGTCTTTTCATAAGCCCTGCATGAAGTACGGAGAATGCCTTGAAACATGCCCTAGCTAATATCAGAAATAGCCAAGCCAGAGATGAAAAGCATCCTTCTGCTCAAATGTAAAGGGAAAAAACCCCATAAGATAGTCTATAATAGTCCTCATGAGTCACTGCAATGTGTTAATGAGTTCATCACAAACCACCATTTAAAATGGCATCACTTTCTTACCAGCACAGAAGCAAATCCATTCCATGGACATTCAGGTTCTCATGCTCACCTTCTCTCCTTAAATGAGGATTTTACTAACATCAATCTCATTTTGAGGTCTATTAAAATCAGTCCTCAGAGCCCAGTTGTTTATTCACAAAAAATAAAAATTAATAAATCTCATGCTCCCTGGTTTACAGCACCTTCCCCAGGAGTTGGGAGAAGAGCAAATTCTTTCTTTGTTTTGCCCATACAGCATATCTAGTTTCCCTACACTTTCTGCACATAGCCTGGACCTTTAATCCTATGTTACCTGACAATGATAGGAAACTTGTCCTACTTCATGGTTGGAGGGATAAGGATTTCATGTATCGTTCCTCTAAATTAATTACTTGCATCTCTAAACTTTCCCCATCAAGCTGCTTATCCATCTTCTATGGCTTATAAAGAAAGCACTAACAAGGTGAATTTTTTCTTCGCACTGAAGTACAGAGAACAAAATATATACAAGTTAAAAGTAATCTATTAATCAGCAGTGATAGCACCCAGGCAATAGGACAGTTCTACTTATTTTTATGGCTAGGGAAAGAGTGATACCATGAACCTGTGCAACAATTGGTAGTGGTCAAACGTTAACAAAAAACTACCATTAAACTAAAGTGCAGGTAAAAATGTTGTAAAAATCTCTAAAGCCACAGCTAATATGAAGCTTATATTAGGAAGTAGGAATATGCCTGGAAATCAAATTAAATCAGTGCTAAAATTGTTCATTTTAAAATACTATAAAAACTCCAGAAAATCCCAAGATATTGATAACATCTGTGTTTGAAGTTACCTATGCATAGAATCATGTCCTGGTAATTTCCTACTTACAATTAAGACAATTTCTTGCTTTGTAAAAAGTCCTTTACTACAATTCATACTTGCAATTAGAAACAGTTTAGCAAAAGATGTTTTAAAGAGGTATTTTACAAGGTTTTGAGCAAACAATCTACATTTTTCTTTTTGGGTACAATTTTGCTTTATTGTGTCTTTACTCCTGAACTGTTTAACTTTTTATTTTACTGAAGCATTACAGCTCAGGTGTCCTTGTCAGCGAGCAGCAAGGGCAGAGTGTTCCACAAGGGAGGATGACAGCAAGGTAGGAAGACTAGTGTCACCCCAAACAGAGCCCAAGTCTACAGTACCTGAAGAAGGCAAGCCTAGCAGGTCTGGAGCTAATAAACAGGGTCAGCCAAATGTGGAGATTGACAGAAGAGCCCATGGTGATGAGGCAAGCCCAGGGTCACAGTAGGAAGTAAAACCCATGTGTCAGGGTCAGGATTCTGATCAATGGGGTACCTGGCCAGGTATGGGCATAGGTGCAATGTAGCTCTGGCACCAAACATGTATGAAAGCTCAGCCTAAAAGCAGCTCCCAGAGAAAGGTGGAGAGCCCTGCTAGAGATTCTTCCTCACGTCGCTTCAAATTTGGAGAGCTGCACTGTTATTGTTGGCCCTGAGACCAGGCAGCTTAGCTTTCAGGAGAGAGGGGTACACTCAGGGCCCTCTGTCAGGATTGCGAGTGTTTCCTTTTATTACTGCACACATGCACACAAGAAGTAGAGGAGATTTTTCCAAGAGGTAAGTGACTGTAAACCATGGAGAGATTTAGTTGCCGTCAGGCTCTGCCCACTGTTGAATGCCTTTGAGAATCTTCTGCTTTATGAAGTTTAAAACCCAAGGAATTATTACATAGGAATTAAATTACAAGGGCAGTGAGGGTTCTGGAGGAAACTGTAATATGAGAAGACACATCTCGACTCCTAACTAATTTGTCATGGCAGAGCAACACAATACTTCATGGCAGAATCATACTGACACCCCGTGCTTCTTGTTAACCAGCCTGCACTAAAAACCATTAAGGGTAGCACCCTGGAGTGTCCTCTCTGAAGGGGGAGACCTACCAAAAGACAGAAGAAAAAGCTAATTAGCTCGTAGCACTGGGCAACACAAAAGTGACATAATGGAAAATAAAAATCCTCTTTATAAACACTGACTTACTGTGCTTACATTTTGCCTTGCAATTTGTTCTTAAGTTCTCCTTCTGGGACTAGCAAAGAAAGAGTAAAGGCGTATGTGAGGGATTTCAGTCAAAGTGAGGTTGAGGCCTAAATCAGATTATAGTTGCATGTGGCTACAAAACGATACCTGATTTTATCAGAACAGGTTAAGTCACATCAGGTATTTGGGTTTCAAATTCAAAACAGTTTTCCATCTCCTCTACTCTGTCAGCATCTGAACAACCATTCCTTGTATCAAAGTTAAAATGCAAGTGATATACTAATCTGTCTGGGTGCTAAACATGACAGGAAAAAACCCTGCTGGCTCCCCAGTGTTTTCTGACAGAAGGAAAGCATGGTTGACTTCAGCAGAGAAAAGTAATGTACCCAAACATCCAGAGAATCCTGAATGGCACAGAATTCTTTTCAGGTTCAGTAGCACCTGAAAATCCTCAGCTTCTCCCACTCGACTAGTTCTGACAACTAGTCAGTCACAAAACAGTCTACAAAATGGCATTATGCCAAACTGGACTTTGACCAATTCTGCTCCACTTGAGTCACACATTAAAAAGCTCATTGACACAAAGCGTCCATCAGCAGAAAGACTGCAATATTAAACAAAGACTGGTTTTTACTTCTGTCTGAAAATGTGACATACATTGTAATTACAGAATGAGAGTGGTCTCATGATTATGATCCTGAGCTGAATTTGGGATTGCTTGTTTGCATCCAAAGGTCCAAAACAAGAAAGTGTTTATTCTCGCTGTCAAAATACCTGTTCTGCTTCAGCTTACAAATTTTCTTTGATCACTCTTTGTTCATGTATTATGTTGCTGAAATTAGCATAATCCTTTTTGCTTGGGAAGAAATGTGAGAATACATTGGTGTAAGGCATCTTGATATGTAGTAACTGCCAAAAGTCAGAAAGGTAAATATTTCAAGCATGCAAAAAATTGACAGAACATTCTTGTTATGGTTTAACCTTTGCCAGAAGCTAAGCACCACACAGACACTTGCTCGTTTCTCCACACTCACCTCCACAGTGGAATGGGGAAGAGAATCAGGAAAAAATGGTAAAAGCCATGGGTTGAGATAAAAACAGTTTAATAGGGCAGCAAAGAAGATAAAATAATAACATATACAAATTAAGTGATGCAGAATGCAATTGTTCACCACCCACTGACCAATGCCAGCCATTCTTGAGCAGGGAACACCACCTCCTCCGACCAATTTCCCCCAGTTTATGTACTGAGCATGACATGATATGGTATGGAATAATCCATACCACCAAGTATGGATTAGGAATATGGACCAGGTGGGGTCCTGGCGGGTGACAGGTTGGCGATGAGCCAGCAGTCTGCGCCAGGAGCGAAGAGGGCCAATGGGATCCTGGGGTGCATCAAAAGGAGCGTGGCCAGCAGGTCAAAGGAGGTGATCCTCCCCCTCCACTCTGCCCTGGTCAGGCCCCACCTGGAGTATTGTGTCCAGTTCTGGGCTCCCTGGTGGAGAAAAGACAGGGATCTCCTGGAGAGAGTCCAGAGGAGGGCCACAAAGATGATTAAAGGCCTGGAGCATCTCCCCTATGAGTAAAGGCTGAGTGAGCTGAGGCTGTTCAGCCTTGAGAAAAGAAGGCTAAGAGGGGATCTTATTAATATTTATAAATATCCAAAGTGTGAGAGACAGGGGGAAATGGCCAGCCCCTTTTCAATGGTCTGTGGGGACAGGACAAGAGGCTAGTAGATGCTAGGAGCATGATGCAGGTAAGAACAGAAATGTCCCTCAGCTGCCATCTGTCATTGAGAGACAGATCCTCCACAATAGATCTTAAGAGCAGTCAAGATGGATGTTCTCAAGCATTGTAGACATCTGTAACATTTCTGCCTATGTGGGAGGACTGAAAGATGGGAGGCATTTGAGAACATCAGTGATGTTCTGCTCAGTTTCTTCCCAAACAAAAAACTCAAATGGTTCTGTGCTGAACTGGAACCAACTCTTCCTAAGCCTCTCAGGCAGTCATCGTATGAAATTGGAATTCATTCTTACATTCTCAGACTTGCTGAATACCCTTTGAACAAACACAGCACTGACTGCATTACAGTAACAGAAAACCAATGATTTATGCAAGCAAATCTCTTGATGCAGAAATCTCTTTTATGTACTTAGGCTAGGATTTTCTAAAGGTTAACCTGGATCATTTTGAAAGTGAAGTTCCTGTTGGCTTCTCCGAGAATTGTGAGTTCAATTTTTCTTATCCAGTCTCTTTAAAGAATTTCAGTCATATATCATACCAAATTATTAAGACAAACAGCATTTTCACTGCTATCTCTTGGTTTTCTAGCTGTGACTATTCTCTTGCAAAGTTCCATGTCATCATTCTTTCCACCTTCTCTTTAGAAGACAAAAAATTACAGATTGCTTTACATGATGAAAATCCTGAAATGCTGCTTTCCTTCCACAACAACTTGTAGTTGTCAACCCTCTAAACAGATAATAGTGCATATTCTTAAAAAGAAGTATTTCTTCTTCAAGTTGGTGACATATCCCAGATGATAGTCTTCATACAACCTGCATGGAATGTACATGATACTTTTTGTTTCTAGTTTTGATATCTTTTCTAACAATTATTTAATTAAGTATTTAAATTTGTTTAGTGCTGCAGATCAAACCCAGAGTGCAGCAACAGAACAAGCCTTCCTGTGATGCCCCATGAGCTAGGGTGGACCTGAGGAATGCATCTGTGAAAGCATAAATTTGTTCAGCATTCCCAGTAATTCAAGAATCCAGTGATGACTACCTACCACCTTACCAATTAATACCCTTTTCTTTTTTCAGGGTTTTTTGAGTTTTCTGAGGTATGTATAACATGGTAGATAGTAGTTGGAAGACAGTTTCTTAGCTGTAGTTTTCAATGTCCCTAATCACCTTTTTACAAAATTCTTTCTCTGAATTTCTGTGATCTGTCATGCTTTCATACTGCCTCCCAGCTCTGTTCCTTTGTGTAAACTATGTAAGTTTGCTCCTCTGCTGCAGTTGAGTTAAACTGTCATTGAAGATTAATCATCTAGCATTAACCTTTCAGATCTTTAGTAAAAAATATGTCATTACTTCATTTTTTTTTTATTTCATGATTACATTCTTTTAGCCCAAGGGCTTTTTCTTTGGAATTCTCTCAAACTTCCAATATTTGGGAGAGTGTTTGAGAGAAATGGAGAAAGACTACAAAGCTAAGGGATGGTGTGTGTGCAAGGCTCAGGAGCTTACTCACTGCTCTCTAGTGTTTCACCAGGCCTAAACCTCTTGCCTGTTTAGTACTCCTGGCAAATTGAGGGCACTCAGTACTCCTGAAGCTACCAGTCTACTAAAAACTTAGGACAATGGTTAGTTTTTTAATTAAATACCAGGAATTCTGGAGAAAATCAGATGTTGTTTTTAAATGTTGCTAATCAAGGCTCAGCTAAGGTCTGAGTCTCACTGAACCACAGGAACATGTGTGTTACTTGATTGAGTTTTCCCCCAGAGCAGATGAGAAAAGAGTGGGAAGAAAAAATACTGACCCAATTAAAACTAATGCAACATAATATTTTATAATTTTTTAAAGGTATTTATAACCAGACCAGACTTTTGATCTAATTTTGCAGTTCATTTATAAGCAGCAGAAAGCTTGGAGGACCAGCACCACAGGAAGAACACAGAAGCAGACCATGCTTGAAGGCGTCTTTTATCACATGCACTTGTGTTGATGTGGGATTTTAAGACAAGATCAACACCCTCTGTCTGTGGGGCTGCACAGCAAAGCACTTTCTGCAGGCTACACATGTGTCAACAAGTGGTTGTGGCAACGAAGTGGAGGTGTGATCGCTTGCTGTGCCGTGGCCATATGCCACCGCCCTGGGAATTTCTTGTGCCTGGGAAGAGGAGGGGTAGAAGGCCCACAGCTGCACCCACCAAACTCCCAGGTGAGAACCTGAGATGTGGCAATTCTCCGCTACTCTGTGGTGGCTTGCGCTTGGAGAAAAGCTTACCCTCAATCCAGCCTGCGCGCAGGGGCAGCCCGTCCGCCGCTGCTGTGCTACGAAACCACTAGAGGGAAGTGTCAGAGTGTTCTGGCCGTGCCTGACGCCAGCTTTGCTGCTGTCATCGTTATCCCGGTAAGAAACCGCCGAGACGCGGTGTCATTTGAAATGCTAGTTAAGAGCTAACACTATAACATGGAACAGTATAGACAGGCTTACATCCCTTTAGATGCCAGGAGGCCAAAGTGCTGTAGAATTGAGCAGGATGCTGTACTCCGCGTAGTAGAGTTTTATGTGTCAAGAAGTTATAACTACTGTTTTCTCAAATGACAATACAGATCTGATAAATCCATAATTTTGAAATTTCAAATGAGCCCTGGTAGTGATTTTTTTGTTGATGTTGTTGAAAATACGGGTCTTGTGAGATATTTTAATATAATTAAAAATGAAGTAGCTTAAATATCTCAGTTTGAAATTCAGCTTGTTATCAAGACAAGAACCATCTGGAAAGTATGAATGCCAGAATCATTAAATATTTTCAAGGATATTTGAAGCTTTCATCGCAGTAATTTTTGGTTTAGTATGTTGTCAGAAATTCCTTTCTTAAGATACTTGAAAGCACATAATTAGTGAGTTTCATTCAGCAATATTTTAAGCATTGTTATTATTTTCTACAAGTATTGTATCTTTACATTTTATATTATCAAAGCATCAATAAAACCTGCATATTTTAACCAATATCTGCAGTGATATTTCTCATAAAACTTTGAAATATCTTTACTTTCCTCTTTGGTAGTAGAAGTTATTATTGAATTAACAAATGACATGGAAGTGGTAGAGCATAAGGGACCATCTGAGCACAGCCAACACAGCTGAAATAAACCTGTAACCCAGAAATTATTTTATAAACTTCAATTGGTAGAAATTACTTGTTTTTTCCAGATTAAGAGATACTTCTAAGAGAAGAAACTGAAGAACTGTGTTACTGCACCAAACTGGTCGAGTGGCAATAGCAGAATTCAGTCCCTCTATGACTGAGGCTTAGTCTGACTGTGTTAATAAAATCATTCATTAATATGATACAGTGTTAAGGTATAAACACAAATTATACAACTGCACATAACTTACAGACAGAAGAAGGAGCAAATGTAAAGCAAAGATTGCTAGTTTTGAGATGACCATTTGACTTTATTCAAATTTATTTCTCGTTTCCTTTGTGTACAGAGAGTTGTAGACAGACCTAGAGAATGTATTATTCACTAAGCTGTCAATCCTTTCTTTTTACCATATTTAAATTGCAAAATACTCATCACTGGTTTTCTTTTTAAATTTTCCAGTGCTTAAATGCGGAGGAGGTAATGTGCTTCTCAAATAGTTGAGATACATTGTTCAGTCAGATAACCACCAGCTATTCCAATCCAGAGACCTTTAATTCAGGATTTCCAAACCAGCTTCTTGTACATGATCACTCTCCAGGAATTCTGACATTCGTGACAGACAAGTAGCTATGAAGGTTATGAATGATCTTTATAGTCCTTGAATTATCATATTAATTTCATGTGAATATTTGGCAGTCCTATTAAATAGGATCAGCCCGGTAATCTTTTGGCTGTTGTAGGATCTAACAAGTTGTAATCCTCAGCTTCCCTGCCAGCAAATTCCTTACTAAGCACAAGATATCCTAAAACAAATCATCAGTAAAACCTCTCCAAGATGTTAATATATGTAGAGTTCTTTTAAGCAGATAATTCTAGCCCCCCAAAATGTGGGGTTTTTTTTTATCTTCTCTTTATACCATGTAGCCAAGCTGAATGATTTGGGAGAAAAGGTCATAGTGAAGAACAGGAAAATGCAATACAAACCATAGAATCATAGAATCACCTGAGTTGGAAGGGACCCTTAAGGATCATCAAGTCCAACTCCTGGTTCCACACAGGACCAGCCAAGGGACTGAGTGCATCTTCCAGATGCTTCTTGAACTCAGTCAAGCTGGGTGCTGTGACCCCTTCCCTGGGGAGCCTGTTCCAGTGCCTGACCACCCTCTCAGTAAAGAACCTCTTCCTAATGTCCAGCCTAAACCTTCCCTGTCACAGCTTCATGCTGTTCCCTCACATTTTATGACTCGGCACCAAAGAGAGGAGGTCAGTGCTTCCCCTTCGTTCTCCCTCCTCAGGAAGCCACTGACTGTGATGAGGTCTCCCCCAGTCACCTCCAGGCTAAACCAACCAAGGGACTTCAGCTTCTCCTCGTAAGACTTCCCCTCCAGACCCTTCACCATCCTCACTGACTGCCTGTGGACACTCTCCAGTAGTTCTGTCCCTCTTGTACTGTGGCACCAAAAACTGCACCCAGTACTAAAGGTGAGGCTGCCCCTCCCTGGACCAGCTGGCCATGCCATGCTTGCTGCACCCCAGGATACAGTTGTCCCTCCTGGCTGCCTGGGCACACTGCTGGCTCATGTTTAACTTGCTGTTGACCAAGACCCCCAGATCCCTCTCAGCATGGCTGGCCTCCAGCATCTGATCCCCCAGTCTGGATGTGCAGCCAGGGTTGCCCCTTCCCAGGTGCAGAATCCGGCACTTGCCCTTGTTAAACTTCATGCTGTTGGTGATTGCCCAGCTCTCTGATCTGTCCAGGTCTCTGCAAGGTTTCTCCACACTCAACAGAGTCAACAGCTCTTCACAATTTGCTGTCATCTGCAAACGATTCGTGGGATTTCCTTACAAACATAAAATTCCAACCTAAGATGTTGTTATTAGTTTATAAAAATATCTTTTTGATGAGTGATTCCAAACGGTTATTTTAACTGGTCTACAGTTCCTTTCAAGATGAACTAGGCTCATATTGCATTTTTTTACATGCCATTTTGATGCAATAAATAATGAAGTCCAATCATTTTGACAGTGATTCTTAATGTCAGCTTGGGCTTGGAGCCAGAGGAATTCCAGAGAAAACACAGGGAAATATTCAGGAGAGCTGTGTCACCACTGAAGTTTGGTGTTGGCAGTGACCAGCAAACAGAAATAGTCATGGATGAATCTGTGTCTTTATTTTGCCAGTATGTCTAGGCAGAAGTCTGTTACATCAGTGTATGTAGCAGAACTCTTCTCAGGTAGTTGTGCTACACATCCAGGGACTGAGAAATTGAAGACAGTGCGTCTAACAATTTGGGTGAGAAGCAACCTCAGGAGATCACCTTGTCTAACGTCTGGTCTTCATTTTACAGAGGGGTTCTTTTCTTGACTTGGAGTTTGTATACCTCTCCTCCCCCAGACGCAGCTATGTCTCTGTTTATTTCCCTGAGGGTCAGATGCTGCTCAAGTTTAACAAGGCAGTGAAATGAAATCCTCCTGTTGCTTTTCCAATTTTGATCTGACAGGGGCACAAACTTCAATGGTGTGAGAGCAGGGCTGCTTGTAAGACAGAATATTTCTCAGAAATATTCTGGAGAGTTGCAGAGGGGTGTTTCCACTTGTACCAAGAAGTAGTGGGGTAGGGGAGAGGGGGAAGAAGGATACAGAACAGCTGCAACAGCTGGAGTTGCCAGCATCAGCTTGCCTAGCAACCCCCCTTCTTAGGCAAGGGCATCTCATTCACTAGCAACAGCAACATCAGAAGCAGCCCTGACACTTGGCGAGCTGGGTGCACATTAGGGAGCATGAGAGCTGTCAAAACACCAGCCTTCAGGCTCCAAAGCCTCCTCAGTTTATTGGTAGGTAAACTACATACATCTGCTTACCAGAATTTATTCCTGTGGTCTGTGCATACGGAAGGAACTGTATATGACTTATTGCAGTGAGACTGCTATTTATACCTGGCAAATGTTGAATGTTGTTTTAGTAATACAGAACATAGGAGTAATAGGAGAATAAATCGGAGAAAATAGTTTGTATGATTCTAGCTTATTCCATGAAAACTGTCGTAAGTAATTGTATGATTCAGTAGATAATTATCCTCCAATAATATATAGAAAAATAATGGCAGATTATGAATAGGAAGTATTATCTGTTGGTAGAAGTGGGTTAAGAGCAGAGTACATGAACGTAACACACTTGATTCTACTCATAAATACCCAAGAATATATTTTAATACTTGATTAATGTATCTATTACAATGTATAATTTATATACAGATATAATGTATATTCTGCTACTGTTGCAATTCAGTCTGTATGCTAATATGATGGTGTATTCTACTTGTAATAGGCTTAAGCAATCAATATTATCTATATTTATATATATGAACATTTATATAAATAACAGGTGTTTTATCTTATTAAAGGCACAAAAAAATTACTCATTCAAAGAGTATAGGTGTAAAAGTTTAAAAAAAAAAACCCAAAACCTGAATGGTTTACAGCAGAGGTGGTGCCATTTTAGAAGAAAATTTAAAAAATCTTTAAATCAAATACCTCTCTGTATATGGTCCTACGATCTCCTGCATATAGTCTCTCTTTCTACAGATTAGTCCTTTTGTTGTTTCATGGCTAATTTTTAGATAGATCAAAATAATCCACCAATGGAGTTTGTATATCCCATGGAATCTATCATTTTTTGCTATAGAATTTAAGAGAGAAAAATGTGCCAGGTATTTCTGCATTTGGTTTGATTTCTTTAGAAGAAGTAGAAACTCATACTTCCCCTGTTACCATACTGTCTTTTTTAGTCTATTCATGTGCTTTTTTTTCTGGTAGGTGATACTTGTGGAGGGGTGGCATGATTTAGATAACAAAGACTATGACTGTTGGCCCCTGGAAAAACCAGATGAATATAACATGCTGGACTGTGGAGGTGAGTGAGTTCTCCAGAAAGACCATCTCTTGCTTGGGAAATGGTTAAAAACCCAACATGAAAGTACTCAGCATAATACCTAAATTCTGATGAATGTTATGCATGGTGAAAATCATCTAAATCAATGACAACCTCTCTATCTAGAGAAATAAGTGAAAGAGATCAACCAAAAGAGACTTCAAAGCAATTACTTGTCCAATTTTCATTTGTTCCAAATAAAAAGTAGTAGCAACAGCTGAATCCCTTCCCCCAGAAAGAAACTGAAAACATTTCCTTTCTCATTAGAAAACCAAATGCAACTTAATCCAAACAGGCAGTTCTGCATTGCAGTAAATTCTGTTGAGTCATTGGTTGAATTTTACAGTGTCAATTCAAAAATGAACTGTGTTTACACCCTCCAGCCAGTACACAAAATCACTGATGCTTCAAAACTGTGTTCCACGAGTACTTAAAAAAAATCTGAGATCTTTAGCCCCTTATTCCAGACAGTTTCAAAATTAAATTATGAGATAATAAAAGGAGAATAATTTTTGTTGCAAATTAATTCTTTGAGATTGAAAAAAAAAAAAGAGCAGCTGAAATATAGGAAATTACATTTGAATATAATAGAAATCTTCTGTAGTTGAAGTGTGACTGAAAAGTAAAACAGGTTGATCAGAAAGGTAGTGGTTTGTCCATCCTTGGAGATTTTTGAAACCCAACTAGACAAACTCGAGAGTAACTGGCTCTAGGTGACCTTATCTTGAGCAATACAGAGCAAGACCAAATGATTTCCGGAGGTGACTTCCAGTTTCAACTATCCTGTGATTTTGAGACACTGTAACTGATTAATAACTGATGTGAAACACCACTTTTGTTTTATGTTGTAAAAGATAAACCCATAGACAGCATCCTTCTACAGGATTTTTAGAAAAAAAAATCACCACCACCTAAGAAACTGATACTGATAAAACACTCCAGGAAATAAAACTGCTGGGTTACATTTGGAGCTCAGTATTAGTTAAACATTTTCCAGAGAATTCTGTTGGAACAGTGACATTCAAAGACTATGTAGATATAGTCAACATAACTTTTATCCCTGTATGAATTTACTATTGCTTTAGCATGCAAACAGCTATTTAACAGAACAGGTGGCTTGTTTAAAGCTTTTCTTACTAATAAGCAATGTGCGAACTGAATATAAGGGAAAATAATATGAGAAGGTTGCTTAGTTAACACACACGTTTTACAACCAGATTTGGAATGAACTCCAAGCTCTATCCTGCCTTTCTCTGTCGTTCTTCCTTGCCATCTTCTGGGCATCACTAAGAGCAAAGCAAGAACTGTATACTTCAGCCCCATCGCTGCGGATTTAACAGATCTTCAAAGCATTTAAATGTGGGAGTATCTTTCTTGAAAAAAAGAATTTTGTTTATCTTTGTGAGACATTTAAAAGGAACTAAAAAGTAATTTAACTGAAATTTATGCTGACCATTTGCCTTCATTATAACACATTCTCTGAAGCTCAGCTCTCTCTTACCTTTTTGTGAGAATCACACCAGTAGGGTTTTTTTAAAATCTTTGTGTTGTCTCTCTCACAACATTAGCATTTATAATGAGTGTTTACTTTTCAAAGCAGATGTGAAATCAAAAGGTTATTTTGCAGTTTGCTTCTTTGTAGCTGAAGGGGAATTATGTTTAGGGGAAAAAAATAGCAGCTTCATTAACAGTGCAAGTAAAGAATACGCTTGTAAAAACAACTCCAGAGTAATAAAGTTTATAATTGAACAAAATCTCCCAGTGTGTGTAAACAGAAAATGGCAGATGTCTGAGTAGCAGTCCTTCCATTGCCCTCTGTTCTAGATGGGATATGGTTTTATAAAATGAGAATGCTTTCTTAAATAAACAAATATTAGTATATATAATTTATGTCTCATGAGGTTAAGGGTTTTGATTGAATTTCATCTGTGCTAGAGTTGTGTTTCCATAATGAGGTGTGCCTTGGTGAAAGCAGCCAAGAATAAAAGGCAATGTTTATTTCCTGATCAAAGAGGAAAGCAGATATATCAGGACAAGCACCACTGCATTATACTGGGAGCAGTGTTACTTTAGATAAGAAGACCAGATTTTTTTTCTCATGTTGTGCTAATAGTGTGATCTTTTCTGAGTGTCAGAATTGTTCAAGTAACATACATTTGTGTTTACCTTCACTGCAGTTAAACTGGATGACTGTTTTTGGACTTCTAAGAAGCAATAGGAACAAAAGATAAAAATCATTACAGAGAAGGTTTTAAATTTCTACGCATCTCTAAAGTAGAGAAGTATAGCAAACATGCTGACCCATGATTGTGTTGTTTCTAGGCCTGGAGATGGTATGGGTGCAAAGGCCTCCAGAAAAGACTGTGAGTGGGGAATTCTTCAACGTGACCTATGCCATCATTGCTTCAGACAGCTTTTATCAATATGCAGTGCAAAATGGAATCCTTCCTCACAGGTATTATCTCCTGTAAAAATACATTGCTGGTCATGACTATATGGGGATTCTGTGTGTGCATTTTCAGTAGTATCATCGGAACACCTAGTCAGGGGCTCCTCAGTATTTCCTTGCATCTCTTGAGATCTCATCTGTCTTTGCTCTGACATTTTCCTCTCTGCATTGGCTTTGGTCTCAGAGCAGCCACCATGGCATGCTTGCCCCCATGGTGAAGAATAGGGCACATCATCCTGTATCTGCATTACTGTCTCAGTGCAACTCTGAATGTCAGTTCTTGCCTTCTTTACACAAGGAATTAACAAGTTTGATCTGAAGTCCCAAACTAAGTGTGTGTTATATTAATTTTTAAAATAAGTGTGTTTGTAGTGCATAACATAGATAAGAAAAAGAAACTGGCCCAACCTTGAATCCACTGAACTACTTTGAAATTCTGTGGAACCAAAATCAGTCCAAAAAATCTATATATCAACTTGGAGACTGTGTCAATAGCTGTAGACAGCAGAGGTTAAATACAGAGTGCCATGTGTACAACTGTAGATCACTAGAAGGCTACTACACCCTGATTTTACACTTTTGTCTGTACATAGCAGTCTCCATCAATATACAGCAACGTCTGGAACAGAGGCTGCAGCTGTACTTCCTCACTTTCTGTATTGTACTTGATTAGTGTAAGACATGTTTATGGAAAAAAAAACATTTTTCTCTGCCAGTCTGAGTTCACATTGTGAAGTTCAGGCTGTAAAACCTGTTATCCAGAGAAAATTTTTTTCATGTTGAAAGATGACCTATAATCCATTTGCAATGGCAGAAAGTTGATATTGTATTTTTATTGTCAGTGTACTATGGTTACACAGTTCTGCAATATTTGCTGTCGTGGTTTCACCCCGGCTGTGGGCTGAGATCCACGCAGCTGCCTGCTTCTTAAAGTAAAAGAGCAGGGGAAGAGGGAAAAGGGGAAAGGGAAACAAGGGAAGGGAAAAGGAAGGGGCAAATAACTCCAAAACCAAGAAACTAAGAGGCCCGTGGGTTGGGATAAGGATAGTTTACTAAGATAACAGAAAGATAAAATATAACAATGCCAACAGGACTTTAGAGCAAAAGAATATGAAACTATTGATACCCAATGCAGTTTCTCCCCGACCCACACAACTCAGGCCGTACCACCCAGAGCTGTCCCGGAACCCGACCGTCCCCCCAAGAAGCACGCGACCCGCCACCGCCCCTCTTCTTCCTCCCCTCAGCCCCCGTTATCCTGGGCAGGACGTAATTGGCATGGAATACTCTCTTTGGCCCATCTGGGTCACCTGTCCTGGCTTCGCCCCTCCTTTCTCAAGAATAGAGAGATACGAAGAAGCTGAGAAAGTCCTTGACTGTCTGACTGCAACTAAGAACATCAGGGTGTTCTCAGCACTGCTTTCATTTTAACTCCCAAACACAGCATTCCATCAGCTGCTACAAATGAAGTTAACTCTATCCTGACTGAAACCAGGACAATAGTGTAGATTTTTTAAAAGTAGCCATAAAGACAAATACGTGATGGAATTATGCACCTTCTTTCATAAGTTTATTTTTTAACTTCCAGCTTGGGCTCAAAGACCAATTGTTGTAGTTGTGTGTGGCTGGGTGGAGCAGGGGGACTGCAGGGGTGGCTTCTGCAAGAAGCAGCCAGAAGCTCTCTGGAGGCCCCACAGAGCAAACACCAACTGGCTCAAGGCTTGAGTTGTTCCTGACCAAGGCTGAGCCCATCAGTGATGGTCACAGCACCTCTAGGAATCACATTTAGGAGAAAAAAACCCGCAAGCAGCTGCTTTTTGTCACCAGAGAAGGGAGTGAGAAGATGTAAGAAACTGTGCAGGCACCAAGGCCAGTGAAGGGGGGAGGAGGTGCCCCAGGTGCCAGAGAGAGAGATGCCCCTGCAGCCCGTGGAGAAACCCATGGTGGAGCGGGTGTCCCCCACAGCCCATGGAAAAGGCCAAGATCCCACCTGCAGCCCATGAAGAAATAGAGACACACGCAGAAAAGAGAGAGATCCACACTGGATCCTGCTTGGGGCAGACTTGTGACTCTATGGGGGACCAGGCTGGAGCAGTCTGGACCTGAGAGACTGACAGACAGGGTCAAACCACCACACCAATAGATTCTCTTAATTTATCTGTTCAGATGTCTTGGGGATTGCCAAATTTGCTTATTTCAGGTTTCAAATATGTCTATGCTTTTTAAAATCTGGCTCTGGATACAATTTATGTCAACCTCATCCCCTATGTTTCTGTTAATTTCTTATAATGTGATCTTCTGTCTTAAATCTACTCATTCCTTTCTAGTTCTTTCATTTAAAACAAACTGCAAAATAAATCCTGATGTTCTCGCATTGCTTTATAAAGATCCACCCCAAGTGTGAAACATTTAAACTAAACCTTACTCCTAAGTATGGCTGCATCTACTGAGTAAACCACATTTGCAGAAAATTATTTTATTTTAAAGCCAAATGTATTCGGGTCATAACCAACGGAAAGTGTAACTGAGGAAACAGTGGGAAAAAGTTTCGCATCACACTCCAGGTAACTACATTTGTCTTTCAGGTATAAGCTTTCAAAAAGCCCAACTTGTTTTGCAGAGCAGTATATTAATGAAGTCCACTATTTTCTCTAAATTTTCAGTTTGGGCAATTCTATCATATTGTCAAATACATTTATTTTCTCTGGCTGGAGCTGAATTACATGTATGAATCTAATGCATAGATGAAACTATATAACTGAAGACACACAATGAAAGTATCCAGGGATATATATTTTTGATAGTGGAAGTAGAGTAGTGATATCTTCTTCTGTGCCAGATGTTGTGGTGCCAAGTAATCCCATCTGGTCATGAAGTCAGTCTGGAGAGAAAAATCTAAGTTGGTACTAGTGGCACAGTATCGGCCAGAAGTCCCTAACACATGGCATTAGACAGTGGTCCAGTTGACAGCAATCTTTGTTATTCTAGGAGCACTTCATCCACAAGCAAGACAAAGCAGCAAGCGATGCTGTTTATTTTACTGCATGTGTTTATGCTGCTAATTTCTCTGTGCAGGATAAAGAACATGTGCTTTTTCAAGTCTGGGGAATGTCAAACGAATATAAAAGTTCTCTCTCTCTCTCTCTCTCTCTCTCTCTGCTGCTTGGCCAGCAATGCTACAGCTGCAAAGGAATTCTGTGAGGAGCATGAATGCCCTGCCAGCTGGAAAGATGCAAATGTGGAGAACTGCTGTGTCTACCATGCCAACATTCACTCTTGTCCTTTGGCCTTCATGGTTAGTATAGTGGTGCAGCATGATATGTTCTGTTCTTGCTACCAGGTTAGAACTGTTTGTAATAAGTAGGTTCACGTTTATGAAGCCTTTCAGTGATTACAAATAAACCAAATCTATAGATCACTAAAATCACTGTGGGGGTATGTGTCAGTTTTAGATTTTTTTTAATTTTTTTTTTCTGTCCTGGATGCAGAGGCTGTGAAGCAAACAGCTGGTTTATTGTCAAGGTAGTGTTCAGAATCTCTCATTATGTTTAGTGGGGCCAGTTTCATCTCATTGAGATGACTTGAATCAGACTCTATACAACCAACAGAGAATGAAAGAAAGACAGAACATTTCATTCTAAACCAAGCAGGGTGAATTGTCAGTTGGAGCTGTTACAGTCTCTGCAGTTTATACAGAGACCCTGAATTTGCTTGAATTATTGAAGCTGAGCGGGATATCACTGGCTGTGACTTGTAGAACTGAAGCCTGTATACACATGTCCTGAGATGGAATGACTTTTTTGTATTAGATCAGAGCAAGCAAAGGAAATCCAGATACTAGATAACAAAATTTATTTGTGCAATGTAAGAAGGATCCATTCTTAACTTGTTTGCTTGATTCATTATAAAAGTCTGTCCCTCTTTGAATGAATACGTAAAGTTCTGACTGTAACAATACCGTTTGGGGCATCTCTTTTCTTTTTTAATCTGTGAGGTAAGCCTTACCCTCCATAAGTACCTTCATGCAGTTCCTCAGTCTTTCTAGCTGATATGCTTTCTGGCAATTTGACACATTGTTCATGATCAAAGATGCTGAAATAGAAAACCTAGTCTACATGTCCCGTGACTATTTCATGTACCCTTTTGTGTGAAGGCTTAATGTCTCTACTAGACCTCTAGCTTACTTCTAGGCAGTCCCTTCTTAAGGAATTGTATTTTTAATGGCTCCCTGGGGGCCTTAACTGATACCAGGAATTGGCTTTAAAAGTGGAATCCCTGCTGGAAGTAACACATCAAAATTTTGGTCTAGAACCAGAGGAAAGGACTTCAGCATCCCACCACATTATTTCTTATGTTCACAATTAGTTCTGCTGGGAATTTGGAAAAGTTTGGAAAAGATGAAAGAATGTAGCTGATATACATAATCTGATTCCTTGTAATACTGTAAATATTTTAGTTACTGTGCAGGTCTAAGAAGGTTGTCTATCATACAGCAAGAAGGCCGTAAGAATCACTGTGTAAGATTAAACATAGAATTCAAAGCAATCTATTTCCACTAGTCAAGAGAAGGTTTTGTTATGTTCTTTTTTGAAACCTCATGACTTTAAAAATATTTTATCTTGGTCAACAACAACAAGAACTCAATTTCTTTTGATTTGCTCTGTGTCATACAGTGTATTGAAATAAGTGTCTGAGAAATACCTGGAGGTAGGAGACAGGCTTAATCCTTTCAAAGACAGAAAAAAAATGCAAGACAGACAAAATAATCCTGTATGGTTGCAGTTGCTGAGAGGTTTACATCTTAACAGCGTTACAGAGAAATACTCTGCAAACAGGCTCAGAAGAGCTGATTTCTTTCCTCATTAAAGAAAAAAACCCTCACCTGCCATATCAAAAGTGAATCTGGAATAAACCCCCTTTAAGACAAATATAAACAGTGGAACTTGATTCTGTTTCTGGTTCTAATACAGCAAATCCTGAAAAGGAATATAAACTTTATGGAATTACTATAGTTGAAATTTGTGACCATGTTTTGGCTCATGTATTTTAAAAAATAATGGTATTTTTTAGATTTTAACTCAGTATAGGCTCAATTTCTTCTGTCTTGTCTTTTATCACAGAACAGTGTTGCTTGTGCTTTGGCTTTTTAATAGATTTGGCTATAAAATACCACTTTTTTTGTTGTTAAAGTCATAAGTCATTTTAAGAAAGTAAAAAGAGAGGAGCTAGGATTTTCATCGTGTTGAATTTTACTGATGTAACCAATACGTCTGACAAAGGGTAGAGGAGGAATATGTGGACCGTGGATCCCAGATGATGGCCAGATATTTACTCACACTTTGTCGACAGCTGGCAAAATGAGCCAAAGAAACTGGACTGCCAAGGTGAGAAATATTTATTGCATACTGGTTTTTACTGGTTTGCTCTTTTCTGAGCTTACCTGCTAGCAGTTTAGTGCAGTTCATGTACATGTTCTTCATCTATTTGTCAGTGTTGAGTGTAGAAGTGATGCATATGGCTCAGTAATATCAATTCCTAACTGACTTGACTTTTAAGTAACAGCTTTTCACACTACTTCTCCTTTGGTAATTAGTAGAAGCAATGGGGATGAAAGAATAGCCTAATTTGTGCATTTAAGGCCTACATTAACAACATACCACACTACTGACTGGACTGTGATGCAGATTAATATGTTCATTACCAATCTTCCACCCAGCAGAAGTAACAGGAGTGAATGTGGCAGAATGCATAGGCTGATACAGGCTAAGAAGGGAATCACACCTGCCTTTCCCATAAGACCTGTCTCTCCTGCTTCTGTTTGTCTCCTCAGGCAAGGACACCTGTCCTTCCTGATTCTGAGAAAATGCACATGCCCTTTTGAAAAACACACAGGTGGACAACTGTTTATAACAAACTACTGTTATAACAATATTTTGCCAGTGAAGTTGTGATGCTTGCTGCTTTACTTGTTTGGCAGGTTGTTTTAGTTCACGTGGGTATGACTTCTCTCATCGCACACATCAGAGTTGGGAGAATGCAAGTTGCTCTGGAAGCAAAAACTACAGTCCTTCCTGCAGTAGGTATGGTGTAGAATAATGATGTGACAGAATCGCTTATCGACCACAAATCTCAATGCTTTTATCATTCAGGCATGGTTACTAAGAGCAAAAGGGACTCCTATCCCCCTTATAATTGAAAGTAGACAAAAGTCTTCCTAAAATTCTTCTCCTTATAACACTAAACATCTGAAAAAGTGTTTGAGCTTCATACCTGTGTATGAATCTAGAACAGCAGGAAGCTGCTCTTCTCAAATAGGTAAAGTCAAATACAATGATCAGTTTCAGGTAGTACAAGGCTTGTTTGCAGCTGATGAGGATGTGAAAATATTCTTCCGGCTAGTATGTTTAGAGGATCTGGCCACAGTTCATCCAAAGGGGAGCAGACTTGCCCTAAGCATATAAAAAATGTAGAAACCCATATTGTTTCCTTTGCTCACATTAAAATCCAATTGCTCTGAAAAACCTCAGTCCTTCATTTATTTTAGCATAGCTGTATGCAGGAAAGCAGAAATAACCATAACAATTCTCTTGGCAATGTATAATTTTAAAGTGGAATTTATTTAATAAATTAAATACACAACATGAAGAAAAATATTGGGTAAAATAGGAATGTCAGTACAGTACTCTTCTTAGCTACGCTTCTGGAAGTTTGAGAATATATTTTCCAATGTTCTGGGGAAAAAAAGAGGGATAAAAAAGAACCAAAGTAACCCCAATATACAAGGAAATACTTAACTATAGATTTTAGATTTTGCTATTCATTTCAAGACAGCTGCAATTGAGTTTTTCAAGAAACTTACAATTTATCAGAAAAGGAAATTTTAAAAAGGCAGCTGTACCCCTGAGACAGAGAGTGATTTATGTGATTATCCTTGTATTATACTGGAATCACATGGACTGAGGCAGAATTACTACTGAACAGTGGATTTTGTTTTGTTCAGGCTTTTTCTTTTAAAGAAAAAAAATACATAGTGTAAGAATAATAACTTCAGCTTGTATCAGAAAGCTGAAGTGCAGCATGGTATTAGTTCAGTCTTAGAAGTAAAATTGAAACACCATCAAGGACATGGGAGAAGGAGTTTTATTCTTCAGGGCTTTAGTTTTAAATCACATCTGATACTGCAGATGATTTTCGTAAGACCTTGGGGAAATAGAAATCCTTGGAGTGTGGGGTTGTGAGGTTTCACTCTGCAGCATACAGTGTCTCCTGCTGTTGCTGAGGAAAGGTCACCACCTTTGGGGGGTGTAAAGGGCAGATTAAATACAGAGAATACAAAACACAACACCTGACTTGAGGTACTTTAAATCTCAGGAGAAGCAGATGGACAACAGGAAACAGGGGAATGATAAAGTGATTTATACACAAAACATGTTGTGGATTGTGAGTCATTAACCATTTAATCAAATGAAAGAGGTCCTGTATCACTTTAATTCCTTCATCTGCTGGGGTGCTATCTCATGATTCTTCAAAATTTATTCTGTCTAGTACTCTGAGGCTTCCCAGCTCAAGAACCCTGTGTTTGAATCTGAATACCATCTCGTGGATGGGTAAAACTGCCTTAAAATATTCTGTTTTCTTTTCTAATCAGTCTGTGGAGATGGCCTTTGTGAGGAAGAAGAAGGATGCTCAATCTGTCCAGCAGATTGTGGGGAATGCCCACTGTCTGCTAATGCTAGGGTAGCAATTGCCTTACCAATATGTTTAGTCTCCACCAGCTTCATTTTGACAGTCATGGTAAGTATCCTTTTTCTCCTCTTCTATGTCCTTTCTCTGGTGTCCAGGATATGGTCAGTTAGAGTGGAGCTTTTTCTTAGGAGAAGGATAGATTTTCTTCAACATCCACAACCTGTGTGCTGTAGAAAAACAAAACAAAACAAACACAAAAAAACCCCAAAACCAAAACAAAAGGAAGGGAAACAACATTACTGGCTTCTTCATGAGGTGATGCTCATTGGACTGGGAGTTTTCATCCTGTAATACAGAAGACTGAAGAAGAATAATAACAGATATATAATGGCAAAAGAAGATGTGTTTTTTCCCAAGGAAACAAAGGGTACCAGTAAAGTAAGAGTACTTTTCACCCACACTAAAGCTCTCTTATAATAACTGCTTCAAACCCCTATGGAGGCCAGAAGTATAAATGAAATTAAAAAAAAATCAAATCAGGTAAATTCATTAAGGGATTAGCTCCACCAGAGGCTGTTAAACCTCAGAGTCCAAATACAACTTATAATGGAAAATGTTCAACTTGGGATATTATATAAAGAAATAATGAGTATTTTTTTTTCTTCTGAGTTTTCTGTTGGGTCTTCTGGGGGGTATTTATAGGCTCGTTTTCATAATGTAACTGAACCAGTTTGGTTTAGTTCAAAATTATTAATTTTTGCATAATAGTTATCAATTATTGTAACACTCACAAAGGAAAACAAAAGCAGAATGAGCCGGGGGGAGTGTATGAATATTGGAGAAGTAGTTTTGGATACTTGTGAAGGAAAATGTTTTTTTAAAGAAGAGACAGCATGTTATGGCTGTTACTATGTTATTAAGTAATTACCTTTATGGTAATTACTTAAAATTTCTGGGAAATTATCAAGGATTTAGCAGGTGAATATGGCAGTTGTAGAGGCAAAATATTATCTATGTATGTAAGAGATAATTTATTTGGGAGTTGGCCTATAAATCCAGTAAATTGATAGACTCTTCTTTCCTCATGGATTCCTTCTTTTTCCATTTTGTACTCCAGTTGCAGTAAGCATCTGAGTTAGGTAACTGCTGTAAGAGCGAATGAGCAGAAGGGTAATGGACCACCAATTAAGGTACCATAGGAGGTCTTTCCTTTCATTTTGTGCCTCTCTGTGTGGATTGGTGAATTAGGAACGGAAGCACTGTTGAAAAATATTTGAGTTTGCAGTTGTTGTGATGTATTTATAGTAACTGTCCTGTAAAACAGTATGATTTGATAGAAATATGTAATTGGACAGAGGAGCAGTTCAGTGAATTTTGAACAGTAGCATTTTAGAAAGAACAGTGGAGTTTCTTAGTTTTGCATAGATTTATATATAGGTCCTGCATCAAAATTTACCTTATATTTCTGCTATTTTTCTGTAAGTTTTGAGGTTTATTTTTAATTCTTGCATTTCTGTATATTTACTCTTGCTAACTTCTGCAGTAGTATCTTCCTTTTTTATATGATTTATTTAGTTGATAAGTGACCAATATAGAAAACTTTTCTTTCATCCAATTCAATAATTAATATAACATAAAAAGAACCATCTGGGAAACTGATGCCTTCTTTAATCTTTCAAGTTGTGAAGAGGATTTCTTTGGTATCAGTGTCTGAGGCAAACCTAGTGGTCGCTTGCAGCTACTACGTGTTTATTAAGCCATACCTGTTGAAGATCGCAGAATCAGAATCTCCTGAGTCAGAAGGAACCCATGAAGATCATCAAGTCCAACTCCTGGCTCCACACAGGACTAGAAAGCCATAGCTTGGGACTGAATGCATTGTTCAGGTGCTTCTTGAACTCAGCCAAACTGAGTGTTGTGACCCCTTCCCTGGGGAGCCTGTTCCAGTGCCTCAGAAAAGAACCACTCTCTCAGTAAAGGACCTCTTCCTAATATCCAACCTAAACCTCCCCTGTTGCAGCTTCATGCTGTTCCCTTGGGTTCTATCACTGGTCACCAAAGAGAGGGGATTTCTGCCTGCTCCTTCAATCCCCCTCATCTGGATGCCAGAGACTGTGATGAAGTGTGCCTTCAGCCTCCTCTTCAGGCTGAATCAACCAAGGAACTTCAGCCTCTCCTCATCAGACTTCCCCTCCAGACCCTTCCCCATCCTCACTGCCCTCCTCTGGACACTCTCCAATACTTTTGTGTCCCTCTTGTACTGTGGCACCCAAAACTGCCCCCAGTACTAAAGGTGAGGCCACAGCAGCACAGTGGAGCGGGACAATCCCCTGGACCAGCTGGCCATGCCGTGCTTGATGCACCCCAGGGTATGGTTGGCCCTCCTGGCTGCCTGGGCACACTGCTGGCTCATGTTTAACTTGCTGTCAACCAAGACCCTCAACTATCTTTCAGCATGGCTGGCCTCCAGCATCTGATCGGCCAGTCTTTCTCAGAGGCCTTTTGAAATAAATGGGATGACTTATTGTTGATTCAGTCAGCTTGATATTTTTTACAAGTGTCTACTAAAATATCAAAACAATCTCCACACCATGTTCCTTGTGTATTATATGGACTTTTATGACCTGATTCGATATTGAATTTTACACTATAGAAAGGGGTACAATGGTGCTGTGGTTTGACATTTGGGATTGACTGCAGATGGAACAGGTACATAATTTAATGTTTTGAAAGCATGTGCTTATCTTTTCTATGTTATTTTGCACGTCAGCTCTATAGAATATCAGCTATTAGATCAGTGCCTGCCTTACTAAGTAGCTACAGAATCCGTAATTCTTTACACTAGATTTTTAACACAGTGTGGTGTCATTTGTGGATCGGGGGCTCATTCTGTTACAGGATATAAGATGTGCTGCTCCTTATGTTAGGGTTGGGATTCCGTGTGTTCTCGTCAGGCGCTTACGTAGCCTAGGGCCTTGCCATGACATGAAGTGGTGTAAACCATTTATCTGATGTTCAGGCTGAGATGTAAAGGTAGTGCATAAGAAGTATTGATAACAATGGAGAGTTTGTAGCCAATGCAAAATATGGCATGTAACTAGAATCTAGAATATAGACGTAAAACAAAGATACTTCTAAGCCTGTTTTTAATACTCATGATTCTAATATTACTCATAAAGTGGCTGCTTAAACATCATATTTTGTTTGGATACTTATTAACTATTGTATTTGAAAATCAGTAATCTCTGGTTTAATTCCTTTGACATCACTAGGGCTACATGTGGAATTAATTTGATTTATTTTTGTAGTGGTTTCAGTATCAGAAACAAAAGATGTTTTGGGATGAAAGCTGGATTATAGACTTCACCTGCATCAAGCAAGGTTAGTAACTTGTCATTTTGATACTACGATCAGTTTCCTTAATAACTTTAAGAAATAATCTGAATCTTAAGTACACCTTCATGCTTTAAGGGTCTTACAAAAGGTGAACAAATTTGTAAAAGGCATACTCAAAGTTTTATCCCTGTAACCTCCGAGAGCTGATCACTGCTCTGTGTTGCTATTTTGGTTTTTGAAATTTTTGATGTAAAAGTTAGGTATTTTAAATACTTTCCTTCTTTTTTTAATGGTGATTTGTCAATTAAAAAGACAGACATATCCCAAAATAAACACATACCTTCTGGACTTGGACAAAATAAATTGTCATTGCTTCAGTGGATGTATCATTCTGTATAGTTGGTCTCACTATGTTGCCCTTGATTTGTACAAATATAATGGTGGATATAATGAGGTTATAATTTCTCTCAGTGTGCAGAGACTTGCTGCAAAAAGTAATTAATTGTTCCCAGAGTGTTTTGGATTATTTTCATTTTACCTTTACTTTAATTGGTTCTAATTAAATATTTTAAGAATAAAATCAGATGTCATTGTATGTTTTACCATACTGCATTTAAAATAGGTATAGATTATTTACTTTGCAGGTTGTTTTAACATTTAGAAGTGAAACAATGCCTAGACACTCAGAAAGGGTAAATCTGTAGAAATCCGAAGTTCATAGATCTGTGCTGATGTACACTCATTTTCTGTGTCTGTGAGGCATTGCTAGAAAGATGTCTGCTTTGTCTGTATGTCATTGTGTTGCTAGTAGAAGTGTCAAGAGATACTTTCAGCCTTGCACTTCAACATATCTGTGTAGTTGTGATATGATGTCCTTACTGCTGTAAAGAACAGATGTTGGCTTAGAAATTAATTTGAGTACATCAATCAAACTGAATTTCAATCCACAGAAATGGAACACTCAAGGAAAAGTGTCTTTCGTTTCTCTGAACCTAGGGAACAATCACCCCAAGCATGAGTTCAGGTTAGGGGCTGACCTGCTGGGAAGCAGCTCTGCAGTGACCAGAAATCCTGGTGGACAAGAAGTTGTCCGTGAGCCAGCAGTGTGCCCCCGTGGTCAAGAAGGCCAATGGTACCCAGGGGCCATTCAGAAGTGTGTGGCCAGCAGGTTGAGGGAGCATCTCCTTCCTCTCTACTCTGCTCTGGCCACATCTGGAGTAGCGTCTGCAGTCCTGAGCTCCTCAGTTCAAGAAAGACAGGGAACTGCTGGAGAGAGTCCAGTGGAGGGCTGTGAGAATGATAAGGAATCTGTCGTGTGAGAAAAGGCTGATAGAGAGCTGGGGCAGTTTAGCCTGGAGAAGACTGAGGGGGGAGCTCATCAGCATTTATAAATATCTCTATGGGATAAGACAGTGCCCAGGGACAGGACAAAGGGCACAAACTGGAACATGGGAAGTTCCATCTCAACATGAGGAAAAACTTCTTCCCTGTGAGGGTGACAGAGCACTGGGACAGGCTGCCCAGAGAGTCTGTGGAGTCTCCTTCTCTGGAGAGATTCCACACCCTCCTTGGACATGACCCTGTGCAGTCTGCTGTAGGTGATCCTGCTTTAGCAGGGGGTTGGACTAGGTGATCTCCAGAGGTCCCTTCCAGCCCTTCACCACCATTCTGTGAATCTGTGGTGCTGTAACACAGCAAAGAGGAACACAAGGAAATTTTCAACTGACAAGGAATCAGAAGAGGTTATAAATATCACATGGAAGGAGAAATAATAGAGACTGAGGAAAATTAGGAAAATTATCAAAAAAGAACACATTAAAAACTAATTTGAGAAATTCTGTTGTAAAGGAGCCTGTGAAGCAGCAACAGTGTTTAAGACCTAGAACTGATAATTAACAATAAAAGAGTAATGAGGACTGATAATACAATGATACTTGGAAACATTGTCAGAGCTGTCCAGAAATGCTCACAGTAGCCTGGAATGTGCAGTTATCTAAATAGAAACACATCAGCAGAGCTATATGCAGGGTTTGTAGCTTGTACTGTGAAAAATCAGCTTTATTTTTTTCACGATACCTCCTTTTTTAGTCCATTGAACCATAAATATATATGTATATGTGCATATATGTGTATCTAGACACTCTTATTCTCAAAGCTATGTCAGGGATCTCTAATACATTTCTGGGTGGAATGGTGTAGAAAGACTCCAAGCATCAAGGCAATTTTGAACTGCATATGGATATAGTACTGTGGTGCGGGAACATAACAGTCCTGATGCAAGGTGAGATGCTGAACTTCCTCAGCAACACTTTATTGGACACCAGGAAGAGTTGAGAGGTTTTAGTAATGCTGAGACTAATCAGCTAAATCTGTGTTTTAATTGGAGTTGGTGAAAGGATATGTAATTTTAAATTTTTTTTAATCTATTTTGTCAGCTTGAGCTGGTTAACAGATTAAAAAACATATGTTGAGATCATGGATTTGTTTTCATCTGACAGTATTGATATTTATAAAGCAGTTTTCCACTTTACGGGGACAGAAATGTGTTTGGGTTTGTGCTCAGACACTGTTTAATTTAGGGTTAAATGCACTACCCTGCTTTGCTAACAACTCTACCTTTGAAGAAGGGCCAAAGGACTGGTAAAGAGCATCCTTTGATAAAAAGCGTCCCGGAAGAAGACCTGAAAGACTGGTCATGAACACACATCCTGCCCTAGCAGGTGCAAGAGGTGGGGCATTGACAGAGAGGCCCGAAGTCAACAAAAATTGGCAGTAACTAGGGGAAAGGTAAAAGTGGCAGGGAAAGTTCATAACCATCAACCCAATTAAAAGACTCTGCAAATGACCCCTGCACACCTTCAAGGAGCATACAAGCTAATTTGACTAGGCTTGACCAATAGTAGTAATGATGCAGTGATTACTAACCAATTAGTGTAAATTTAGGTGGGTTTTTCTAATCCTGTAACAAGATACAGATGTTGTAGATTGTGTGTGTAGTGTGCTAGCACCATCTCTATGCAGGCATGGAATAAAGCAAATACCTCTGCTCTGTGTGTATAATGTTGTTCTGCACACTGGGTAACAACCCCACTTTTGGGACAAAATTTTTGTTCTCTGACTTCTCTCTGGTGTCAGAATCACTTCCCACCTCCCTGTACTTTACAGTCTTCTGGGATCTCCAAATAGACTTGTTAAAGTACGGCACAGGGCTTGTTCTGCTTCCCCTGGATTCTGTCCTTGGTATTTAAGTAGCATCAAGGGATAATCATCCCAAGAGCAAAGTAATGAAACTTGCATCAAATCCAGAGGATTGGTGGGAAAGATCTCGGGCAGTGAATCACCTCTGAAACCTTTTTATGCAGCAATCACATTCCAATCAATAGCTTTCTGTCTTAAGCATTAACAAGACCAGCCAAGACTCAAAAAGTTGTAGAATTCCCTATGTTTGTCTGCCTCCAGATTCTCTACCTTGGCAATAACATGCATCTTCTGGTGCCTTTTCCCACATCGCATTTAGATCACACGGTACGGACAGCAACAGGAAGCATGATGAGTGCTCCCCCAGCACGCAGTGACTCAAATGCCAGCTCTACCACTGCACTGAGTTCCTGCACAGCTGCTGCTAACAAGTCCAGGAAACAGTACTTCACCCAGACTGGGAGATAGTAAGTCAGTATCTTACTCGTTTACTGCAGTACCTATTATACTATAATTTCACCTTTCTTTCTGTTTCTTGGCACTTTATTGTTGAGGGGTAGTGCAAAAGCTTGAATTTCTTTTATTAGGCCAAATCAAATAAGTTAATATCATCATCTGACTTCCGTACCACATACTGACTGTGGAATATTTTACATGCCAGATTTCTGTATTGGTTGTAATTTCTGTTAGAAGGCTTGTCCTTAAACCAGATGACATGACTGAAGATACAGACATTTCACCTCTGGATCACATTGTAAAGGTGCACATCATATGCAGGCAAACAATATATCCATATCCTGCTATCCAGAAAGATTTTTTCCCCATATAAATAACGTAATCAGGGAGTAGTGGTGGAACAAGATGGAAGTAATACCTACCATTTGATTACACAGGGCAGGATCTGTGCTTTGCAGGATAGAGGAGCTTCTTCAGGATCCTCAGCAGGGGAAGCAGCTCCCTTCTCAGCATAGGTAACTGTTCTGGAAAATCACAGCCACTTCATTGATGAGACACTGTGTCCAGCATAGATCTTTTACAGTAAGCATTTCTGCTTCTTCTCTCTGAATGATGACATTTTTATCATCACCATCTTCCACAGCTGAATCAAGGTCAAATACATGCATCAAGGGTGAAAGATCTAAGAATGGGGCATTCAGTCTCACTGAAAAAGCACCTGAAACTGCTATGCCACAGACCCCAAACCCATGCTCTGTTTTTATATCACTGAAATTCCTGCATGTTTTTACTGTGTTTATTTATTCTTCCAAGGAAAATTCCTTTTCTATATATCAGACTCCACTGCCTCATGGCTGAGAATGCTTCAATCTGCCAACAAAAGGAGGTTAAGTATGAGTGGTGGATCTCCAGAACAGTAGATACATGCAACAAGTAATAGGAGAGTTGCTGTATATTGTTCGCTAGCTCAGACATTTCCTTTGTTGCTACTCCATTATCCAATTGCCTGAACACTCTCATCTTCCAAATGTGATCCACAGATCAAAGATGCTTGAATATAATCTCTAATACTTCCCTTATAGGAACAGAATTTTGTCACCTGCCATGTACTCAGATTCAGATTTACACCCATATGTGGACACGCTTAATTTCTAGAGATGCTTCATGCTTCATTCCTAGAGATATAAAACTGCCCACTGTGGAAAAAATACTCATTCAAACTTGATAGTCTGGTTGGCTTATGAAGTTACCATAAAACTGTGTGAAGAGCATTTCATTCTGTTTCAGCGATGGTAGAACAGTGGCCATAAAGAAAATTATGAAGAAGGCATTCACGCTGTCCAAATCCATACGTAAAGAAGTAAAGCAAGTAAGGTAAGAAATGAATTGTATGTTGTTCCATTTTTACATTGGTGCTTTAGGGGATAAAACCAGTCCACATGTGACTGGAAATTCCTATTCCTTTTTCTTTTTAACTTTGCTTTGACACCAAATTAAAATCTTACCCCGTTTTACTTTTCTCTGTACAGTGTGAGACAAGGCACTTGGTTTTTCAGGTACCCTACAAAAAGCAAGGAGGACATCCATGAAAATTGTTGGTATGCTGTGATTTCTGTTGATTTTCACAGGGAACTTGATCATCCTAATCTCTGTAAATTCATTGGAGGCTGTATAGAAGTGCCAAATGTTGCCATTGTGACAGAGTACTGCCCTAAAGGCAGCCTGAATGATGTTCTGCTCAATGAAGATATTCCTTTGAACTGGGGCTTCAGGTAGAAAAAAACTTTTTAAAAACTAAATGACACAAACTGTGCTGTGTGTTGTTTAGGACAAGTTGTTAATTTTATATAAAGTCCTTAGATATACAGGCCTGCACTGTGATCAGAATGAAAAAGAAAGAAAGACAGCAAATTCAAATATCCAGCTCAACTTGTTTTGCAGATTTTTGAGTAATCGTGTTTAGCCCATTGACCCAGATGGGTCATTCAGCCCATCTCTAGTTGCACTGCAAAATTGGTTTTAAGCCTCTTCCCCATGTAACTTTTTTTTGTTCCCAAATATCTTAGGCATCCCCATTTAATTAAAAATGACTGTAGCTCTCTATGTGAAGACATACTGGTGAAATGTTGAGCATACTCTCAGGAACTTTACATTTACCAATACAGAAAATGAGCTCATATTGTCAATGAAACTTCTACAAAGGCAATGATGTTGGTCTTTTGAGAATAATCTGCTTGGCACACTCTTTCTACTTCTGCCTTATGTTTGCCTTTGGCAAAGAAAAGGACTGCAAGGGAGGAATCCTCCAAATAAAGCAAGAAAGTTAATAAAAATTGTCTCTCTTAGAAGCATTTGAAAGTACTCTCAAGGACATAAAGGTACTGGGAATTTGTAGAAGAAACTCAACTATCTTAAAAGAGGCAAAAGACCTATAGACTCAGACAACTCAGAAGAAGTTAAAGGCTTTCACTAACCACCTTAACTGTTTTGGAAAAATGAGCACAGGGACACAAACGGAAAGCTGTGACAACCATAGGGAGACTTTCTGTCAACTTAGGAGCCATGCTTGAATGAAGGTTTAGAGGAAATACTAGCTCATTGATCTTTGTCTTTCAGGTTTTCTTTTGCTACTGATATTGCACAGGGAATGGCCTACCTTCACCACCACAAAATGTATCATGGACGGTTGAAATCTAGTAACTGTGTGATAGATGATCGATGGGTTTGTAAAATTGCAGGTAAAGAGAAGAAGCAAAACACAATTGCAAAACTTCAGCCACCCCTCTAATGCATATAGATTTCGTCCTCAACACCCTCATGCACCTCCAGCCTGACATTCCATGTGGAAAAGCTGACTTCACTAGAAGTGAAGCTGAAGCAAGTTTAATGTCATTGTGCCAAATCATTTAACATGTGTCACTGATGGGCACATCAGATCCCACAAATGATGGAGTCTACCAAACATCACTCTGAGCAGAAACTATCTCATTCTTACTTTTGATACAGAGAGAAAACCTGAGCCATGGACAGTGCTGCAAAGACTTTAAATAATGCTGACTGATAGTAAACTCAAGCTAGTTTCTTGGACAGAAGCAGATTCAACTCATAGCTTTTCTGTCCAGTACACAAAACTGACTTGTCTTCTCCCAGACAGGAGAATTCCTCTATGGAGAGGAAAACCACAGGGGAGTCTAATTTGGTTTGCAGCTGTCAAAGGGAACAAAAGCAATGATCGTCTGTTCTGCTTCCTCCCGAAAGTGTTTACCGCACTCTATAACTGACAGCCCTCTTAAAACCAGCTGTAACAGATTTGGTTTTCAATGGTTCATCCAAAGACTAGGTCTCCTACATGGGGCCATGACTGCTTCTCCAGCTTGTTTGGTATCCTGCTGCCTTCAGAACTGTCTGCTTTGGTTAGAGTTTGTTCTAGAGAAAAGCATAAAAAATTGAGATAGTTGGATTACATCAACTGCATCACCTTAGCAAGCTCCTCTGAGTGAAATGGGATCTCTTTGACATTATTCAGAAGTTAACTGGTAGCACTGGTAGAGACTTCAAATATTCATGGTTTATCTGGATGCAAAAGTGTTAAACAAACTTCACAAATAACAATATGAGAGGTATTTGGAAAAAATCCCATGACCTCCAACATAAAATGAAGCTCTAGGACCATCTCAGAGGTCACGCCAGAAAAATCCAACCATCTACATTCTGCCTTCCCATATACTCAGCAGAGTCATGCTTCTATTAGAAAGAAAACTGAAGTCAGTTGGGTTTTTTCTCCTCTCCAATGCTGAGCACATGCTGAGCATCTTTTCTGTTATGCTAGAAGTATAGCTGCAAAGATGTATCACATTTGTGCTGCCTTTGTTCTGAAGCTCATGGAGTGCAAGTAAAGCTCACCATCTGATTTTCAGTAGTTCTAGTCCGTCTAACCTGTAATTAGTCTAGCAATTTGGCACCACTGATAAGATCAAAGGACAAGTAGAACAGAAACCTGCATTTGCATGCTTATTCTTGAAGTGAGCCTATTCTCTGAACATAATTTTATAACATCATAAAATACTTGTGATTGGAAGTGTAGTTCAACTTCCTTGCTGTGATGCATTTTCACACAAATACTTGGTTTCCAGATCCTGCATTTGCAATTGGTTCTGAGGGACAAGACTACCAGAGACACACTATTTTCAGACTAATGGGTATATGTCAAACAGGGAAAATGAATTCTTTTTGATTATTTGTGTTGCTGTCTGCTAATGCATGGGTTTCAGAGAAGTACCCACTAAATGGTTTGCTTCCTGTTTTCTCCCATGTCAGATTATGGCTTACGATCATACAGGAAAGAAGATTCTCCTGAGGGGTCAAGCTCATACCATGAGCATTTGATACAGATTTATACAGCTCCTGAAATCCATTCTCTTTCAGACTTTGAACCCAATTCTATGACAGATGTCTACAGGTAGTTAACTTTTCCTGTTTTTCACACTTAATAATGTCACCTCGAGTGCTCTTTAATCACAATGAGACTCAGTGTAATCTGTGGTCACCCCAGGTGTATGTTTGCTTGTATCTTAAAAGGCATTGGTCCTGGAGTACAGCACAGTGTAAATATCACAGTCTTCTCTTTCAATACTGAATTGTCTGAGGTTATGTAAATGTGGAGTTGGTCTAATGATTTATAAGGAGTTACTCTGGACTGGTAGGTCAAAAAAAAGGTATAAAGGTCTGCAATTGTTTAGTAATCCTTTTTGTTCCCATTTCATGTGAAAAAGTAGATTACTGTACCTTAAAAGTTAATACCATCAGTTTTCCAGAATGACATAATGCACATATGCATCCCATAATTCTATAATCAGTGTCAAAATATTATTTTGCTATGTACAAACAGTAAAAATATTTGGTAGGAAAAGGAAATGGATGCACTTTACTTCCAAAACCCTTTACATGAGATAACTTTGCAATGGCTTATTTGACTATACTTTAGCTGTGCCAGGGATGGATAGCTTCTATACAACCACTTTCCAGATCACCAGGTTCTGAACTTTTAGAGAATAATAATCCAATGAAAAAAATAATCAAACTACATTTTTTAAAAAATTGCTTCTATTTCTTGGTTCTCATATTAATTTTCTGTATTGAGTAGGAAAATCACTGTGTTCTTCTTGTATTTTCTTTTCTAACAATGATACTTCCTCTTTCTGATTATTTCTAGTAGTTTACTGAAAACATTTGAAAGAGGAAAAAGCAAAACAGTACAATAAGACACTTTGTGGCCCTTTTCTCTCCTTTTTTCTTGCCACATCCCAAGCCCAAATGGAAATCTTCTGTTTCCCTATGACATTGGTAGCAGAATGTAAAGAACTGGAATTCAATTAGAGGTTGAAATGCTGATAGTGCAACACAGTTAAGCAGGAGGTGGCATGGTTATTAGCACTGTTTATTAACATCATTTACCAGAGAGTAGCTATTATTGCCTTTCATCAAAAGCCATGAGTTTTACTCTGGCTGGCACCAGGCCACAACAAACGTTTACTGCTTTAAGTGACTATCATGGGGCTTATATTGAAAAAATAGTTGCAGAAAAAGACAATGCTGCTTAGGTCTTCCCTTTTCCAGTTAGTTTGCATTAAAGATTATATGGACTCAAGACATGATTTTGTGTATAGGATTTAATGGATTAATGAAAGGTATTACTGGGTAAAGAAATGTGTGCATTTACAATGTGCTAGAACACTATTAATTATAATCCATTCTATCAGATTATGTGAGTAAGAAACTCAGGTCTCGATATTATTTATATTATAAGCTTTAATGTGCCCTTAGATTTCAATTCAAAATAGCTCGCCTAAAGGCAGTTTGTTGATATTTCTGGCTATTGTAATTTATTCTGTGTCAGTTTTTACCTTTTCAACATGAACTGGTCTTACAAAGTACTGTGCTCCAACTAAGCAGTAATTTTAGGACTGTCTTATGCATTGCATTTTATATTGTCCCACAGCCAAAATCATAGAAATCATAGAATGTGCTGGGTTGGAAGGGACTTTTAGAGGTCATCTAGTCCAACCCCTCTGCAGTAAGCAGGGACATCTTCACTGGATCCGGTCAATCATAGCCCCATCAAGCCTGACCTTGAATATCTCCAGGCATGGGGCCTCTGGCCAACCTGTTCCAGTGATCCACCACTCTCATATTGAAGAACTTTTTCCTAATATCCAAGCTAAATCTCCCCTTTTCTAGTTTAAAACCATTACCCTTTGTCCTACTGCTCTATACCCTCGTGAACAGTTCTTCCCCAGCTTTCTTACAGGCACCTTTCAGGTACTGGAAGGCTGCTATAAGATCCCCTTGGAGCCTTCTCTTCTCCAAACCGGAGAAGCCCAATTCTCTTAGCCTGTCTTCACACCAGAGGTGCTCCAGCCCTTGATCATTTTTGTGGCCCTCCTCTGGATGTGCTCCAACAGGTCCATGTCCTCCTTGTGTTGAGGGCTCCAAAGCTGGATGCAGTACTTCAGGTGAGGTCTCACCAGAGCAGAGCAGAGGGGCAGAATCACCTCTCTCAATCTGCTGGCCAGTCTTCTTGTGATGAAGCCCAGGACGCGGTTGGCTTCTGGGCTGCAGATGCACATTGGTGGCTCATGTCTAAGTCCTTTTCCTCAGGGCTGCTTTCAAGCACATCATCTCCTAACCTGTGTGGATAACGGGGATTTTCCTGACCTAGATGCAGGACCCTGCACGTGGCTTTGTTGAACCTCATGAGGTTCACCCAGGCCCACTTCTCCAGCCTGTCCAGGTTCCTCTGGATGGCATCCCATCCCTCTGGCACATTAACTTCACCACTCAGCTGGGTGACATCAGAAAACTTGCTGAGGATGCACTCAATCCCACTGTCAATATCATTAATAAAGGTATTAAACAGCACCAGTCCCAGTACAGACCCTTGAGGAACTCCACTCGTCAACATCTTTCATCTGGACTTGGAGCCATTGACCACCACCCTCTGGATGCAACCGTACAGCCAATTCCTTACCCACGGAACAGTCCACCAATCAAATCCATATCTCTCAAACTTAGAGAGAAGGATGTTGTGGGAGACTGTGTCAAAGGCATTGCAGAAGTCCAGATAGATGACATCTGTAGCTCTTCCCTTGTCCACCGATGCTTCATTCCATTGTAGAAAACCACTAGATTGGTCAGGCAGGACTTGCCCCAGTAAACCTATGCTGGCTGTCTCAAATCACCTCTCTGTCTTCCATGTACCTCAGTATAGCTTCTAGAAGGATCTGTTCCATGATCTTCCCAGGCACAGAGGTGAGGCTGACAGGGCAATAGTTTCCAGGGTTCTCCTTCCTACCATTTTTAAAAATGGCCATGATGTTTCCTCTCTTCCAGTCACTAGGGACTACACCTGACTGCCATGACTTTTCAAATGTCGTGGAGAGTGGTTTGGCAAGTACATCACCCAGTTCCTTCAAGACGCTGGGATGTATCTCATTAGGTCCCATGGACTTGTATGTTTTCAGGTTCTGCAGATGGTCACGAACCTTATCTTCATTTACAGTGGGAGGGACTCTGTCTCCCTGGTCCCTGTCTTGTGGGCCCTCAACTCAAGAGCAGTGAGGGGAGAGGTCACCAGTGAAGACTGAGGCAAAAAAGTTGTTGAGAACCTCAGCCTTTCCCTTACCAGTTCTCCATTGTTGCTCATCAGGGGGATGCACTTTCTTTAACCTTCCTTTTCTGGTTCACATACCTGTAGAAGCCTTTCTGGTTTTTCTTGGCATACCTTGCCAGGTTTAGCTCAAGGCACACCTTGGCATTCCTGACCTCCTCTCTACACAACCAGGCAACATCCCTGTACTTTTCCCAGGACACCTATCCCCACTTCCACTGCCTGTGTAGTTCCATTGTGCCTTTTAGTTTGTCCAGCAGGTCTGAACCCAGCCATGGTGGTCTCTGGCTTCCCTTGACTGACCTCTTACACCTGGGGGTTGAGAGCTCTTGCACTTTGTTGACAGCGTCCTTAAAGATCTGTCATTTCTGTTCTGCTCCTTTTTCTTTGAGGACCATTTCCCAGGGGGTCTTACTGATTAGGTCCTTGAAGAGCTGGAAGTCAGCTTTCCTGAAATTCAGGGTCCTGACTACACTTCTCATGAACCGCACCAGTGTATGACCACTGCAGCCCAGACTGCCTTCGATCTTTACATTCCTGATATGCTCATTCATTATCAGGTCTAATACTGCTTCCCCTCAAGTAGGGCTATTTCTTGTCTCAGGAAGTTTTCCTTTAGTCACTCCAGGAGTCTCTTTGCTCTACAGCTTGCCATACTACTTTTCCAGCAGATGTCAGGGTAATTGAAATCCTCCAGCAGGATGAGAGCCTGGGAGCTCAATTCCTCCTGGAGCTGGAGCAAGAAGGCTTCATCAATAGGCTCCCCTTGATGGGGCAACCTCTAGTAGATCCAGCCACAAGGCTCCCCTTGTTGTCATGATTCCTAATTCTTACCCATAAGCTTTCAACCTGCTCATGACTATTCTTTAGGTTTATCTCTTCACATTCTATCCATTTCTTAACAGAGGGCAGTGCCTTCACTCCTCCTTTCTTGTCTGTCCCTTCTGTACAGCTTGTAGCCGCCAATAGCCACTCTCCAGTCATGGGATTGATTCCACCAAGTTTCCATAATCGTCACTATGTTGTAGCTTTCTTGTAGCCTGGTGACTTCCAGCACCTACTGTTTGCTGCCTATGCTGTGTGCATTCGTGTAGAGGCACTTCAGGTGGGCCAGCAGCTGTGTCACCTTCTTAGAGGGACATGCCTTTTTTCCCCCCAGGGCATTCCATGGAAACTGTTTCTATTATATCAGGACCCTCTGGCTTGTCTCTGTAAAACTTAGCCAGTGACACGGTGCCCGCTGCATGCCTCAGAGCAACAGGTTGGGAGCCCTTTCTATCGCCCCATGCATCACAGAAAATGTTTCTTTGGTTCCTTTTTGCTTCATACTTTGCACCTGTTCAGGTTAGATCTCATTACTTGACTTTACAGGCAACCTGGCCTCCTGAAGCCATTTCTTGCCAAGGGCTTCTCTTAAAATAGCGCTATGAGCTGGTTTGCTCCCATCATAGATAAGTACAATGAACCTTTGACAGATGCAGTGAATGCTTGCCGAACCTATCTTGCTGTCAGTTCCCGTGTCTGCAAAATCCAGGTCTTCTTTGTTGTACTGCTGTTAATCCTTTCTTGGTAAAAAAGGAAAAACACTAAGATTAAATCAGAAAAGGGAGAAAATGTGCAATCAGGGAAGAAAGCTAGAGATGTACACTGTAGCATTAGCAGGGTTGTGTTTTTAACAGAGCTATTCTTCAGAACATGCACTTTAACACAGTTTGTGTTTGATGATATGATACATGTATATGGACTGATACATGTATATGGACTCACTGGCCAGGGAGCAGTGTCCCACTCCTGAAATCCTCAGTTTTTATCTGTGCAAAAATTCCATTGACATTGCTAAATATATGGACCTGCAGTAGAAATGGCAGGAGTGGGACTTGTAATTTTGTGTGCTTTTATAGATGAATCACTTGCTTTTAAAGTTCTCCAGGGAATGTGTTGGTCAGATGGGAAAGCTAAAATGGAAATGAGAGCAGGAACATGAAAGCAGCTCCTTTTGAGCTGAAGAGGCTGTTTCCAGTCACAGTTTCTCCTAGATTGGCTCTTTTTGACTTGTAATCGTTACGTGATTTTCCCTATCCACTGTGTTAGGACTTTTTTGAGCAGTACCTCTAAAGCTGAATGAAGCCAATACCACTTCATTGGGATACCATCATCTAATTACTGTCCTTGAAAATCTGTGTCAGCTTTTCTGTCTCGCCGGGATTGGTATTCCTTTCTACTACCAAATCGCCCCCAAATTGCCCCCAAATTAACATCAAAATCTCCTCAGATTAATTTCTACATGATTCAGCATGTTTTATATGCATTATTCTAATGCCTAGTGGCAGCCCATAAGTGGACTGATAGACGTGCCCCATTATACTTACAGAACAGAAGAACCATTAACTGCAATAAAACAGATCACAAACTAATATTACCCATACAAATAAATTTTATTGGGTAGATATGCACATGGGGAGTTAATTATTACACAGTTTCAATACATGAAGAGGCAAAAGCATCTTTATCAGAATTGCTGGCTAGAGAAGATGTTGGTGTCTTAGAGATCACTGTTCTAAAAGATGCATGGTGAGTTCAGTAAGGAGACTGAACACACAGTTGTTAGCCCATTTTTTCCTGTCTTTACCCTTGTTGGATGTGTTTTGTCTGGGTTCATCTGAGGAGGAAGAGGATGATGATGAAAATATACCTCATGTTTAATTGGGAAGTATCATGTAAGTCCCTCTGAATTCCTTTAATTCTTCCAGAGAAAATTGCTCTGCTGTCCATCAAACCCAAATGCTTCATCTCTGACACTGACCACTGAGATGAGACTGCTATGGAATGATTTAGCAGCAGACCTCTGAAAACACAGAGTAGTAACAGAAAGGAGCACTGTTGCTATCTTCCCTTTTGGGATACTGGGATTTCAGTCATAAAATGGGGAACAAAAGTAAATCATACTTGAACTGTTATTTCATTAAAATTTTGTTGTCCTTTTACTCTGCAGTTATGCCATCATTTTACTAGAAATTGCCACAAGAAGTGACCCTATGCCAGTAAGTAAAGTTTACACAACAACTGATTCTGCTTCTGCTGAAGATGCAAAGCAAACTGAGTAACTGCATCTTTGATTTATTTTTTGAGCATGCATTTTCCTCTTCGTCTTGTGGGTGCAAATTTGATTCAAAAGGAATACACAATCAGGGCTTCCTCATGCATCTACCAGTTTTCAGGACTTTGAAGAAGAGTGTATGGCAAGAATAATGTAGCTCCAAAACTCCATTTTGGTTAGCTCCATGAGGCTTATGGCAGTGGGTGGAGCGAGAACTTTTTCTCCTCTTGTTCCTTCCCTTTCCTGAAAAGTGCATGTCCTTTCAGTGCAGTCTTGCAGCAGTAAGAATATGCTAGAAGAGCAAACGAGCTGCTTCCTATAAGGAAGATATCATCTTTGCATGTGTCTTATGATCAGTGCTAACACAAAAAATGCACCTTGAAATTGAAATGATGGTATTTAACCATCTTCTGTCTGAAATAATTTGCTTAACAAGAATTATAATACTGAGGACCCAAAACTGCCATCCTTCCTTTTCTGACAGTGTGATAATAGACTGATGTAGGCCTTGTAGTTTCTCAAAAGGTCACAAATATCATGAGAGGTGTAAATTTGTTTCAAAAGTTGTTTACACTGAGATTAAATTCTTTTAGCCATTAAAAAGATTTTAGACAAGGTCACCCAGTTTAGACTGCATTATATCCTTTTTTTCCCCCTCCTTTTATTCTCATGTAAAAAAGCTGATCTGGGAGTGATAGGGAAGAAATCATAAAATGATAATGATGTCAGTAATATATTTTCAATGGGCAGTATAAGAAACATACCACTTGTTTCAACATTTTTTAATCCATTTTCCTTTAGAATGAGGATGTGCACTCAGCTGAATACTCTTGGTGTCCACCTTTGGCAGAGTTAATTTCAGAAAAGGCTGAGAATTCTTGTCCATGTCCCACAGATTACATAGAGGTGAGTAGATACAATATTGAATACAAAAATTCTTTATTGAAGTGAATTTATGGCATGTCACAGAAGCTTTATGGCAATATTGCCTTTGATGAATATAAACAACCCCTAAATCAAGAAGTAACATCTCAAACAAGGCACAAGGAAATGCTTTAATTGCCTTAATAAAAAAGTCATTTTGACAAATTGCAAGTTTCAGTTGTGGCCTCAAATTGTCAGTATAATAAATGATGTTTTTAATATTCAATCATTGATTTTTGTACATTTTCATTGTATTATAAGGTGTTGAGTTCCATACATATTTTATATTAGGAATATCTATTTAGCTTGCTGGCAAAGGATTTTAAAATAGTGATATACATGTCTCAGGCAAAGTATGAGTTGATTCTTGTGCAAAATGTCTGTGTGTTCAGTAGCTTCAAACTGCCTAATCAAAGTACACCACCCCCCAGTTCAATTAAATCAGACACATTTTTTGTCATTCTTGTTTCAGATTAAGAGCTATGTAATTCACCTTTGGTGTTTTGTAGCAACATAAATATAACAAACTAAGCAGCACTGGTTTTTAGTGAGGAGTTAACACTCTTAAGAAACAGTTCAGTTTTAATCTTTTGTGAGTTTTGTGTACAAACAAGCCCTCTGAAAATAATATGTGACTCCAAGAGCACAACACTGTCTTAAAGCAGAAGACAAGGGCTAAAGTAGTGTCTGGCAGAAGGAACATGAGAATCTAGTTCATGATTTCCTGCAGCAGCATTTTCATAAACTATCCTTCATTCAGTTCTTGAATATTCAGACTAGAATGTTCAGTCCGTAGAACTCTGGAGACCTCAAAATAGCTCTGCCATGTTTCTCCAGCTGCAGATAGGGCTTCACATGTGTGATTTGCACTGGGAAAGTAGTAGTATTATTTAGAAACACTGCCTGTGCTTGGAATAATAAAAAGTATTTTGTTTTCTCACTCTTCTTTTCCTGCTGCAGTTAATCAGATGGTGTAGAAAAAACAATCCAGCCCAAAGGCCTACATTTGAGCAAGTCAAGAAAATGTTGTTCAAGATGAATCCTAATAAAGTTAGCCCTGTTGACATGATGATGACTCTGGTAAATTTAGGTTTATAATCCTGTCCAAGCCAATGTGCTCGCTTGCAATAACTTTCACCATTGTCCTTCAGGCTTGTTTTTGATCTCATACCCCTTGATGATAAAATCCACAGCCATTCTGTCACCTCTGGTGAGCTGATTGTAGCTGCAGTTCTGCTTGAAACTCAGATTTCTTTCTTATTCCATTTCTGACAGTTTTTCTTAACAATCTCAACTTCTTTGGGACATACGGTTTTGTTTCTTCAGTCAAATGTTGTTTGGTTTGTACTGCTCTTGCAGGAGACCATTTTGCCTTTTTCCAGTGTCTCGGTGTTGGTCTTACAGATTTGAGGGTGTGTAACCCCAGCATGCCACAAACAGAATGTTTGCTGATGCATTTTGAGAAGAGTATCTTTAGCCTGTCAGCATAGAAAAGAGACTCCTGCCTGCAGAGCTGGTGGCCTCACACAGAGCAGACACACAGAAAGCAGAGCATATAGCATAGCAGGATAGTTTACAGAACAGCATTGTGAGCTTTTGGCAAAAAAACCAAGATTAGACACCTTCAGTTTTGGTCTCTGAACTAGGTTTGACTGCTCATGTTGACAATGTTTTTGAAAAGTCTGGAACTGGCTTCTGCCCTCTTACTTGTAAGCAGCAGTATCAAATCTAGAAAGTACCTTTCTCAGATCTGAGCCTTTGCCTACCTGAAAGTTTTTAAAGCAGGATCTTTCAAATCCTTAGATCTTATCCAACTATGAATCTTTTCCAGTAGAAAGATTATTTTATGCAACCCTCTATGTTATTTAGATGGAGAAATATAGCAAACATCTGGAGATACTGGTTTCTGAGAGAACCCAGGATTTAATGCACGAGAAACAGAAGACTGATCGTCTGTTGTACAGTAAGTTACATAGCAAAATTACTGGATATATTTCTGGCCTCCCTGGTGTAAAAAGACAGGGATCTCCTGGAAAGAATCCAGCGGAGGGCTATGAAGATGATTAAAGGCCTGGAGCATCTCCCCTACAAGGAAAGGCTGAATGAACTAGGGCTGTTCAGCCTTGAGAAAAGAGGACTGAGAGGGGATCTTATTAATGTTTATAAATATCTCAAGTGTGGAACACAAGGGGAAATAGCCAGCCTCTTTTCAGTGGTCTGTGGAGACAGGACAAGGGGCAATGGCTGCAAGTTGGAGCACAGGAAGTTCTGCACCAACATGTGGAAGAACTTTTCCCCAGTGAGGGTGACAGAGCCCTGGGACAGGCTGCCCAGGGGGCTTGTGGAGTCTCCTTCTCTGGAGATATTCAAGACCCATCTGGATGCCGACCTGTGTGACCTGTCCTAGGGAACCTGCTTTGGGAGGGGGGCCGGACCTGATGGTCTCTTGAGGTTCCTTCCAACCCCTACAATTCTGTGATTCTGTGATATTCTTCTCAATAATAACTTGATTTTCACTATTTGATTACAAATAGAAACCCTTTGCTAGATTATTCTTTAATATATAACAATTAGTTGGCAATTAATTCATGTACTTGTTCCTTGCAAAGCTGGAGTGTTATCTATTTTTTTCTGTTTTCCCCCTAAAAATCAGTGCATTCATATGAGAGCTGACTCCAGAATCCACAGTGCTCTCACCTTGGTCTTGATTGGCAACCCTTCTGTATAGGTATAAACATTGAGAAATTGGTTTTGGACTGAGGTTACTTTTGGTGGCAGTGTATCTTCTGGAATTCCACACTCAGAAAAAGGGATAAAGGAACAGATTCCTTTAGGAACTTAGGACAGAAAAAGGAAAAGACTGCCATAGTACAAGATAAGAGAAAAAAAGAAGATGGTCAGAAAAGAGATTGTAAACAGACCTAACAAAGGAAGTAAACATTAGCAAGACTTGAAGGAGCTAGTAATATTCCAAGTCACACCATTAGAGTCTAACTCTGATTTGGGATGTACAGATATTCATTTGTTTGACCTGAAAGTTTTGGCTGAATAATTGGACTTACTGGTGAGATTTATGATCAATTCTCAGATTGCACCACAGCAGATTTTCATGCTAAAAATGTGCTTTGTTGTTCAGAATATTTCACGTTTGTGAACATCACTGTCATGCCTCTAAACAAACACATGCTGTTTATTGTGTGTTTTCCTCCATGTCAAAACAGTGATGGTGCTCTACTTTCTCCAACAGGTATGTTGCCAAAGCAAGTAGCAGATGATCTCAGACAAGGAAAACCTGCACAAGCTCAAAGTTACTTAAGTGCCACCATCTTTTTCAGGTAAATAAAAATGAAATATAGGATCAGAACTGACTGCTATTGAAGGAACTTATTAGGCTTCTAATGGAGGTGAAGCTGCTAACCACGAACAGAATTTCTATCTGAATTGCCATTTATTGTACTAGCTGGCAGCATTTAACTCTGAAAATTAGTGTCTTTCAAAATGTCCACACCTCACTAATTTTCATTATAATTACTTAAATTAAAAATGAAATTACCCTGGATCTCTAACACACATCATCATGTCAATGTATGTGTCACACACAGAGGAATGTATGTTTCATAAAACAGGTTTAAGTAAAGGTTCCAGCATTTAGCTGTGTAAATGAAACTTGCCTGTCCTCAGAGTCTACATGAATTTACAGTCTTGACCTGTTATGTGTGCATGAAGCAACACATAAATTGTATGACTTCACCTGTCATACGTGGAGAGATATTAAGTTTTACAGTTGACAACTGTAAAAAATGGTTTAGTGCATTGGTTAATCAAAAAAGACTTAAGTCACCCAGTCCTTTTAAATGGAAGGAGTCTGTTTTCATTGGTTAAGTGTTTGAAGATAAATCTATTCTGTAAGATCTTTACAAAACAAATAATGAAAAAGAGAAGGCTGAGGTAGTTCCACTGAGAAATAATTAGTGTGTGCTAAGGATTACTAGTCTGCAATGGTTAAGACAGTGGATAAGCATGTTCTTTTTTTGTGTTTTAACAGTGACATTGTTGGCTTCACTCAGTTGTCCAGCAGCAGCACACCTTACCAAGTGGTAGATCTCTTGAACAAGCTATATACTACTTTTGATGAAATCATAGATAACTATGATGTCTATAAAGTGGAGACAATAGGAGATGCCTGTAAGTTCCTTGAGCTGTGGACAATGATCTTGCATGGGTATTTCACGAGGATAGAGACTGATAAGGTGATGAAGAAGAATGTATGAAGGAGATTTGGCAAGGTGGAAGGACCACACAAACCAATTAAGGGAGAAGTCCTAGCAGAGCCCTAGCAGTCCTTAGGAGCAGTTCCCTGCATAACTTTCATAATTCCTACAGTTGATTAATATTGTGGATTGATCCCAGTTGACAACTTCTGTTTCACAGGAACACAACTGAAATGCTTACCTTATACATGGGAGGAAAGCCATTCCAAAAGCTTTATTATCTCTGGGTTTTTTTGCAAAGACCGTGACAACTGTCTCTCTCCTAATACAGTAGAGGTTTGCTTGCCTGTTCTTGGGTTTTTAGGAAAATGGCATTCTGTTTGCTACTGTGGGAATCTGCTGGGCTTTGACTTCCACTAAAACTGAGATCTACCAAAATGCTACCAGAATCTAGCAGGATTTTTTGGATGAGATGGACAGGAAAAAAAAACACCCCACTCTTATTTTCTGTGGCACAGACGATCACATTCTGGAGCATAACATTCCTGAGCAAATGTAACTGAGGGGTCCTGAAGAGACCTGTTGTCCTACACAGTGAGAGTCAGTGCAGAAAGGATAGGGCAGTGTCTAGTGGGAATCACTGTCTGTCTTTATAATATCTGCCCAAAGACAGAAGGTATTGAACAGTAACTTTCTCACTACCTCTCCCACTGCAAGAATCCTTAGTGGAGGGAGGGAGGAAGAAAGGATAGAGGGAATGACTCTTATGGGAAATTAAGAAGGAAATCCAAAATGTTTTGTAGCTCAGATAAATACATACATGAGATGTTGCCCTATCCTTCATTCGTTTCTGGCTTTCCCTGCTCATCAGGCACAACTGTGCCACAGGAAATGAAGGAATATGTCTTTATTTTTTCCTAACTTAGGCAGCATACTTTGGTAAATATGTGTGTAATGCCAAAGGTTAACACAGTTGCCCTGTTGTTTTAAGATATGGTGGTGTCAGGAGTACCCAAAGAGAATGGGATCCTTCACGCCGGTGAGATTGCAAGCATGGCTCTGGACCTTCTGGATGTCTGCAAGACTTTTAAGATCCCACACAAACCCAACACCCTCCTGAAGATAAGAGCAGGAATCCATTCGGGTATGTTGAGAGGCCTACAAAAGAGTCCTCCTTTGGTTTAACAGTGTCTCTGTAGAGGCATTTCCTTTCCAATAAGAATGAAGTTAATTTTTTGACATGGGATGGAATACATCATAGCATAGAGGTCACCTCAGCAGAATAAACTGCTGAATACCTGGATGCGGAATGCAACATTGGAAACTCCACATGGCCCTAGCGCCTTTGCTGAGTGAGGACTGCTACTCTGTGTCTGTTGCTTACCCTTTTCAACTGTTCTCAAAACAGTCTTCTTGAATCTTTGATCCAGCCTTCCCAGCTCCCTGATCTAAGGTGATGTGTGATTGCAGCTCCTATCTGACAGCCAGCCAGCACTGGACATTTGTTGTGCAGCCCTGCACCTGAAAATTAAGCAGCTTACATTATCTCAGCAAGAGATCGTACCTTCCATGTTTTAAATCCCCTGGGGGTGACCCGAGGGAATCAAAATGCTCCTTTTTTGCCTCCAGCAGGAGCTAGTCACTTCCTATTCCTGCTTTTTCATGTGACTAGTTATCATTGTATGCACAACTTCTACTGTCTGCCACCTCACTGACCCTCAAAATATTCTGATATCAGGTTGAAACATGATTCTCTGGATGCCTTAATTCATGCATGCTATCTCCATCCCATCATCACTTCCCCCACTGTTCTCCATTTTCTTTTGACACCCTTTTGCAATTGACCCCATGGCTCTTTACATCAGATGTATAACAATAAGACAAAACTGGCAATCTTGTTAATGAATGAGATATAGGCTCTAGGGAGCCTGCTTTGGCAGGGGGTTGGACTCAATGATCTCTGGAGGTGCCTTCCAACCCCTACAATTCTGTGAATCTGTGAATAATGTAGGAAGCAGCCATGAGGCTGTATGACTGATCACTTGATTTAAAACCACAAAATATCCTGTTTTCTTTAACAGGGGCAGTTGTAGCTGGAGTTGTTGGGACCAAAATGCCACGATATTGCTTATTTGGAGATACTGTGAACACAGCTTCCAGGATGGAGTCTACCAGTGAAGGTAACTGCAGCTGTGTTTTTGATCATCCCTTAATGGGTTCTGAAAATCATTATGCGGAGTTTTGAGTCCTGTTCTGTTTAAATTAACTGCAAGGAGAGTGTGGAATTCTGTGTCCAATCTGCCTGTGGGCAAATTATGCCAATGATACTCTCTGCAACCTTTGTAACAAGATCCCTTCATACCCCAAGTCTCAGAGAAGGATTTTCATGGCTTTGAAATTCTCTGTAATAAGAAAAGGGTAAGAATCAGATAAAATGAAAGGTAAGTGGATATATTCACTACTTGTATTTCTTCCTGACACCTATCTAAATTTATAGTAAAATACTTCCATGACTATTCTTTTTTTGCTGATAGTTTCCTCTAATGGAGAACACAAGAGGCAGTAGAACATTATGGGAAGCATCTGTCTTTAACCAGTATAGAATATTATATGTATCCCCATGCAAAGAGATTAGACAGAATTCTCTGGAGAATAAATCATGGAGATATTCTCGCTTTCAGGTCTTTCCAGGAGGTAACCAAGCTTCGATTTTAGTTAGCAACCTTCATCTTTAGCTACTGTGAGCATTTGAACCTCAACGTCAGAAATATTTTAGCCTGATCTTCAAGAAATGGGAAAAAAAAATAAAAGAGTGAGTGGTTCAAGGTCAAACCACCTTGATGGCTTCTTTTGTTTCTTTCATCCATGAAATGAAGGTGAATAGTTTTGTGCCTCACATTGCATTATTTTGTAAATGGATTTGAATTAGGCAAAATCCAAGGTGTTTTCAAGTTAATTTAATGATAAAAAGTGATGCTTTCAACATCTATCATAATCCACTAAAAACAAGGCACAGAGGGGTCTTACACGACAGCTTTGAAAGTATAGCCTAGGGATATGAGAACCAACCAGGATCCATTTCTTCTCACCATTTTATACATTTCTCCAAAACAAAGGCTAGCCTGAGTGGAACACATAGAACTTCATTTTTCTTCTGTCAGTCTCACAGATAGCTCTTTTCCTTGTCCTCCTCTTCCTTTCAAGCTCTCTGTATCTCATCTGTAGTGTTGTAAAACCAATCCCTTCAACATCTCCTTTCATCAGTCTTCAGTTTTCATCTTATGTATGTCAGTTGATTTCTCATGTGGCACATCGACAATATAAACTTAAAAGACAGAGCTTATTAGTTTTTAAGCCTTTCTTTTATCTCCCTTTTTCTCTGGACACGCCCATCTGAGAATCTCAAATTACATTAACTTTTTTTAACATGTTTAAAATAGATTGACTTAAAATAGATTGATTAATTAATTACTAGCAATGTAAATGAAAATTGCCATCAGCTGGAATCTGAGTGCTAGTGTCATGTTCCAAAGCAGGATGACCAGGTAAAATATCACATATCTACTGGAAAGTATATTTCAGAGACGTATCTGGATATGTTAAAACATATATTTCCTGGTCTATAGGGAGTATTTTGAGACTTACAATGAAAAGCTTTTAAAGAAAAATAAAAAATAGATATTACAAACCCATTAGTTTCTGATATAAGAAAAAAAAATCTTAGCCAGTCCTACTATCATCTGGTATCTTTTTCAAACAAAGAAACAAATTTTTTTGCTCTCATGTCATGGAATATCAAAGGCAAAAAAACCCCTCAGGGTATTTATCATTCTTTTGGTAATTTTTCACATGTTGGTAAAATACTGTTTTCTGGTGAAAGTTAGATTTTGTTCTATCTGTCCTACTCCTTGGTCCTTCCACTATTAAGGAGAAATTGCAATGCTGAAAAATAAATAGAATAATTATGGTAATACTTTCTTCCCCTCCCGTTTTTATTTGCAAGTTATGAGGCAGAGCAAGGAAGCATTAAAGTTTCTTTAATGCTTAGATTTTGCTGAAAACTGTATGTGCAAAGAAAGCTCCAGCTCTTTATTGACAAGGAGGTAGAACTATGTAAGGTTTTCTTTGCAAGATGAAAAGGATGCTTGTTGGTAACCCTAGCCAGGCAGCTATGAAGAGTAGACAAATAATATTAGATGCAGGATGTGAAGAGTAGGGTTTGTTGACAGCCATGTATTTGTCCTCACGCAAAAAGGCCATGATACTGGAGCTTGTGTGTGAACATTTCAAATGGCACAGGAATGGCAGCTGACTGTCTTAGATGTTTAAAATGTTACGATAGTATGACAATTGTTTCTCTTTCCAGCTCTTAAAATACAGTGCAGTTCGAGTGCATACCAGCTGTTGGAGCAGATTGGAGAGTATGTGTTGGTATGCCGTGGGAATTTACAAGTCAAGGTGTGTATGCAACATTTATACTCAGCTTTTCAGAGAGCAGAGTGTGAAAGTACTCTGGAGTCGCTGAATTTTAACCCATGGAGTCCTATATGTCTCAGAGTCCTTGGGTTAGACTATATTTTCTGTCCCTGAAGAGAGCAGGCTCAAGTTTTAAACCAGGACCAATTCTATGGGCTTGTTCACAGGACAACCCTGATAATTCAATGATGAAGGGACTCAGCCAAACTTGGAAGTACTGCAGGGCATGGCACTTTGCTAATAACTACTTGAAATCCAAAATGGTTATTCAGAACCATCATATATCACTGTAAGACTTCTGTAAAATGATAAACATACTTATGGACCCAGTTTTGTATGGGACTTCAAAGAATTGTTTTAATCCGTAGTGCTGCCACTGTCTTTTGAGGAAAAATTTTATGCCTCATTTTTCTTGTATATAAAATGGCTGACAAGCATTTAAGTCTTTTTGGGGGACTGTCTTTGAGTTGTAATAATAAGATTATTACATAAATGGTGGGTAGTATTATAATCCCATGACTCATTTTCTTTCTTAGGGGAAAGGAGACATGGTAACATACTGGCTTGAAGGTAAAAAAGCCTCTGCCATCCAGAACGCCGTTACCAGCACTTCCATGACTCTTCAAGACCCCAGCAGAGCTTTGTTTAGTTTGATACCAGGTGTCCTTCCCAGTGATCCTCTCTCAAGTCATGTGTACTAGCCACTCACTAATTCCAGCATCCATCCTTCTTTCATTCTCACAGGTCATTCTGCTGAATTAGAAAGTAAGAAAAGAGATAGTATGCCCCTTTGGCTTTGTGGATGCATTAGCTCAGACTTTATTCACAGACTTTATTATCTCTCTCTCGCAGCAGCAGCAGCAGGAAAAGTACAAAAAAAGCAAAAACTCATCTTGAGGAATGATAATACATCAGACTGGTCCACCAGCTACTACGGCAGAAGGTAGCTGCCATTGTTAATGGTTGGTTTGGTTTTGCTAGATAATCCACTGCCAGTGGCTTCCATCACTGCAAAACCAGCATGTTGGGCGTCGCAGTCTGTACGCTGCTCCCATGGGAAAGAAGGAGACAGTGTAGTGTTGCTATTTGGTGGCAAGATAAACATCGGGATGTGATTGGTTTTGTGCTGTGAAAGGCAAAAATGAGGTATGTATTGTGTTAGAAAGCAAGGCCTACTGAAAGAGGTTGATGGAGCAGTACAACTGTAGTGTCTATAAATTGAAGTGGGAATTTGTGTTCCTGCTTCTGTTTTATCTCCATTGCCTGTGGCATAGAAACAAGGGTTAAGAAGAAAGTCCAGGGTATTTCCATAGAGTCAACACTTCATGACACCTGACATCTTGGTACAGAGATCTGACAATCTTGGGAGAGAAATGAAAGACATCACACGCTGCTGTTTAACAGAAGAGCATCCATTAGAGCTGTCCTTGTCTCTGGCTGCTCTGAGATCTCTCTGAAAAATGGCTCTTAACGTTAGCTTTTATTATGGAGCTGTTTTGACTAAAGTGGGGTTAGACCTACTATTGCTGGTTAGCTGTCTGACTGTGAAACCAGACAGTCCTCTGAGTCACTGTGTAATTTAGGACACAGTTTAGAAAAGGTCATTCCTGAGCAGGCATTTCCTGTAAAGAGAGACCCATCACTACACATGGAGTAATCTCTTGATGAGTGTGGTTCTGATAAGCATTGCTGGTATTAACTTTCTTTAAGACAAAGCATATCTGTTGTGAGCCCTGTTTATACTTTTAGTGTTTTATTTATTACAATCAATTACCTTTCAGGGCTTATCTAGTTGGAAGAGTTTATCCAGTCTAGTTGAACTGATGAAAAGTCAAACAGAATTAGATACGTCAGTAGAGGAAGGAAGGAAGGAAGGATAGCAAGAGACACAGGAGTTTCAGTGTAATGTGAACTGGACAGGCCAAAGCCAGCTGGGATGAGTTGAAAAGGAAGGACTATGAGTGACATAGCACCATTCGTTCCTCCTTATCCTGCTCCCTTATACTCCAGTCTGTTCCCAATCTGAGGTTATAAGCACAAACCCACACATTTTTTTCTGGTGTAAATATATGTAGCTGAAACAAGCAGCTGGCTAGTGGTCCATGTTCCTGTGTAGTCTGCACACTTTTAATGCTGAGTATGTGCAGTGTGATGGGAGAGTGACACTACAGTCCTTCAGCTTCTGTGGGAGGTAAATGCAGTGGGTCACATTAGATGTTTCAGAGCTGCCCGACAGAGGTAGAAAGCTAAATCCTTCTGAATGATGTGAGACTTACTTGAAGTCTACTGAAAAATATAGAATATTCTGAGTGAAATTCTGTCTCAGAAGTCTATGGGAATACTGCCCCTTGAAAGAGACCGTAATCTCAGCAAGTGACATACACATTGCTGGTCTTGTCGTGTGAGATCCTAAGATCAAGTTGAGCCAATATTTTAAAACTAAAGTTTTTAATTGTTTTCGTGTTTTTTCCCCTTAATGTAAAAGAATCCTTTTTCTGTTTTTGAATTTCTTACGGTACAGTGCAGTTACCTCCTTTGTAATCGTACCAAAATAAGCCTCAGTTATCCAGAGCCTAAAGATGTCCTTTAATCCAGACATCTCCTTTATCCAAATGCTACCTAGAAGCTGTGACACTCTGCTCTATTCTAGTGCTGCATGATGTATAATATAGTTCACATTATTCTTTCATTGAGCTATCATCTTTTACATTTTTATTAGAAAGGTGTATATCATAGGGTCTTTCATCAAATGTGAATGTAAAAACCTGTGCTTTGTTGTATGTAGTAGTACTTCGGTTTGAGCTCTTCTGCTTTCCTTTAGTTTTGTGTCTACAATTAAAAGCTTTGAAATCAGTGTCTTCTGAGTTTACAGTCTTCTGAATAGAAATGACTGATGAGTAACCATTAGCAGGCTTGTTGGATTGACAGCCTTCACTACTTTCATGTCCTTGGGTAGTATATAAATTCTGCTGAAGAAAGTATAGGCTCTTATTGACTTCAAGAGGCTTAGAGTCTGGTGGTTTTCTGGAAAAGAAGTACAACATGAAGAACACCAGCGTCAGCCTACCTCTCTGTTGTTACCTCCTGATCCTCTCTCAAACAAAGCATCTCCAGAATCAGAGCTACATTATTTTCCAAGGACCTTTGAATCTGTGGTATCTCTCCTGAAATGTCAAGCAGTAGTCCATAATAATGTCAGTTTGTCTGAGGACTGTGATAATGTAACTGTTCCTCCTCCAGAAGGTAGAAGTGCAGGGTAATGAATGTTACAGATGCAAACTGAAGTGTCCTCAGTCAGCTGGCAAGTATTTAAGATGTATCTCAGACACTTTGACATATGTAGTCATTGGCTACAGCCATGTTTCATTATCAGCTACCAAAGCAATAGGCAGCTTTCAGGAACATTAGCTCTATTTGGTTACACAGATTTTTACTAGAATCTAGGTATAATGCAGCAGTCACGGGAGATGGTACGATACAGCAAATTCAGCAAAGGTGGCTGCAGCATAAAGCTTTGTGAGATGGGCCTTTACCTCCTGGGGATGGCGTAGATCCAGAGATCATTTTTTTCCCTGCATTGTTCTGGCCACATGAGCATATTTATGTATAAGAATATATATATAAAATATATAGATAACCATATATTCATATTTCATTATAGCATGTCTGGCTATAAATACAACTGTACAGGGAGAGGTTAGTGCAAATCAGTACCCAGTAAAAGGACACAAAATTACTGACAATTGTTGCCTCAGGTTTGAATTCTGCTGGCACCTCAGTTTTTGAACCCACCAAGGGAGCACAGAGTTGTGCTCTGCACAGAGCTTCATATGCAAGGGCAGGTGGTCTTTATAGCACCCGCAAACTAAACACTGTCCCATTGCACCACTCTAAATCTATATCCTTGTGTGGGGTGGCACTTTTGGCTGATGCTACTGTCAATTCAGATCTCCAGAGGGTCCTGTTAGAGCTCCTTGTATCTCTTACTGCCCAAGAAAGGCCACAAGAGAGCTTGTGGCTAATGATGTAGCAGCTGATTAAAGTTCTGGTGACCTTGGCAATGCAAAGGATTTACCAGCTGGGAAAGCTGAGATCTGATCACCAGCAACAGTGCTCATCTGTGAGGTGCTTTAAATCCATGGGGATACACATCCCAAATGTGGATCTAGTCAGTTGACCTAGCAAGTGTTCTTTTCTAAAATGTCACCCTACACAGATAAATGTGATGGGTTCCTCCTTTCCTGGATCGTTTCCTCCTTTCCCTACCAGAAAATGGGAAGGCACTTGTAATAACAGAGCTTAAGGACTGAAGGTGATACATACTTTACAGACCACTTCAGTTCTTCACTCAGTGCCCATTCATTGTCCACTGGTCATGCAAAATAGCACAGAGGATACTAATACTGTATTCACAATGGGGTGATTTTATGGAAAGATAGAGCGTTTTGGTTATGGTTTATTGCAGCTCCATCTACATGCAGGTGAGGATGCAGGCAGGTACGTAAAATAAATCACACAACACAGAAACTGACTTATGAAAGTATTTTATTAGATTGATAAACTTTCACTATATAGTTTCAGTTTGAATGTTGAGGAACAGATTGAACAACTACAATATTTAAAAAATCACGACAAGTAAAAAAAATGGTTAAAGTACCTCCAGGTGTAAAACTTTCTAGATTTTATTCAAATCACTGGCATTGGAAAAAAGACCATGTTTTGCCACCAAAAAGTTAGTCTTTATCCCCTAGATCAGGTAGCAAGTATCTTTTATTTAGCTTGTTACTGATATGTGCTGATGTCTCCAGTTCCATGGTTCTTTTTGTGCAAACAGAAAAATTACCTGCTTCTTTGTACAGTTAATGAGGGAGGTCAGAAAAATTAATTTATTTAAGGGAAAGTGAAATGAAATCAGGTGTTCTTTGCAAACAGCATGAGGGCACAGTATGAGTGCTGCGCCTGACTGCACAGTCAGAGGATGCAGGGTCTCTTCAAGATCTATGTCTGAAGAAGAGATTGGTAAGATCTTTCCCAGCATGTAGAATTTCTCTCTCCCACACCCCACTTGGAGCCCCAAAAGTTCTCAGTAGCCCTTCCATCTGAACTGACCTCAATAGTAAGTCTTTGGGTTTTTTTAAGAGTGTCTTTCTGGGGCCATCCTTTCAGACCAGCAAAAAGACAAGGCTATACAAGATTATTCTCATTATCCTCCAGCTGGCTGCCATCTGCTTTTCAGCTAATGAGCACTCTGTCCTCCTAATTCCTGCCTGAATTTTCCCCTACTTCACACCAGTCAGTGTAAAACACTGGATTGGGCATTATTACATTCTAAATCGGAACTCAGCGATAAAATAATTCGCAAGCCAGCGTTCTCTCCAAAGAAAATATGGGAAAATTTCCTCTCCTCCTAATTCAAAAATTTGCACTTTCTGCTGTAGAGATATCAAGCAACCAGCCTGCAACGTGTGAGTGGGCTCTCGAGAACTTGTTTGTGTGGCAACCCTAATAACTCAAAGCTTCCCACCAGCATGCACGAGTCTGCATGAGGTGACCCGGTGTCCTGTAGTGTAACAGCCACGGTCCTCTGGTTCAGACAGGGAACAGAGCTACCCCATCTTCTGTATTTGTACCTCTCCCTTCCACTGCACTAGGTCTGAAGCGCACATGCATCTCTGTTGGACCGTACATCTGGTGCGGGACTTAACAGTTTTCACACAGTGCCGAGTTTGACTTTGAAGCTCCACATGCAAATTTTGACCCTTTGTGAATTTTGCCTCAGATTTTTGTGGCAATAGAGTAGGTGCCTTCTAGCCAGTGAATGCCAAGCACAGAGCCACTGTAGCAGCCTCCTTACGGTTCATGACTGCTTGTAAATGCTAGTGATTATCACCGCATTTCCAAGCAAAATACAGTTGTATGCAGATAAGTCCTTTGATGAGATCTGAAAAAGAATCGGTATTCCTGGCATCAGATCCCTGCTATTACATACCAATTTTTTTCTGTTGCTCCTGCATCCCGCCCCCAGGCACAAAAACACTGTCCCTACCTGAGGAGCTTGCTCCGGGTAGGCTACCTAAGAGAAGCTGCTATGTGGAAGAATGAACTAAGCATGTCGCCTGTGTGAGCAGAATACAACACAGTTAATCTAAGAAATTAATGAAATACTGTCTCTGAAGTCCTTTTGGTCTCTTGCTTTCCTGAATAATACCTCTTTTATCTGTTCCTGCCTTGAGAAAACAAAGCACAGAGCAACCTTATTTAACCCTTTTCCATTCCCTGAGTAAGGAAACTCTGGGCTGAAAAAATACTAATGCTGAATGTCAGAACTGATCAAAGGTTCAAGGCTTTTACCAATGCTTTAGGGAAATGCTGGATGCAAAGCACTGGAAAAATTCAGTTTGCTTTTGGTAAGGGAGCAGGGATTTCACTGGAGTTACAATGAAGTGCAGTCCTGGGACATGTAAGCTGTGTATCCACCTGGAAGAACTGCATGTCCTTAAAGAGCCACAATGGAATTCTTGGAAAAATTCCCTTCTCCTAAGGGCTACAAGGAGCCTGCAGCAACAGGCTTGGGGCAGAAAATTTGGATGAGGTGTCAGAGAGAGTTGGGTCCTCTGAGTAGGTCTCCAATTAACACATCGCTACGCCTGTGCATTCTGTGGCATGTTCTTGCAAATGAGTAACATATATACACCTATGCATGGTGCAGTGCTTGAAAGTAAAGAGCATGCATCTGGCAAAAGGATAGTCAGGGCTAATCCTTGCAGCTGTTCTGAACAGAAAATAAACCTGGATTTAAAAAAAGGATAGCTGGACCACCTTGCCTGGTGAAGACCTAGAATTCCTCCACCAAGAGGACTGGTAAACTGTAGGTGACACTTACTGATGAGAGTTTGCTGGAGAGCAGTACAGGTGAATCCTAGATCTGCTCTCGGTGCTGTTTCCAGAGGACAGACATAAAAGGGTACATGGTCCCAGCACAGCAGCAGACCTGTGGACAGCTGTCCCAGTAGGGATTATATGTGTGTCTGGCTGCAGGGTTGAAATGGGCTCAGCACAAGTTGCTTTGGAGCTGATGCCTCAGCCTGCGTGTTAAGAACATGTCAGAAAACTCCAGCCTACATATTAGGAACCTCTTCTGCAAGCTTTAACATGATTGGTATTAGGAACTTACACAGAAACCTTTTGAGACTCAGAATTCTGTGTCAGAGCTGCATTCTCGAGCAATATGGCTTTACTGGCAACGTGTTGAGATTCGAGTTTCTGAGTGCAGACTGTGCTCTGCATATAAATAGATCAGTCCCTAAATGCTCAGGAAAATCAGTCTGGAAGTGCCTGTGCAGCCTGACAGTCACCTGTCGCTAACCCATCTCCACAGCACCTTTAGCATGGAAGGTATCACAGGGATGCAAAACCCCAGGCCTGGGCTGTGAGGACTGACAATTTAGTTGGATGTCTCAACATAGCAGCTTACATGGGATGGGTGATGTAGGGTCAGATTCTGCCACCCCAGTCAAGAGCAGGAGTTCACTCTGCAAGCAGTCTGGTATGTACCAGGAGAAATGCTGAGGAGGTCACAGCGGCTGTTACCCAGCTAATTACAACACGGTAAATAGTTGCTGGAGCCATGACTGTGGGGAGGCTGGATCAGACGGGGACGAACTGCTTGCAGAGGAGCACCACACATCTGTAGGACGCAGACCAAGAGGGTCACAGTCCCTCAGCACGCTTGCCACCCACTCGCTCGGTTCCCAGCAGAAAGGACAGACTGCTGCTCAGCGGTCCAGGGTGGGGAACTGCACACTGATTAAAACTCCAAATTTTCTGTGAAAGGCTTTGCAAAGATCAGCCTGTATGACTGAAAAAAATGCTGGTTTCTGACAGCAAAAATTAAAGCAACACAATGTTGCCCTGTGTAGGGTTGACCAGTGTGTCATGTTGTTTCTTAAAAGAAGGTAAAGTCTGCTGTAGCACTATGATAAATTTACTCTAAAAGTAAATTTTATGTATTTCATGAACCTTCTCTGAATGTCTAAATCACTGGGGTTTTTTCTGATGCTTATATATGCCCTGCCACCCAAACTGTAGGATCAAGCAGTATGATTGACTATTGACTTCAACACATTGACCCAACAAACAGAGCTCCACTACAGCTGCATGCACAGTTTGGAGGACAGCACTGAGAAGTGGGATTTTCACCTAGAGTTGTTCTAAAGGTAGCAAGGGCAGAGAGAAGCTCCCATCTCAGGGTTGTGGCTTGGAATCACACCTCAGGCTGTGATATCCCAAAGCCAAATTCAGATCTGGGGCTGGAAGCTGCCACTGAAAAAGCAATGTAATTACTCCTGCATGTTCCAAGATCGGCACTCATCCTGCAAGTTCTAGTGGACATCAGAAGAGACTGGATGTGCTGCATGAAAATAAAGTCCCTGTAATTCTCCATCCTGGGCATGTTAGCTACATAAAAAGCTCAAAGTTGCTGTCATGCTATCTTCAATCAAATAAGCAGCAGAATTTTACTGGCAAAACTGTAGTGTATGAAAAAAAAAAAAAGTCTAACTTGGTTTAAAAACCGACATTTTCATTTTTACACTGATGAATTCTTATTTTTTTAAATGGCCAAATTAATCCATTTCCATTTCATTCTCTGCTTAACTGGCAGGAAATAAAGCTAAAATCATAAAGAAAATCATTTTAGAGGCAGTACTAATATATGTCTTTTGCTTCACATTCCCATATGTTCAATAAAAAACTTTAGTGGATTATGGTGGATTAGCCTAGAAATACTGCTTGGACTTGTATTTCATTATGAAATCTTGCTTCGTCTAAATGACTGAGGAAAGGACATTGCCTGTAAATACCACCTTTTAAACCTACATTTTTTTAATATCTCTCCTTGTAAGTGTGGGGAATTTTCATTCCTGTTAAACTTTGCTTTAATACAAACATTGTCTTGTTTCCTAAGAATGGAATAAAGCACATGACTCAGATCTCCGTGGCTGCATCTCGAGTTATATATTTACCATTCCATTTGTCACTAGAGTTGGCTGCCTTGCCTCGTAAAACACCATATAACTTTTGACAGAGAACATCTAATCCTAGAGAAAATGGAAAAACTTGACCTCTTCCTATATATATTTGCAGAACTGTACAAATCTGGGTTCCCAGCGGGCTGGTGCTTTGCTCTCTTATGCAAGGCAAGTGATTGCTCACAACCCCGGCAAAGGCAGTATGCAGCTGCCTGGGAGCCTGTTTCCTCACGGCGGGTCTGATCTTCAGGGATGCTCAGCACCCACAGGCACAAACTGAGATCCTCACCTGCTTCCCCTGGGAACAGAGAGTGGTGAAAGACCGTATTCCTCACCGTGTCCATCAGCAGTATTTTAGCTGCTGGCGTCAGAGGTCAGGAAAAGACACCCCCCTGCCCCGAGCCCTCAAAGCACTGCTCTGTACACTGCAGAGTAGGGTCCTGTGGAGACCAAGCATGCAGGAGACAATCTGCCTGACAACAACAGAGTGCTTTTATGTGGAAGTGCGAGCTGAACGTGTGAGGGAGAGGGTATGTTTTGGGGGAATTCCTTTGTGCAGTGGATAAACTCGGGCTGTACAGAGTATTAGTGTTTATTTATTCCAGCATTACAGGTGCTGCATGCCAGAGCAGCAAACCTGCCTGTAAGCATCCACTGAGAGTCTTTACCTGACTCAAACTAGCCAGTAATTTTTTTAATTTATCCTAATAGCATCCTGATGCATCACCAAAGCCTAGCCAGAGCATCAGCATCTTGTTTGGTCTGAAAGAAACCACATGTAAAAAAATTGTATTTCCTTCTTCTGGAGACTGGCTGTCTCTCATAATTTGACATTGGTTTCTAAACAAACAAACTAGTGGATGCACAAATTTCCCACTCACTTTCCAAACAATTCCATGGACAGCAAAGAATTGTTCATTTCAGTGGAAAATTCCTTGCCATTTTCTACACATTGTACAAGTTTTTCTTCTTTTGTACCTTGGTAATTTAATACATTTGTGTGGTACCAGTTCTGGTGGACACAAAAAAAAAAGAAAAAAAAAAAAGGTAAGCAAGAGCAGTCCAGTCATTAAGACTTCCATCACAGGGGAACTTTTTAGAGTTGTGAGAGTTTAGTTACAGGAACTGGGACTTTACAAGATGCTAGCGAATTGCTCCATGCTTTAGTGACTATTACCCTAAGAGCTCAACCCTTAGAGTAGCTGCTTAGCATGCACATCATATTATACCACATCTCTGTTGTCTACACAGTAGATTTTTACACACAGCATGGAACATGCAATTTATGGTTGGACAGTATAGCCATGATTTGCATTTCCATCTATAAACTGCAGGTGAAGATTCTGAGTGGTTAATTCTCTTCACTCACTTCATAATTCTCTTGCTATGTATCCATAACTGTGAACAAAAACGTCAGCCATCCAGGTCCTCTGTTTACTTCCCCACCCCCAGCAAAGCATGGCTTCAAGACCCCTGCAGGGACAGCAACCACATAGAGAAATATCTGGCTTACTAGAAAAGGCACATGAAAATGACATTTTTAAAAGATACAGATCCGTCTCTGAACACAATCTACAGAGGTCTGTTCCCTAAGCAACTTGAGAGGGACTGGAATATGTTTTTAAGACCCTGAGTCCACTGACATCTGCTCCCAGTCTCTGCACAAACTGGGTTGTGATCTCCTTGTCAAGTATGCCCACAAAATCCAAAAGTGTTAGAAACATTTCAGTGAGCTCCATAGCAGTGGGGAATGAAGCTAAAGCCTGTATCTTAACATGCTACTGATGATGGATCAAGCTTTGAAAACTTCCCCTGAGCCTGTCTGGCTCCTAGGAGACTTTCAGAAGGGCCCACCAGGTCAGCACATCAATCCTTTGAATTCCAATTTGAAAATAAAATCCTGCCAGGGAGAAGGAAAAGAGACAAACAGCTTCTACACTCCCCAACATCAGGCAGCTATTGGAGTGCATGCCAACACCTCTCAATCCCTCCCAAAACGAAGTGATACTATTGCTAAGACCCATTCACCACCTTCTTTTCTACACACAGCTCCAGAGTTTTGATTCGGCTCTAGACCTCAGCTGACATCCACTGCTGCCCTCCTGCCAGTGTGCCTACGGGCTTGGGTACAACAGGTAACAGGAAAACAAAAGGGAGAAAATAATATGTCATTTCTTTCTTTTTTTTTTTTTTTTCCAAAATGAAGAATTGAATTCTTTAACCTTTAAACATGCTTGTTTACTTACAGAAAGAGTATTTCAGGCACAAAAGGTTTGAGAATCAGTCACATACCAGGTTAAATTGTAATAGTATCAGGATTGTCCCATGCAGTGCAGTCAGCTATATTATCCCCTATCAAGAAGTTGGAGTTGTAGTTTTTGTATACATACATATATATAAAGTATGCACCTCTCACACTATGGTCTCCTGGTCTGAGTTGACTCCAGTGGGGTTTATGTAACAACAGTATCTGTCATAAGGGCTGTTCTCCTTGTAAGAGCAGACGATGATACTGTCTTTAGGAGCAACAAAGATGTTGTCTTCAATGTCTATGCATGCAGTGCTGTCCCTGGTGAGAGAAGAGCTCTTCTTCTCCAAGGCACTGTATGTGGAGCCATCTCCCACGAACACGTTCCCCGGCATCTCTGGGTAACAGGTCTCCAGGTATCTCAGCATCTCCTCCTGCTCCACCTTTCTGATGAGGCTCTTGCACTCTCCCATGGTGGTGGTGGTGGCGGTGGTGCAGATGGACGCTGAGTCCTCACCCCACTGCACCCTCCTGTCCTGCTGGTACACTTTCTTGGCCAGCTCATCGCAGCTCCCCTTGCCAGATTCCAGGTCCGAGGGTGTCCTCAGCAGCTCCATGACATCCCGGTCCTTGACTTGCTTGCAGCACGGACACTTGTTCTTGGGACATTTCGTGCAGCCGTCGGTCTTCCTGGTGAGGGCGATGGCAGCAATGCCCGGCAGGCAGATGGCCGGCCCGATGGCCAGCAGCGGGATGTCCCCCAGGGTCTCTCCCTTGATGCCGGACACGGTGAACATGAAGCCAAACACCAGGAAGACGCTGACCAGAGCCACCACCAGCCCTGTCCGGGGGTTGATATCGTCGGGTCTCATGGTCCGCGCCATCCTTCGGGTCGGGCAAGGCGCCACTTCCCTTCACCGGAGCAGCCCCTCGGGGCAGGGGACGGATGCTTCCCGGACGGCGAAGCGCGGATCTCCCTGACGCCCGGCACCGCTCCGCTTCTCCGCGGCGGGACCGCTGCCGGAGGGCGGGACGGGGCCGGGGCCGGGCGAGGGCAGGGTTCGGGCCGGCGGGCGTGCAGGAGCCGCGCTGCCTTCTCCCTCACCCGAGCCGCTCTGAGCCGAGCTCCGCCGCCCGTTCCGCTGAGGCGGGAGCAGCCCCGCCGCGCCCTCCCACGCGTGGCGGCGCTGGGGGGCTCAAGCCCTGCAAAGGGGGAGGGCAGGGACAGACCCAGGCGGCTTCTAGCAGCCGGCGGGGAGGGGAAGCGAGCGGCTGCAAGGAACACCTGCCCTTCCTCGTCCTGGTCCTGCTCCTCCTCCTCCTCGCCCAGCCTGGCCGGACCCCGCAGCACCCGTGAGTACGTGCACCGCCCACGGGTGCCGCGGGGCTGGGGGCTGCGGGCTCGGGAGGGGGAGCGTTTAGCGGGGCGGGACGGGGAGGCTCGGGGGAGCGGGCGGGGGCGGTAGGGTGGTGTTAGTCTCCCCACAGGATGGCCGCCCCGGGCAGGCTCCCCCTGCCCGCCCAGGCGGAGGGGACCGGGTGTGGGAAGCCCGCGACAGACGTCCTTCCCGGGAGCGCCCCGGGATTTGGGGAGTAAATCCCGCTCCGGACGGACAGCGGTCCTGCCCCAAGCCCCCGCTTCCCCAGCTAGGTGCAGGGGAGAGAATGAGGCGTTGGAGATGCTGCACTGCCGCCGAACTTCACCCCGAAGGAAGCCTTAGGGCTACAGCTTCTCCCGGCGTTACCCCCTCCCCATGAGCCCGGCAGTGAATCTGTCTGTCTGTTGGGGTGCAGTATACATCATCCGCGATGGTGATGTTTGATTTGTGTGTTTCAGTGCACATGAGTGATGGCAGTTCAAAGTAAGCCCCACCATCCATCCGAAGGAATACGGGAAAGGATCTGAGATGTGGAAAGGCAGGAAGGAGCCTAACAAGCAGTGGCATTTTCAGGAAGGTGGCTTCACCATTCAGTGTGCCAGTGACAGGAAGGAGTAAATGCTTTCACCCAGGGCAGAGATACTGGTACATGAAAAGGAGCGATACCAGAAAGTGTCCAAGAGAAGTGAGAGGATAAAAAAGGACGTTCTAAAGCTGACTGTGAAACTGCGGTTTCCCATTTACATGATTCCTTTCCCTCATGCTAGATATTTGGGAAGCTCAGAGTAGCCATGTTAGAAAACACCTGAGCACCCCTCGCTTTTCAGATGGGGAAAGGCCTGCCTGGGTTTTACTCATCCTCCCTACTGTACAGCATGAACGAAGCACCTCTGTGCTGTGGGTTTCCAAGTTGACTTGCGGAGAGCAAGTCTGAAAATACCCTCTCATTAATGGGCACAACTCTTGCCTTACAGAACACTTCCTTCATTAACAGGGTGTCAAGTGATAGCCTTTGCTGTCTTAATTTGAAGGAAGAGTAAGCATGGGGGCAGAAGCACACCTACTGGGGCGAGCTGGCCTGGTTTTGAGATTAGAAGTTTCTAACGGACCATAATCACTGTTTGAGCTTGGCCTCCAGAAAGTTGTCCAGTAAAATCCACGCTGATCCTCTTTGCCTGTTGCTTAGTGGGCTGAAACAGGGGTAATTTGGACTCTGCTAGGGATACACTCCATTGGGTTGGAAAAAAAACCCTTTGGGTTGGATTTCAGCACAAGTTAACTTCTACTTGTGTCACTGCGCAGGATTTAGCAGGGTGAGCAACGACTGTAGCTTCTCAGCTCGTATTTTCTGGAGTGAGAATTTGCTGCTTGTTTCCATCTGCTGTTATTCAGATACGCAGCTTTTATGTCCTCACATTAGAATGAATAATGCTTTCTTTTTTTTTTCTTCCCCTCTGCTAAATTCTGGATGAAGGGAAATGATTAACCTTCAGCCACATAGCCAAAATGTTGTAAAAGTTATGTTATTAGCAGAGTTATGTTGGTAAATAATGGCATGCGACTCTCCATTCCTGTTCCCTGACCTTCCCTCACCCCTCCTCGTACATCTGAATAGTCTTTAAGATTTTCTGTTAGGTCGGAAATTGATCTTTCACTGAAAAACAAACTATGTTGCTTGGGAATGGCAATTAGCTGTGTCTGTGTTCATCAACAGTCCTTTGGAGAATGGGAAGCCGCATCAGAAGATGACACAGAAATGTAAATATCATTAGTAGCATCATTGGAGGGGAAAAAAACTCTAATAACTGCAGTGGATGTCAGAAGATCTAACAGGAATAAAAATGACCCTTCAAATTTAAGCGACAGGGTTACTGAGATGGAAGAGAGAACATGTACTCCAGAACGGAAAGCTGTTAGTAGGCAGAAAAATACTTACAGAAAATGTCAGGACAAAGGTGGAACTAAATGCCTCCAATTTGTCCTTTTGTGAGTGGTTTCCAAGGCTTAACAGTATGAAGATTGTGTGCTTCCTGGAGGGGGATAGAAAAGGGAAACCAATCACCACGTTCCAGGAAAGCATGCTCCAATTGTAAAAATTGTCTTTCCAAGCTAGTAATCAAGAAATTATCCACTTACACAATCGAGCAACAATGCAAATGGTTTCATTTTCTAACCTGTCCATAATTAGAGGAAAAAAGATTTACTCCTTTGGGGTGACGCATTTTTCCATTGTGGTGCCTTGCAGAAAAGGTTTGGATTAGCTAGTGGGACTGCAAATCCAAAGTATTAATTGAACAGATGATGATAGTGATTAAAAGTCTTTTATTATTACCCATAACTCAGACCATTCACTCAAAGAAAAACATTTGAGCTGAATATAAGGAAAAAAATGTGTCCTTATTCTACAACATGATTTTTGTCAGCTCTTTTAGGACAATTCTAATTGGATTAATCTCTGGAAGACACTTTTGGGAAGACCTAGGATTCAGTAAGAAGAGGAGGTGAATTTTCATCCCTTACCAGGGCAGGCAGAATGCAGATACTGGACATGTGTCATATAATTAGGGATAATAAATGGTAAACTGGCATGTTCTGGGGCACTAATTTCCTTTACATGGTCAGATATAAAACCATTTTCCTGTTCCACACAACAGTACTGCAACCAATAATCAGGTAGTGTATGTCATCCTCTCAACTGTTGGAAATTCATAATCGAAAGTAGCGGCCTCTATTAATAAAATGTATGTGTCACTCAGGTTGAAAGCCACAACAGAGGTGTCACCTACTCTGATTCCTTATGGACATGGTGTGGAAGCTGGAAAACTGCCAATTTGTGATGACTTCAAACTGAAAATAAAGATTTAAAATAAAGAGCCAAATCAAAGCGCACTGACTGTTGCTATTCGTGTTAAATATCATGGGTGCTCAAAAGTGCTTAACCACTTTCTTTATCATCTTGAATTATTGTCCTGGTCCCGGCCAGGCCAGAGTTATCATCCCCAAGCAGCCATCCCAGGTGAGCTGAGTTAGCCTGGACTGTTTCCACACCACCTGACATCACTCCCCCATAAATCATCCCCAGGAGGGGTGCTCCTGGGTGCCTCAAATGCAGTCTGAGTGTGGCCAGAGTGTTGGGTCAGTCCTTGTGCTGTGCAGCACTCTGTAAGCCTCAGTTCAATAAGGTACTCTGTGTTATCACCAGGTGTGAGTGAAATTTGCCACAGGCTGTTACTGCTCCTCTTTCATGGTGATGTTGTCAGTAATCTGTCCTTATCCCAACCCATGGAGGCTCTGTCTGTTTCTCCTCCGGGAGTGAGCGAGCAGCATCTGGTGTTCCCCCACTGGTTGGGGCTGAACCAAAACTATCAAATTGGAAGTATGTACATTTGAGTGGCCTTAAATGAGTAAAACACCATTGTGTCTTAGCTAGGAAGGTGGAACGTTAACCTGTCAAAAATCTGTGTCTCCAGCAGCTCTGATCTCATGCAGGGGTCTCAGCATCTGCACAGAGATAAGTCATCCTTTCAAAAGGGTTAGATCTCTTGGGTAGCAATGCCCCCATCTTCCTCTTTATCCCCAGCACTTATAGCTCTTGCCACCTCAGCAATGCAAATGTCCTCTTGCCTGCATTTTCTGATCAGTTGTATTGATGCTAAAATATCATGAATCAGACAGTCTGGGTTATTACTGTTTGTTGCAGTTTTGCATAGTTGGATTCTAATGGAGAAAGGGGAGTTGCAAAGATGGCTGCTGCAAAAAGCAGCTAGAAGCTCTCTGCAGGCCCCAGAAAGTAAACATTGGCCGATTCAAGGCCAGAGTTGCTGCTGACCAAGGCTGAGCCAATTATCAATAGTCACAGCACCTCTGTGAATCACATTTAGGAGAAAAAAAAAACCAACAGGCAGATGCATTTTGCCACGGGAGAAGTGAGTGAGAAGATGTAACAAGCCATGCAGACACTAAGGCCAGGGAAGAAGGAGCAGGGGGGAAGAATGAGGCCCTCTGAGTGCTGGAGTAAGATTTCCCCTGCAACCAGTGGAGAAGACCATGGTGGACCGGGTGTCCCCCTGCAGCCCATGGATAAGGATGGGGAGCAGAGACCATCTATGGCCTGTGAAGAGATTGATCCATAGCAGGTTTGCCAGGGCACTTGTGACTCTGTGGGGGACCAGGCCAGAGGAGTCTGGGCCCAAAGGTCAGCACCCCATGGAAGAAAACTGTGCTGAGGAGATGACTCCCCCATAGAGAGGACTCACACTGGAGGGGTTCCTAGGGGACTGTCTCTTGTGGGTGGGACCGTCTCTTGTGGGTGGGACCCTACAGTTCCACAGGGTAAGAGGATGTGGAATGCTTCCCCAGCTAAGAAGGAAGACAGCTCAGGAGGAACTGACTGAAAACCCCCACTCCCCATTCCCTGCCCCTCCCCTTGCAGCAATGGGGGGAAGAAGGGAGCAAATTTATGATTAAAGTCTGCGAAGAAGGGAGGGGTGGAGGGAAGTAGAAGTGTTAAGATCTGGGAAGCAAAGCAGCTTGTGAAGTATTGCTGAAACCCCACTCCCCATTGCCTGCCCCTCCCTGCACCGTGTTGCCGGGAGGGGAAGAAAGGAGTAAAATTGTGAATGAAGTTTAAGTCTGCTAAGAAGGGAGGGGTGGGGAAAGGTGCTTTAAGACCTGGCCACACTTCTCATTATCCGACTCTGGTTCACTGGGTGTGTAGCTGTAGTAAAAAATTACTTTTTCTTTCTGTTATTCTGTGTTGAGTCTGTTTTGCCTATGACATTAATTGGAGAGTGATCCATCTGTCCTTATCTTGAATCCTAACCCTCCCAATATACATTTTCTCCCCTTTTTCAGCTGAAAAGGGGAGTGATAGAGCAGCTTTGGTGGGCATTTGGCCTTTAGCCAGGGCCAAACCACCACACTCTTTCAACTTGGAAGTAGTGTTTCGGCTCAACGGCAGGCTGTTTCTTAATTACCATGGAGCGAGTGAAACAGTGATCTTGACACGCTACATCATTATTGGTTTTATTTAGGTTTGACAGTACAGATCAGAAGAAAATGGACCAAGATGGATGTGGTGAAAAGGATACTAGAATACCAGCTTAGTGACAGATAAAATTTCCTGGCTTAAACTCATCTCTGGATCTCTTGTTTTGCAGATCTTATTGCCCACTTCAGTCCGAGGCTTTGGAGCCTTTCTCTGACCAGGCAGCACCATAAAACCCATCAAAAAGTGCTTGCAGAGTATTTTTTAGCATCCCAAAGGCAAACAGATCTGGGAGATGGAGTTTGGAATTAGTATAGCTGACAGCTGGCCTATCTGTAATGCCTTAGCCATGCCATATCAAGAGTCCACAAGTCCTTAGTAGCATCACAGGTAAAATTAGACAGTCCTTTCCACCTTACAAGGTCTATGGCAATGGTAAGTCTTGACACAACTTGATGCTGCCCCTGAGTGTGGGATCATGTAAATTGTACCTATAATTTGGCTATGAAACACAAGACTTGTTTTGTTGACAAGCTCGGGGGGGCTCAGATGCTCAGGTTGCAAGCTTTTACAGAAATGTTCTTGTGCACACATTTGATCCACCCTAGTAGCTTGAGTAGACAAACTGCTGTCATTGTGTTTGTGTCATTAATACTTAAAACCTGCTCAAGATCTACTTCGTAGAGTCCTTCCAGTTTGCTATCTGTAGTGTTGCTGAAGGTGGGTTGTGAATGCCACATCCATCTCCAAACCTTCTTTAACGTTGTGTTTTCTTGCCCACATCCACAAACAAAATATTTGCTAATTTCTGTGTGCTGTGCAAATACATGTTGTGATCCTCATCTGACTCTGTTTACAGATTATTTTTTTCCCATGTTTGTCATTCACCCAGGCCCACATACCAAAATGACATTATTTCTTAGGGGATCTGCATAGCCAAGGCCTATGGCATTTCCATCCCTCCTGACCACTCTCAAAGACACAGACAGTTCTGTTTCCTCACATCCTCTAGCACAAGAAGTTCACCTGAGGGAGGATTTTTGGCTGTTCACTAATGCCCCTGGGTCCTCGGTGTTGCAGGCAGTCATCTGTGTTTGATTGTTACTTGCTGGCCAATCAGCTATAGGTCAGATGTGGAAAGACTCCTGCTGATGAGAGACTCCAGTCAAGAAACAAGTGGCAAGAGGGAAGTGGCAGATGCATGAAGGGCTTGTGCTTTACCATCACACCAGGAGCAGGATGCAGAAACCCTTGCAACGTGTCATGTGTCTGACTTGAGGTGGTCTTGGGTACATGAACAGAATGTACAAAATCTACATCTTCATAGAATGACAGAATGGTTTGGGTTGGAAGGGACCTTAAAGCCCATCTAGTACCATCTTCTCACCATGGGCAGTGACACCTCCACTAGCCCAGGTTGCCCAAAGCCACATCCAACCTGGCCTTGAACACTTCCAGGGAGGGGGCAGCCACAGCTTCTCTGGGCAGCCTGTGCCAGGGCCTCACTGCCCTCACAGGGAAGAATTTTTTCATTTTATCTAATCTAAATCAATCTCCGGTTGCTGTGTAACAGGTACAGGCTGCTGCATGTTGCAACATCAGACTGTAAATTTGCACCATAGGAGCAAAACATAATTAAATGGGAACTTTGTTTATCTGCATCATTCTGCTTGCTGTGTTTTCCCCCTTCAGTATACTTCTGATTAAATTACTTTAGTTCTTCAATCGAAAAGTACTCAGACAAAATAAGGAACGGGCTCGAGGGAGTCACACACAAGTACTGGGTGTTATGTCTAATGGTGAATAATAAGTGTCTTGCTTTGTCCCAAAGAACACAGCAAACTGTAGCCCACACTTCTTAAAAGTGGTGTCTAATTGGAGTCTCTCATCTGTGGAGAGAGAGGAAGGGAAAATAACACATGTCAGGTTGTCTTGACCTAACTCTACAGAAGAAGATAATGATTTCAGATGTGCTGAAATACCTTTAAAACAATTTAAAGCATAATCATGTAGAAATGACCACATATTAAGGCACTAGAAATTACTAATTCTCTGTGGGAAGCTTGCTGCCACTCTTCCTGACTGGTTAGTAAAAGAGCCCAAAGCACTTAGTAAAATGCTAAGGGAAGGGATCAACAGAGTGCCAGCAAGTCTTCTTACTTACAGGCTGTTGAAGACTGGAACTTCCCAAACCAACTGAACTTGAGGCAGATGGAACTGGGGATGGAAGTGATCAAATCCCTGTTCTATAGCTCTTTTAAAGAGTGCAGATACTTTTTAAAAAATCATCTCATGATGTAGATGTGAAAGAAACAGTGAAATCTTTGCCATATCAGTCCCGGTTGCCTGTCCTCTGATTACTTTGTGCCATGTCTCCATCTTTGCCAAGATGGAGCAGCTCATCTTGGAAATAATTTCCAGGCATAAGAACAACAAGAAAATAATAAGGAGCAGTCAGTATGGATTCACAAAGGGCACGTTATGCTTGACTGACTGGATAACCACCTGCAATGAAAAGCCTGGCCTGGAAGATGAGGGGAGAGCAGTGGCTATTATCTACCTGGATGTCTGTGCCACCTTTGACATTGTCTCCGTAAGATTCTCATGGACAAGTTGTTGATACACGGATTGGATGAGCAGGCAGTGAGGTGGATTGAAAACTGCATGAATGAGCAGACCCAGAGGGTTGATCAGTGACACAACATCTCGTTGCATGCCAGAGACTTGCAGTGTGCCCCAGGGGTCAACATTAGGTCCTTCATCCTTATTAATGATGAGGCAGAGCACATGCCCAGGAGTTTTGCAGATGACACAAAACTGGAACAGAGGGCCATGTTGCCATTCAGCGGGACCTCGACAGGCTGGAGAAATGTGCTGATAGGTACCTGATGAAATTCTAAGGGATGTGCAAAGTCCAGCACCTGGGGAGGAACAACCTCAGACACCACTATATGCCGGGGGCTGCCAGATGGAAAATAGCCTGGCCAGTATAGGACCTGGGGGTCCTGTTGGATACTGAGTTGAACATGATCCGGCAGTGTGTGCTTGTGGCAAAGAAGGGCAAAGTATCCTGGGCCGCATTAGGAGGAATGTTGACAGCCGGTTGAGGGAGGTGATCTTTCTACTCTGAGCTGATGAGGCCACACTTGAAGTATCGTGTCCAGTTCTGGGCTCCTCAGTTCATGCAGTGACATGGATGTACAGTTGACTGGTGATAGAACCTGAGGTAACAACATGAAGCTACAACAGGGGAGGTTTAGGTTGGATGTTAGGAAGAGGTTCTATACTGAGAGGGTGGTTGGGCACTGGAACGGGCTCCCCAGGGAAGTGGTCACAGCACCCAGCTTCTCTGAGTTCAAGAAGCACCTGGACTATGCACTCAGTCCCATGCTCTGACTTGGCTGGTCCTGTGTGGAGCCAGGAGTTGGACTTGATGAACCTTATGGGTCCCTTCCAACTCAGGAGATTCTCTGAGTCTATACTGGAGAGGGTTCACTGAAAGGGCATTAAGGTGACTCAGGGACTGGAGCACCTTTTCTATGAGAAAACAGCATGAGAGCGTGGGCTGTTCAGCCTGAAGAAGGCTTGAGGTTATCTCATCAATGTGTATAAATTTCTGCAGGGAGAGTGCAAAGAGGACAGAGCAAGGCTCTTTCTAGTGGTGCCCAGTGACAAAACTGGAGGCACTGGATACAAAATTAAACACAGGAGGTTTCCTCCAAATTTCAGGAAACGCTTCTTCACTGTGAGGGTGACAAGGACAGGTTGCCCAGAGAGGTGAATTAGTCTCCATCCTTGGAGACACCCAAAAGCTGTCTGGGCATGATCCTGGGCAGCCTGCTGTACGTGATGCTGCTTGAGCAGGGAAGTTGAATGAGATGACCTCCAGACATCCCTTTCAGTGCACACCACACTGTGGTTCCATAAGGGCAGAAAAAAAGACGGATGAGTGTGAGCGTAGGCTGAGCAGCCCGTCACCATTATGTGCAGGGGCACTGGATGGATAAGGGGCTACAGGCAGCTCAAGAGAAACCAGGGAGTGAAACCTGCCTGGTGCACTAGGAGGTCTCTGGGGTAGGGGTAGGGGTGCAATGTGACATAAGACATGGGGCAGCTGTGTCCCTGAAAAGCACAAAATCTGCTTTTTGTTTTGTTGGGGTTTTTTTTCCAAAACACAGTCTATCTGATCCCTGTCAATTGTTGACAGCTTTCCTCCCCCGTCTGCTCCATCAGGGCTGTCACGTGGCTGGAGGCACCGGAGCTGCTTGCTGCAGTCCCATGGTGGTTCTTCAGCTCTCGGGCACTTCCCAGGCAGCTCCCCTTCCTGCTGCATTTTGGGAATACCTGCTGTTCACCCGCTGCAGTCCCACCAGCCAAGTGTCGCAGGGGGTTTCCTCTGCAATGCCCTCCAGCAGCCACACAGTCACTGGGACTCCCTGGAGGGCATGTCTTGCCTCTGCCCAGCTTGCTGCTGGTGGTGGTCACTGTGAAGAGCTTTCAGGCCTTCTCTGAAGTCCCAGGGGAGAATGATACGCTGTGAGACAAGTATTCATCAGCCCACTGCCCTGGTGAGTGGTATCCAGAGACCTCAGTCAGGGCCTCTGGGAATCAGACCAACCGCATGTATGTGCTGTGCAACCCTACTTGTACTTAGCCTCCAGGTGCACCAGAGACAGAGGACAGGGTGTGGCAGAATTCTGTCCAGGATTCCCTTCCACACTGTGAGCTGCTGGAGACTGTCTGCAGGGGAGCTTGTACCCACAGATGCCAGCTGTGAGGAGCTTTGGGGAAGGAGGGGAGAAAATGGTTGTTAGGAAGATGTTGCTGATTTCTTTTGTAGAAAATGTACTAAAAGGGTGCCAAAGGAGTAGTAGCCATAAGGTCTCTGTGACATAGTGGGGGAAAATTAGGAGATCTTCTGTTGTCCAAAGGCAAATACCTGTGCATCACCATGGCCCTTGCATGCCACCAGCTGTCTGAATATCAAGAGCTGCCCTGTGCCAGGGAGCAGTATTTAAAGGTAGGGTTATGTGTTCAATGTGCTGGGAGCACAGCTGTGTGAACGCTTTAGGCAGGAAATACATTACAGTGCTTACTAGATGAGGACACGTGTAACCACAAAGGGTGAAGGACGGTGATGGGAAGGACTTCGCCAGGGTTACACACCTTTCAGTGTAAGAGGCTGTTCTGATATTTCAAAGGCAGTCAGCGCAGGAGGAGGTGTTAAAGCTTTTATTATTTCACACTTGGACTGATTGCAACACTTAGAGCTGGAAAACTTTGGATGCTAATATCAGCGGATATCAAATGGCTCCCGATTGCAAGCGTGGGTGTAAATACACTGCTAATTCACTTGCTTGCTGTAGAACAGACCAGTGTCTCTGAAGAAACAGGGAAGGATGCTGCAAAAACAGCTACATATGTTGTGGAGGAGGAGCAGAGCACAGGAAGGTCTCCAGCCAGCATCCCCAGGCAGCGAGGGGCTTGTGCAAACCAAGCCTCTGAGCACAGGTTCAGAATAGCCAAAACTAGCCCCCTGACTTGCCCCTGCACTCTGCCTGAGCAACCGCCCAAGGCAACTCCCTTTGGACAAAGATGTTGCTTACCATCCCCCACAGATGGGCTTAATCTTGCCACTGGGTTTGGAGGGCACCAGTGAATAGTCCCCCAGCGTTATTTCTGGCCCTCCCCAGCCCATCACAAGACTCCCTCTGGTGAGGCCCCATCTCCACATCCAACATCAAGTGTGCGGTGCTGTATGTCCTCCCTCAGGGGTTCCGCAGCCCGAAAGGAAGGTGCTTGGGTCATGTGGCAGGCTCCTTTCTTGCTCAGCAGGCTGTGAGCTATTGTGCAATGCATCTGTGCAAAGTTTCATTAATTGCCTTCTGCCAAGGAACAGACCTCTCAGTGCTGTGGCAGTAGGGATGGCCCAGTAACAGAAGGGTTGTAGCAGGCTTTTTCTTCTTCCTACAAAGTGCCAGCCTTTTCTACAGTGTGGTGGTGGTTTGGGTACCCAGTGTGCTGCACACATGGGCACCATCTCTCCAGCTGGGCTTTCACACCCCTGCTCCCAGAAGACCCGCTGTGACAGGAGAGGTATCGGAGGTCCAGTCCCAAGACTGGTGGGTGGAGATGCTGCTAAAGGAGAAGCTGGTGTACTCCTCACTTCCCTGTGTGCCACACTGTCAACAGACGGGTGCAGCTTGCACACTGTCACTCTAACCCAGGGCAAGGACCCTCAGGTAAGCACATCCTTGGGCTCCCAGTTGACCCCAAATGCCCACTTCTCAAAACACACCTTCACTCTTCGTTCAGGCAGCAATCTTCAGTTGAAGCTGCAGGATGCAGGCAGCAAAGATGCCTCACCTAAACTAACAGCTCATCCCAGGCACATAGGCTCAGCTTGGACACCCCCCAACCTATGTCCTTACATAAAGCGAGTGCTGGGCAGTGCAGAACCCTCATCTGCTGCTCTCCCAGTCTCTGAAAAGGAATGACCAGCCATCGGTGTGCATTAAGAAGTACCTTGTACTTTAACAGGAAGCTACAGTGTGACAAGATGAGTAATTAATTAGCCTTGTGCTGCCACAAGCATTTCCAGTCCCAGCTGACAACAGACTAATTAAGAACCTCCCTGTGGTGTCTATTTTAGATAACCATTTACTTTGGTACAAATTAACAAAGGCTTTTCTAATGGTTTATTTCACAGGCGACGCATTAGATTAATTTATGGAGCAAGTAGCAGGAACTTGAATAGACATTTTGAGTTCCCAGCCAACAAAAGTCCAGAAAACTTTGCTGAAGAGTGCTCTAGTTTTATCAAAGCAAAACACTCGCTTCCTTCTCAATTTTTTGTGTCACATCATTTGTTCTCAGATGGTACGCTAGCCCACGTCCAGAGGCTTTAAAATCTGAGGTGACCTTGTAACTTCTGGTTCTTAGGAAAAGATTAATGACCCCACACCCTCATACGTGAGCTGTCCAGCAGAGTAATTTGGGGTGCCTGCTGACTAAGTGCCATGAGTGCTGCATGCACCCCATTATCAGTGTTGTTTGGTTCAGCATCTCAGTGGAGGTTGAGGAACCAAGCCACACACTACCTTTACGATTCCTGCATCCGTGACCTTGAGACTTGCTGGTTTACATGCAACTTAAGGGCTTTTGTGGGATACCCCTCAGAGCCTAAGGGAATCACAAATATCCTCAAATGTCAGGCAGGAGTGTCCTTTCTTTCCACATCAGCTTTCAAATATTAACCTTGACCCTGCCTAACAGATGCACAGTTTGGGATGCTGCAGGAGTCTTGGATGCAGTCTGGACCAGAGTAGGGACACTGGTTGAGAGTGAACCCAGAAGCAACCTGGTTATTTCCATTCCAGGATCTGTCCTAGCAGGAAAACGAGTGCAAGAGGATTTTATCTTCCCTTACTGTCTTTGTACTGCCTCCTGTTTACAAAGTATAGCTGTGAAAGTGAAATATTTAAATCTGAGCCCATATCAAGAGTGGAGGACAGTAACTATGGCAGGTGGGACGTTATGTAGCAAAGAATCAAGCAGCTTGGGAAGGGGACAGGAGAGGAGAGTGAAGAGCATGAGCTGGAACATCTCGCTGGGGGAATAGGGTGTCACTGCAACAGCAGTGAAATTCTCTGTGTGGTTTTCAGCAGAGTACAATTCTCCAGGCGACTAAGATCAAGTACTTCTGTCACCACTAGAATTAATTGGCAAAGTCTTTTTCAAATTAACGCTTGGGTATCTAATGTGTTTCCTTTTTCTTCTGTGGGGGATACTAGACAGTTCCCTGTTTTCAAACACCGGTAGAAATTTAGGTTAAAGCCTCAGAGATTAATTTTTCTTCCACATTTGGTTGCAATTGGGTTGTGGGTTTGCATACAGAACAATTTTAGTTGGAGAAATGCTAAAGCTAGGGATGCCTCTCTACAAGTCATCTGCTTAGAGCCACCTGCTCAGGGGTGTACAGAACATCTTTGATTGCTGATGAAAGGGACCATTACCTTGCTTTTCTTCCTAAAACGCCTTCCCAAACTGGAATCTGTAGATTCCTGCCTAGGTTAACTCAGAGGAAGTAAAAACTCAGAGCATCAGTACGATTATCAATTTGCATTTCTTAGCACCTAATTGTGTGTAATTTCTGCCTCACCCTCTGCCACCCCCATCAATTCTACATGAGCAGAAATGGGAACATTTTCCCTGTTTCATGGCAACAGAGCTGTGCAGTGGAGGCTCCATGAATCCACACATGTTACAATTCTCTTTCCCTGTTGCAGGCTGATGGTGTGTAAGCCTTTCCTTCCCAGTCCTCTCTGACCCGTTTTGGATACAAGCAGCTACAGCGAAACATCCAACATGGCTTGGTTTGCTGCAGCTATCTGCCCTCCCCCTCTAATCCCTGAGGCTGTTGATGATTTCCTCCATGTCCAGGCGCTGGGATGTTGGTGACCCACTTCCCGAGTCTGAAGGCATCGTGGAGCATAGGGTAGCTGCAGCGCCCAGCAGCTCTGCTGAAGCTAAGTCCTGTCGGTTGGGAGGCAGCAAGGGTTGAACACAATTGCTTCTGAAATGCGCACTGCGCACTTCTCCCCAGCAGATGCTTCTGCCTTAGCTGTGTCACAGAATACGCTCTCAACTCATGAGGCCAGATTCCTTGCAGGTGTAAACTGGCTCAGCGCTACCAGCTTCGACTTCTTCCTGCCAAAGAGCTGTCCCTGTGCTCTCTGCCGAAAGCCTCTGAGGATCTTATTAAGCAGGGGGTCTTCTAGACCTTTTTTTGAAGAGTAGCTTTATATAAGTGGCCTGTGCCACACTGGTGTGTTTTGCACTGTTATCCTTTTCTGGCTGATCCTCTGAGCATTTCACGGTGTTCTCCTGAGGACACTGGCACTGCTGTGCTGAGTCCTACCTGGCACGCTCATCCCTCAGCTGAGCTGAGCCTGTCAGAACAGCAAATCTGCCTACCTGGGGTACTCGCGTCAACTGCTGGGTGCAGCTGGCAGACCTACAAATGTCCCTCCTTTCATAACCGTCAACTGGTTTGTTTTCCTTTTTCACCTTTGAATAGCTGTTTCCAAGAATATTGGGTGGTTTCTAAGGATGCTCTGTGCATAAGACCCTTCTGGTTTGTAAACTGACATGTCCCTTGTGCTTTGTTAGGTTAAGGGATGAAGTACCTGATCATATCACAGTGCCTGAGAGTCTGTCTGGCCTCTTGACCTGATGTTTGCTGCTGATTTTCCAAAGCAGAAAATATTCATGGGACCATGAGTCCATGCAAGGTCTTATGGGTGAGCTGTGTCTAAACTCCAAGTGATCACAACCCACTGTGTTATGTCAATCTCTGCACAGGTTTGCTCGTCCCCACCAGGAACACTGAACAGCACATCATACCCCATTATGCAGCTTTTCCATTGTCAGACTCTCCCCAGGTATGAATCTTTGATTGCTAGGTACTACCTTTCCTCCAGGTCCCAGGCTGTTGCATTCAGTTAGTTCTGTTCTCCCAGCTCCCTTCATCTGCAAGGCCATCCTGGGCAGAGTGTTTCCTGCAAAACACACAGGAAAAGTAGTCCTTGGGCTTGAACTGGAAAGTATTATCCTATTTCTCTAGTAAGGGCACTGGTTCCTGTGGTATATCCCTGTCCTACATCCCACCCCATTCTGCCCAAGGAAAGCCACCGCCGCTATGTTATCCCATGGCTTGTTGCAGGGTTGCAACTTCAGCAAAAGAAGGATCTGATGATATTTTAGCATTCATTCAGAGCCTATGTCTCTGACAAGGTCTTTCCCACAGCTCCTACTCGGGAGCTAGCTGCAACACATGTAATCAAGCAGCAGGACAAAGACTGGATAAAAAAAAAAAATCCTCAGCAACTTTTATCTGACAGATCCATTCCCTGTGATCAAAGGCCCCCTCCTGATCCCCTTTAATGGACATTTTGCTAATAACCTCATGAGACCAGGATCTGACTCTCCCTGATTTGTGTCAAGACCAGTAAAGCTTCAGGAGAAACTAAGTCCTTTCCCCCTGCTCTCTGGGTGGGGGGAAAGGGATGTATCATGCTTCCTCTTTCGATGAAGCCTGCTCTCACAACTGGCAATTACCTGAGACAGTAGCTGGTGTAGCATGTGTCAGAGGAGTATGCTGAGGTAGTTTCTCTTATCATCATATATTTAGCCCCGAGTCTGCAAGACAGCTCATACTAGACAGAGCAGAGATAAGGTTACCTCCATGTTTATAGCTGTGCATTTCTAGGCTGTGCAATCACTGGTGCTGCAGAACCGGGATTTGAACTTCCACTCCTCTTTGTTGTTTTCACTGTTTACCGAGCAGGCTTGGTAGAGGCAGGGGAGTTGAGATGATTTCTCTGCCTTCCCCCGAGATTTATATTTCTGGAAAAGTCTCATATATACTTAGGGAAAAGGAATGAAATTCAGCAGTATGACTGTGCTAGCAGAACAAATATTTTGCTGGTGGTAGCTCTTTCCCCCTTCATGTTAGCACTGAATTTGTTCTGGTTTTCCTGAAATGCCTTTAAACACTTCATTTCTTTTTTAGAGTGAGCCAAGATGGTCCCTTGTGTGAAAGTTAGCTCTGGGAAGAAAGCACTAAGCCTCTTACGAGAGCAAAGCCGTGCCTGTGTTTAGACTCATTCCATCACCCTCTGTGGCATTTGAGCTGATTCCTCTTTTTATGCCTATCACCTTCTCATTTCCTTTGGCTGGGATCCCTGTTTCTTTCTGCTGAAATGTTTGGAGGGCAGGCAATTCCCTGTCTGCCTGCAGATGAAACGAGATCAGCTTTCAGCGCTGAGTTGTGTAACAGCTGCCCACTGTCACTACAGAGCCAATTTTGGGACAGTGTCATCAGCTTTGTCAATCCATATGTCCCAGGGAGACTTTTACTGGATCAAAGCTTCAGTGCACATTAACTGGATCAGATTCTTAAATACAAGTCCAAGATCTGAAGTGACGAACGGGACACCTGAGTTCCATTAATCAAACCCTGCTCTGTATCTGAACGTGTGTGAATGAGCAAAATAAGTCTCCATATTCTTGTTGCAAATTTTGCTTTGTTTTTAAATAAAGCCTGGAATTGTCAGGGTTCTGCTTGTGAAAAGCATCTCATGAAAAGACCAGTGTGAATAATATCAGGCTTTCAGTTTGACAGGGCAAGTGTAAGAAGGCCTGGTGGAAGCTTGCAAAGGTATATCGTAGCTTTCTAATAATAAAAATGTCTTACTTGTCTTAGATGTGGGACGCTGTGTCCTGGAAGATAGCCTGTTGTTACCTAACAGCAGAGCCTCCTGCAGTGAGGCCATGCCCTAAATTGCTCTTTCCATTTGAAATCATTTCTGAACGAGGTGACAAGACCCCGGGGCTGGTAGGTCAGCAACACACAATCTGCGTCAGGTCCAGGGCAGCTTCTGCTAGGAGGGTAAGCATCAGCTTGACTTGCCTACATGTGCCGGGCAGCTGATGGGCTGCCAAACACCATGTGGAGCTCAGACAGCTCTTGGTTTGCATGGACAGCTAGAGAACTGAAAGTCCATGTGCTTCAGATGAGCTGTCTGAAGAGACCCTGCTACTGAAAAGAGAGCCTTGAGGCTGAGTTTGGGTCTATTTCTCTTTGTCTAAAACACAAAAGCATGATCAATTCAGCTTGCTTTGCTTACCTGGTTTGCATGAGTTACATTTTTGTACATTATTCTTCTTTCAGCCTAATAGCACCTTAACTTCACCCGTTATCCTAGTATTTCTTTAACTAATCCAATTTAAATAAGAAAACAATTGTATCTGGTGCAAAATCTGCTGAGTGATTGTAATGTGGGCCTACTCAGTAGCTCGTGGTCTGACATTAGCTCTAGGTCACTTCTCAATAGGCTTCTGAGCGTCCACAACATGACAGCTGCCTTCAGGTTAGCCAAGGGAAAGAAAAATTTAATGCTTATTTATTTTATTTTAAATAGACATCTTGTGTTGTAAACAAACTAATACACATACTTTAGCCAGATGTGCAGCATTTGTAGATCAGTGCAAGTACCCCCATTCCTCTGAAGAAGTCGGTTGATGTACATTGATTTGCAGCTTCCCCTGATCAGACCTGCCTATGTGAGGTTTTAACCCCTTGACATTTTCGTGAATTTGGCCTATTTCTTTGCAGCGCTGGATAGCTTTTAATAGGAAATGTCAACTCAGCAGTCCGAGTGCTTTTGGACAATGGGTTTTGTTATGGAAGATCCCACAATAATCTTTTTTCCAGCAAAAAGCTGTTTTTTTCAGGCTGGATAAATTCCAGCTCAAGTAATTACACTCTGCCTTCCTCAATTCCCCCAAAGGTCCAATTAATTCAGGCATTCTTAGCATAAAATTGTTACACGCTGCTACCGTACATGGCTAAACATCTGTTGTGCTTCCCCCCACAACGAATACATCTCAGCGGCGCATGAACTGATTCCCTTACATCACCCTGCTGCGGTGTGCCCAAATGACTTCAATGCTCACAGTCCTCCAAGGAAAAGCACATTGATTACACATACTTTGACCATGGTCTTCCTAGCCCTGCCAGTCTTGCTGGTCCTTCTTCACTGGCTTTCTCATTCAGAAGAGAAAACAGGGAGAGGCAGAAAGTCCTGCTGGTTGAATTCGCTTCTGGATCTCAAACCACCATAGGTGGGAATGTCTGGGAGCACATGGTGTCATGTTGCCAGGGGTGCCAGGCACACTGGCAGGCTTTGCTCACATGGCACATGCTGTTCTGAATTCCTGAGAGGGCACCTGACACTGAAGTAATTAATTACATCCGTGTTGCTTCAGAGACCTGTGACACCAGCGTGTTAGCTGGTGTCCCTCTATAGAGAAGTAGGGTTTTAAAAGCCCAGAGAGTGAGTGGAGATAAGAAGCTCATGGCTGCAGTACTGCCTGATCTGCTTTTTTCTTTTGAAAGCATTTTTACATCCGCGTCTTTGGCCAGTGATGTTGTTGCAGCAGGGGTGTGCTGCTTCAATGCTCATCCCAGTTCTGAGTGCTAATGATCTGGTGCAACTACCGTGGTTTGTAAAATCAGCTGTGGTGCTCATGCCTGACCCTTGCTAGCAGACCAGAGCCAGCTGTCCCATCTGGGCCTTGGAGCTTGTCCAGGCTTTGTCCTGGAGGGCTTTCCAGGCTTTGTCCCATTTTGGAAAGCTTGCCTCCATCGCAACCACAGTGGTAGTGAGGCTGTTTCCACATCAGGGTTGAAAGATACATCTCCCTGTTTCTGTAGTTTGAAAGCTGAAAAACCATGTGCTGTCCAGGGGTAACCCCAGGCTGCATGTGGTGGGACACATGCACTGCTGGGTTAGCAGCTTGAGACAGGAGGTCTCCAATGAGAGAGGCTCTCAGGAAAACAAAGCTGCTTATGAGAAGGCTCAGAGGGGGAATTTCTCTACCATGTGTTCTTTGGCATTCTGCGATCCTATTCATGAGACAGTATGTCCAGTTGTTTGTGTCAGCTCCCAATATCTGTACCCAGGTCTGCAAGATACAATGAGGACAATTATTTGTGGGGCTTCATTAGACAAGGGTAATCCACACTTCGGTCTCTTTTGTGCCTGTGGTTGCATTTCTCTTTCAGCCCATGAGGGACTCAGTTCACCTTCTCATGCCACTTGAGGCACAAGATTTCAGCTGGCAGCTTCTGGGTCAGGCTGGCTTCAGCAGCTGGAGCAGCTCTGGGAGGGAGATGGTTTGGTACAGGGTAACCTTCATCGATCTGTCTCTGATGTCTGACAGGGTCTGACTCAGTGCTGGTATTCAGCTTCCTTCCTGCATGGCTGGCAGGGGCAGCTGTCTTCCTACCGACATCCTCCAGCCTCAATGCAAAGTGCTGGGCAGGGGCCACAGCTATGAAGGTGGCATGTACCCAGCCATTGGAGAGCTTGCCTTTCCTGTGTCTGCTGGCTACATCAGCCAGCTCACGTCTCATCTGAGCTGGGTCTGGAGGTGGACACATTGAGCACATGTCCTTCCTGGAGGAAGGCTGTCAGCCCAGGCTTTGCTTTCTCCAAGCCTGTTGACTTTCAAGGTGAGATGTGGAGCAATTGATCCAAGAGTGGAGGGCTTTGCTAAAGCCATTAGGAAATTTGGTTTCACTACACATGTGTAACTGGGCAGATTGGGCAGATTGGCTCTCTCCAGAGTTAATTACACATAAAAGTGGATTCATACATTCTTTTTCTTCATCTGCCTGTCTTCAAGAACACAGCTACATGTTGCAAATTCAAAATGTTTCTGATTTCATAGCACTAGGACATGGAGACCTTTGCCTCAGCACCCAAAAGGTGGGAGACCAGCAATTCTCAAGGCTAGGAGTGCATGTCCCTGCTAGGAAGCAAGCTGTCCAAGGTGAAGTTTGTCTGACTTCACCCATGGTCAGGCCCTTTGCTGATAGCAGCAGTTGTGAATGAAGCTGAAAGCAAGGCCGTGCCACTCCATTCCCTGGGAGGATGCTTTGAGACTGAGCCCTACCACTGGCCACACACCGCACTGCGCAGTGGCTGTAAGCAGCTATGTCTCTGCACAGTCTCATAGCTCTTTGATCCTGATTCTGACCCTGACCTCCACCACTAACCCCAACCCTGACCCACACTTTCCACTCTGGGTCCTGGTCCCTGCTCACGCCTGCCCTGCTATCGCACCCTGCACCCCGCTCACCCTTAGCAGGGAGGCTGGCCATCACTTCTCCCCAGCTCCTCTCTCTTTGCCACCTGATCCACAGGTTTGATTTCTGTTCATGCAGACTGCTAGAGCCTCCTGGAGTCAGGCTGGATGGGGCTTTGAGCAACCTGGTCTAGTGGGAGGTGTCCTTGCCCATAGCAGAGGGATTGGAACACAATGATCTCTGAGGTCCCCTCCAAAACAAACCATTCTATGATTCTATGAAGCCTGTACTTATGAGGGCAACCCAGTGACTCCTCAGCATCCTAGGACTTTCACTGGGTCTCTCTCTGGGACAGGCTGTCGTGGGTTAGCCCCCGCCAATGACTGAGCACCCCACAGCTGCTCACTCATTTCCCCCTGGTTGGATGGGAGAGAGAATCAGAAGGATTACAATGAGAAGACTCCTGGGTTGAGATAAAGACAGTTTAATGAGTAAGGCAAAGCTCACATGTGTGAGCGGAGGAAGACAGGGAATTAATCCTCCACTTCCCATGGGTGGGCAGGAGTTCAGCCATCCTCAGGAATGCAGGGCTCAATCACATGCAACAGTGACTCATCAAGAGAAATGCCATCAATCCAAATATTCCCCCATTCCTTCCTCCTCCCCCAGCTTTATGTGCTGAGTCTGGCATCATCTGGTCTGGGATATCCCTGTGGTCAGTTGGGGTTTTCTGTCCCAGCTGTGTCCCCTCCCAACTCCTTATGCACTCCCAGCCCACTTGTTGGTGGGGTAAACAAAGGCCTTGGCTCTCTGCAAGCCCTGGTCAACAGGAACAAACACTTCCCTGTGTTACCAACACTGCTTCCAGCACAAATCCACGGCTCTGTGGTAGCTACTATGAAGAAAATAAACTCTGTCCTAGCTAAAACCAGCACACAGTACCTCCTCCTTGCCTCGCTGCTAGATGTCCGTATAAATGGTGACAAAGTTTTGCACACAACCTCAACCCTTTTTGGAGGGTGGTGCCTCACCGGAGCTGAGGTGCTGGTCTTATCTAGTGCCTCTCTGTGGGTGTGCATCTCTTTAAAGGAGGGCTGTGAGCCTATGCCTGTTGCCCCCCGCCCTGTGCCAGCACCCACCGCTGCAGGGGCAGCAGCTGGAGTCTTTCTCTGCTACAGTACTGCAGCTCTTGGAGCTGATGCCAGGTGCTGCCAGCTCTTGGGCCCCAGAAGGCAACTGGTGCCCAGGGGATCTGCTGCAGGCGTAGTTTGGGGTTACTGGCTGCAAAGACAGATCTGAATTTGCTCTGCTAGGGGAATCCCTCTGGGGAGCAGATACTGGAGCTTCTTTCCCCTGGGCCAAGGGTTTGGGGTTATTAAATTGCCATTTTCAGGATGACCTCCTGCCGTTATGCAATAGTCACAGGAGTTCAGCAGAGATGCAGCTCCCCTAGTTCTCTTCCTCAGCTTTCCCACTCTGTTTTCTTCATTTCACTGTCCTCTTCTCCTTTCTCCTTAGTGTCTGCGTGACACAGATCCATACAGATTTAAGGGAATATCGCTAACCTGCAGCACTACAGAAGGTTGATGCTTTCATAAAAACATTCCAATTTCTGTTTTTACTCTCTCTGAACGACAGGTGCCTCAGACCAAGTTGAGAAGATCTGACTCGCTGCTGTGCATTTATCTTGGCCACTGTCTCCCTGCACAAGTCTCGTCCTGCTGGTGCCTCAGATACAGCTTGGACTCCAGGTTGTGCCTGTTCAGACTGTGTCCTCGTTACAAATCTGTAGCAATACGGTGCCTGAAAAGGGTAGGTGGAAACTTGCATCTTCAGGCATGCATATGCAAACAAGGATACCAGGAAATTTAAAGAGTACTGAGGTTTGTCCTGTTTCTGTATTTCAAATTCCTTTCCTCCACCATCACTCGGTTTTTCTCCTTCTGCTTTCACAAGTGCTGCAAGAAGCGAGATCACTTCCCTTACGACATCACTATAAATGCGAGGTGGTACAACATGAGCACACTTGTGCTCCTCTCCCAATGCGCTGTAAGTTTGTTTTGGTTGTGTGGGTTTTTAAGCAAGAGTCTGATAATAGCTTGTACCATAAGGAGAAAAAAAGGTCCCTTCATTTTTTATCCCACTCAGAGGCACGTTTTCCTTATTTAGTGGCTCGATAAGCTAGTATCTATTGCATATATTGCTCTTTCTGCTTGGTGATGATCATATCCATTTATGTAGTACTTTGGTATATAAATTCATGGGTGTGTGGGCAGTGCCTGCAGGTTTCTTTGCCATGTAGGCAAAACCTTCACAGCACCTACCAGACATTGTGCCAATTAATCACACACCTGTTGCAGTCACTAAAGGTCTAGCACTTCCAGTGGGAAGCACATGGGGCTGCGAAGCCATTTGTAAACTGGATTGTTTTGAATGTCAGAATAAGTTACAAGGCCTGAGAATAATAAAAAAAAAAAGCCAAACCAAACTATAACACTGTGGGATCCAGAGAGACACCGAACTTTCCAATCTATGGGAATTCTAGAATTAAAATTTGAAACGAAATAAAAATCAAGTTTTGAAACTTTGCTATGTCTTCATGTTTCACCTTGAAAGACCTTCTTACTTTCTGTGGGATGATGACTGGAGGTAATGGTAACTTAAAAGTTAAACCCTATTTCAAAAGGCTCAGCATTTACAGAACATTCCAGGGTGATAAGCAGCTGAGATGCCAGGCACCCACTCAGCCATAAAGTTCCTAAACATCCTCATCATAATATATTCCATGGCAGTCTCAAAGGTTAATAACATCAGGGGAGTTTGACATACTGACCCTGAGACAGCTACGCAGAGGATGGAGCAAAGTGGAGACATCGCAGCCAAACTCTGCAATAACATGGAACTTGAGGGTTAAGATGGAACTGATAAGTTGCATCCCTGCTGTCCCTGGCCCACAACTTGTCATGAATTTGACAAAATGCTGTCCTTTTGGTGAATTATACTGATTATAATGTCATCATAATACCAAAACACACCTCCATCTCAACAGCTACCCACCTCCAAGGTGCAACCACCCCCCACTGAGCATGCGCTCTAAATGTCATTCATCTGTACCTTTAAACACGAGGCGAGAGAATTTTACACCAATCACAAAAAGGTTATTTATGACTGGAGTCCCTCAAGCTCCACCTTAAGGATAAGAAATGACATTAAAAGACAAAGCCCAAAATCTGAGATGTGTTAGGAAAGATACCACCATGTCAGGGAAGGCACCCTTGCACCTCACCCTGATCTCCGGGACCAGCCGATGGGCTGAGCCTCTCTTCCCCCCATCAGGATGCCTTTGGCTAAGAATTGAACACTTGGCCATACCAGGTCCCTCCCTGGGAAACTTAGAAATCTCTATAGAGCTCCTGTGCATCTTCTAATGTGGTAGTAGTTAGCCCCTTTAGTATTTACTAATGTTTTGCAGACAGTGAATTTATCACCAGCAATCCAAAGAACTGGTGTGTCTGTTGCTTGAACAACATACTCTTTCATTTGAGCCTGTCGTGTCAGTTCTCATTGAACCTGACCAAACTCCTGAGGCGGCCGTGGAAGATCAAGGGAGGCGACTGGGTTGACAGAGCATTTCATTATCTGTGGATCCGAATCGTGACCGTTCAGTGCACGGAACACGACTGGACTTAGAACAACCAATTGGGCATATTGTTACCCTCAGTGCAACACCTTCTCAAATGTCTGAAGCTCAAAGCATGTGGATCATACTGATGTGAATAAACATTTTTTTTCAGCAGTTTTTCACTTGGCTGTTCAAACTCTGGGAGCAGCAGAATATGAGGGGTAGAACTAGATTTGGGAGTTTAATATATTTTTCAGTGAAAAAAATTGCTTATGTTAATGTATGTACTCAATACAGTTCACACCTTGCAGCATCAGCCTAAATCTCAGAACTCTCCACAGCTACAGGGTGTTCTGGCTCCCACAGCTGGGCTGGTCCACATCAGCTGGTTAGACATCTAAAGAATATTTCCTTTAAAAAAACAAGCAAACAAACAAACAAACAAACCACAGAGGAAAAATTAGTTGGTATCTCTGCTGCTTACCTGGGAATAGTCTTGCTGATAGAGAGCTGTGGTTGGAGTGAGACCCCATAAGTTGTTGTGATTGATCTCTGTCATGGCCTAGCTGTTCATAGGCAGGTAAGAAAAAGAAACCCTTTCTCCAGTTGCAGCGTAGTGAGGTGACATGCACAAACCCCTGCATTTCCACTGTGTGCAAGGATCTGGGGGCTGGGGAGCAAAAGCCTGTGCTCAAGGCTCAGCTGTCATGGAAGCAAGACAGGATGCGAGTGACCGCACACCTTCCTTAGCTGTTACCTCCCTTGGGATCTCTGCTGGACCCGTGCATCTTCTTTATAAATAGCTGCCATTCAGTAGAGTATCACCTCCACCTCTGTTCAGAGTGCTTGGTTGGTGGGTTTCACTGTGAGGTAATCAAGACATAAGAAGAGATAATTTGAAGATGAGTCTGTCTAAGGCTTCTGGCAAAATCATTGTGCCCTTTGTATTTCTGTACAAAATTCCAGGTAAATTCATCAGAGCAGAGTTCTACTCTTGCCTCAGGACCTTACTCCAGCTCCTGTAGTCCCAGGGATGGGATGCTTTATCTAACTTCACCCCACCACAGGGAAAACATGAGTGTCTCATCACTGTTCCTGCCTCCCATGCAGCTCCTGTTCCAAGGTCCTGTGTTTCTGCACTTAGGGCTGTGCACTCTGAACACTTTGCATTCCACACCTGATGCTGTTCAGGATCACACAAAATGATGCTTTTTAAGTTTTGAAATGCCTTCCCAAAAGGAACTGCAAGGAGCCTTGTAAGTACCGTCCTGCTAACATCCCTCTCTGAGGAGGATGGAGTCATCCATTGCTGGTTTTACTCCTGTTCTTTTGAGGCATTAGGCACAGTCGTTGTGTGGGTAGACTGGAAGCTGAGATGCTATGACCTAAAAGGACAATCTGCATTAAATTCTTGGAAGGTGAGAAGTTCTATGTGCATGGTTTTGCCTATTAATCAAGTGTGAAAAGTTTTCACTACCCTCCTTGCCTACCTTTGAAAGCATTTCTTTCCCTTACCAGGATAGTTCCTCTGCTTTTTCCTCTTCACTTTCCTTCTTTTGTACCTGCCTGCTGATCCCGATGTGGCTTGTATAGACTTTATACAACTCCTCATGTCTTGCAATTCAAAACTGTCTTTGGTTTTGAGCAGAGCAGAACTAAAAGCAAAGCACATCACATCCACAAAGCAATATTGCCTCATGCAGCAGCTTTGAAATAGCAACCTCAGTTTCTCACTTTGCTTAACAGCTTCTGTTTCAGACCCTTTTGACCCAGTTTTTCCAAGGCTTGAGAACTCACTGCCTGTTTTACTTGGTCTCTGCTGTATGGCTTGCTCTGTTCTGTGACTTCCGCTTGACCTTTCCAGTTTTTCTTGCTTCTTTGCAATGAGCCAGCCAAAGGGCAGGTGTTGGATATCTTTAGGGCAGCAGGTTGCTAATGTGGGCACTGTACAGCCAGCAGATGTGCATCCCTGAAGTGGCGTGAGGAATGACGGGAGGGTGCGGAGCTTGCTGGTTGAAGTCAGCTGACCTCAGAACCTGAAGGCTTTGCATATGAGAGCCTGTGCCAGGGAATATTATTGCTCCCTGTCCAGAAATAAAACTCTGCAGATACTATCATGCTGAAAGGTATTTGCCTGTATCTTCCCTTCCAGCTGTTACTCAGAGAACTCCTCAAGGCTACCATGTAATTCTGCAGACATTCAGCCCCTTCTGTAAGTGGCTGCATGCCGTACGCATCATGTCTTTTTGATTATGATGCTGGTTTAGACTGTATAAGTCCTTTCATGTTCAGAAGACTGAAATTGTGTGGTTTTGCTTAGAGAATAATAATTTTTTAATCTATAATTCTATTTTAAATTCCATTTAATTTTATCCCTTGCTCCCCAGAACTTGTCATCTTTGAAGGTAAAATAGATCACTAGGGACTAGGCATCTTAAGGGAGCAGTTATAGAAGCTAAACCTTTACTTTCCAAGTTGCTGATTCTGTTCCCATTCAGATGTTAGCAATGTTGCCATCTGACAGCTGCCTGCAGCTCACATCAAAATGAGATGGTGGCTTAAGTCCAGCCCTTGAGGCTGAAGGGAAACAGCAGAAAAGCAAAAGAAAAGCCCCTCTAACTCCTCCTGCACATCGGGACCCCAAGGGCACCCTTGACCAAGTGCTAAGAAGAGAGATGGGAGATGCACACATAGCATGGTCTGCCTGGAAAGCCTCCTTATCTCAGCTCACTCCACCCTTTGCAGATTAGGGTGTGACATATGCTCCAAAGTGCTTCTCATCAGGGATGACCTGACTAGGCAAATGACAATCTTAACATGTGCTGGGTGCTTTCTGTTGCCTGAGAGATGTGTATCTGCTGGCTCTTTGAAAAGACTCATGGTTAAGGAAGCCTGTAATTTCTCCAAAAATGCATGCAATTACTTTGGCATTCCCACAAGACCTGACATCTTCCAAATGTAACACACACCTAGGCTTTGCAGGAATAAGAAAAGGAAATTTAACCTTTTGGATGAATCAGCTCCTACATTTGTAGGGGCACTACCACATGTGTAAAACAGTACAGCACTTACGTGGTGCCACTACAAGCTTACATGTTGCCTTCAGAGCTTGCCTGTAATCAGAATATTGCTTAGTCCATACCCTGATTTCAAGTTACTAAAAAGCTGCACCAGCCCTATAGGAGATAAGAAGATTGGGAAAGGAAGATTGGAATGTGCCACACAGGGAACATAGTTTGCGATGCCTGAGTTCCAGGAAACAGAAACTCCCTTGGGAAAATGTCTTTTCAATCACTTATAATTACAGCTGCTCACTGATAACCCCAGGGCCAGGATGAGACATTAGATTAAGCCCATCAGGTATGCCGGATGGCACAACCTGGCTGATTTGATGAGTTGCTTCAATAGGTATTATGATGTGAATGACTCTCTTCACCGCATGACTGATCTCGCTGTTAGATGTCACATCGCCTGGCCTGGCAGGCGGTGAAGCCTGGAAGATCAGCTGAGCAAGTATGACTAAACCGTTGGAAATCACCTCACATAGGCAGAGATGTGGCTCTACCTGCTACTTAAATACTCATCCATTCTTTTTCTAATTCATGAGGGTGTATGGGAAAATGTGGAACCACTGCTGAATGAGGTGGGTGCCCTGGTGACAGAGGATACAGAGAAGGCAGAGTTACTGACACTGGACGTAGGAGAGAAAGTGTGGAGAAAGGAAGACCTTCCTTTGCTCAAGGAGAACAGGCTTAAAGAATGTTTAGGCAAACTCACAAATCCATCGTCCCTGATGGGATATACCCAGGGTGCCAAGGGAGCTGGGAGATGTTATTGCTCTGCCACTCTCCATCATCTTTGAAAGGTCATGGAGAACAGGAGAGATGGCTGAGGACTGAAGGAAAGTCAGTGTCTCTCTAGTCTGAAAAAGGGGCAAGAAGCAGGACCTGGGAAACTACAGGCCAGTCATCCTCACTCCCATCCCTGAAAAAGTGATGGAACAGCTCATTCTGGGGATCATCAATAAATATGTGGAGGAGAAGGTGGTTATCAGGAGCGGTCAATATGGATTCACCAAGGGGAAGTCAATCCTGACCAACCTGATAGCTTTTATGGCAATAGGACTGGTTGAGTGGAATAGGGGAGAGCAGTGAGTGGATGCTGTTTACCTCAACTTCAGTAAGGCTTTTGACACTATATCCCATAAGGTCCTCTTAGGTAAGTTTAGCAAGTGAGAGTTGAATGAGTGACCAGTGATGTGGTTAGAGAACTGGATGAATGACAGCCATCAGAGAGCTGTGATCAGCAACACAGACTCTAGTGGGAGGCATGGCAGACACATCAGAAGGCATGCCGCCATTCAGCGAGAACTGGACAGACTGGGGAGCTGTCCAGTGGGTCAAAGGAGGTTCTCCTCCCCCTCTACTCTGCCCTGGTGAGGTCTCAACTGGAGTACTGTGTCCAGTTCTGGGCTTCTCAGTTCAAGAAAGACAGGGAACTACTGGAGAGAGTCCAGTGGAGAGCTATGAGGATGAGGGGACTAGAGCATCTCTTGTTTGGGGAAAGGCTGAGAGAGCTGGAGCTGTTTAGCCTGGAGAAGACTGAGAGGGGATCTCATCAACACTTCTATACACAGTAAAACACATACCTAAAACACAAGGGTCAATAGCATGGGACCAGACTCTTCTCAGTGGTGCCCAGTGACAGGACAAGGGGCACAAACTGGAACACAGGAAGTTCCATCTCCACATAAGGAAAAACTTCATCCTTGTGAGAGGTGACAGAGCACTGGGACAGGCTGCCCAGAGATGCTGTGGAGTCTCCTTCTCTGGAGAGATTCCACACCCTCCTTGGACATGACCCTGTGCAGCCTGCTGTAGGTGATTCTGCTTTAGCAGGGGGTTGGACTAGATATCTCCAAGCCCTACTCTTCTGTGATTCTGTATGGGAATGCTGCCCAGTCTTCAGAGACAAAAACCCCATAGAGTTTGTTACAGGGTTGGTCTTCCCTGGGTGAAAAAAACAAAGCAGAAAATACCACCTCACATGGAGTTTGCCCATCTCCTCACTCCCGTGTCCTCACAAGTTTTATTTAGAGATATGTAATTCACATGCCAGCTGTCCCTTGAGAATGGTTAGTGGTAAATGCAACTCACCCCAGATAAGCACTCCTGATAACTTCCTTCTTACGCTAGCTCTGCCCTCACACAGGAAAAACCGAACATGGCACCTCTCACGTGCACAGAAGGATTTGGGAGCAGAGAGATCTGCAGTGTTCGGAAGGAGAGGTGTGGGATGAGACCGAGGAGATAAGGACATGCATTTTTGACAATCCCACTATAGCATCAGCAGACCCTGATGAAAGTGTAAAAAAAGCAAGGGGATTGATTTTTGCATGCCAGTTCAAATTCTGTTCAGGATTTTGAACATGTTTTATGAAATATGCCTGCGTAGGTACGGAAGCGTCTTGGAATATGCTGGACTTGGTTAGTGCTAAAAAATACCTTCTTAATTCTTTGATTTCCTTTTTTCTCACTATAAAGGAGTTGAACAATGAAGATGACCTAACAATTTTCTGCAGGCAGCTTTGTTGCTGGTTGCCTTTTTCCAAGGTCAGTAGTCTTGGTTCTCATGTATTGGTCTGATCAGTGTCATATTAGAGTAATTCAACTTATCCATGAATGAGAGGAGAATGAAGTCTTAAAATAATTGAAGAGTTGTAAACATGGAGTGTAAAATAAGGTGCTATCTCTGTAGCTTTTAATTGCTGCATTAGTTCTGTGTGCTGTTTGAATGCTTCATCCAAGGCTTTTAATAGCAGTAGAAGACATCATCACCTTTGTTGTGAGTGAGGCTAAGTATGATGACTGTTACACTGCAGAGTTCGTGGCCTCTATCCTTCCTACTTGCGCTTCAAAACTTTTACTTTACTGTTTTCAAAGGATCATTGTACGAAATTAACAAAAAAAAAACTTCAGTTTCAGGTTTTTAATATAAATTTGTGGCAAGATGTACTCAAACTTATTATAAATGCAGCAAAGAAAGGAGCAGGGTTGGGTTTTTTAAATTCTTCTCAAAAATGTGGCTCTGTGTGTGCTGAGCTGATCATGTCAGGAAAGACAGTCAGACTTTAGCTGGTGGAGGTGGCCTCATTTTCTCAGGGGCAAGCAGTCTCAGAAGTCTCTGCTGGTGCTCTTTGTCCCCTGACAGGGACGAGGAGAATGCCTGATTTAATGCTGACAGCTCTCTACATTCATATGCATACCATTAGTCTTTTTCTTCATTTGAGCCTTTCACACAACTCCAGCAGGGAAAGAAGCATTTATTTTAGTGAAAAATGTGATTGTGAAAATGTAAATTATCAGCAGGCTGCAGGCATGGCTCGCTCTTCTAAAACTAATTGCAACTCACTTTTATTTAGCGCTTGACATCGTCTATTTAACACGGCACTGAAGTTTTATACAGGTTTCTAAAGCATCACTTACAGTTTAATTATTTGACTTTAACAGCAAAAACCAACATAGGTGAGCTATGTTTAGCTCAAAAGAAACAATAAAAGAGCACATGCTTATTCAGCAGTAATAGAGGAATCCTACAAAGCTGTTTCTAAAATTGAATCCCAAATTCAATAGATTCTTCAAATGAGTATTGAATACTTTCTCCCAGAAGGAACCAGTTAGTATTTATTATCAACATTAATGTGGCTGAGATAGACATGTTGGCCAACGGCAGGTTGCAGTATGAACGAAGAAAGTTTAAGTTTTTGAGATCAAGCTACGTATCTTTCTTCCTCTTGGATAAAGACTTCTTGATATGAATTTATGTGAAGAAAAATTGACAGAGCAAAACCAGAATTACTCACAGACTAACTGTAGGTGATTCTTGCACAGAAATCGCAACCAGGATTTTATACCAAAAACTACTGAGATGTCTGCTAAGACATTGGGGTTTTCCAAGATTTTACTATTTTGAGAAAAGAGAAAATTGTATTTATTATACATTTAAATGAAGAGTTAGCAATCTGAGATACAAGCATGTTATATTACCTACTTGTGCATGGACTTTGTGCTAATACATACTTATACACCCTGTTATATATGGAAAAGAAACGAACTAGTTGTTTCTGAATTCCGAACTCTGTGCTAACATTTGTTGTAAACATTTTGGTTTTATTCAGAAATGAAATATCTTCTGTAGTACTCTTTTTTTTTTTTTTTCCCCCTTTTCTTTTTTTTCTGGAAGGAAGAATTAATGGACCATTCAGAAAGAAACAATCTCCACGAGGGAAGATGCAAATCAATCATCTGTGAGTACCTGATGTCCTCGTGCAGTCACCTCTGTGCAGCCTGTGGGCGCTGGAAGAATAAACCTCTCTGACAACCGTCTTCATACCGAGGACAGCCGTTGCCTGCCAGGTGGAGTTGTGTCCCCTCCTATCCCACCTCTCAGACCAGGATTGTCCCTCTGCCAGTCTAGGGTACTCTGGGCTACTAAAGAAAGGCAATGAAAATGTTACAGGGAAAGACTCGCTGGGGTCAGAGAGATCAGCTGGAAATACCAGGGGCTGTAATAACCACCTAGAATTGCCAGGTTGCTTAAAAAGAATTCAGAACAAGTGTTTGCAGAAGGTGGGATTTGTTCCTTTTTCTATGAAGTCCACTTGATCCGGCAGTTTTAAAAATAATACATAAAGAATCTGCAGAAGTTCTTGAGGAAAACGAAAAAATTTGTCAGTGAGTTTGGGAAAATGGTTAGAGTGATCTTGGGACAGCCAGGTGACTCTCCTGCTACAGACTTCTGACTCAGGAGCAAACCCTATATAAGCTGTGATAAAGTGATCCTGGTCCACTTTGTTAGGCCCACTCCTGTGACATCTTGATGGCCGTATCATGAGCATCTGTCTCCTGGACACATGTGATGTAAAGAGCTCTCCTGCAGGAAGAGGCAGATCACTGCAGATTGCAAGGGAACAAGTTTATTTCTTTGCTCTTTTATTGCAGTAGTAACCATCAGATAGCTATTGCCTCAGGTTTTCAGGCACTGGACTCGTTGCCTTTCAACCTGGGGCAGTCTACTCTGACACCACAGGGATTTTTTTCTGCTAGTCTCTACATTCTTCCACTGTTACCCATCCACAGCCCACCATTTCCATCACAGCTGTGCCTATTACAGTAGAGTTTCAGAAGGCTTGGTAATAAGTCTATGTTAGCTGGGGTGTTTTTTAAGGGCTCTTTAACACCCTACTTTGCGTGGAATGATGCTCTGGCACGGGGTCCTCTGGAGGATGTGAAGTCAGTTAGGTCTCATCTTGCTTTGCGAGCACAGCCAACGTCCTTATCAGCTCTTTTCTCCTCAGCATCCACTCAGGGAAACTGCATTTCTCTTCACTTGTTCCATTTGCAGTTATTCTACATAAGACTGTATACAGCATGGAATGTGTTCTAGTTTTTACACTCCCACCAAAATCTGGCTATCTCAGTATTAAAATTACATGTGCTGAATTAAAATCATGCCCTGCACTGTGCTTTGGATCTAGGCCTAATTAACCGCAATTATTTGGGGAGGAGTTCATTATTAAGCTGATACCTTCATCACTAGACCGAATCTCTCAGCTCTTTACTGAGGCGACCTCCCCCCACCACTACCTCCTCTCCCCCATCTCACACCCCCTCCCCAAAATCTGTAGGCTGTGCCTGGATGCTGTATATTTGAATTAGGTGTAATAGTTAATTCACAACCTTTTGAATTGGTACTTGTCTCCTAATAGGTGTAATCAATCAGCACAGAAACAGAAGCAAGGACTGAAGTGTTAAAATTGCTTAGCTTAGTTTTGCCCAGGCGAACTACCCAAAAAGCTTCTCTCTATGGAGAAGAGAGCTCAGCATTACTGAGGCAGGGGTTGATGATTTAAAGTCATGGACTTTCTTCTCTTGTGAAGGGATGGTAACGGACAAACGCATTCACTTGCAAATTTCACACAATATTTGGTCTGCAAGCCCCTGGAATACAACTACTGTAAAATTCCATCCTGGAGAAGGCTTGCTGTGAGCAGAGCCCAGCTGAACTCTGCATGCTGTCAGGACCTCAGGGCGCACTGCTGAGTGCAATACCATGTGTTAGATGGTGAGCCCTTCTTGGAGACACATGGGGCTTGGGTAAAACTCATCCCTCTGGTCTGATCCTGCAAACAGAGAATGGTACGTGAATGTAAGGTACCCAAAATCAGATACAAATATTGTACTGATTAATAAATAGCAGCCCTGCATGGATTTCAGTCTAGAGTGTGTTTGTAACTAGACTGAAGTAATTTGCTTTACATCAAGATTCTTGTAGTTCAGCATCTGCTTTTGTATGTACCCTTGAAATCACTGGGAACAACTGTCAAGGTCATAGCAAGCTTCATGGCTGCCACTGATCTGAAGCCTGCTGCAGATGTTTACACAGAGCACAATTTTTTAAATTGTGTACTCACACTGATTTTGATAGAATTATTTGCTCCAAGCCATGGTGAGTTCTTTGCATGGATCTGGGATTTAATCTCATAGGGGAAGTCTCCTTTACAATTCCTTTCCCTTTTCCTGCCCGACAAATTTCTCCTTCTTGCATTAGGCATTTCTACCTGCTGTGACATGTATCGTTCACTCACAGTTACATCGGAAAAATAACAATAGAGAAGGCAGAGTATGCTATCCTGTGCTTGAGAGCGTCTGTAGAAATGCGGAGTGACAGCAGGATGTCTGCAGCTGATGAAAGAGAAGGTATGATTACCAAGCTGCAATGCTAGAAAATTATTGCAATATTTCAGGTGTAAATCTTCTTTCCTTTTGGGCTCTATTGCTGCCACTGAAATTCGGTTCATGATGAAAACTGTGTTAATTGCAGTTCTTTACTATTTTAGTAATATCAACTATGTTGCTGTTTGAATCAGAACAAGGATAGTAAAAACATCACTTGGAATGGAGGACTAGGGAAATAATGCCAACAAAAACATACTATGTTGGGTAAAAATATATTTTCATATTGACTGTAATCAGTAACATCCAAAGTGTGAAGGGAGTAAATGCTGTCCCTGTCTGCTGACAATGTTGCGTTCCTGCTGTGGCTGCCGTTATCAGTTCAAAATAATCCCCATATGAGTGGAAAAGAATTTCTTCTGTTTTTCCTTGGAGTGACTGTTGCCCTCCTGTTTTTCAGTGTGATGTTTCCCACGGAGGAAGAAATTAAGGAACTTGCTGCATATGTTTTGCCATCTTACGACATCCCGAAATCCCTTTCCGAGCATTCCTGTACAGTCACAAAGCTGTACCCAGTTAAGAGATTATAGTGACATTACTGTTAGAAATCACTGCAGCAACAGCTTGCCAAATGAACCATTAAAATAAAAACAGACTCACTGAACCACAGTAAAATTCATTAAAGGCTGCTTGGGGCAACATATGGTTTTTGAAGGTCTTTATGTTTTTTAACAGTGTGCCTCTTCCAGTGTCTGTGGCAGAGCCCTCCACCTCTCTTTTTATCTCCTTTGAATGTAAACAGACATTTCAAAAACTGCAACTTGCTTTTAGTGACAAGCTCATTTGGTGGTGTGCCACTGTTAAATCAGACAACCTACTCACAGGACACTGAAACATGAATTAGGGGAAGGAAAAAGCCTTTTTACTAGTAAAGAAAAGGGTATGTTCTTTCTGCCTTGAGAACTCTGCCTCAATCTTTTTGGCTGTTGCTTTCCCACATGAACTCTGGGTGCCTCTTGCTGGTCCTGAAGCTTAAGTTTCAAAGATGTTAAACCATTTTTCCTTCAGATGACAAAAAAAAGGAGATCCCAAACTGATTCCTGTAAGTGGAGGACCCACAATTAGGACCTGCTGTGCAAAGTACAGGCAGTAGCTTGCCTGTACTTTAGAGCATGTGGCAACACTGCCGTGTAGTTCCTGCAAAGGTGTTGTATGCTCTTGCTCCACTTAAGTTGCTTGTGTTCACACGTTGCACACTTTTGTGGAGCCTTCAGAAGCAAATCAAGGTCCTGTAGCAAATCAAGGTCCTGGATGTGTTCTTTTCCACAGAAAGGTTTGCCATAGTTGCAGCATGGGATGAGTGACAGCAGATGGCTGCAGGGAAGTAAGAGGAGACCTGAGGTGCAAACGAGGTGAGAAAACCCCCAGCCTGTATGTGCAGATAGGGAGCTCAAACCCATCTGTCCAAATTCTTACAGGATTTCTGGCAGTACCACAAGTCAGGCAAAGTGGTCCTAGATCTGGTCACTGTTTCAAGTCAGGAAGCATTAGGTCTGTGGAGAGGGTCCTCTGGCATGCCGCCCTCCTGTGGGCTCAGCCTTTCCTTCTGCTTTCCTGTATCTCACTCTTACCCTTATCCCTCTGCATCTCATACCACGCATACACCTTTCTTCCTCTTTCACCACAAAATGTGTAGCTGGTCTGTGGTGACCTGGGAGCTACTCATAGTCTGAAGTACTGCCTTTAGCTGTACGTGCATTCCATGTCTGGTCACCACTGGGATTTTAAATCATTGTTAGGTATCCATTAACCATTGAACTTGATTGTGTTCACGTGAATCTTTACACAGCTCTTAGATTACAGGTGGTAGTGTATAAATAATAGAGATGATAATGAAAGCATCTGATTATTATTAATTAGGCATTGGGCTCTATTAAACTCCAGTTTGAACTTGTGTAATTCCTCTATTTTCAAACTGTGTATGCTGCAGCAATGAAACAATTACGTTCCCACTTTCTTGCTAGGGTAATTTGGGAGAAATTGATTATCATCAGTACATTAAGGTGCTTTAAAGCCAAATTTAGCCCACAATGGCCTGGCTAATGATTTTGTTTCTGTTTTTGACTGTTTTTCAAAAGCTGTCATTAACTCAACCACAACATTAGATATCCTTACATATTCTTATCAACATTATGATTAACATGTATCCATGGGTACTGCCTCACTAACGTGAGGCAAGGTTGTATTTGAAGAAGAATCCTTTGTATCTGCTGAAGCAGCTGTTAGTGTGGCTGCATACCTGGCTGAATCAATTAATCATTTCATTAAACAAAAGTACTCTTTGCTATGCTAATCAAAAGCATGCTGATCACAATTTTTCCAAACAACCCTCTGAAACCTAAACAAACAAAACACTTCAAGACTCTGATAAATAAGATATGTTCTATTAAAGGGGATTAGAAAGGGAGGGAAAAAAAGTAGTGAGAGGGTTTTCATCAGATTTATGAATATATGCCTTTAGGGATGATAACACCGTCAAAACAGCCATCTCTGGTGATTTCATCTGAATGGTTAATGCTCCCTAAACATAGTTATCTGCTGTGTCATTTTGAATGTGCCAGGAAACGCATACATTCTGCTCTGCACTGCATCTTTGTGGGCAAGGAGAGGATGATGGATCCTAGGCACTGGATCCAAACCCTTCACATGATGTCCCAGAAGCAAGTTGAGGCAGTTTTCATGTGCTTCTTGACTTCCAAGAACAAACACATAAGCACAGGTGAACAGCAAGATTAAAGGGGAAGGAGAGCTAGAACGCATAGGTGGTAACACTATAAGTAAGCAGCTTCCGAGACAGCTCCTGTAGAGAGAAACAGTTCATTGCATTAAGAAATTAGACAATTGGCATCAAAACTGCATAAGAAGTAGATTTTTAATACCGCTGTTCACAATATTCTGATCTTATATTTTCTTACTTGCAATGATGATATCTCCTACAGGTCTGAAATCACTTACAATCCATGTCTCAGGAGCTTCATCCTGGACAGAGATGCTTATGTCCTTGTCTTACAGGCAACACCTAACTTCTGGGCAGAAGAATCAGAGTAAAGATTTACTCCAATGTTTAAAATGAGTTGAATCTAAACCTCAGGTTTCTGGGATTTATCTGGGTACCTGGAGCTCTACAGAGTATATTTTATGATTACTTTAGTGGCATAATGCAGAAACTTTTCCTGCTGATGTAGCAGTTTCAAATCCTTGGGATGCACATTATTTTAATGCCTGCTTTCCTGAAAGAGCTGCTGTTACTGGGCAAGTGGCAGAGCCAAGCAGAATAGTAAGCTGCAGAGAGAGAAGGAGCAAGCTGTGTCGTCCCCACTAGACTTGAAGGAGATATTTCCCAACCTATGTGGCTTTGATTACAGAATCACAGAACGGTGGGGGTTGGAAGGGACCTCTGAAGATCACCTAGTCCAACCCCCCTGCTAGAGAAGAATCACCTACAGCAGGATGCACAGGGTCGTGTCCAGGCGGTGGTGGAATCTGTCTGGAGAAGGAGACTCCACAGCCTCTCTGGGCAGCCTGTCCCAGTGCTCTGTCACCCTCACAGTGAGAAGTTTTTTCTCATGTTGAGATGAAACTTCCCATATTCTGGTTTGTGCCCATTGCCCCTTGTCCTGTCGCTGGGCACATCTGAGAAGAGTCTGGCCCCATCCTCCTGACACCCACACTTTAGGTATTTATACACATTGATGAGTTCTGCTCTCAGTCTTCTCTCCTCCAAGATAAGCAGCGCCAGCTCTCTCAGCCTTTCCTCACATGAGAGGTGCTCCAGTCCCCAGTCCTGTGTTACCTGGGAGAAAAAAGTTGCTTCTTGCTCCTGATGTGATCCTGAGATGTCTTCAAGCAAATGTCATGATGTGAAGCTGAGGATGTTTCTTAGACCCTTGACAGTGATTCTGGCATGATGCTGTGGCAGCAACACAGGAGAGAGAAGATAGAAGAGTCAGGGCAGAGCAGGGCAGAGAATAAAAACCTGTTGAGACTCAATTCTCAACATCACATAGTTTTCTTGGTTAGCTAAGGACCATGACATAAAAATAGCAAGTTCTCTTTCTGCCTCCTTGCTGTCACTGTGCAAGGTCCCAGTCATCAGCAGGTACGTTTTCAAGCATTTTATCTCTGTTGTGAGCAATTGTAGGATCTGCCTTGGATTTCCAGGGACCAGAGACAACAGGGCAGGTGTTTGTTTTCTGGAGGCTGTTGGAGAGGCACCCCTGAACATGCCAAGCAGTAGTTGCCCCTAAGGGAGAGAAATCCAGTTGGTGCTGCTGCTTCTTCCCTGCAACCCTGGATGGCCTGCAGTTCTCCAAGCAGGCTTGGGAGTAATGCTGCGGATAATTTTGCCATCTCGTAGCAGCTGGCAGCTAAACCAGCTCTTTGTAGTCATGAACACTCTCTATGCAGAAAGAGCAAAGCCAGAAGGGGTGATTTCTGTCACAGTGGCTGCAGAAATGACATTCAGAAGGTTTGCAGGACAGCAGAGGAATACAGTGACCGATACCTGCCCTCCTGCAGGTCCAGGTCAATACCAGTGGTGGTGTTGAGGGATATTAGCTGTTCATTTTAAGCAAGTAAATCTTAATTAGAATTACTTAAGATTACTATATGGTGTGGCTTGTGCTGTTCACTTAGCTTTATTTAGCATGAGTAGCTAGATTTGCTGAAGTCTTTAGGCCATGATACAGGTGTCTTTCTCAGTATTTTTCCTAGTAGCTAGCATGGTGCTGTGTTTAGTCTTTCAGTATGGGAAAGTATTTTGGTATCACACTAATGTTATGGTAGTGTTTTTTCCTAAGCCTGGGACTGCTCTATTCTCCATGTTCTGACAGCAAGGGCAGGTGCACAGGGAGTATAAACCAGAAGATAGGGAGGCTCCAACCTTTGGCTGAAACTACAAATCAACAAGATACCAGACTGCGTGCCTGCAGACACAAAAAGACTCCAATTAGATATTAGGAGACCCCAGACCAAAAACCATCATTGGACTAAAAGAAGGGCATGTGAGGGGCGGGGGTATGAAGCATAAAGGTATAATTTCCCAGGGATTTCTTTGCTTGAGTCCTTTTTATTTGGGGGCACTCAGCCTGGGATGTTTTTGCCATTGCAATTTGATTATTTTATAAAATGCCTGAGACTTGCTGTGGGAAACCAAACATGGAGCCTGAGGCAGCAGAAAGTATACCCATACTGCAAGAATACATGTGTGTGCGACACCACTGAGTAGCTCCTCTAGCAGCTGGCACCTGAAATGAAGGCAGAGAAGACGTCAGTAAGATGACAATGAAGGTTTCAGCTCCAGCTGCCAGGGCAGGTATGTGTGCTTCGGTGTAGCTGCTGGGGGAACCAGGGCGTGTAAAGCTAGAGTCTCTATGCTGGAGCACACAGTGCAGGACTGCAGATCACAGCACAAGCGCCTGGTGCTGCCTGCTGGGGAACCAAGGTGGTTGCATCTCTCGCAGATACTAGGGAAAAGGGCTGGGGGTGGGGACATAACTCCTTAAAAAGCCTTGAAGCTGGGCTAGCTGGTGAGTAGGAGGCCCTCGGTCGAGGCAGGGTATCAACCCGTGCCAGTACCTGGGGAGATCCGTGGGTGTGGAGCGTCTGTTGGGATAAGTGTGTCAGTACATGCCTGTGTGCTTGCTCATGAGCAAGACGCCGGACCAGCTGGTATGTAGGAATAAGAGGGGTTAGGATATGGATCAGGGTTATCAGATGGACAGAAGAGCTGCATGGGTACTCAGGGAATCCGTTAACCCACCTTTACTTTCACTAGTGAACTTCAGTCCTTAGTGCTGTAGAAGAGAAAGGGGCAGTGGCTGGCTGTGCTCGTATTTACACCAGTCCTGGTAGCACTACATGCGGGCACTGTGGAAGGCAGGGCCCGGCCTGTGGCCGTTTGCACCGCTGGCTCATCCAGCGCCCTTTCTTTGCGCGGGGCCATGCCTTCTGCAGACACGCACAGATCAGTAAGGAGATCTTTTTCTCTCCTAGTCGCTGTGTATGCTTTATTTACCTTCTCTCTCCTGAGGGTTATTTGTTCTTTATTTGCCCAATTGACCGCAAGGCTCCGCCAGCCTCCGATGCATTCCTCCGTGCCCCCGGAGACAACGCCAAGCCGCCGGCTGCGTCCCATGGGCTCTGCTATTGCCTGGGGCGGGCAGCTGGCTTCTGGGCCAGCCGGGCCGCTCTCCAGCTGCCGGCGGACAGCCACCCGTGTCCCGCAGAGGACGACGCCTCTGGAAAGCAGCACCACGGCAGCCAACACCTGCGGGACAAACAGCACCGCGAGTTTTCGGGAGCAGCACTAGGCCCCCGCCCCGTTACCCGCAGGTCCCGGCGCCAGCAGCCTCCGCCGAGAGATCCACGCAGTCCTGGCCCCTCGCCCCTGGGGGAGCTTGGGCTCACTTCCTTCACTCGATAGCCACACCGTCCCCAGCTCCCCGCCGCCACGCAACCGACGGAGAAGCTGAGGCGCAACCCGCCCGCCGAACAGACACCCGCCGAAGACGTCCCCGCCTCCGTGCCCGCCTCCGTGCCCGCCTCCGTGCGCGCCTCCGTGCCCGCCTCCGTGCCCGCCTCCGTGCCCGCCTCCGTCCCCGCCCCCGTCCCCGCCTCCGTCCCCGCCTCCGTCCCCGCCTCCGTCCCCGCCCCCCTCTGCTGCGGTCTCCGCCTGCCGGCAAGATGTCGCCGCCCCGAGCAGAAGTGACGTTTAAGGAACAGCGCCCGCGTTCCGCTCCCGGCAGGCAGCGCAGCGGCCTGGGACTGCCCCGAGGGTGGCGGGGGGCAGCGGTTCCCGTGGCAACGCCGCTTCCGCCGCCGCCGCCGATGGGAGAACCGTTACGGATCGTGGCGGAGAGCCGCCGCCGCTGCCGCCCGCCGGGGGAGGAGCGGCGGGATGCTCCCGGCTCCGGACGCTGCCGGACGCGCCACCGGGTGAAGGCGGCCGCGGCCTCAGTCGGCGCGGCGAGCGAGGGCCCGGCAGTGGTGAGTGCGGCCGTGGGGACCGGGAGCGGTTCTGGGACCTTCCGGCGGGCCAGCCGACACGAGGGGGATGGCGGGTGCGGGGGAGGGACTGAGGGAGGCGGGCGGACGGTGTCCCTTCCCCGTCCCTGATGCGTTCGTGCTGCCCTCCGTGCCGGTGTGCCTCCGGTGTGCCTTAGGATAATGGCGATGCTTAAAGTTACTCTGGAATAGATGGATTTTGTGACAGCCTCACTTGACAGGTGGGGTAGGTGCAAAGGCAATGGCTGTAGGAATGACACCTGTCTGCTTCTGTCTCTGTTGTGGAAACAAAGACTTAGTATTGGCTGGAGCACATCCCCGGAGGTTGTCTAGTTCAGGAGGCTCCATGCGGTCCAGCATGAGTGCCCAGCAGAACACAGGCAGATGGTGTAGGAGCAGGACGGGTCTGACAGACCATGGGAACCGGTACTTGGCTCTGAGTGCAGTCGCCTGCAGTATAACTTTATATTTTCCTAAAGGACAGCACTAACTATGCTCATGTGTTTCACACCTAAATGCTGGTCTCCTTTAGGAGTGTGTTTTGGAGGGCATTATGTTAATCATAAACTTACTGAAACACATCAAAGCAGTTACTTAGGAGTAGTGAAGAAGACAGTAGTCCTGCCTAATACCTTTTATTTGCCATCACAGTTCAAGCTCTGTTTGAAACTTGTAACATTGAAAAGCCAGATCTCACTGTCAGGAGAAGCCAAGCAAAGTAGATAGGTCATGCTGCCTCTTCCTCCGGTGCTCTGTTGTCTCAGTGTCCATGCTGGGATTTGCAACCTTGAAGGCTGCTTCTAGGGGTTTTCTGTGTCTAGACTTGAACGTTTCTGGCTCTCTGAGATAGCAATGATCTTTTGTCTCTTTTTTTTTTCCGTAGAGCATGTCTTCATCAGATAAGGAGTTTTCAGAAGACAACAGATTTACACCAAAAGCTGGCACCAGCAAGCTGCCAACAGATGCATCTCCTGACTCTAAATGCCCCATCTGCTTGGATAGATTTGACAATGTTGCATATCTAGATCGCTGCTTGCACAGATTCTGTTTCCGCTGTGTCCAGGAGTGGTCAAAAAACAAAGCAGAATGCCCTCTCTGCAAGCAGCCCTTCTTTTCCATTTTCCATACAATTCGTGCTGAAGATGACTTCAAGGAATACATACTCAGCCCTTCAGAAAACAGGTCTTTTGCCAGCCCTGATGGCCAGAGATTTCGTTACCGTACTACCTTAACAAGGGAACGCCGTGCTGTCCGCTACGCTTCCCGAAGGACGCTGTGCCCGCCAGATAACGGGATACTTTTCGAAGGGTTATCCAGTGAACCAGTGCGGCAGAGAGACGGAGAGATTCAGCAGATGATAAGGAGGATGGCCTCACGGAGGCAGGCTAGTGCAGAGGGCAGATCTCTCTGTCAGATTCAGGAGGAAGACATGATCAGCTTCCGCCGAGCTCTGTACCGTAATGGCGTGCGTATTCGTAGCATTCAGGATGGTGGCCGCTATCGAGACATTTCAGCAGAGTTTTTCCGCCACAACCCTGCTTGCCTTCACAGGCTGGTTCCTTGGTTGAAGCGAGAGCTTACAGTTCTGTTTGGTGCCCATGGATCTTTGGTTAATATTGTACAGCACATTATCATGAGTAATCTGACTAGATATGATGTGGAAAGTCAGGCCTTTGCTGACAATTTAAGGCCATTTTTGCTGAACCGGACTGAACACTTTTTACATGAATTCATCAGTTTTGCTCGTTGTCCTTTTAACTTAGAAGCATATGATCAACACGCCAATTATGACTGCCCTGCACCATCATATGATGAAGGAAGCCACTCAGACTCATCAATTATTACAATATCTCCAGATATGGCCTATCCTCAACAGCCTGGTAACAGTTTGTCTGTGACTGGTCTTGATCAGGCACCCTGGGATGATGAAACTCCGGGGCCTTCCTATTCCATTTCTGAAGATGTTCGCACAACCATAGCTTCTCCTCTGCTGACATCAGAAAGTTCAGAGGAGGGGTCTACTCCAGAGAGTCACAGAAGCAGACTGCAGACTCAGTTGCAGGCTGATGCTGATTCAAATGATAGTGACTCTTCCTCGGACAATTGTGTTATTGTTGGGTATGTTAAGCCATTAGCAGAGAGGACACCAGAAGTCGTTGAGCTGTCCTCAGACTCTGAGGAGTCCATCAGGGAAGAGACAAGGGAAACTGTGATGAAACAGCAGCCAATGCAGTGTCGCAGCTGGAGTGATAGTGAACCAAGCAGGAGCATCTCACCACATTCTCCCATGTATAAGGAGGATGTAGGCAGTTGTGGAAGCTGCCTGTCTTCTGCAGTTGAGAAGACAGAGACGAAAGATGAAGAGAAGATCAAATGTAAGGTAAAAGATTTGCCTTATCAGGACTTGAGCTGGAGCCCGTCTCCAGAGAGTGACACAGTATTGTCCCCTTGGAATCACAGGTTGTCTAGAAGGGGAAAGTCCAGCAAACCACAGACTTGTTCACAGAACAGTCGAGGCAGTCACGGACATCGGTCTAGGAGGGATCATCATAGCAAAAGCCGACTTAAAAGGAGACGGTCAAGAAGCAAGGACAGTAGCAAACACAGGAGCAAAAGAAGCAGCAAGAAATCGAGGACCCATGACACCAGAGTCTCTCTAAAAAGCCAGAGGGGCACTTTCAGTCATGATAGCACGCCATGCAGAGAAGAAAGCAGATCGCGATCACATAGCAAAGGCCACAGCAAAAGGAGATCAAGAAGTAGAGACAGTGATCGTTACTATGAAAGACACAATTATCAAAGTAAATACCAGTGGGGTCATACTTTCTGTAGTAGAAAGATGTTTGGAGATGGCTATGAATCCTCCAGCAGCAAGAGGTCTCAGTCTAATGATCTCTATTCAAGGCAATCTGCTAGTCCAGAATACAGGGGACAGTCACTTAACGAAAGGACAGATCTGCGTGGTCGGAGGGGCCTCCATGAGAGACGCTATTACTGCTATGAAAGAAGCAGGTCAAGGAGTCAATCAAGCAACAGGTCAGGGGTTGTTTCTGGAGGAACTGAGAGAATGAAAAGGGAAAAGCCTGGTGGAAAAAGAAAGTACAAAACTCGCCACTTGGAGAATGCCTTCACAGAGGGGACCAGTCTAGAAAGAGTAAAAGAACCCAAGAAAACTTCCTCAAAATTCAGTGACTGCTACAAAAGTGAAGATAGCTTTTCAGACAATCGAGCAAGCAGTGAGACAAAGCATAAGAAAAAGAAAAAAAGGCTGAGGAGTCCAAGTGTGGAGATAATCTATGAAGGAAAAGCGACAGACACATCAAGGCATCTTAAAAAGAAAAAGAAAAAGCATAAGAAGAGACACCGAAAACACCATATGAGTAACTCAGCACATTCTTCTCCAGTGGTGATTACAATTGATAGTGATAGTAGCAAGGAGCCAGAAAGTGCTGAGTGTGACAGCAGTGTTACTTCATCAAGCAGAACTCAGATTAATGAGAGGGAAAAGGAATCTTCATCTTCCTTTCTGGGAAGGACAGATTGTGAAAATGCTGCTGGAGTTGGTGAGGAAACTGGAGGACCAGCCAAAATGTACAGTGTTCCTACTGGAAGGAGAAACTTAGATGGTGACATTAAAAATGCTGATGTCTAACCTGGAGAAACAGCAGGTGATTGGAGTCTTGTCGCAGCAGATACCAGCAGTAGTAACACCCCTCACACAGTAACTTTAGCCAGCTACATTCAAGAAGCACCAGCAGCGCCTTCCAGTCAACTGCCTTCCCCAGGATATCCTTCCTAGAGTGCTGAGAGACACAAGCATTGATACCAGGTTAGGCAAAGGATCTTGTCAACTGATCCTTTTGGTTTATTTCCCAGAAGAAAAAAATGTAGCACACTTTCCATGGAACACTTCTTAAAAATGTGAAGTTGTTTTATTCAAAGGGGAAAAAATGTAGTTAAAGAATACCTGATGTAATTTGTTTATTATAAGAGTTGTCTGGGATATGTGTAAAATCTTTTAATGTGTGTTCCCTTTCACATCAGAAAAGATAGAATATTGCTAGTGCATAACTATTAAAATTTCTCAGAAAACTGTTTCAAAGTTGAAATTTCATAAAGCCATCCTGTATTCTCATAGTATGTAAAGTATATCCACAGAGCATTTCTAAGTTTTGTTTAAAACAAGTAAAAAAAGGACCCCAAATCAAAACCCAGGCAATGAATTTCATGAAGATTACCTTTCTTAGGCAAAATGGCTTAGTTCATGTTCATAAGATGTTATTCAAGTTGAATTCTACTGTCATTTCAATCTGTTTTAAGGGGATCTCTGCTGAAAAGTGGTCAGCAATTTCTATATACATCTTCAACAGGACTTACAGAAACATATTGAGCTATGTCAAATCCCTAATAAAGCAATAAGACTTTTTTTTTTTTTTTTTAAGTTATTCATTTAAATGTGTGAACTGTGTACTTTGTAAAGAGGACATTTACCTTTGGGGTTTGGGTGTCATACCACTACAGACCACTGGCTGTTCGTGCACTCAGGAGTTCTCCAGGTGAGAAGGGACATCTGGAAGTCATCAGATCACAGCCTTCACTGAAAGCAGGAACAACTTTGATCAGATTGCTCTGGATTCGTTCAATTGTATTTCCAAGTCTGGGTGGCCTCCCAGTGCTACGTCCTCCTCTAATGTTTATTCCTGTTGGGAAACTTTTTTTCCCCTCCAGATTCCTTTTCTGCATTTCTGCTCTCCAGAAGTCTGTTTGCAGGAGTTGCAGAGGGAAACAGTGTACCACTAAGTCTTCAATCCTGAACAAAACTTTAACCGGACATTCCTCAAAAATATTTGAACCAGTATGCATGACCTTTATCTCTTGAAATCCTTTAGCCCTTGGAGACTAGATAGATACAGTAAGTTATGTACAGAACAGTGTTCATAACAAGTTGCTCTCCAGGGCACTGAGAGGAAAAAGAAGTGGGTAAGGAGAGAGAGATGTGGACCTGGAAGATAACATTTTTAAAGATAATTCACCTGGTGAGTGTAATTGGGATAATAACACTAGAATTCTCAGCCACCTACACAAGCAATTTCATAGACTCATAGAATGGTCTGGGTTGTAAGGGACCCCAAGGATCACAGAGTTCCAACCCCCCTGCCACAGGCAGGGACACCAACCTCAGGCCTGGATCTACACAAGGTTGCCCAGGGCCCCATCCTACCTGGCCTTGAACACCTCCAGGGATGGGGGCATCCACCACCTCTCTGGCCAGCCTGTTCCAGCACCTCACCACTCTGTAAAAAACTTCCCCCTAATATCTAATCTAAACCTTCCCTCCTTTAGCTTTAATCCATTCCCCCTTGTCCTGCCATTATCTACCCTTTTAAAAAGTTGATTCCCCTCCTGTTCCTCTGCTCCCTTCAGGTACTGGAAGGCTGCAATGAGGTCCCCCAGCAGCCTTCTCTTCTCCAGGCTGAACAAGCCCAGCTCTCTCAGCCTCTCTTTGTAGGGGAGGTGCTCCAGCCTTCTAATCATCTTTGTGGCCTCCTCTGACCCCTCTCCAACAGTTCTACTTCTTTCTTGTATTGGAGCCCCCAGATCTGGACACAGGACTCCAGATGGGGCCTCACGAGGGCAGAGTAGAGAGGGGCAATCACCTCCCTGTCCCAGTGCTCTTCTGATGGAGTCCAGGATACCATTGGCCTTCTGAGCTGCAAGGGCACACTGCTGGCTCATGTTAAGTTTGTCATCCACCATGACACCCAGGTTCTTCTCAGCAGGGCTACTCTCAAGGAGCTCTTCTCACAGTAAATATGTTTGGGATTCCTCCGGCCCAAGACTGACTCCTTTAAACCACAGGGCTTTGTGCCTTGAAATTGTAGTCATTTCTTCTCCATTAGCTGAGGCAGAAAAATGTATGTATGTCCCGATGTCTCTCTGTCTGTGTTGGAACAGCTGTGCACATTACACATCTATGAGGAGAGAGGAGAGGGAGAGATGGAGAGAGCATGAGAGCTGCCAGATGTCTCCTGTACCCGGAAGAGCAGAACAGAAAAGCAAAGGCAAATACTGTGCACCTCCTGCATGTGTGTTTAGGTTTTGGACGTATGGGAAAGACAAGAAAAAGAAAGGGAAGAAAAAAACCTCTCACTGCATGGGCAGGGGGTCTTAAAAGATTTATGAACTGCTAGATTCAGAGAAGTCATTTTGCTGTTGCTGGTGTATTGTAGGCTCTTGTGAATGAGTCAATAACAAAAAACACAAGTCACTTGCTTGGAGAGATCATGTATAAGTAACGTAAAATACGCTCAATTAATCTTTCTAACCACTGTATTCACTCTGGATAAACAAATTGTGTATCAGATGATATGGCTTAGAAAAGTAATCAGACTTACAAAATGCTTCTTTTCACATCTCTGCTTTTCTCATTATTGCATTGCAAATAGTTTTCTGAAAGGAAAACTGTTCAAGCAAAATGTTAAATAGCATTCATTTGTCATTTTCCAGCACTTACCAGGCAGCAGCAGGCTGGATCTCAAAATATGTGGTCATTATGAAGATTGTATTAAAAGTGTTTGTCTCTTTTTTGCTCCTTCTTTTTCTCAGGTACTGTTTCTTTATGACTGGTAATTTGCAGCCCTCCTGCTTGAATTGGCACAGGCAAAAACTCCATAGGATTCACACAGATAATTAAACACAAAGCATCATTATAAATTAATGATCAGACTGTGTTATGGTATGGTACAGGAGTCCTCTACTTTACCTGTAGTCATAGATGTTCTTTTCATGGGGCCAGCTGTGCTCCAAACCACATCACCGGGTCATTACAGACGAAGCCAGTAATTTCGGGCTGAGTTATTAATGAGTGGGTACAGATTTTTATCAATCCCTTTGTATTGTTTGGGTTTGGGGGCTGTATTTCAAGCACACAAAAAAAGAAATTTGCTCCTTTTTCATGGCAAGTTTTAGGTTTGATGCAAAAATAACTCAGTATGACTCTTTGGCTTTTGCTGTGGGTCATAGTAAACTTACAGACTAAATTGTGCCTTCCATCCCCAAAAAAAGGGTGGGGAAATAAAGCTATGAAAATAACAGAGTTCAGCCATACAGCAGAACCTCATGTTACTTAATGGCAAGGTCTTTTGTGCTGGCATCCTGATTTTGCAGTGAGAGATTACAATCATGATTACACAATAGGTACTTTTACTGCCTTTAAGATTAATGCAAGAACTCCAGCACTCTGAAATAAGACTATTGATTCATTCCATATTTTCATTCAAATTTTCTATTGCTTTATGAGAGCTTTAATATTTGCTATCAGGTTTACATGGCTGTATTTTATTCTACTTTATGGTTGGCTAAACCAGGACGATTATCCTGGGGAACATTAGTAATTCTTGTTTTAACAAGCCCGAATGTATACTATTGTCAGAAGCTAATTTCACTGTTGCTCTCTTTTTGCACAACAGAAGAGGTTGCTGCAAGGTAGGTGGAAAACAATACTGGTGTAGAATACACAAGAAAACAACCTTATTCAGATGCTAATGGATGTCACTACAATGAAAATTACCGAAGAACAGGTATCAAAAAATACGCATACCATGTCATATCGATGAAACATTAATAACGATGCCCATACAGCACTGAACAGACATGTTGAAATCCTTTGCAGCATATTAACCGTGTTGTAAGCACTGCTTCCAGTTTCTTATAACAATGCCTTGTTTTCACCAATTATCATTATCAGTTCCACTTCTATGTAGATTAATGTAATTTACAAAATAAAGGCCAGCCTTTACCTGTTGACAAGTACTTTGTGATAGCAACTCAGTTGTTCTGAGTAACTGTGCTTAACCAGATCCTTGCCATCTTTAGCATACTTTGTGGGCATGCTTCCTCCTTGCCGCATGTCCTCAGACTGCTGGACTTTTAAATTTGGACATATGTCTTGTCTCGAGTGAATTTGGATTGGGTGTGAGTATGTGGGAAGGTATAGATGTAGGAAGGAAATCTCCTTACACAGTGTGGGACAGCTAGATGAATTTGGGTACCTTTCCTTCTAAGATAAGTGGCCTAGAGAGCCAAGGCTTATAAGTTTAAGTGGATTTAGGATGAAATACGGCCTTCTGACTGTTAAGGCCTTGGCCTGTTAGTGTGGATATAGGGGATATAGGTGTCTAGGCTTTCAGCTGGGCCAAGTGATATTATGTATTTTGGAAGACCTGGGCTTCTTCATTGCAAGAAGTCAGTTGTTACAGATGTTAGAAATGCAAAACGGGTCCTAAAAAGGACTCGAGGTAGACACGTTAGTGAAGCAGTAATTAATTTATTATACGTTCTTGCAAGAGCGGGTGACCCAAAAGTAGGCACACTTTTGGTCAAAGTATGTAGCATTTTTATACCATTTTCCAGTCTGAAATCCCTCCCACTGGCTCAACCAAAGTACCCCATTTATGACATAATAGAATACATATTGCACGGCTGGCAAATTCCTGCTTCCTGTTAGTGAGAAAAGTTAGTATGTATGAGCCTTTAACACTTAAACGTCTCTTTTGTCTGGGATAATCGCTTACTGGCAGGTACTTGATTTTATCTTAACTTTCCCGGTAACTGTCTTGGGCCTAGGGTTGAAGGAATTCAAAAGCTCATACAGGCTTTTGTTTAGATGGTTTCAAGACTCCACACTGTCTGTCAGTTCACATTTCCTTTGAGTTCCAACCCGTGGCCTCAGTCTCAGTTTTAACTCTTTCCAGGATTATCTTTTAGCAACAATATGCTTTATAAAGAATTCCTAATGAGGCAACCTTAATTCCCAAGTCAGAAAAATATACAATACAAAAATATACAATACAAAATTTCAATCTGCAAAAGCAACAATTCAACATTTTCCACAATTCCCCCCTTCTTTTCTTTACACTCACTGTTGTCTTTTGCATATTTTTAAAGTCCTATCCTATATGAAGCTTCTAACCTGGCCAGCATTGCTTCACATTCTTTTTCCCGAGATTCTTTATTGCCTGTTTCATGTTCTTCTAGGAGAAGCATATTATAAGGTGGTGGTCCCAGGTGCATTTTCTTAGTTATTGCAGTTTCTATTAATCTCTGTATAAGACCCCTAACACAAGGGATTATACAGCACCCTATGGCCACTAATATTCCTGTTACCACTATCAAAGAAGTGAAAATTGATACCACCATTCCCTTCCATTTTCCAAACCAAGATTCCAACCACCCAGTAAGAGAAGTATCTACTCCTGAATTCTCTGCTAGTTCATTGGCCAAAGTTCTAAGACCTTGTAAAGCTCTGGTAATCGTTCCATCAGGAGCAGTATTATTTGGTATAAAAATGTGCAATACTGTTCCCCCAACATAACACACACTCCTCCTTTTTCTGCTAACATCATATCTAGGACCATGCGATTTTCCCAGGTCATTTTGCTAGCGGCATCCAATTGTTCTGATATTCCGTTAACAGCATCCCTAGTAATCTTTGTTGATTATAATAGATATAATTGATCCAATCTACATTTTTGTTTATTGTGACCCACCAAAAAAATAGTGATTCAAAACCTGCAGCAATCTGATTCCTAGCGTTAAATTCATCAGGAACTCCTCGAAGAACTCCAATTGAGTCTATATATATTCTATCATCAAAGGAGGTTCCCAATATGCTTCTTTTAGCCCTAATCTCTTTTTCTCTAGAAGCCTTATCCTCTCGGAATGCCAGGGTGAATGGGATAGCCAATTGTACAATAGCACAAGTGCCTTTGCAGTTGGACGGAAGAATATTCTTAAGAACTCTTCCTCCACAATACCACCACAAGTCAGCTCCTGGAACCTGTAATGAAGAATAGTTCCCACCTTTATCATTTGTCACATTCAATGTTCTCTTGCATTCTGAGAACTCCCCTAAAAATTGTGTAGCCACTCCGCCCTGTCGTGAGAGACAAGCCGTGTGGTTTCCAACTACACCTGCGACAATAGGGGGTGTTTGAATGTCCTTGTTCAGCAGGGCTGGGAACAGAAGTGAAAGTGTTTTACAGGTAGCATTTCCCCAGGCTGTTTTGTCCTGGTATAGTGCAATAATGCACTCCATCGGATGTGATCATTAGACCATCCTAGGGGAAAAGGTACAACTTGTGGTTTAGGTCGACCTGAGACACATGCATAGCAATCACTCTTATTTAAACTTTTCACAGTGTATTTTACCCATTCCACCCAGGCATTCGTCTCTCCATATCCTGTTTCTAATTCAAATGTCTGTCTCAAATCCTCAATTTTTATTACTTTTACTACTGTGGGATCATTAAAAAAATCTTCCTATCTCTGTCATAGGTTTCTGAGTGTCTTTCCCTTCTTCATTTTTCTTTGAACTCTTATTTTCAAATTTTTCTATTATTATTCTGAATCGTCCTAATGGATCTTTTCCCGTGACCTCTATCCCTAGTCCATAGGATCGAGTGACAGTATTATTAGCATTATTAATATTAATTATTATAGGATTACACTCCCCTTCCTGACAATTATGGGTAGTGTGTCCTTTTGATATTATTATCATTTGTTTTAGGGGTTTCCAATACCAACTTTCTTGATTCACATCTGTTGTCCATCCATTAACCTTAGTAGTCCACCAAACATTGCTCCAAGATGGGCAAGGAGAACCCTCCCCATGAAGTGTCCGACTTTGTACTGGTTCAGGACACATATATTTTTCCGCACTACTCAGTGCCCTTTGGTTGTTGTTGTTGGTTTTGTTTTTTTGGTTTTTTTTGTTGTTTTTTTTTTTTAAACTCCCACAATCCAAAATCTGACAAGCATCAAACATGATGCTCTGGAGCCCAGTCCCCTCTGGAATACTGAATTGCAAGTTCATTTGATTAAGGGGTTTTCTAGCAAGACCCAACATTCCTATTTTCATTATAGTGAAGTATAAGCACTCAAATAGTCTTTAACTTAAGTCTTTAACGTTACTGTTTCTTCAGTTTGATGAGAAGAGGATTCTTGGTGGGCTGTATACACCAACGTTGGTCCTCAGATGGATGTTCCACTGGTCCTTTGAGCAGGGTGTAATGAGTCCAACCCTTCTCAGCAGTCCTCACAGCAGTTTCAGTTGTCAGTAGAACCTGGAAAGGGCCTTCCCATTCAGGCTGCAGCTTGGATTCCTTCCATGACCTAATCAGAACCCATTCTCCAGGTTGGATAGTATGGACTGCAAATTCCAGTGGTGGAGTTTGTGCAAGGAGTCCTTTACTTCTTGAATCAATATAAATTGTCCCTTCTGTCCCATTTAACAACTGTAAAACATAATGCACATGTCTGGGCAGACCAGTTGTTAGGTAATCTTCATGATTCTTTCATTCCCCAAGTAACCTATCTGTAATAGTCCCATCTGAGCATATCCAAGTTAACTGATGTGGAACACAAATAGTCATATCATCATAATCACAATCGCCCATAGATCGAGGGATCCGACAGGAAGATTTCTTAGTATATTCTAAATCTTTATAGTTTCTGCTACTATTCCCTCTCATTTCTGTAATTTTGACACAAGCAGGCAGCATTGACTGCAATGAAGGAATTAACCACAATTGTTTTCTAGGTTCTCACTAGTGGTACAATTTATAATGTTTGTGCAATTCCACAGGTGTTTTCACATAAGGCTGTGTTGACACCCTGTGTCGAGGCTACCAGGGGTAGCAATCCCTCCTGTCATTTCTCTCCTCCTCACAGGCTTGAGACCATAAACAATTGACAGGTGGCCCTTGTATTACATAAACCATGTACATGAATTACTGGGTGTTGAAGGAAATTCAAAACACCACCGTGTGTTTGCTGGTTCCACATACCCCAGGACCAAGTGCTTTCCCCAGTATGGCTTATTCCCATTTCGTGTATCTGCCCATGGGTGTCTGGATCAGAGTTGTTTGCCTCTAATCCCCAAAGTCTTATTGTCCCAACAAAGGGAAAATAAGAACAATTTAGGCTCCAAATGGAGGTTCGATTTAATGCATTATTAAATGGCCACTTCCATTCAAAAAAAAATCTCCCCAAATTATTGACTTATTCTGGTTCCAGAGCCAATCTAAATTTTTACCCATGTCTACAGGGAGCTGTTATAGGGGTCCCTTGAGTAGGGGTATGTGGTAAAGGCAAACAGGTAATCACACAGAAAACTTAAGCATACGAGCAAAACCTTATATCATTATATAGATCACATTGTCTGGTTCAGTGTGATTGATAATCAGAGAACCATCAACATGTTCAAAAGCTCGAGGCTGTATATTCCATATACTAGATTTTTTTACAACTACAGCCATGACGTAGCTCTTATTATTACAACTTGAGTTACAAACAATCACTCCTATTGAAACAAACAGACAAACAGACAGACAAAACTAAGACCAGAAAATCAAAACTCCCAGCCTGTGCTTCAGGTTTCAGTATTTCTTCAACTTCTTCCAAGTACAGTTCGTATTTCAGACTTACACCTGTGAGGTCTCCACCCCACTTCTTCTCAGCTGTCCCTTTTCTTTTCCTTACTGGAGCAGTCCTGTGATTAAAAGAGAAGAGAACTGCACGAACGTACATACGCTCGACAGTGAATTGGTTAGAAATCTGGTGCCATTCACCTTTTAGGATACCATTTTTCTTCAATATTCTTGCCAGTGCACGATGGGCAATGGCAGGAGTGTTTGCATCCTTGGGGAAGTTGGTTGAAGGTATATTGTACTCCTTCCCAAGTGAACACGGATCCATGTTTACCCTCCTCTCGAAGAGGAATCACCATATTTAGCTTGCGCCTGGCCGACTGGTTCAGCAGTGTCAGCACCAGCGGCTGAGTGGCACCATGTTACTGTTTGACCCCCTGCGGGCCGCTGCCACTGCCAGCCGTCCCCTCCTGTCTATTGTGCGTCCCCTCCTGTCTATTGTGCGTACTGACCACACTGGAGCTCTGGATAGGTTAAGTTTTTGAGCACCTCTGTAATCCCCTCCTTAGCAGCAGATGGTAAAGGATATTGATTAATGTTCCTTATTCTGGAAGGGGGTGACTTAACAGCTTCCTCGAGCACTGGAACCTCACACAGCGGGGCTCCAAAGCTCCACACTCTTCCATCAGGTAGTTTCCAGACTTTGCTAGGACATCAAATCCTAGAATATTATTTCAGTATGGACCAAGGACAACCTTTATCTTAGATACTGAGTTTTCACCTGGAGACCAAACACACACAGTACTAATTGGTCTGGTTTCAGGGACTCCAGTTACTCTTATTACATTTATTTTCTCTTGGGTAGGGGTCAGTCCTAACCTTTTGGCTGATAACACTTATTTGAGCTCCCGTATCAATTGTGAAATTTACAGGTCTGCGCCTGAGCTCAGCGGTTCACATAACATGTGGGTTAGGATGCTGGTCAGGCCATTCTAAGGGAGTGGGTCAGCCTGAAGTTTTCCCCCACGTTTTCTAGTTTAAATCCATCAGGTCCTTCCTCAGGTCTGAGCAAGGACTCACTGACAGGCACAGACGACTTCCCCCTCCCGTGTTTTGGTGGTATCAGAAAATTCCATAAACTTGCTCCCCCGAGTTTACCAGTGTGCGAATAATCTGCGAACTGCCCACCTAGCGCTGGGCAGGTATCCTTTCTCCACAGACCATTGTGCTGAGGACCGGTTTGCCATGGGGGGGTGGGGATACTTCAAAAAAAAACCCAAACAAAACAAAAACCGAGCCTGGCAAATCCAGACCTTCCTCTGAGCATCCCACCTTTGTGCCATAAATAACAATTTCTTGTAATAGTTCTCCCCATGTTAAAACAGACTGTTCCTGATGGTTGGGGTAATGAGTACTATGATCAATTGCTCACAGAATCTTTTCCTTTAGGCTTGTCAAGGCTTCAGGGAGACCCCTAATCAGTGGTTTAAGGCGGATCGGATCTCCCAGAGCAGCAGCCTGCCTCTAACACTCATACCTGGCTTGAATACACACAGCCTTTTGACACTGATTCAGCCAGCCCAGATAACTCAGTGAAAACAGCAGTTTTTCACCTAATCCTGTCCCTGGGGTGAGGGACGAGATCAGTGCATCTCAAGAAGATCGTATAACTTATCTATCCCTCCGACCATCGAAGAGACATTATTATAGATATTGGCTGCCTTAAGGACGGCCATCCTATAATTAATTACACAGTTTACGTACAGAATTCACAGGGGCAAAACATCCTGAGAGGACCATGCTTTAGTAGCCAAATTTCCCCTATTCATTCTCAGGAGGTCACATCGTAGTTACACAGTTCACGTTACAAAACTCAAAGGGCAACATCATACACAAACCACACTGTTCGCAACACGGGCAAAGGCCCATTCCTGCTCCTGACCGGGAGCCCCGAAAGCTGTCAAAGAGTCCTCCTCCCATACGCCACCGATTTATTTAGTTAAATTCAGTTTTCAAATCTCCACACACCATCCGCTTAAACTGTCCCAAACCAGAAACGCCATCCCAATCAGACCGGTCCTTCCTCCCATTCATCACACCAAAAATTGCTTCCGAACTGCACCATAACTTGCTGCTTACATACAAATCACACAACGGTTTACACACACAATGATCCTTTGATCCGCATACAGAGCACCAGAAAACAACTCGTTTAAAACTCATTTCATTCACACAAACAGTTTAAACCTGCCATACACTGTGTCCGTCTCCAGCCACTCTCCTCGTGGAGACTCAGCACTCACCCTGCAGTCAGACCGCGGCTTGTTCACTCAACTCTCACTCAATGTACTCATCCAATACACGGTACCGGGCACAAAAACTTATTGCATGCACAAAGCGTAACCACAACGATGTAGGTCTCTTAATCAATTGAGCCCCCTTTCCAGCAGGAAGCATAGTCTACTTCTTCTTGAGAAAGAGGCTTTTTCTTATTAACATACAAATTTAAGGATTGACATATCCAATCCTCTTCTGCCCCAAATTTCGGCCAAAAGACAGCTGGAGAATTAATACTCTCCTTTGTCCAAATAAAACAACAGTACTGTATCATCTTTTCCTTATCGTACAAGACATGTCTTTCCTATTTACCAACATCCTCCCAAAGGGACTGTCTGGAGGAATGTTTCCAGGGGTTCTCTCTCCAACCCCTATTTTCCTTTTAAGCCGGCTACCCTTATTCCTCATTCGGTCCCTTGGAGACTTTTTAACACCAAAATCCGCCTTTCGCTTCGCCCTTCTCCGGCCGCTTCCCTCGCGGAAAAACGGACCCGCGGATCCGGGCTCCGCACTCACTTCGTACTTGACTGTACGTCTCTCTCTCACACACACACACGTCTCCCCGAATGTCCTGACCACCAAGGCAATACTTAACGTCCGATTTTCTTACCTTGGTCCGTGCACGGAGTTGCCTGGTCGATATGGCGGTGCCTACTATCCTTCCCTCTGGTTCACTAGGTCTACCTCAAAAATTAGTCTCGGGATCTAGTCAGTCGGCCGCTGGAACTCCCGTCGGCGATACACGAGACCGTTGAAATCAACGGGACGCGTCTCCCCGTCCTTCGGCGGCGCGAGCCCCTCACGGTGATGATGTCGATCCCGGACGAGCCCCCAAACTGTTAGAAATGCAAAACGGGTCCTAAAAAGGACTCGAGGTAGACACGTTAGTGAAGCAGTAATTAATTTATTATACGTTCTTGCAAGAGCGGGTGACCCAAAAGTAGGCACACTTTTGGTCAAAGTACGTAGCATTTTTAGACCATTTTCCAGCCTGAAATCCCTCCCACCGTTTAACTATAGATTAACAATTTCAAAAGTTTACTGGCTCAACCAAAGTACCCCATTTATGACATAATAGAATACATATTGCACGTCTGGCAAATTCCTGCTTCCTGTTAGTGAGAAAAGTTAGTATGTATGAGCCTTTAACACTTAAACGTCTCTTTTGTCTGGGATAATCGCTTACTGGCAGGTACTTGATTTTATCTTAACTTTCCCGGTAACTGTCTTGGGCCTAGGGTTGAAGGAATTCAAAAGCTCATACAGGCTTTTGTTTAGATGGTTTCAAGACTCCACACTGTCTGTCAGTTCACATTTCCTTTGAGTTCCAACCCGTGGCCTCAGTCTCAGTTTTAACTCTTTCCAGGATTATCTTTTAGCAACAATATGCTTTATAAAGAATTCCTAATGAGGCAACCTTAATTCCCAAGTCAGAAAAATATACAATACAAAAATATACAATACAAAATTTCAATCTGCAAAAGCAACAATTCAACATTTTCCACACAGACTGGGAGCGTGAAGCTGTCTTTCCACATCCCGGAGTTTGAGATATAGGATGGAGACCTGGAGTGAAGCCCTGCTTCTTGCCAGGCTGTTCTGCAAGGCCCGTGTACTGTAGCCATGTAACAGTTACCTTAAAAACATAAAATGACAGTTACCAAAACTGATTACCTAGTCTCTATGGATACTAAACCAGAATTGGTTAGCTGAGAGTAATTGTCCTGGTTTCAGTCAGGATAGAGTTAACTTCATTTGTAGCAGCTGATGGCATGCTGTGTTTGGGAGTTAAAATGAAAGCAGTGCTGATAACACCCTGATGTTCTTAGTTGCAGTCAGACAGTCAAGGACTTTCTCAGCTTCTTCGTATTTCTCTATTCATGAGAAAGGAGGGGCGAAGCCAGGACAGGTGACCCAGATGGGCCAAAGAGAGTATTCCATGCCAATTACGTCCTGCCCAGGATAATGGGGGGCTGAGGGGAGGAAGAAGAGGGGCGGTGGCGGGACACGTGCTTCTTGGGGGGACAGTCAGGTTCCGGGACAGCTCTGGGTGGTACGGCCTGAGTTGTGTGGGTCGGGGAGAAACTGCATTGGGTATCAATAGTTTCATATTCTTTTGTTCTAAAGTCCTGTTGGCATTGTTATATTTTATCTTTCTGTTCTCTTAGTAAACTATCCTTATCCCAACCCACGGGCCTCTTAGTTTCTTGGTTTTGGAGTTATTTGCCCCTTCCTTTTCCCTTCCCTTGTTCCCCCCCCCCCCCCCTTTTTCCCTCTTCCCCTTCTCTTTTACTTTAAGAAGCAGGCAGCTGCGTGGATCTCGGCCCACAGCTGGGGTGAAACCACGACAGTAATGCAATATGAAGTTTATGGTATCCTGGGCATCTGCAGCACAAGAGCACCCCAAGAGCACCCCAAACCTGATTTACAAAGATAAATAGTTGAATAACTTGCATGCACATCATCTCACCTGGGCTGTTGGAGTTTTTTTCCTTCAAAGTAGCATTTGACATATTTATTTTCTATGAAGGTAATGATTCAGGCACTGTGACACATCCAGCCAGCCACTCTCTTAGGCTGAACAGTTGTCTGTCACTGAGATGAGAAAGAAACAGGTAACCCAGTAATAGCTGATGCATCCAGTCTCAACTGTGCTTGCTTCCTGACAACGGGCAATGTTCCCCTGAATTAAGCAGCAGTTTCCAGAGCAGCAACAACATTGCAATTATCCAGCATCACCCACAGGCAATGAGACACTGAGAAAGTCTTCACATTGATCCACTCTGGTTTTCTTGTCCCCTGATTAATACAGCCTTGGAGAAAGAGGAATGTCTCTTTTTTCTCATCCAAACACATGTCAGCAAGGAAAACATATAATTTGATATAAAAAAAAATATTTGATATTTGGCAAAACCTGCATGCGATTTAAGCATTTGTTTACACTTAGCCAAAGTGTTCCTGAAGGGACAGTGAGGTCTTTCAAGAAGTATCTTCCTCTCTATTGAAACATCATAAACAAGCTCATAAGTCATAAATTTCATCAGTGATTAGCAACATCTCTAGAAAATACTGAAGAGCTCCAGAGCTGACATTTCTCTTCCACTCTTTCTTTTCTTCTATCTCCATTCTTTTCTCCTTTCAGCACCTTTTCATTTTTTGTATGTGCCCTGAACAACTCCGATAACTGATGAGATAGGAGAATATAGGAAGAGAATTAATCACAGGAAGTTAATGTTGGGGTCCTAAGTTCACCCTGCTCCAGCCCTCTTCCCTGGGCTTGGCTCCTTATGTGACCAGGTCTGTCACAGTGCAGACAGGTGGCCTGGGGTCTCTCTGATGCAAGCAGAAGTGCCAGGGCTGCGTGGGAGCCTACCCATTGCTGGGGAACCATGTATCTGCACAACCCCTTTCCTTTACTGTGTCCAGCCTCACAGCTCCCCTGCTGAGCAACTCTCTCTTGATGGGGGTGCAAAGTGGTAGCTTTCAGCTATCTGAGCTTTGTGCTGCCAGCCTGGAGTCTGTTTGAATGCTGCTTGTCATTGTTCATGTCCAGCCAGCAGCTGAGCATCATGAGGCCACTCACCTCTCCTCAAGGCAGAATGGAGAAGAGAATCAGAAGATACAGACAGGTACAACTCCAGGATAGGGATAAGGACAGTTTACTAGAACAACAAAGGAAGAGGAAAATAACAACAGCAATACTTAGAATATACAACATGGGTGATACACAATGCTATTTTCCCACCACCTGGAGAACAATGCCCATCCCATCCCCAAGCAGTAACATCTCCTCCCCGGACAGCCCCCTTCTTATACTGAGCATGATTTCACAGTATTGAACAACCCTCTGGTTAGTTTGGGTCCTCTGTCCTGGCTGTTTAGCCTTCTGGATTCTTCTGAAAATTAATTCTACCCCATCTGAAAACCATGATTATCCACTCTTTATTCTAGACCATCTATGTCATGCCCAGATCCTACACTTCCCAATTAATCTCCACCATTTTTGCTGTCTTTGATTTGTACATATATATGTAAATATATCATACATATACATACATTCCCACACAGAGATAGACACACAAACACCATTCCCTTAGTCTACAGTCCACCCTTCTAGAATATCCATTGGGTTCTTTTTTTCCATGGCTTTGGGCTCCATCTCTCAAAACAGCCTCTCAGGGCAGGAGTGATGGTTTGTGCTTTGGATTGTTGTATGTTGCATGTGGAGCTTGTGGCTGGTGTACCTGTCATTGCCCATGCTCATAGTGTGTTGCTCCAAACACCATTTCACAGGAACTGGACTGAGAGGTTTGTCACCTCGGCAAAGTGGCTCGATTCACCTTCTCCTTCAGTAGCTTCTGCAAGTTGCCATGTAGTTCTCCATTCAGCAGCCTCCCATCTCTGATGCTTTCCCACAATGGGACAGGAACCATCAGTGAAGAGGGCACATTGCTTCTCATTTTCTGGCAGTTTATTTTATGGTGGGGTTTCCTCAGTGTGTGTTACCTCCTCCTCTGGCGACATTCTGAATTCTTTGCCTTCTGGCCAGTCCATGATCACTTCCAGAATTCCTGGGCAACTGGGGTTTCCTATTTGAACCTGCTGCATGATCAGTGCGACCTGCTCACTCTGCCTACCATCAGTGTCATGATGGAGACGGGATCCTCCCTTTGAGCATTCAGCCCAGCACCAGCAGTCAGGCTGCCAGGAGAGCAGGCTGTAGCACCAATGACTTCCAAAGCAGCTTGAACTCCTTCCTGAAAAGGAAGTTCTGTCAGTCCAGCAAATTCCTATAAGGTGGGTGGTAGGCAGTTTTGGGTATTAAATGCATTGGCGCCTTATAAAGTGTCATTACAGAGATGACATTTCATACCTGATGCTGTTTAATACTGTCTGTGCTACCATCTTGTGGTAGCAGTGATTTTTCAAAAGCAGAAGGTTCAGCTATGTTTGCTTATGGAGAGACAGTGACAAAGCCAGAAGGATGGTTGTGTTTTTGGAGGTTTGCACAGACTCCTCAGCAGCCCTTGGAGAGATCATGGTGGAGCAGGCATTTCCCTGCAATACAGAAACAGATTTTCCTGTGACATATCTGATTTTTTTCCCATCCTACCTGTGGATCCAAAGGTATTGGATGCATTGGTGTGAATCTTAACCTAAAAGTATGAGATGTCACTGCAAAAGTTCTTGCAAATGAAGGACTGGAAGCTTTTCCACAGAGTCTAAGAAGCCATAGTGTAAGCTTTTGGGAAGAACCTTCTCAATTCTTTCCTGTCATTTATGGTTTAACTGGGGTGAATGCACAGCACATAGCCCATTCCCAGAGACATCAAAATAAGCTGCAGGTGACATTTACAGCATGTCAGTTTTCTTTCCTATGTACAAGAAATGGAAGCTTGGAATGCCAAATAAAAGTGTTTCAAGCCTTCTTTCCACAGACTAACCCACAAAAGTTTTAGGATTATGAAGTTTATTTTCTCCTAGCATTTCAGATAGGGAAAGGAACATTAGTACAAGTCTGCTGGTACCTTTCCAGGGGCTGTTTAGCTAGGGCTGAATGAATCTTCAGTGGGAGCAGCGAAGTTCAGCTGTAGCACCAGCAGATATAGTTGATGGAGTGGTTAAATGAGTCTGATGTTCTTTTTCTTGTATTCCTGGCTTTGCACACCACAGCAGCTCAGTATACATGTCACTGCTTCATTTATGCTGCCTGCCTCCCTCTGGAAAAGTTCTTGGAAATGCCTTTGCTGATAGCCAGAATTTGATTCTGAGGTGTGCAACTCCCAGTGAGAGAGGGTCAGGTCCCACAGTCAAGGTGTCAACATGTGGTGGTAGTGTCACAGTAGGGGTGCAGGGGGAAGAGGGGCATAGGGTTGCTGCTGGGAATGGTGGGGGGCTGCTTGGACACTGCCACAATGATGGTCTTGGGAAGGTGTAAGGCAAGCTCTCTGCCACCAGCAATGCAGGTGTTCTGCTTTTTGTAACAGTGGAAAGACTTCTGCTCCACCTGTAGATCTGCAACTGCAGAGTCCTGGCACTGCTGAGGACAAACACTCAACAAGGGATCCATCAGAGTCAGCTGAGACTGCACTTTCTGCCTGCAGTGGTGGGAAGCTTCCTCTTGCAGGGTGTGGAGACATCCGCATACTGACATGACCTGATGCCTTGGGAGGTTTCTGTTTGCTGGTAGCCAGAATCCAGGATGCTGCAGAGAGACTACCAAGGTGTGCCTAGCTTTCAGACTGTTATCCTGCTACTCTTCCATGTGGGCATCAGTGATATTGCCAAGGAAGTCCTGGACAAAATCAAGAGTGATTAGAGGGCTCAGGGCACAAGGTTGAAGAGCACAGGTGGTGTTTCTTTGATGCTGCCCGCAAAGCAAAACCACTTCTTTGCTGGCAGCATCAAAGTGGATCAGCAACTTGCTACACAGCTAGTTTTGTGGTCAGGACTTTGACATCTATTCACTACAAGACCCTCTTTGAGGAGCAAGCACTGCTAAGCCGGGATGAGTTAAGGCTGACAAAGCAGGTCAAAATGTCTTTGCAAACAGGCTTTCTAACATAGTGAAGAGGACTTTAAACTGGCTATGTGGGAGAGTGGAGTCCACTGTCTCAGGGAAAGTGAGAGCACTAAGGCTGAGCAGTGGTGTCCAGATGACAGCATGCCCTGTGAAACCGGAACAACTTATGGTCCATCTCAGGTGGATGTACATGAATTCAGGTAGCCCTGGGAAAAAGGGGGAGGCATTAACAGTGGGTATGCAGTGGCAGAGCTGTTACCCCAGTGCGGTGGGACGGCTCTCACATTCCTGCAGAGAGCTGGAGTGGTGGGATACAGGTGCTGCAGGAAAGGCAGGGTGGGTAGTCATGGAGAGGTGTGTGTTGTCTCCACAACAGGGTGGCTTGAATGTGTGGGACTTCTTTGTGGGGCAGATGTTGAACCAGCAGAGCCTGTGAATAAGGGTAAAAGGACAGAACAGCACAAGTGGTATAGTAATGTGTGTTTGCTGACATCTCCCAGTCAGAAAGAGGACTTGGAAGAAGTCACCCTGGTATATATAAAGTAGGATTTTCCACTTTACTGGGAGAGAAATGTGTTTGGGTTTGTGCTCAGACACTTTAATTTAGGGTTAAATGCACTACCCTGCTTTGCTAACAACTCTACCTTTGAAGAAGGGCCGAAGGAATGGTAAAAAACATGTTTTGATAAAAAGCATCCCTGAAGAAAAGCCAAAAGACTGATGCAGAACAAACATCCTGCTGCAGGATCTGCTGAGAGATGAGTGATTATCAGGGAGGCCTGAGGTCAACAAGAATTGGCAGGAACTAGGGGAAAGATAAAGGTGGCAGGGGGAGTTTGTTTCCACCCACCCAATTAAAGGACTGTCCAAATTACCCAACCCAAAAGTACCAAAGACTTTCAAGGAGCATATGTGCTAATTTGAATATGCTTGAACAATAGTAGTAATGATGCAGTAATTACTAGAGGTTTGGCATAAATTTAGGTGGGTTTTTCTAATCCTGTAACAAGATAAATGAGATTCTGTGTGTAGTGTGCACGCTGTATGGAATTACCAATTAGCACCATCTTCACACATAGAATAAATCAAATACCTTTGCTCTGTGTATATTGGCATGCTGCACACTGGGTAATGACCCCACTTTTGAGACAACAACTCTCTTCATCACTATCACAAGCCTTGATGTTTGTAGGTAACTTGAATCACACCAGTATTTTCTGGAAAGGCAATTAAGCTGAGCGTAGGCGATCCAGGAGTTATCTGGAATTTACTGAAGATAATTTATTTATTCACAGTATCAACAAACCAATTAAGGAGATTGATTCTCTGTTGGACTGCTACTCAAAATTAAGAAAGAACTGAATATAGACATGAAGGTCAAGGGAATCCTGGTCTGCAGTGACCATCAGATTTTGCCATTTAAAATCCTGAGAAATGTGAGCAAGCCAAACAGAAGAATCACAACTGCAAAGTTCAGAAGATCAGATTTTGGCCTTCTCAGGGCCTTGCTTGAATGAATCCTGTGGGAAACTGCTATAGGGTCAAAGGAACTAAGGACAATTGGCTGATCTTCAAGGATGACCTTGCTGGAGTATAAGAGCAGTCTATTTTAATGTACAGTAAGTTAAGCAAGCTCAAGGTCCATGTGTGGGAGAATGTAAGGTACTCAAGATTCCAAGGCTGCAGACCCATCCAAGTGAGGTGCTGCATGGGGCAGTCTGCCATCATTTTAAAAAAATAAATAAGGGTTGACAAGTGGTGTCCCTCAAGGATCTGTGCTGGGGCCAGTGTTGTTTAATATCTTCACACACAGGCAGTGGGATCGAGTGCGCTCTCAGCAAGTTTGCAGATGACATCAACCTCAGGGTTGTGCTTGACATGCCAGAGGGATGGGATGTCATCCAGAAGGACCTGGACAAGCTAGAGGGGTAGGCCTGTGCAAGTCTTATGAAGATCAACAAGGACAAGTACAAAGTCCTGCATATGGGCTGGAATAATCCTTGTTGTCAATACAGGCTGGGGGTTGATGTGCTAGAGAGCAGCCCTGCAGAGAAGGACTTTGGAGTACTGATAGACAAAAAGCTGGACATGAGCCACCAATGTGCATCTGCAGCCCAGAAGGCCAGCCACATCCTGGGCTGCATCACCAGAAGTGTGGCCAGACACATCAAGAGGGGTGACTCTGCCCCTCTGCTCTGCTCTGGTGAGACCTCACCTGGATTACTGTGTCCAGTTTTGGAGCCCTCAACACAAGAAGGACATGGACCTCTTGAAGTGGGGGGGGGCGGGGAGGGGGCAGAGTAGGGGGGAATGTTCAGAGGAGCACCACAAGGATGACCAGAGGGCTAGAGCACTTCTCCTATGAAGATTGGCTGAGAATGTTGGGCTTGTTCAGCCTGGAGAAGAGAAGGCCCAGGGAGAACTTACAATGGGCTTCCAGTTCCTGAAAAGGACCTACAGGAAAGGTGGGAAGGGAATGTTTGTAGGGGCATGTAGTGATAGGATGAGGGCCAACGGTTTTAAACTTGAGCTTTAAATTTAAACTTTAAATTAGACATTAGGAAGAAGTTCTTCACTCTGAGGGTGGTGAGACACTGTAAGAGACTGCCCGGGCAAGTGGTGGAGGCCTCAACCCTGGAGACATTCAAGGTCAGGCTTGATGAGGCTCTGAACAACCTGATCTAGAGCTGCTACTTCCGTGAGAAGTAGCATTTGTGGGCATTTGCATGTAAAAATTAGAATATACTTATTTCATTCCTACAAATTTTGCAAACTGTCCTGTACAGCAACATTATTGTTGATACAGAATTTGCTTAATACAGGGGAATAAAAATGTAAAAATTCTGAAGGTCTTTCAGGCATTTCCTTCAAGTTTTTCCACAGGCCTCAGGGTGCAGGTGATTCTAGGTAAGCCACTTCTTGTGAATTACAGTTTCTTGTGGGGATGTTAGGCATATTTGTTTCAACACTTTCTGCAAACCTCAAAAATTCCCTGGTTTATGCAGTTCTCCTCCATCAAGGCTCTTCTAGCCTATTGACTCCAGATTTCCTCTTCTTCTGCCATGTTAATGAGAAAATTTCAAGTAAATCACAGCTACTGTGATTTAGCAGCCAGCCCAGGCCTGACTCAAGCAACTTATCAGCCTGGACCTAGCTAGGAAGAAATCCTTATCACAGACACCTTGCATGTGAGAAATGAAGTTCATATTTTCTTTGTGATTTTCCATGGAGAACAGAGCTTTGGCTTTGCCTCCTTGCCCAAGACTGCAACACTCCCTACGCTGCAGCTTTTACGAAATTTTAATGACTCTGAAAATGGTCTTGCTAGTTCTGATCACTCTTGAAAGTGTAAGCAAGCAAGAGCATCGTCTGCAGAAACAAAAGTCAGTCAGCCAGCCTTTGCTGCTCAGCTTTTGCTACCCAATCTGTGCCAACTGTCACAACAACTTGTCAGACTGTCACAATAAATGGTCCAAGTTTAGGATGTTGTTTTGTTTAGTCTTCGTATGAAATACTTTTAAGCACATTTTAGCAGCAAAGCATAATTAAAGTATGGCAAATGAATTCCCAAAGAGGGGAATAAGTTACACAGTAGTTTAAAATTACTAGAATAGGATTTTCTATTTGATTTTTGGGTACTTGGAATGACTGTAAATTGACACATTTGGGTCCATTTGGGAATACTAAGTAAATAAATATTGATTAGGAAATTATTGCCTGAAAACTAGCAAACTAGGGATGTGAAGACTTCATTTGCTTATTCAAATTACTTAATTGATAATTACTACTCTTATGCAAATTAAGCTAGTGCAGCCTGCCAAATACTCATCCCATTAGAGGAAGAAAACCTGGTGTTTGTTCCAAGAAATGACAATGCCTAACCATTAGTATATTTTTCATTAGGTATTCCTCTTCTGTCTGATTCTCCATAGAGGTCTGTCATTTTTATCTTACTTTTTTACAGGCTTGTGGTAGGTCCACCCTGGCTGGAGGCCAGGTACCACCTTTGTAAGATTTTTCACCATCTATCCAACCCTGTGTCATCTGTCTTTAGAGCCAAGTCTTGTGCATTTCAACATCACTCAGAACAGCCAAATCCCAACCCATCTGAAACATACTCTCAAGACTGCCTTCACCTCCCAAATCAACACCATCAGCTGCATGGGCCACTTGTCATTCAGTTGTATGACACTTGTCATCCTTGATCTCTCCTCATCCTAACACATAGCTACATCATCTCATTCTTGTCAAATGCTTTCAGAGGAACTGCCCTTTCCCTCACCACAAACAGAGAATTTCCCACCCATCTCCTAGTGTTTCTCTCTCTTGGCTTCCTTCTCATGCACATTTTTCTTTCACACAGAAGAATGCTCACCAATTCCCCACCCTTCTCATTGTGCCATTGTTAGTGTTTTGAATAATTCCCTTAGCTCCCATCTCACGCTTTTCCTCTGATTTCTCCATGACTATGGCTTTGCTTTTTCCTGCTGACCTCCTTGTCATCTCTGACATGTCTGGTACTCCACTAACGTGGTACAGCCTGTCTCATTATATGTGTCTCCTTTTTTGTCTTAGTTTTCCAGGCCAGTACACAAGCCCCTAGAGTATAGTGCTATGATTAAATTTCACTGAAATTTTTAAAATACACATTGTCAGAATATCAAAAGTTTCTGACAGTGTTGAAAGAGTTACTGAGGGTCCACCTTAGCATTCAACTCCTTCTTTAAATGTCAACTTTTAAGCATCACTGTGAGCCAGGATGTCCAGGACACTGTAACCAGTGTCTAGTGTGCTGGACAGTCAGAGAAAAGAGTGGCCAATAGTCTGCTGATGATACAACTGGAGAAGTGTTCTTGTAGTCCATGGTCATCCTAACTCCTCTTCTGAAATGCTTGCATTTCACATGTGCTAGACTGCATACAAGTTGAGGGTGGAAAGGTTTTGCCTTTTAGGACCTGACATATCGAACAAGATACAAGAAGTGATTAAATAACAATATTTCATATGGAAAATATTGTAATTTATACTAGGTTTTCATATCTGCTTACATTGCAGAACACTGTAGAAGCAAGCAAAATCACGGTGTTTTTCAAAAGTAAAGAAGAAACATTATGAATTAATTTTGTGTAAGGAAGAGACAGGAAATGGTGAGTATATCATATAATGTAGTTAACTGTAAAAATAAATACAATTTGCTTTTAAATTATCATAAGTTAATTAAGATTATAATTTCTTATATATACATACCCAGAGATTAATTTTCTAGCCACATAATTGCATCACAGAGAAAAGATTTAGAGGTCCCTTGGATACTTTGTGTTTTAGTGAAGAACAAAAATGAGGACTGTGCCAGGCAACCTGTATGATCACAGCACTGTTAATGAACCTACCCGTGCCAGGGAGGTTGTTGCTGCAAATAAGCTTTGCAGAAGCTGAACGTTAGATATAATTTGTAAAAACACCTCCTCACTGGACCAAGTCGGTTGGCGTGGGTTAACATACAGGATAGGTAACCCTGTTCTGCAGCGCTGTAAGCTACAGAAATTTGGGCAAATGCTTCTTTGTCTTGGTTAAACACTGAGTTGAACTGCTGCAGCATTGAGACCTTAGAGGACACAGAGTGTCATGTCCCACACCAAAAGAGACATGGTCCCTATTGTAGAGGTCTTGCCCTGCTGATAGTCAGGAATCAAGGTCAGAAGGAAAGATGTATTATCATCATCCTTCTGTTGATGTGGAACTGAAAGATTCCATGCTAGATAACCAAAGCCACACAGCATTAAGCCATGTCGTTCTGGTGGCTTGGTCAGGTGAACCAGAAACCACTCTTCTGTTTTGTTTCAAAGTGAAATTGCAGCCTCCTTGGAAATGAGGGTCAGCAGGAACCCTGTAATGCAGCTTGGTAAAACCGTTAGACTTAGTAAAGTTATAACCACTGTTAATAATGTGTTCAGTGTCACCTAACAGCAAAAGAGAAATATAGTTTGTGAATAAAAGCGTTTGAGGGAATAGGTAAACAATAAAATCTATTCATTTAAAAACGCATGTAAGTTAAAGTTAGCTAATTACTTAGGGAAAACATAGCTACAGGCAATGATGTGGTGTTGGTGGATTTCTAAAGGAGTTATTTTAAAGAAAGCATTCAGTTGAAAACCATTAGTGCTAAGTGAGAAGGCAGAGGATGGATCTTCACTTGATGCTATCTAGATCTCTGAAATCAGAATAAAGAGGTGCTGTATAATAACAATTGTGGTGGTGTCTCAGTTTCACAGTGGGACAAGCAGCGTCCTCTGCAAGCTGGCAGAGACCCCAACAGGCCAGGTATTTAGCTCACACCAGCAGAACAAAACTTTTTTACAAAACTGAGAATTTGATGCGTTCCTTATGTTAGTATTTACAGGCTTTGGGTATCCATAAGAACTGTTTTGGACACTTGCAGTCTTTATACAATTCCATTTTATTTGTCATACAGGCTTGCAGAATCGATCAGCAATGTGCTCAGTGTCATCTATTTTACTCCCCAGCTAATGATTTTATCCTCATGGAGCCATATATTGGATTTTCAAATGACATAGCCTTAGATAAAAAGCAAGACTTACCTTCTAAAACAATACATTGTTTATCAAAAGACACAGATGATCCTGGAGGCCTGTGGCTGTATGTTGTGTTGCACTGTGTCCAGAGCTCAGGAGAGCTTCTGTAGCTTTACATTTACTGGATTTTGATTGTTCCTATGAAGTCTCAGGTTTTCCTCTTCTGTACTAATATTTTACCTTTTAAGAGGCTTTTCTTCCACCACATACTTTCTTTGGAGTACCAGCACTGAGGCATCTGTATGACAAGGCAGAACAGTGATCTAAACATTTAGATTAGCTTTTTCTGCATTAAATGCAATTTAATCTTAGAGTATTGTACGGTACTGGAAATATGCCTTAATAATTGCCAACAGAACCGTGCCCCTCCACCCCCACCACTCCCCCCCCCCCCCCCCCTTTTTCCTCTCACCTAACCAAACTTCATTCCTGGCACACTACATCTCACCACCACCGGGCTCGGTCTTCCAAAGACCTAATGACTATTCAAGGAGCTACCCAAAAGATACACATCAGGAGAGACATTGGGAGCAATTCACACATCAGGAGAGCACTCCAGAACCATCAGGAGCCATTCACACACGGGACATTCCGTCTCCCACCCTGAGGCCCAGGAGCAGGGTGGAAGCTTCTGATGACCGTAAAAAGGGAAGCAACGGGGGAGGAGGGCATGGAGGGAAAAACGAGGGGACGCTGCCCCCTTCCATCGGACCCGGACCCGCCATCGCTCCATCGGACCCGGACACCTAGCAATGGGACGTCACTCAGGGGTTCAGCCCAGCCGCCCCCAACCTCCCAGTCAGATCTGAGGTTCGGTTGGAACGCAAGGGGGTTTAACCGCTGCCAAACTAAATCTTGTCTAGGTTGTGGATCGTGACAAGTGTATGTTTCTTATGGGTTTCAGATTTCTTTATCCTAACCTCTGCTGTATTTAACTAAGGGTGTTTATTTGCAGAGTTGCAGCATTGCTGCATCTGGCAGGCACCTCTAGAGGTCATCTCTCTGACCCACCAGAGCAGTGTCTCTTGGTGCAAATTTCCTAGGACCATGACCAGTCAGGTTTGAATATCTCCAGGGATGGAGACTCCACAACCTCTCTGAGAAACCTCCTCAACTGCTTGACCAACTTCACAGCAAAAAATGGAGATTTTTAAATTGTTAAAATGAACTTTCTATGATTCAGTTTGTGTCAAATGTCTGTTAACTGCTCAATGGATTCCACTGAAAAGAGTCGGTCTCTGACTTCTGTGTACTGTGTTCAGTGTTCAGTTCTGTTTGCTGTGTGCTGTGTCCAGTTTTGGGCCCCTCACTCCAGGAAGGATGTTGAGATGTTGGACCGCTTCCAGGGGAGGGTGATGAAGCTGACAAAGGGTTTGGAGCACTGATCCTGTGAGGAGTGGCTGAGGGAGCTGGGGCTTTTTAGTCTTGAGAAAAGGAGGCTGAGGGGAGACCTCATTGCTGTCTACAGCTACCTGCAAGGCAGTAGCAGAGATGTTGCAGTTGGTCTCTTCTCTGTAGTGACAAGCGATAGGACAAGAGGGAATGGCTTGAAATTGCACCAGGGGAGATTTAGGTCAGATATCAGGAAAAATTTCTTTACTGAAAGGGTTGTCAAACATTGGAACAGGCTGCCCAGGGAGGTGGTGGAGTCACCATCCCTGAAGGTATTCAAAAGGTGTGTAGATGAAGTGCTTGAGGACATGATCTAGAAATGGACAAGTCAGGGTTAGATTGTGTTTGGACTTGATGATCTTAAGGGTCTCTTCCAACCCAGGTGATTCTATCATTCTTCATTCCCACCTGGTTTACATACACTTGTATATGTGCACATCCCCCCACCACCTCCCTTCTTTCCTCCAGACTCAAAAATTGCAGGTCTCACAGCCTCTCTTGACAGACAAGTTGGCGATGTCGCTGCAAAAGATCATGTATCATTCTGAACTTACATTACCCCGCATTGTATTAATTTAATTTTTGAGTGTTATAAATGTGTGAAGTGTTCAAGCTACAGCAGTGTTAAAGAATAATGGGGTAACCTATTAGGATATCAATTCAGATTGTTTTTAATTAAGACAAATCAAATGGAATGCCACTTCTGAGGTTTGAACTAGCCTCGGTTTGCTTGGGAAATTTTTTTCTGTATTTTGTTTTCTCTCATCTCTTTTTGTCTACCACAGCCCAGTGTTTGACATTTGTATGACTAAAATCCTTTTGTCATGGCTTCATTGTGACAGTCAGGGTCCTAGACATGGTGAGTTTCTTTTTTGTGTCTTGCATGCTCCTTGCATAACTATGACAAGGGAAAAGAAAATGCCATCATTAGGATTCACTTTTTGTTTCACATTACAAAGGTGAAAATTACCAGAAATTCTTTTAAGAAATTAAAAAGAAGCATCTGTCTCATTTTGCCTATGCACTGTCATGGAAACAAACTCAAGGACATACGCACACTGGTCTGAAGCTTCTGACTAAATTTAATCTAAACTTTTGATTTGTTTTGGTTATTCCAAAGGTTGCTTTCTTGACTATTAAAATATAAGCAATCCACATTACATTGATTGCCTCTCTGTAGCTAAAAATTCATACCTCTCATGATTCTTATGCAAATGCATATTGAATATCTAGAAGAGCATGTGCTTTTGCTCCTAAACACTATCCTTTTTTTTTTTTTTTTTTTTAAGAATAGAGAAGAGCTGATGGCAAGCAAAACTATTCCCTAATCTTTGTACCGGACAGTGTGTCAAGTGTTTTTGGCTTGGCAGGGTAAACATTTACTCCTCGGGGCATTGAAAATATTTTATTAAGTGAGTGCAAATTCTTAAGCAGCAAGGTCTTGTCCTGGTTTCAGCTGAGTAGTCGTAGCTGGTATAGGGCTGTGTTTGGGATTTGTGCTGAAAACAGTGTTGATAACATAGAGAAGATTTTGCTGTATGAAATTGCTTTTGTCACTGCAGAGCAGGGCTTACACAGAGCCTAGAGACTGGGCTGAAGGTGCTTAAGGGATTGGGAGGGGACACAGCCACGACAACTGACCCCCAACTGATCACAGGGATATACCAGACCATGTAACAAGGTTTAAATGCTCAGCATACAGAGCTGGGGGAAGAGGAAGGAAAGGGGAGATATTTGGAGTGATGGTGTTTTGTCTTCCTCAGTCACCATTACACATGATAGAGCCCTGCTTTCCTGGAGATCGCTGTACACTACTTGCTGGCAGGGCAATGAAAAGAAGAAAAGGCCTTGGCTCTGTGTAAGCACTGCTCAGCAGCAATGAAAACATCCCTGTGTTATCAACACTGCTTTGAGATAATTCAAACCACAGCCCTATATCAGCTGCTATGAAGAAAATTTACTCAATCTCAGCTGAAACCAGGACAGGTCTGCAGTCCTGCTGTTCAGCAAGAAGGAACATTTTCTTTTTCTCAAAGAAAATCTACCTGTGTTTGATTGGATATAATGTGAAGGTGAGAATATCTGACTTGTTTTTTATAGCAGAGAAGAACCCTCAACAGAAGCATTCACTGTTTATGATGCTCCATAACGGACTGCATCAGCAACTCCTGTCTGGTAGTTGAGGTGACAAAGCATCTATTATCAGTGCATTCTCAGATCCTTGTGCATGTAGGAAGCCTGTAAGAGCAGGAACATCACTCTTCTTAGTTCTGGTTTGTAGGGAGTTGGAGGCAGCTGTGGTATTTGGCACATTGATAACCTAGAAGTTCAAGAGAATAATTCCAAAGTATGCATTATGGTATCAGCTTGGCAGAGGAGGGAGAAAGAAGCACAACAGTAACAGTACTTCTGTGAAACAGAAAGAGGAAAGAAGAGTAAAGAAAATACAGAAGCTTCAACAATGCCAGTTTAGAAAGGTAAAACTAAAAAATGCCATTACCAGCACACCCCTTTATTTAAATAAACCTTACATTCCAGGTTTGCTCTGAAAAACTTATACCAGAGCTGATGACCCAAAGAAGCAGCTTAACTGTTGGAGAAACCCTTTATTTCTGCTGGTTGGTGCTCTAGTTTATTTCCTAATCTGTGTTACATTGAAAGACAATGCATCTCTGTGTGTGTGGATGGAAACTGTCATGAACCACATGCTGATTTATTATATGAACAGTGGACTAGAACAAGAGGATATTAGAAAGTATAGTTTCTTCCTTTCCTAACTGTCAAGTGGTAAACTTTCTAAAAGTGGATTATTAGCAAGTTTCTGGAAAGACAGACTTTTCTGAAGTGTGTCAGACTGCACATTAAGGATAGAACCATAGAATGGTTTTGCTTGGAAAAGACCTTCAAGACCATCAAGTCCAACCATCTATCCAGCCCTACTAGGCCCAACACTAGACCGTATCACTGAGCACATCTACTCTTCTTTTAAGCACTTCTGGGATGGTGACTCAACCACCTCCCTGGGCAGCCTGTTCCAGTATCTGACAACCCTTCAGTAAAGAAATTTTTCCTAATATCCAAACTAAACTTCCCCTGATGCAACTTCAGACTGTTTCCCCTTGTCCTGTCACTAGTTACTAGGGAGAAGAGATGGGCCCCCACCTCACTACAACCACCTTTTAGGTAGCTGCAGTGAGTGATGAGGTCTCCCCTCAGTCTCCTTTTTCTCCAGACTAAACAATCCCAGCTCCCTCAGCCTCTCCTCATAAGATTTGTCTTCTAAACCCTTCACCAGCTTTGTAGCCCTTCTCTGGACATGCTCCAGCATCTCAGAGTCCTTCGTGTAGTGAGAGGCTCAAAAACTGAACACAGCACTCCAGGTGTGGCCTCACCAGTGCTGAGTACAGGGGAAGGATCACTTCCCTAGTCCTGCTGGCCACACTGTTCCTGAAGCAGGACAGGATGCCATTGGCCTTCTTGGCCACCTGGGCACACTGCTGGCTCATGTTCAGTTACTGTTGATCAACACACCTAGGTGCCTCTTCTCCAGACAGCTCTTGAGCCACTCCTCTCCAAGCCTGTAGCTTTGCTTGGGGTTGTTGTGACCCAAGTGCAGGACATGAAGTCTGGAAACACTGGAAATGTTTACTACAGTACATCAGTTTTAACAAAAAAAAATAGCAAACCTTTTTTTAGGTAGTCTTTATTGAGAGGCAGAGTCAGGAATTCCTTAATCACAGTAATCAGTGGTGAGCAAAACTTTAATGAGTAACACAGTCCAAAGTCCAGCTGCTGTGGGATAAGAACTCTGACTGGCCATCTCTTGTCAGTATCAGTGTCCTCTCTAAATTCCTACTGAGAGCTACTCGGAAAAATTTTTGGATTGTTTCTGTGAAATACAGGAGTTTTCTGCTATTAGCTCAATGGAAAATTTGTGAAGCATTGTGTAATGGGTGGGAACGTCTCCTTCTATCCCATCCCCAAATAGTGCCTGCTGTAAATATGCACATGTAGACTTTAAGAAATATCATTGGTTTTGCTGTGCAAAGGAATTAATGAAGTGGAGATTGGTGCCTTCCCTCCATGCTCAGTTACTAGCTGATGTCTTCTACTGCAAGACTTTGTTATGGTGTCTGGTGTCTCTGACAAGATACTCAAATGCCTGGTTTGGGTAAGTCAGGCTATTATATTTCTGAGATCTCACTGTCTATGGGTGAAACTTGCTACCTTTGCCTGTCCACTCCTCTCCAGCTTGAGGAAGAAAAGCAGTGCAGGCTTCCTGAAATGTGGTGGAAGGAAATGACTGATTAGAGATGTCAAATTGCAACTGTGGCTATTGCATGACAGAGGCTGACAAAACCATCCTTAGCCAAAACACACAGAGGTGTGTCTCTCCCCAGAGAGCACTGGGAGGGGAGTTATGAGCCTATGAAGGCAAGATGCGACAGTTGCACTTCTTCATCCTGGAGAAGAGAAGTCTCCAGGGAAACCTTGCTGCAGACTTTAAGTATCCAAAGGAGGCTTACAAGAAAGTTGGGGAGGGATGGTTTACAAGGGCATGGAGTGATAGGACATGAGATAATGGGTTTATGCTAAAAGACAGTAGATGTAGATTAGATGTTAGGAACAAATTCTTCCCTGTGAGAGTGGTGAGGCCCTGGCACAGGCTGCCCAGAGAAGCTGTGGCCGTCGCTGGATCTCTAGCAGTGTTCAAGACCAGGTTGGATGGGGCTTTGGGCAACCTGGGCTAGTGGAGGGGTCCCTGCCCACGGCAGGGGGCTGGAACTAGATGGGCTTTGAGGTCCCTTCAACACAAAGCTTTCTGTGATTCAATGATACAATTCCATGAAATAGCTCTCTGTCCTGTAACAGTTGCACACCACTGTGGACTTGCCCACAAAATACACATGCCACAGTCTTAGGCAGAAATTTTGTCCTCTTCCCCATCCTCTCTCCTTTGGCTTGCTGTCTTGCGTAGCAGAGCTGTGCCCAGAGACACAGAGAAGCAATTTCACTTGGTCCGTGCAACTGCAGATGGGAAAGTGGATGAAGCTGCTCACAGGGCATTGCTCTACCATGTCCCAGCCAGCCCCTCAGTGTCACTTTGGGAGCTGCTCAGGTGGAACTTTCACTGGGGTACACAGCGGAGTGAGGAATCCAAGAAGTAACATCCTGTGTGTTGCAATCTCTTCTACCAACAGCTACACACATCCTGCCCTGTGTCCCAGCTTCAGCATGACACTTTGAATTGGCATGCAGACACACCATCTTCTCAGACAGAAAGTTGTCTTGAATAGAAAAAAAACACTTCTCCAGGGTTTCCCAATGTCAGCTCCTGCAGCATTATTTCAACTACTGGAACTTGTTTTGCAGTTATGTCATTTTACTTTTTAGCTTAATCATTTTTTTAAAATTTTTGACTGCTCTTATTTTTCTTTCTTGACTAAATGTGGGAGCAAATAACCAATATATCAATATTCAAGATAAAAAGCAGGCTGGGAATATAGATCTCCATCGATTTTATTCCATCCAAACAAAAAAGGCAGTATGTACCTGTAAGTTTTGGAAAGTTTTAACAGTTGACAGAAGGTAGTCTACTGTGAAAAGGTTTCAGTGGAAGGATCTCACACTGGTTTTTTGCTAAACAAGTGCTATTTGTATTTTCCAAAATGTATTAGCCTTACAAAGGAAAATAAATTATAATTCTCAGGTGTCAGCCCTGGGATTATTTGGTACCTTATCTGCATATAATGCTGTTTTGATGCTTGCATACACGTGTCCTTGTGCATTCGAGTGTGTGACAGGTGTGGGGGAAGACTTTGCTGTGCCTCTTGCAGTGAAAGAAAGGCAGGTTGTCACCAGCAAAAAAAAAAAAAAAAAGAGTCTTTCAACCAACATATTTGCAGGCCTCCATCGATTGCAGCTGAGGATATGGCCCAGTGTGTTTGTCATCTCCAGATAAACCTGAACTGGTATGAACCTGTACCAGTGAGAGTGAAACTAAGTGGTCCCCAAAAGCAAAAGGTCTATGATGTGCTTGCAACAGCTAAAAGCCCATGACTAGATGGATGTGAACTTCAGTCTGGTATACTATTATTTGGTTTGTGAGATGAGCAGCATCAGCCCTGTGAGATTTGCTCAGGAGAAAATAACATCTGCTCTATGACCAGCTGGCAAAACCTTTTTGCAGTTATAATCAAGCAGCAATTATTTTGTTGAAGGGTAAAAAAGATAAACAGCCTGTGAATTAACAACTGCAACACCATTTCTTATCTCACCGCTGGAGACGTGCAGCAGGTTGTAAAATACATCGTACATTTCAAAGCTGCTCTAGTCAAAGCTGAACCAGGAGAAACTCATATGGACTCACCGGAGCTAGTCTTACCTCTGCAGAGCTCAGACCTGAACTTCCCCTCTGCTCTTTTCCTAGTTTGCCCCGCTTCTCTCAAACAACCGGGTCAAAACAATCCCTCTACTGACCCCAGAAATTTCTATGTAGTTTCTTTTGAGAAGAATTAAATTTCTACTAAGTCCGGCTTTTTTTTTTCAGACCATGTACCACTGAGAAGCATTTTCTATGACCATTCAGCACTCTGTGGTTATGAACTGCTGTTGTGCCATTTTCCTTGGATGACCTGGATGAGGACCACAGGGCTCCCTCCAAGTCCTCGCACAAGGACTGAGCATCACCTTCAGCAGGTTCAAACAGCAGTCTTGAGAAACACTTTCATTTTAGAGCTGACCTTCACTTGGCTGCTTCAATGTGCAGAGCCTGTTGATCTATCATCTATTTCAGCCCACTGAAAGTCCCTTTGGTGTAGGTTGGTGGGTTTTTTTATGCTTCGTTTTTGGTGAGGATCAACTTGAACTATTCTGCTTTGACTGCACAGACAAATGTTTTGGTATGAGTCATCTGGTACTTTCACACATTTTATTAATACTGCTTTGCAAGTGTGAAACTCCTTAGCTGCTGCCAGTAGATCTCGTCTATCTTCTGCTTTTTAAATTTTATTTTGCTTTAGACTATCTCCAGTTCCCACCTTCTGCTTTATATTCTTTACCATCAGCTTTCCTTTTCCTCTGGGTAATGCACATGTATTACAACTCCCACCTCCCCTGTTTGTTTCTCCAGTTGCATTTTTTAATTACTTTGGCCTATGAGAGTGTGGCATCTATAGAAGGTTGTTACAGGATGGTCCTGGAGCAGATGCTGCAAGGTTGCTGTTACTTTGTATTACAACGAAGCTTCACTTGGGTGAAACAATGGTCCTGCCTTGCCTTAATACATGTGAAGGAAGCACAGGGTGGAACAACAGCATTCAGAAACCAATACTGTACATCAGCTGACATGATTCCACTAGCTTTTCTGGAACAAAATAATTTACCGAAGTTGAATGTGGGTCATACATATTTCAATTTCTGAAGTGAGAATAGAGAACTCTTAGAAGAATGCCTATTTGAGAAGGTAATTTATACCATTAGGTTACACCGTGAAGTATCTTCTTGATGAATGAGAATCACAGAATCATAGAATGTATTGGGTTGGAAGGGACCTTTAAAGGTCATCTAGTCTGACCCCCTTGCAGTAAGCAAGGACATCTTCACTAGATAGGTTGCTCAGAGCCCCATCAAGCCTGATGTTGAATATCTCCAAGGACAGAGATATTCTGAATATTCTGAGACTATGAATCTCAGGGACAAGTCTGAGGCAAATTGTCCAGTAAAAAAAAGGGGGTTTGTGAGACAGATTCTTCAAAGTAGTAATATTTTTATTTTTCACGCTGTAGTTGGTGACATATATTTCATTAATATTTAATAATTCAGGTTATAATTACCATATTTGGTTATTTTAGAAGAACCTTGTGCATCCTGCCCATTAACAAAACATTTACCAAGCAAGTATCTAGTCACTAGAATTTCTGGTTTACCTGCTTGTACTATCTAACAGGCTAATCTTTACTGAGACTAAAAATACAGAACTGCAGAAGAAAAGGTGCTTGAATATGCTTTGGGAATCAGTTCAGATTTTCTCTAGAATACATCTCTGTTTTCATCCATGTTTCCTAGCCAGACATTTTATCTGCTACAGAACCTGGGAGCACAGAAGGTAGCAGCAGTGATGCATCCAGCTCAGTCACATGTTTCCAAACCATGAGAAGCATCCAGCTGTACCAGAAGAGTGGAAAAACCCATCTCACTGGACAAATGTGAGACTGCATGAAAAAATGTTCCATTTCATCAAATTTGATTTTATTATCGATGAAAGGATGATAGCTCGCTCTCTTTGTCCTTTGTCATGTTCAGAATGACCAGGACTATTTTTACAGCCCAAAGACATGAGCGCCTCTGATTGCTACAAAGCTTCTGACCTCAGCAGTGTTTCCTGGCAATGAGTTAATTATGCACTAACAAAATACATTTCTTTCCATTAGCTTGAAAGATATTTTTGCATAGTTCTTTCCCCTTCCCTTTCCTATTCCCTTTCCCCTCTTTCTGTTACATTAGGTCTAGTTAACATAGGATTTTTATGTATCACATGCCACTGCAAAAGCAGAGACAGGTTATTATGAGGGGGTGTAGCACTCTCTCTGACGTCCTTCCCCCATGTTCCTGCGGCACATGCCACAGGGACCCAAGGATGCACAGCTAGGCTCCTCTCAGATGTCTGAAAAATCTCTCCATTGCGAGAAACAGCTGGGGGAAAGATAAAACAGTAAAATTACAGAGCCAGGATTGCTGAGAGGGGGCTCAAAGTTTCATGACAAAAGGTATGAAATAGTTGAAGCAAAACAAAGGAACCTCTTTGCCCCTTCTCTTGTAGGAGGTAAGGCTCAGCGCACCGTTGTTCTATTACTGGTGGAGATGGTGCCTGACCCATCCAACAAAAGCCCTTTGAGGGCTGTACACAGCTGGTGAGGAAATGCGGACCATTAGCCTGTTAAATCCAAGCTGTGTTTTATGTGTATTAAGTCGTCATACTTTAATGTTCTTTATACCATACATGCAGAGCTAGAGGCAGCTGTACAAACTGACCCAAAAGAAAGTGGTAATAAGCCATCAACACAGAGGAAAACAAATACTGGAAGAAACTATTTCTCCATGACAATTTTTCGCTACTATATCTTTTGAAATAAAATGCAAAGCTACCTGAAATCACATTTGGCAAACAAACACTTAAAAAGCTGAAGTAATCTTAAGAGACATTTTCCATGAAAAGAAGCGGCAATACTTGCTGTGCAGGCAAGTATTATAGCAGCAGATAGTGCAGTTTCGCACTAACCAAGTTCCTCTTAACATTTCCCAGTAAACATGTGCTATCCACAGCAATCATGCTACTGTTCCTGTATTTATTCTGAATCTCTCCAGTGTGACCCTGTAATTCTGCACGTCATTTTTTCAGAATTAGAGGAGCTAGAAGAAACAGTGTGTATTTTCTTCTGTGTACCTGTAGCTATGTAACTGTGTTTTTCAGTTGGCTATATTCTGCTTGCAAAACATCTCTGAAGGATTAAATCAACCCAGGAGAGGGGCAGTGATAATTTATTAAGCCCTTCCATGCCATCTGTTTGCCACAAAGTGAGTACTCATGAAGAGAGGACTTTGGCTAGCAATAGTAAAAACTCTGATGCTAGATTTTGCAGTCATTGTCTCTACCATGTGCAGAAAAATGCCAGAACAAATGAGCCTGAATACTGGCAAAACCACCAGCATTAAACTCCTTCATGAACAAAAAACTTCCTTGAGGTGAAAGTATTTTACTGATAATGAACATAGAGGAATTAAGGGAACTAGTTTTGTTCTGGAGTCCAGAAATAAGTAGAGTTTTGTCCTTCATTCTGACTGCTGGTAGTTGAACGTTACCATACAAGTAGTGCCACATGGGAGAAAAATGTAGAGATGACAAATATTGAAGTGATTTGTTCAGTGTTGGGTCTGTATGGACAGATTTCTTTCACTGGCCATGTAGATTCCCAGTAGGTTTAAAAAATTCGTATCTCACTCAGAGTTTATTTTTCCCCATGCCCAGTTCTAATGTTGCTGATGGAAAACAATGAAAAGTATGTAAAACTTCTAAGGTAAAATGTTCTGAAATGTCTTTTACCAGCTAGTTAGTAAATATTTAATTCAGAGTTTCTTATATGGAAACTCTAATTGCTTGCTGAGTGGTTCTGGTGTCAAATTTGAAGACTAAAATTTATCACCAGAACGATAACTGGTCCAGAGTTATGTGCATTTCTCACAACAATATGTATCATGTAGCTACTCATACCACTCCAAATACATCAGTACTAGAACAAAGTTTAAAGCCCCTGAATCAAAATTTAATACGTACAATACATCCAACACCATATATACATGTAGCTCTATCTGAAGTCTTCACCAATGTAAGATTACCAATTTGATATCAACGACACAACAAATGCAGAAAAAAATACTACAGGAGTTTCTAACAGATGCATGGAAAATGCTCCCAAACTTTTATTGCATTTACACTAGCTAGTATGGGCTACAGTCTGATCTTCGAAAATGTGTCAAAACTAGAATTTGGGAGGATATTTATGCTGTAATAATTATTTATAACTGAGATATGTATCCTTCATATTCTTTAATCTCCATCCCATATTCTCTAACCTCCATCAATAAGCATCAATAAGCATCAATACTTCCTGTGAAAACATATTAGTGCTGTATGTAGTTACTGAGCAAAGATTTCTAAAAGCCTCATTTGTTATGGTGATTCTAGTTTTCTGTAGTTCTCTGAAAGGAGATATCTTGCATTTTCCTAGATCATTGTGGAATACTGAACAGTTAATTTATAGCATCATGAACAAATCTGTTTATAAACATTTCACGCTGGACCTCTATAAAATGTCCAGTCAGACATGTTGTATTTAAAACACATTGGTTTTACAGTCTTCAAATTTTAATGATTTATTTTAAAAAAACTTGCTCAATTGGAGAAAAATGTTCTTCTATGAGCATTACCAATTGAAAATTCCCACACAGTGATTTTGGACACTGGCTGCAAACCTCCAGACCTAGGTTTGTTATAGTCAGTCATGTCATGCAGTTGTAGCAGAGGATGATTTTCTCAAATGCAATTCTTGCAGTCATGCACGACCAACTTAGTTGGAAGAATTATTGTGAGGAGTGTTTTTCTTACTTAAAACTTCCTACTCTTATAGCAAAAGAGTAAGATACAGTTCTATTTGTAAACAACTGAAGCATAATATCTGCAATATATCATGTAAAGGTATAATCACTGTCAAAATGACATGGCAACATTACAGAAAGTGACTGCTGTAATTGACAGAGATGGTGATCAGGCTCTGAAACTGTTTTCTGATTGCATATTCATGATTCCTCTCTATAATATGCTACAGTTACTGTGTGAGTTATTCTAAGCAGATGTTTTAACATGACTAGACTGACACCTTGTACGCTGAGATTTGAAAGTCTAATCCTTAACACCATTCTGTTAACACCATTCCCTCCACTTTTTTCCAAATGTCCAAGGCTTGACATTTGGACTTGTTGGACACATCAAAGAACACATGCATGCAGGACTACACCAAGCAGCTGCGTCCATGTTGCCACAATGGTGATGCTGGTTTACTGACAAAGCAATACCTGAGTTCCTGCCACCGTAAAGTCCCCCTTGTCAGTAGCTGAGAGCAGTTGGTGAATGCTCATTCAGCTGTAGCAGAGAAACACAGTCTAACATCTGCCCATAAACACCGTGGTTCATAGAATCACAGAATCTGTGAGGTTGGAAGGGACCTTTAAATGTCCACTGGTCCAACCCCCATGCAATTGGCAGGGACACCTTTAGCTAGATCAGGTTACTCACAGATTCATCAAGCCTGACCTTGAATATCTCCAGGGATGTGGCCTCCACCAACTCTCTGGGCAACCTGTGCCAGTGCCTCACCACTCTCACAGTGAAGAATTTCTTCCTAATGTCCAATTAGGTACATTACCCTGTTCTAGTTTAAAACCATTACCCCTCATCCTATTGCTACATGTCCTTACAAACAACCCTTACCTAACTTTCCTGTAGGGCCACTTCAGTTGTCCGAGTTGCTCTCTGGCCTTGGGTAGATCTTCATAATCTGGCTCTTGTATTAGCTAATTATTTGCTAATTATTAGCTAATTATTTGACTTGTTTAGCTTTTGGGCTGCTGTTTCCAATATACTGTAACTGCAATATACCACAGCAGTTATTGGCAAATGAACGGTAAAAGTGCAGGGAATTGTGGAAATAATCTTCTACATCTATCTTACACATAAGTGGAAAGCAATGATCTCTCTCCTTTTCTGATGGTGAATATTATATTTTTATTCAAGTGCAGAGAGAAGCTTGGAGGGGGAAAAAGGCAAAGACATTATCTCTCCCTATTATTCCTTTCTTTATTTGTATTTCTGACAGTCAGAAGAGTTGGGCAATTTTCCAAATAAAAGTTGATTATTTTTTTCCTTTCCCTAGAAAGTGAGAATTTATCAAAAACTGAATCTCTGTACAACAAGTACATTCCTGGAGGTTTTTCACATTGTATAAAGACATAATCAGTGGGCAGAAAAGAAGGGACAATAAAAGACTGTGGTGGGCTGACCCTGGCTGGAGGCAAGGTGTGACCCAAAGCTGCTCTATCACTGTTCTCCTCAGCTGGGCAGAGGAAAGGAGATATAATGAAAGGCTCCTGGTTTGAGATAAGGGCAGGGGGATGATCACTTCCCTAGTCATACTCAGTACACAGTTCTTGATACAGACCAGGATGCCATTGGCCTTCTTGGCCACCTGGGCACACTTCTGGCTCATGTTCAGCTGGTTGTATATCACCACCCCAGGTCCCTCTTTTACGGGCAGCTCTCCAGCCACTCTGCCCCAATCCTGTACCTCTCTATGCAGTTCACATCCAAAAGCCACTGCATTCTTACGGACTTAAATATTCCCTTTTGACTTAAAAATGCTTCTGATTCAAAGAGGAAGGACATATTTGCAAGGTGGACAAGCTTGCAAAATGCTGCACATACTGCTGAAAACTCAAGATGGTGGTCAAGATAAGAAGATACTTTGATTTTGACTAAATCACAAGATAGAAGGATCTCCTGTACCTAAGATTAAGGCAAGAGGTCTGAGTATTTTGACAAAAGCAGTCAACTGCAATCCTAGAGTTTCGAATCAGGTAACCTGGGTTTAGGGTATTTTCAGAAAGCCAGCCAGCCAGAGAACACTGTTGAGTCTGGTCCTATAATGGGGAAAAATTCATATAGCAACACAGACTGCTTGAGTATTTCCCCTGTTCCAGTTCAGCTCGCAGCCCCAGCTGACCAGGAAGCCTTGCTTGTTGAGCTCATGTTTCATGCATGCCTAATAAGATAATGAATTTAAGAAGATGCATGGAACTCCAAAAATTTTCTCCTTTCAAGCCACAGCATGTAACATTTCAAAGATCTACCTGTTCTCCCAAACTCCAGACCAACTGATAGGTGCATAGAAAGAGTTAAATCACATAAGATGGCTGAGCTGATTAAACCTTGCTGTTACCAGAGAGAAGACTTCTCTGTCTGCTTATGGCCTGCTGTATAAACCTGCCCTCTCTTTTGTACCTGCTGTGAGAGCTTCAGTAAACTTTTTGTCTATCTACTCACTTCTCCTGAGTATTTGTGCCTTTCAGTGTCCTCAGAGAGTGGCTTCCTCTCATTTTCTCAGTAGGGTAGTGTCTGAGGTTCAGAGATTAGCTGCTGCTTTCTTTGTACTCTGCTCTGTCTCCCAGTCACATGACAATGACCAGAAGTGCTCTTCACTGCCCATTGCTTGAAAGGGTTTTTGTCCCAAAGCCCAGCGGTACCTTGATCTCCACTGTGGAATGGGCACAATAATGCAGCTGGCAGGACAGAGTCTGTGTCCATGTGGTATTTAAAGTGTATGAAGCTGGAAAGGTTTGATTTGGAACCTGCAATGATGTATCGCTGGAAACAGTCCCTGGTATGTAAGACAGCAGCTTTAAGCTAAGGATACCTACCACCCTCTGGATTTAGCATGTTGAAGCAACATCTGTCCAAGGAGCAAAGACACCCTGGACTTCCGTGTTGGCTTCTCTTAGAAGAGGGATGTGACACCTGGTGACACTTAAATGTAGGAGCAGCCCAGGCTGAGGTACACTGTCTAGGGCTGAAATGTTTCCAAAACCACCTGTAGTTACAGTGGGGCTTGTGTGGGCCTGTTGTTGTTGTCGTCCCCCCTTTAGTACTACTACTATGAAATAAAGAATTGGAGCTGGGAAGGCACTGGGGTTTCTGTTTCACACTGAATGTGTTACTTTTCCCAGCCTGGGCAAAATACCAGTTTTTCAGTTGGGTGACAAAGCCTCAAAAAAGTGTAAACCAAGCCCTTGTTCCATCTTAAATATTAAGTTGCATCTTATGTTTGGATGCTATGCTTTGATTTTGTTGTTGTTCTTTAACTTTTAAAATTGACCTCTTTGCAAATAAATACATACTTAAATACTAAAGAATGTTAAAAGAAGTGACAATTTCTGGTTAGCATGAGACTGGTCTCTGTCACAACAGGTTGCATTCATACCACACAGTATGATTGTCCAATGCAAATACAATCATTTCATCCAGGCATCTCTTTTCACCAGCTTTAGCATGTGTTCTGAAAGATGTCTGGAATTTGGGATCCAAGCCTGAGGTCAGTAATACAACTAGACTGGTAAGGATGTTTCTCTGTACTTCCCTGAATAACAAGAAATCATTTACATGTTAGTAGATGGAAGTTAGTGCTAAATCAGGGCTTTCCTCTCTGCCCAATATGGTCATAGACATTTGTCTGGAGACTGTATTTATTATCCAGAAATCCACATGGTGGCATGTGGTCTTACTTATCTTGGGGATAAGGACAGATACACTGCATCAAACCCTGTCGTGGTATCCCATTCATTCAAACATGTTTCTGTTTCTAGACTTCACAAGCAGATTAATCTCACAGTTCTTTAACTTCTTTGATTGTAAGGTAGTCTTTGTTCTGATCCAACCCTGGTTTTCTTAGCTAAAGGAGGCATGGAAGAGAAATAATATGCTAGTGAATTTCCTGCTCAAACCGCAGGCTGGGCAGTCTTTTCAGACACATAAAGCATCAGCTGTAGCTAATACTACAGAAATCTGGCTGTTTGCATCTCTTGGGTGGAACAATCCCTGTAGCTGCTTTGGCTGAAAAACTGACTCCAGGATTTGGAAGAGGCAATTACCTGGCTTCCTCTTCTTCTGTGACTGCTGTAGACACTGCAGTACCTGAGGGTGTGTGTCTAAACATTTCATGAGCTCTCAGTTCTGCTATCAAATCTTGCCATTCTCTGACTAGAACAGACCCTATATGAGGACATAACCAACTCTTTTTTTGGCTCTGGATTTATGTTAAATTGAGTTCTTCTTTATTTAGGTGATGTTTTAGGGACACTGTTCTAGAAAGGTTTAGGCATTCCTTTCCACGTGAAGTTTTGCTGTTACTGCTGTTGGCGGGGACACGGGAAGGGAGAGAGGGTGGGGAAAGGTAGAGTTGGAAAGGGGAGGGCAGACATTAAAGTAATCTGTGAAGGACTTTGATGTCCTATTTCATGTTTCAGAAGGAAAAATGTGTCTCCATTCTTAGCATCCAGGTAAGAGATAAAAAGTAGTACTATAAGAAGGAAAACTATTAGACATGAAAAGGTTGATGTGTCAAAAGAAATCTAGCAAATTCCTAACAGAAGATTACCCCTTAATATCCGTCATTAGGATACAACCTGATACGGTTGCTGGTTATTGCCAAAATGTGTCAAACTTATATTGTGAAAGAAAATCACTGTAAGTTCCATGGCAATACAGACTCTCCAACATTGTGGTAGGTATCAGGCAGTACATCTGGAACATTCATCAAGCACTGCAGTACATCATATGACACAAATCAGAATTGTATTTAGCCATAATCTTGGGCATATTAACTCTTGCATCATGTGAGGAGGCAGCCAATCCATTATATACCAACTGCTGACCTTGAAACAGACATATTCTTTCTTCCTCTGTCCACACTGTCTGGAAAACATTTGTGATCATGCACATTCGGAAGAGGTGACAGCAAGGAGGATGACTTTTATTTGATGTACTTTTTGCAATTCTGCCCCTTTCTGAAGATGTCATACATTGATATGACATATTGTATGTTTTGAAATTATAACTTTAAACGTTTTGTTCTGTTACTGTTGATAGCATTAGCATCTTTTAGCACATTCTGGAACTTAAAAAAACCCCAAAACCCATGGTAAAATGCACATTGTGAAAAAGGTAAATGTTTTGTTGGAATTTTCCTAATTAAAAAAAAAAAAAAAGACAAAAAAGAAATTAGAGCCTTTAAAATATTTTCAGTTTTATTATGGCAAAGCATTTAATAAATGTCAAAAACAGCCTTTGATTTAGCTTATAAACTTATTATACTACTCCAATATGCTGTATGTGTATATATTATAACATATTAGTATACACTTAGTATTCTGCCTTTAAGGTTCTATAATAGAGTGCTCGCTTTGAGAACAGGATGTTTTGATGGTGTTGGAAAATGTTTATACTTTATGAAATGAGTGTTTTCATATCTTAATTTCACGGTAAGTACACGAATATTATGACTTTTTGCTTCTATATGAGGTAATACTTGTCAGGTGTCGGCAATGTCTTCAGGACACAGGGGCTTTCTTGGCCGGTTCGTGCGGGACTAACAAGTTCTCCCACAAGATGGCAGCGAAGAGTTGTGAAAGTTGCTGGAAGGAAGTCCGGGGACACAGAAAAAAAACCCCAGCCACCCCTCTGTGGAAACAGAAGGCAGAGGTTTGATAAGCCGGCGAGAACATGGGTATTACAGAGTTACAGGGAAAGTTCCAGCTTTACTTCACTCTTCTGTGGCCAGACTAACCCCTATTTTATTTTAACTAAGATCATATACCCATGGTGCTTTTTGATAGCAAGCTGAAATTGGCTGCCAGAACTCATTACAATCACATGTGTTATTTTTTTTAACTGAACCATAAGTGTTTGTGCTTAGATTTCTCTCTCACACACCTATTTTTATATTCATATACCTGCGAAGTGTTCATATATGAAGTCTGCTATTAATGAGTAGTAACGACTCCAAAATTGTTTTGCCTGGAAAAGACACTGCGAGTGACAGAAAAGGAGAAAGTCACCACACATTTAATGACAAATAAATATTACAAAAGTGGTATTTTATTAAAAATATTGATTCATAATTTATTATTCCAGATCTTATGAATCTCACTGCAATCAGCATTACAAAATTGGTAAGTTGTGAAATGCTGCATAGCTGTGAGTTGCTATAAACGTACAACAAAACAGCCAGTTCGATCATGATGGGAACGTTCATCAGAACGCACACAGTGATCTTCCCTGTCCCTAACTGAGAAATGCGAACGCATCTTCCCACCATCATCATAAAAATCCTGCAATTATTTTCATGTCCGACTTAATCTAAGCTCGGCAAGAAAAAAAGCGGGAGTAGGGAAGCCAAAATAGCAAACCCTTCAGAAAAAATAAATGGTTCTTTTTTGCATGAAGCAGGGCAGCTTGTACTGTGCATCTGTCTGAGCACACAAATACATGTGCACACAAAAACGCTCGCTCTCTTTCCAATTTTTTCTGTTAGGAAATAGGGTTTGTTGGAACATCTGTATTCTTACCTGTGGATACTACTTTACTGTGAGAACACAAAGGAAAAACATTTGCTGAAGATGTCGGTAGGTCTCCATCTTTGAGAAGCAGCAGACACAGGAATGATGACAGCTTATGGTGTTTCAGGAGCTGCCTAATGTGATTTAGGCACCTTCCTAAATCATAGCTATCTATGAAGGGTGGCAGATACACTAAAGGCACTATAAAGCCTTCCTGTGGGATTTGTGTGAGCAGATGACTATCTAAATAGATCACAACTACATTTAGGAATGGTCATTCAGCAATTATGGCTTGGACTCATCAAGCACATACCCTCACTGATAAAGGCTCACATTTGGATACTTGTGGCTTTCCAAAACGTGAGCGAGGTGGCTGAGGATGTCCGCTTTCCAGCAAAGCAAAGAATTGTAACTGAGACAGCAAATAGGCTCTTGGTACTTTCTTCTGACATTACAAAGTCAATTTTCTACTTCACAGCTTCAAGATGGGTGTCAAACAAGGTGATATTATTGGAATGTCAAGTCAAGCATCAGCTTGTTCTTCAGAAGTGAGGGGAGTTGTCAAACAGGTTCAAAGCCAGCAATGCACCAGACTTTGAAAGAAGTGATTCACTTTCTCCACTGCTGTAGAGTGGGCAAGGAGAGGTATGGTGCAGTGCTGGGGACAGTAAAAGCTTGAGCTGAGGTTTTGTTGCCCCTTAAATCACCCTGGCTGTCTTTCTGTCACTGTTACTCTGTCTGAGCTTTGAAGTACTGTGATTTACAGAAATACACGGTTAGAGCTCCAAAACACCGCAGAAGTCATCTCCCTAGCATTGAGCAAAAACGGATGTAAGCCATGGCTTACACTGATTGCCTAAGGTGCTGGGAAAAGAATTCCAGTGGGAAGGATGTTCCACAATTCACCCAAAACATCCCTGCTGTAAGAGTTTGAGACCTCTTGTTAATCTCTTGCATAGCTTTCCTTAAAATCTCTCTCATGTATTTGAGATCTGTTGTGCTGCCATTGACATGCAGGAAGAACAAATGGTCATGATTCTCTTTCTAAAAAAGGTGCACTCATTGGAGGAAAATCGCCTACTTGTCTTCTTTTTATCTTACATTAAATGAAATCTAGTATTCTTTCAACACCTTGCCACTTGTTTTTTGTAAGCCTGTTATGAACTCTTTCTATCTTATCACTACATTTTTGCCAACATGGTGCCTGAAACCAGATGCAGTGGTATTCATGGGGTTCAGTGCTTCTGACTTCGCAGAGGAAGGAGTTCCTAGCAAAGTTTTTGCTGAAATGGCATTTCTTATAATTTGGGATTGGGGGTGTGTGTGTGTTTCATTACTGGCTAATGACCAAATTCTCATGCTGTGTCACTGCTTCATCCTTTGAGGCTGATTTATATTTCCTGTAGATCTGTTTCTTGATCTTGACCACAATAACTTCTTTCTTCTTCATGACAGTTCAAGGCTTTCCTGCTCCATGCAAATTTTTATCTGCATTTGCTAAGACTTAGATCCCACCCCAGCTGAAATCATCAAGAGTTGTACTACTTTCATCAATGAAAGTTAAATTAAGATCTGAATGCCTAAAAGCTAATTGAAGCATCATTTAAGTATGACACTGGCAAATGCAAATCAGGTACAGGCTATATCCTGTCATTTTCTTGGTATGCTTTCGATTTTACCTCCTACTGAACAAAACTGACTGTCAGATACTTTAATGTTTTCAAAAACACTTTGTTGCAACATAGAAAGACAGAGGATTGTCTTTGTTGAAGTGAAAGCTTACTTTACATGTTAGATGTGCTTTTTGACTCATTAGTGTCAAGCTGACACTGGTGTTTGGATGACTCAAACAAGAATGGGAAGCATCTGATTTCCATAAATGCCTTGGTTTATTGCACTGGAGTAAGTTGTTTTGATCTTTTTTCATTAAGGTTGCTTCTTTTAAAGTATACCATCATAAATCATGACTGTGTGTGTAGATTCTCTCCCTTTCTGAGATTTTTAGGCTGACTTTGGACCTTCAGGTGTATCTAAAGGCAGACAAAGAAAGACGTTATAATGTATAACTACATAGCTGTGCAATGTAGTTAAAAGCAAACCAAATAGATCATAGTTTGTGCACATCAGTTTATCAGAAGAAAAATACATATTGGCTCCTGAAATGAAGTGTCTGCAAGAAAAAACCACAGAAGCTGAAGTTAAAAAGAAGTAGCTTAAAATGAATTTTCACTTTTCTTCTGCCATGGTATCATCTCTTTGACACAGGATTTATCTCATCCAAATGGTCACCAACAGTGCTCTACTATAAACAAGTCATTTTCTTGCCTTTTCCAGGTCTCTACTAGAGCATCCTGAAGTGTTTGAAATTTTTACATCCATTGTGAGTTGACTTAAGACGCTTTTAACTGCAATGTCACAAAAAGAAACTACAGTCATAAAGTCCCCATGAAGCTTTGTTTGGAAATATATTTGTATAAAATCTGGATCCCTGACAAATTTAGTAGCATAGCAACTAATCTGTTGCAAAGTAGGATTGAAGGATGTAGGGATGGAGGCGACATTGGTGCTTTTGATTCTTCAAAGTGTGAAAATGACGTACACCTCTGACATAATATTTTGGGTGTTGTTTGCATGAGGTGGCTTGGAGCTAAGCAAGATGGAACAAATGGACTTGGCATGCTCTTCTTCCAAATTTCTGATGAGGAAGGTGGATTACAAATTGAAGGGAATGGTGATGAAACGGATCATATATCTAATTACGTTACTTTTTGTAGCTACAGAAGCATAAATAGAACAAAAATTGCTCAGCTTTCTACATTGGAAAATAATGTTATCTTGTTTGTATTACACTTTAAACACCAAAAGAACCAATATGGAAAATTTCAGTAATTCTTGTTCTCAAGTCCTGGTTTTGGGAAGGAAAAGGCTGAATCTAGCATGTGAATCAGGCTTATATCTTAAAGAAAGTGAACAGATTAATTTAAAGCCCCATTTTACTTTGAAAATGAATAGACTGTGTGGTCTCATGGGCATTTTATTTACCTCTGGATCATTTTTTAATCTGAGCCATTTACAAATAGCATTGAAATATTTTATGATTGCTGGTTCTGAAAAGTTCTTGGAACTTGAAAGCTTGCCCTTTATATTTATGTTAGAGAAATAAGTATTCTGAGATCATTTCCCAACTAATCTGTTGATAGCAAGTCAGAAGAGGGTCTAACTCATTCTCCCAACTATGTTCATATACTAATAGGAAAGGAATAAAAGCATTTTGTTCACATAATGCTATCAGCTGCTCTCTGAATACAAATAAGGACTAGAGTTACTAGTACTTTTATCATGACTTTCTAAATTAGAACTTTTATAAGTAGTGCAAGCTAATTAAAGAGGAGAAAAGAGCAAATTTGGTATGACTTTTATGTGGATTCAGTAGTCCTGTTTCACTTTTAACCTACAGCTGAAGTAAAATGTTTCCTCTCTCCCTCAGGTAGTTTCAGAATATCAGCCTGCATTTGAATGAGTCTAAGACTTCTAAGCTCTACCTTCCACTGTTTGAGAGGCTCCATATGTTTAATTATTGCTTACAAGTTTAAGACGTACATCAGGATATATGATTCTATGATTTTATGATATGTAAAAACTTCATAAGTTTCAGTAGAAACACAGAGCAAGAAGACAATGCTGCCTCCAAAGAGATTATTGCCTTCTCTGAGGAAAGTTGCATGGAGTCAATGTTAATTTTAAAATTTTAATTTAAATAGAATGTATAGGGACAATTTCGCCTTTATCCCTGGTTATGTTGTGAGAAATATTTGCATTTTTCCAACAGTTTTATTATCAAACTAGGCCATTCTGAAAAAGCCACAGGGAAACAAAAGAAAACAAAAGAAAACAAAAGAAAACAAAACAAAACACTTGGATATAAATGCTACAAACCCATGTTTTTATATCTGCCAAGTTTTGCCTGGTTTTACATCAAAATAATGTGAAACTACAAATTTCTTACTGTACCACTCTTCAGAAACAGCCTCTCAGAGGACTACTTTAGAAAAGAAGAGCAAAAACCTGGATGTGTATATTCCCTACCAAGATTCTCTTTAAAGTTTTGTTTTAACAGGTTTTCTAGACTTTTTCCCCCCATCTCTCTAGACTTTTACAGAATAAAGCCTTTCAGCCAAAAGACTAAAATCCTGAATTGAGCACCTGTCCATTAAATCCTCCTGAGTTTTAATTGCAGTGTAGTAGTAAGGGCTCTCTCACTTTTGATAAGAAATATTAGTGAGGTATTCTCAACATACAATTCATTCTTGGAAAGCTGTCCTCTGCTTGCTTGGCAAAGAAACTCTCTACTTTCCTTACTAATCATGACACATAACCAGTTCAGAAAGCACTTCTCATCTTCAAAGTATTAAGGTGAAGGGATGGTGAGGTTTAGGGCCTAATTCTGCTTGGAGTTGCCTACATTCAGCTTTTGGTGCTGACAGGCATGTTTACGTAGTTGGTAATTTGACACTGGCTTTAGCCCCCCACAAATGCCTGCCACAAGCTTCTGTGTAAATTAAAACTAGACCTGAACCCCAGTCTGAATCCCACCACCACCTTTCCTGGTGTACCAGGGCTAGCAGATCACCCTGACTGCATCCTGGCCACCAGGCTGACCACCTTGACCACTGCTTCACTGTGCCCTGAGACACTAGCATCCTCACTCCTGAGTTTCTGATTGCAAAACAGAGACAGCCAGTGCTCCAGCAATCACAGGGAAGTACTGCTCCTTCTTCAACCAAATGAGGTTCAGCCTTCTGCAGCCTTCAGAGGGTGATAACTTCTCACTGGGCTACATGATCAAAAGCAAAAATAAACTAGCATACTATATTGTATCCATTTAACTGAAATGAGATGTGTCACCAATTCTAATATTGTAGTATATGTAGTAGCAGATAGAATATGTGATAAATTTTCAGGCAAACTTTATGAAGCTGTGTTATGCCTCCTGTATCATACATAATACGTGACAACTGCAATAAAATGTCCTAACTAAACAGTTAGGTACGTAGTTCAGCAAGCAGCATGACTGACATGTAAACCTCAGCACTGTACTGCCAGGAATTCTTTTTATTGCAGGCTCTTTTCCTTACCTAATCTACTTTGTTGTCATTGACAAATTGTTTACTTTACCTGTGCCTCAGTTTCTTTAACTGTAAGGTAAGGAAATTCACAGTTATCAATGTACTTAAAAGTCTCTGGACAAATTCACTGTCTTGTAGAGCTAATTCCTATCAGCGGTTATCAGCAGTGGCAAAACTTTACAGGCAAAAAGATTTCTCCAGGTGCAAGATATACTGCAGTATGAGACTCTCTGTGATTGCAGAAGAAATTGCATTGACCTAATGTTCCTTGACACATGATTGTTTTCATATGGGTGGTATGATACTGCTAGACCTAAAAGACCAAACACTGTCCCGAGGGTGACTGCCAAACCTCAAGCCAGTAATGACATACGCATCTAAACAGAAGTACTTCAATATGTATAAATTTGCCCTTATAATATAAATGACATCTGGAGACTAAAGCCTAGATATGTATTGACAGTGACTGACAGTTTCCACACAATTTCTATAAAAGTATTACAACTGAAGGGAAAACATTAGGGAAGAAAATATTTGACATACAAACAAACCAACCAACCAACCAACAAACAAACCCTAAAGCATCTAATTTCCTCTTACTCGGGTGGAAACACACAGCCCCAAATTAAACTGCATTTCCTTCAGTGTATAGATTCAGTGACAGACATTTCATGCCATCCTCTGAAGAACAGAAAGAAAGAGTAGTTTGAAATATTTTTCAATATTTCCCATGCTTTATAGTGTAACCCATGTATCTGTGTTATGCTGGTGTTTTCAAGCACTGCTGATCACAGTATGTCAGGCATTGCCCTCTCTACAGAAAGTCTACCTGCTCCCTATTTTGCATTAGATTTAGAAGAATATAGTAGTCCACCCAAAACGCTTAACCTGGACTTCTGTTTCTGACTGCCAGGAGCTCTGCACAACACTCCTGGTGGAGCTCTTACTATGAAACAAAGTCTTTTCCTACTGACTGCTTTAAAATTCACTTTTTCTCCTCTGTCTTTGAAATTCAGTTGATTTGTGAGTGGAGGATTGCTTTCATGAAGTGTTGAGAGGCCCCTGCGAGAACTCTGATCTGCAGAAGAATGTGCTGGAGTTTTTTGATCAGTGCCTTTGTTTTCTGGTTTGGATCCTGAATTTATCAGCTTGACAAGGTGTTTGGTTTTTTTGGTTTTGTTTTAATATGTTTCTCCTTTTATATTCAAATTCTCCATGCTATTTAGCAGGGACTGATGTATTCTCTGGCACTCTCAGGGTAATTGCGTGGATAGGGAGGAAGAGCTCTTTATTTTCAGAGACTTTCTGATATCAATATTGAATTTAGTGAACTCTACCTGCACTGCAAAACGACCTTGCATTTCGTTAAGGTAAGCATGTAGACAAGTGGGTACTGAAGCACTCAGCTTGTGGTGTAGTTGTAGTTAACATCAAAATACTCTGGATAATTTGTGGACTCGGTGTTCAAAACAAGCGTGGGATGGTTATTTTGCACCCTAAAGAAATTACCTGCAGATAATTGACCAGGGGTATGTCATAGCATCTCACTGGTACTCAAGATATGTAAGAAAATGCATATTCTTGGAAGTTATATTGCCCCAGTTTTCTGTAGTCCTTCACCTGAGGCTTGCTATACCCAAATCAGAGGATACTCCTCTCTTGGCTGGCTTTCCCTCCTGTGCTAGGTGGACATGAGTACACTGCAGGACTCCATTCCCAGAGTGCTATGGCTATCCTTCCCTGGGTGGCTGGCACTTCTGTGCCCCTGGGTGCAGATGGAGGGGCATCCTCCTCCAGAGCTATCCCTCCAAGCAGTTTTCTCTGAAGATCAGCTCTTGACCCTCACAAGCCTTCAAGTGCCTGTAACACACACTCGAAGCAGATTTCAGGGGAGCGTTAGAAACGTAATGTTTTGCAGATCCTTGCAAGTATCTCAAAGGAGTTCAAGAGGAGTGGTAAAATAACTGGAAACCTCCCTGAAGTGTCTGGTTGCTGCCTGCAGGACAGTCAAGAAGCAATGAAGACAATGTATTTGATTTTATTGGTGAAAGTCCTTTCTTTCTGTTCATTTGGATGTTTTACTCATATTTTAGTTTACTGGAAATTGTATTCATATGCTTCTATTTTGCTATCCATAAAGATATTTTGTTATCCTGTGACCAGGTTCTTGGTCAGCTTACTGACAAGTTTGAAAACAGGATTATCCATTGTCCCCCTGCTGTGAAGTTAATTTTCAGTGTAGCCACCTGGGCTTTTGGAATTTTCTTTAAGTCTGCCCTACCCTTCATGTTTGGTCCCTTGCCTCAGTTTCCCCATTACTTAATATTTATTTAGGGTTTCTAATGTCAGTTGATCGCATTCAATGTTCTGCTACATTGGTGTGCAATATGAAGTACAAAACTGTCCTTAACCCCAAAATAATAATTAAATATAATGAATTCTTTAAGCAGTCTATTCAAATAAAATGTGAATCTTCAACTTGTACTTACCCTGTAGCCTAAGCCAGTATCCAGCATTATCTGCAGTCCTGCAACCACTTCAAAAACACCCTAGTGAGTGAATCTGACTTCAGTGTTGCCATAGTGTTTCTGAAAGGAAAAGTGAAAAGGCAAAGTCACTTGAGAACTGATTCAAACTTCACTGACCACAAAACACTTCTGAGAGACATACCTGCATTTTGTCCAGGAGGACCAGCTGGGTGCAAAGCTCCAGTATTGTAGAGTTTAAACTAATTTAATCAGCATAGATATAGTTATCTTAGTAGGGATTACTCTTGAACAGAAGAAGGAAAGAGCAGTTTTAAGAGGCATCAGTATCGAAGTCCATACTGCTGTATTGATAAGGGGAAGGGGTGTGGAGAGAGAAAGAAAGCAATTGCAACTAACAGTATGATGATGGTATAAAATCTGTAAAGGGCAACTTTCAATGACATGGAAAGTATTAACTGCATGCTAACATTTTATTAACTATAGTTGCCTTGTCCTTTAAAACTCTTACCTTAAGAAATATTTCATACTTGCAACTCCAATAGGTGAAGCAGTTCTCCAGCAGATCCCAAATCACGTCCCAGGAAATTAATCTTCTACTGCTTAGGGGCAAAGAGTCCAGATCAACCAGAACTTTGAATTTGTCTTGAATTTTCACTCAGGTAAACATAATTAGAAAATGATAAAACTTGGTAAATTAACTTTCATGTGGAAACCTCCCCACAATTTCCTCCCTAAAAGTGAAGAGGGAATATACATTAGTATGCTTTTCTCAATGACATAAATACATATTTAAATGTGATAATAGTAGCAGCAAAGGGAAAATGGCATTTGCAGTTAAAATCCTGCTTGAAATGAATGTGGGTAGAAAAGATAGAAAAAGACAGGAATGTCTTATTTTATGGTGCTGAATTGGAAGTTTTAAGTGTTTGTATTTATTTTCATATAGTGTTTGTTATTATTAAAAGCCTGAAGTTTCTGTTGCTGGACCCTTTAAATAATAGAAATATTAAGGCAACAGACACAACACAAATGGCATTGGGGTAGAACTACCTACAGCCTAATAAAGCTTTATTAGGCTGTAGGTAGTTCTATCCCAATGCCATTTGCTATTTGCTAGGTTTAATACCATAACATTGTCATCATTTTATTAATTCAGTTAGCTCCTGCTTTCCAATATACTGTGTGTGGGAACTTCCTTCTTCATGCATATTTACAGCAGTGAGCCTGAAAAGGACTCCTGTTAAATACCTGGTGCCTTACAGGAGACTTGTTTCTTGATTTTTCAGGTTTTACATTAAAGTAAGTCATTATAGCGTAAAGTAATGAAGAACAACATTTGTATTAAACTGTAGATGCATTTATTGAATGATGCAAAAGTTCAGGCATCACTTTGGGAAAGAGATGGAGTATCTCGTTGAGATCAATTTTTATTTTTTTAACAAAACCAAGAAAATTTCTCCAGCATAATTTGAAAACTTGGTATCTATGCTGGCCTCAAAAGGAATAGAGAGTTAGTTCACTGTTATTGCTCTCTTTAAGGTGCTTTTGTCCTGGTTTTTTTTTGTGATTCAACCCTGGCTGGAGGCCAGATATCACCACAGTCACTTTATCACTCCCCTTTTCAGCTGTACAGGGGAGAAAATATATATTGAGAGGCTTAGGAGTCGAGATAAGAACAGGGAAATATCATTCTGCAATTAGTGTCATGGGCAAAACAGACAACATTGAATTAAAATAAACATCTAATTTATTACACTACACTACACACCCAGTGAAACCAGAGTCGGATAATGAGAAGTACAGCCAGATCTTAAAGCACCTCCCTTCACCCCTCCCTTCTTAGCAGACTTCAGTCATTACTTCACTCCCTTCTTCACCCCACATTGTGGCACAGGGAGGGGCAGAGAATGGGGGCTTCTGTCAGTTCCTCACAAGTTGTTTTCCTTCTTAGCTGGGTGGGGGACATTCCTCACAGCCTTCCCCTGCTGCAGTGTGGTGTCCCACCCACAGGAGACAGTCCTTCATGAACTTCTCCAGTGTGAGTCCTTTCCCATGGGGCTTCAGCTCTTCACCATCTGCCCCAGTGTGGGTCACTGCTATGGGGTGCAGTCACAAATCACAGAATGTTTCTCAGTCTCTCAGGCCCAGACTGCTCCAGCCTGGTCCTCCACGGAGTCACCACCAAGCTTCCTCAGCAAACCTGCTCCAGTGTGGGTCTCTCTCTCTCTCCACAGGCTGCAGGTCCTGCCAGGGGCTTGCTCCAACATGGGTCACAGTGTCTTCCATATGTCTCCACCCACTCCAGTGTGGTGCTGCAAGTGTGGTGTTACTGTAGTGCCTGGAGTGCCTCCTCCCCTGTCCCCATTCACTGATCTTGGTGTCTGCACAGTTTCTTACATCTTCTCAGTCCCTTCTCTGGTGGCAAAAAGTGGCCACTTGCATTTTTTTTCTCCTAAATGTGATTCCCAGAGGCACTGTGGCCATCGCTGATGGGCTCAGCCTCGGTCAGCTGCAGGTCTGTCCTTCAGCCCACCTGGTCTTTGCTCTGTCTGACCTAGGGGAAGCTTCTAGCTGCTTCTTGCAGAAGCCACTCCTTCAGCCTGCCCGCCCCCCATGGCCCCTACCAGAACCCCCACCACGCAAAAGCACAACAGTTTTAACATCCAATCCTTAATTGCTTTTTTGTAAAGGACTTCATCAAGCACTTCCATTCCTCACATGCAACAGTACCTTCTGAGGCATAACTTACATGCTTACCATGAAGAAAGGTTTAATATGCAGAATTATATCTCTCAGAAAGGAAGGACCCTGGACATCTCATCATGATTTGCTACAAGTTCAAGGAGCTTGACTGCTGCAATGCAATAAATCACAGTTGCAAGCTGTCTTTTGACATCTAGATTCTATAGGCAGTGAAATGAGAGAAGCAAAAGATGATCTGGAGGCATGTGCATTCTGCATATGCCCAACATCTCTCGGAGTGGAAGTTCTAGACCAGCCCTAGTGGGGACATAGGCTTGACTGTGTTTGATGCTATATGTTCCGTAAAGTTAATCTGCTTCCCCTCACAGAACAAGAAAGTGAGCTCATCTCCAGAACAGCATTTTCAGTGTCCTTAAAAATTTGCTTGCTTTTGGGGCTTACAGCTGATACACAATAATCTGGTATCTGAAATCACTGTCGTGTTGTCTGGGATCATCTCCCAGTTTTTGGCTGTGTTGTTATAATGTGTTAAAGTGTTTCACACAAAGTTCTCTCTATGTACACACACCATTTCTTACACTTGCCAAACTCCTGGCTACTTTCAGGCAAAAGATTGTGGGCCATATAGTCTCACCCAGAAGGGTAGAATTTTGGCTCTTAGACTGCCATTTTATTTGGCTCTTACACTGCCATATTATAAAGTTAGTGATGAGTCAATATCCTTTTTTATTTTGTACTTGCACAACAGACATCAAAATAGAGATATGATCTGTGAAATGAGTTCTCAGGTACTTGATTACCAATCAGTGATAAACTGATCACTTTCAAATAAGTGCTAGAGCATTGGCATCAGAGGTATCTGTATATTTCCATGCTCTCCAATCATTCTGGTTTCTTCTAATTGTTGTGTAGCGGTCAACTAACATTTTTTCAAAGTTAAAGTGTATTTCAGACTCAATTCCAGCTTATGTAAGCTTGGTCAGGGGTGAAACTGGGTAGTGAGGTTTTTTCATCATGTACAAATAGGGTAGCTCTGCTAGGTCCAACTGTAGTGCGTGACTTCACCAGGAACATGGAAAGGGACATGCTGTGGATGCATTGCTGCTCACAGACCACCAACATCTCACCAGCTTAAAACTACCTGACAACTCTTGGTGGGCTTGGTGACCTACTTGTGGGGTGGCTCACTTTCCTGACCCCATGCAAGACGTCCTGTGCAACAAGAGAGGAGAGAAGAAGTGCAGCTGAACTCAGGGTACAGAGAAGAGGCTACCTTAGCACATGCACAATTCCTGCCTGCCATGAGAAGGGGTCTGGCTTTCCCAAGCCCTCTGTGGAAGCACGGGTCTTCTCCTGTACCACATGCTATGCCCAGGGATAGAGCAGGTCTTGGGACACCTGTCAGCTACATGCTGTAGCTCACAAGAGTAAAAGGCCACAAGCCAGGCTGTATATCTGCAGAAGTAGACCAGTGTACTGGATAATGTCCTGGCCATTTCTGCACCCATTGCACCGTGTGAGAGCCTCTTGGACCCTTTTGGGCTGTAAGATTTTAGGTTATAGTTGTGGTTTGTACAGCACACCGCTCTGCTGAGGTACTGACTGAGATCTAATACTGGGTGAATAACAAATAACTGTAACAAAACCTCCAAGATGTCCCTACTGGGATGCAGCGTGGGCGTTGTGCTGTGGAGATAAACAGAGAGGGGCAGTTCAGAATTATCGGTTCTTATTCCATTTATGATCAAAACTAGCGACAAGCTCATCTTCCCCCACGGTGCAAAGCTGGTTCATTAACCCACTGCACTAAGCAGACCTTGCATTGACACCTTGCATTAGTGATTTTTCACGCAGAACCTGTCATTCCAAACAAGAAGCAGGTTTGTGTCCTTGGAGCTGGAACTGGAGAAAATGTCATTGCAATTTAAGCAACAGTGATCAAAAGTAGCTATCTCAAATCATCAGGACTCAGTTCCAGCACTTTATACTAATCCAAAATAAGTAAAGAACATCATGTTCAAAAAAATGTTTTCTGTAAAAGGCTTGACTTTTAAGTCTGTGAGCAAAAATATTCTTTTTGATCTGAGTTCAGTGGTTTCCCTACGTATCGAAAAAGAGTTAGCAGAATAGTTAGTAAATTAAACTGCAATGTAAAATAAAGACAGCACTAGACAACTGTTTCTTCACAGTTTTACCAGCTCAAGAAAGAACCGTGTAGAGAAATTAATAGTGCTCTTAGAACACATGATTTACTAGGTTATCATGGCAAAGTGAAGCAGGGAGGGAGAGGTTATAGACTCTGAGACATGTTTTGCCCTCAGGCTTGAACTCCAGCAACTGGCTAGCTTGGGCAGTGCTCTTTTGGCTCACATGATAGGTTCACTGAAAGATCATTCGTGCTTTCTGTATTAATGACATATTATTGTGTGACATATTTACAAATCTATATGGGAGCTAAAGAGGTGATGGAAGAGTTTCTGCCCTGTACCCTGTGGTGATGAGGAACCAAAATTCTGCACATATTTCAGAGCAAATATAGCGTGTAGGCAAGTAGGCATTGTGTGTAGCTCACTGTGACAGCTGGAACATTTTAAAGAAGTTACAGGTTAAACCTCCATCCTGCAAAATCACTCAGGAGCAGCATCTGCACCTTTCCTAATTGCTAATGAATCCAGCTATACATCTCCAGAACTGGCCACTGGGTTTAAATACAGCTGTTTTTGTAAAATGGTAGGTAGCAAAGAATTTCAGGATCTTTGGTCTCAGTAAGTTTTTGGTCGGTAGACATTTCTGTGATGTTATATTTGCACCCTACTTCAACTAAATGTGGTTGTAAGGATAGGGAGTCAAGTAGGAAAAGGCTATAGCTAAACCTGTCTTTGCTTGTTCATCTTCTACAGTTGTGAACCTGTAGATTATAATGCCAGGTCTTCATTTCAATCTTTGTCTTGCCATATTTACCTAAGTAAGCATGTGCTACCTGAATTGTATAACTCCTGGCTCTGCTCTGATTTATTAACTTCCTATTTCCTCTAGGTTTTTAAATCAGCAGGGGGATATACAAATCAGAAAAAGCATTTACTGCAGAACAATTTTGAGCTCACCAGGGTAAAAATATGTATGCACAAAAATAAAACCTTTGGAAAATATTCAGAAGAGGAGGATGCATGAAATCTCATGCTGAAATGGATCTGGAGCAGGTGAAAGTGCCTGGTGTTATAGTGAAAAAAAAAACCCAAATCCAAACCTGAACCAAATCTGCATTGTGGAGTCTGTACTCCAGGGAAATACTGCCAAGTCCTGTCAGTCAGTAGAAGAGAATAACGTTTTCCAAACAGACTACTTCATTTTTCAACCTACATCATTTTGTGGGTGATGAGTCCAGCTCTCTCCTTGTCGTTCAGTGATTCCCATCCAAGCACACTGCCCTGGGATCAACCTTATTGCAACAACTCCCCTTCGTAAATACTAAACCAAAGCTTTGTCTCAAAGAATGCCAGGACAGCTGTCAAAAGAGGTGAGATTTATTTACAAAGAGAATAAGAAGTAAATGGATGAGTTAGAAGCAGTGGGAAGAGTCATATCTAAAAGTTAATGTAAAATGGAACAAAACTCATGGTGGGCATTTCAGGAATCAGAGTCCTCTGAAATACTAGAATCTACATCAAAGAAAAAAATATTAATCACTAGGTAATGAAATTGTGAGAGAAGCTTTTTGGTTTTATTCTGGAATATGAGCTGGACTGGCTTGCAGGTAATTTCCCTATCTATTCAGCAAAGGAAGATGTAAAAATGTTTATTTCCTACTTGCATTGAGTTGAAGCTGGCATTAAACATGCTGCTAATATTTTATTCTAAACATTCGCTGTTCCCATATTAGCACAAACGTGTTTAAAGACAAAAAAGTAGTCTGAAGTCACAGAGAAAACTATCTTTTGAGATCCTGCTTAACAGATAGCTAGTCTTTATGAATATTTAAATACTCATAATGATTTAGTGTCATGCAAAAGGGACTTATCTGGGCTTACACCTAAGGGTGAACAAACAGCACCAAATGACATTACTGACTCAAAATAGATTATTATCAATTTCTGTTTTGATAACTATACTGGAGATTTAACACCTAGGATAGCGTAAGTGCTGGAAATAAGGAACCAAAGCCATGGCAACTTGATGTTCAATTTTTATCTTTCTAACATGCAGGGAGGTAATTAGATTTTTTTTTTTTTTTTTTTTTATCATGTATAATAGCATTAGTGATCTCTGGATCAGGCATTTCCTGGCAGCTAATGGTGCGTTGGCCTAAGAGTCCCTGGGTTTATCTTAGGCCTTTTACTCTTCCAGCCAGTCATTAGCTGCCAGGAAATGTTTGGCTCAGGGGTCATTATTGCTTAAATATTACCTCTAAAAGCTTCTCATTACTATCAATACATTTTGCTTTTGTAGTATATTAACAGGCCTACGCAGTAATGCAATTAACTATAATAACAAATCAAACAAATAATAAAAGCTCTCCAGGCCAGGGACAGGGCCAAGACAAATTATTTTATTTTGCACATATTTTTAATTTAGGGTTTGATACTGACACCATTATAAATCCAAACAGGAAAAACAAGTATCAAATGACCTACTAGAAGAGAAAGAAGAAAATGAGGAGGAAAAAGAGAGGAAGAAACAGTCTTGTGGAAAGAGAGAGACAGACAAAGAATAGCATAATGCCAAACTTTTAAATGAGGCATTTTACATTCTTGCCAATGAGAAAAGGTACAAGGACATAATACAGTCTGCCAAATAAGCACATATATTTCATCACCAGTAACTGCATTTTGCCTTCTCAGCTTTATGTCTGTAAACAGTGGCTTGTGGCTTGAGGCCACAGTACAAATATTGAACAGGTTGCTCTTTTTGATTTTGTCACAAGTTTCCTGCAAGGAAAGATCTCACATGAAATTCCCAGAAGAAAATAAAAATGAAATGTTGTCTCAGTATGAACAGAAACTTTGTCCCTTTTTCACCTGGCAAGACTGCAGCTCAGTTTCCCTCAGCATCCATTATCATGCATATCTCTTTCATGCTCTCTCCATCAGCCATCATGTTGCACGGTCTTATACACAGTAGTTCAGCTTTTCAAAGAAAGCAGCATGAAAACAAGTGTCAACACATAAGAACTTCTTTCCAGGATAAAGTCATAGGGAAAAATTGTGTTAGAATGCAATTGATGTTGAGAGGAAATATGAGTAAGTTTAAAGAATAAAGTGATTCATAAATACATTATAAGCATTTCTAAAACAGAGTTCAATGTCTTGCAGTAGCTGGTGGCTGTTGCCAATGTATTGTCTCTGAAATGACAATGTTCAGCTAGGAGACTCCAAAGCTCATCTTGTATTATCTTCTGAAGAAAATATGAGCTAGTTCAGTAGCACAGATTTAACCAGATTTTACTGTCAGCAAGAGATGGTCCTGGCACACCCAATCTGACAAGATGTTCGTCTATGAATGGCTGTTGAAACAAGACAATGACACAAAAATATGTCCTTGATAGAATCGCAAAATTATTTAAGTTGGAAAAGACTCTTATGATCATCAAGTCCAACCATTAACCTAGGACTGCCAAGTCCACCACTAAACCAAGTCCCTAAGCACCACATCTACACCTCCAGGGTTGGTGACTCCACCACCTCTCTGGGCAGCCTGTTCAAAAGATTGACAACCCTTTCAGTGGAGAAATTTTTCCTAATATCTAATCTAAACCTCCCCTGGCACAACCTGAGGCCATTTCTTCTTGTCCTATTACTTATTACTTGACTGACTCTTACCTGGCTACACTCTCCTTTCAGGGACTTGTAGAGACTCATCAGGTTTCTCCTCAGCCTCTTTTTCTCCAGGCTAAACAACCCCAGTTCCCTCAGCTGCTCCTCAAAAGGCTTGACTCTAGGCCCTTCACCAGCTTCATTGCCCTTCTTTGGACACACTCCAGCACCTCAGTGTAGTGAGGGGCTCAGAACTGAACACAGAACTTGAGATGTGGCCTCACCAGAGCCAAGTACAGGGGCACAATCACTTCCCTACTCCTGCTGGCCACACTGTTCCCTAATACAAGTCAGGATGCTGTTGTCCTTCTTGACCGCGTGGCCACACTGCTGGCTCATATTCAAAAATACAAAAGCCTGCATGCTTTCTGACTCTTTATATTGAACAATCAAAGAAAGGCATTGCAATATGAAAATACTGTAGTACGCCATGTACTATCCTTATGCAGACATTAGGATGCTGTTGAATTCCTAGCCCAGTTTTTGCAATGTCTTCACAATATTTGCTTCAAATTTTACCCATGTAAGGTGTTTATGAATCCATCAGTGTTCAGCAGCAAGACCTCCCACTGAGACCCATTTTAGCAATGCACTTCTATGAGCCGCAATGCTCATCAACTTTTCAGCAAACTTTGAGTAAATAAGTTCCTAAATTATTCCAGAAGCAGACTTAAAAATGTGCTTAAATTAAGCCTATATAAATTAAAAGTACATTTATGCATCACATGTATCAGGTCTGCTCTATCCTGTTACTATGAGTAAAAAAAAAAAAACCCAAAACATCGATATATGTATTCTGGAGACCACAAAGAGTATATATACTACCTTTGCTACCTTCAATTCTACTTATTTGATTATGTTACAGTATCAGTATAATACTCACACAACACTGAAAAAATCTATTAACTTGGCCCTACACATTATTCTGCAATACTAATTAGAAGTGGCAATTAGTTATTTACTTTAATTTAGATCTGATGTCTATAGGTATGTGATGCAAAGAGGACCCTAAATAACTTCGACTTGCAAGTTTAAAGTTGTTGCCTTAGAAAAAATGCGAGGCAAAATACTAAAATAAGGAGACCAGTACTTCCAAATAGACACATTTTAAAATTAATTTCAAGATAAATTAATTAATCTAATTCAAAATTATCAGAAAAAAATATTGTTATGACATACCTTCTGTGTAGGGAAAGAAAAGTTGCCCACAACCGATCTTTGGAGCAGAAATCCCGATCTTTGGAGCAGAAATAAAACTAGGTGTCCAGCCATCACCTGCACAACCAATGGTTCTCTGAGCCTTGTCATTTGAAACAGACAATTTATCTCAAACCGCTGGCTTTTCATAAGTAGATAAGTATATGAAACTCTCATAGCTCGAGTTTTGACATTGCAAAGACAGCAAGATTACACCCACCTCACTTAGTAAACTGCACTGAGACTACTCACTCAACAGTTAATGGATCAGTTTTAATTAAAAAAACAAAAGTTAGAAGTTTTGGACTTACTGCCATGTTCAGCATTCTAGAGAACAGTCCTGAATCCATAAGTGTCCTTACCCATCTCCAGCTGACACTAGAAGACTGCTAAGGTTATGAAGTTTAGTAATTAGAAATTGAGGAACCATCACAAAGAAGTTTGCCCCTGAAGTTTGCATTCACCCTCCTTATGCATATGCATTACTTTGCAATCCTTTCTTACATAACAGCACAGAAACTTTTCCACAGGGTCCCTGACTCAGTCAGGGAAGGGTAATCATTCCATATTCCCTTTTATCCTCACTGGAAAGGCCCCAGGCCTCACTTAACGCATACAACTGAAAACCTTCAGTGAATTCAAAGTTAATAATTCCCTCACTAATGTTTCTATAGTTATTACCTCATGCTCTCAAAGACTGATTTTTTAAAAATGTGTTTAGATACCCGGCCAGGCTGCCAGAAGCCTCTATGAGATTTTTAAAATTGTCTTTTCATTAGCCACTGCAGCAATCTGGAAGCCACTGCGAGGTGACCGTTTCTGGGAAGGTGTCACGGAGAGCATCCAACCCTCTCTGCTTTCAGCAGAAGAGAATTCACGCTCCTTTGGTACAGCACAGAAGTCTGTCAGAGTTCAAGACTAGCTCCTGTATTTTCCTTGTCCTTGTGCTATTTCCAGCCAGTCCTGCTGTCATTGTTTGGGTCTGGCCAAGGGTATGGGGAAGAAGCAAAGGGTGTCAGATAGAGCTGAAAAGCCCTTTTCAAGACCACTTAATTTGGAAGAAGTTGCCAGCAGGTTCAGTGGTGTCTCTGCCTGCTGCTGTTCTCTGAAGGTTAAGGGTTAGCAGAACCTGTGGAATATACTTCCATCAGGTCCTTGAATACAGTAGAAGTCAGTCAAGAGAGATCAGCCTAAGATACAAGAATTGTGGCTGGGAAAACCATTAATAAAGTGAGGATTGCACTTGAGGGATAGAGAAGTATATGGTACATCTCAATATGGGTAGACCAGATTAATGAAAATTAATAAATGCTGACATATTATAATTTTTGGTAAAATATGAAACAGAACCTGCTTTAGGATTATTCTTGGATGAGTTCAGAACACAGTGCAGAGATTCTTCTATTTCAGCTGGTTTTATCTTGAATTTCTCATCTAACCACTTTGGTTTTATTCATTTTGATTTTTGATTGGTCACCATCCACCAGCTATGTTTGCCTGATGCATTCAAAATCACCATTTTTTCTGCTTGTTTCGTATTGTAATCTTGGAAGGAATTAAAACAATCAAACCAGTATCTTCAAACTTCAACAATCTGAAGCTTTCCATGCCAGCCCTCTGTGCCACAGAGGGTAAGAGTCTGATGTGTGGCTGAGGGAGGCCCTCCCATTGAGTCACAAGGTTCAGAAAAGACGCCCTTGCTTTCTAAACACCTGGTCAGAAAGGATCCTAGATGTGCCTAGGTCCAGTCTTAGTCCCAGACTTGGTCAATGGTTTATGTCTAAAGGATTATATATATAAAACCATATATCAGAGTCAACATTTCCCTGTCAGGGCCCCCAAAAGTACTTTCACTGAGACAGTTTTTGCAAAGCTGAAATAGATAGAAAGTTTATTAAAGCATCAGAAATAAAGAGTTTGGAATCACTGCCGACAAATGCACTTAATGGCAAGAGTGCTAATATATTATAATAATGACAGCAATATACTCTCCTGGGTATTATTTACCAAAAAGATGAAAGTGCATTTCTTACCAAGAATGTGTCCCACTCTTGGGTGAAGTTGTTGCAGTTTTGCATAGTTGGCTACTGAGAGAGGGCCAGGGCTTGCAGAAAATGGCTGCTGGAATCTTCTGCAGGCCTGCTTATAGCACCTCTGAGAATCACATAGAGGAGACAAAGACTCCACCAGAACACGGAGTGACAGGAAGGCTGCAAAGTTTGGCCCGTTAAGGGCATTAGGATGTCTATTTGCATATAAATGTAAGCAGGTGACAGACACAACAGGCCGGGAAGGCTGGGAGAGGAGGCACCCAGGTACCCGGGTGAGAGATGCCCCTGCAGCCGGAGCTGAAGCACGTGGAGTAGCCGGAGGAAAGGACCCATGGAGGAGGCAGAGACCCGACCTGCCCGGTGGAGAGGCTCCATGCTGGATGGAGCCGGTGCAGACATAGAGAAGATGCTGTGACTGACGTTGGGATGAGCCCCTGCCAGCACAAGCGACCTACAGAGATGAGCCAAACAGGTTTGCTGGGGGAGGCATCATAGCCCCGTGGAGGACTGGGACTGAGAGACACTGTGATTGATTGCTGCCTGCCAGAGCAGAGATGAAGCCCGGTGGGAAGAGATTTGCCTTGGAGAAAGTTCGTGGAGGACTGGCTCTTATGGGTGAGATCCTACAGTGCAGCAGGGGGAGGCTGTGTGGAATGGATGCCCCCATCCCGGCCGAGAAGGAAACCATCTTGCAAGGGACTGACTAAAGCCCCCATCTCCTAGTCCCTGCCTCCCTGTCCTGTGCTGCGAGCAGGAGAGGGGAAGAAGGGAGCAAAATCATGTCTGAAAGGGAAGTCTGCTTTAGAATGGCGGGGTGGGGGGAAGGTGTTACCGAGACCCCCATTTTCCCCAGTCCCTGCCCCTCTTGGGCTGCGACCGGGAGGGAAGAAGGGAGCAAACTTCTAACTAAAGCCTGCTAAGGAGGGAGTGGTGGGGGAAAGTGTTTGCCTGGTTGCATTTGTTTCGAGATTGTTGGTTGCACTCCTGACTCTGGTTCTTTTTCACTGTTTTTCTCTTTAGTGTAGTGTAATAAATTAGATAACTTTCTCTTCAGCACTCTGTGTTGAGTCTGTTTTGCCCGTGTCATTAATGAGCTTGTTTCCTGAGCCGCCCAATTATGTTATTTCTCCCCTGTCCAACTAAGAAGGGAAGTAATAGACTGATTTTGGTGGGCATCTGGCCTTTGGCCAGGGCTCAACCACCACAGAAGTACAAGGAGCATAGTCCATTCATTGCCTCTTTGGGGTCTTCAATTTCTTCTCTCCCCCCACAGGGTAAATTTCCTCAATGTCCTTTATATCCCCACCTTACCTGTTCCCTTCCCTAGGGTGATGTTTTACATTAATTAAGAGCTGAGTACTGTAGTCATATATATTTACAGAACCACAGAATCATTAAGTTGGAAAAGACCTTTGAGATCATGAGTCCAGACACACCTGTCCTCTACTGAACCATATCCCTGAGCACCTCATCTACCCATCTTATAAATACATCCAGGGTTGGTGACTCAACCCCCTCCTTGGGCAGCCTGTTCCAATGCCCAATAACCCTTTCAGTGAAGAATTTTTCCTAATGTTTAATCTGAAGTTGCCCTGGCACAGCTTGGGGCCATTTCCCCTTGTCCTATTACCTGTCACTTGGGTGAAGAGACCAACACCCACCTCTACAACCTTCTTTCAGGTAATTGTAGGCAGTGATAAGGCCTCCCCTCAGCCTCTGCTTCTCCAGGCTAAACATCCCCAGCTCCCTCAGCTGCTCCTCATATGATTTGCTCTCCAGCCCCTTCCCCAGCCTGATTGACCATCTCTGTACACAGTCAAGCATCTCAATGTCCTTTTTGTAGTGAGAAGCACTAAACTGAACACAGTAGTCAAGATGCAGCCTCACCAGTGACAGGTACAAGGGCACCATCACTTCCCTGGACCTGCTGGCCATGCTATTTCTGATACATGCCAAGATGCCATTAGCCTTCTTGGCCACTTGGGCACACTGCTGGTTCATATGAGGTTGACAGTCAACCAACACTCCCAGATTCTTCTCTGCCAGGCAGCTTTCCACCCACTCTTCCCCAAGCCTGTTGTGCTGCACCAGGTTGTTACGTTTCAAGTGCAAGACTCTCTGCTTGGCCTCATCATCCCATTGGTCTCAGCCTATTGATGCAGACTATTCAGATCCTTTTGAAGAGCCTCCCTACCCTCAGGCAGATTGACACTTCCTTCCAGCTTAGTGTCATCTGCAGACTTACTGAGGGAGCATTCAATCCCTTCATTGAGGTCATTGATAAAGATGTTGAACAAAACTGGACCCAGGACTGAGCCCTGGGGCACACCACTTGTGACTGGCCTCCAGCTGGATTTAGCTCCATTTGCCACAACTCTTTGGGCCTGGCCATCCAGCCAGATTTTTTACCCATCAGAGGGTGTGCCTGTTCAGGCGCATTATCAAAACAGGATTGTCCTGCTGCCGTATGACTCTCTTTTTCAGATGCTTCTCATACCAGCCTTGCAGATCTCCATCAACAATGTTTGCATAGGTGGACACCAGTGTTTTCAACCCCTTACGTGCAATTCTTACACTCTGTAAGGTGTAGAGCAGTTGTCAAACAGTTGCCTCATGAGGACAAACACTTGAGTGCTGTGTATCTCAATGCTGTACTAGGGTCTACAGTGCCAGTGCAGCTCTGGTAAAGCCTTCCAAGCTCATGTGTTTGTGTGTCCTGCAAGGACTGCTTGCTAGGGATTGTGCCTAGAATTTGGAGCAGCTCCTTGTTTTGTCTGGCAATTCAGAGTTGCATTTTTGCTCCTCAGAGATTCTGGATTAGAAGGCAGTTGTTACAGTGAAACCACAGCTGAACCTTGCTGATCCTCACCAAAAAACGCAAAAGGAATCCTGTGCAGATCTCCTAATTATTTCGCATTGTGGTGTAGCGGGCAATCCAACTGCCTGAAATCCTTACACTGCTATCACAGCCCATAACACACAATGTCAATAATTGAAAGGGAAAGAAAAGCCACTCTTGCAGTGCATGGTAATTGATTGTATCATGTGAACTATGTGTTAAATTGTCTCAGTGTTGCTTTTCCTTTTATAGATTCACTGAAAAAAAGTTTGTGCTGTGTGAACCTACTGTTGTCTCCCCTCTTCTTGAGAAGAATCATGAAACATACTGTTCTTAAAAAAAGCTAAGACAGGGTAGGATGCCCCAGTAGATCTGTGTGGTCAGTTCTGCACATGCATGCAATAAAAAGACACCACTTTAGGCAGACTGTGCTAAAGAAACACAAATCAGTGAGAACTAGAGAAAGAAAGGGGAAGAACTCCTCTAATATGCATATATTGCATATTAGACTGCATATATTGCTGTGCTTTCCTACCCAAGTGTTATGAGATGGTAGTTTTCTCTAAACAACCAGATGAAAATGAGTCTTGAAGAAAATAAACTGGTTTAACTATACACAGGAAAACGAGAAAACGGTATACATGGATGTCCAGGAGAATCCATATATACGTAACTGAAAGTCACTGAGATATATACCTGTTTATCCCAGGATATGAATATGATAGATATGGTCTATAAACAATACACGCAATAATAATGGATCTACCTGAAGGATAGATAGAAGTTAGACCACAAAATGAAGTACTTTTTTTTCCATGATCTTAACACATACTGCTGAACAATGAGATCCCAAGGATTTGAAAAGCCAGGAGCTAGTAATAAACTCAGAAATGCCTTGTATTTAGTGCACATAAATGTAATTCATAGCTTTTAAGATACAAATAGGAAATGTCAGCAATGACTAATTACTATTAACAAAATTGTAAGTTTATATGAGTTCACAAAAGTCAAAGAAACATTAATTTAAAACTCTGTGGGCACTCAGGACATGATTTAGATATATCTCAACAGCCTTATAATGCTCACAGGGATTTGGCTTGCCAGAACCAGGTGGAACTTTGCACTTGCTGCAAATCTGATCTTCTAATTGGCCAAGGAAGAGCACATATCAACACAATAGCTGTACTATTTTCTTTGTAGTTGTGGTACCAAGGTAGAAATTCCACTGCTGGGATTGTAAGAGCATTTCTTTCTGCAGGCTAATTAGGTTTTTCTGGATCACTTGAGCAGGCAAGGGGAGACATGGAAGGGAGCTACAAGACATTAGCATAAGCAGTGCGTGGCACTTTCAGCCCCATAACTCTTCTGCTTCTACACATGTTGGGACCTCATAGATTTGCATCAGTGCTCCATCAGGAACTACCCAGAGGATCTGGCCCTTCCACAGCTGGGAACGGTCTTCCCCCTGTTCACAGCCAAGTTTCAGGAGGACACTAGGAAGATACCTGGTTCTCATTCTTATTTCTTCCATAGGCAGACATGGAAGAAAAAGCCTGAGTGTGGTCTTATTCAAGAGAACTGTGGTTTTCAGGAAAAAGTGAGAGTGCTCCTCTCTTCCATTTTCAGAGCACAGTGACTGGAAGAGATGCTTTGATTCCCAAGTGGAAGAGATGATACAAGATTTTGGCATAACATGAGTCTGTACCTGGAAATTTCAATATCAAAAGTAAGGCCAAATGCATTCACACTGCAGACATAAAGGACTGACCAAGCCTTGCTTTCAGCTGTGCAAAACAAAACTCAGAGCAGTTGCATTCTGCATGGTTTTATGTTTTCTAAATACCAGGATTCTTTTGCAAAAATATTCTTTTTACTGATTACTTGTGACAATTAATATCAGCTGCATTTAGAAGTCACCAGAGAATCAATTTATAAATATGTCCAAATGGTAACTTTTCAAGGCACTTTAAATGCTTGAAGTTAGCACACATAATAAGAAACTAGTAATTGAAATAATTTCAAAGCAAATAAAGTAGCCTTTAAAAATTTAGAGTTATTATAAATCCTTGAAAGGTTTGGTTCCAGCCCCTTTTAAGTAAACAGAAGTGCTCCCTTTGATGCAATTAAATGCTGAGTCACTCTGTAACTAAGACAGACCATATCTACAAGAACAAAGAGATTATTTACATGTTTTTAAAAGTTCTGAACAATTTTGTCTTAAAATCTTACCTGCACTGGCCATTGGCAATTGACAGTCCATATTCACAGAGTCACACAGTCTCTCCTGGACTGGGGAGCACACAGCTGGATTCAGCAATCTGAATGGGCTTCACCAAGGCTGAATAGAGAGGAAGGATCAGCTCCCTTGACCTTCTGGCAACGGTTCTCAGAATGCAGGCCAGGTTACCATTGGTCTTCTTTGAGGCAAAGGCACACTGATGGCTCATGTGAAAAAGGACTCCCAGGTCTATTTTGTGTCAAGCTGTTTCCCAGCCAGCTGGTCCCTGGTTTGTATTGATACTAAGGGTCCATCCCAGGTGCCCATCTTAGCATTTCCCATTACTGAACTTCAAGATGTTCCTGTTGGCAAATTTCTCCACCTTATCTGGGTCCCTGGGAAAGGCAGCACACCCATACAGCCTATCAGCCACTCCTGTTTTTATGTCATCTGCAAACCTGTTGAGGGTGCAGTCTGTCCTGGTATCCTGGTCACTATAAAAGAGGTTAAATAATATTTGTCCTGGTATTTACCACTGGGATATACCGTTGGTGATGGTTCTACTGCTGAAGACTTTGTGCCGCTGGTCTCAACCCTCCAAGCCCAGCTGTTCATTTTCCTTCTTCTCTTCTTTTATTTCCTTCCTAGAGAAAGGAGTGATATTTGTTTTCTCTCAGTCTCTAGGAATCGCCATGTACTTTCAAAGATAATCAGGACTTTCCTCAAAGTGCACTTGTGGTGCATCTTGTCACAACATAGGAATTTGTGTCTGTCCAGTTTGTTTAAATATTCCCTAACCTGATCCTTCTCCAGTAAAGGCAAGTCCTCATTTTTTGTTGTCTTCCTTCCTCTTGCAACTGGGAATTCCACCTCCTGGGTTGCTTATTCCATGCTTTATTTCTCTTAACATAGATATTGGTGTGGTTCAGGTCACCCATGAAAACAAGATGGGTGAAAAAAACCCAGATGTCTGAAGAAAGCACCATTTACTTCTTCCTCATCAGGAAGTAATAGTGTGATCTGTAGTAGCATTATGGCCCCACCACAAGGTTGCCCATGATGGTCTTCTCTCTAACTCCAACCCATCACAACTCAGAGGCTTATGGTGCCTCCCTAGCTGGAGCTTCATGCATCCTCACTGCTCTCTCACTAAATTGGGATGCACTACTACATAACCTATTTTTGAAAGGAACAATTTTTTGGAATCTGGGACCTGAATCTACAACTTTTGGCTCTGCAAGTAGAATTGCACTAAATAGTACAAACGAGTGGTCAAAGCTGGCCTGTGTATAACCTTTGGCTGCTGAGCACTGATTTGTTTATTTGATTACTAGCTTTCTTAGGCTTTTCTAATATTCTTAGTACAGTTAGCACAGGTGTCTCTTCAGTTTTTTTAGTCCAAGCTTGGATTTTGCTTTTATTACAGACATATAGTCCTTGGAGGTAGGTGAAGCAATATAAAATTGAAGTACATCACCAGCTAAAGCAAACAAGTTTTCAGTGTTAGGAAATTAATTACAAGGACCTTTATTAAAAATTTATTATTCTTTATTTAATATTTACATTTACACTTAATTTGAGTCTGCATCTCCTCAAAAAATAGAAGGATAAACTTCAGAGTATGGTGGAGACACACAGCAGACTGGATATGTCTCATTTAAGCATCCATCCAGAGCAGATACGACAGTATATCTAATCCTATTCATGGGAGTTGTATGTTATTTCAGAGTTTTGTCCAACTTTGAAAAAATTTAAATGGTAATAAGTAAGTTACATATGGCAATAGGGAGAAAAGGCTAGGGGAAATTGTTGTTCTGAGAAACATTAGTGGCACCCTGAATGACTAATTTTTAATCCGTTGGTAGATTTTAAGGCAGGCCTTAAGTAAGTATGGGAAATTGTATAATAGGTAAAACATGCTACTTTGATTACCTAAAATGTAGTAAATAGGTTAATTTGTATCTTGAAAGCCTTGTGCAGTACACTCGGTGGCGGCTAACGTTTGAATACCAGCCATCTTTGCATATCGGCTTTTGAAACCCCAAGAGCTTTTGCCATTTGTTCCGATTAGGTCTGTCTTCAGGAGATAAGTCTCTCAGGTAATTTGAAGCACAGGCACAAAATGAAGTCCGTTTGATGGTCTGAGACTAGAAAATGTCTCTTACCCAATTAATTAATGCTGTTCTTTTAAAATTCCTGTTCATGTTTTGTTTTATATACCGTTCCCTCAGATGTCTAAACCCCAGCACATGTATTTCAGGGTTGGGTTTTTGGGTTTTTTTTCCCTGTGGTTCTGAAGAGTTGCTTCTTATGTAAGTAGATGCACTTTTTAACCATAAGCTAAATATTGGTCTGGATCCGTTCGCACATCTATGTGCACAGTGGCACACTCCCACCAGATCATTTCATATGATATCTGCTGTAGGGTTTAAAGCTAAACTGACCTTTTTTGCTCCAATATATTACATCCACCGGTCTGAGGATTATTTAACTCCAAAAGCAAGCAGAGGATAGAGACAAAGGAGGAAGAGCTAAGCTCTCACTCTCTGTAGTGTTGCCTGCTCTGTCTCCCTTTAATATTACAATTGAAGTTACATGCTCTGAAGATTTCCTTTAACTTTCATACTTTTTTTTTACCCCATTGAATCCATGGCTGCCAGCGCTGAGTGCAAAACTGATTTTCAGCTATAAAGTCACTGCATTATTTAAGCTCTCATCTCTATTATGTAGTTACTTTATTAATACCTTTTTAAGATCATGACCTTAATTCAGTGTTTAAAGGAACAAAGGCAAATGTCTCTGCCAGTGACATATTTCTCATTTTAAGGAGAGATAAACCTCCCGCTCAGCCCAGAATTATGGAAGTTGGAAATGTAGGAAGCATTTCTCAGCATGCATATTCTGCCGACAAAATGTGCTCCAAGGCAGCAAATGCCACTTCTGAGCCTACTGCCTTTGTCAGCCATTTTACACATAAGTAACATTCTTGTGAGCATGGCAGACATCTTGCAGAGAAATAATATCACTTATGCGTGGTAACCAGCAGGAGACATAGCTAAACAGTACCCATTCTTTATTAGCACTGCTTTAACGAGCAGGAAAAAGATACTGTTTTATTTTTGAGCACTGTGAAGGCACTAGGAAATTATACTGCTCTTGTGGCGGGTAAGGATATTAAAGATTTTGCTTTTATTACAGACATATCATAGTGCTCTGAGGTAGGCAAAGAGATACAAAATTAAAGTACACCACCAGCTAAAGAAATGCTGACAGTTGTCCTTAAGTCAGTAAGAGTTTTATGTTGAAATGTCTGTGAAAATAATTCACAAATAGCTCTGACTAGTCTTAAGCCTTGATTTTCCTTTTCCCAGCTCCTCCATTCCCTTCCCTTTTTACATCTGTCCTGCTTTCATCTTACTGGTGATCTAAATGTAGAGTGAAGTGAGATGAGATACTGGAATTGGTAAGATAGAAATGCTTCCCATTAAACTACACATTCTGAGAGAAAAATAAATAGGAAACAAAGGATTGTGTTAGGGTTTGTTAATGTAAAATTTTTGGCAACTTTCACCACATAATGTGGTTCTTTATCACCACTGAAGTTGTTTTTTTCTTTTCAGCTCCTGTAAAGCACAACTGCAATGCTAAATCCAGTATCAGAAATTAAAGTGGTACACAGGATGCACTTTCAAAAGCCCAGCATTTTGTGGAGCATAGTACTGATGTTGCTACTTGCATAACAGAAAGAAAAGGAAGAGATTAAGAATAAAAATAGAAGTGAAATAGCCAGTGTTGTCAGATACAATTTGCCAGACTTTTGATCACAAAAATATTCTCAATGACATTTTTTTAATCAGTAACTGAGATCAGTACTGTTGTTCACTCTAAGAACTGTAGGAGTTATTAACCATATCAGTGCTCCACCTCAGCATTTTTTCCTGGGTTATTCCTTCCATTTATAAGATGATGCTTTACTTGTTTTTACAAGGTGAGTCTTTGCTCTTCTAATTGGGGTATGTTTCCCCATCCTGTGTTGCTTCAGGTTTGTATAGTGCCTACACCCATGTAGCTTCACCCTGACAGCTGTGACACATGCATGACACTGCTGTACAAGTCAAGCACTGCTCCCTGCTGTGATGCCCAGACCACACCCCCATCTTGCACCATTCTTTCGTAATGTAGTTTTATTTGTGTGCTGTACTTGTTAATAAACAAAGGATTGCTGTGCTGGTTGAATTTAATTGATTTTCCCCAAGATTTAGTATATGGTATGTCAGGAGAACTTAAGGTCTCAATGCTGTTGCACTTGGAAAAACCAATAGCTCCAGATCCCTGTAGGAATCTCAACAGGCTATGTTTCACACACTATTGTGTATAGTAGTTGTTGGTACTCACAACTCTGTATTGCTATGAACCTTTATGAATAAAGCCCTGATGTTCTTGCACTGACTTGCTGTCACTTGTCCTCTGCTCATCCTTGGAAAGCCTGTGGAAAGTGCCATCATTTCACTGCGCACATTTCTTTGTTATACTTAGGAAGTATGTGGGACAAATTTGTCCATCTATAAACCACCCCTTGTGAATCCTTCTGTCCCACTACTGCCCCACATCTTAAAGGCTCTTCCTGTGATGAGAACCTCCCTGCTCAATCTTCAGAAGCAGATTGAAGACACCCATCCCGTGTTAGATATAAACTAGCAGATACTTCTGGAGAGTTGCCCTTGAGGGAAGTATGAGGGCTATATAAAGGGCCCTTGTTTCTGGAGAAAAGAAGCTGTCTGGCCATCTCAGAACCCTGAACTTTGAGGGGAAGAGAGCCCTCATCCCAGGAGAAGATGAAAGAGAAGGCAGAGATGCTATTGCAAAAAAACTGATGAGAAAAGTGAGCGAAATTGCTTTTGCAGATTCATGCTCACTAAAAGGAGATATGCTGCAGAAGGCACTATAATGACAAAGGCAAAAGAGCAAATCAGTGGGGAGTGAGCTGAAGATTAAATGAGAATATGAGAAAAGATTACTGGAAATTTCTATGGCACAGGGGTTAATTGGAAGGAAGAAAAAATCCAGACTGCTTTGTAAACATGCTGTCTACAGCATAGATATATAAGAATGAATACAGAAAAAGAGTGTTCCTGAATAGGCCAGCAGCCAAAGAAGTGAAAATAACTGAGTTTTCTCTCTCTACCCTGCCTGAAGAATTACTTCTTATTGCTCTTCAAGTTATATTTTCTTTAGTTAAATGAAATAAAGAACTTTTTTTTTTAACCACCAAGAAATTAATTTGACTTAAAGTTAAATATTTTTAGTTGGGAGTTGATTACTTTTTAAAAACTAGATAATGTGTTTTAGAACATTCCAAAAGAGCAACATTTTTTAAAAAAATTAAAATTTAGAGGATTTCCATTTGGAAGTTTTCCTTATTCTCCTACCCTCTCCTTCCCTGCCTTCTCTTCCCTTTTAAAAATTGTTTTATTTTTTTCCTTATTTTATTTTTTTCTTTTATTCCTCTCTTTCTTCATCTTCCTTTTTACACTTTCCTACAACTATGTGATGTATTTTCAAGAATATTTCTGGTGAGCCTCAAAACTAATTTCTTTAAAATATAGATGATAAGCCAGAAAATAGTGTTACTGCTATAACAGCAGCATTTATCTGGGAGACTTACAATACAAATGCAACTATATTTCAGTATTTCAAAACTTGCAGGTTCAAAGCATATACTTTGTGACCTCTAAGAACTCTTAAAAAGTAATGGGTAAAAATTAAAAGCAAGGGAAAACAGTGTGTTATTTTAACTAGAAGATGCATACAGAGGAATAAACCTGTGCATCAGATGTTGGATTATGATTAGTGACTTTATTCCTATGTTAAATTTTTGAAAACTTCAGTTATCTATGAAGCCTACTGCATGGCAAAGGATGCAGATTTGAAACATGTCCTATGCCAAACAGAAGAAAGTTTCAGCTGTGAATCTGCTCTGGTGTTGTCCTGCTACGTACTGGCAATAGAGCAAAATGAAGCGGAATGTAGAGAAGAACAAATTGGTTCAGACAGTAGTCTCCACATTTACAATAATGACCCCATGCAAACACCCAAATTAATATTTCTGACTGCTCCGGATCAGACAACCTTATGCTTCCAGTTAACATCTATGTCATCTGTCCTAAAGTTGCATGACACAGCTTCACCAGAGCGCAGTTGTAAAAAGCCTTAGAGAGCAAAAACTTCCTTCATCTTTTGAGCTTGGAAATGACAACCATTGCACGTGTCCATCAAGTCACCAGTGCTGAAATGCATTAGCAAATGCCGGCTGCAGGCAAACCTGCTCCAGCACAAGATCAAACTGGCAGTGAAGAAATCACCTAGAAAAAAATGTCTCTCACTTCAGTCAGGAAAATATCTGGAGTCAATGATAGTTACTGATTGGTAGATCTGTGGCCATGACTGTTTTATTTCTGTTTTTTTTTAAAGTGATCAATAGCATCACTGTATGATGCATCATATGATGTCTTCTAACTGCTGGAGACTCGACCCTTGGCAGGAGACCGGCCTTATGAAACAACTGCTCTTATGTGTATCCTTTATTTAACTCTTGTACCTCCTCTACTTCTCTTGCTTTCATCCTACAGTTTTTGATGGGATTAAAAGGCTTAAGCTTCAAGGATGTAGTATTTTTAAACCTCTGATATTTTTCACTGTGTTAAAAATGCTCACCATCTCCCAACTCAGAAAGGGGACCTGGTGAAGACAGCCTGAATTTATGTATGAGGGTTAGCTGCTGCTTGTCACATGTTACTTCAAGAGGAACAGTTTCATTTACAGCCAAACCCAGGGACTTTCCACTGGTGAGGAAGGAAAAAAAATTGATGAGGGTAGGTTTGGAGGAGTGATGTTAGGTAGAATTAAACCTTGCCTAGCTTCTCACAACTTCTGAGAAGAACTGTTTTATTTTATTCTTACGTCTGTAGAGTTTTAGGAAGGTCAATAACAGAGTGGGTAATTTTTCATGTGAAATACTACAAGTAGGTAAAAAAGGATGGGGTATAGGGAAGGAGGCAAAGAGTGCTTGAAAGAAAAGAAAGACAGATTTCTTTGTATAGTCATTAGCAAGTGTCAGAACAAAGGTGACACAATTTGCTCAATATCTTAAAACTTTTCCCTCCGCTTAGGGTTTTCTGGACCTGACTTTATGCAACCTGATATGAGCAACCTGTTACGAAAACTGCTATCAGTTTTCCACAGACGTTGAGAAAGATCTCAAGCAACTGAATCTGCAAATACTCCCAATACTCCTTTGTACACAGCACACATTACGACTTGGAACTTTTGGTTGGGTTTGAGTTCTACAGTCATTCATGTAAGGATTTTTGTGTGGTCACGTTAATCCATTCATGTGTACAACAGTTTTGGAAATGAGCTAAGGGAGCTTGGTTCGTAAACTTAATTATAAGACTTAACACTCCCCCAGAGAAAGATATAACTTGAGCTCAGTATCCAATGCAGAAAATTTTTAATGTTCAGGGGTTTTTTTCCTCTTTTTAAGTGATCACAGAAAGACAAACAATTTAATATAACAAATATATTGGTTATTTGCCATTCCAATCTCCTCCATGAGAGGAGATTGCAGCACTAGACACTTCCCAGTTCTTTAGTACCAAGTCAGGCTTAAGAAGTTACCCACGTTCAGGCATTCCACAGATCATTCCCTTTAGGTGTCCAGTATTTATCCCTAGACCTACAGTTCAGGTGAAACCAGTAGGAGATCAATAAAAAATGTGTCCTCGGTGCTCAAGGGTGAATTATGTGCTCCTCCTTAAATTAGGAGGAATTTATGCCACATGAAATACATGCGTTATACTTATGGCAAATTCATTACATAGCTTCAGAATCCTGAAAAGTCGCCTCTGTACCTGGATAAACTGATTGTCAGTACTGCTCCAGTTTGGCACATCTACATCATCTTTGAACTCAAGGTACTTTTCTCCAAGGGAGGCAAAAATTAATTTCACTATTTTTACCTGGATGTCCAGCATACCATCTTTGGTTCATAAAAATTCCTTCTCAAGCATCTTTTAACTAACTAATTAAATTGCCTCTCTTCTGAGTAAATGATTTCTGGGATCTTTACAATGTCTCTGTTAAGGCTTGCAGTCAGGATGGTCTTGCTCCACTAAGGGTTACATATTGGCAGACTTTAATTAGAATAACTGCTCGCAGCTAATGACACAGTCCAAGAAGGAGTCATCGTGGGAGCTGGTTACTCCACTAGAGTGACCAGCCTTCTTCATGAAGTATAGTGTCTTTCCCAACCAGACAAAAAAGTCTGTCAGAAAATCATTTATTGCTGCAACAATTCACTGAGAAGAGTGCAGTGGGTCTTACAGCTCAAAACTGAAGCTGTTTGTAGAGTGTAACACCTCTTTTCACTCTTTAATAATAACAAAATTTGAAGATATCATAGTTTCTGACACCTTTATGCTTTCCGTGGCTCTCTGGCAGCCAGTTAATTTTAGAAGGGTAAATGAACTGTATTCAGAGTGAAGCCTATGCTACAGTCACACTCTAAAATTTGCCTATGAGATATCTGAATGGTAAAATGTGATCTCAGCCCTTTCTCCTTCTGGGAGCTCTGCACAGGCCATTGCTCCCAAGCGAGTGGTGAGCTGGAAGGGAGCACTCAGAAATATCAGTGCACTCTTCATTTGGTAAAAACCTTCAGGAAAGGCAAGGTATAGCCAGCTTCCCATCACAACCTGGGGTTGTATCAGCGCGAAGTTTCCAATTATTTCTTTTTCCCTGCTTCTATATATGTTTTTCCATAAGTATATTTTCTGAAATTACTGGCAAGATCGTTTGGATAGCCTTGTCTTTAATTACATTTCAACTTTAAAGAGAAAGTCCTGGCAGGGACTACTTATCTAAAGATTTAATTCAGTTTCAACATTTTTTTATTGTCAGTTGAAATTTGACTCAGTTGAATTTGTGGTTACTGCCCTTGCTATGCAGCATCTCTGAGCAGGTTTATGCATTTTTCAAGTATTTGTAAGATTCTGATGTATCAAAAAAATGCCTAGGAATCTTTCTGCTACTTGACACAGGCAAATGCTTCTTATTACTCCCTTTACTATCTACATAGATATGGAAGAAAGAAAAATGTTTCTTGTGGGATAGCAGTCATAAAATGTTTGCCAGATCCTGAAACCATAGCTTCAAAAACATTAATATATAAGAATAACACTGAAATGAGGAAAGAAATTATTGTTTTAGGCTCAAACAGAGCATTGTTTTATGTCTTTCTGAATCTCCAAGGTAGATATCCAGATTCTTTGTATGTTCATGTTATTCACACACTTTAAAGAACAAATAAAAATAGAAAACTACTCTTTGAGCTTGTCTTTTTTTAAGAATGGTTTTGAGTTTCAAAATCTCCACAGAACTTTGCTTATTTAAAAATTACATAATCCTTTTCAAAAATCCTGTGTTTTCATTTTTACTCTATGGACCAGCTAAAGACATTTGAGATTAATAAGAACAGCTGAGACTTCACTAGACAGGAGGAACGCTGAAACCAGTTCTACAAAACTGTTTAAAATGCATGAAGTAAGCAATAGGAAAATAAAATATTTTATTGTGAAGGTTTTAGTTACCACACTCTTAAATTTTATGTGGAGACATAAACAGGTTAAAAATGTATATGAAAATGCATACAATTTTAAATAGGCATTTTTCTCTTGAATGGCAATCTCAGAAAATATTCTCTTACTAGACAACAAAATTACTTCAGATTTACCTGGTCAATATGATAAACTTTCTGACTCTGCTTCTCAGAAAATTCTGGCTAGGAAGACTTCTTAATAAAATCTGTCTGAAGAGTGGTTTCTACTCTAGTCGCTGTCTAAAGTCAGTCTTCCAGGCAAAATCGTATTCTTCCTAAAGTGTTTGAGTGGATGATTTGCACCCCTGTAAAATGATAATGCTGTGCAAAGACACTCAAGCCATTGCTTAAATTCCCAAGAAGCTCAGTTTATATGGAGGTATACATTGTATTATTAAGTACAACTTCTGTGCTTAACTTCATTTAATTGATATACTGCTGCTGCCAAGTAACATTATCAATACTTCCTAGTACAATGTCAATCCATTGAGCTAATGCCTGAAACAATAGATTTAATGATGCTTAATTGTGATCAGAATAGTTCTTAAAATATTAAAATTTTTTAAAGCTGGCCTTTGGGAGCAAACAGTTAACTCCTGAACAAGAACAGGTTTTTTGCCTTTTCACCTCTACTCACAATAAAATAATTAGGCTCCAGCAAACAGAAGTAGAAATAGAACTTCATAAACTCAGAGGTAGCAGAAGAAGTTGGGAAAGAAAACATGCCTGGCATTTCAGCAGATCTTAGAATATGTTGTACTTGTAATCAAATGAAAAATATGAAGCAAAAAAGCTTAACAGGTTATATAAAAACTGTTTAAATGTGGAACAAATAGTATTAAAAGGAGATCAAAACTACTTCACCAAAATAAATTATACCAAGGTTTTCAAGAACTTTAATGCAAAACATGCCCCCAAATACATGGATTGTCTTGATATGTACAGCTGGATCTCACGTTTTGAAAGGTGTAACACTGAATAACATAGGATTTAAAGTGGTAAGTTTGTGAAAAAGGTTTCACTTCTTCTGTAATCTTTTCATCCTAAAGCTGCTGTATCTCCTTGCAGTTTTATTGCATGTTCTGTCCAAGGGAACATTAAAAAAAAGTTATTTATCCATCAGAAAGACATGTTGATGCACCACTGATGGTAGGTATAGCTGTGGTTATATACATCATGTTGAAGTAGAAAGTTTAATATACCATGCAAGTGCTCCTAATAGTCTTTCAAATCTTGGGAAAACTGGCACAAATAAACCTGACATTATAGTTAATATTTAATACTAAAAAAGGAGCAATCTGTTATTACACTTAGGAAGTAATCTGTTATTATACTTAGGAAGCAACATAGTTTCTGCAATTGGAGGGGCCCCATACAAGAAAAGAAGTGTTGGGTTTTTTACCCTTGGGCCATGAGACCATACCCAGTTCCATATGCAGTAATTTAGCTGTTACTGGGACAGTAAAGAAAGGTGGATGCAAATGATCACAGAGATGGAAGAAAATTAAAATGTGGTTAGCTAAAAGCAGTTTTAGATTGTGAAATGCAATGTGTCAGGACATGGGAATAATACCTATTCCCTTCAATTATTCTTAGCAGGAAGGGTTATCTCTCATTTTGTGTACCAAGTGGTTTGTGGTTCTTTTTAAATATTGCTTCTAGGTGTATATTACACAACAAGACTGATTTCATCCACAAAAATAGGTAGACTGAAACTTCTGCCCTGGTGTTTTTCAGTGGTTTTGCAATACATTGCTAAGGGAAGGAAGGAAGGAAGGAAGGAAGGAAGGAAGGAAGGAAGGAAGGAAGGAAGGAAGGAAGGAAGGAAGGAAGGAAGGAAGGAAGGAAGGAAGGAAGGAAGGAAGGAAGGAAGGAAGGAAGGAAGGAAGGAAGGAAGGAAGGAAGGAAGGAAGGAAGGAAGGAAGGAAGGAAGGAAGGAAGGAAGGAAGGAAGGAAGGAAGGAAGGAAGGAAGGAAAAAATAATTGTCTATATAAAACCAACCCTAAATATAATAGTTTCTGGGGAAACATTCTGATCAGACTGCCTGTGTCCTCCCAACTCAGTATATTGCCCCATGGAGGAAGCTGGTCCAGTGTTTTTTCTTTGTGCTATTGTATCATCTTCTCCCTCTGAAGTCTGTAATAACTGTTTGTAGCTCCTGCAGTGCTGTGCCTGAAAAACATATTTTCTTCCTCTGCTGCAATTTAATCTCGATAATATTGTTTGCAGCCTCAGTGAATGTACACTTTATCTTCTTGCACAGATGATTTTGAGAGCTCCAAATATGTATTTTCATCTGCTGCAATGTTTGAATAAAATTTTACAAGGGCAGATTGACTTTCAGGATAGTAGAAGTCAATGAGTTTCCATCTTCATTTATTTGATACCTGACATTCCGTGTCTTTTCATTATACTCAGGTCAGTGATTTTATCCCCTGTTTTAGAACTGAAATTCCCTGTAATCAGGGGATGCTGAACAAATTCTTCTCTAGTGTAACTCCACTGTAGTCAAAGTACTTACACGAGGGATGAATTTGGCTCAGAATATTTGGCATAATGTCAATGAGTTACTATAGCTGTTCTAGGTCTCTTTATTTTCATCATCCTTGGCTGCTCTACTTGGTACTTAAACTTGAGTAGTGGCCAGATTTATTGGGGTTCTTTAGAGAAGGATTAAAATAAACTTGACACAGCTTGAAATATGTCCTACTACATGGTGTTTCTTACTCAGATCCTTCTTACACCTTCACAACCAAAACTGAATATTCTGAATGGGAGATAGGACCTGAAGACATACAACATCCATTACAACTAAAGGAAATGAGAAAGAAAACTGCATGTGTTAAATCTTGGGAACGAAATTCAGGGCATAATGTGAGCTATATTTGCAATATATTACTGATAGTACAATGTTAGGTGCTGTTGAAAAATGTCCCAAAAGTTGCAGTTTTGATCCTTGCATGATGAAATTGCACTTCACTATAGACTCGACTATTCCATATAGTAACATGGTAATGATTTTGTACTGACTGTTCCTCTGTTGACATCACTAGAAACTCCAAAAATTTTGACGGTGTTTCATTACTTTTTATGCCTTATACAAAAGATATCATTGATACCTTTTTCCATTGACAAGGCAATTCCCACACCGAACAATTATGCCAGCAATACTGGTCCTTAGCTTTGCAGAGTGGCAACATCTGAAGTGTTAGAAAGAGCACCAAAATGTTATTTTTTGGGCCAGTTTTACCTTACATAGAAGAACTGATTGAACGCTTTCCTTGGTCACCTGCAAGGGCCATGCAGGAAATTTTTTCCATTGTAATATCAGAAGATACTTATTCCTTGATGGGAGAAAAATAAGTACAGATACAATTTGCTTCCTTTTCCTTTCACATCTTCTGAAGCTTGAGAATTGGTTATACCAGGAGACAAATAATCTATGTGACATTAAAATCCCAGGCATATCTGTCCTATTCACAAAAAAAAACAAAACAAAAAACCCCAAACCAAAACAAACAAATTATTTGGTCAGGAAGGAATCCTGCTCTGTTTTAGAGAGAAAAAAGAAAAAATTCACCGTCAAAATTTTGGTGAGAGTGTGCGTTCTGTCCCATATTCACACACAGAAAGAGCAGTGATCATGCTGGACAAACAAGGTCTTGATAAAAAATTCAGTAAACTCATAGGAAAAAGAAACCAAAACCACAAGAAGAAATCTGATTTGGTATACACAAAGCATAATTTTGCTGCAGATCTATCCCTAAGAATTGGGTCAGATTTGTAGTATACCTTTTTTTTATGTAGTGGAGAATGGGAACTTCATTACTTTAGCTGAATTATTAATGTACTTTATATTAATTGAAAGGAGTTTTGTTCTATTTTAATATAAGTGTTATTTAGTTAATAGGAGCAGAAATGTCCCTTTCGTGGTTATTTTCCTTTCACGGTTGATTGTAGGAGTCACCAAATTGGCCCCCTGCCTTTGAAGGCAAACAGTCTCACAGAGGAAATAATTTATTATTTAGTTTTAAGTATGTATGTATGGTGGTGGTTGTGCGTATGCCTGTCTGTGGAAATGATATACACAAACACTCTGCAAGTAGCAAAAAAAATAGTCATTTTGAGACTTACAGGATAATTTTGGGAAAAAGATTTAGTTTTGTAACTCAAGGACCTCTAAAATAGCAAACAATTATCCACCTTGTCTGCAACTGTAAAGATGGATAATATAGCAATGTGATTTAAAAATTGATCCTAGCTCCACTCAGCTGAGCATAAAGGAAAATATATGACCTGCTGAGGAGACATAGTGAGCCTGCAGCATATAGTATATCACTGCAAAAAGTTAGAAAAATCTTTAAAAGACCTTGCTGCTAAGAATGGAGTTTTCCACCTGATGTAAATTTCTAGCTCAACTTTTATTTGACCTTGAAAAACTTACACTGTAGTCAATGATCACCTCATGCCAGCAGTGCAGGTACAATATCCTGAAAAATGTATTCTATATAGGTATGCTCTGAGCAGCACCTGTGAAAGGAAGTTACTGTCCCCTATTCAGATGGAGAATTTGGAGAACTTTTGTCATATTTTCTATGACAGTATCATAGGCTTCTATGGGATTATTTTAGACTATTACAGTTACAGGCTACTGGCTCCATTAGAACTAGTCCAATATCTATTTGTATCTTCTTTAAGCAAAATATAAAGGGCTGGATTTACAACAGAGCTTAGCAGTTTGCAATTCCAGCAAAGCAACTAAAAAGGGGGATAGATTTTCTGAACTTGCCTCTCATCGACAGCGCTAAGGATTCCATAATGCTGCTGAACTGCTGCCACAGAATTTGGCTGCAAGGAATTAATGTGTGCTCAAAACTGGAAATGTAAAACTGCTGATATGTTCTTATGCAGATAAAATTGGGAAAGAAATAGGCAAAACCGCGGCAAAAGAAATTGAAGCTAAAGTGCTTTACATGCCTTTTGCCACCAGCTCGGAGAGCGTATGCAGTTTCTGCATGCTGGCTGATGCATGGTTATTCATTAAAATATGATACCTTGGCAGCATGTCTCAAATGCTGCCATTCAGTTTCCCCATAGTTATTGGGGGCCAGTGGGCACTTCTAAAAAGGTAATAGCAGAGCACCTCATTGCTGAATGTGTTGCCAGCTGGCATGCATTCCAACAGCGACAACAACAAAGTGGGTTGGGTACATCCCTCACAGGCACACAGAACATGCTCAACAGATCCTTACTTTACATCAGGCAGAAAAATTGCATCTCCATTCAATGCAGCTATGTTTGACCTCTGTTGATTGATGAGCATGAAGTGTTTTTTACATCCTTTACACTGCCTAATGTTGCTCCCACTGTAAATATTAATAATGCCATAGAATGTAATGGAAATTATTAATAGAAAGTTAAAAGGAATGCTCATGTAAAGTGCCTGTCCTGCAGTCTGCCACTAATTTAATGAAAGAGCAAAATGTTGAATGGTACTTTTAGTAATCAAAGGATAAACCTGGGTAAAAAAATTGCTGTTAAGGATTTTGATGGAATTTGTCCAAGCCAGCGTGATCTTGACCTTTTCATTCCATATTTTACATTGTTTTAAAATAAGGTAAGAGGCCATCTTGTTTTGTTCTCTAGACAGTTGTCCCTTTTGCTCTTCAAATCATCTATTTCTTTGTGACTTTGAAGGGAAAAGCCTTGCAAGCTACCGCTAGCAAAGATAGCCTTTGAAAAGATAGAGAGCATACAGAGGTAAGATGATAGAAAAGTTGGGTTGTCCCTGGCAATTCCAGGAAAATCACTAGCATACTATTTCTTTCTCCCTAGTTCTTTGCCAGAGTTGAAACAGAGGGCATCTTTCTTAATCTACACCCTCACCAGTGCAAGCAAGGAATCCATGAAGAAGTTCATATTTAATCAGATGAACAACCACAAATCAGACCAAAGCTCATACCATGCAGCAGAAAATCTATGAAAGAACACTGTTCCTATTTGACCTTTATTAACTATGAATATTAGCTATTAGCTATCACCTGTGAATTAGCATCAACAGTAGTTTATATGAACTATGATTTTTCAGGAATTCTGCTGTGGTTCCACAAGCCTAACTGGAAGAAGACTTTGGCACAGTCTCATCACTTTGGGCTCTTAAAACAAGTTTAATAACTTAATCGTTGTTACTTTTCAGACTATCCTGTTAGGCTAAGGGCGCTGTTATTATCCCTGAAATGGAATAGCAGGAACCAGATTAAAAGTGGTTGAAAATGACCGTGTGTCTTTTATGATGGTCTCTCTTTCTCCCTTGGGAGCTGCTGTTTTAATTCAAATCCCTGAAAACAGTACTGCTGTCAGTTATATTCAAAACCTGCCTGCCCCCCTCCCCCTTTTTTTTAATGTACATATCCCATGAGATTTTTCTGCTAGTTATTCTTTAATGCTTGCCATTATATTTTGTCACTGTTTATTCAAGGTGAATAAACTTTTTTTTTCCTTTAAAGACAAGAAAAAATAAATTCCTTTTCCACTCCCTTTCTTCATCACTAAAAATTTGTCCCCCACATTGCTGTGGAAATGTTGAGTCTTTTCTTCACTTCAAATAGCTAAATATTTTTTCTTAAATGGTGATTCTGTTTATGATCTCATCACAACTACTTTTAAAATGAGCAAGTCTTCTGAACTCGGTGGAATTAAAATGGTTTTGAACTGAACTGAGAGAAAATTTCACTTTCTACAATTTTTTGTACATAGGTCAGTGTGACTTACAGGTGTCTGAAAACTGATTAAGAAAAATGTCTCACTTGAAATGTGAGCTCTTGAAAGACTTCCAGAAACACTTATGGAACTCTATATAATTTAGTGGGGATGACACCAGAATAGTTATGCAGAAATTTCTTGTTGAACTCGTAAAACTAAATGGCCTGCATAATCACTTCTATATGATATTAACACACCCTGATGTTAGCACAGCAATATTTTATCTTTTTGCATGTATGTTGATTGTCTAAAAATATAGAAGACCTATTATGCTGCCTTTCTATTAACTTTTCTAGGTTTATACATGAGAAACACAGAGAACATGCACACTCAAAAGCATGGAAATTAATTTGTCAGTTTTGCTCACTATTTACTTTCCCCATTTGATTAATTCTCTTTAGGAATAGTTCAAAGCCCTGCTTTCTATAGAACCACCAAAGTACCCTGCAGAAAAGCATTCAGTAGAGTTTGTTGAGGGCTGATGTCCACATGGGTGGCTGTTCTAGTGTTGTACAGTGTATTCAAGAGGCTGAGTGTATAGGGCGAGTTAGTGGGAGTAACCTATCAATACAATGGGTGCAGAGAGAATTTTCAGCTGCTTTGAGATTTCTCACTAATTAATTAAGACAGACATATATAGTTTGGCTTAGTCTTAGTGTTTGTACTGAACTGTGTGCGTGGACCCTGTCTGGAAGGTACAGCTGCGTTATCTGCGTTATCTGTCACCTTGGCCAGTACCATGTGGTCACTTTACTTTGTGGAATAGAATGTGAGTCTTGCTGTGAGCTTTACTCTGAATGGTTTCAAGTGGAAAACTTCTCTCATGCTGAGAACATAATTCAAACCCCAATGGCTCTTCCTGTACAAGAAATCTCATTGACACAATAGTGAAAGTGAGGTAAGAAAAGATTCCATTGCATGGCTGTGTTGTTGCTCTCATTCCCTTCAATATAGATTGCTATATTGTTATTTCATCCACATTATTTTCCCTTTTTTTGCAATCTACCTGTTACACAAGTGTACTGTTATATCCATAGGCATACTTGCTACTCCTCTTCAGCGACTGGATATAGCAGAGTTTGACTGGTTTTACCAGTGAAGCATCTCCCCCTGCTTTTTTAATTCCTAATTAATTGAGTTCTGTGAAAACCATTTCAGTGATTATCATTTCAGCAAAGCAGAATGGGAAGGTTTTTCACGTACCTGACTTAACTGTTCAGATAGAGTGGAAATGATCTACACACCCATACGGTACACCATCCATATATGTACTCATGACATGAGGAAGGCAGTCTGAATGCTGTCTCATCCTCTGAGCACACAGCTGCTGCATTCAGAGGCATTTCACAGGTGGCTGAGGCTTTTTTCAGGTTTTAGTTCCTACTGGGGGTGTCAAACTGCTTTGGATTTAGGTTATCTTCTTTTTTTTTTTTTTCCTTTTAACAGGAACTAGAACCTGAAAAGACCTGAAAACATCCTTTGAAATGCTGCAAGTATGGCAGCTGTGCGTTGGAGCCGGGAGGGAGGAAGGAGGAGCTGGGGATTACAGAAGGAATATTTTGATGTTGCAGAAAATCTGCAATATCTAATTGTTAGGAAAGCTCTCAAACCTTTTTAAACATTTTTTCTCTATGAGCTGAATGATGTGTAAAGAGGAAAAAAAAATCAAACCCTAAACAATTTTTTTAGACTTAAATGAGAATATAAGAATGCCTATCCTGAGTTAGACCAATGCCCTGCCAAGGTTTGGATCCTGTCTCTCGCAGAAGCCAGAGGTGCATGTCTAGGGAAGATCAAAACAGGAGTGCAACCAGGATGTGCTCCTATTGCATGGTCCCTGCCTCCACTGAGCTGTATCTTAGCAACTTCTTGATGCTGAGATGATGCACTCCATTTAACAGACTTTTTCCCAATAAACCAGCATAACTGGTTTTGAATACAAATAAACTCTTAGCATCCATGGCATGGCATACTTTCACAGATTAGCTATATATTCTTTGAGAAATCATTTCCTTCCCTTGCACAGGAAAGACACAGAGCTGTTGGAGTGAGTCTAGAGGAGCTCCACAAAAATGGTCAGGAGGCTGGAGCACCTCTCCTATGAAGACAGGCTGACAGAGTTGGGCTTGTTCAACCTGAAGAAGAGAAGACTTCAGGAAGACCATATTGTGGCCTTTCAATACTTCAGGGGAACTTACAAAAAAGGTGGGGCCAGACTTTCATAGTAGCTTTGGTTGCAATAGGACAAGGGGTTATGGGTTTAAAGTAGAAGTAGCTAGATTCAGACTAGGTATAAGGATGAATTTTTTTACAATGAAGGCAGTGAAATGCTGGAACAGCTAGTCCAGAGGGTTTGTGGATGCTCCATCCCCAGAAACATTCAAGGCCAGATTGGATGGGGCTCTGAACAACCTGATCTGGTTGAACATGGTCCTGCTAATTGCAGAAGGGTTTGACTAGCTGACCTTTAAAAAGCCCCTTCAAAGCCATACTAATCTATGAGTCTTTGATTCTATAATAATTAGTTTCTGACATCATTGCTCTAGTTGCAATTATTTTTGTCTGTGTAGTTGAAGAGGCATCGCATAATGCATGCCAGTGATCAATTTTTCTTAATATGTACAGTAGCTTAGAGAGAAGTATTGGTCCCTTGAGTCAACTGTTTGACAGGTTACACCAGGAACTTGAGTGCTAATACTGTAAGATATACTTTCTGAACCACTGGCAACTGTCAGAGACAATTGTTACTCACTGCCTTATTATATTATAGCAATGTAATTATATTGTTACAATCTTTTAATAACAGTGAATTAAAAAAAGTTGAAGGCTCTAACAAAAAAAATGGTTAGGTGGTAGTATATATACCTATCTAACTATATATACTGTATGAAACAAGCATGCATATGTTGAAGAAAATGATGTGACTTCATTGAATGCCTATGCATCTGGGAAAGAAAAAAATATTTTAAACCTGCTCCTACTTTACAAGTCTATGTATATGTTGACTTTAATGAAAGTCCAATATATAAACTAAAATTAAACCAGGGTAGGGCCTCGAGGTGTAGATTAGAGGTGGTGAAAATTATCAGATATTAAGCAGCTTTTAATGAAAAGAACTGAATATTGATGACAGTCTACATGCTGCAAGTTTATTGTCGGTGAAGTGAGGGCATCCAACACTTCCATGAGCTTTAATGAAAGCTTTGGTCAGAGGACGTTATTAGTGGTTATTGTTACTGATTGTCATTGCAATGTATGGTCTGTTACACGTGTTCACAGGTTGTGGTGTCACCAAGGGTGGTCATAATCCAACTTGTTTACTACTCCTAATTCTGCTGAAGAGTGAGGGCATTTTTTTGCCTCCTATTTATTTAGTTAGTTATTTATTATTTGAGAGATAGTGTGGTGGGTATGTGATCTTTTTGTATCATTCCCCTTCCTTGAAGTGAGATATCCTTGAAAAAGAATTGTTCTTGCCAGACATAAACTACCACAAATGTAAAAATGTCCACATTTTTTTACTGAAATAGTGATCTCTTGCAGAAATGTCACGGGAATCTTGTCTTTGATATCACACGACCTATATGTCACTAATTTGGATATATGCTATACATTAGAGTCTTGGACTAAGCTCAAAGTCCAGTTCTAATTGGGTTTGGGGGCTGATATCTTGATGTCTCCCCAGAACTGCTCCACTGCTGAGGATGAAATTTTCAAAAGACTTTGAAGTGATGTAGTCTCCAAGCTTTCTGTCAGTGGGAAGTTGGCAACTAATTCACTTACATGCCTTTAAAATACCATTTTATTCTCAAAAGTGCCATCAGTGGGGGATGGAAAGAAAAGTTGCATTTTTCCAACATTAATGGTTCTTGCATGTTCTTTTAAGTGAGATCAGTATTTTGCTCCCTGTGTTCCTGAACGCCGAGAATGTGCAGGAAAAAAACACAGTCACACAGCAATATGTTTCTGATTTATAGCCCCTTCTACCTTAGCCTCCACAAAATAGTGTTACTTTTGGTTCATTGCAATACAAATTAAATATTAAGAGTTAGGTTTATTTGCCTTATCCATTTTGGCTATCTATTGTGAATCTACTAATTTACAGCTCCTAGTTTAGAGCTCCTGATCTGCATCAATTAAACTGTAACTGAATGCTCCAAACTTGCTTCATTAGCCTTTAAGTAGTTAACTATGTGGATTTTTTTCATGTTACAGGTGCAGAAGAAAAGTTCACATTAATTTTCTTCTGTGGTAAAAACCAAACCTGACCTAAACGGCAAAAGCAAACATGTTTTCCTTACCACTTCCATGCCAATGCACTAGGTGATAACTGAAAGCTTACAGAATCAGATTATAGCTATGACAATACAGAGTTCTACATTTAAAATGCACAACTTTAACAGCATAAATAGAACAGCGGGAAAACTATTTCACCTGTCGAATACTGGAGTGTCACAATCACAACAGTTTATTACCTAAGATGTACATCATTTAGAATCATAGAATCACCTGGCTTGGAAGAGACCCTTTAGATCATTGAGTCCAACCCCAGCCTAACCCTGCCTAGTCCACCTCTAGATCACATCCTTAAGGACTTCATCTACATGCCTTTTAAATATCTCCAGGGATGGTGACTCCACCACATCCCTGGGCAGCCTGTTCCAATGTTTGACAACCCTTTCAGGAAAGAAATTCTTCCTGATATCTAACCTAAATCTCCCCTGGTGCAATTTCAAGCCATTCCCTCTCATGCTATCCGCTTGTCACCTGAGACAAGAGACCAACCACAACATCTCTGCCTCGCCTCCTTTTCTCAAGACTAAAAAGCCCCAGGTCCCTCAGCTGTTCCTCATAGGACTTGTGCTCAAGACCCTTCACCAGCTTCATCGCCTGCTTGTGGACACTCTTCAGCATCTTAACATCCTTTCTGGAGTGAGGGGCCCAAAACTGGACACAGTATTCAAGGTGCAGCCTCACCAGAGCTGAGTCTAATACAACTATCACTTCCCTACTCTTGCTGGTCACACTATTCCTGATACAAGCCAAGATGCCATTTGCCTTCTTGGCCACCTGGGCACACTGCTGGCTCATGTTCAGCTGCCTGTCAACCAGCACCCCCAGGCCCTTCTCCTTCAGGGAGGTCTCCAGCCACTCTGACCCAAGCCTGTAGTGCTGCCTGGGGTTATTGTGACCAAAGTGTAGGACCCAGCACTTGGCCTTGTTGATAAACACCATAAAGTTGGCCTCTATCCATTGATCTAGCCTGTCAAGGTCTTGCAGGGCCATCCTACCTTCCAGCAGATTGACACTCCCACACAATTTACTGATGTCATCTGCAAATTTACTGAGGATGCACTCAATCCCCTTGTCCAGATCATTAATGAAAAACAGGACCGACCACAACACTGAGCCCTTTAGAACACCTCTTGTGACCCTTCACCAGCTGGATTTAGCTCCATTCACCACAACACTCTGGGCCTGGCTGCTCAGCCAGTTTTTAAGCTGGCTAGAAGTCAATGTTATTTTCAATAGCAAGAACTTATTTTTCAAGTATGCTGTAGTTTCTCTAACTCTACCAGCTCTTAACTGTGTAAGAGCAGTGACTACAACTATAATTCATTTTTACCACTAAAACATCTGGCAATTCCAAAATCATCAACTTGTATATCAACCAGTCATGCATATAGACCATAAGAATAAACCCCAGAGGACCATTACATGGATGCTCTGCTATAATCATGGTTAAATTAACCTTCAAATTCCACCATTACTTAGTATAAAATACACTTTTACAGTATGTTGTGTGTGAGATATCTAGGGGGTTCCTCTTAACTTTCAACTTACTCTCTTGCATCTTTACTTTTGATTAAGGGGGAAAAAATGGTTTAGTGAAAAGTGATTTTCTTTCAAAGCAGGGATTTCAGTTGTTTTGCCATTTATGTAAAGTGACAAAAAAAAATCACTGAAGATGTGTTTGAGAGGTTTTATTAACTTATTATTAAGGTGACATTTTTAAAGCTTTTTATTTCCGTTTATGCCTATGGCTTATCTTATGAATACACAGTGGCAAGAAGGCTTAAGAGAAACCATGAGTAGTTTTCATCAACACTTTTTTACGACATTATTTGTGTAACATGCAACTTAAACCACAGAAAATAAAGTGTAATGCTTCATAATTTACTACACTTGCGTCCTTTCAGAAGATCCATTTTGATCCTTTTTCTGGAGAAGATATTACAGGCAGTAGGAGGTGCACTGCTGGAAAGTTAAAACCAAGAGTTTATGACATCTGGCTTCATAGTGAATGGTTGCTAGGAAATTGTCTTAACTGCCACCTGAATTAGGTGTGTTATTTGTACCTGTCCTCCATGGACAGTTGTAAAACAATTACTAAAATTGCAATGGACCAATACTTTCATCTCAGACCTTAAAGCCAAAAAGAAGGGAATTTTAGAGACAATCAGTATTTCACTTGTTTTGGAGAAATGATGGGGAATGTGAAAAGTACAGTGGTAGGATAGCATATGAAGCTTCATCTCAAGAATTGGGTAAAATAGCTTTGTCATTTCCCATGAGGTTTCAGAAGTCTGAAAGAAAATCCTGGAATTTTGTCCAGCTGACTTCAGCTGGAAAAGTCTTCACTGACCAGCAGGAAAGGAGGAGTTCTGAAAGAGAAAAAATGACCAGGGCCCATCCCAAGCAGGCTGACCCAATAAATTAACGTGGGAACATAAAAGGCTTGATAAAAGATGCAAAACACTTAAAAAGCCTTTAGCACAGAAAGTGCTAAAGTAATTTTTGTTGCTCTACTTCAAAGACATCTGGCTAAGCCACATTAACACCTGGTTGTGGACCAAAACTTTCTCCTCTCAAGCATCTCCCTCCTTAATTTCAATTGTGCACAGCAGATAGAGTTTAGCTGCATTGTTTGACTACTTGTTGTGATTGTCATATGTGAGTGGTTAAACCTCTTGCCAGAACAGAGCTGTGTAGACCCACTTACTGAAATCTGAGTCCTAAACAGTGATTCTGAGGGGGAGGAAGGCTGGGCTGCCAGGAAAGTTTTGTCTTCGCACTCAGTATTTCATGCCTGGTCAGCTGCATTCCACTCTACCCAAGAAAATATTTTATGCAGAATTAATGTTATTGTGAGAAAAGCGTTTCAGGGGCTGTTACCATTCCTGTGATATTTGAAATAGGAATTTGGAATTCACAGCTTATCAATAAAAACATATTGACTTTCATAGAAGTTGTCAGGCGAATTTGAGCATAGTGGTACAAACATTTACTTACATCATATTCACAGCTGATAAACTGCAGTTGCTAAGTTTGTTAATTAGATCTTAGTTAAGCTTTGCCCCTCCTGCTTTTGTGTGAGCCTTTAACATTTGAGGATGCAATTTACATGCATCAGTCAGTGCAAGCACTGAAGGAAGCACGTGTTCAGGTAATTAGGTAAGGAGGTACTCTCTCCACTTTTGGGTTTTAGCTGCCACAGAGGTACTGGCTCCCAGGATTCATAGCTGCTGCTTATTCGGGCAGCTCTGTGGTTTGCGCTGCATATTAATTTCTGTCCAACACGGGAATTCAATTTGTACTGTACATTTCATTTCTTCACAGATTTAGATTTATTTCATGTTCTCTGCTTTTAATTAACTCTCTGGCACAGCTGCTGGACAGGATATAAAAACTCATTGCTCTCCCTGCGTTATGAGTACACCACCAATCATTTACCACTTAGATGGTGGTGCAGGAGCTATCAGTTTCCATGGCAACCAGGGCCGTGGTGATTGATTCCTTGCCAGTATGGCATCACCACAGGGAGCGAGGCTTGTGATTTTTGTATGCTTGCAACATCCATCTAATTAAAATGGGATTAGAGAATCATCCCTGTATATGTTCAACAACTGCACTGCAATCCGTTTATGTAAATGTCAACTCTGTTCAGCACAGTAGCTGAAGTGTTTATGAAGAAACAGTTGCTTTGCTCCCAGTGTCTTGCAATGATGGGGGGAGGGAGGGATAAGAAGAGAAAAACGTATACACCCTTGTTTAGGCGACTAAAAAGAAAAAAAAAATTAAAATAATCCTTTCCCTGATGCTCAAGTACTATGCAAATTGCATCCTCTTTCTGAATCTGAATCATGACTATAGGGAGCAAAGATGGCAGAGCTGTTACGGCTCTGCTGATGTGCTGATGGCTAACCTGGGAAATTGTGCTGAGCCTGTCCTGGAAATTCATTAATTAATTTAGTGTGTATGAATTATTTATTTGTCAAAAGCCTTTAATTCTTATGATTGATTTTAGTTCAGTGGCATCTCCTGAGAGCATAGTAATCCTCATGTTCTCATAATTTTCCTTTCATAGAGCATTCCTCAAGTCTTATAATGGTTACTTGGAAATTTGTGAAGTCTTTACAGATCAGGCAAGATGACAGATCTGTAGTGTGCAAGGAGACTCTAGATGAAAAGAGAAGCTCAGAGATTTTTTTTGAGGGCTAAAAGTAAAGCCAGGTTCTTTGGAGGATCACTAGATGTAAATGTAAAGAAAAAAAAAAAGAGAAAGAAAAGGATAGAGGATGACTGATTTGATAGGATATTTTCCTTTATATGTAACCATTTCTTCTATGTAATGCTGACAAAATGGTCTGTTAACATGAATAATTACAGTTTACAATGCCTAATGGTCTCACGTCTGTACGTGTTTAATTTTGAAATCTACTTCTGTATTATAAAACTTAAAATCATTGTATAAATTATAGATAAAATTAATAGCCCATGGGATTTTATCTAAAGGCCCATTGATACTAGTCACATGACTAATCTTTTTTTAAAGACTATTTCCTCTCACAGCAGAATAAAACTGTGCAGCATGCAACAATATACACATGGTAGAAATGCCATTCTCTGCACAGGAATGCTGTATTTTATCATGTTTCCATAATAAAATCCTTCCTTATGAATAAATTCAGCCCTGCTCTGGGAGGCCAGAAACCACAGTGTCAGGTAACAGACATGAATGATTTTGGTACGGAGGAATCGTTCTGGTGAGGTAGCAGGGAAAAACCTGAGCGAGTCATCAGAGGTACAGAAATGGAGACAACCAGGAGGACAACATAGTGTGTATTTCTGAATTAAATCTTTCTGATATTTCTAACAAATCCATCCTGCCTAGTTACCTGAGGGGACATGCATGATGCAGCGACACCAAAGGCTTCATTCTTCCCTCCCTCTGGTGCGGGGACCCTCTGAGAGAAGACAGCTCTGATGGTTGAATGTCAGGGTTCTGCCCACAGAGATAAAGATATTTGCCCTTCTTCAGTCCTCAGTGCTTACACAAGTTTCACACGTAATTCCTTTTATGTCCAGCTGTACCTGAAGTTAAAGAAAAACTCCTTAGCCAAAGCAAGGCCTGATGAAGAAAGCAGGGAACCATCCAGGCACCTCACAAACTGTGGATAAGGCTCAGGATAAAAACTCAGCCAGACATAGGCTGTACATCACCACCTCTTCCATGTCCCTTTGCCAAGTAAAGTCACTATAGCTGTGAGGCTATTGCAAGCTCTTCCACAGAAAATGTACAGCTATGGGACTGAAGACTGTTTGCACTGTGTGTGAGCTATGATAGTAAGTGACACAACCACTTTAGTTCAAAAATATTAAATACACCTTATTGTCCATCAGAAAAACCCCAAAACAAACCCAAACACAAAAAACCCCCCGAAAACAACAACCAATCAACCAAAGCCCAGAAAAAGGCAAAACTAATATTGATTAAAAAAAATCTAGGCTTCTTCCTGCCAAACTGAAATCTCTGCTTTCCTTCCTCTTTGGGGAGAGCCCAGGAATCATTCAATAATCTTGGCTTTTGACGCATTTCACCTGACAGAGAACAAGCCTTCCTTCAGGACAGAATGTCTCCTGGGTTGGAATCAGTCTTCAAGAGATATCTGTCACTTGCACTTGGTTTTCTTGCAGAGAGTGGGTAGTGGTTCTATCAGACACTTAAAGACTGCACTCCCTGTATGTTAAAACAGGCCAGTTACAATTGCCTGGACTTTATTCTCCTTCCACATCTCACAAGTTGATCCACTTGAATTAGAAAATGCTTTGGAACTTCATTATCCAAAAACTCAAACAGCTTGAAGAGAGTGTCTCAAACTGCAACATCTTTAATGGAATAATTAGCTTAATAAATCCTGCATTCCTTATGAAATTATTATCAGTTACCCCAAGAATAGCAGATTAAAAATATTTTAAATCCACAGGTGGAGGCTGAAAGGCACTAAAGAAAATTTTAAAAATATTTTCTCTGCAAAACAGAAGGAATATTTTCCTAAACAAATACATAGAAAATTCAGTGTTCTCTTCAAATATTTCTATGCCAAATGTACAGATTTGATTCAACTACTGAAATACAAGAACAGAATCCTGCCTCTGCCTCAAAAACTTTTCACTGTATAACCACCCTTAAGGTTTCAATACCAAGAGCTCTAGAATATCCTGGCATTATGCTGTGTTAAATGTGGTCCATGGCTGGTTCTTCTATATAATGCTTCTGAGATAATGCAGCTTTCCACCAGTAAACAGCACTGCATTTTTGTGCAACTTCACTTTTGTGCAATAGAAACTAGAAAAGGTCCCCCAAACTTTTTAAGTAAGCTTTCAGAAGTTTAACAGTAGGATCTCGGGGTTTTTTTGGACAAGTAAAGTATGAAAGTTGGAAACTGATTTATTTATGTGTGATTTTAAAAACGCACAGATTTTTGCATTCATTTAACTCCATAATGACCCAGTGCTGCATCGGGATTAGGTAGTTTGCCTCTCTCCCTTGACTTGATACCAGAGGCACTCCAGGCACCAGTCTCACCAGTAACAGTTAAAGCTGATGCTGAATCAGTCCTCTATTTGCAAGTAGCAGTCTCTCAGAAACAAGAGCTGACTCCAGGGGATACAGTTAACCTGTCATAGCAGTGTATAAAGGGTTGCTGTAAGGTTGAGTAAAACAATGTTGTTGAAGAAAAGAATCTTGGGAAATGATTGTTCAAATTATTAGCTGAAATATTTTAAAGATTTTTGAGGCAACAAACACAGTAGAAGAAACAAGGTTCAGGCTGTGAAAAAGCCGTGTAAAATAACAGCAATAAAGCTTAGTATTTTAAGGAAAAATATTACAGTGAAAATGAAATTATGTAGAGAATGTAGAACTCAAGCCTTCTTATGTGTGGCAAAAACCTTTCATATTTGAGCAGACAAAATTATCTGCTCCAGCTTTTGTCCCCTGCTTCCTTTCCCAGCCAAGCGGTCCTGCTGTCTTTCAGCCCTTACAGTCAGCCGAATATGCTGACCAGGGAAAGGTGCCAACCAAACATCTGTGTCCTCTGCCTGCAGAGGAGCCTGCAAGAACAACGTACCCACAAACTTCTTCATCCCCTTGCTGCAGCTCAGGCATGCTCTGCAGGAACCGATAGAAACAGTGGTTAGTATTTCTACTTAACCAGTCCTCCATGCCCCTGATGAACTTGGAATACTGATTGTCACCTATTAACATCAAATACAAGTAGAATTTTAATTTTTATTTTCAGATGTGGATAACTGCTCATTCTAAACACACCCAAGACAACTCAACCCATTTCATTTAAGCCAGTGGAAAGCCCATAGATGGTCTATTTAGGCCTATTTTTATATGAAGTGCTCCGTGCTGGCACCTCCCTGCCATCACTGCAGACGGCGTTTTTAGTCTTTCACACAGGAAGAATTCAAATGCTATTTATCTTTTCATTTTTTTGATCAAACTCTTACTATGCTGATGGAGGATTGTTTGAAGTATATCTTTTTGTACCCTTTCATACATCTCTAGGTGTGGTCTGAATGTAGGTTGACTAACAATTATTGTTAATTAATAGCTAGAGAGATATTGCTGGTGAAGTGAAACTGCTGATCTCAGCTTATTCCCTGGTGTGGAAACTATTGAATGTTGAAAGCAAGTGAGTTTTTTGAAGAGGTTAGTTTTTGAAGGTTCATGGCTGAAATACTAATGCAAAACCTAATGCAGAATTTTGCAGTTAGTATAAAGGACTGGCTAGGGGCACATCTGAAACAGGGTTTGAAATACATGTTTTTACCTCATGTATAGTTATATATTTCTGTCTCAGCTGTGGAGCTGTTAGTGTGGGGTGGAAGGGAGACTGGGTAGCTGAAAGGGGCTGAGAAGAGAAAATTAGTGACTCGCATCCGATCACAGGTCCTGCTTTGAAGAACCTCATCTGGTCCCATTTTCTCAATTTCTGATGTCTGAAAAAGGGCAGAACATGATTTTACCTCAAGCTGGGACATTAAATCCTTCTGGCTCACTTGCAAAGCACAATAAATTGTACGTTTGGTTTTGGGTTTTTTTTTGCTACTAGAGCCTGCCAGACCATCTTGGCAGAAGTACAGCTCCATCAGCCCTGCTACTTGTCCTATTTGTGCATGACTTTTTATCACAGCCAGCACTTGCAACATTTTCTGGGCCAATGGAAGTCATCTGGGGCAGGCAAACCCCCAGATTTTTGGGAACACAGAACAGAGCTACAAATGGGTCACCATCCACCACTGTGCACATTTCAGGTCTCTCAGATAGATGTTTCCAGTAAGCTCAGAGTAAAGTCCTAGCCAGCAGTTTTCAATCTGTAGAATGAACAGCAGTGGCGTTCTTGTTGCTGTCTTCCCTCACTGCCTGTTGCTCACAAGATCATATCTATGGTCATGTGTATGATCTGATAGGAGATCTTAGCTGTAATGATGTTTTTAAGAAACCTCCATGCCTGAAGCAAAACAAAAGGCATTACTGGTTTTCCCACAGCTTTTATAAAAATTTTAAAATCTAGGTGAAGAAACCAGCTTGCAGAACCTGCAGGGCAAAACAAAAGGTTTTACAGTGTCTCCAGTGATGGTTTCTCTGTGTGTGAAGGTGGGACTGACTGGATTTTGCTCATTTTGACACAGCTTTCACTAACTTCTTCTACAAGGTCTCTGCTGATGAAAACCACCAGTGTAATTTGCCAACTCAATGACCGGTGTGTTTCTTCTCATAAGATGAATCCTCTGCCCTGCTTGAATGCTCACGCTGCATCATAGCACCGTGTTCTCTGCAGACACTGTATTTCCACCGGTCTCCCACATCACCTCCATGGGACTGAGGCGTTACTGTGTACACAGGTATCCTGGGGTATATTTGAAGGAGTTCCTCCCCCTCTACTCTGCTCTGGTGAGACCGCATCTGGAATATTGTGTCCAGTTCTGGGCCCCTCAGTTCAAGGAGGACAGGGAACTACTTGAAAGAGTCCAGCACAGGGCCACAAAGATGATTAAGGGCTGGACTTGAACATCTTCCTTATGAGGACAGGCTGAGGGAGCTGGGTGTCTTTAGCCTGGAGAAGAGGAGACTGAAGGGTGACCTCATCAATTCTTTAAATAAGTAAAGGGCGAGAGTCAGGAGGACAGAGCCAGGCTCTTCTTAGTGATATCCAGTGACAGGACAAGGAGCAATGGGTGCAAGCTGGAGTAGGGGAGGTTCCATGTGAACATACGGAAAAACTTTTTCACTCTGAGAGTGACAGCACTGGGACAGGCTGCCCAGAGAGGTTGTGGAGTCTCCTTCTCTGGAGACATTCAAACCCTGCCTGGATGTGTTCCTGTGTGACCTGATCACTCGAGATGATCCTGGCAGAGGGTTTGGACTAGCTGAGCTTTCAAGGTCCCTTCCAACCCCTACAGTTCTGTGATTCTATGATTCCCAGTGACAGGGTAGCTTATGGGAGGGCGGTTTGGAGGCTCTGTGACGACTCCCTTTGCAGGAACTAGCCTATGGGACTCCTTACAAAATCACAGCTGAGACTTTTTCCTCTTGTAAAGCTGCAGAAGAGGATTTGGCTTTCAACTTTCATTCACTAATATTTCTAGGACCCTTTTTCTGGGCTTCTCCCTTATGCCATAGAAAAAAATCTATTTGCTTCATCCTTTCTTTGTCTGTCCATTGCAGGGATCCTAATGAGTTTTTTCAGTGAAGAGAATAAATGACCTTCATTCACTGAAGCTTCAGAGACTTCTGAATAAAGACAGCAGATTTGGTCCCTTTCTTTTATGTTTGTCTCCCCCAGCATTCATTTTTCATGAACAAATTTCTAGAATAAAATATGTCCCCCTGTATAGACCAACCCAGATGGGCATTTAAAGTTGAAATGAAAACTGTACAAAAGGTAAGCATGTGATGACTCTTGTATCTTTTGCCCTTATGTGCGTGATAGAAATAATTACCTCTAGACATATCACTGCACTGTGCACAGTCGGCACACAGGAGATTGCCAGGTGTTGGATGTGATAGGAAATGTGCAGCCTGATTAAATATGCTAGGATCCAAGTGCTGCAAAATATCTCTTTTAAATGAGATGAGGAACAAGAATTTAAAGCTACCACTTAATTTTTCAACTGCAGTCAGGCAACAGCAGTGTTTCAGGATGAATATGTTAATCACATGAGACTAGGGATTGTATGTGGTAATAAAAGACTAGAGAAACATTTCCTAGCAGGCAGCAATAACTGTTTCAGTCTGTTTAACTAATTTTTTTCCCCTTTACTAGTCTAATTTCACCTGCCCTGCTGCCTGCTCCAATTTATTTAAGTTGAAAGTGAGTGCAGAGCTGGAGGAAGGCACTGGATTCCTGACTGTGGAAATGAAATCCATTCAGTTGCAAAGACTGTGTGAAATTTATCCTTAACACAATGGGGCAGTGCAAAATCTCAGCACCACTGAAGATCTCCACACTGCTGCCCTCAGCGGAGGTCCGAGCAGTGTATGTGCCTCAGTGGCCCTGCAGAGGCGGTGGTGGCAGGGCAAGTCCCACATGCTGTGCCATCAACACCTCCTGACACTTGCTTAGGCAGGCAGGAATTTGGTGTTTGGGCTCACTTGGTTTCACCTCCTCATGTGAACTCTTGGCAGGGATGCTGACTGTCAGTCGCCAGCTGGAAAGGCAGCTCTCAGGGTAAGAGAGCATCGAGTTTTCTGAGCCCATCAGCTCCTTGACAGGAGCCCCTCAATCAGATATCAGGTGACTATTTAGATACATCCTCCATTTGAGCAAAGTGATCCCTGCTGTAGCTCTACACCGTGCTCAATGCATTAGTGAGTAGCCGACTGCTGGAGCTAGTCGATAGCACACAGCTCAAAGAAATCAACTCAGAGCAGACCTTTTCAGGAAGTCTAAACCAAACCATACAAATTCACTGCATCTCAGTGAGGAGATGGGCTAAGCAAATTCACCCTCAAGGATGCCTCAATTATTTAGAAATACAATGACTGAAAACTAGTGTGTACTGCTCAGACACGAAGGAACACATTTCTTCAAATTCTCCATAGCTATTTAGTTAGATTCATATTTACATCCTTTTTATGCATTTATTCCCAGTATATATACAAACAGATGCTGAGTTTTTCTTCCCTGATATGAGTGTTTGAGAACAAGAGAAGTTTCTCAAAACAGTGTTTTTTGTGCATTTGCAAGTGTATCTATGAACAAAGAGATTGCATCCTTCCCTGTCTCTTAAAAAAAAAAAGGAATAAAAAGCTAGACATAATCAGAAACTTCCAAAGAAGCCACATGGAGATACAGCTTTTCACAGTTACATAGGTTTTATTTCTCAGATAATCAGTCATCGTATAAAGGCTTTTCAGTGCTCCTCACTAACTAATTTATCTTTTCTGCTCATTTAAAATTTGTTCTGGTATTGCTGTGCAATAGCAACACTTAATTTTCCTCTACTCTTCTGAGACTAATAAATCTTGTAGCAACTAACTTCACTAATAGACTTCTGTTCACATTAATGTTTTCCTTTCCAAACCTTTCCTTTTACCTGCAGTGCTTTTTCCTTCTGTGGACTGCAAGATAAAAGCCCTTCCACTCCTCTTTTCTTTTCAAATCTGCCATTGTTTCTATTTTTGTTTAAAAACTGATGTTATAAAAGGTGAAGCATAGTATAGCCAAGACAATGAGAAAACCATATATGCAGACTTTTTTCTCATTTTCAGATAGGCTTCTGACGATTTCTGGGTATGACCAAGTAAAGAAGTCTCAAAAGTCTGTTATTACAGAGGTCTAAAAATGCATGCATGTATGCATGCATGCATACATACATAAATCATTTGGCTTTGGAGAACCTGAGTAGAAAATAACACCTGCCATTGAGGTAAAGCACAGTGTTAAACATCAACTATAGCATCACTAACAGGGGTTATACAACTTAATCCCATGGAGTCAACAACACAGAAAGCCTGAAACCAAAGTCCTGAAAACTGTTCAAAATTACATTGCCCTAAACTGACAGGACTGTAGTCTTTAAGAGCCTAAAGGAAGCATTAAATAAAGTAGCTTCTTTATTAGGCATGCTTCATTGGTCTGAACAAAGAGGTTTCCTGCTTTGGATGTTGACCTCTGTATCTGTACTGCACTTTGGGAGTGAGGTAAGTCATGTTCTCCTCTCCTTCATTCATATATCTACAGCAGTGACAACCTCAGCCTCAGCAGCCTTCCTGTTGAATGAGTCAATCTGGAGCTGAGTGAACAACTCACCCAGAGAAGCACACCTGGAGTATTTAGTCCCTTACTGGTGGCTAAATTTGCACGAACAGGTCTCAGTGATTTTGAATTTGTGGCTCAGTGTCTTCAAGAGGGGTTTGAGACAGTACCTTGGACCACACATAATGGGTGAACCTTGGTTCTGTCACATATCACCTTGTTGAGGTGACAAGCCATGTGGAGACCAAACTTTGTTATAGGCAGAAGTGGAGAAAAGGGGCTGGCCATCAGGATAAGGAGGATGCTGAGGGACTAAGATGGCAGAGGCATTTCCACAGGTTAATGTTAGTGCCATCCACAAAACCTTGCATGACCATTTGTCTGGATTGTCATGGTTTCTGCTCATGATGCTACACAAGAGCCTAGTTTTCTCTTGATGGGTGCAGCAGATCACTGAAGTGGCAGTGCCAGAACAACACTCAACTTTAGCAGCTACAAAAACTCCTCATCTCCTCTCTAGACAGGAGGTAGGGCTGTACAACCTGATATGCTGCCTCTGCCTCAGACCAGGCTTTGTACAGTTTCATACCTTGTTTCAAGATGTTACTTAGCTGCAACCAAGAAGTGTACTTTTTATTGGGTTTGTGTTAAGAACTGAATTACAGTTTTCAGAAAGTTTTGCTCTGAGATATTTTTGGGATCTGTGTGATACAGCAATGAATTTTTTTTTCTAGTGGACAGGCAAGGAAAAACCTGGGGGCTGTTATCTTGCTACCACTTTTTTTTTTTTTTTTTTTTTGGTAGGTAGAACTTGACTGCCTTATATTTTTGTACATGCCAAGTGGAAGAAGATACAAATTTTATTGCCAGAACTAGCATGGAAATCTGTTAATTAAGCTGTAAGAGAGACAGACATCTCTCTTTGTAAAATCTTTACTATTGTTCAACAAGGAAATATATCTGCCTCTGACATATGACATGTAGGAATGGGACATCCAGCTCTCCCTACAATTTTGGAGTCAGGGCTCCTGTTTTCTTGTGTCTTCTTGGCAGTGGTCAGTGCTGTGGGAATTACAACATCTGAAGCTATTAGACATGTGGCTGTTGATTAGCACGCCACCAGCTGAAGGAGGCTAAATCAAAGTGTTTGTATCCTCTGAGAACGACAAAAGAGCTCACTGAAAAAATCTAAAATCCAAAATCAGGGAAAAAAAAGATATTTATATTCTGATAAATTTGGTTCTTCTTGCTGAAGCTGGGGCTGGATTCTTTTTCCTTCATTCAGTGAGATTATTCCCATTGGTTACATGTCCCTCCTTTTTACTTTTAATCAGCTACAAGTCTTGTCTCAGAAGAAAGGAGGTACTTCCCTGTGACTTTACTGTCAGAGTGATACTCAGTTGCCTAAAGCTACCAAGACAGTCCATTAATTACCATGAAGCTTTATTATAGAACATAAAGTTTTAGAATTTGGATGCTGGCTTTGGTCAGTTCAGTTAGTGGTCTTGCTGAGGGTCTGTATTTTTTTTCTCTGAAGTCTGCAGCCCCTGATGAGCATTGACCCAAATGCTCAAGTACTGCACATGTGGCACAGAGACTACCCATGGCATGAGAGAATGACAGGAATATTTTTAATACAGAGCTAAACCTATCTGGATGCTAATCAAGTGTCCTGGTTTTGTTTAGGATGGAGTTACTTTCTTTTCTAATAGAAGATGGAATGTCGTGTTTGCGAGTTAGGATGAGAGCAGTGCTGATAGCACCCTGATGTTTCTAGTTGTTGCCAAGCACTCAAGGACTTTTCAGTTGTTCATATTTCCCTACTAATGAGAAAGGAGGGGATGCAGCCAGGACAGGTGACCTGAACTGCCCAAAGGGGGTATTCAATACCAATTACATCATGCTCAGTATAAAGGGGGGCTGGTGGGAGGAGGAGCAGGCGGCTCCAGGACGCGTGGTTTTTGGGGATGGTCTGTTTTTTCAGGACGGCTCTGGGCTGCATGGCCTGAGTTGTGTGGTTCAGTGAGAAACTGCATTGTGTATCACCAGTTTCATATATTTTTTGCTCTAAAGTCCTGTTATCATTGTTATATCTATCTTTCTGCTATTTTGGTAAACTATCCTTATCCCAACCCATGGGGTTTTGGTTTCTTGGTTTTGGTTTTTTTCCTTCCCTTCCCTTCCCTTCCCTTCCCTTCCCTTCCCTTCCCTTCCCTTCCCTTCCCTTCCCTTCCCTTCCCTTCCCTTCCCTTCCCTTCCCTTCCCTTCCCTTCCCTTCCCTTCCCTTCCCTTCCCTTCCCTTCCCTTCCCTTCCCTTCCCTTCCCTTCTCTTCCCTTCCCCCCAGCTTCCCCCCCTTTCCTTTTAAAGAACAAATGACTGTGTGGTGCTTGGCTCTCACCTGGGGCAAAACCACAACATCAAGATGCCATATATTGTCCAGCGCAAGCCTAAGGCAAATATATTTTTTCTCTTTAAAAACTTAGCTAATTTAATAGGAATCTTACTAAATCAGTTGATTACATCTGAGCACCTATGAGAGCATTCTTAATAAAAAAGGGCAGAAAAATAAAAGAAAGAAGAAAGTTTATTCCAGTTAAAATCGTTGGCAAAACCAAATAAACTTATTTTATCCCCTAAACCTCATGTCCTTTTTGTATAACTACTTCCTCATTTAAGTAGAAACAATTAGCTTCAGTGGCTAACAAAGTTCATGTCTGTACTTGGCTATGGCCAAGACCTTCAGAGGGTGTTTATTACAGAAATCTCTAGACTTCATTTACAAATTCTGAAAGGTTAACTCTTGTAGAGACTTTAACACTCGTATGATTAAGTTTACATCTTGGAATTTGAACAGGTACTACTCCTCTTCTCTTCCTCTTTGGCTATGGGATTATTTTTCCAGGATAATTACTCAGTAATTATCTGGGTAGAGGTTTTAACATGCCACTGAAGAAAGATAGTAATACATGCCCAGCTAGGCCAAAGAAAATTCAGTGGTACAGCAGCATAACTATCTGTTATGCTCTAAAAAATTTTCTTAAATAATGGAAATGTCAAGGGTTAATTCTAGCCTGACAAGATTATTATTTTGCTAGCACACAAGACTAGCAGCACCCCACATAGTTCATGTGGGTAAAGAAATGCAACAAGTATTCAGTTCTACAGTGGGAGCTGGTAATCAGTATTTTCCATGCTTGTCCAAGGTAGCAGATAAAGAGGAGACTGTTGGATGGACTTAAAATTCATTTTCTGGAGCAGGTTCTCTGAGACTCCTCTTCCCATAGGCTTCCTACCCTTACGATAGCCTGTGGTTGCTATGGAAAAGCATAACAAAGCTTTTTTGTTTTAATGGGGAAAAAAACCAACCCACAATAAAACCCTAATGTAGTGATGTTTCATCTGCATATCATTCACTGAGCAGAAGGGCTGAGAGAAGCTAAGGAGATACTTCGAAATATTTAGAAATACCAGCTTATAGGAAGCATTAAGACCCAGTCTGCAAACTACTCCCAAACATATCTCTGTGCACAGGAATTTTTGAAAGATCAATAATCCACATGTGGGACAGTTTGCTACATGTCACCTTGTTTTCCACTGATGCCTCTTTTGCATTGAGACATTGCTAAGACCATTTCAGGAATTATCATTCAAGGGGTCTAATTAAAACATCTGATATTATCAAATGGTATTTTTTTTTGCCCCAACCAGCAGTTAAACACCCCACAACTGGTCATTCACTCACCCCATGGCAGGACACGGAGAAAACTGTAAGGGTAGAAGTGAGAAAACTCCTGGAGTGAGATAAAGACAGTTTAATAAGTAAAACAAAAGCTGCATGCACAAGCAAAGCAAAACCAGGAATTCATTCCCCACTTTCCATGGGCAGGCAGGTGTTCAGCCATCCCCCAGAAAGCAGGGCTCCATCACCCATAATCTATTTTGGGACAACAAACACCAACACTGTGATCATCCCAAATGCCATCACTCTAAACACTGCTGCTTTCCCCTTCCCTGGAGGAAGACAAAGAGGAAATGTTTTACGTCTTCCCCCAGCCCCTTAGGAATTGAGCATGATGCCATATAGTCTGGGATATCCCTGTGGTCACTTGGGGTCAGCTGTCCCAGCTGTATCCCCTCCCAACTCCTTGTGTACCCCCAGCCCACTCACTGGTGGGGTGGGATGAGGAGCAGAAAAGTGTTTTAGCTCTGTGTAAGCCCTGCTCAGCAGGAGCTAACCCATTCCATATAACAAAAACATCTCTATATTACCAGCACAGCTTCCAGCACAAATCCAAACCATGGCCCCATACCAGCTACTATGAAAAAACGTACTCTTATCCTAGCCAAACAGAGTACATTCTCTACTCTTTGTTCCATACCATTTACATCATGCTCACTCACCATGCTATCCAATACAATTTCATTGACCACCACCCATCTTCCCATCCTTCGATATAATACACAGATATCATTCACATGGTCTATGGATCACCCCTGTAAAATGTCCACAAATGTCCCTTGAGTTCACTCAGCCCAGGACTTTGGGCTCACCACATCCTCCATGGCTGTCACTCTGAACAGGGGAAGTGGTATGAGGTGTGGAGTTCCTGGGCACCAAAGCCAGCTCAGGTCAGGTCACTGCTGCATTTGCATTGTTTCCTGTAAGGCTTGTTCTCCATTGATTCAGATGGTTTCTGCTACAGTAATTCCTTAATGTGCAATGCAAATCCTGGTTTACAACAATTTAAAGGCATTTCCATTACAACCTCCACCCCTGGTCCCTTTTCACAGACCATCAGGTTTAATGAACTATTTTTGGTCTGCTCTGGCTTGGACTGACCCACAGACTGCAGTCCCTTGGAGTGTACCTGCTCCAAACAGAGCCTTATCTATGAGCCAGAGCCTCTCCAGGGGTATGTCTGCTGTGATGTAGTCTAATCCACAGCCACAGTATTGCAGTTTTGCATAGTTGGCTACTGAGAGAGGGCCAGGGCTTGCAGAAAATGGCTGCTGGAATCTTCTGCAGGCCTGCTTATAGTGCCTCTGAGAATCACATATAGGAGACAAAGACTCCACCAGAACACGGAGTGCCAGGAAGGCTGCAAAGTTTGGCCCGTTAAGGGCATTGGGATGTCTCTTTGCATATAAATGTAAGCAGGTGACAGACACAACAGGCCGGGAAGGCTGGGAGAGGAGGCACCCAGGTACCCGGGTGAGAGATGCCCCTGCAGCCCGAGCTGAAGCACGTGGAGTAGCCAGAGGAAAGGACCCATGGAGGAGGCAGAGACCCGACCTGCCCGGTGGAGGGGCTCCACGCTGGATGGAGCTGGTGCAGACATAGAGAAGATGCCGTGACTGACGTTGGGATGAGCCCCTGCCAGCACAAGAGACCTACAGAGATGAGCCAAACAGGTTTGCTGGGGGAGGCATCATAGCCCCGTGGAGGACTGGGACTGAGAGACACTGTGATTGATTGCTGCCTGCCAGAGCAGAGATGAAGCCTGGTGGGAAGAGATTTGCCTTGGAGAAAGTTTGTGGAGGACTGGCTCTTATGGGTGAGATCCTACGGTGCAGCAGGGGGAGGCTGTGTGGAATGGATGCCCCCATCCCGGCCGAGAAGGAAACCATCTTGCAAGGGACTGACTAAAGCCCCCATCTCCTAGTCCCTGCCCCCCTGTCCTGTGCTGCGAGCAGGAGAGGGGAAGAAGGGAGCAAAATCATGTCTGAAAGGGAAGTCTGCTTTAGAATGGAGGGGTGGGGGAAGGTGTTACCGAGACCCCCATTTTCCCCAGTCCCTGCCCCTCCTGGGCTGCGACCGGGAGGGAAGAAGGGAGCAAACTTCTAACTAAAGCCTGCTAAGGAGGGAGTGGTGGGGGAAAGTGTTTGCCTGGTTGCATTTGTTTCGAGATTGTTGCTTGCACTCCTGACTCTGGTTCTTTTTCACTGTTTTTCTCTTTAGTGTAGTGTAATAAATTAGATAACTTTCTCTTCAGCACTCTGTGTTGAGTCTGTTTTGCCCGTGTCATTAACGAGTTTGTCTCTTGAGCCACCCAATTATGTTATTTCTCCCCTGTCCAACTAAGAAGGGAAGTAATAGACTGATTTTGGTGGGCGTCTGGCCTTTGGCCAGGGCTCAACCACCACACACAGTCACTTAGAAGGTCACCTGTTCAGTGTGGCCTTCTCCATGGTCCACAATGCCTTCAGTGACACATCTGCTGCAGTGTGGCCTTGTCCACAGCCACAGTTCCTTCAGAAGTAAACCTGCCCTGGCATGGGCTCATCCATGGCCACACACTTTGAGGTGCTCCAGCATGATGCCATGCACTGCCACCAATACCTCAAGATGTAGCTGCTGCAGCATAGGCTTAATCATGTCCACGAGTGCTTCGAGGTGTACCTTCTCCAGCATGGACTGATCCTTGGGCCACAGTCTCTTCAAAGGTATATGTGCTGTGACACAGACATAACCATGCCCACAGGTGCTTCAGGGTGGTTCCTACCTGCTCTAGTAAGGATTTATTCATGGCCATTGATGCTTTGGGGCATCCTGCTCCCTCATGGACTCATACACACATCATAGGCCATTCAGTCAAGTTCACACTGCAGTTACAGCCTGTCCCATACAGATGCACTGAAACAGCAGTGATAGTGTTTCACCCAGTGTTCAGAATATAAAACAGAAAATGTAGAATCCAGTCTCAGAAAGGAGACCCTTCAATCAACTCCTGTGTGACACTGACCTGTGAAATACAGATTAATGGCATTTCCTCACCTCAGGGGTGTGAACATACCTATGGTCAAGGTAGTTATACTCAGAAGTCATAATGGTGGAGGTTGGCCAGGTTTCAAAGAGACCTAAGTGATCAAGAATAAGTTTCAGTTTAAAAAAATAATATTTTGGGGATAGGAGGTTTTTATCAGATAATAATAATAAATGGACAGAATCAGGCCATCTAAGAATTTGGATAAGAATGCTTTGTGTACGAGAAAGCAAGGAAGTATATGTCCTTCTATTGATGTCAAGTAATTTTTAAGTAGGATGCAGGATGATCTGTCAGATATTAGGTCTTACCTGTGAGTGGTCCAGGAAATAATTTCACCTTTTCCTTTCCATGAAGCCATTTCACCTTCTCCTTTTCACAAAGCATGAATGCTGTTCAGCATAGGAGGTATCAGAATTACCATCATAACTTCTTCTGACCTGCAGTCTCAAGTGATTTCAGAGCAGCCTTCAGCAGCTGGGAATACAGCAATACTGGAGGAAAGAAGTAACAATTTTTTGTAGGATTTACTGCATCATTTGCACAGTGTATTAGGGAAGGGGAACTTGAATGTCTCTTCCGTTTCTCTTCTGCCACTTCCTTTTTATTCCCTTTTTACTTTTTGTTCTCTTTCTTTGGTCAAAAATGCAATTATCCACTAGCACTTAGGTGGGCACGTGAGCAACCTTTAAAGATGAGAAGAACATCCCACGTTTGTTTATACAAAATTTTGCTTAGGGACACTTTCATGCTTTCAGTGATTTGTATAAAACAGCAGTGAGTTTTCTCTGCATTGGGTCAGATTTAAAACGATTTTGGAAGCTAAGAGACTGTCTTAGATAAAGTCCCTGATACTGACCTGAGGTTCCCAGAAGTAGTTTCCTTGCATGCGCACTCTAAACATGCCGCTTTAGAAGCAGCATAGTGCATCAGAGCAAATGAGCCGTGTTACACTGTGTGTCATTCGTTTTTTATGACCTTTTTGAGCTCAATCTACACAGCTCAGATACCTACTACGATCTGTCATAGGATTATCTGTACCAGTATGGAGTCTACTAGTAGCAGAGTGACAACTGGACTTTGTGCACAAAATGTAGTGTAGGAGAGTATTTATATTGCTGCTTTTTATGATTTGAATTGGAAGTCTAAGTCTTTCTTAAAATTTAAATGAGGAAGGAGGACATGAGCCTTTTTAGAAGGTGTTTTTTTGTTTAATTTGGTGAAATACATGGCGCCTAATATTCTTTTCTTCAGTAACTTATACTCCTGCACAATCTTTTCCATGTGTTAACTAATGCCTCTTGTGTTATCACAGTAATTTATAAATTTATGTCACTTTGTGTTCTGTTTACCGTTTTTGTACTTTATTTCTCTTACTGAAATTAGAACGTACCTTTCTCTTCTTGTTCAGTGTTAAATCTCACTTGCAGTATTAACATAATGCTGTTGTGTTTAGATTTCTGTTTCCAGCAGTGTGGGTGTAAGGGAATATTTAAATGTCATCTTAAATTAAACCATTTCCATTGGAATGCAAGCAATTACATTTAAACTTTTTCTATTACCACTGGGTTTGTTTGTTTGCTTGCTTTTAATCCTTTTTCCACATTTCAGTAAAACTTATTCAACCATTTAAAACTACCTGACAAAAAATTCAGGCTATATGTAATTTCTCTTCCAAAAAAAGAGGGGCTTTTTAATTTTTTACTTGTTTTTACTTTTTTTTTTTTTCTAATCTTACCCACAACTATTCATTTGTAAGTCAGATACTGGAAGCCGTAGAGGCAGTAGTTGCTTTGCTTGCTGGAAAACTTGTATATCTGTTTTAGTACATGAGATAAATTCTGTAACAGTTCTCTACGCAGTGCCCACTTAGGTACAATGAAGCATTGAAAGCAAGGATTCTGGTAACATGTAATTACATTTGCTCAACCCTTTAGAAGACATATTCTTGAGAATATGCGTGTAGGATTTTGATGGGTCACTTGTTTTAAATTAAATGTCCTAATTGGTTTTTTATTGTTGAATGATAAATGAACAGGGCACACAGGTTAACAGCTTCTTCAGCACATGGCACTATCTCTTAGCTGCTTTGCTGAGTGGAGGGAAGTCATGGTGGAGAGAGTGTTGATGTTGGGGGGAGGCAATGTAGATGTCAGAGCATGTTCTTACCAGAAAAGTTTTGCATTCAGTTAGCTTTAAGTATGCATCACAAATTTCTGCTACTGGAAGCGGGAGAAATGTTCAATAAGCTATCAAGGAAATCATACATTCAGATGGTGACAAGGTTGTGTATATGTCCAGGCCTTTACTCAGCTCTCACCTAATGCATCAGACCACAAGTATTTCACAATTCACCTCATGATTTTGACTTTCTTATGTCACAACCAGAAGACTTTAGACCTTACTGGAGATCACTTCATCAGGCCTCACCTCACTGAAGCCAGGCTAGTGACTGAACAAGACTTGGGACACTAGTACTTCAGGATGACCTGAGATCATCTTCAACCTGGAATAATGATGCAAATCATGTCAAAGTGCTCACCACCCTGTGGCTGAAGTCTCACTGACCTGTTTGGTTGAAGACTTGGTCCCTGGTTCTGGGAAGCACTTTCTTAGGTTCCAGGAGGAGACCCTCAAAAAATGGTGCTGTCATACATTCCCTGAAGTCCTTCCCATTTGCCTGCTCCATAATCTCTTGGCTGCAAGAAATCCTAAGTGCAGAGGGACAGAGCCTCTCTGCGAGTGGGAAGGGGATTTATCCTTCTGCAAATGCGAGGTAATAGAGTTGATGATCAAACTCTGTGACATTCCCTCATGGAATATATTCTGGGACACCCCAATGAACCTCCAAACTGTGTTGGCCATAGAACAGACTAAAGCACAATAAATAAATAAACACCAAACCCTATATATGCTGTTCCCTAGAAACTGAACAAACAGTCACACATAAATAAAGAATTGCAAAAGCAGTTTCTCACTTAAAAGGAAGATTAAGCTCTGTGAGGCAAGACATGAAAACTACCATTTGTGCTGAAAATAATATGTTTGGGAGGAAAAAAGTGAAACTCTTAATTGCACTATGAAAAATAACATCAGTATCTCATGGGGTGAATTCAGAAATGAAATTAAGTGATAAAGAGTTGTTTAACAGAGTGATTAACAGAAGCAGAAGGGTTAGATATCTGAGGGATAGAAATCAAAGGTTGATGAAAGCTGGTAGTTTATGCACAATCAGGCACAATCAGGAAACGGACTGGCTTGCAGATGTCCAGCAGGACAAGATGAGTCCTGACCAGACTGAAGTGAGGACTACAGCAGTGCACTGCAGGTCAGAAAGGAAGCAGTTGCAAAAGAGAAGTACCACTGTCTGTTCTTTGGCAGGTCTGTGCTTCAGATACTGGAGCTGGGGGTGAGGAGGACTGGAGAAGGTATGGCTGCTGTGGCTGCATGCAGACCAGCTCAAGTGTGGTTACAGGATCAACCACTGGGTTCACAGAGTAGTGCTCGGCACCCATGTTGATGTGTCCTGCTAGACTGTGGTAGACTGTCACCCGAACACAGTCTCCATGCAGATGTGTCACCAGCAACGCTCTGATGGTGAATAAATCATGTCAATTGACTTGTCAGACAAATTACATCGTTTTCTGAATCTGCACAAAGAGCATAATCGTCTCAAATGTTCCTATGATTCTAAATTGTTCAATGGCTTTTTCTCCTCATGAGAGATACTTTTCCTTATCATTTATTAATCCATGCTAGGATTGTGATGCATGCAGACTCATAGTAGAGTACAGCCTAGCCCTAGCTCTTTTCTGGAGCAAAAGAAATTCTAGGTAAATTTGAACTGCAATGTTACAAGTTACCTAATATTCATAACTCTCCTTTCCCAACTAAGAATAACTTTTTTTCTCCAAAACAGATTAATGTTTTAACAAGGTGTAATAATTATTTGGGTTTTTTTCTTAAATATCATTTTATCTTTTCTCAACCCTTTTAACTATAGACATCTAAATGTTAATAATACATAAACACCTACTTTTATGATAAAGTTTTGGAGGGTTAAATACATTTTTGGTCTTTCCTGCTCTTACAACTCTGTCTCAAGTTCCTTATTTTGGCCCTTGTGCATAACAACAGCATATCTAAAGAGCAGAGAAATAGGATGTTTTACTCAGCATAATAAGCTCAGTTCCGAAGGATTCCCTCAGCATGAAGACCTAATTCATCTCAGCAATTATAAGGCAACATCCAAAGAGAAAAGAGGTACACTTTATCAAATCAACTATGAGTTATGTTATGAATGTATATTGAACTGATAATCAAACCCCTTCAATTTACACTTTAATTGTTGTTAAACAAATTCAAAATGTCTTTTAAAATTAGTATTTTGGGCAAGTTGGGTGTTTTTTTCCTATTTTGTGCAATGCCTCCATCAATCTGGAAGAAAATCCCTTTGTCAGTGAAGATAAGTCCCAGCTCATTCATGTCACTCAGACATTTTGCATGTGTATCACTTAAGGCAAGGATTTATTAGGGTTGCCCAGTTATTTATCCCATTACTTCCACTTATGCAAATCCCAAAAGGGACAGGAGTCCTTTGGTCCCATAGCAAAACACAAGAGGTGTAGAAATGTCTCTCTTTTTTTCTATCAATACAGAACTTTTTTTTTTTTTTTAATCCTCTGTCTTGCCACTAAAATTGATGACTGTAGCTGTGCTGAGCAGCCCAGGCTTGCCCCTTTCTCCTGCTCTGCAATGTTATAATGAGTATTTTCATGATGAGTTAGGACATCTCTGCTGTTCCCCACGTGTCCTGGTTCTAGCCAGGGCAGAGTCACAATCCCCAAGCAGCCAGCCCAGGTGAGCTGAGTTAGCCTGGGCTGTTTCCACACCACCTGACATCATTTCCCTATAAAATGGGGGGCTGGTTGGGGAGAGGCAATCCTGGGTACCCCCAGGACAATTGAAGCATGACTAGGGTGTCTGGTTGGTTCTTGCCTTGTGCAGCACTCTCTGTTATCCTCAGGTCAATAAGGTACTCTATGTTATCACACAGAGTTATGCATGAGTGAAATTTGCTGTGGTGTGTTGCTGTTCGCCTTTCATAGTGCTTTTGGTCAGTAAACTGTCCCCCAGCCCAGGAGGCTCTGTCTGTTTTTCCTCCAGGTGTGAGTGAGAGGCGCCTGGTGTTCAGCCACTGCTTGGGGCTGAACCACCACACTTGGGTTTGGTTTTTCAGGCAGTTACCAGCTGCTGCACTGTATGCTTTCATAGCTGATACCCCAAATCTTCTTTCCCCAAGAAGACCCCTGGATTTGCTTCTTGAGCGATCTTCCCTGATCCTATAAATCTGTCCTCTGATTGCCTCACAGAGTAGCAGTCTGGCCAGAGCAGCAGCCTTTAAATTACACCACAGAGTGTTTCTTTCTCCTATCTTCTGTCCTTATCTTAGCAGATCAGCCCTTTTCAGAATGGGTATTTCTGTGTGTCCTGGTTTTGGCTGGGATAGAGTTAATTTTCTCCATAGTAGCTGGTATGGGGCTGTGATCCGGATTTGTGCTGGAAGCAGCGTTGGTAACACAGGGATGTTTTTGTTGCTGTTGAGCAGGGCTTACACAGAGCCAAGTCCCTTTCTGCTTCTCACCCCACGCCACCAGCGTGTGGGCTGGGGGTGCACAAGGAGTTGCGAGGGGACACAGCTGGAACAGCTGACCCCAACTGACCAAAGGGATATCCCAGACCACATGATGTAATGCTCAGCACATAGCTGGGGAAGAGGAAGGAAGGGGAGAATGATCAAAGTGTTGGTGTTTGTCTTCTCAAGTTACCTTACACATGATGGAACCCTACTTTCCTTGGGATTGCTGAACACATACCTGCCAATGCGAAGTGGGGGATTAATTCCTTGGTTTGCTTTGCTTGTGTGTGTGGCTTTTGGCTAAGATATTAAACTGTCTTTATCTCACCCCATGAGTTTTCTCTTCTCTCCCCCATCCTGCTGGAGGGGAGTGGAGTAGGAGGAGCAAGAAAGCAGATCTAGGGTGCTTAGCTGCTCTCTGAGGTTAAACTATGACACGATGGCATAGTACTGAACATTGGAGTTTCAGTCCCTTCCTTCAGGCCATTAACCCCTTCAGCTCTGGTACTCTTTGAGACTTGTGATGGACAGGGTCATGATAACTTTTTGTTTGGTCCCTCACACACAAGGACAGCCCAAAGTGAGACTTCACTGGATGTCAAGTCTCTAAATTGAGAACTGTGGACAAGATAGTCAATATTCACATGCTCTTTCTAATATTCAAGGTACGTAGATAGACAGCTGAAGATACTTGTCGTATCTTAGGTATCTTCACATATATTAGTTGTGATAACTAACCACGACTATTTCTGAAAAATAAATTCACATACTGCTGTTCTTCTCTGTCCCTAAGAAGTGTCTCAGAGCACTACTTCCTTGAGGCTCAATGTGGTCATTGCTTCCCACAGGCTACCTCAGGAGTAGTCTAGCTGGACCTACCAATCAAGAGTTAATGTGCAAGGTCCCTATTTGGAAGTGATGCTAAAAATTTACTGAGACTATCAACAAATTTAAAGCACCTATGAAAAACAGTATCACTTTACGTAAGAAAAATGCCTTAAAAGTCTTCAGGCCATCATCTTTTGTGTTGCAGTAATGATCTTTTCCTCCCTTACAGAAACACCAAGAAGCTTTTAATGTCTGTACCAGGGCTCTATTATTACACTGATAAAACCAGAAAAAAACTTCATAATTGCTCTTCTCCTCTTAACCCTAGCAAATACAGGAACAATTTACCATGAAATCACAGACCGGTTTGGGTTGGAAAGGACCTCAAAGCCCATCTAGTTCCAAACCCCTGCCATGGGTAGGGACACCCTCCACTAGACCAGGTTACCCAAAGCCTCATCCAACCTGGTCTTGAACACTGCCAGGGAGGGGGCAGACACCACCTCCCCTTCCATTGCCTCACCACCCTCACAGGGAAGAGCTTCTTAATACCTAAGTGTACCTTCTTTTAGTTTAAAGCCATTTCCTCTTAGCCTATCACTATATACCTTTGTAAACAGTCCCTCTCTATCTTTTCAGTAGGCCCCCCTTTAGCTACTTGAAGGCTGCTATAAGGTATCCCTGGAGCTTTGTCTTCTCCAGGCTGAACAAGCCCAACTTTCCCAGGTCATCACAGGAGAGGTGCACTTGCCCGCTGATCATCTGTGGCCTCCTTTGGACCCACTCCTACAGCTCCATGTCTTTCTTGTACTGAGGACCCCAAAGTTGGAAGCAGTACTTTGGGGGATGTCTCACCAGAGTAGGGGAGTAGAATTATCTCTGTTCTCCTATTGGTCAAACTGCTTGATGCAGCACAGGATACTGTGGACTCTCTAAGCTGCAGGCACACATTGCTGGCTTATGTTGAGCTTTTCATCAATCAACACCCCTAAGTCCTTCTCCTCAGGACTGCTTTCAATAGAAATCAGTTAATTGAGACTGATTTAGCCAGCTACTGATCCAAGTGAATATTATTATGGGCACATGCCCACATAACTGCCTACCCAAAGTCAGCTCTGATAGTTCCCAGTAGACATTTTCTGTCTCTTTTCTTCTAAATGCACCAATGTTATGGCATGCAAAATTTCAGTAGAAGAATCTGCCTGGCCATCCTGCCTGATCTTCTCATGATAACAAACACTTTCAAAATTCTTCTAAAGCTGTGCTTGAAAGGAACTGGAAAGAAATGCTAAGAAGTAAATTTTTTGGGCTTTTAAGACTCTCATTAGTCTTAATAGGAGTTTCTTACATACTTGGAATTAAAAAGACCTGAAGATTACAGCTGGCTGGAAAATGTCTGCCAAACAAACAAAAAAAAGAATTAAAGTCTTGTGCTTGAAAGGCTATTTTTTTTTCTTGGCAGTGCACTGTCTGATGTACTAAACTATTTGTTGAACCATAAATTGTGATCACAGTTAGCACTATTACTTTGTAAAAGATGTTTTTATATGTTGAAGATAGTCTTCCAGTAATCACAGATCAAGTGATTCAGTCTTGCAGTTGTACAAACTGTGTCTCTAATTGTGAAAATAGGTCTTTCAACAGCATACCACAATGGCAACAAGTCAATGCTGCAGTTACAAGTTTTGTTTTTGACAGAAAGCATTGAGTGTCAAAACAATTTCTTGGCTGTTATCAAACTGATGAAGCTGGGTGGTTGAAATAAAGCTGTTAAGTAGGCATGGGTGATCTCAGGTGGAGGTAAAGGAGAAGAACAGACTTTCAGGGGACTTGCTCAGAAACCACTAAAAGTACTCCACAAAACCTTTTTACTCATTTCTCAGGTCTTACCTCTGGAATATGATGTGTTTCAACTCCTCTAAATAGACTGTTCAGAAATTCTCAAAGGGAACAATTTTTCCATCAGACAATGAAGTTTCATCAAATTTCAATTTGCAAGGAGGGTTCTTTTTTTTTTTGTTTCGATGAGGGCGTAATAGGCTAGGCAGGGTTTTGAAATGTGCCAACTACTCTAACATCTCTGTAACCTACCTGCTTGCTGGAGATTAAATAGCTCACAGACTCATCGGTTCCTGGCTCAAGTGGGAATTGCAGGTTTTCTGGGATTTTGAGGTTTCAATTCTGACTCTAGCTGCCAGTCATAAGAAGGAGTTGGGAGACAGGACCTGTAATCTACAAGATCAGATCTTGGAAACAAGCATTTCTAGGGTTTCCAGACCCAGTTGATAATAAAGACCAGGTTTTCTCTCACATCACCAGGATTGGTTAGAATCCTTTAAAAATCACATTTTGGCATTTCCAAGAGCTAAAATTCACAACTTCAAAACTATATTGAATTTCAGAATTCCTAAATACTCTTGAAATTATTTTATCTACTAACTTCTTTTAATTACATTGCCGTTATTTTAAATATATTTAATTTATATTCTATAAGATTGATAGAGTTTCCACAGTTCATGCTGCCTTTTTTTCTCCCCCTAGTCATTGTGTCTAGCTCCTGATGTTAATGCTTTTCAAATTGTGAAAGTGTTATATTTAGATCTCCTTTTTTCTGGCTAGTGTTGCTTTTTTCTAATGAAATTTTGCCCTTAACACCCCATCATAATGAACAGGATACTGAGACTCGAGGAGAGATGTGCTTGGTCTTGCTCCTGCTTTTTATTTGTTGTCTTCCTTCTAGACTCTCAATAACTCAATAGACTTATGTTAGCATACCCTCCTTTCCTTTCTAAAACTTCTTGCCCCAGACTCCCAGAGCCATTTGCACTCCTTGAAAGCTATACTGGGTGTCTGTCATTAGCCCGAGGTTTATCAGGTCTGTTTCGTTGTGGAGCTGGAACATGACAAATATTGGTCAGCAAGGAACTATGTAAACAACATGCAAAGCTCTGCCTAAAGGAGTGTGTGCATTGTGATGTCTCAGGAGAAACAACTTATCTCTGAGAAGAGAGTGTTGCAGAGGGAGAAGAAGACCAGGAGGGCACCTCAAGTCTGCAGAACCAGGTCCTGTGTCTTTGTTAGCAAGACAAAAGTCAAAACTCACCAAAAGCACCTGTAATGAAGAGAAGTAAATTAAGTAAACAACCATCAGATGTCTTTGAATTCCACCAAGAGATTGTAATATGCATGCAAAAGAGGAGATAATGAGCTCTCATAATGGAAAAATTAACCATTCCTTGGAAATCCATGAATATGCATACATGCCCTGTGCTGCCCAGCGCTGCTTCATAGTTGCCTGAGCCAGTTTTGCAGACTTAACTCGCCTCAATGTGATAAATGCTGAGCTCCTTTATTGAAACACACACAGAGCTTATATAGGTTTCTGTATCAGTGCAGGAGTTACATTCCATTGCTGTTGGTTAGATGCTCTGTTCACCTGCCTTACATGCGTCTCCTAATTGCTAATAATTGGTCAAGACTACACAGTCACTTTGTTCCTTTTTATCATGTCATGGCTTTTCTTTCAACCTCCTGTACCCACAGGCAACTGCTCTCCTGTTGCTGCACACCACACGTCTCTGACAGCTTCCCCAGGCCCGACCACATGGGGGCCAGGAACAAATCTGGTTGGGCCACAGAACCCACTCCTCTCATACATTGCTACACATAGTGACCAAGGCTATTGAGTTTTGAATTTGGCTTTTCATGGCATCAGTAGATTTATTGTTGTTTATTATAGGAAAGGCTGTATCTTCTCATTCTGTTCAAGGTGCAGAAAAATCTCTGCTCATACATAATCAGTCTAACGTATTTCTAGAAATAAAAAAAGAAAAAGACATACCCATAGCAGGTCACTGTACTGGAAAAGGTGGTTGTTTCCCTTTGGCTGGGCAATTTTCGAAATTTGAGGAAATGCAAAGTGCATTCTCTTGGGATTATCATAACCATTATTTGTTCACTTAGAAAATATACCCCCCTGATTTTTCCCAGCAGTGCAGGGATGGCTTTTATTTGCACTCTCGTTTGCCTGACTTATTTTCCCTTCCCTTCTGGTTTCTTCTTCTCCCTTTCTTACTTTCTTTCCCCCATATATTCATAAATGAACTTCTGCAAAGCTCACCCTATGCAAACTGCTCACACAACAGTTTTGACTCAACCCCTGATGTTGAAACATAAGAAAATCCATTAACTCTAACCAACTCCCCCCAAGCTTGATGTTCCTGCTAAATGACTCCAAGCATCAACCATCTCCTTTGTCTGTACCTATTTTTAGCTGCACAAAAGAGCTTCATATGAATGCTTAACACACATATTTCAGTCAAATTCTATGATTATAATGTTGGGGGTTTTTTTTACCTCAGGACTTTTAATGGTGGGCCATTAATACCTCTCTCCTGATAAGTAGGAGCGAGGGCAAAAATAGAAACTCTTTAAGTAGTCTGGTTATCTTTGTCCTGCAAACAGTAACTGAACTTTCAGAGCTCCTTTTTTCATGTCAGGCTCCCATTTAACCCTTTGGGGCTAGCTAGGGCTGAAATACAGAAGCCTTGAGATAGTCAGTACTCTGAAACGTTGTTTTACTTGTGTAGGAAAAGTACAAAACCAGGGCAACCTGGTTTACATAGAAAGATGGCTGCAGGGTTCACAGTAACCTGTTGTGTGTCAGAACAGTGTCCTGTAGTCTGGCAGAGACTGATGTTCTTTAGCCCTGTAGATTGCACAGCTGCAGTAAACTATAATGCTAACCAACAAGAATTTAAAGTATGGAGCACCAAAATTAATTTAGACGCCATAAAATAAAATTTTGGTTTATTTTATGGGGGTGTGTTTGGGAGGAAGCAATGAAGTATTTCCACCCCACTTTTATAGCTGAGAAGTCTGGGGATGTCTGTTAACTTGACAGACTAGAAAGACAGAAAAATGTGAAATATGAATGTGTGAGAACTCCTTCATCCAGGGCCATGGTAAAGCCCATATGTGGTCTTTATGAGACGGCTGTCAATGCTTTATTCTGGCCTCACTGTCTGTGTAGCTCTTGTTCATGCAACAAATGTGAAGTCTAAAGTGAAATCCAAAGTGAAACCCAAAGGTGCATGGGCATGCAGAATGCTACTCAACCTGTGAGTTGCATTAATGGGGACAAAGCACCGCCAGGAATCTCTTAACTTCTAGTTGGTGTCATACCCCTAATCTGCCCTGCCATTAGTTTTGTCTAAATCTACTGAAAACAATATCCCAACAAAGCAAAACACACCAATTTAACTCCTTTCCGTAAGTTCTTCTTACGTAGATGTCTCTTATGTAGACATCAACTGAATTCTAGTTCTGTTACTGTTATTATTGCTATTGCTATTGTTATTCATTCTCTTCTATAGACTCAGCTTCCATCTTCTTTTCTTTTTTCTGCTGCTTATTAGTTGAGGGAAAAGAAAAAAGAAAACACCTGTGTGACTGTTGTCAGGATTAGCTTTGTTGCTTATGGTTTACTGAAAAAGAGTGTGCAGTTAACACCATTAAAACTTTGCCTTGTGGAAGACAGTGATCACAGTCTCACAAGAGACCTGTGATCTTATTACTGGCCATCTGTGTAGTTTCATGAGAAAGTAGGAAGGGGAACCTAACCTATCCAGCCGATACACAGACATTATCCTCCCCTTGATGTCGCACAAGGTTGCTGCTTGCATCTTCACCATAGATCATGGAGGAGGAAAGGAAGAGTAGATGAGTTATGGTGGCCATTGGACTTACACTGGGAACATAAGTATGAAAGATTCTGATACATTTTTTTCCAACTCCTACCTTTTTGTCACCACTTACTACCAACAAAGTCCATCTCTTTGATGTTGTTTTAAGAAGGCAGCCAAGAAAGACTGAGAGGTGGACATCACCCTTATTCTTTAGAAAGGTAGCTTTGCTTGCCTTTACTCCCAAAGGACCTAACTCAGCTTCGGTCTCTTTTTCTGTATCCTTTACCACCTGGTCATCGTCTTGTAAACTCTAGCTCCAGCCTTGTATTACCCCATCCATTTCTCCTGTTTCTTTTACTCCATCTGCTAAGGGCTATCTTCTGTTAGTTTTCTCAGCCCTTAATTAACAGATCCACAAATTTCCTAAAGCACTGTTGCACAGACAGCAGAACAAGACAGAGCCAACTTAAACAGATGATTGCTTTCCAAGCAATCTACCTACTACTTCTGTGCCAGCTGTCTGTAATACTCAAGAAACAGGGGGCCAAGAGGGTTATATCTGTAGGAATAGCATTACAAATAATTGCTTACACTATTTATGCTGACTGACTCTGAACCCAAAATTATGTGAAATCCAATACTATTGTAAACTCCTTCAAAGGCAAATATAAACATCCGTTTCAATGACTTGTTCAGTGTATTTCTCAGCACCCTGTTATAAAAGGTATACACAAATGTATAGCATTTAGCTTCTTTGTGGTTCCTATTAGAAATTAATCTTTATTTTCCTCCTGAAGGAAGAAGCTCTGAATGGATGGATGCATAATGAAGAAGTTAAAGGAAATATATTCAGATGAATGTAATGTGATTATCGGAGTAGTAGTCAAATAATTTGTTCTGATGTTCAGTTGCTGAGTGCTGTTACTGTCACATGATTTTTTGTATTTTAATTTCCTTCAACTGGCATACAGACTTACTTTTCCCAGCAACACTCCAGCCTTTTGAAGGATCCTCACCTTGTTTATTATCATCGACCAATTTTACCCCTGGAATTACTTCAAGCAATTTCTTCATTGATTGGCCTTTTAAGCCTTGTAACCATTGACTTTGCATTTCTATTCTTACACTGGCAGTCGTGCTGGCTTTACGCACTTTTTCTATGGCTGCTTTTCTTCTCTAGCTGTCCTCTTGTCCTGGTCTTTCTTTTGTTTCAGTACTATTCTTCCTCTCTTGCATTATAGCATTAAAACTGGTGATTATTGTTTGCCAAGTTGCTGCTTTTATGTTATTCCTTAAGATTTCCAATACAATTTCTGAGAAATGCAGTACACAAAAGGTAGAAAAAGGTGCACATGAATAAGAATCACACAGCTCCTGGGTCAGCAAGAAATGTAATTGCATATGTAAATCTGTGCGCAACTGACACTATTTGCATGTTTAAAGTTACCCATATACTTCCTTCCTCTTCAAATCTGGGTCATAGGGAGGGGAAGAATATGCTCATGATTATAGCTGTTTCAGAAAGCTTCACTAGCATTTATTTGAATAGAAACCATGAATCAGCTTCGATAGTGTTCAGAGCTCCTTTCATTTGCATTCTCCAAATGTTTGTGAAAGCACATTTTTGTTGAGAAGAATGCTCAGTGTAAAGTAAAATATCAGAAATAAGGGTGTGAATGAATGTCTGCCTGAGTAGTGACACTGGAAGCATTCACGTGGCCATCTGGACAGCTCTGTGGGTTTGGGAGCCCTTTAAAAACTAGCATACGATTCAGAAATTATAAACAGAATGCAAATAGCAAGTAACAAGGTGTCGATGCTTTCAGCGTTAGTACAGTGAGCAGGCCATGGAATCAAGTTTCACTAACCGCTGCTCCTCGTAATTTACTATCAGCTGGGGTTTGTCAAGCTGGAAAAAAAATTGGTTTTAAGGGTGGTGAAAATGTCTGCATGATTTCCTATTTAAGCATGGGTATATGTGTAAGAAACTTACAATTATTGAAAAAACTCTTCCACTTTTTTTTCAAAATTACTCATCACTTCACTTCGATAGCAAATTAAATGCCTGTCTCTGGACCAAGTTACCATGGTATACCTCGGGAAGAACAACATGAATATTGGACCTATTCCTGCCATTCTCTGAGGTGCCTCGCTGCAGAATAAAATGTTGTAGCTAAAACCAGATGTGCACAGAGTATAATTTTTGTAAACTTAGATTTCGGTGAGTTCACCTTTAAGAGACCACCTTACAGATGTTACTAGCCAAAATGAACCATGACATATGTCTTTATCATTACCATGACTTTACTAAATGTGATTGACTAACATTAGTAACCCCTAGAGCTGCTGAGCTCCAGGCTGCAATTGTCTGTTGCTAGTAAATTGTCTCAGTGCTCCCTGGCACAAATCTGGCCTGTTACAACCCACACTTTGCTCAGACAGCTCCTGGGCTTCGTTTTGTACTAAGAACAGTCCACAGTTCATTCACAGTACACAGTTCACAAGCAGCAATCTTTTCCCAGAGATTTACTTAATTTATTTCAATAGATGTCAGCTTTTTCCAGCCAGATTGCAATGGTCTTATTAGTAGCTTAAAAGCTCAGAATGCAGATTAGCACTATATTCATCATGAATTAGAGCATTTTATTACATGGAGAACAAATCTATTACTTTTCACAAAATGTGCATTAATGGAACTCAAGCGCTGTACCAGAGGTAAGGAGGCAATCTTGGGATGAATGTCTTAATGCAAAAGCTACTCAACGAGGATTCCTTGCCTGACCCTTCACAGTAAGTACTCAGTTTCAGAGGACACTACAGCAAGCAGTTAGTGTTGCCAAAGTGCATGCTGCATCCCTCAAGTGGACAAGCTTTTAGCTAGTGCTCTTGTACGGGCAGAAAAGGTGGTTTTTTTAAAGTACAATCATTTGAATGTTAAGCCATGATAAAATGACTCTTAAGAAGAAACCATTGCTAACAACAGATGAAAAATTCATCTGAGATGTAGTTCAGCGTCAGCCACAGCTGAGTACCATGCCCCTCTCACTCACCCCTCCATCCTTCCAGTGAGATGGGGAGGAGAACGGTGAGGCAAAAGTAAACTGCAAACCTCCAGGGTTGGGATAAGGACAGTTTACTGAGACAGCAAAGGGAGAGGGAAACAACAACAACAGGACTAAGAATGCAATATACACAGTGGTGATAAGGCAATTTACTGACCCTATGAGCATCCAGATGCTGAGCCCACATGCAGATCATCTGGGAGACACACCAAGTCATCCCTCCTCAACATGCTCCCCTTTTGAGGGCAGCATGACATCACGTGGTATGGAAAACACCCTTGGTCAGTCTGAAGTATCTGTGCTGGCTCCTAGCTGAAATTAACTCTATCCTAGCTGAAAGCAAGACAGAAGATGAAGGAAGTAATTGAAGAAAATGTCCCTTTCATACTGAAGATGGTAAATATTAGTTGATCAGCAAGGAACTATGTAAAGGACATGCAAAGTTCTGCCTAAACGACTACACTGTTAGCACATTGTGTGCATTGTGATACCTCAGGAGAAACAACTTATCTCTGAGAAGGGAGTGATAAAGAGGAAGAGGGAGAAATAAGACCAGGAGGGCACCTCAAGTTTGCAGAACCAGCTCTGTGGCTTTGTTAGCAAGACAAAAGCTAAAGCTCACCAAATAGACCTGTAATGAAAAGGAGTAAATTAAGTAAGTAAATGACCATCAAATGTCTTTGAAGCCCACCAAGAGATTATCGGGGTGGGGTAGGTGAATGGGTGATAATAAACTCTCATAATGGAAAAAATTAACTGTTCCTTGGAAACTCTATGAATATGCATACATCATGAATATGCATATATGTGTTGTATAAAAGCTCTGTGTGTAGCTGACCATTAGGGTGAGCACATGAGGAGGAGCAATCCCCTGTGCTGCCCAGCACTGCAATAAAGAATACCTGCTTCATAGTCACCAAGGCTATTGAGTTTTGATTGCAGCTTTTCACAGCATGAATACGTTTATTAATTGTTTTTATTTCATCATATATTTAAGAGCTTTATGTATCTTGTCTTCTACCTTTCATCTGTATCCCAAAAATATTTCAGTGAGCAAACGTACAGAAGAAATCCCAAGAAAATAATTTGTGTCTCCATGGATGATCACCTTATTGCATGGGTAGATATACTTTTTGCCTTAGACAAGTAACCAGTTTTTCCAACACCTTTCACATGCTGCAACTTATCTTTCAGTCTCCCTACGTTGAATGTATATGTTAGTCTGTTGCCAAAACCTGGACCATTGATATGAAACTACTCTTGAACTAAAATTGTGTAGAAGTTCCACAGAGCAATGCAATCATGAAAAAAAGCTTGGCATTTTATTATGTCACTTAAAGGATGCCACAGAATTACACAGCAAATATATTTGCAGATCTTCACAGAAAAGGAAATGAAGGTGAAAGCAAGCATATGTTCAACAGTTGTTATTTTGGTACACATGGACACATAATGCTTGAATGACAAAACACACGTAGATGTAGAGTCATTTGGGGCCCAGTGGTAGGATCCTGTTTCTATGAACAAGTTCTTCTGAGAGTTCTCTTGATATTTTAGCTGGTCTATAAATTGAAATCATCTTTAATTTTCCAAGTAGTTCCAGTTCCAGGAGTTTATGGAAAAGCTGCTCTCCAATGAATATTTTTTACTCTTTTAAGGAACCAGATCTTGTAGCTATGCCAAAGATACAAAACTCCAAGAGTATTGCTGTTGTCTTAGCTGCAGTTGAGCTGCTTATAAAACATTACTGCTCTTCATAGATGTTGACCACTCTCACACCACCTGCTCCTGAGGTCACTCTCATCCACCACTGCATACAGGTTCTTTAATTACCCCTTTACATGTTTATCAGAACTGAAAACTGTTCAAACCCCCTGTAATTAAAATTGCTTATGCTAAGGGGGAACATTTTCACAGGTGAGTAGTGAGCAGATTTTTCCAACAAAACTGATCAAAAGAGACAGTGGGGGAAAAAAACCCAACATGGAAACAAGCACTGCTGGTGTGATCCATGAATAAGAGCCACAGCACTGATATCCTTAAGCTCTGGCAGGACGAAGCCCACAGAGGTGGTAACGGGAGAGGAGGGCCAGTGGCTAGGAATCTGATATTAGCCCGATATATCCTGGAGAGGACAGTCATAGAATCATAGAATCATAGAATTGTAGGGGTTGGAAGGGACCTCGAGAGATCATCGGGTCCAACCCCCTGCCAAAGCAGGCTCCCTAGGACATTTCACTGAGATAGGCATCCAGACGGGTCTTGAATATCTCCAGAGAAGGAGACTCCACCACCTCCCTGGGCAGGCTGTCCCAGGGCTCTGTCACCCTCACTGTGAAAAAGTTCTTCCGCATGTTGGTGCGGAACTTCCTGTGCTCCAACTTGCAGCCATTGCCCCTTCTCCTGTCTCCACAGACCACTGAAAAGGGGCTGGCTGATTCCCCCTGCATCCCCTGCTTAAGATAATGATAGACTTTAATTAGGTCCCCCTTAGTCTTCTCTTCTCAAGGCTGAACAGTCCCAATCTTCTCAGCCTTTCCTCATAGGGGAGATGCTCCAGGCCCTTTATCATCTTCGTAGCCCTTCTTTGGACTCTCTCCAGGAGATCCCTGTCCTTTTTATACCAGGGAGCCCAGAACTGGACACAATACTCCAGGTGGGGCCTGACCAGGACAGAGTAGAGCGGGAGGATCACCTCCCTTGACCTGCTGGCTACACTCCTCCGGATGCACCCCAGGATCCCATTGGCTCTCTTAGCCACCGAGGCACACTGCTGGCTCATGGCCAACCTGTCATCCACCAGGACCCCCAGGTCCTTCTCCACAGAGCTCCTCTCCAGCAGGTCATCCCCCAGCCTGTACTGATAGAAACGGTTGTTCCTTCCCAGGTGCAAGACTCTACACTTGCTTTTGTTGAACCTCATCTGGTTTCTCCCTGCCCAGCTCTCCAGCCTGTCCAGGTCTCGCTGGATGGCAGCGCAGTGTTCCTGCGCTGTTCAGTGGTGAACAGGAAAAGTATCCAAGCACTTTGCCTATTTCGGGCCAAAAAGTAAGATGGAATTACCAAAGTTTGTTGTACAAAAGGGAATTCTTAAAATAAGACAGTGAGTGACAAGGAATAGACCTAAAACTTTTTAATTTCCACGTTGAAATATTCCTGTTTACTACGTTTGGCTGAATTCTTCTTCTGATGCTTTTTGGTATCTGCTAAATCATTTGAAGAAGAGGGACACAGAAAATGAAAAATGGACAATTTCTATGGTATTTACATAGATTCAAAGGCCACAGAAGTAAAAGAGGTAACTGCCTCTACATTTTGGCACTCACTCAAGCAATGGGGAACACAATGAAAAAAATTGTGATGCTCGGTATGGGTCAGCCAAAAAAAGTCAGGAAGATAACTGGCTCAAAGGAGAGAAGCTATTACCTGAAGTCAACAGAAAAGAAACAGTAAAAAAGAGAAAAAAATGTTTAAATCTATTTTGTGCTTTAAATGCTTTAAATTTAAAAATGTTTAAAGTCTATTTTGTGCCATACGGCTAATACACAGGTTTTCTAGGAAGGACAAGTAGAGATCACAGAGTCACAGATGAAGAGAAAGAAAGAATATTGTGCAGAGTTGCATTATTCACAATCTTCATAGAAGAAAGCTTGCATCAGTAAATTAATCAGTCATTCCTCTGCCCAGTATTGAGGCTGAGTGCAGCAGTGTGAGAAGGAATTAAAAGAAGGGTGGGAGGAGAACGCTGTGAGAATCAGCTTGCAGAAAAGAGCCAAGGCTACTGACTGATAAATCCTGCCATCTCCTCTGGTCAGAGAGATGCTGCTGGGCTGGATCCTCAGATGAGTCTCATAGGTTTGTATGAAATGATCCTAATTCATATTGTAATTTCTACAGTTTGCTTAGAGAGTTCTAGTTGCAAACAAGTTGCTGGGGGAATGGTGCTCTGGTTAGAAAGGGATGACCCTCAAGTGCTGGGACTTCCTACTCTGAACCAGTATTAAACTCATACATCTAATATGTTTTAAACACATTAGTGTGATTAAACAGGTTTGAACATGTTTCAGTGTCAAAAAGGTTAGAAAACAGTCTCCATCCTACCCCTGGACCTCCTGTGATTTGTGACAGCACAGCTGTCAGGTTCTGCATCATTCTGTGTTCTGCGTCAAGAATTCATCTGGAAATAAACCTTCAAACCCTCTTGTTTTCTGTGAAGGTTTTTAGCACCTGATTCACTTTCCCACAGTCTGGTTATCAACATCTGCTCAAAGGGCTGACATGCTGAGGAAGGATTGGAATAGGGTCAGCTCTCTGCTGATGAAATGCCTGTGGAGCCACAGCTTAAGATACTTTTTGAAATACAGGGGTATTTATCTTAAACGGGATTTTACAGGATTTTATATTTGTGGTTTTTTGGGCACCAGAAAAGTTTCCTTTAACTCAACAGCTATCCTCCCACCTCCCCAGCCCCTCTTCCACCCTCCCAACCCAAGATGAAATGTTCTGATCAGAAGGTATTGCCTTTCCTTCCACTGCCCACCACTTGAAACCCATTAGTTAAGTCTCTTTCATCAAAACACCTGCCTAGCGAGCTTGTCCCTCACACTGGTATCCAGCCAGCTGACCTTGCCATCAGGTGAGCCATCTCTGGTTTTGAATAAAATTCTTTTTTCCTGTTTCATTTCAAAACACTCTGCTGCTGCTTTACGCTTAGCTGCCTCTTTCACTCTTGTGAGTTAGGTGTTGCAGGTTGAGTTGTGGATTCAGCACCCATTTTTTCTGCTCATTTTAGTTGTTCAGCAGCGTACAGAGCCTTCGAAAATTGTGTTTTCCTGGTGTCACCTTTTTTTACTATTTATACTCAGAGATCCCATGGCCTGGCTCTTGCTATCTCCACTCGAATGAAAGCATGTGTGCTGCCCTCAGCTCCCTCCCTCCATGTGCCTTTCTTGACCGAGTATCCCTTGAGCTTTTCCAGGGCAGCCCCTGCTGTGGTTGTCACGCATCAAAGAAGCAGTGTGGTTGAAAATAAAGCCTCTCATTTTGCAGATCAGCCTCTCTGTCTGATTCACACTGTAGTCTCACAAAAGCAGCTGCCAAGACATTTCGGGGATAGGTAGGCATGGAGGGGTGTGATATGTGGAAGCAAACTTCACAACCCATAGAAGGTTATAAAGCAAGCGTGTTTACTGCAGTGCTGGGTGCGAGGGGGATCACTCCTCCAAACTTGCACGCCGTAGGGGCAAACAGACAGATATTTATTACACTTACTCATGTATATTCATAAAGTTCATCATACATGCTCATTCAATTTCCAAGAAATGGGTTGGACTATTACAATTGGTTTCAAGGACTCGTTATTGTAAATCTTCTCCTACTGGTGCTTGTGAAAGCCAGCTAAACTGTTTCTTCTTTGAATGGTTATCCTTGCAGATGATAAAAGTTCCTTTTGTTCTTGTTTCATCACTTACAAATATTCTTAGTTCACACAGCAAATGTTGGTTCTTGTTATCTCAAATGTTAATTTTTTCCATATAGCAAGCTAATCTTGCTTATTAAGAGTAAGTTTTAGCCTATATCAGGTGAAGGCTTCTGAAGATGTTCGTCCATGGAGGAAACCTCTGCAAGGCTGTGCATGAGGATCTCTGTCCAGGGCATGGCTAGACTGAAAAAGAACATTTTCCTTGTTATTGCCATGGGGGCATCACTCAGTCGGATCACATCCCCCCAGCCTGGTTCTTGTCATGGTCACATGAATGCTACTCTAGTTAATTTTTCTAAAGATGCTCCAATAATTTCACCTCCAAAAACCAGCCTGCTTCTTTCTCCTTTGAGTCTCTTTCAGATTGCACTTCAAAAGCTCAAATGGCTTTATAGCACCAGCCAGGTGTATAGTTATATCCTCAACTTTGAAAATGCATCTTTTTGCACTTAAATATAGAATTTGGGGAAGGTAGACAGCCCCATCCAAAAAGTTTTGATAGCATAGACATTTTCTTACAGAGGATAGTTATTAACTTTTACCGACAGCTGAAATTATTTCTCAGAAACTGAAAGATATACACTTTTTTTAAAACCAAAATAAGCTTCTTTTAATTCACATTTTGTCGAGCATGGAAAATATATTTACCAGTCAAACTTTTCCTCAGGTTGTTTTTTTTATGTATCTAATGTTTTTGTTTTACATATGAAAAGTGAAGAAAGTTCCATGGCTCTATAGCCTTGAGGGGTATTTTTGATATCTGAGTGTGGCAACTTTTCCAGACAGCACTAATCAAGATCGTTACTGTCTATAGTATAATCCCTTTAAAGTGTCTCTCCCTGCTACTGCAGCTGTGAATGATTCCCTTCAGGGAAAAAAAAACAACAACAAACCCTTTTTTATTCTGGTCCTTCACTACTTACATCAGTGCTGTAGGTTTCTAATCTGAGGCTAATTAAATGCAAACACTTACGAAGACCATGAGTTTGATTTGCAAGGAGCACAACAGTTTTGTGGGGGATTGAAAATTGGAATAAAGTAATGAAGACCGTCTACTACAGGGCAAAATTCTCTGTAGGTGTCACTCCACTGACTTTGGTGGGGTGATGCCAGAGGAGCCTCTGGCCAAGAAATATAATTCTTAATGGCAGGGAGCAACAGAACACCAACAGCAGTGCAAAAACATGGAGGTCCTTCACCCAAAGTGTGGCTGGAGCTCTGAGTGCTGCCTTGCCTTACTATAGCCTGTGGTCTCATCTTTCAGGGGCTCCAAGGACCTCAGGGAAACAAATAGTGGGCTGCCATCCCTGGCATGGGGAACTATGCCAGTGGTGCTCGTCTTCATTTTCATTGCAGTAGGTTTCTGTCCCTTGTTCATGGGCCCGTGTTGCTCCCTCTGACCCTCAGAGCCAGGGAGGAGACTTCCCTTCCTGCTGGCAGTGTGCTGGTGTGCCCAAGGAACCTGGCAGGAGCCAAGTGACTGCGAGACATGGGATTTTTTTCTTCATTTGGCCCATAGTGGAATTGGACAGCTTTAAGATGGATTAGTGTTAACTGCTACAGAACCACTGGTAAGGGAGGAAGAAGTGGGTATGTTAGTTTTCTCTTGTAGAGGTAATAGTTATTCTTGGTAAAACCAGTCCATTTTTTAAGATAATGAATGTCTTGTAACAAAATTACTACTAGTCACATCATCCCTAGTGAAAAACTGAGTGGGAATATCCTTGGGAAGTGATGTCATTTTCTGGCTGAAGCAGATCACAAATGCAGGGTGTTACTTGGTTTGACTTCACTTCCATATATACTGCAGAGGACATCAGGACTAAGGAACACTGGAAAGAAGCAGTAGTTAAAGGTCACAGCTAGGAGCACTGCTTCACCATAGACTGCTGGTGCAGGAGTGGTCTTCTTTCCCTGTGCTGTGGCATGCCCAGATGTGCATGTAAAGTGCTGGCCATGGGAGTGGGAACTGTTTGCTGCAACAAGGGCAGTGGGAACTGGGCAGTGGGAACTGTTTGCTGCAACACTGCACAACGCAATGCAGAGTGGCTATGTGGCTGGCAAGCCACCCTTTTCCTGGTTTGTTTTTTTTTTCTTTTTCTTTTTTTCCCTCTCTAGTTGTATTAACCACATGGTTTCAAATCCCTTTTTCCAAAGTCAAGAGGCAGCATTTGGAAAGGAGCCCAGGGAAGCATGATCCTATTCCTTATCACACAGCTTCACACACATAAATGTAAACACCTTTTCTGGGAGGGGGAAGATAGCCAAGTTTTCACTTTGTATTTTTGTGGTTGAGAACAAGTATGATAATCAAGGCACACCTACAAAACAAGGTCAGTGATGACAGCAGATCATGTAGTGTCTGAAAATTGTATCCACTATCATGCAAGTCAGGATACCAAGAAGGAGCTGAAGCTTGTACTTCTGCTTGCGTGGAAAGGGTCAGCTGCCAGCATCAGCAATCTCCATGGCCTCTGGGGAGCTATTTTTTATGTACAGTGAGCATGGGTGGGCAGGTGGGTAGGTGATGATGTTCAGAGTGGAGGTGGGCATCTGCCTAAAGACCACAACCACCGGCTCACAATGTCACCTGCCCTGCAGCCTGCACCTGCAGCATACCAGTGCTATTGCACAGGAGCTTTGAAGGAGCATTCACCCCTCCAAAAGAGGCTCTTACTTTTGTGTCTTATCACGCTTATACCCACATGGATGCAGAAATAACCTTTCCTACATTTTGGGTTTTGGTAGGTTTTTTTGGGAGCCTGCCCTTGCCTGTTCACTTCTACTTTTGCAAGTTCCAGCTTATGTAAGTAACCCCTTGATGCAAAGCGCGTATGGATCCACACAAATAACTTGTAATGTTTAATTAAACTAAACTGTAATCAACAGACTTTATCTTTTGACTACTGTGTACCAGGGAAGCTTTATCTGTTGAAAATTAACAGTAAGATTGGCTTGACTTTTAAAGGCACCATGTGAGTTTCTCATTAGCCTTATTATAATTTCTGAATCATAAATATGTAAATGATGAGTTTCACATGGGAGATTTAATTCAGTGCTCTTATTTCTGATTAGCTGGAAATACACTCTGGCTCTGTCAGATAATTGGTAACACTGCACACCAATAAGGCATTTCCCTACACTTCATCAGAAGCAGCTGAAATTAAAGAAGGCAGGCGCTGGTACATTTTTGACAGTTTTGTAACACCAACTTGTTGAATTTTTAACTCAGCCATTAAGATAGCCTATGAATTATTAATTCTTTCTTATGTCAGAAATTTAAAATAAAAAAAAACCAACCACAAAACAAAAACCAAATAGCAAAAACTGAAGATCTGAGCCAGGAGTATAAATGTTTTTGGAGGCAGACTTCCCCCTCCCTGCCGTTACTTTTCTGATCTACTCTCTGAACCAAAACACAGCCATTTAGTTTGAGTAAAGAGGAGGAAAACTAGTATTTTCAGGAATCTGGACTCTAAATACACATCCCAAACATACGCTTAAGTTGTGGGATTGTTCTGGGATATTTCTTTCTCCCTTTCTGTTTGGGTTTTGTTGGGGGTCCTTTTTTCGGGGGTGGGAGATGGTTGGAGGTGTTGACACAGATGAGCCTGGTTGTATGATGACTAATAGAGTGTCCTAGCAAATGGAAGTTTCCAAATAAATGTGAGTGCATAAGGTTTTGCAAAATACCAATGCAAAACCAATACATACATGCATGAATTTTAATTTCCTTAACTAAATGTAATGGAAGAGGATGAACAATATGAACAAATAGTAGTTCGTCAGAAGCAGTAAGCTATCAAAATGCCACCCCCCCCCCAATCCTTAGTTTTTGTCATCCTTCTGTAGGCTTGTTGCTTTAGTAATGTACTTCTATATATATAATAAAAAGCAAACCATGAGGGCAAAAGTTCCCTACTGAGCTGAGCAAGTAACCACAGAAAAGATTAGCTATTTTAGTGTTTTGTTTTAACAAGGATTCAACAGGAAGTTTTCCTTTCCAAAGTTCTTAAATCATCTTTCATCCACCAAATTTGAGCTTGACTACTTGATAAACCACCACCTACAAACTGTTAAAACCTTTCACATGAAAACAGAGTCACATATGAAAATACTAAAAAAATGTGCTACCAACTCAGCCTCTAATATGAAATTTTGATGGTTTATGTCATTTTTTTATGAGTTTGTGCAATTGCCCATTATTCCTTTATGGGTGAGCCCATGTAAAATAGAGTAGGGATTATTATTATTGTGCTGCTAACATCAACCCTTATTTCATTACTATTATTGCAGTGATTATTCATCATCAGTATTATGATGATTTTAATAAGTTTAAAAAGACCATTCTTTCTCTGTTCCTCAGTTTTCTTCTATTGTTATGAGCCTCTTGACATTTGCAATTGCTAGACAGTCAATTCAAAGTCTAACAGAGATGGAGAAATTCCTTAGTAAATCAGATGAATGCAAGCCTGAATTTTCTGATTTATAGTCACACTACAATGCAGTAAAATAAATCCTTTGTTTTAATCCATATTCATTTTACTTCCTTTTTTTTTTCTTTTTGTATATGCTCTGAAAAGTGAACAAGGGTAAATCCCCTGAAAGTTTTTTGGCTTTTTTCTTTTTGGTATGGACTGAGGAAGAATGAGGCAGCCTCGCAATTTGCAGGCTGCTCTGGCAATGTTTCTTAATTTTAGAAGGACTCTGGTGAAACACAACAGTCGCTCTTTAAATGCTTTTGAGAAACAGCCTCATGAGATGGGAACGCACAAGTGTCAGCAGGGCGTGTAAGGTAAGTTTTAGGAGCAGCTGGTCCATTCCAGGGGATGTCCAGAGCTGGGCTTGGCCCTTAGCATTGTGTAGGAGAACAGCGGTGGTGGAGATCACACACCTGCAAAGAGGAGGCGTACACACAGCAGCATGTACCCTGTGAATGCTGTTACTCAGTATTTTATGACCGCCTTTCGCAAATGTGCAAAAACAAGCACAGAGAAAAGCGGAGATCATGGCACAGACCACTTGATCCAACACTGTGCGGTCTGATATCGTGCAATTTACACATGCTCAGGGCAGGTGGCAATTGTTGGTTTTCAGAAAGGTCTGTGAAGGATCACTTGTCTATACATCTGATCAGAAAATGAAAACAAGAATTAATTAAAAATTCAAAGGTTGAGAATTTTACTTTGGGACTGAGGTCTTTTTATGGGTGAAACTAAGTGTCATCTTCAGAAGATCATGTGCAAGGTGCTGGGAAATTGGCCAGATTTTGAGGGCCTGGTTTTGTTAAGGAGAACATACATAGTCACATCAGTAGGATCTGGAGACTGTGTATTAGTGAAATTGGTGCTTTCCTTGCTCTGCCTTTGCCTATTTTACAAAGGGGAAATATTTCCTGCAGTAAAGCAGCACACTCATAAATAACCTAGGAAATGTTAAAAGCACAGAAATGGCAGGGATGGCCAGAGTCCGCAAGTCCTTTTGCAACCTACTGGAAGCAACTGCATTTTAATCCTTTACGTACAGTGATCAGCCTTCTTAGAAATATTTCCCTTCTGCCTTCTCCTTCCTGCGGAATCTTTCTGGGAATGCAGTCCCAGAGCTGCATTTCTTTACAGGTTAAAAATCTTCTTGTTTCAAGTTTAAATTTATTCATGACACCATATGCTGCCATGGTAATTGCATATCTAGTAATGTCCTTCAGCTCAAATAGCTGTTTCCTTCCCTGGGTTGTATTTGGAACATATATGGTTGTTAGAAACCATTATATTGCATCTCAGGCTTTGTCTTGCTAGACTAAACACAACCCCCTTCTCACAGGATGGGTTTTCTGTGCCCTGCATCCCTGTGAAGCCTGTTTCTGCTTCAATTCTAAGTTTCTTTCTTGGGAAAAAAAAAAAAAAAAAAAAAAAGACCAGGACAATACTCAGCAAATTGCTCTATTTAATCTTTTTATTCTCTGCTCTACTGGTCACCCGCTTCCCTGAGCACTGACTGCATGGCATTTTAAGACTCTTGCTTAGGTCAGCTCTGCCCTGCATTTAGGCCCAGCAGATAATTGCTCCTCTGCTGTGATAAAAGACAGAAAATATGCCCCACACCTTTGGCAGCACCGCTGCTGTCCTACTTAAAACATCAAAACTGAAGCAAACAATACGAACCATTTCCAGAAAATAAGCCCTGCTAGACAGCGACACAGGAGGCAATCTAACACTTCCAGAAACATCAAAATAAAGCCACATATGCTGCTATTCTGGAGAAAGCCTAGGTTGTCTTCTTTACTGTCCCTTCCCGCCCTATTCCATACAGGAGCCACATTCATACCCAGGAGCTTACGATGCAGAATTTGTTAGACTAATACCGTCCTGTCAGGATGAAATGCTTCACCTCTACACTCACTACTGTGTGAGTAGATGGCCTCACTGCATACCCAGGATTATGGATTTTCCTCACTGTCCAGCACTTCACATCGAAGGTGGCCCCAAGTCAGGTCTGCCATGGTTATGGCATCAAAAATCATTGCCCCAGGACTCAAGGGTCAGTCAGCTCTGGCAGCAGTGGGGAACTAGTTCAAGCCAAAAGAAAAAGCAAACAATGTAGAAGAAAACTGTAGTCTTCATAGGCTAGATATTCATTACTTGTCAATACAATGTGTGGGCATTTAGTATTCACTATAAAGTGTAAAATGAGACTAAGGATGATGATTATTATTTCTGGCACAGACCATGTTTTCATGTGCTGCTTATTTTCTACAATTTGTTTCACCATTTTTGGTCCTGCAGTCTGTCTTCCTAGGACCAGGTGAATCAGTCACATCGGTGGCCCACGTGGGCAGCTAGCATAAACTAAAACCTATCATCTTGCATGTTTTCCTAGCTTTTCATTCGTCTTGCAACATGGAAAACTGGGCAAACTCTGACTGCATGGCCAGCGGTTTTCTGAGGCGTATCAGGACACCGTGGAGGCCAGGAAGAGAGCCTGGAGATCATGACAGAAGATCCGTGTACTTTTTTCTTGGTGGTTTTCACGTCTCACTCACTAACCGACAAGCGTGTGATTGGTGTGACTACAGCAACACCGAAACTACAGCTACAAGCTTTCTAGGAGCTGTTGCTGAGAAACATGGTGGTAGCTGTCCAGGCTAGTTCAGTCTTTCCAAGAGGGATGAAATAATGTTTGTAATTTTGAAGCCAGGGTTTTTCGAATATTTTTGTCGTTCTAAAAAACCAAATCCTGAGGTTGTTAGGAAAGCCAAGAAGGAAATACTGTCACTACAACTGCTTGCACGTACCAAATGTCTACACAAACATATGGTTACCGAGATGTGTAGGCATAAGCTTTGCCTACATAACTGATTAATACGTGAGTAAAAATAAAGATATAGATGCAGGCTTTTATAAATAGGAGACTGAGATTCTAAACAGTTGACAAATTGGCCTTTCATGCTGTTGCATTAAATACAAGCAATTCAAAGATTCCTGAAGTGGAAGTGCCACCAAGACAGTCCCTTGGTCCCTCTTCAAAAGGCTGGGGACCGGCACAAATGTTTAGGCACAGCTTCAATCAGGGAGACCTGACTGACTTCCCACCACGAGAGCTCACTGTGCAGGACTGTCAGCTTTAGCCTCCTCATAGCTGCAGCTGATGTCATGACCTCTCTCCTTGGTGGCCCTGTCAGTAGTGCTGATCTTGGTAAAATTACATTCTCATGGCTCATTTTACCTTTTTTTAAACGTTTACTCGTCTTACCAGTGCTGCTCTGTAACACATTTTCTCTCTTCTGCCTCTAGCCTTGTTCTTTAATCTTTATTCAACAAATACATGTGAGATCATTTCAGAGAGATAACAATCTAATTTTAGGGAACAGAGAGAGGCAGAGAGGCAGAGAGAGCAATACACTCACAAGTCAGGTTGAAATGGAAGGGGCTTGCAGATAATCAGGGTGACATTGAAGCCCTGGATCTAGTCTCAAAATATTTTAATGTGGGTTGCCTGTGGTTGCAGGATGAAAGAAGACATTTGCTTTATGTCTGCAGAAGTGAGTTCATGCCAGGATTGTTTGCCACACTACGTTTTTCATGTATCTTTTTTTTTTTCTGTCTCAGGCATAATTACTAGATGCTGTAAACAAAACTAAGCAACATAATAATTCCAGCTTGCATTATAGTGGTTTCAGAGTCACAGTCTGTCAGGGGATTTTTTTTTCTCCTGACCTTCAGCACACTCATGCCTTCTTTGATTGTTTTTTTCCAAGGAATTAATATCTGTGTGTGCTACAGGACTGTATGAAGCATAGAAATTAACCAAGCTACCACAAACTCAAGCAGTTCCTACATTGCCTTCAACGCTGATTGAGAGTATTGCTTCAGGAAGAATTGCTTCAAATGTGAGAAGAAGCTGTAAATTCGCTCTTTTCTTCTGAGATGCATGAGCTCCCCACCCCCACCCCACCCCCTCTTTTTTTTTTGGCTTATGCTCCTGTGCTTCCTGCAAAATAAGGTCACCTATTGCCATGTTTCATTTATGAAGAGGCAGGCACACCTTTCAGGCAAAGCCATTTTTTGTCTACCCTTTGCTGAGTTTATCTATAAAATATTGGTGAGATCTAGAGGCTTATCCTGTTCTTTTTCTCCATGTTTCTTCACTGATACAAAATGCACATAAATATTCAGATGAAGAAGAATTCTCTAAAATAGTATTTCTTTTAAGACACACACAGAAGAATTGGGGGTTACATAAATCTACCCAAGGAGTCCTTTGTCAGGATAGAACTGGATGAAGTAAAGTGGAGGTGTTGCCACACACGGTTACATGTTTTCTCTTGGAGAAGGAAGTGGCTTCTTTGAAAGCAGTTGTCCTCAACAGTTGCTGGATTCTGAAGCTGTGCATTTCATGGTAACATTTAAAGACCCACTCCCTGTCACAAAAAAAAGTTTGGAGAGAAGTTAATATAATTTTCTTTATGGGTCCATTCCAACTCAGTATATTCTATGATTCTATGAATTTTAAATATTTTTTTGTCAGGAAAGAAAGTGAAGAAAATAAGTTGCAAAGCTCTTCTCTCTTTTTTCTGACGTACTGTCATTTGTCCTCAATTTTGGGGGTTTCAGCTGCACAGGAGTCCTGGAGAAAAGGGGTAGAATCTTTCCCACCACCCAAGAAGAGAGGTTATAAAGTATCCATGGATGTTAGTACACAATGCTAGAAATATTGAACTTGGCAATGACAAACATACATAAAACTGAAAGTATTTAACATTCACGCTTTTCCTCATCCAACACCATCCTAATGCTTGCAAAACCTGAGATTGTGTGAGTATTCCTGTTTTAATTTGACCTATTTTTAAACAGGAAAATTAACAAAGGCACATAAGCGACCTCAAGCACCAGTGGCACAGTTAATGCAAGCCACAGCAAGGACTGTCAGCCATTCTGACTTGCATGCTGCTGCATGCTGGTGGATGAGGGGTTTACATCCCCTTTTCAAAAGTAAAAACTGAGTTCAAATATTGGAAGGACCTAGAGCCTCAGAATATAACTTACTTCCTACCTGAAATTCTAGATGTTTAGGTTCTCTGACTTTCTAAATGAACATCAGGTGATCAGGTGCTTTCAAGGATTTAGGTATTACGGTGCTTTTGTAAACTGAACATCTCTTTCTGTAGCTCAGCACAGCTAACATGCATATAAATGCAGCCAGAGTTGGATGGGGAATGAAGTGAGTTCCTGTTGTATCTGGCATTGAAAGAACAGGTCAATTCTGCTCAGGAAGAACTGTGATATTGTTATACTTGGTTTCATTCAGATTTGCAATGAAAAGGAACTGTATTCAATTCTTTGGCAAATTGACAGATTTGTATTTTGAATCCCCAAATATGAGATAATTCCCCTCCCCCCCAAAAAAAAAAAAAAAAATAAAAATGGAGGCTACGGTCATATCATGTTGGTGATGAAAGCTGCCCCAAGATAACAGCTTGGACTGGGAGCCCTGGATTCAAGAATGGATTAGTCGGGAGTTTTCTAGTGTGGCTTCAGACAGCCCATGTTACTCTTCATGTCTGAGTTTCCCACCTCTAATAGAGGGATAATAGCATTTCTCTTTCTCATGGGGCACACGTTGCTGATAAGTGCATTAGAGGTTGTAGGGTCTTTGAACACCAGAGTATGGAGGAAGTGGATGTGCTTTGCAGATTCACTGAGGAAAGGTAGTTAAAAAAGTTTTAAGAAGAGGAGCAATGCATAATCACCTTATGCTGGGTTTGTTGGGTTTTTTTCTGTGTCTATTGTTGCATAGAAGATTGCTTTGGCAATGTTTTGGGCACGTGGAGGTGGACTTGGAAAATTTTATTTTACATAGCTCTTTTTCACCTCCACTTTTCAAAGTAGCTTTTATGTAGGTAATACCTGCCTGTGTAATGAAAATATGAAGCAAACACATAACATTAAATTCCTGTTTCTCACTCCCTGGAATACAGTCAGTGAATCTGGCCTTATATTTGTTAGTTGGTCAAGAGGGATGATTGCTTACTGCCCCCTTCCCAGGCAGCTGTGACAGGAGGGAGGGAAAGAAGAAAAGGAGAGTGGGAAAGAAAACAGGATTGAAAGTAAGGAGGAGCACAGGTGATTCTTAAATTGGTCAAAAACAGTGATGTGTTTAGCTAGGAAACTGATGCCTAATCATTAAAACTTGGCAGCTGTTAGGAGCTGCTTAGAGTTTTTCCTGTTAGAGACAGCCTTTGTGGAGGCAGAGCAGTGGGCAGAGTACAGGTGATGCACTTGAAGGGACATGATTACTGAGTGTGTCACAGGCCATGGAAATCTCTCATATATATAACACACATATGCACAGGCACACTTATGAATATGACCCTAAACAAACCAGGCACGCAAATTTCACTTGCATTTAAACATACAAACCAGATATACAAACCCATGTAATTTAAGTTTTTTAGTTAATTTTTTTTTCTTTCTATTGAACATATTTCAATGCCAGCATTGTTCCTTTTACATCATCAACTTTGTGGTTGCTATCGACATGGGTCACTTTAGATTGAATTCTACTCTTCTCATGTAAATTATCAGTGTGGTCCACAATTATGAAGTATCTCTGATTATAAAATAAAGTAATAAAGACAAAAATCAGTAGAGGACTGCCTGGAGTGAATTTATAATTCATCTAAAGTGCAAAACTGGCCATTTAACCCTTAACAACATTCATTTTCTTCAGCGCGCAGACTTTGTCTGTGGTTAGAAAAGCTATGAATTTAAATAACCTTTAGCAGTCTGAGAAATTAATAATTTGATAGGTATATCAGGTAAAAAGTCAAAATTACACCTTTTAGAAGAATTAATGTATGACTTTCTGTGCAAATTGAGATGGAAGTGGAAGGCAGTTGCTAAATAAATAAATCAAGAAGGACTCAAACAATAAACATTTCTTGATTTGCCAAATACCACCACTGATGTGGATTCAGTAGTGCTGTCCCCTCTGTTTCCTACCTCTGTGGCTTGCTCTGGAAATTAAAGATATCTCAAACCTCAGCCTTTTCAGATCTTATTGAAATGAATATTTAATCTAATTCAGATTAAATTGGGGGAGTTGTTAGCACCTCTCAAGCCAGACTTTATTGTTTTGTAAAGCTTAATGCTTACTTCAATATTAATGCAGACACAGACAGCCTTGCTAACTCTCTTTGATTGACAGTCCATGTAGCGGGGCTCTCAGGAGAGGAGAGGAGCAAATCCTTTTCCCTGGCTGCCTCCTGGAAAGTGGGGAAACCTTGTCCCTGTGGTCCTGCAGGCAGCTGACCCTGATGTGCTGAGCTCGGACCAACACAGCCCACTGAAGTCTGTGGGGGTCTGCACCTCACATTTGCACCGTGGGCTCCCCAAAGGGCTTGTGGAGACCCTGCAATGCAGCATGCATAGGACTGAAATATCTCCATCATCTGCTGAGGCTCACTGCGGCACAGTCACGGTTTGCTCTTAAGGCAGAGGAGAGATGAGCCAACGCCTGCGCACAGGATAAGTGGAAAAAGCTCTACAGGCAGATCTCTCTGACACTCGTGTTTCCTTCTAACCCACAGACAGAGGGGCTTGTGCACAAGTGAGCGCAGAGGAGATGAGGTTTTGGACACGGAGTTGTAGGAGTGTCACAGAAACCTGTGACAGGGGAGGAGAGGGGGAGAATGTCAGTTTGAAGAATCAGGATGTGCTGGCGGCTCTGTGGGACAGCGGTGGTGGATACAAGATCCTAGTTTGCAGGGTGTTAAGTTTTCCGTAGTCTTCATAGGACAGTAAAAAAATGTTAGTTCCTCTCTGGCCCACCTTCATGTTGTGCAGATTGGAGCTCTCAGCTTTGTGAGCTGGGCTAGGTAGTGTCCTGGGTTCTGAGGATGCCGAGAGGAGGATCACTGCCTTGCTTTTGCTCTGGCATTTTCCAGCTGAAACTTCAATGTAAAAAACATGTCATGTTTGTTTATGTTTTCAGAGACATTTGCAGTTTTCATAAAAACTCCCAAACAAAAAGATAGTCAGTTGTCAAACACATTTTTATCAGACTTGGGAAGTTGCCATGCATACATCTTGCATTACATACTTTCTGGTCTTGCCCATTTTCAAGTAAAATTGGAGAGAAAGAGGAGAACATCTCCTGTTATGTATATGTATAAAAATACTTGGTGTGCAACTCAATTTCAGTGAAAGATTTTAACTAGGTCTTGTTAGACTAGGCTAATTGTTTTTTGCTGGGATTACTCCGAAATTCTGTTTAGGTACTGGGATGGTTGAAGCTTGCTGGTGAGAAATTAGAGGGCTTTTTGTAGTACACATTGAACAGTTATTAGGGTGTAGGTAGTGGGTCAAAGCTTTCAGTGGATAGTGACAGGTATGAAGGAAGAAGTGTAACATGGGGAAAGATAGTGAGATTACAGTCAGAAAAAAACAAGGAAGGAATAACAAAAGCTGGATGTGTAATTTCCAGCCAACATGGCAATGCCTTCTCCCTTTACAGATGTCCCCTCTCACCCTGCAGTTCTTGCACTTGTCCCTGTGTATCCCAGTTTAGCTGGAATTTCCCACTTGGGTTTATGACTAAAACAGCTGGTGACAGCAGCAGCAGCCAGATCCAATGGCATTTTCCGTTGTGAAAGCTGTGTCAGTGCTCCTCACTCAGTCCTGGTGCACAGCATAAGCTGTTGCCCAACTTTTTCTTTGTCGGCACTGCCAGGTGGTACCTTAGCTTACTCCTTAACTCTTTCTGATATGGTCGTACCTCAGAATTCTCATACCTTGAGAAAGTATATGGTTTCTAAACAGCATGACTTGTTACTACTAGAATGAGTAATGTATGTGGTAAATTTACTGTTAAGAAAGACACTGCAACTAATTGTGCATTAGGCATAAAAAACATGCACCTTTGGAAGAAGGTGAGATCAAGAAAAGTGGTTCGTTATTGTTAAAGCTTTCCTCTAAAGGTTGTCTTCTCCTCCTTCTCCTACCAGGTCACACCAGATTTACAAGAGGGAAGGAAACTGGGTTGCTGGGTGCCCTCCCACTCTCTATTCTAGCTATGTTCTCAAAGGAAAATAGCACCCAGGTCAGAAAACTGAAAATCCCAGCTCTTTCCCCAGCAGTCCTTATGGGCATTATTCTTATGAACATCCCAATTCCTTTTTCTAGAAGTTCCTTCTCATTCTAAGTGATCCAACTGCTATTGCTTCTTGCAGAAAACATAAAACTTCTACACAAACATAAAGCTTTATTTAACATCTTATAAAATCTGTTTTATGCTGGGGAAAGACAGTTCCTTCTCACGCTAATGGACCCCTTTCTCATGCGCTCTTTCACCCAAAGGCTTTTTGTAGAAATCAGAAGATGCCCATTGACCTTAGTGGTCTCTGAACCTGAGCTGTTGGGCTGGAGAATGACGAAGAAGGTGCTGGTCCTCCACCCAGCCCTCTCTCTCCTGCACCATGGCTACATTTAAACCCTCTGAAAAGTAATAAGGCTATTGTCTCTTTCTGTGATAAATAGGTTCCATACTTTGGTTGTAGCAAGTTGTTTCCTGGTTCTTTTAACTTTCAACAAATCTACTGAATTCACACTAGGGTCATTTTAGTTCCCAAAACAAAAGTGGTATGTTTTATGAAAATAAAAGAAAAAAAGAAAAAAAAAAAAAAAAAAAGAAGCTTGGTTTTTAGATGCACAAAAATCCTTAAGGATAAATGCATGAATTTCATCCAACATGCTGGAAGGATAAATGCATGAATTTCATCCAACATGCTGGCAGCAATAGGAAATGGGTCAAGTACTGGACTGCAAAATTTTCTTCTTCCCTAAATAAGTTTCAAATGACTTTGTTGGCCAAAGTTATCCTGGAGATTGATGGAGTTCTAGTCATTTTGTTGCAAGCTTATTGTGAACCTTGAAAAGAGTTTTAAAAGGTGGCTCTGACTTACATAGAAGGGAATTCCAGAGGAAATGTTCAGAGGTGATTTATGTAAGGGAAGATTTACGTAGAGCCCATAAAGCATTCTTCCTGCCAGCAGCATCTCTTGTCCTATCATGAGATATATATGTAGTCACTTGGATATATAGGTCAGCTCACGCAGCATACTGCTCACATTATGTCTGGAGACTGGGTTGCCAGCCTAAGAAATTTTAGAATATTTCAAAGTAATAGCAAGCAGAGAGCATGACTGACTTCGGTGCAGGTTGGCAACCAGAGCACGTTCTCAGGTGCCCCAGGCTTGTGTGGCCCAGCTTTGAAGTTCATATTCCTTCCTGCTACTGTTACCTGGCTCAGGTAGATTAGCAAAATTTCTTTGTAGCTTCCATTTGTGCATCCCAGACTCACAATCCCAGTTCAAGACTTACTCATGTGAGTGAGCATACATCATAAAAAACATGCCCTGAAAACCAGCTTGACAGAATAAAAATGCCTTCTGTTTTAATTTTATCATTTTAACCTGATCAGAGGTAAGAGTTGCAGAAGCATTTCAGAAATGAAATATAGGGTTAAACAAAAGAAGCCTGTAAAGCTTCTTTCACTCCCCATGGCTGAAGACTTAGCTGTGATTAAAACCTTGCTAAAAGATTGGGAACGGCATGATCTTTTCAGTCCTAGTCTATGTACAGATCAAGCTTAGATTAAAATTAAGGCAAAACCAATGTGCATTCTGCACAGTGGAACAGCTAATATTTGAAATAAAGTTAGAGAGTGAATAATGAGAATGGGCTGACACTTTCCACATGAACCTTTGAAGATAAAGAAATACAACACAAGGGAAGGAATCAGAAACTGCTCTTCAGAGTCATAAAACTGCTGGAAAGTTATATTCTTTGAGAACTCACTTTCCAATATGCTTTAAGAAAAGTGCCCAGTTAAAGGGCATTTTTCCATTATTTGATCCCAGCAGCTGAACTGGGTTAGGTGCTATAGGTGTTCAGAAGAAATTGCAGCATAGACATATGCTAGATCCTACTGAAGTACAGTGCTATGTATGAATCTTTGATCTTTCAAATATTGTGGGATCAAAGTATTCACTGTTTTGGATATAAATCTGTACTAAAATCAACTGATTAGAGCTCTGACCATGGAAAAGAACCTGATACAAATGACTTTGAACTCAAGTCACTCCAGGTAGTCTGTGCACTTTTGAGTTAATTAGCATCTCTTTGAACTTAATTTCTTTCCTGTTGCATGGCCTGGAATAAATATCAGTTACTAATAATCTATTTAAAACTTATTTTAGTGCTAGAATGTAACAGGCAGAGGGAGAGACGTGAACAGAAATGTGTTGGTGTGTGCAGTTGCTCTCCTTAGCACTCAATATATGAAATTTTTTTTTTTCAAAAAAATCACATTTAGCACCCTACTCCCCAATTATTCTTAATTGGCAATGCTTCCTTCTAAATCAAGCACTCACAGTAGCATGAATTAATTAATAACAGTAATGAAAGCATAAGAAAATTCTGCAGTGGGTCATTCTTGTTATCGGGGCTTACTTGATCATATAAAAAACACCGTTTGAAGTTTTAGAGGGAGGGAGGAGGAATTGCTTGCTTGTCTTTAAAGGGCAATTTCGATGAAAAATTTAACCCAAAGTTATACAACAAAGAGGTTTGGACAATGTGCTTGAAGGTAGGGTATTTGCCAGGCTTCTGGACCCTGGGAAAATTTTGATAATCTCCAGTTAGTGAACAGAAATGCTACACTTCACAGATTTATTTTTCCAAATCCAAGTAGTGGAACACTTGAAATAAGCAATGCAGAGTGTCTGTCTTAACCCCTCAGCACAAAGCTTTCCACACATTTTTCATCCTGCCCCATTTCTCTAAAGAATTCTAGCCCCCAAACCCAACCTCCTCAGGCATCTTTTCAGGTGGTTCAGGACTGGTAGGTCCATAGGTGCCTTCTGCTGAGTAGCACTAGTGTCTCTTTCCACACCTAGGTTAATATCCTCTTGCAGTACACAGGTAAGGGGCAAAGTTTTTGCAGCACTGACCCTTAGCTCCTTGGCATAGTCTTTGCTAGCTTCATCTTTCAGGCTGCTCTTGGTGTGGTCAGACAGAGCCTGGGCACCCTTCTGCCCATGAGAAGAAAAGGGTAGCCTTCTTTTCAGTCTCAACAGGTCCTCTTTGCAGCATGCTTTGATTAAGCTTATATAAAAATGTCCTTGCTGGTGTACCTGCTATGTGCATAAGGTTTTGAAGGTTTACAGGTCTCTCCTCTTACTGTCTCTGAGTCCCTATGAACATGATTACATGCATCCTAAAACCTATGCACAAGGATACCCATTCAGTCGTGGATGTAGGAAACAAAAGATCAGTTAGTGAGGTTGGTACCATATGGACCCTGTTCCCTAGGAAATCGTCTCCAGGAATAATTTCTTCTTACTCAGCTGTTTCATATTACCCTCCCAAGCAAAAAACAAATTTTAAAAATAAAACTGCTCTTAGTGAGAGCCAATCAGTAAAAAGTGCACAAATGTCACTCATAAAAAGCTATAGCTTTTTATAAACTCAAAGGTAACACTGCCTGAAATTGATTGTTTTGAAAAATGTCCATGAATTACCAATGGAAACTTATATTTTAGGTTAATTCTTTAACAAAAAAAGAAGTATTTACCTAGAAACTTAATAGGGTTTCCTTTCAAACATTTACAGAAACAAAACTGTCTTTTCCAATGAAGCGGGTAGATTTTGTTAGAAGTGATAACACATCTTTTTTTCTTCCCCATCAAATGTACATAGGACATTGGACCGAATACAGCACTGGCATACTGTTACTATTGGATGCTGGATATGGACTTTCCTTCTGTGACTTCTTCCCTAGTACTCCCCATTTAACAGCTTTGGCTTGTAATGTCAGTGTTGCTCATGATTTCTTCAAAACAGCATTAAACAAATGGAACAGGACCTAATGTGCTGGAATGAGTTGCAGTGTATGTCTTTGAGAAGCCTGTGGTCCACCATACTCTGGGACTGCACATACATTCCCTGAACAGGGATGTAAGACAAGACTCACATCTGAGACGCTCAGTATATTCAACACGTATTTACTGGAGTATTGCACTCAAAACAGGAGACCTAAAGTGACTCTCTGAATAACTCAGTGCATGAGTTTAGGGAAAGAGCAAATTCAGATGAGTTTTCTCTGGCAAAATATTTACTGCTTGAAACTTACACTGTTGAGATCTTGCCTCAACATACAAAAAATGTTTTTCAACAGAAAATTAATCAGCACTAAGGTACTATATTCTATTTTGTCTTTCATAGCTGTCTGTGTTTTCTTAAAGATGTGCAAACTTAAGGGAAGACTGAAGTGCCTATTGACCAGAACAAAAGATAGTTCAGCCTTGTCAGCAAAGTCAGGGGAGAAGAATTAAGCAGTCAGAGAAAAAAACAGACATACAATATTTCAGTCTAGAGCTCTGTAAACAAGCTCTTAGATATATGATTCATGTACCTCATTTATCTACAACTGTTCACAATATGCTGACACACTTCTGTAACACTAAATAAATTAGTAGTGCATTTGTAATTTTCCTTCCTCATGCTGTGTCTACTATATCCCCTCAAAAGACAACTTCTTCCCTGATTCCCTGTCCAAACTCTTAGACTATTGCATTTTATTGCCTGTCAGGAGATTTAGTAATTAAAAGGAAAAAAAAAAGTATTTAGACAGAATTTAAAACTAACTGAATTATTTAATAGACAGATGCCAAGTGGAAATGCATAATTTATTTTAAATGTGTATAATGGATCTTTTAAGGCTACAGTGCTCTTAAGACTAAAAGCTTTTCTTTCTTATATCTTTTAAGTTACCAGGCTACTGCCATCCAGTTTAGTGGCAAAGTGGGAATAACGTGTTCTTCCTTGAAGACCCATAATACCAAATATGAGCCTTCTCAGGTTCTGTTGATTTGTCTTTCAGTTAAACTGGTTAGGTAGGAAGTGAAGTAGTTGAATTTGAGCTAGCTGCTGAAGGTGAACAGCTTCCTAGTACCAGTACCACGTAGTAAAAGGTTCAATGGATCAAAAGTGTGCATGTGTGTGTGTATGAGGCAGAGATACAGGCAGGCAACATGATTAATGCTTTTAAAAGCTTAATGTAAAGTTACCACAGGGCCATAGAAGAAGTGAAAGAAAGCAAGTAGGCAAGTTTTTGACACCTCTGTATGGACACTCTCTAGAGCTATAGAGAAAATAGAAGTCACATACATTTAAAACTGTGGCGTGGTCAGCACTGCAGAGAACCGTATCAGTAGGGTATGTCACAGGGTTTGACTAGTGGCCTAAGTCTTGAACGTTTGTGTTTTTAAACAACGAGGTATGACTTTTGCATTTTGTGTCAAAAAAAGTACATGTTCTGTACACTAACTGTGAGATGTGCAGAATGCCTCTGGGTGGTGGAGGCTTAAACAATGGGTGGCAATGTTGTAGCATGGGCTACAATAAGGGTAAGATGATGGTTCATTGAGTAACCAACAAAGTGAATAAACAATGCACCATACAGAGAAATCTGAAATGTTCAATTACTATTTTTGCTTCGGTTGTAACAGACAGGTTAATTATGATGAGGGGTTTTTTTATTAATTAATGTTAATAGTGTGGAGTGAGAACCCAAGCCACAGAAGAGGAGGAAATCATTAAAATATATTAAGCTAAGTTAGTTTGCTTGAGTTATTAGAGCCTGAAAAAGTTGACCTTAAAACACTCAGAAAGGCAGCTGAAGTAGTTCCTTAAGCATTAATGATTATCTTCAAGAACTCATGGAAAAAAAAAGAAATAGTCAAACATAATGAGTATGTTAGAGAGGGAAAACAGAGGTTAGAGGGTACAGACTAGTTTAAATTCATTACTTGAACAGTCACTGGAATAAATATTTGACTTGTTTATGCATAGAGCACAGTAACTGAGGAAATTACTGTCAATCTGAGAGGAAATACCAATGAAACAGATTTTATACTATCATGAGATACCATTCAATGCTTTCATAAATCAGACAGAGATGAAAACAAGAAAAATACTGCATAGAATGAAGACATGTCAAAAAAGTTTGCATTATTTTAAGTGGATGTCAAACTCAAAGTTAGCTAGTAATCAGTTACTGTTGCAAGAAAAGCAAACCTTGATGTAGTATGATGACACTGAACTTCAGGTACATGACGAGTTTGAATCTTCTTGCTTAACTAAGCTTCTCCAAAATGTCACTAGTGTTTTACCCCGAAGTCAGGATTTCTTATGATGAACAGATTGTTTAGCTTTTTGGACAAAGAAACAACAGGTTAGATTAGATGACTCAGAGAAATAAATAGTTTAAACCAAACTTGCAGCACCCCTACCATTGATTATGTTCTTGCTATGTGGTTCTATGTAAACCAATAACTTCCTGAAAGGCAACAGGTCTGTTCCAGCCCCTTGGTCAATGGGAAGTTTCTCTTTATGTCAGTCTCCTCTGATGCCTGGTGGAATTTCCTTGCTTCTCTCAACACTCCTGTCATGCCTTACCTCAGGAGCTGCTGTTTCCAAACTCCACCCATGCTCCTTCCACTCTGCAGTCTCAAGAAGGTCTTCCCAGATCCAGTTGCTCTCCAAGGTTCCAGAGTCTCTGTTCCAGAGTCCCCATCTGACTGAGACTTACTTAAGGCAATTATGAACAAAAATGAAAGAAGACAACTGTCCAGAACCTTATCAAAACTATCATAGGTAACACTGACCTAAATTTTCAATTTGTCTGCATTAATTTTTCTGCTTTATTCAGCCCTGGCAATGGATCAGCTGGAGTACGCACTTCACTTTTCACACTGGTGCTTAGCTTTAAGACAGGTCTGAGCAAATTAGAGAGGATTAAGATGAGCACAACAACAAATGAAGAGGTCTAGAAAATGTGATCTGTAAGTAGCCAGTGAAAAGATTTCTTTATACAGGAGAAAATAATTGAAAAGTCGCCAAACATTTCAGAAGCTAATGAGTTTCTCTCTGTGTTTGTAGAGAAAAAAACAAGATACAAAATCATTATAGAAGTATTTACTTGAAAAAAAACACAACAACTCTATGTTGAAAATAAAGGACTAAATAATTTACTTATGAGTGTTTCAGGATCTGTAACTGACACTTTTTTTATGTAGAAACTGAACGAATACCTGTTTTGGGTGGTCTAATTACATTTAATACTTGCCTAATGCAGCATACTTGAGATCTTCTCTTTCCAGCTCCCTACTTTCAGAGTAGCATGAAAAACAAACATACAAGTCCACTAACCGAAGCAGGAAGATTCATCGAGTAGAAATTCCTACCTATGTCAGCGTCAGTTAGAGGCTCCCATCTCTTTTCTGCTTTCACATGAACATTATTTCTGTCAGAAGAAGCTTATTTCTTCAAGGACACGTAGTGGGACACTAATTCTTACAAATCAGTTGTCATAAATGATGAAGTAGCTTAAATTGTCTGTTGCTCTGAACCAGAGTGAGTCTCGTGTGGGTTTAGGATGAGCTGCTCTGATATCAAGTAAGTGGTAAGTATATGACTTCTATATATTCAGCCAACTTTGTCACCATTTTTTCTGTTGTGCACCATCTCTGATGAGTGGATCAAACGATGTGTTAAAGATGTAAAGATGTGCTTAGCTAACATTTTCACTTTGGCACAAGTTATTTGTGAGGAGACTTGCACCTCCCTGTGCAACAAGTGAAACAACCCAAAGAAATGCAGTACTGCTCGGTGGCCACATCTCCTATTAGATGGCCCCTGAGGACCACAGCAAGAAAGTGCCTGCATGTGTCCATTCCCCAAGGTGTTAAGAAAAAGCTCCATTTGCCTCAGATACATCCATGCAATTTTCACAGACCATGATAGCCCCTACTGCCATTTGTCTTTCTCCTGAGATACACCACGGAGTGCTGCAGCACCACCCCATTTTCCTGTTGAAGGGATACCAACCTGATTCTGTACAGGGAGCAGCAGGTAGAACAAAAAAAGGCGAGGATGGGATGGGACACGTGTGCAGTCTGTGGGCTGTCAATCTTCACTAATGTCCCTGTATTTGGTTTGCATGGCAAGGTTTTGGTAGCAGGAGGGTTACAGGGGCGGCTTCTACAAGAATCTGCTAGAAGCTTCATCCATGTTTGATAGAGCAAATGCCAGCCAACTCCAAGACAGACCTATTGCTGGACAAAACCATGCCCCTCAGTGACAGTGGTAGTACCGCTGGGATAATGTATTTAAGAAGGAAAAAAGAACCAAACCAAAAACCAAAGAGCAGTTTTTGCAGGCAGAGAGAAAAGTAAAGATGTGATAGGAACAACTCTTCAGACACCAAGGTCAGTGAAGAAGGAGAGGAAAGATTTGGTCTAGGTGTCAGAGGCCAGGTAGCCCATGGAGAAGACCTTGGTGAGACAGACTGTCCATTTGGTGCCCATGAAGGATCCTATGCCAGAGCAGGGTGGGGATGCTGTGACCCCAAGAGAAACCTGCATTGGAGGCAGGTTCCCGGCAGGACCTGTGGCCACATGGACGACCCATGCTAGAGCAGTCTGGTCCTGAAGGTCTGTACCCTGTGGAAAAGACCTGTGTTGGAGCAGTCATGAAGAACTGCAGCCCTTGTGGGAAGCACTCGGTTGAAGAAGTTTGTGGAAGACAGTCGGGAGCAGCTGGAGCAAGAGAAGAGTGTGAGGAGCCCTCCCCTGAGGAGGAAGGAGTGGCAACAGAAATAATGTGTGTCCCCTCCCAGCTACCTGGGTGCCCCTCGCCTTCTTGCTAGCAGGGAAATAGGAGCAACTAAAAAGTCCCTGACTGCTTGGCAACAATTGAAACATCCGTGTGTTGTCAGCACGGCTCTCATCCTAACTCCCAAACATGGCATAACATCTGCTGCTAGAAAGGAAATTAACTCTATCCTAGCTGAAACCAGGACAGCTTTTCTCTATGTCTGAATGAAAGGCTGTGGGACAGAGGTAGTGGCCACTCATAATGAGACAGCAAGCCAGGCTGCACTCTCTTGGAGGTAAAGGTAGCAGAGGAGGTGCACAGGACCTTCCAAAGTGTAAAAGAGCAGCAGATGCCTACATCAGCCTGGAACAGGCTGCCCAGGGAGGTGGCTGAGTCACCATCCCTGGATGTGTTTAAGAAAAGGGTAGATGAGGTACTTAGGGATCTGGTTTAGCATAGGATGGGAACAGCTGGACTTGATGATCTCAAAGGTCTTTTCCAACCTTGTGATTCTGTGATCTGTGTGACACTGGCAGCAGGGCATGCTATGCTGTCTGCATACATTGCAGACAAGTAGTTGCTAGGTAAATTTGTGTTGCCTGGCAACCCTTGTCCAAAATTCATCCAGATTCCTCAGGGTAGGGGTGCAGGCAAACAGGATCAGTTCTGTAGCACATCAGGGCCAATCTGGGCCATCAAGGTAAACACAGCTTACATCCAAGGAAGAAGTCAGATGCCCTGGGCTGAGTCAGACAAGTATCATCCAAAGGAGTCATCCTTCTTGGCCAGTGCAATACTGCTGATGGGGCAGCACAACTTCCACATGCATGGGGTGTCTGAAGAGGGGCAATGTCCAGCACAGCATTGTCACTTTGGAGGGCATGTTGCTGCAGTGGCACATGTGCTGGCAGACACCAACATCAGCAATGATGACTGCTCTCCCTCTGGGATATCCATGCTGCCTGGAGGGAAGTGAGGGGTTCATGAAAAGCCCAGGCAGCCTCCTAGTGTGAGCTACTTCCCCAAGTGATCCTTTGACATTGAGGGTGGTCAGGAAATCTTGCTGTGAGGAAGTTTAGTCAGGAATACTCTTTCAAGACAGCATCGGTACAGCCTGTGAGTACTTATACTTCACTCCCTCCACTGTCAAGGTCTTTAGGCAACAGAGTTAAGACGGAAAAACTCTTAAACTTTTACTCCCACTTCAGCATTCATGCAGGCACAACTCAGACTTTGTCTCTACATGCATCTACACAAGTCCATACCTATAAATTATTCATAAAAGTAACAGTGTTAGAAAAGAAAAAAAAAAGAAAACCTGGTAATGGCCATGTTATCTCTCTTAGAGTCTTCTAGGAATGCTTTCAATGACAGGATCACACCTTTTCTTCCTCAACTATCACTTCTTCATCAACTTCCTTTCTCTTCTTTGCCAGACTCAAGCACATCTCCCACGTGTTGCAGCATAAAATCCAAATACTTCCAGTGACTCGTGTGTTTTTTCCAAATTGAAGTGAAACAAAAAGCTATCTTAAAGGAAGGGATCAACCTTTTCTTCAATGCAGATTTTGAGAACTTTTTTCTTTGCTTCTTAGCATAGCAATAAATGAAAAATAACAGAGTAGCAACCAACCTAGAGAAACAGTAGAAATCTTTCTGCTCAGACATCAGCCTCACACTGAAGATGCTGCCCAATATTATTCTCACATTTCTACACAAAGGGTAAGATTAGCCCAAGTACAGAAGACAGACCGATGAAAATTTGTGGGTTTGTCTTTATGCTGCAAGTTAATCATTCAGTGACTGTTAGCAGGTCTTAGGCTGTTGGCTCTTTGGATTTTTATTTTATGGGAGAATGAGTTTTAGGGAAGAGCAGCAGGGAGCTCTGAGGAGCTATTTAAATGAAAATAAAATTACAATGGGCCAAATTGTGGCGACTTCTTAGGCTATGATGACAAATATAATCCCATGATCTTCAGTGGTATTTTAGACTAAACGCTGTAAGATCTGGCCTCAATAATAATAGCAATGAGAAATATTAAGATGTGATAAATAATCTTCTTACTTTTGCCTACCCTCAGTGCATTCAGTCCCCTTGACAGTGATTAGATTACTCCTGTGCCTGTCTGCTCGCTATTTCAAGAGACTGACATTCTGGCTCATAATATGGGAAAGTTTTAATTCTATTCACAGAATCACAGAATCACAAGGTTGGAAAAGACCTTTAAGATCATCAAGTCCAACCATTCCCGTCCTATGCTAAACCATATCCCTAAGTACCTCATCTACCCTTTTTTTAAACACATCCAGGGAAGGTGACTCAACCCCCTCCTTGGGCAGCCTCTTTCAGGCCCCAAAGACTCTTTCAGTAAAAAATTTTTTCTTAACATCTGATCTGACCCTGCCCTGGCACAGCTTTGTGTCATTTCCCCTTGTCCTATCTCCTGTCACCTGGCTGAAGAGACCATCACCCACCTCTCTACAACCTCCCTTCAGGTAGCTGTAGGTGATGATAAGGTCTCCCCTCAGCCTCCTCTTCTTCAGGCTAAACATCCCCAGCTCCCTCTGCCGCTCCTCATATGATTTGCCCTCCAGCCCCTTCCCCAGCATGGTTGCCCTTCTCTGGACTCACTCCAGGACCTCAATGTCCTTCTTATGGTGAGGAGCCCAGAACTGGACACAGCACTCGAGGTGCGGCCTCACCAATGCCAAGTACAGGGACACAATCACCTCCCCAGACCTACTGGCCACATTATTTCTGATACAAGCCAGGATGCCGTTGGCTTTCCTGGCCACCTGGGCACACTGCTGGCTCAATGTTCAGTCTGCAGTCAACCAACACCCCCAGGTCCTTCTCTGCCTGACAGCTCTCCAGCCAGTCTCCCCCAAGCCTGTAGCTCTGCATGGGGTTGTTCTGTCCCATGTGCAGCACTCTACACTTGGCCTTGTTGAACTTCATCCCATTGGTCTCAGCCCATTGGTCCAGTCTGTTCAGATCCCTCTGAAGAGCCTCCCTACCCTCAGGCAGATCAACACTTCCTGCCAGCTTAGTGTCATCTACAGACTTACTGAGGGAGCATTCAATCCCTTCATCCAGGTCATTGATAAAGATGTTGAACAGAACTGGACCCAGGACTGAGCCCTGGGGGACGCCACTTGTGACCGGCCTCCAGCTGGATTTAGTTCCATTTACCACCACCCTTTGGGCCCGTCCATCCAGCCAGTTTTTAACCCAGCTGAGGGTCCACCTGTCCAGGCCAGTGGCAGCCAGTTTCTCAATCAGAATGCTGTGAGAAACAGTGTCATTCACTGTATCAAATAATGCTGCTCAAGAAATGTGAGCTAAAGTCACCATTGTGTAAGAACAAGAATTCTTATTTTAATTAAGGAGCAGTCTGTGATAAGCAGAACAGCCACTAGCCTATGACATTTCAGTTTAAATTGTGTCTCTAAGAAGAAGCCTGAAGCCCACTTCTTGTGGGAAATAAATTCTGTATCTACTTTATGTTTTAGTGGTGCATTCCGCATATAATATCTACGGTTCAAATTCTGACACCTCCTTTTCCCCAAAGATAGTGCTGGAAATAGGGAAAGCAGATAAGAAACATCATCTGTATGATACTCAGTCCTAGGCACGGACTCCCCTAACCAGTTTTGTTCACAACCTTGCCATTGCTTTTGGTTGTCACATTTGAAACTAGGTGAAACATTTCAAGTATGATTTTTTTAGAGGTATATGTTTTTATGGTCACTTTTCCAAGGGGGTGGAAGGTCCAGGGGGATACTATCTGCTCTTCTTCAGCTATGGAATAAAAGACTGTTGCAATCGGAACAAGGCATCTTTACCTCCCATGAATGTATCTGAAATAGTTTTCTTCTCCAACACAGGAGACGTTAGAGAAGTACAGTGTGCATGTGAGAAGAAGTTCACTTGTTTTTCATTGTCTGAACTTAATATAAGTTGTCTGAACATGGACTGGTTTTATAATGGTAGGTGGTGGACTGGATCAAGATTTTTAAGAAGTCTCCAGACCACCAGCAGAAAGATAAATGAGAAGGAATTAAGTGACATTTATAATCAAATTAAAAGACCTTTTACCTTCTTTCCGTCACTAAATACAGATCACAGCTCCCAGATGCCTGTCTTCATGTAAAGAGGGATGTCTGGCAGACTATCTTGAGGATCTCACTATGGGTCAGCAATTAGTTTCAGTGTCTTCTTCTCAGAAGTCCAAAATAGGACCTATCCTCTAAACCCTGGTGAAAACAGTGAAGGCAGTGAATGTGAGACACCGTGTCAGAGGGCTCTAGCATTTCCCTGAGGGAGTCAGAACATGTATCTTTTTACTATCTGAGAGCTACAGCCTCAGTCTAAATCAAGTTCCCCTGGAATCTGCAGTCCAGCAAAAGAGAAATCAGAATGCTCACATAATGTTTTTTTGCCCTCATTCATCGCTACAGAATATAGAGCACAAAGCAGCTCCTACCACAACCTGCAGCTGCTGAGAGGAGCAAACAATCTTCCTTTTCCTGTCATCCTGTTTGGGAAATGCACAACAAATAAGCCCTTCCTCTGCTCATAAGGAAGCCCTGGATCTCCTAAGTTCCTTTAAACACACACAGTCCCTCTCACTACACCCACTTAAGGTCTGAGACCTTCCTCTTCCGCAGGACCATAGAAAGTCACATGCTGAGTCATAGGTTGTCCTTGAGAGGGATAAGACTTTTCTATATAGGTCTGCAGAAGGAACGGGAGTATATTTATCTTCATTAGTGGAAATGTGCCAATTATTCTGCCTCCTTTTAGATTTCAGACCAAAATCAAAACTACAAAACCAGAGATGCTCCCCCACATATACTGGATAAACAAACCCTGACTTTTATAGAGGCTTTTAGAGGGAGTGAAACTGATGCTAACAATAGAGTACATGCTGGCTAAGGCTAGATGGAAAGACAGTTGTTCCTCACTAACATTCATTTAAAAAGAGTCTTACTGAGAAATAAATACTTCAAAGACAGGCTGCAAACACTGTAACCAAGGGAAAGTAGTATAGCTATATATCATCATTCTCTGCTTCTGTTAGAGTGGAAACCAGGTCTTGACATTGATTGGCATGCATGTTAGTCATATTTTTGCAGGAATTTTAGGTAGTGACTCAAAATTGTCATCTCACCATTTCCAATCACATACTAATTTCCATTTTCTGGTGTAATTTTTCATTTCATTATCACTCTATGTGTTTTCCCTTTATACACTGCATTCCCTTAATTTCTTCCTTTCATTTTGTTTCCTTTGATACCCTAACAGCTGGGTTTAAGAAAGTGTCACTTTTATTTTTTGTCACTAGAGGCAAGGAAATTAGCACCTTGATGGAAGGCGTACTACATGGAGCATATAGGCATTACAGAGCTCTTAAACACATTTCGCTTCACTGTGATTAGAAAAATTTAAAACAGACATCACAATTTTCAGCCACTTTACATCCTTTTCTCCTCACGCTGCCTTTGCAGAATGACAGCCATGGAAATGTACATTATGAAAAGCAGCTCAAGCCTCACCCTTGACATTGCTGTCAGAAGGACAGCAGTAATAATGAACTTTCTCTTCTACCTATGATTTCAAACCATGCTACAGAGGGCTAATGCACTAGTTAATATACTGCCTTTTTAGTCAATTACCCCCTTCAGCTACAGCTGTTACCTCTGAAGCAACCCAGGATTAGCTGCAGTTTGATCTTACAGGCTGGATCACGAGCAATGTCAGGGGCTGGAGTGGTAAGAAAGAAGCACATGTTCATTCCCACCTTCAGGTAACAGCAATCTGTAGAAAGAAGTATCTAAGAGTTCTTGGAGGGGGATTAACTTCCTCAGGGACTCACGGAGAAGTCAGGGAGGACTAGCCAGGCACCTCTAGCATGCTGCACAGAAAAAGAAACTGTGTCTTCCTTACAGGACTCCTGGACAAATGTAGTTACCCACTGTTTAGGAATGACTAACCCGCTCCCCATTCTAGGTACAAGCTTTGTAGATTTCATCCTTCATTTGTAGCAAGATGGACTTTTAAGGGCTTTCTAGAGCTGCTCCTCAAGGTGCAACAGGAATTTGTCTTTCCAGTCAGGACTCCATGACCTCTGAAAATCCACAGTCTGTTTTTCCAGCTATGCAGAGGAACTTTCCCAGTAACGAAAAACTGCTAACTGGGAACCTATGGGGCACTCACACTACCTACTTTTAGGCACATAAGTAGGTGTTTGTGTTCAAAGACTTGCCTCTGTGGTTCCTTATGTAATCAAAGAAAAATGTTCCCCCAGAAAATGATCCAGGGCAGAAATATGCTCCAGGCGCTCTGAATCTCCTTAAATAAACCTTTCTCCCCAGACCACAGACAGAGCTTAAGGAAACTAGCCTCCTAATGCAGGCACTAAGGATATACCCTAGAAAATGAATTTGTTATTTAATATGCATACTCCATGGATGAATTAAGAAACAGCATACCTGGTAGCTGAAAGCAAGTAAATAGAATAATACTGGGAAAATATATGAAATGCTCTTACTTTATAAGGACCCTGTCAAACTAACAAAAACTTGGCACTCTGTGTAGACTCTCATAATTTCTAAATGGAGCATAAGATGCTGAAGGGCTCAGGGGTGTTCCATAATTAGTGGTGGGCACTTGTTATTTTATCTTTTCTTTATTATATACCTGGACCTTGGTTTTCCAGGAGCAGGTCTGCTGTCGTCATCCCCTTTAACAAATGCATGCAACTGTGCTCTGAAGATTTGGGGTACCTCATGTGCAAAGAAACCCCGTACTTTGCTTTTCACAAGAAAAAAAAAGTGTGATTGCTTCTACTGTCTTTATTATACCTATAGTCTGTGCTGTGATGTATGTGGACAAGTACATCAATAAGTCCATCTACAAGAGATAGTCTAAATCAGGCCTTCTGAAGATATAGCCCCACTCTCCTGGGGTCAGCTAAGATAGAGTTAATTTTCTTTCTATTAGCTGGTGTAGTGCTGTGTTTGGGAGTTAGGATGAGAATGATATTATGGTAACATACTCATGGTTTTAGTTGTTGCCAAGCAATCGAGGGCTTCTCAGCTTCCTGCTAACAGGAAGGTGGGGGACACCCAGGAAGCTGGGAGGGGACACAGCCGGGGTTGGTGACCTAAACTAGCCAACAGGATATTAAAACCCATGATGTAATTCTCAGCATAAAACGGGGCTGGTGGGGGAGAATTCCACAGCTCCAGTTAGTTTGGCTTGGAGATAGTCTGGCCTCAGGACAGCTCTGCACAGTATGGACTGAGTTGTGTGGTTTGGTGCATTGTGTATCACCAGTTTTGTATATTTTCCTATAAAGTCCTGTTATTGTTATTTCTCCCTATCTGTGCTGTCCCAGTAAACTGTTCTTATCCCAACCCATGAGGTTTGCCTTTATCCTCTTTTTTTTTTTTTTTTTTTTTTCCACACCATTTTTTTGGTTGTAGGGTTGGGGAGGTGGGGATGGTGTCAGGGAGAGGAGCGAGCAAGCAAACAAGCAGCTGCATGGTGCTCAGCTGCTGGCTGGGGCTAAACCATGACACCCAACCCTGTAAAACTCAATCATCTAAATAGCTCCAGCAGTGTCATGCAAGTCACATGTTTCAAATTAAGCACATCTTCAAAACTACTCAGCTTTACTGGGGTCTTCTCTCTTACACTTGTTCATTCAACTGCAACTTACATGCTGGCACTGCTCGCTCTGTGCTTACTCACATGTGGTGTCTGTTTAATAGCTCTTGAGATGGCCAGTCAACTTTGTGTGGAACACTGTCCTAACACCAGGAAGAATTTGGGCATGCAGTGGTGAAGAGGAGATGTTTAAGAAGAGTTTAAAAAGGCTGCATGGCAAACTGTAGTATCCAGGTATTGTAGTTTTCACTGGGGGGAAGTCTGGAGGACGAGCAGGAGGCTGCAGGGGTGACTTCTGCAAGAAGCAGCCAGAAGCTTTCTGCAGGCCTGACAGAGCAAACACCAGCTGGCTCAAGCCTGGTGATTCTGTGTTTCTGTGATTCTGCGGAGTGTGTGTCCTCCCACAGCCCATGGAAAAGGCCAAGACCGCACCTGGAGCCCATGGAGAGGCCCCACGCTGGAGCAGGTGGAGACACAGAGAAGACTCTGTAACCCGCATTGGAGCAAGCCTCTGCCAGCACTTGCAGCCCGTGGAGAGACACAGAGACACAGATACAGAGACGAGAGAGAGAATCTACACTGGAGCAGGTTTGGTGGGGTTGGGAGGCTTGTGACTCCATGGAAGGCCAGGCTGGAGCAGTCTGGGCCTGAGAGACTGAGAGACATGATTTTATGACTGCACCCCACAGAAGTGACCCACGCTGGGGCAGCTGGGGAAGAGCTGAAGCCCCATGGGAAGGGACTCACTTTGAAGAAGTTCATGAAGGACTGTCTCCTGTGGGTGGGACACCACACTGCAGCAGGGGAAGGTTGTGAGGAATGCTCCTCCCCGACCAGCTAAGAAGTAAATAACGCTTGAGGAACAGACCAAAACCCCCATTCCCTCATTCCCTGCCCCTCCCTGTGCCACAGTAGGGGGAAGAAATGAGCAAAATCCTGACTAAAGTGAAGTCTGCTAAGAAGGGAGGAGTAGGGGGAGGTGCTTTAAGATCTGGCCGCACTTCTCATTACCCGACTGTGTCACTGGGGGTGCAGTGTAATAAATGAAATTGATTTCTTTCCTTTATTCTGTGTGGAGTCTGTTTTGCCCGTGACACTGATTGCAGAATGATCTCTCGCTGTCCATATCTCGACACCTAAGCCTCTCAATATCTATTTTCTCCCCTGTCCAGCTGAAAGGGGAGTGATAGAGTGACTTTGGTGGGCATCTGGCCTCCAGCAAGGGTCAAACCACCACAGGTATAAACCTAAACAAGGCACTTCTAAGGCTACCTAAAGACTGGCAGGAAAAGACATTTAGATGCTGACAGTTACTTGACACTGCAGGCTCTTAGAACTGAACTAGTAAATCATTTCCTCCCCATTTCCTGCTCATAGTAGAGTCTGAATCACTACTCCCAAATTAATTTCTCATTTCTTATTTTCTATAACAGTTCAGTAAGAAAAACTTTTGCAGTCTGGGCCTCTTGACCGAAGACAGAAAGGACGACTTCTTTTCAGAAGCTTTTGCTATGTTTTCACAACATTGGAGGATTCTGTCAGCAGTTTAGAAACATTTTGGTATATTTCAAGGGCACATACTGCACTTCATTAAGAGAGACACTGTGAAATTATGAAACATTTTAGAGAAAACTGCAGGATATTTAGAGTAATTTCTTCCTGAAAATATGCAAAGCCCTTTGGGGAACATGGAAGCAGATGGTGTGCAAAGCATTCATTGTTTTCTTCTGTAGTGATAAACAAATACTTTAAATTAAGAATCATAACTGATCTTTAGGAAATCTCATCCTGAAATGTACACCAAAGCAGAAGACTCTCAAAATCCATTATACCTCTAGATCCTCAGTGTTTGCTGTCGGTCTTTTCTATTTCTAAGACCACCCTGCTGGGAATCCTACTGACTTGGAGGAAGATCTCCTGGAACAGGTGCTCTGATGGGTAATAACCCAGGAAGACATTTAAGAAAACAAACAGAGCTGTAACAATTAGCAGGAGCCACAAAACTGTCTGTGTAACTTACAGGGGTAAAGGCAGATGATGGCAGTAGTGTCTCTGCTGCTCTGATGATTTGCCCTAAGATGTTCCAGCTGTTTACAATGTCAGCATTTTATTTCCTGTTTTGTATGGCCTCTAAATTATTGCTGTGTCATGCCTCAGTTTACCTGGTTATAAAATGCATTCTTTAAAAACACATCCTTAGTTATTTGGATCAAAGGCCACAGTGTTTGTAATAACAAACACCAATTAACCTCAATGACCATAGTACCATTTGTTTGACTTAAAAAGCTACCATGGTTATTATTTACTGTCTGGTCTGTTTTCTGTCTATTGCAGGGGAACAGCATCTTGCTAAATTTGAAGATCATAGCATGACAGCTTTATATTTGCGTACTGCCAGGCACCGCTATCATGCCCACTAAGGCAATCAGAGCATGAAAAAGAAGAGGATCCCTTTTCAGAATGAAAAAAAAACAAGTGCAGGTACATTTGAAAATGCTTTGTGCAATGAATCTTATTATTCCTTCAGTGAAGTGGGTTTTTTTCACAGCCGCAGAAGTGATACTGAAGTCTAATAAAATTGTGCTAAAACTGAAAGACTCATGGTGTTAAATTTTCCTCTGAATGACTGTGATGTGAATTTAATGCAATCCCACTAACTCAAATAGCACTGATTTCATGACCTAATATGTATTTACACCACTGTATCGGAAAGCATAGCTTAGTCCAGATGACAACAAAGCACTTGCTGCTACACAGTATGCTGGTACAGGTGATGTGCAGGAATATCCCACTCTGTGGAAACAACACAGGCATTGAGGAAAGTTCTGGTGAAGGCAAGAAGCAAGAGGAAAGCCTGCCCTGCAGTGATAGTCCTGGAGTGGGATTTTGGAGGTGGATTTTGCCTCATGCATTTTTCAGAAATATGTTCCCTGTCTCTACCTCCCTTCTCCATATGTGTTACAACACTAGCAGTTCCTTTCTCTTACTCTGGATAGATTTTGAGACCCAGTCTTGATCAATAGTAATTCACAAGACAGGCAAAGGTATGTAGCTCCTATGGATAGTTAAGACAGGATAGTCTAATGAGACAAGGGATGCAGTCACTTTCCTGGATGGAAAACTCTGGGTCTATCACTGTATCCAGCACAATGGAGACTTGAACTCACCTGAGGTACTCAGTGCCACATGAACATGGATAACAAGTTGTCAGAGGAGAAAGTTAAAGGGGAAGGCAGAAGCAGAGGGATTCTGAGCAGAGGCGGCAGTAAGCAAATCAGATATCAAAATGCAAGTGCAGGAGAACTGAAGTCTTTAGCTGCTCAGGTTGTCACCCTGCATTAAGCTGTTACCTTGCTATGAATATCCACACAAACCAAGTGACAAGGAATGATAGATGATATAAGGAATGATAAGGACTACATTTGATTAACTCTTGAAGGGAGGAGGCTTATAGTCTCTGGAAGCTTAAAAATAACCCCAGCAAGACCCTGAGGTCAACAGGCATCTCACTCAGCACGAGTCACAGACACCTTTAGAGATGACATTGTTCTATGCTCTGCTGAGAGGAGGATGAAGGTTTTCCAGTTGGGTTTTTAATTTCTCCAAATGATGGAGAACACAAAACCTTTCTGAGCAATGTGTTCCAGTGCTCAATCATCTTCTCAGTAAAAAAAGAGTGTTATTCTGTTAAAGTAGAATTTCCTGCACTTCAGTTTGTGCCTCTTGGCCTTAAATATGAGTTAAGTAAATAACTGAGAAAATAATTGAATGAGGCATGATAGTTCTGCAGATTTTGGAAAACCAGGTGAGTGACATGCATCTGAATAGACTAATGTATGTGGATATTGAAAAACAGGAGCCCAGTATGCAGGCTAATAGTAATTGCTTATCTTAATTTTCTCTTTCTTGTACGTTTCCAACTCTCTAACTCCCGCTTGGAGTTGGTGAGCTATTATGTAGAGGCTGTCTATTAGATAGAAAGCTTTACAAGCTCATTGTTGATAATGTCAATGTCATGAAGAAAATTCAGGCCAGTTACAATATGTGGAACAAAGCTATCTAAAATTGTAAGTGTGGGCGTTTCAAGCGTGGGTCTTATCTCATTTGAAATTGAAATATGTTTGCAGTGCTTGAATGTGGGAAGATTAATTAGCACCTCTGTTTCAAAATAAGAAGGAGTAGAAACCCATCACAAGAAAAGGGGAAGTGACACTGTCGACAGCTAGGAAGAGAGGGTTTTTCAGTTAGAAAATAGTGCAGAAAAGAAACAAATGCATCCATTTCTCTAATCTGAAGGCAAGGAAAATGGTATTTGATACTGACTGACTTTTTCAAAGCAATCCCATGGCCACATTTTTCTTAATTGCCAAGCAGCAGCAAGGTAAGATATTGAGTCCATTCTCAGGAGGTTACTGATTTAATCACATTTCAAGCTATCTGCTTTTCCAGATTACAGCTCTCAATTACTCCAAGCAAGTAAAATGAATGAACTTAGAAGGTAAACAAACAAACAACAAGTCCCCATGCATATTATGGCACATTGCACTCTGATGTATGTCTGTGAAAGACTGGGATGCATTAAGCAGTCTTAGGTGTCGCTTGAAAGTAGCTCTCTGTTGTGGGTTAGGAAATAGAAGCTGCCATTTCCCTATTTCATCTTTTTTCCTATGATACTCCACTGGTTGGGAACAGTTCCCTTTGATATCTCATATAGGATCACTCACAGATGCTTCTTTTATTCTTTATAAAAGCAATCTCAAGACACTGATAGTCAGTACCCCCTTCATTTGCTATCAAAGGCTCTTAATATAATTTACTAAAATGACATTGAAAAGCAGCCTTGTCTTAGTGGGATGACTTTGTTAATGGGGTTTGGAGATAGTAAGGTAGGTACCTATATTGTTTCTTACAGTAACAAGATGAAAGAGGCATATTCAAGCCCTCAAAACCCTTGCTATCCCACAGGTGATTGTCTGTCTTGCTTCAAGTAGTTCAGTAACACTGAAGTGTTGTATTTAAATCAGTGTCTACACTGGTTAATCCGAATGACAAGATAAAATATTCCAAACATAATTTATCACAGAAATTGAGGAGTTCATGTAAAAAAACCCCACCAAACAGCCCAACCCAAACAAATTGTGATTGTGCAAAAATTAAATAAATGCTTGTCACAATAATTTTCCACACAGACCCTCAAGCGTGTCAAGAGAAGGGCAATGAGGCTGGTGAAGGGACTGGAGGGCAAATCATATGAGAAGTGGCTGAGGGAGCTGGGGATGTTTAGTCGCGAGAAGACAAGAATGAGGGGAGACCTTATCACTGCGTACAGCTACCTGAAGAGAAGTTGTAGAGAGGTGGGTGATGGTCTCTTCAGCCAGGGGACAGGAGATAGGACAAGGGGAAATGGCACTAAGCTGTGCCAGGGCAGGGTCAGGTTAGATGTTAGAAAAAAAATGTTTACTGAATGAGTCGTCAGGGCCTGTAACAGGCTGCCCAGGGAGGGGGTTAAGTCACCATCCCTGGATGTGTTTAAAAAAAGGGTAGATGAGGTACTTAGGGATATGGTTTAGCTTAGGACGGGAACGGTTGGACTTTATGATCTTAAAGGTCTTTTCCAACCTTGTGATTCTGTGATTCTGTGAACATCTGCATAAGCACACTTTCCCATTTCATTTTCCCTCCTAGCTGGATTCCTACCTTCTCCTTTCTGTGAATCTGAAGGAAAAGTACCACAAGCACCCATTTTACATGTACACTTTAACATTAGGAAAGTCTGCCTTTGAAAATTTCTAGTTTTCCCCTATAAACAAATTCCTTTTCAAAGGAAGTCTGTAAGCTCACATAAACCATATTGATATTTGCTCCATAAATGAGTTAACTCTGAATTTTGCATGAGCTATAAAAAATCTGGAGTCTGAAATTATTTTGCAGCAAATATTTTATATTTCGCTTTAATCTGTTGGGAAGAAAAGTTAGTGAAACAGCATATTGTGTATGTATTGTGCACAGAGCCTTCCTGTATTCACTGCTGGTTTTTTTCAGCTAATAGAAGCCCTACAGGGGCAATTTAGCTTAGTCAAAGTCAAGCTGCCTTCTATCAGCATCTCACATCTTCAACAACCATAATAATTCCTGAAACTGAACATGTTTTGTAGTATCTTGATAGTCCTGATGTTGAACAAAGCAAATAAAGTCAGTTTGATTCTCCTAAATTCAGATTAATCTGCAAAGCACGAAGTAATAAAAACATTATTTTGACTATCAAACTGAGCAGATATGACAGCAGTTGTCAGGGGAAAGCATGTGTCATGCACATACATAAACTTACCACAGCAACAAGCTGTAACATTTTGTACCAGCTCGGTTTTCTTCTCTGGAGTGCCTTGCTTCAAGATTGCTTGGGGAAGAGGGAGGGGTACAAGAAATGAAAATCTAAAAGGACTGAATTGCTTAGAAAGAAGAAATATTAAAATGACAGCTTAGAAAAACAAACAGTGAAAAGATGCCCTAATGTGTGTTCCCTCAGTGAAAGTTATCAGTCTTCTATAAAAGTATATATGCATTGAAAATTTCTGTACTGGATATCCATATATGCATTGAAAGTTGTTATCCACAGGACAAAATTTAACTGTACCTATACAGGTTTCTCTAAGATTTAGCTGGAAAGTGGAATCTGTCTGAAAACAAAATATCTAGCAAAGGCTGTGGAACTGTCAGGTCAAGTTTCCCAATTCTTCACAAGCTCATGCCAGTATCTTTTTTTCAATGATCAAGTAAACATTTTAAACAGTTTTGGTGGCTAAAAAGATCTATCAAAAGGATCTAACAAAGCTAGTTTCTAGAAAGACACAGACCCATATGGTATGAAATGAGATTTGAGCATAGGATGGTAATATTTGTCAGACCAAGGACAGGTGTATAATCACCACACAAGAACACTTCATTTCAGCAGGTGCAGCCACAGTCTCGCAGGTAGGAATGAGGAGGTGCTGAGTAATGTTCTTAATCGGGATGAACTGGAAAAAAAGAAAAGCCAAAAACACAAGACAAAGAGAGAAAAAAGGAGAGAGTACTTCTTAGATCCACGATATTAAATTAAGTAATACATTTTTTTCACCCAATCCTTTTAATTCTACAGATATCTAAAGACATTTTTAAAAGGAGAAACCTGGCAAGATTCTGAGCAGCAGAAGGAATTTAATGCTATACAGGAAGACAGAAGACTAATTAGCATACTTTTTGGAGGATTATGATCATGAAATGTGATTGTGTGACTGATTTATTATTTGGGTGAGTTTTTAAAATAGTACAAGGCCTTTTAGTTTGTGGGGTTTTTTTTGTGGGAGACGGACAGTCGTGTGTATGAAACAAAGAGGAAGAAAGATTTCATCCATACATAAGTAATATTTATATACATATATATGCTATACAGTAGCTGTAGCAGAACAGAAAAATACTCCTAACAATATACTTTTTAAATTGTCTTTTCCAAGTAATTATATCACTTTTCTCTTGGGAAAAAAATTAAAAAATTAAAAGGACTTTCTGTAAAGCTAATAACTTACTTTGTAGACCACAGTAAAATTTATAGCGGTATGATCGCTGGATTTGTGGATGCAAGTGGAGATGATTTTTTAAACATTTGTAGAATGACTGTAAAGGAAATCTTATAGTTCACCTCAGAAAACATAATTTATTTTCTTCAAAGGGTTAAGAGCACTGCAGCACTACCCCAGACAGGGTCACACAGGACCTGTTCATTCAAATGGACCCTTTTCACTGCTGAGATTTCCTTTGGCTACCAGGAAGAGGAAGGAGCATTTCTGTTGCCAAGATTAAAAGTAATGCGCTGCAGTCACCAACATAAACAAATAGCAGTCTGTACATTTCCTCACCCATATTTTTGTTCTCAGTCAATATTATACATTTATTGTCTCATCTTAGTGGAAGTAAGCTTTCAACTGCATCACGGGTGAAAAAGTATCCCTCTAATTAGCTTTTTACTGTAAATTAATGAATTGTTTATGGACTGCTGGCTGGAGGACAAAAAGGACAAAGTATATTTTTCTTCTTTTTTTTTTTTTTTTTTAACTAAAGGCAAATATAAAATAGTATCACTCTTCTGTATCCAGCTTTTACTGAAGAAAGTGTCCTTAGTGAGAAAAAGGTACATGCTAGCAGAGTTTGCTAATCAAGTAACAAAGATACTAATTTGAAAGGTTATAAAGAGACCCTATACATAAATTTTTCAGGATATCTAGTTGAAAAGAATATTATATATTACAGTCAAAAAGCACAACAAACCTTGGGAAAACAGCGCAGAAATAATATATGGAAGCAAAGCAAAGATTTACTAACCTGGAGACAATGGACATATCATAAAGGAGTGAAACTCTGGCTCTGTGTATGCCATGGAGGCTTACCTCAATTTTCAACAGTTCAAGGACTTTGCTATATTAATGGCAGCCAAACTGTAATAAAAATAAAAGCAAAACATTGCTTAGTGGCAAACTGTATCCAAACCAGAGTCCCTGTTTTTTCCTCCAGATAAAAATAAAGGATTGTCATATAAAGGGAACACCATCAGTACTATAATTGTTGTTTTGAAGGCACTGACTATGCAGGTGTATCTGTACATTTGATGAATATTCTCTGCAATATAGCCTATGAGCCACTAGCTAAAGAGCATCATTGCAGGTAACAATGAAGTCCTTGAAAACACGCAGTGAAAGGTTGATTTTGCAAAGATTTCATTCTGCAGATTAAGGAACCTGGCACCGTGAAACAACCACACTCATACCAGCATCGCACATTCTGGGGATTGACTCATAGGCAGCCCCATCCATTTGGAGGCAAGACACATTGTGGCTGTTTGTGACTTTCACCCAACAGCTGCTATTTCTGAAAGCACTCCCAGAGGGATGTCTTTTGAAGGTTTGGAAAACAGGACAGAATTAAAATCTGACTGGAGAAACAATCCACTGCCAAATAACACAGTGCCTGGAGCAATTCAAAGAAAACTTCTTTCAGATGTCACTTACATTGTTGCAGACTCCCATAAAGATAAAGCCTGACCTATTTTTTCTTTTGTTTCAAAACTTGTTCCCTTTGACATTTTGTTGCTGTTGTAATTGCTGCCTCTCCCTCATTCCTTCCCCGCTCTGTTTCGTTATTGTGGTGTGCTTTCACCTCATCATTTCTGCAGTCTGAAAGGGGTCTGTCAGAACCTGCCAGGAGTCTGGAATGACCAGCAGCATTACAGGGCTCCTGCTCTGCTGGACATGGCAGCGTGTGTGGATTAAGATGGAGGCAAGCTTTCTTTTACCCAGAGGCAACCACCACCTCTGTCAAGAAAACAAGGCAAAGGGCTTCTCATTATATACTTACCTCCACAACTAGCTTCAGTACCATGAAACTAGAAGGCTGTTCCCTGGCTTAACAAGTCACAGACACATTAGTCCAAGGCACACCATAGGTACATCTGTGTGTGTGTGTATGGCCATGTGTGATGCTGTTATGTCTACAAAATATTTAAACAAGACTTAGGTACATGCAAGGTACAGACCACTGATGGAAAAGCAGTTTACTGACAGCATCTCTCTGGATTAATTTGCAACCCTGCATAGCTTTTCCCTTTCCAGCTTGCCCATTATTCCTTTAATTGCTCTATTCCTTAGTTTTCTCCTCTTTGCATCTGTGTAGCAAGACATGCTACCACATTTGTTAATTTTTTAGACATACAGTAATATAGGCATATATTTAGAAAAAAATATTTTAAGCCTTGCTTAAAAGTATTGCTTAGATACCTGAACAAGAGGAAACAGAAGGTGAAGAAAATACATTTTCCTTTTGACTGCATATATAGACAGCAGTACTTACCAGCTCCATAAATCATGACTTTTTATAATCTTACTGGTGGGAAAAGGTCTTACTTGACATCTTTGAAGAAAGTGGCTGGAAATTTGGCTTTTAGAAAGATTCTTTCTGGCATTTTAGTTTGCTGCACAGCGTACTCTTAAGTGACAAGGAGTCACATATACTGCTCCTCATCATCAGTAGGAGATTGTTGGGACAGAGATGCATTTGGATGATGTTTTTGTCTTGCCAGGCACAAGACGAAAGGGTTGTTTCATGCATAAAACCTTTGAACGGAGGTTTTCTCCATTTTTTTCCCTACTCTTCCCATGCTGTCGTCAATCAAGAGAGGGTGGGTGCTCTTTTCTTGCATAAGGTGCTGGCCCAGTGGACAGGTTTCTTCTCTGTTGAACAGGCCACTGTCATCGCACCTGACGCCAGGCTAGCCTTTGACATCTCCTAGGAGGCAGATTTGGTTTGGTGGAGGGAAATTCCCCATCATGGGTGGGCAGTGGAAATGGAGAGTCGGCACTTTCTATTTGGCGGCTACCCAGCTTCATACGCATGCCTACAGGAAAGCCCAAATTTGACAGAAGCCCAGCCTGGAGAAGGAAGTGACCTCTCTCCTCTCTTTTCCCTTACGTCTCAGAAGGCTGTTTCATACAGCTTGGTGACTCCAGAGGAGGGGGAAAAGAGGAGGCCAGAATTTCCAGCTCTCTGGAGGAATGTACTCAGCACCCTTGATAGTCCCGTGGAAGCTGACATTAACTGCGATCATAGAATCATAGCATGGTTTTGCTTGGAAAAGACCTTCCAGATCATTGAGCCCAACCATCTGTCCAGCCCTACTAGGTCCAACACTGGACCATGTCACTAAACACAACACCTACTCTTCTTTTAAACACCTCCAGAGATGGTGACTCAACCACCTCCCTGGGCAGCCCGTTCCGTACCTGAGAACCCTTTTAGTAAAGAAAAGTTTCCTAATATCCATCCTAAACTTCCCCTGATGCAACTTCAGGCTGTTTCCCCTTGTCCTGTCACTACCGACCAGGTAGCAGAAACCAACCCCCACCTCACTAAAACCACTTTTTATATAGTTGTAGAGAGCGATGAGATTTCCCCTCAGTCTCCTTTTCTCCAGACTAAACAATCCCAGCTCCCTCAGCCTCTCCTCATAAGATTTGTCTTCTAAACCCTTCACCAGCTCTCTTTGTGGCCTTTCTCTGGACATACTCCAGCATCTCAATGTCCTTCTTGTAGTGAGGGGCCCAAAACTGAAGGCTGTAGTCAAGGTATGGCCGTTATGTGCTGAAGAAGCTATCTTGAGCTACCACTGTTACCTTGTTTGCTCTGCCCTGACCATTAGAGTGCAAATAATTCTCAATAGAACAGAGAGGGACCAGGCTCACTCTATCTGCATCACCATGGCAATGGCTGTACTAGTAGAAATGAAGGAAAGTTATTTTACAGAAATTCAAAAAGAAAGCAAAAAATGCTTCTTCAATATATTTTTGATACCTTCACTCATTACAGTCTCTCTGATGATGTTTTGCTGCCAGAAAAAGCAGCAGAGCCTCCATAAACCCCATTTGAATATCTTCCTTTCCCGTGGGAAGATAAAACATTCAAATGCAGCTCTCTTCAGTACGTGATTTCTAACCCAAAACATCCATTTGTCCCTCTGAAAACTTCCACCCGAATATATCTCTGACTCACACATGAGTCAGTACGTAGTTCCATGTCCAGGGATCTGTCAAATGAGTTCTGCCTTTCATTAAGTATTATCACATTACCATGGAGAATAATGTAATAGTGAGACCAATTTTATACAAAGGAGAAAGTAGCAAATATTCACATACCAAATCCAAACAGAGGTAAAATAATTAAAGAGGTATGTAACAAGAGGAGAGGACAATTAAACTTTTGAGTAGAACAAGAAGTTAACCTTTACTCATAGTTCTTTATCTGAAAAGTAAACACATCCAATATTAAGATTCAGAAAATCTCTTCATCCCTAGTCCTAAATAATGTGCTTGCCCCTCTTTTCACAGCTGCTGTGGTTTCTAGTTAAGCCTGAAAGGAAATGTCTCAAATCCATCAACAAAATATTTCACAAGGCTAGAGACATTGTGTGTTGTCCTAAGAAAGCACAAAAAGCCTTCTTTTAGAGTTCTATCCATGTCACAACTTCAGATTTGATCTTTCAGTGGCCTATAATTGCGTAACACCTAATTTGAGAGCAACGCACTTAAGAGACCTCTGGGTCACTTCATAATGACATGAAAAGCTACTAATCACTACAGAAAATGTTGGTACCTTTTTTTTCATCTGTAGGAAAACAGTATCACAAGCAAGGATTCCAAGAACAGTGAAGAATTAGTGGGATGTATTATTTATCAATCAAGATTTTGTCATCATTAACAAAGCAAATTAAAAAAATTTGGTTACAGAGAATCCTCTCTGTGAAAGGAGATGCTTGCTTAAATGATTTCCTAAGCCGTGACTACAGTGGAAAAGCCAGACTGCCGTGCACAGATAAAAATATGTATGGATAGTATAAAAGTTCCAGTGGAGGAGTAAAAATAACGAGAATCTGTTGTGATCCATGAAAGCACAATTTACAGTATATGTAATATCATTTTTTCTAATGGCCTGTATGGAAGACAAAGCATTTGACCGTGTTAAGTCATAATAGTTAAGCCCAGAGCCAAGTTTCTGTGGTGTTGTACATATTTGGAAACCAAAACAAACCAAAGCAAACCAAAGTTATACTTCATAACTCATCCAGTTCAGAGCTCACCAAAAACTAGAAGTGGCAAAAAGAGGAAAAAAATGATCTGTCTTCTACCTGAGCCCCAGGTCAATGAGAAGCACTCCTGAGACCATATGAAAAAAAGACCCCAAGCCCTGACATCAGAGGGTTCAGGATACCAAGGGACATGAAGGTAATTTTAAAAAGATGTAGACAGTATAGATTGAAGATCCCGAATAACTGCCACAGATTTCTGAGAGGCAAAAAGGCCATAATGAATTAAAATGCACTGAGATAAAGACACGATGCCAATATTTGCTGATATAGAAGGACCTACCTGGCAGTTGCTTCTTCAGTCACCCAGATTATCAAAGTGGGTTTTAAGACATCTTTCAGGGGTCTGGTTGTCTCCTTGTCCCACACGAAGATGGGCTTCAGCAGGCAAGGGTAGGCGTTGCATATCTGCAAGTACATCAGAGGATGGAGTTGAGCCCAGGCTTTGTAGTTTGCCAGGGCCATTTGTCACTGTCACTCCTTCTCTTAAAAGACATTTTCCACACAGCCCTGGGAATTCAAAACTGAATTTCCTTTGACATTCTGGGGCCGTACCATATTAAAAATCTCACTGTTAAGAATTAAGTAGTAATGACCATTAAACAGTTTTCTTACTCTAAGGCCTGGGTAATGCTAAGGATTTCTCTGTATTGCTGACCATATGCAAAACCATGGAGCATTTAGAGTAGAAAAATTTGCAATTTAGCAAATTCTCAATGTTGCTGAAATCTATGTTGATCCTGAAAGAGAAATCAAAGACATGGAGAAAACGCTGGGGGAGCTGAGCTTGTTCAGCCTGGAGAAGAGAAGGCTGCGGGGGCACCTCATTGCAGCCTTCCAGTACCTGAAGGGAGCATACAAACAGGAGGGAATTCAACTTTTTAAAAGGGTAGAAAATGGCAGGACAAGGGGGAATGGACTAAAGCTAAAGGAGGGAAGGTTTAGATTAGATATTAGGGGGAAGTTTTTTACAGAGAGAGTGGTGAGGTGTTGGAACAGGCTGCCCAGAGAGGTGATGGATGCCCCATCCCTGGAGGTGTTCAAGGCCAGGTTGGATGGGGCCCTGGGCAAACTTGTGTAGATCCAGGCCTGAGGTTGGTGTCCCTGCCTGTGGCAGGGGGTTGGAACTCTATGATCCTTGGGGTCCCTTACAACCCATGCCATTCTATGATTCTATGACATGAAACAACCTCCAAACTAGCTAAATAGTATGTCTAGTTGATTCCTCTTACAATTCAGACAAAATTATATTGTACAGAACATGTCCAGCTGCTGTATTCAGCCTAAACATGATGAACAACAGTGCTCCAGTTTCTTCCCCATTCTCCAGAAACTGGTTTATGTTCTAATTGACCATGGTTACACATTTTGTTTGGTTTTCATCCTTTGTTCATCTTTCACTGAATTTTATCCCATTACTTCTTCTAATGTGTCCCTAAACTGTTCTAAACAATTCTTCCACCCATTTTACCACACAGAAAGAGAATTTTTCTGTTCAAACATTCAACATTCTGTTTAAATATTAAACAGTATTGTTTTTCTCTTGACTGTTAAACCTTTTTGAAAGCAGGATTTAAATGGGTTTACAAATCCCTGACACTGAACTCCTGTACAACTGGTATCAGAAATCATGCCTTTTTCCCTTTCACAGCAAGCCAACTGTGCTATCACTTTCATGTGGGATGGCTCTTCATTGTTAGGGCTAGAGTATGCCACACTCAAATAGAAAATGACTTTGCAGTGCTGCATTACCACTTTCAAATTTTTTTTCTTTCCCTCCTCCCCCCCCCAAACAAAACATTACATACATCTTTCAAATCATAATCAGTCACTTGGTGACTTCACATTCTCATTATGATACAGATATGAGATTGTGAAGCATTGGAATATGAGTGTTCTAATAAATTTTTCATGCAGACTGTGTGAATACCCACTAAGACTACTTCCTCACCTTCTCTGCAAGCCATTCATAAACATTTAAATATGGGTTCAAGACAAAATTTTCTTTCTTAACCCTTTCATACCACAGAAGGAATGTTTCATTTGAAACTTCAAATCAAAAGAAAGACCGTCAAGGAAGTCTTCAAATGTCCTTGAGCTGCTCATTTTGCTTGAGATGTTTATAGCCAAAAAGCAGGGATATCAGTGTGCATGCTATTTTCAACACAGTAGATTTCTAATCTTTCAACTCTTGTCTCGTTCTCAGAAGTTGGGGTCAAAGTCTTTTAAGATGTCTGTCTCTAACCAGAAGGACAAACCTCCGTCTCTAACCAGAAGGACAAACCCCCTGATTTAATCTCATACATAAATCCTGAAGAAACTGACTCTTGACTCCAGACCTGGCTTCCAGAAGTCTCCATGCTACCCAGTGAAAGTATTTAAGTTGATTTGAAATGGCACTACAATAGATTTCAGTTTAGCTGGCCTGATGGTAGCAGAAAAATCTTGTATTTTTCCCATACTGGGTCCCTAATACTACCCTGATTTGAACTCCTAAATATTATCATAATAGAAATGAAAGGACTAAAATCCCACCAAAAGTTAAGCCCATTTGCTCTTCAGTTTTGCTATTTTATTCAAAACTTCTGATTTGAAGCCTGGATACATCAAGAGATGGTAAACACTGTGCTTTCAGTTGGCAATTCCAGTCTGGACAAGGTCAGTAATGAAAGAAAGGCATAAATAAATGGCAGAGCTCCAGTATGCCAGAATGTGTTATATAATTTCATTTAAATTATTACAAATGTCATCAGCTCTGTAGTTTGGCAGGCAGAAGAGAAAGACTAGAGCACTATGAATAATGGATTTTTTTTATGTTTTAGCTGAACCAAAAAATTGAAACAAAAAAATTGATTTGTGTCAACACAAAATATTTTGTTGATTCAAGTCTAAGTGTTTTATTCCATTTCAGACCAAATGAAATGTTCCATTTGGTGAAATAGGAAACACTGTTTTTAATTTCAAGTTACTGTACTAGATCACATCTTAAGGCCCCCATCACTTCAAAACAAACATCAAAACAGACCATTCATTTAAAAACAAAAAAAAATCTTTAAAGCATGCCAGGATGACTATTTGATGAGCATACATAGATGTCCCTCCTTATCCTCTACCTTGTACTGCTATCAAACCCTTGGCATGGAGGTGCCTGGGGCTGCCCCTGGTGCACCCCCACCTGCCTTTCTTCCTGGATGGATCAGTGGGATGGTCCTGGCTGCCATATCTTGACCTGCTATGCTGGGTGGGGAGTAAACTGACACTCCTGGCACCCACCTACCCCTAGCCCCTGCAACGACCTGGCACCATCAATTCTGATTTTCCTCTCATAGCTTTTTTGCTTTGGAAGAACAAGTTGATTTCCCCATGAGTACAAGGATTGCCTCTTCTTTTTGAGGTAGCTTCAGTGATTTGTATTTCATAAGACAAAACAACAAAAAAGCATGCTCAGGTCTAGAAAAGATTGAACTCAGGGTTATATTCTCAGTGAGTCATTAAACCACTCAAGTTTTCTACTTTGTGAAGTGTAGATAAGCCTTATCTACACATCCAACCCACCCAATGCATTTTCTAGAGCTTTATTAAATAATTGCAGAATGCACTGAGATCCTCAGCTATAAGTTGGAAAGAGTGATCAGCAATACCCAAGATCCTGAGGTAAATTTTTAGTGCAGACAGAACAGAGCCGTAGGAAAAGGCCCATCAAACATACCACATGTGAATCTGATCCTCTGCTTCAGTGTCCTGCTAGTATCTTGGTGACTCCCTTTCCCTGAGGATGACTCTTCTCTTCCCTGTGTGCTCTTCTTCTGTATACTGTTTTCAAAGTGGCCACAGCAGAAAGTGGTGCTCAGTTCCCTGCTGCTCTTAATGCTGTCACTAGCAGAGCCCTTGGTCCTGAGTCCATTACCGTGACAACTAGTTCACCACAGTGTCATCCTCATACATGATTTTTTTTTTTTTTATCTAGCCCTTGGACATACAGCTAGGGCCCAGTGGTGGGCACTGAAACACTGCACAGGGCATTCAGAGACCCCAGCAGTGCATCTCTGCTCCTTGCTAGTGGAGAAAATGAAAGGGTTACCCCTAAGCTATTTCAGACTGTGGATGATTTTCAAAGACTTATCAAAACAACTGCGTTTGTCCTGGTGCTGAGGTTGACAGAGCACAGATGTTGGTGTAAAAGAGGAAGTCTATGGGGCTTTTCCTTGGCCAGACTGAAAATCTGCACCTTGATTAAATTTTTAAAGAAAAGGTGTTCATATTTATGAGTTTCAAAAGCAGATTTTAACACATTCCACACAGAACCTAAAGAAAGAAAGGAAGAAAAGGCAGTGCCTCTAGTAAGCCACTTCCAAAGCCAACTGAAACCAGGAATAAAATTTCCCTTTCCTTACAGCATTAGGAATTAGGTGAAAAGCTGTACCTAGGGACAGTGTTTACTGGATCCTCATAACTTTTGGAGCCCTTTGACACCTAATGTGTAGAAATGTTTAGAGAGGCTTATTATTTTATGACTCAAAAGTGCATAATTCTCTATAGTACATCCCCTAACAAAGAAGCTATTACCAATTCTTTCATTCGAAGCTCATTTTCTAAATATGCCCCAATGTATAACATGTGTTGTTTAATATTTAAATTAATTATTGTCCTTTGCTCTGAGGTTTTGGACTACAGATACCTCTTCTTCAGAGAAGCTTTATTTGGGATATTTTTTGGTCATAAGATAGTGTTGCTCAGCAATTTCTTTTCAGCAATCAATGTCTTCTTATGACACAATCTCTGCCAATTATTGCACATGTTCTTGATGTGTTTGTGTGTGTGTGCAAACAGCATTGATACAGGGCAGGACTAATGATCTTGGTCTGGTGCTGCCTTCCCATCTTAGCCACCCCCCAGGTAAAGGAAAACCACAGATGCTGCTGCATGAATGGTTTGTGACTCAATTGACATTAAAAAAAATCATCCTTAGCAAAATCCAGTGAAATTTTAAAAGCACCACATTTACTCTATGAGGATTTGACTTAATTTTTAAAAAAAATTTGGTGACAGCAGGGTACTTCTCACACAGATCTGAGTGCTTGATTAATACCAGAACGATTGTTTTCATACAGATGACAAGCATATTTCACCTCACATAATACCTGGTGTTTTCTTCCTGTGCTCTAGAGTCATTTTGAAATGTCACCAGAACCTTAAAAAGAAATATTATTTTGGTTAGTCATTTTCTAACCTTCACAGCCATTGCAGAGGTTAGGAGTTGACTGTGTGCTGAAATTGGCTTAACGTCTTAAGGAAACACATCACTGCATAAGGCTTGCTGATTTCTAATCACCATTGTGAATCACTGATGCATTAACTTTCATGAAGTCTGTTAAGAAAAAAGAGTATAAACTTATTTTGTTAACTTCTGGAAAGTTAATTCTATTTTGCTGACAGTGTGCAAAACATCCCCCCTGTGTACCAGAAATACACAATGGAAAACGAGTCAAAACTAAGTGATGCTGAAGCCAGTTAAAGAAGTGTGATCGTCCTGTTCTCCTGAGTTGTACCAGTGAGGATATCAGTGCAAGCAGCAGCAGTGCTGACTACAATATCACACCAAAACTAAGTGGATAAAACTGAGCAGTGTCACAAAACTGCCACTTGTTCAGCAATAAAAAAAGCAGAATTATTGTGTAGTTCTGGTGCTACTGGGCAAAGTTCTTCAGAAACAGGTGGCAAGAGTATCACCTACTTTTGTAAGGATGCCGTTGAATCTAATAGGAAATAAAGTCAGATTCTTTACAGGGTAGCACCATGTAGCTTTTGGGATATATTTTTATACTTACATGTGATGAATACTTTTTTGTTCTCTTGAGTAGAAGCACAGAATTTCTTTTCCAGGGACCATATAAATATATTGGGAAGTATTTATTAGGAAGGATTGGGAAAGATTTATTAGCTGAATAGTATAAAGAAAAAATAGCAACCCCAAAGAAGTATGTAAAAGATTTTTTATTTAATTGCCTACACTAATATTGTCACTTCTCTTCTGATCTTTTTGTCTCTGTCTGATTTTAGCAACAAATGAACAGGATCTCAAGAAATTCAGACTGATGCTGGACACCAGCAGAGGTCTTGAGTATATTAACTTAACAAAAAACCCCACATATAAAGATATACAATACATAAACACATGTGATACGGTAACAGATGCACACTTTGGTACAGGTTGGTTAAACTTCCAAACAGTACTTGGCATCAGAAAATGAATGATTAATTGCATTGGTAAATAACACTAAGAAAAAAAACCAGTTTCTAAAGTCTTTGTATAGGGCATGTAGCCATGCAAGTGTTGAAGACTCCTAAAGCTGAATACACAGTTCCTAAATTCAATTCAGTCTGTTTCCTTTGTGAGAGGAACACTTTGCTACAGTATATATCAAAACAGGAAGACCTCTTCCTCAGTTTGATCAGATGATCATTATAGGTCACTTCCAACCGAAGATTCTTCTATTCTATTCTATAAACAACATGCACAAACAGTGTAAGAATCTGGTTGTCATTGAGTCCTTCACAGAATATCATTCACAGCATGTGAGCATGTTTCCTAGGGAGAGCATCTCTCTTCTCAAGCCCTCATACATGTCTAGTTGCTTGTCTCTTCTGACTTGGACACTAGTAGGTGGAAATGATAATCACATAACCTATCATTAAAATGTTACCATGGAATTATGGTGATTCCTAGGAGCCAACACAGATTTTGTCAGTCCTGCTTGAATCTGTCAATCATCATTGGAATAACTCTTCTGTTTTCTTTGGTAAATAGACAATCTGCAGGGTGGGGTTATTAGAAAAAACAAACCAAGGGCACACCTGAAAATCAATACTTTCACATAATCACTCAAAAGTCTCAGCTGATGATAATCAAGGCAATTACTGTGGGAAACTGGCTTCCCTTAGAGCTTTATTTGACCTCCAACAGGGTTTGAGATTGGATGCAAAATTCTAATTTTTTATTCTTGAGTATGAAGCTCCCTCTTCATCAGAACTGCTGTCCTATATATCATCTATACGATTTTTGTTTTCAGTTGACTGCCTGGTTTTTTGGGGTTTTCTCTTACAATCTGTTGCAGTTTTTGTGTGGCTGGGTTCTGGTGGAGCAGGGGGGCTGCAGGAGTGGCTTCTGCAAGAAGCAGCCAGAAGCTCTCTGCAGGCCTCACAGAGCAAACACCAGCCAGCTCAAGGCTGGAGTAAGGCCAAGCCCATCAGGGATGGTCACAGAGCCTCTGGGAATCACATTTAGGAGAAAAAAAATGCAAGCAGCTGCTTTTTGCCCCCAGAGAAGGGAGTGAGAAAATGTAAGGAACTGTGCAGGCACCAAGGCTGGGGAAGAAGGAGGTGGGATGAGGCACTTCAGGTGCTGGAGAGAGATTCCCCTGCAGCCCGTGGATGATGACAGGGAGCAGAGACCATCTACAGCCTGTGGAGAGACCAACCCAGAAAGGACTAATGGAGACGTTCGTGGAGGACTGTCTCCCGTGGGTGGGACCCCATGCTGGAGTAGGGGAAGAGTGTGAGGAATGCCCACTCCCCCACCCCCCCAGCTAATAAGGAAAACAACTCAGGAGGAACTGACTGAAATGCCCATTCCCCCATTCCCTGCCCCTCCCGTGCCTTGATGGCGGGGGGAGAAGTGAGCAACATTATGACTAAAGTCTGGTAAGAAGGGAAGGGTATGGGAAGGTAGAGGTGTTTTAAGATCTGGAGAAGGAAAACAGCTTGTGAAGAACTGACAGAACCCCCTATTCTCCCATTCCTTGTCCCTCCTCGTGCCACATTGGGGGGAAGAAGGGAGCAAAATCCTGACTAAAGTGAAGTCTGCAAGAAGGGAGGGGTGGAGGAAGGTGCTTTAAGATCTGGTTGCACTTCTCATTGCCCAACTCTGGTGTCACTGGGTGTGCAGTGCAATGTAATAAATTAGAGAGTTTTCTTTCCTTTATCCTGTGTTGAGTCTGTTTTGCCCATGTCCTTGACTGCAGAATGATCTCTCCCTGTCCTTATCTCGACTCCTCTCAATATACATTTTCTCCACTGTCCAGCTCAAAAGGGAAGTGATAGAGTGGCTTTGGTGGGCATTTTGGCTCCAGTCAGGCCTAAACCACCACCACTGTGTCCCTATGACACAGTATTCCATCAAATTCCCTGTAGCTTCTGTCACTTACAGTGGCTGCTGCTGCTGGTTAGACTGCTCGCTCTTGCTACACAGAAATGCCCTTTTATTTTCCTTTACCACAACAGGATGGATAAAAAGCAGCAGTCTCCATCCACTGCCATTTTTAATCCAGAGCTTCTGATGGATGCAGTCAGAGGCAACGATGCTGCAGCATTAGCCATGTGTGGGTCAGAGCCACCCATGTTACATTGTAATGTGCCTGCATCGGGACCACAGCCTGGAGTTTTCACCTTTCTCACATTTGCAAGAAACCGCAAGCAAATCTCAGAGACACTAAAGGCTGTGTCTGCTGCAAGTGGGCAAACCTAGGCATAAAGCCAGATGGGTATTTTAAACAAATGAAACAAGTGCAGATGAACTCTTCTCCTTTCAAATCAGAGAGGCTCAGAAAGACTTCCTTGAGTAGTGTTATGTTGTACTTTCCACTTGGATGATTCAGTGATGCATATCTTGGCTTGTCTTAGTTTTTATTATTACATTCCTCCCCAAGGGGCCAAGACACTAGTGAGATTTTTTTTAATGCATATGTTGGCTTTTGCAATAAAACAGCAGGGGTGAAAGTCTGACTCCACTGAAAGTGATGGAAGTCTTCCAGCTGGTTTCTGCATGACCAGATTTAAAGAGTGGTACCCAGCCTCACAGGTTGGTCCTTGAGCAAAATTATACACAGATGGGAGAGAAACAACTCTGACTGCCAGAGGAGCACTATGTGGCAAATTTTGTCTCCTACCCATCTACTGTTAAGCCTTCTTTCTAATAAACATTTGAAATCAACAGTAAAAACATTATACATGTAACTTGTTGCACATCACCAGGTGTAGTTTCCCAAGTAATTGGAGGTTACTCTGAAGGAGCTATCAGGGATCTGCCCAAGTTTTCTGTTACTGTTGTTGGTGATTCTTGTAAAAATACACTTGATAGATTGAAAATTACTCTGTAAATATTACTTTGCAAAATGAAGCTGTAAATATGAGGCATCTGAGATGCAAGTGTGCAGTAAAAAACAGTATTACTGACTCCAGTTCTGGACCCCTGCACCTGATAGAAACAGCACATTTAGAAAATGTTTTCTCTTTTGGCCTTCAGTATAAGTTTGTATTTCTGGGTAAGCCTTCAGCTAGTATTACTATGTGATGACATCACTTTTTGTATGTAATTTCCCACTGAAACAATTTTAGCCCCTGAAAAAGGAAGTACAACAGTTGTTCTGTGGCTGCAGTTACGTACATGCACAACAGTAATCGGGCCACTCACCTTCCTTAAACTAATTTTTCAACATAAAAAAATCCCTTCCAGTTCCAGTGGCACTGTAATACTGACATTTAAGAAGAAGAAGAGCAAATATATTAATTTATGACCAGTCAGACATTAAAGTGTTTGGCTTTTCCAATGAAAAGGGGAATATTTCCTGTACAGCTCTTTGTCATTCGGCAGCAAGGTAAAATACTCTACTGAAATGCTATTGTATATGTCTTCTAAGCCAGCCAATAACATATGGTGAAAAAAAGTATGAGAGCGCTTTGGTATCAAATATAGTACTTTAGATGTTAAATTGAAGTTAAGACAGGAAGGAAAGAGATCAATTTACAAGAAATCACTTTAAAATTAAACTAGTCAAATAAAAGGCTATGAAAATTCTGTATTCTCCCCAACCAAAGAACTAGATTCCAAAGCAGTCATATCATCTTCTTCAAAAAGTTTATGGGTGGAGAATCATCAGATAAAGATGACAGTAACTAATGTAGATGGAGATTCTTCTCTAGCTGATAGGTTAAAGGTTCAACCCTTAATCTGACCAAATGAAATTAAGGACTGGTAAATGAAGTAAACCAAAGAGCTAGGGAATCTGAAGACAGACTCTGTTGACTTAACTACATTGTAAAGCAAACTAAGATTTCCAGAAAGTTCAGTACAGTCCAAGAAGAAAGGAGTCAGTGAGGAAGTACAAAGACAAAATTATGTAGCTGAGGCTTGATTTGTTCCTCTTTTCCCAGGCTGGCCTCCAACATGAGTGGGCTGAGAACGGAGAGTGCTGGCTCAGAAATTTGTCCTAGAAATGAAGCAGAGGGACCCATGTAGTGGTTTAGCCCTAGCTGAGCCCCACACACCGCTTATTTATCCCTCCATCCCTTGGTGGGATGGGGACAATGGAGAGTCAAAGGCAAACATTGGGGGTTGGGATTAGAACAGTTTACTGGGACAGCACAGGGAGAGGGAAATAACAACAACAGGTCTTAGAACAGAACATAGACAATGGTGATAACTCAAGGCAATTTACTGCTCGACAACTGACCACTCAGTCCAAAGACCAGTTTGGCTTACTTGTGCTGGATCCTTGTGAAGATTAATCCTATCCAAGCCAAAAGAAAAACTCTATTCTAGCCTACTATTGACCTGGCAAAGATTTCTTAACACATTGTACTAGGGCTGTGAGGAATAAATCCTCAACTGGACTTGCTAAGCCTTTTACTGACATCAGACATAAATATTTATAGCGATGAAGAGGAAGGAGGACTCACCCAGCACAGTACCCCCACATGTGTGGCTGGACTTCTTTGAAAACAGCAGTATGAGGGACTGTTAAAGCTAGGTATCTAGTCTTTGTACCTGAAACAGCAAGTCCAAATGCCTGTGTATGTGAGTACTTGGTAACCTTTAAGAAGCAGGGAAAAGCCATGAATTTAAGAAGACTTTATTGGTTCTGCAGGTGTAGGCTTACACTGGATAGGATGGAGGAAAAATATCAGGAAACTTTTAAATAATTGAATTTTATCTTTAAAAAAAAGGGAAATAATTAGAGTGGTGATCTTTAAGCAGTAGCTTTCTTGAAACTTGATTTCTGATGGCAGTTACCTTTGTGGACTCTCTGACATCTAATGAAGAATGATTTTGTAACCTTTTACTCTGAGGCAGTGCTCTTTCTCTTGTGACTCCACACCTTTTTCAAGAAATGTGGCTGAACCTGATGTCTTTGATAACCTATCTGTTAAATCATGCAATGGGGACAAACAGACTTATATCCACAGATGGACAGGATGAGCACATTGGCCTCAACTCCCCACAGACATTAATAAAGGTCCAACCAGATCTTTCCACAAATATGGAAAAAACACAGGCACCTGGGGCTTTAGATGAAGGTGAAAATAATAAATATATTAATTCTATGCAGAAGAAAAACAGCTTGTTAAGTAATTGATGAAAAAGAAGAAAGTAGTGTGATAGAGACATTAAATTTTTGTCCACTAGCTCCCCCTCTCTTCCTGGGAGAGCTGCCTGGCCTGGTAGAGAGCAAACCCCCAAAGTGAGGCAGCCTGCTGTGGGTAGGGGTCTGTGGAAATGCTGGTGGTCCTAATACTAAATTTTGATCCTCATCCACAGTGAGAGTATCTGATTTGCTCCTTTTCCCAATAAACTGGCGAACTATTCCAAGGGGTTTCTTACCTGGTCTTAGTTGAAAACTTTATTTGACTAGACTCTTGCAGGTGATCCCGGTGTATGTGGCTACTGGTTGTGAACTAGTGCTGCAGTTTTCATTCTAATAATGTGTTGTGATTCTCTAGCTATGCATGTCACATTTTATACAACTTGTGATCATTTATTTAGTGACTGGGGAAGTGACTGTGCCCCCGTACTCAGCACTGTTGAGGCCACACCTCAAGTACGGTGAGCAGTTTTGGCCACCACACTATAGGAAGGACATCAAGGTGGTGAAGAGGATGTAGAGAAGGGCAACTAGGCTGACTGGGGTCTGAAGAGCAGGTCTTACGAGGGACTTGGGGCTGTTCAGCGTGGAGAAGAGGGTGTTGAGGGGAGACTGTACTGTGCTGTACAATTCCCTGAAAGGAGGTTGTAGAGAGGTGAAGGTTGTTCACTTCTCCCAGGTAACTAGCAATAGGACAAGAGGAAACAGTTTCAAGTTGAATCAGGAGAGGTTTAGATTTGATATTAGGAAAAAATTCTTCACTGAAATAGTTGTCAGGCATTGGAACAGGCTGCCCAGAGAGGTGGTGGAATCATCATCCCTGGAGGTATTCAAAACACATGTAGACGTGTCGCTGCAGGACATGGTTTATTTGATATGATAGCATTGGACTGACAGTTGGACTTGATGATCTTACAGGTCTTTTCCAGCCTTAAAGTTTCTATGATTCTGTGATTCTATGATTCATCTTACATAGTCTTAATCTTCTAGCTTCCCCATTACTGATGCAAGCAACTTCCTAGAAGCCAGTTTAAGTCTGGTTTTCCCTTTTCCTACTTCAACTTCTTAGAGCCTTTTCATTTCTTCACTTCATCCTAAATATCTCTGTGATTGATACAATGTTCTCCTATCCAAAAAAAATCCCACTCGGGAGTTTTCCTTCCTTCCTTTATAAAGGGCTAGCTTTTTCCAGTCTTTGCTAACATTTGTAAAATATATCCCCTCTTCTAAACAGTCTTGTCTCTAACCCTTCTTGATCACAACAAAAATAACCTCTATTAGGTTTTGTTTTGTTTTATTTTATTTCTTTTAAGATATAATACCAAATCAGAAACTTTGCTATGGCAACACCAAGCCTCAGGAATATCATGTCCATGACACCAACAAATGTTGGCGTCCAGAACTCTCTAACCAGATACGGAGGATTTAATCTGCAATGTCAGACTTACTTGTCTGAAGATACATTACATAGGACGTTATCAGCCTGATAAAGCAACAAATGTAAACCACAATCCAAGTACAAATTGCTCTTAGCAGAGTATAGCAATTTCAATATACAGCTGAATCACAATACAAAGGTGATTCTTATTACAGATTTCTATAATACACTTAATGTCACAGCTAGTTGAATCACTTAAGTGATATAATTGCTTGACTGACTCAACTGACATAGCCAGAAGATCCAATCAAAAGATAAAGCTGTTTACCTAAGAAAGGGGCAACCTTACCCATCCATGAAGAGTTACCTTGGTAAGGTCAGATTTCTTCGCAACTTTTACAGTCAATCACCCCCTTCCCTGAGTGTTACAAGCACGATGCCCTTGTCTTCACCTCTGAGCCTTCTCCCGTTCATTGATCCAGAAAAAAGAAGAGATAAGGCACTTCTTCTACATAAGAGTAAATATAGAAGGTTGTGATTCAGACAATTCTCTTGTATGAGAAACTGTTGGCTGCAGCTTGATGTCTGGCCATAGCAGTATTTAAAAATAGAGTTAAGACATATCCATATATCCAAAGGGAAAAGCTTAAACTCATGCAATGTGTGCATTGAGTCTTTATGTCAGCTGATGTCCCAGATTCATGAAGGCAGCTCTATTCTATTAATGGACAGTACAATATAATTTTTACTGTATTTAAAATGAATTATTAAGGAAACCTACACTTTTTTGAGCCTATGGCCAACAATAAAACAGAGAAAAGCTGTAAAAAGAATAGAGAGGGAAAATAAAAGGGAGATATGAAGAATATATAAAATGTCTCAGGAAATGAATTAATGAAAGGGCAGATAATTGGAAGAAGAAAACTGGTCTTCGCTACGGATAACTACTTTACATGAATATGGTTGTAATATGAAAAGTGTGATTTGCAACCACAAAGAATATAAAACACCTGACATACAAACAATGAACACAAAATCTACTCCGTAGTGATGCACAAAAGGGCCACTTCCCAGCTCAGTGCTCCACATCTGAGTATATGCCATTACTTCTGAAGAAAGCTTGTTCATCACACCAGAGGAAGGGGAATGCAAATAAAAGGAATGGGAAAGGAAAGAGAAGGGGAAACAGGAAAAGGAAAGGAAAAGGGAAAGGGGAAAGAAGGAGAAGAAGAATGAGAAAGAAAAAGAAAGAGAAGGGAAAAAAGCAAAGAGAGAGAGAGGAAAGAGTAGAAGAAGAATGGGAAGGAGAGGAAAGAGAAGAAAAAGAAGAAGAAAGAGAAGGGAAAGGGATTAAGAAAGGAAAAAGGAAAAGGAGAGGTCACTGTACTGGAGAAGATGTGGGCACTGCCTTGATGGGGTGGCCATGTGGGTCCTGCCATGATTCCTGGCTGCGACTAGCCATTTTCCTGCATTTTCCCTCCTGCCTAACTACCATGGATGCTCAGTTCTGTTTCATGTTTCCCATGAGGCAATCTTTGGCATTGGCTGCAGCTTTGAAAGCTGCATGTTCTGCAAGGGGTCCCAGACTCTGTTCTTTGAGGTGAGTTCATATTGGGCATATCTAGCTAAAGGTTCTGCAGCATAAAAGAAAAAGCAAGATATAGGAAAACTGCTAATTTAAATGCTTGCATATGCAGACCATAACTGCTGGTGGGTAATCAAGACTATAAGGAGAAAGGAAAGTGCTGATCAGTCCTCTGTTGCAGGAATCACTCATGTGACTTTGAAGGGGTTCAACCAACAATTGTAATTGGCAATAGAAGAGAAATAGTATTATAGGCCTTTGGTACAGGTCTCATAAGAAAGAACAAGCAGGAGATTTGGGAAGATTTTGGGACTTTATAAAGTGTACTGCTTGTTTTGAGTGTTTGAAGTTTTTCAGGGACAGAGGGGTACAAGGATAGCTTCTGAAAGGAGGTGTTTCCCCCATGTCCAACAGAGCCAATACCAGCCAGCTCCAAGACAGACTGACCACTGACCAAGGCCCTGTCCATCAATAATGGTGATAAAACCTCTGGGATAAAATAATTAAGAAGGAAGAAAACCAATGTAGTGACAGCTTTTGCTGACAGAAAGAGGAGTAGGAAGATGTGAGAAACTTTGCAGACACCAAGATCAGTGAAGAAGGAGGGGCAGGAGGAGGTGATCCTCCCCTGCAGCGTATGGAAAAGACCCTTGTAAGGCAACGTGTCCCTCTGTAGCCCGTGGAGGGTGATGGGAAACAGATACGCACCTTCAGCCCATGGAGAACCCCACGCTAGCGCAGGGGGAGACATGTGAAAGAGGACCTGACCTCGTGGGAAGCCTGTATTAGAGCAAGATACTTGTCAGGACCACAAATCTTACTAGCTCACTGAGCTGTGACCTATTAGTGAGCTTGGTGCTGGGTTAATTAACTAGGAGGTCTGGGAGATGGCTATGAGGTAAAATGTGCTTAGGGGCAAGCTACCAGAAAGGGAAGGAACTGAGGACCCAGGCACTGGGTGTATCAGAGCTGAGAGAGCCAGCTACAGGAGACACCCATGTGTGTTGTGTGAGTATGCATGTGGGTGTGTGTATATCCATGAGATTCAGCTGGTGAATTTCAGGCCTTTTTAGCTGGTGAATAAGAACAAGGCCAGGTCATTTGTGTTGCTCATGTTTACAGGTGTGCTGTTTGTATTTGCACAGGTGCCTGCAAAGGCATTGTTCTCCTGTCTATGCTAATCTGTGGTCATCTTTGTCTCTGCAGGGAATGCCTCACTACTGGGAATTTGCACCAGGATTCCCCACTGGCTGATTTGAGAATGGGTAATAGCAATAGCACAATATCTACATCACTAGGAAGAGAACAATTGCTACATTGATGTGTCACTGGAGTTTTAAAAAGGATAGATCCAGAGCTGACCTTGAACTGCCCTAAATAACTAGCTTTTCAGGCTTTCTGAGGATTTGGAAAACGCTCTCAAGGGCCGTGCTGGTATGTTGCAAAAGACACAATGGAGTCATCTGGGTAATATCTGATCATCAATCATCTAAGCATTTGAAATCTAGCACTTTTTAATGGTTGATGAATTTGGATATTTTCTTTTTTCACAAGACATACATGATTTCTAAATCCTTTTCTTCCAGTGGTAGTCTTTCAGTGGTAGAACACCGCCAGTCTTAGGCCTGAGGAAGGTATATAGGTACATAACCAAGCAAAGGCCGGACCATGTAATAGCCTTAAATGGAACTATTAACTGATCCATATTCTCATTTTCACCACCACCTTCCTCATGGAATATGCAACAAGTCATCACAAGCTCAATTCAGTGTGACCAAGAGGCCTCCCTTAGTATTTCCACATTTTATTGTCAGTAATAATAGTTATTTTTGCATTGCAAAGATCTTCCTTTTGTGTGCCCTGTGCCATGCCAAGAGCTGCTTTTTCTCCTCCAACAGCATGTTTTCCATTCCATAATGGAATATGGCCTACAAAATTTTGATTTTCAATGTTGTGAAGCAAAGGGGGAAAATAATCTTTGCAAGCCCCAGATCATTACGTCTAGGGGAGGCTGCTTAATTTCATAGGTTAGAAATAAATAAATTAGAGAGTCTATCAAATGTATACTCAGGCTGGGGACTTGTATGTGCATGCCACCCTAGGTGAGTAACTGCATGTCCATTTTTTCTTTTGGAAGCTGACTAACAGAACACTAGTTCTCACAGTTTCTCACATTATGTTCTGTAAATAGCCCAGAAACTTTGTGTTCATAAAGAGCTGAATACAGCCCATGAGACAACAGTCTCCTCTGAATTCTGTCTTCTTTGACTTTGCTTTCTACCTTCTCAGCTAGCTCCTGGTGCTAACCGCTGAGATAAAAGGTGTCCCAGTTTCCTGCATACATTCCCTATCATAAAAATATAGCTTTTTCCTGTTTTGTGCCTTTTTATCTTGGGCATGAGACACTAAGTTAGTTTTATATTCAAGATACCTCTGTGACATTAACTGCATTTCCAACTTTTACATTTGTGAGCCTTTTCCACATTGGCTTTACACCTCTCACACAAAATTACAAGTGGACAATCTCCTTTTAATAGCGAGAGGCTTTTTATTTTGTCTAAATGTTTCCCAGGCCTATACTGCATTTAGGGCTCACTCCGACACATCTTAGCTGCACATCCCTGCAAATGCAGACCTGAACCCACTCAAAACTTACCAATATATTCATTGCTTTTATGAACTCTGTCCTGACTGCTGCTCCTCTGTAACACAACACAGTTATGTCCTTCTAGCAGTGAAATTCCGCCTGTGCTGTTTTTGTGGTATCCGTGCTCATGGAGAGCATAAGCAATGAGGGTGTCTCATCAATTCCACAACAAATATACCATACCTGCAAATCAACATAGCTTTTTGCCCCGTCTGTTTCTTATTTGCCAGACCAATCTGCATTTCCTCTGCTGCTCATTGTCTTTTCTGGATATTCCCTTGAGGCTTCTCCTGAGAGTCACCATGTACCTGATACTGTGAATTTGACTTTCTGCTCCGGCTTACTACTTCTGTATGCTCTGGGGACCCCTTAGCTTGGTTTTGGCTTGACTCAGCTTGCTGTTCTTGTCCCTCTTCTTATACTGGCTGACATGATGTCCCCTCTTCGTCCTGCTTTTGGTAACTGCCATTCATCAGTTTCCCCCCATCCTCTGCAGACCCTTTCCACCCCACACATCCTAGGGTTACTTCAATTATAGGTAAGTGACCCTGAAACTGGCCTGCCTGCCTGTCTCTTTCCATTTTTCTACCTCTTCTTTGACCTTTCTCTGTGATTACACCACCAAGTAATCAAGACAGGAGACTTTTAAGCCATTTACAAGCATTTGATCTGCTCTGCAATTTCATCAGCAGTGAAAATTCTGCCATGCAAGTCTGCTCCTAGCCTTATCAGATATCTCTTTTAGACACCAAGTTATGTTCTCCCTTTCTTAGTGGAGGCCTAGTTTCTTTACTTTTAAGCCAATTCTCATACACGGTTTTCCAAAGTTTCAGACTGTCAAAGGGGTTCATATCAGCAGGTCTGCTTCTGACAGTTCAAGGGAAATTCTTCTTATAGCTCTTTGTAAACTCCAGTAATGCATACAGGAGGTGTTGTGTGCTTTAAAGCACCTCCACATCTCTGATTGTAGTGTCCTAGTAAAACACTAAAATGAAGAACTTTTGCCATTACTAGGAGCAAAGCAATGCACACTATCCTTCTTTAACTCCTTGTGTGAATGATATTTTAGAAAACCTTTCAGCCTCAGCCTACCTTTAGTTTCTGTGTTCTGTACATCCTGCTAAAACAGCTTCTAATGGCCACAGGTATAGCAGAATTCATTCTGCTATCAGGCACACTACCCAGATATGTTTGGAAAATACATTTATTACTGTGACAATGTTATTACTGCCATCATTTTGTTTGGGAAAAGTGTTTTATATCCACAAAATCTCACTGCCCTTGAGCATCCACTTCCTGCACAATCGCTGTCCTGGTTTCAGTCAGGATAGAGTTAACTTCATTTGTAGCAGCTGATGGAATGCTGTGTTTGGGAGTTAAAATGAAAGCAGTGCTGATAACACCCTGATGTTCTTAGTTGCAGTCAGACAGTCAAGGACTTTCTCAGCTTCTTCGTATTTCTCCATTCATGAGAAAGGAGGGGCGAAGCCAGGACAGGTGACCCAGATGGGCCAAAGAGTGTATTCCATGCCAATGACGTCCTGCCCAGGATAACGGGGGGCTGAGAGGAGGAAGAAGAGGGGCGGTGGCGGGACACGTGCTTCTTGGGGGGACAGTCAGGTTCCGGGACAGCTCTGGGTGGTACGGCCTGAGTTGTGTGGTTCGGGGAGAAACTGCATTGGGTATCAAGAGTTTCATATTCTTTTGCTCTAAAGTCCTGTTGGCATTGTTATATTTTATCTTTCTGTTATCTTAGTAAACTATCCTTATCCCAACCCACGGGCCTCTTAGCTTCTTGGTTTTAGAGTTATTTGCCCCTTCCTTTTCCCTTCCCTTGTTTCCCCCCTTTTTCCCTCTTCCCCTGCTCTTTTACTTTAAGAAGCAGGCAGCTGCGTGGATCTCGGCCCACAGCCGGGGTGAAACCACGACATTAAGGTACTTTCTAACTTTCTGTAAGGCATCACCATCACCTCTGTCCGAGTCTTGTTGCCCTCCCTGCTCGCTGTTCACATCAATTGTTTGTCTGGTAGCTGCTTCAGAAAGTGAATTTACACTACCAAATATTCCCACCATGCCAGGAACACTGTCAATCTCTTTCAACTAGCAATCCAGCACAGGCACAGCTATTAACACCCTGCTAGTTCAGACAATAAGTTTAACTTGTGGTTGAAGAGTCTTTATTAATAAGGTATTAGGCAGGTGTTGGATGGGTGGCCTGCCTGGCATCTTCAGACTTGTTTTTTCCCTGCTTTGAACATTGATGTCCTTGCTTTGAATGATGCAGTCCCAGAAATGAAGAAAAATATCTCATAAGAAGAAATGCCTTATCTTTCTTCTCACCAGTCAAACCTGGGTTTTGAACATGTTAGATGAATGTGTGAAGGCTGTAATTGTACTGCACATAACTGTGACCACAGCTCGCAGGTGTTAGAAAACCAGACGTAACAATAGCAGGGGCAAAACCACACCTACTCCAGAGAGGTAGAAATTCAGCACCTACGATGACAGCACTTGCCTTTTGCTTATTTGTATTCTCAGTTTTCTTCCTGTTGCTGACCTCCTACTGGGCACACAGCTTGAGACCAATATCTGGGATCTCTTGCAGAACGGCCAACATTAATACCACAACCATGGCTACAAGCTGTCACAGGAAAAGCAAATTAAAACTCAGGGTGAGTGAGGTAGCTAGACAGAAAGGGAAACAGAGAAATGGCCAGTCTCAGCCAGTGATCATAGCAGTGATCACCACCAGTCCATTGCTGTGTTGAACACTTTACTCATTTGAACTATACCAAGGTGATGGTGGCACCACGGTGGTTTGTCTCCCAAGTCCTGGATTCCTTTCCCCACATCTTCAACCTCTCTAAGGCTGCATGATGTCCTAAAGAGAGGGACTCAGGGCCCTGGACTGACTGACAGTTCCTGTGAGTACAAAACACCTGACATCCCCAGGGTAATCAGTACTGTAAAGGGGTTGCATGTAATTTTCTTGATGGAAACAAAAGCTTCCAAATATGAGACGGGTAGCAGTGCTGTCTTCCTAAGTCATGGAGAAGCCATGAAAATGCAGAGGAAGCCTGTTCTGCCTGGGAGGGAGCAGTGGAGAAAGGATACCAGAAATCTGCAGGTGCCACCAGCCAGTACAGATGCTAATGCTTTGGCCAGGCCCAATGATCAGAAATGGTGAAACACAAAGGAAACTAAAAGAGTCACAGGAATGTCAGAAGAGTAATGGTTTTTGTTGTCTACCCTTTTCCATGAAGGCTCACAGATGCAAGTAGCAGGAACTGAAAGATCTCAAAATCATCTTGGACAGCCAACCTGTAATTTGGAATGCCCAAGGGACTCCCACCTTTGGTCTGGAGTCCCACTTCAGAGCAAGGCTCTGTTCTCCCAGTGTTCAACCTCAAGGTTGTTCCCAGGTGCTGTGGACATGCCAACTCCTTACACCAACATTTAGCCCCACTTCTGAGAATGAAGCCCCTTTTTCTTCTACCTACAATTTCACCTCATGCCAATCTTCCTTTAAAGCCTTCTACTTGCTGTTATTGATCCCCAGAGAAGAGATACCTCTAAGGACTCCATTTAAACCTCACGGGAACACTCTTAATACTAGTTCCACCAAGAACTGCAATGGGAACAAAAAAAAAAAAGAGTAAAGTTCACATGCTGTTGCAACCTCAAGCATGAACAGGCTCCCCAGGGAAGTGGTCACAGCACTGAGCTTGACTAAGTTCAAAAGCATCTGGATGATGTGCTCAGTCCCATGCTCTGACTTGTCTGACCCTGTGTGGAGCCAGGAGTTGGACTTGATGGTCCTTATAGGTCCCTTCCAACTCAGGAGATTCTGTGATTCTATGATTCTATGAACAATGAACACCCGGCTGGGACTTTCTAAAGGAAAGGCGTCGGTGTTATCAACTACCTCAGAGCTGCAGCTTCCGTATCAGAAATAGCTGTGCTTTCTCTATATGCTAGATGGAAACCTTCCAACAGGGTACCAGAAGATACTAAACCAATCTGAAGATTCTAGAAATACAACTCTTCAGTATTCTGGATTTGCAAACACAGATATTGTTACTTGTGCATGCAATACAAACAGAAGCAGTGTGCAATTACTCATTCAGTGATATTTGTCTGCTTTTACCAACCCAGGAAATACCACCCTCTGCTAGAGAAACACCTTTTCTATACCTGGCGAAAAGGCTAGGGAAGGAGAAGGAACAACATAGACCTGGGATATGGAGATGCAGGGAAAAATGAGGGACAGAACATGCTCAGGAACAAAGACATAGGGCTGCCTGCCTTCAGAAGCAAGCAGGTATATGAAGCTAAGTTTTCTGCTTTAAAGGCCAATGTACTAAACACGCATGTATGTGAACTGCATTTCTTTTAGTCTACTGGTACACACAAGAGGAGACAACTTTGGGAGGATGAAACTAAGATGAGGTTTATTGTCAAAGGTACAAGAGAGTACTGTCTCCATGCTGAAAACCATTCCTTTGCCTTGTGCCTCCTCAGGGCTTACACTCACACTGCCAACAGTCATGAGCTCCAAGGGTGGAGCGCAGCTTTTGGAAATGTGCCCTGACTGAAAAAGCACAACATTCCCTTTGCCTTTCCTCTGGAGTTAGTATCAGCTACTCACATTAGCATGCTTATTTAAAATCTCAAGAAAAGCAATGGAAACTTTAGAGATATCACATATTTTCACTCTTTACTGTAACATGTCCACTGATGGTGACAGGCTCGTTGCTACTACATTACCAGGCAAAACAATAACATCTTCCTGAGCCCAGAGTAACAGTGACATTAATGATTTTACGAAACTAACTTGCAGCAATTGGCATGAGTCATAAGCGGTAAAACCACAACTGAATTTTTAGATCATCTGAGAAAACTATCAATAAGACACTCATTTCATTTTATCTGTTCAAGATATGGCACATACTGTAATAGATTATTTATCTAGATTTCCATTTTCACTATTATCCTCTTTTTTAAAAGAAGTCATCCCATCAAAGTTTATATAATCTTGGCATCATCTACCCTGCTGGTTGAATGGAACAGAAAAAAAACAGTGTTATTAATACATCCAGTAGTTACTAGGATAGGAGATAAATTAACCCAGTGGCATTCAGTCCACGTACTGATCCATGCAATTTATTAAAGTCCTGAAATGTGTCCTTATACCTGTTTCTCTTACGGCACTGCCAGAGCTAACAGCACTGTGTGAGAACCCAAGATGGAAAACTACAACTGGTAGGGGAGGGATTAGCATATTTCACATTTATTAATGTCACTGAAAAAAGGAACATTGAAATCCCTCACCTTTGCTCAATAGACTCTCCCTTAAGGTAACATTTTTTACAGAACTTTAAATCCTCAAAAAGAAAATTAAAAAATGCAGTGTCTTCATAGTAACATTTATAGTTCAGAAAGACGTTTTCATTGCTATATTGGCATACCCAAAAAAACCCAAACACAAATTTTGTCTATATTTGCCATTGTCATTAATGACGTGATGCCTTGAGACTGATTTAAAAAAGAATTCTGTGTAAAGTTCTTCTCAGTAAACTGTATGTTCTAAATATCACTTCTGAAAGCCCATCACTGGGAAAAAAAAGAAAAAAAAAGAAAAAAATCTCTTGAGTCTGGCAAACATTACATGTCAGATAAAATTAAAACTGAAAAAAAAAGAGCATTGATTTTTAGTTCATCTTTTATTAATTCTTCTTCAAACTAGGTGTCATCCCTTATAGTAAAAGGACAATTTATATGTATTAGATTTGAGTTTTATTTATGATATGTTCGTGTAGGGCTATTCTTGTTTTATATCTGAAAGTATATTGAAATCTTTTGAGACTGGCACAAAGTAACAATTTTTCCTGACAAATGTGACCTTATCAAGACTGTAAGGAAAATACTTTTTATTTGAATGTTCTACAGCAGAGAAGATCTGGTGATGTAAGTTGTGGTCTGTTTATTAACTGGGATTTTAGAAGTACAGCCCAAAAAAGAAAGAATATATATTTGTTTAACTACCATTTGAATACTGAACTTGGAAAGTTTAATTGCAAGGCATCCCACATGAATATGTATCAGGGGTATGCAATCATATATATAGTATAGTTCCAGTTTCAACAAATATAATCCATCTAACAGTTAAACAGTCTCCTCATTTTGATCTTTGTACATGTGTTATATTTGGAGCACAGTAGTGAGAAGACTCCAAATAGATTCTTTTTTAACATTTTCACCTCATCAATAGTTATCTTAGAAAAGATTTATGAATTTGTGAATGCAAATTCCTGAGTTCAGTGGCTTCCCCTGTTTTTACCTGCTCCAGCATCAACAAGCTCATGATAATGTGTACCTTGAAAGTCTATCACTAATGAAAAACTCTAATCAGAATGGTATTCCTGGAAACTTCTAGTAATCAGGGAGATAATAGTTACTTGTAGTATGCCTTGGTTTTTCTTCCACTGTCCTCTAATCACTTCTTGTGGCCTTGGAAAGAAGACAGATCCAGGAGAACTGTTTGATGCCTAAGCCAAGGCCCATTTCAAGCTGACTCTGGCAAGGGGTGTCAAAGACAATAAGGATGGTGGGCTGTAACCACAAGTTCTTAGGGACCTAGCTGGTGGCATTGTGAAGTTGCTCATTATAATCTTCAAAAGATCATGTTGACTGATAGCGGTTCCTGAAGACTGGGAGAAAGCATCAATGCTGTTTTCAAGAAACAAAAAAAAAGACAAGGAAAGACATGAAGGATCTATAGCCTAGTCAGCCTCACCTCAGTCCCTGGGAAGGTGATGGAACCGTTTCCAGACACAGGAAGGTGGTTTGTAATAGTCAGCATGGATTTATGAAGAGAAAAATCATACATAACCAACCTGATACCCTTCTACAATGAGATGACTGGACTGGTGTTTGAAGGGAGCGCAGTGGATGTTGCTTGCCTTTAGTAAGGTTTTTGATACCGTCTCTCCTAACTTCCTCACAGACAAAATGGTGATGATAGAGGTATGACGCATGAGCTAGATATGTGCATAGTAAGGTGAACTGCAGTGCTAAAATGGTACATACTGTAACGGTGCATTCAGTAGTAGTTGTCCAAAGGGCAACTGTAGCTATAATGTGAGAGCCACAAGAAGCCTGATCCTCTCAAAGCGGGGAATCTGATACCCATAAAGTCGCAATTTCACAGGGACAGAAATGTGTTTGGGTCAGTGCTTTGATAGTGTTTAGTTTAGGGGTAAAAGTAGGTTTCACTAACAGCTCTGCTTTTGAAGAAAGGCTGAAGGACTCTGCTCCAAAGTGTCCTTGGAGAAGAGCTGAAAGACTGATAACCACAGAATCACAGGGGCTGGAGGAACCTCAAGAGATTATCAGGTCAAAACCCCCTGCCAAAGCAGCTCCCTAGCTCATATTGCACAGGCAGGCATCCAGACGGGTCTTGAATATCTCCAGAGATGGAGACTCCACAACCCCCTGGGCAGCCTGTGCCAGGGCTCTGTCACCCTCACTGTGTAAAAGTTCTTCTCCATGTTGGTGCGGAACTTCTTATACTCTAACGTGAAGCCATTGCCCCTTCTCCTGTCTCCACAGACCACTGAAAAGGGGCTGGCCATTTCCCCCTGCATCCCATGCTTAAGATATTTATAAACATTAATTAGGTCCCCCTTAGTCTTCTTTTCTCAAGGCTGAACAGTCCCAGCTCACTCAGCCTTTCCTCATAGGGGAGATGCTCCAGGCCCTTAATCATCTTCGTAGCCCTTCTTTGGACTCTCTCCAGGAGATCCCTGTCCTTTTTATCCCAGGGAGCCCAGACCTGGACACAATACTCCAGGTGGGGCCTGACCAGGGCAGAGTAGAAGGGGAGGATCACCTCCTTTGACCTGCTGGCCACACTCCTCCTGATGCACCCCAGGATCCCATTGGCTCTGTTAGCCACCAGGGCACACTGCTGGCTCATGGCCAACCTGTCATCCACCAGGACCCCCAGGTCCTTCTCCACTGAGCTCCTCTCCAGCAGGTCATCCCCCAGCCTGCACTGATAGAAACGGTTGTTCCTTCCCAGGTGCAAAACTTTACACTTGCTTTTGTTGAACCTCATCTGGTTTCTCCCTGCCCAGCTCTCCAGCCTGTCCAGGCCTTGCTGGATGGCAGCGCAGTGTTCCTGCTTGTCAGCCACTCCTCCCAGCTTTGTATCATTGGTACTTGCTGAGGGTGGATGCTATTCCCTCATCAAGGTTGTCAATGAAGATATTAAACAGGACTGGACCCAACACCGAGCCCTGGGGAACATCACTAGTCACAGGTCTCCAGTCAGACTCTGCTCCACTGATCATCACCCTCTGAGCTCGGTCTGACAACCAGTTCTCAACCCACCTCACTGTCCACTCATCTATCCCATACTCTCTCAGCTTTGCTATCAGGATGTTATGGGAGACAGTATCAAAAGCCTTGCAGAAGTCAAGGTAGATGACATCCACTGCTCTCCCTCCATCCACCCAGCCGGTGATGAGATCATAGGAGGCTATGAGATTGGTCAAGCATGATTTCCCCTTGGTGAATCCATGCTGACTACTCCTCATGACCTTCTTCTCTTCCAATTGCTTGGAGATGGCATCCAGAACAAGCTGTTCCATCACCTTTCCAGGGACAGAGGTGAGGCTGACTGGCCTATAGTTGCTAGGATAATCTTTCTTGCCCTTTTTAAAGCCCGGAGTGACACTGGCTATCCTCCAGTCCTCAGGCACTTCTCCTGTTCTCCAAGACCTGCTGAAGATGATAGAGAGCAGCTCAGCAATCACTTACGCCAGCTCCCTCAGCTCATGTGGATGCATCCCATCTGGGCCCATGGATTTGTGTGCATTAATCCCTCCGAGCCGCTCCTGGACCACCCCCACCTCAACCAGAGGGAAGCTCTTCATTCCCAAACACTCCTACTTTCATCCAGTGTCTGTGGGTCCCGAGGGGCCTTTGAGGTGAAGACCGAAGCAAAGAAGGCATTCAGTATCTCCACCTTCTCAGTATCCCCCGTTACCAGGACACCCGCCTCGTTCAGCAAGGGACCCACATTATCCCTGGTTATCCTCAAACTATTCACATATCTTAAAAAACCCTTTTTATTGTCCTTTATGTCTCCTCCTTGCAAATTTCAATTCCAAGTGGGCTTTAGCCTTCCTACTCATGTCCCTACAGGCCCTGACAACATTCCTATATTCTTCCCAGGTGCTCAGACCCTTTTCTTCATAGACCTTCTGCTTCCCTTTGAGTTTACTCATTAGCTCCCTGCTCATCCACACAGGTCTCCTGCCTCTTTCCCAATTTCTTGCTCAAAGGGATGCACGGGTCCTGTGCTTGGAAGAAGCGCTGTTTGAATGCTAGCCAGCTCTCACAGGCTCCCTTACCTTCTAACAGCATAGCCCATGGGATAGCTTCTATTAGGTTGCAGAGGAGATCACAGTTAGTTCTTCCAAAATTCAGGGTAGCTATTCTACTTTTTGGCTTGCTTCTTCCAACCAGGATCTTGAACTCAACCATTTCATGGTCGCTTTGTCCTAAGCTGCCCCCGACCTTCACTTCCCTAACAAGCCCATCCTTTTTGGTTAAGACAAGGTCCAATACCTGCCCACCCCTTGTAGGTTCCTGCACCATCTGTAGTAAGGTTCCTGCAACATCAGTAGTAGGAAATTGTCTTCTACACATTGCAGAAATTGTCTGGACTGCATATGACTGGCCCTGTTGCTTGCCCAGCAAATATCTGGGTAATTGAAGTCCCCCATAAGGACCAGTGCCTGGGATCTCAAGGCTACTTCTAGCTGCTTGTAGAATGCATTATCACCTTGCTCCTCCTGAGCAGAGGGCCTGTAATACAAACCCACAACAGTGTTCCTCACACTAGCCTGGCCCTTGATTCTTACTGACAAGCTCTCAATTGATGAATCATCCTTCCCCAGGTGGAGTTCAATACATTCTAGGTGCTCTCTCACATAAAGAGCAACTCCACCACCTTGCCTCCCTAGCCTATCTTTCCTAAAAAGCATATAGCTGTCCATGGCAGCGTGCCAGGCATCCAGGCTGTCCCACCATGTCTCTGTGGAAATGAGATCATGACCCTGCGACCACACAAAGATCTCTAACTCTTCCTGTTTATTACCCATGCTAATTTCATGAGTATATAGGGACTTCAGAGAGGGAGCAGATGTCCCTCGACAGAGACTCACAATCCAGAGCCTTTTTCCTCAGCGATTCCATAGCTCATACCATGCCCCAGGAGGTGCAAAAGCTGGGGCATGGCTGGAGAGGTCAGAAAGCAACAAAAAAAGGGAGGAAGAGACAGGTGTCAGAGGGAGATCGAAAACACCCACCCAAATCAAGGCCTAGGAAGATGCACTGGCCAAACAACTCGAAGCAGCAGGTCTGCCAGTAAGACTTTGCTTGAATAATAGATGATGATAGATAATAATAGATCATGATAGATAATAGATGATAATCCCTCACAAATTAATGGAATTTTAGGAAGACTTTTTAATAAAATAACAAGAGAAAGAGGTTGTAAATTCTGTGTTTAAGAGGACAGATTGGTGGAATTGCCACCTAGCACCCATCGCTGCGCAGACATGGCATAAATCCAAAACCTCTGCTCCTCTTTCTCGCCTCTGGCTGATGACAGGTCGCTCCCACCCACCATGGCTGCGAGGAACCTCCTCTCCGAGCTGACATGCTTGCAGCCCTTTCGAGTGACTCTTCCCCTTTGTGCCCTACGTGACTGCGGCTGCATTTTGGCCGTGCGGAACGTGGAAGCGCTTGCCCTTGCCCAGGAGACTTGCGCCAAGCGTGCTGAGCTGTGAAAACGGGCAACTTTATTTCAAGAACCAAGCTGAAATCAGCAACTGTGTGAAAACCCAAGGAGTGTGGGTGAAACAGAGCAGGCCTCTGACACGCAGCGTCAGAGGCCATTGGGCCAGCAGCAGAGAGCGGTGGTACCGTGCTGCCGGGCGTGGATCCTGGCCCTCCTGCTTCCTCATGCCTTTTCTACCCACAGGCCCCGCAGGAGCTCCTGCACCCGAGTGAAGAATTGCACCAGCTTCTGGATAGGAAGTGGGCAGGAGGTAGACCCATCCGCCAGAGCTGGTGTTGGGGCTGGCTTCTGCCAGGGCCTTGAGGTGGTGAGGAAGTGGCTCCCCGCCTGTGCTGTCGGGCTACCCCCGGATGCCGAGCGCGCTCCCATCTGGACCAGGATCCAGTCGTAGTAGTGCTGGGTGGAGGCGTAGACGCCGGGCCGCCTTGCTCTTGCGCAGCCTGTGCCCCAGCTGGTCACTCCCACGAGCCAGAAGTACTGGGCGCTCTTGTCCTGGCAGCTGAGGGGACCACCGCTGTCACCCTGCGGGGAAGGAGAGAGCATGAAGGTGGTGTTGGGTGGCCACTGTCAGCACTCCTGCTGGCTCCTTCCCAGGAGCCAGAGCTCCCTGCCTTGCCCGCGAGGGGATTGGCTCTCCCTCAGCTCTACGCAGTGAGGCTGGATGCGCAGAAGACTCATCTGCCAGGACCGGGATGTGGGCCTGCAGCCTGCCAAGAGGCCTAGGTGGGCCAAGGCGGGGCACCGGGCAAGGATGTGCCCATGGGGAAGGAGAGGCGAGTCCCGGCAGCGCTGGGAAGGTGACTTGCCAGGCAAAGCCCACGCCGGGAGACTCCTGGGCTGTTGTGACAGGGCTGCCGGTGGTGCTGGGGGCCCGTTTGTCGCAGGCTCCTACCTGGCAGCTGTCGATGCCGCCCTCGGGGTAGCCAGCACACAGGTTGTCGCTGTGGATGCGGCCTCGGTACCACTTGGTGCTGTTACACTGCTGGAGGTCGATGAGGTGGACCTTGGCCTCCTGCAGCATTGTGTTGTCCATGGGTCTTGCAGCTGTGAGCAAAGAACGCAGCAGCTCGTTGCCGGTTCTCCTCCCTGGTCTGGGGCGAGCCCCTTGCCTGCGGCTTGGCTTGGCCTCCGCAAGGCATTGTAGCGGTGTTTGCTTTCTGTCTGGCTTTGGCTAATGGGTCAGGCCCACCTCCTCTCTCTAGGCACACGTCCCCGCGCAACCTGACCGTGGGGACATTTCTCCCCTGCTGCCTGAAAGCCCAGCCTGCCTCCCCAGTGTGCCACGCTTGCCCTCAGGACACAAGGAGTGCTCGGGAACTCACATCTGGCACTTCTGGCGCCCCAGCCGCTGATGTAGCAGTTGGTCAGCTCTGACACTCTCAGCGAGGCATCAGGCACGCAGGCAAGCTGGACGTAGTCATTGCACTGGACAGGCCGGTCCAGTTCCATAAGCGCAATGTCGTTCTTTACTGTGACGTTGTTGTAGTGCTCGTGAACAATCACCTGCAGGATACCGCGCACTTGGGCCTCGGGGCCCAGCTGAGACAACTGCGTGGCACCGATGACCACGTGCCACGTGGCGACGGTCCTGGAAGGCAGACAGAGCCATCGCTCAGAGCCAGCGGAACCACGTGCTGTCACAGCCCAGCCGTTGCCTGCCACCCGCTCTTGACAAGGCAGAGAGGAAAGCGGTGCTACGGAGGGTGCGACCGCCCTAGCACGCCTTGGGCACAAGGAACGTGGAGCTGGAGGCTGCTGGGAAGCAGTGGTGCGAGCCCAGCTTTCTCCTGAGCAGTCTCTCTCAGCTGGGCTGGGGAGAGTCTAGCCAGTGGGCGTCTGGCAGGCGAATTGGACGGGATGGGATGGGATGGGATGGGATGGGATGGGATGGGATGGGATGGCATGGCATGGCATGGGATGGGATGGCATGGCATGGCATGGCATGGCATGGCATGGCATGGCATGGCATGGCATGGGATGAGATGGGATGGGACGGGACGGGACGGGACGGGATGGGACGGGATGGGGGTAGGCCAGGGTGCTGTGGGCAGGGCAGCTGGGAGTGTTGTGTGCTCCTCCTTACCAGACGTTTTCGAAGCAGTGGGCTGCCGTGAGGACCCACTGTGGGTGGATCAGGGACCCTCCGCAGATATGCCTTGTGCTGCCCCCGTACCAGGGAGTCTGGATGCTGACAATCCAGGGCCAGGCTCCCTTCTGGGCATCTGTGCCACCCACAATACGCGACGTGGCAGAGTTCCAGGCCATGGGCCGGTGCCCACAGGTCCTGCAAGCAGAAGATCATTACTGTCCTGCTCGGTGGCTTGCTGCCATTCAGGCTGAAGGTCAGCCGTCCTCCCTCCCCGCAAGGTGCTATATGGACAGCAGGGCAAGGGAACCCCATGGGGCGTGCGTCTGTCCACCCCTGTTTGGGCTTTAGCCCCTTAGACCAGCGGTGCCAGCAGCCTGGGTGCTGGCAAAGACCTGAGGCGCCCACAGGGGGTTCGGGAAGCCGTGGCGTGGCCACGGGGGTCAAGCGGGCACCCTCCAGTGACTCCCATAAGGCTTGCCCGTGCTCCCTCCCTCCAGGAGCCACGGGCCGCTTACCAGCAGCTATCCCATGTGCCCTGCACAAGCCGGTACAAGGACAGCAGAACGAGGAAGAAGAGCAGCTTCATGGCTGCCAGCAGGTACAGCAGAAGCCAGCGGCAGCTGCAAGAACCAAGCAGGGCTTGTTACCCGCAGCGCAGCAGCTGACAGAGTGCCTGCAGTACTCCCGTTGCCTGGGGTGGCCTTGGCCACGGGGCTGATGTCATAGAGCTGCTGGTTCCAGGGGCTGGGCACAGCCCATGGGGCGAGGCGGGGCAGGGGGAGGGAGGGGGGCAACGCAGCATGGAGGGTTCCAAGCTGAAGGGGAGGCAGAAGTGGGGCTCGGACACCCCCGGGGATACCCATAAAGAGGAATTTTCGTGGGGACAGAAATGTGTTTGGGTCAGGGCTTTGACACTCTATAGTTTAGGCGTAAACGTAGTGACCTGTTTCGCTAACAGCTCTGCTTTTGAAGAAGGGCCCAAGGATTGATAAGAAGCCTGCTCTGCTGGAACAAGAGAAAGAGGCTGTAAATTCTGCGCGTAGGGGGCTTGTTTGGTGGAATTGCCACCTAGCACCCATCGCTGCGCAGACATGGCATAAATCCAAAACCTCTGCTCCTCTTTCTCGCCTCTGGCTGATGACAGGTCGCTCCCACCCACCATGGCTGCGAGGAACCTCCTCTCCGAGCTGACATGCTTGCAGCCCTTTCGAGTGACTCTTCCCCTTTGTGCCCTACGTGACTGCGGCTGCATTTTGGCTGTATAAAGGTGGCAAGTTCAAAACTGCTAACTGGCTACACACACTGTTTACACTGGTTGTCTACCTTTGTCTAAAAGTTCTCTGCACACCTTCTGTGTTGAGCACTTAGTATGGATAGTTCATGACATGTTCACTTACTTCCAAATACCTTCCCACAACTCCTTTTTTGTTTAAGGCAGTCTGTAGCTCTCTCTTCAAGGCCACTCTCCCACTGTCCCACCACTGTCACATGCATATGTAAAAGAGTCTTAGATAACTCAGTACGTCCCGCAGCAAAACTCATAGTCCATCGTGGCTGCAGTCGGATCGCTTTACTTCTGTTACTAGGATTAGGCTCTCCTCCTGGTTCACACAGGCTCGCTTTTTTTTCTGGATCCACGGCTTTATCCACTTGGTTCCCGTATCTGTAATGACACAGGCAGATCTCATTCCCTCCCCAAGTTAGTACCGATAATTTCATTTTTTACTAACACCTAACATTAACTTTTTCCCCTTTTTTCTTTTTTCTTTTATTTTTTCCTTTTTTTCTTTTCAAACCTCCGTTCAAACCTACTGCATTTGTCACCAGTGGAGGTACCAAACTGTTGTGTGGCAGACATAAATAGTCGAAAACATCCAGAGCTTTGTTCAATCGATCAGCTGGAGTGATCCCCTTCTCTCCCCCCCTTTTTGTTTGTGAAGGAAAAACGCTTGAGAGTTTGATTCATATGTTCCACTATGGCCGGGCCTGCAGGCAAATGTGGTGTCCCTGTAACACAGGTAATGTCCCACAATTGTAAAAAGGTTTGTTCTGTATGTCCTAAGCTGTTGTCCCTTTTTATTTTACAAGGTACATGGTGTTGGACATGTTTACTAGCTTCCCCCGTTTGTGTAGTAGCCCATATTGACAGAAAAAAAGTATCTTTTTTTTTCCTCCCAAGACTTCTAGTGAGCCTGTGCCAGGAGGTTTCTCCCCAGGGGCAAGGCCACTGGTGAACTGCTCTCAGTCCGGGCAGGACTGTGCAATCCCTTTAGCCTCAGTCAACAAAGAAGTGGTATTGTCGTCAAAGCACCTTAGCAGATTGATAAAAGAATTCATGCAACTTCCAAGCTTGTGCAAAGTGGTCTGCTGAGGGAGCAGCCCCTGCTGCTGCTACCAGCCTGCGTGCTCTCTGGTTTGTCTGCTAGACCTTGAGTTAGTCAGTTAGCTCAGTGTGGCTTCGAATGCTGAGTAATCTAAGCTAGTTAATATCTCCAAACAACTTTTGAACATCCAAATATTTTCACACTGGCTTCCTTTGAATTTTCTCTGGAGCAATCTGTAACCCCTTGCTTTTCAAATGCACTGGCAACTCATGAATCAAACTTTCAACGCCCAAGTTTTTCCCTGCAACCAATGCATCAACAATGTAATGATAAAAAGGTTAGACCGGGATGCAGTCTTCGTGCTGGAGGAAGTGCCCAGGCTACATAAGCCTGGCACATAGTTGGTGAATTTTTTATGCCCTGTGGAAGCACTACCCAATAATGCCTTTTAAAAAAGCCCAGTCTTCTAAATTCTTTTGCATGTTCCACAAACTTGTGGAAGGCTTCCTATGTCCCTTGGTTGCTCCTGTATTAAACCTTAGAGGTGGGCGGGCAGTTTTTTCTCGAGCTATTCATCAGCCCAAACGGGGATTTCTGTTTCCCAGGTTAATTTCAAAACCTGAGCTTCCCACTCTCAATGCTCTCTAGCAAAAATACTTTTCCTCTCAGTAACCAGCCTTGCTCTCAGTCATCTAAGCGCATCTCTGACCCTGCATCCCATACACGAACGCTGCAAACCGATCCATCAGGCAAATAACGTTGCAAGACGCGAATTGTCACATCCCCGCCATACGGATGGGTGGATGGGGCGCGGGGGGGGCGGGGGGGGAGGTCGCTTCTCCGACTTCTGCGGCCGTTCTGAGGCACCCGAAGCCGCGCCGCCGCTTCTGCCCCTCCCCCGTCGCGAACCACAGCGCGACCACGCCGGGGAGCGCTAGGGCCCAAGTCAGCACCAGGGCCAGACCGCGGTCTCTGCCTTCCGGCCGATTCCCACCGTCCCGCTATTAACTCCTTCCACCACGCGCTCGTCCCCACATCAACTTTCACTGCTTGGACACCCCTCGCTGGAGTCGGAATAACGGGCCCAACTTGGATCAACGCGATCAAGGTCAAGCTTTTTAAGAAGACCTTTCCTAAGGTCATACAGACGTCTCTCTCGGAGAAGACACTTGATCCCCCACGGCACCCCCGGCTCACCTCTCCTCCGGAGGCATCATTCCTGGCCAGGTTTCCCACTTCCTTCCAGTGGCTCCTTCGGGCTTCTGGGGGAGTCGCAGCATGCCGCACAGCTCAGCGCGGTTCAAAGTCCTCCCACGGGGCAGGGGCACCAATTTGCCGCGACAGAGAGACGGGACACAGCCTGATGTCAGCAAAAGTCGATCGATGGTATGAAATCTTTCCCTTCAATATGCTCAGAAGACGGCATGCTTTAAACACACTGGTCCTTTCATACGGACACCGGTCGCGGGCTGCTTCTGATTGGCCAACGAGCTCCTGTTACACCAGCACCTCTGTCTTATCATGCGAACAGAACTTCTAAAACCTCCCTAGCCAGCAGACATACCTAAACTAAAGCAGCAGCTTTTCCTGGAGCCTGCCCCAGCAGGGGGCCGGCAAGGAGGTTGCCACCTCTGTCTCCTTTTCCCCCTGGGCTATGGCCTAAGGGCTCCATCATGTTATCTATAAACCTAGCACTGCTTGAAGCTTTGTCCTCCCAGCCCAATGCCACATCTCCCTCTTCCTGTCAAGCACAAAGAACCTCCCTCCTTCGCTGAGCGTGATATTATCTTTTGCAAGCATTGTCAAAAAGAACACTAAAGCAAAAACAACTAAAAAACTAAGTCCTTATTTAACGAAATCTAAAAGCCATCCCCTAAACGAAAAAGCCATACTGTATAAAGGTGGCAAGTTCAAAACTGCTAACTGGCTACACACACTGTTTACACTGGTTGTCTACCTTTGTCTAAAAGTTCTCTGCACACCTTCTGTGTTGAGCACTTAGTATGGATAGTTCATGACATGTTCACTTACCTCCAAATACCTTCCCACAACTCCTTTTTTGTTTAAGGCAGTCTGTAGCTCTCTCTTCAAGGCCACTATGTTTTGAGGATGTGATAACCAAATACTTCTCAGCATGAATAACTTTACCGTTTTATGGGAATTCAAGGGTGTTGTCAGGGCCTACGTCTTTGTGAGGAGAGCCAGGCCGCTCGAAGCCTGCTGTCCTTCCCGACAATTTTTCCTTTTTAGCACTTTGTGTTACAAACACTGCTTTGTACAGATTCCTGCAAGGGCCCTTTGCAGAAAGCTCAGCTAGCACGGCGGTAAGAGTAAAGCAAGTTCCGTAACTGCCAAAACCAATCATCCAAACTTCATCACTGACAATATCCATCCTGAAATTCCCTACTCATGAAACCAACTGTCCGATCCAAAGAATCCATTTTAACGTCGTATCTTTTGTGTTTGATCTATTAATTTCTGAATGCTGAGTGGTCAGCCAGATTCATGCAGCACATGCCTATGAGCCAGCAACCAAACTCAGATGCAGAATCCACATCATTGGTGGCTAAGTACTTGACACCTTTGCTGCTGCATTTGTTTGATTTGCCAATCAGGAGTGTCAGGAGTGCAAGATAACACCAGTCTCACCTTTTCATGCAGGAACCACCCATTGCAGTCTGTCGTCTTAGGTTGTATGGAAAGCACTATTTCCCTAACGTTCATTTACCACAAATATATGCATATTTAAAAGACAGTTAGATAGTTCAGTATGTCCCGCAGCAAAACTCCTAGTCCATAGTGGCTGCACATAAATGCCCCGTGCCCACGTTCCAGGGATCCTGGATGCAGGCAATCCAGGGCCAGGCTCCCTTCTGGGCATCTCTGCCACCCACAATACGCGACACGGCAGAGTTCCAGGCCATGGGCCGGTGCCCACAGGTCCTGCTCCATGGTTTGCTGCCTTCAGGCTGAAAGTTACTGCTGAGGGCCCAAGGATTGATAAGAAGCCTGCTCTGCTGGAACAAGAGAAAGAGGCTGTAAATTCTGCGCGTAGGGGGCTTGTTTGGTGGAATTGCCACCTAGCACCCATCGCTGCGCAGACATGGCATAAATCCAAAACCTCTGCTCCTCTTTCTCGCCTCTGGCTGATGACAGGTCGCTCCCACCCACCATGGCTGCGAGGAACCTCCTCTCCGAGCTGACATGCTTGCAGCCCTTTCGAGTGACTCTTCCCCTTTGTGCCCTACGTGACTGCGGCTGCATTTTGGCCGTGCGGAACGTGGAAGCGCTTGCCCTTGCCCAGGAGACTTGCGCCAAGCGTGCTGAGCTGTGAAAACGGGCAACTTTATTTCAAGAACCAAGCTGAAATCAGCAACTGTGTGAAAACCCAAGGAGTGTGGGTGAAACAGAGCAGGGCCAGCAGCAGAGAGCGGTGGTACCGTGCTGCCGGGCGTGGATCCTGGCCCTCCTGCTTCCTCACGCCTGTTCTACCCACAGGCCCCGCAGGAGCTCCTGCACCCGAGTGAAGAATTGCACCAGCTTCTGGATAGGAAGTGGGCAGGAGGTAGACCCATCCGCCAGAGCTGGTGTTGGGGCTGGCTTCTGCCAGGGCCTTGAGGTGGTGAGGAAGTGGCTCCCCGCCTGTGCTGTCGGGCTACCCCCGGATGCCGAGCGCGCTCCCATCTGGACCAGGATCCAGTCGTAGTAGTGCTGGGTGGAGGCGTAGACGCCGGGCCGCCTTGCTCTTGCGCAGCCTGTGCCCCAGCTGGTCACTCCCACGAGCCAGAAGTACTGGGCGCTCTTGTCCTGGCAGCTGAGGGGACCACCGCTGTCACCCTGCGGGGAAGGAGAGAGCATGAAGGCGGTGTTGGGTGGCCACTGTCAGCACTCCTGCTGGCTCCTTCCCAGAGGCCAGAGCTCCCTGCCTTGCCCGCGAGGGGATTGGCTCTCCCTCAGCTCTACGCAGTGAGGCTGGATGCGCAGAAGACTCATCTGCCAGGACCGGGATGTGGGCCTGCAGCCTGCCAAGAGGCCTAGGTGGGCCAAGGCGGGGCACCGGGCAAGGATGTGCCCATGGGGAAGGAGAGGCGAGTCCCGGCAGCGCTGGGAAGGTGACTTGCCAGGCAAAGCCCACGCCGGGAGACTCCTGGGCTGTTGTGACAGGGCTGCCGGTGGTGCTGGGGGCCCGTTTGTCGCAGGCTCCTACCTGGCAGCTGTCGATGCCGCCCTCGGGGTAGCCAGCACACAGGTTGTCGCTGTGGATGCGGCCTCGGTACCACTTGGTGCTGTTACACTGCTGGAGGTCGATGAGGTGGACCTTGGCCTCCTGCAGCATTGTGTTGTCCATGGGTCTTGCAGCTGTGAGCAAAGAACGCAGCAGCTCGTTGCCGGTTCTCCTCCCTGGTCTGGGGCGAGCCCCTTGCCTGCGGCTTGGCTTGGCCTCCGCAAGGCATTGTAGCGGTGTTTGCTTTCTGTCTGGCTTTGGCTAATGGGTCAGGCCCACCTCCTCTCTCTAGGCACACGTCCCCGCGCAACCTGACCGTGGGGACATTTCTCCCCTGCTGCCTGAAAGCCCAGCCTGCCTCCCCAGTGTGCCACGCTTGCCCTCAGGACACAAGGAGTGCTCGGGAACTCACATCTGGCACTTCTGGCGCCCCAGCCGCTGATGTAGCAGTTGGTCAGCTCTGACACTCTCAGCGAGGCATCAGGCACGCAGGCAAGCTGGACGTAGTCATTGCACTGGACAGGCCGGTCCAGTTCCATAAGCGCAATGTCGTTCTTTACTGTGACGTTGTTGTAGTGCTCGTGAACAATCACCTGCAGGATACCGCGCACTTGGGCCTCGGGGCCCAGCTGAGACAACTGCGTGGCACCGATGACCACGTGCCACGTGGCGACGGTCCTGGAAGGCAGACAGAGCCATCGCTCAGAGCCAGCGGAACCACGTGCTGTCACAGCCCAGCCGTTGCCTGCCACCCGCTCTTGACAAGGCAGAGAGGAAAGCGGTGCTACGGAGGGTGCGACCGCCCTAGCACGCCTTGGGCACAAGGAACGTGGAGCTGGAGGCTGCTGGGAAGCAGTGGTGCGAGCCCAGCTTTCTCCTGAGCAGTCTCTCTCAGCTGGGCTGGGGAGAGTCTAGCCAGTGGGCGTCCAGCAGGCGAATGGGACGGGATGGGATGGGATGGGATGGGATGGGATGGGATGGGATGGGATGGGATGGCATGGGATGGGATGGGATGGGATGAGATGGGATGGGATGGCATGGCATGGCATGGCATGGCATGGCATGGCATGGCATGGCATGGCATGGGATGGGATGGGGGTAGGCCGTGGTGCTGTGGGCAGGGCAGCTGGGAGTGTTGTGTGCTCCTCCTTACCAGACGTTTTCGAAGCAGTGGGCTGCCGTGAGGACCCACTGTGGGTGGATCAGGGACCCTCCGCAGATATGCCTTGTGCTGCCCCCGTACCAGGGAGTCTGGATGCTGACAATCCAGGGCCAGGCTCCCTTCTGGGCATCTGTGCCACCCACAATACGCGACGTGGCAGAGTTCCAGGCCATGGGCCGGTGCCCACAGGTCCTGCAAGCAGAAGATCATTACTGTCCTGCTCGGTGGCTTGCTGCCATTCAGGCTGAAGGTCAGCCGTCCTCCCTCCCCGCAAGGTGCTATATGGACAGCAGGGCAAGGGAACCCCATGGGGCGTGCGTCTGTCCACCCCTGTTTGGGCTTTAGCCCCTTAGACCAGCGGTGCCAGCAGCCTGGGTGCTGGCAAAGACCTGAGGCGCCCACAGGGGGTTCGGGAAGCCGTGGCGTGGCCACGGGGGTCAAGCGGGCACCCTCCAGTGACTCCCATAAGGCTTGCCCGTGCTCCCTCCCTCCAGGAGCCACGGGCCGCTTACCAGCAGCTATCCCATGTGCCCTGCACAAGCCGGTACAAGGACAGCAGAACGAGGAAGAAGAGCAGCTTCATGGCTGCCAGCAGGTACAGCAGAAGCCAGCGGCAGCTGCAAGAACCAAGCAGGGCTTGTTACCCGCAGCGCAGCAGCTGACAGAGTGCCTGCAGTACTCCCGTTGCCTGGGGTGGCCTTGGCCACGGGGCTGATGTCATAGAGCTGCTGGTTCCAGGGGCTGGGCACAGCCCATGGGGCAAGCTGGGGCGGGGGGAAGGGAGGGGGGCGACGCAGCATGGGGGGTTCCAGGCTGAAGGGGAGGCAGAAGTGGGGCTCGGACACCCCCGGGGATACCCATAAAGAGGAATTTTCTACGTGACTGCGGCTGCATTTTGGCTGTATAAAGGTGGCAAGTTCAAAACTGCTAACTGGCTACACACACTGTTTACACTGGTTGTCTACCTTTGTCTAAAAGTTCTCTGCACACCTTCTGTGTTGAGCACTTAGTATGGATAGTTCATGACATGTTCACCTACTTCCAAATACCTTCCCACAACTCCTTTTTTGTTTAAGGCAGTCTGTAGCTCTCTCTTCAAGGCCACTCTCCCACTGTCCCACCACTGTCACATGCATATGTAAAAGAGTCTTAGATAACTCAGTACGTCCCGCAGCAAAACTCATAGTCCATCGTGGCTGCAGTCGGATCGCTTTACTTCTGTTACTAGGATTAGGCTCTCCTCCTGGTTCACACAGGCTCGCTTTTTTTTCTGGATCCACGGCTTTATCCACTTGGTTCCCGTATCTGTAATGACACAGGCAGATCTCATTCCCTCCCCAAGTTAGTACCGATAATTTCATTTTTTACTAACACCTAACATTAACTTTTTCCCCTTTTTTCTTTTTTCTTTTATTTTTTCCTTTTTTTCTTTTCAAACCTCCGTTCAAACCTACTGCATTTGTCACCAGTGGAGGTACCAAACTGTTGTGTGGCAGACATAAATAGTCGAAAACATCCAGAGCTTTGTTCAATCGATCAGCTGGAGTGATCCCCTTCTCTCCCCCCCTTTTTGTTTGTGAAGGAAAAACGCTTGAGAGTTTGATTCATATGTTCCACTATGGCCGGGCCTGCAGGCAAATGTGGTGTCCCTGTAACACAGGTAATGTCCCACAATTGTAAAAAGGTTTGTTCTGTATGTCCTAAGCTGTTGTCCCTTTTTATTTTACAAGGTACATGGTGTTGGACATGTTTACTAGCTTCCCCCGTTTGTGTAGTAGCCCATATTGACAGAAAAAAAGTATCTTTTTTTTTCCTCCCAAGACTTCTAGTGAGCCTGTGCCAGGAGGTTTCTCCCCAGGGGCAAGGCCACTGGTGAACTGCTCTCAGTCCGGGCAGGACTGTGCAATCCCTTTAGCCTCAGTCAACAAAGAAGTGGTATTGTCGTCAAAGCACCTTAGCAGATTGATAAAAGAATTCATGCAACTTCCAAGCTTGTGCAAAGTGGTCTGCTGAGGGAGCAGCCCCTGCTGCTGCTACCAGCCTGCGTGCTCTCTGGTTTGTCTGCTAGACCTTGAGTTAGTCAGTTAGCTCAGTGTGGCTTCGAATGCTGAGTAATCTAAGCTAGTTAATATCTCCAAACAACTTTTGAACATCCAAATATTTTCACACTGGCTTCCTTTGAATTTTCTCTGGAGCAATCTGTAACCCCTTGCTTTTCAAATGCACTGGCAACTCATGAATCAAACTTTCAACGCCCAAGTTTTTCCCTGCAACCAATGCATCAACAATGTAATGATAAAAAGGTTAGACCGGGATGCAGTCTTCGTGCTGGAGGAAGTGCCCAGGCTACATAAGCCTGGCACATAGTTGGTGAATTTTTTATGCCCTGTGGAAGCACTACCCAATAATGCCTTTTAAAAAAGCCCAGTCTTCTAAATTCTTTTGCATGTTCCACAAACTTGTGGAAGGCTTCCTATGTCCCTTGGTTGCTCCTGTATTAAACCTTAGAGGTGGGCGGGCAGTTTTTTCTCGAGCTATTCATCAGCCCAAACGGGGATTTCTGTTTCCCAGGTTAATTTCAAAACCTGAGCTTCCCACTCTCAATGCTCTCTAGCAAAAATACTTTTCCTCTCAGTAACCAGCCTTGCTCTCAGTCATCTAAGCGCATCTCTGACCCTGCATCCCATACACGAACGCTGCAAACCGATCCATCAGGCAAATAACGTTGCAAGACGCGAATTGTCACATCCCCGCCATACGGATGGGTGGATGGGGCGCGGGGGGGGCGGGGGGGGAGGTCGCTTCTCCGACTTCTGCGGCCGTTCTGAGGCACCCGAAGCCGCGCCGCCGCTTCTGCCCCTCCCCCGTCGCGAACCACAGCGCGACCACGCCGGGGAGCGCTAGGGCCCAAGTCAGCACCAGGGCCAGACCGCGGTCTCTGCCTTCCGGCCGATTCCCACCGTCCCGCTATTAACTCCTTCCACCACGCGCTCGTCCCCACATAAACATCGCTGCGCAGACATGGCATAAATCCATTATCTATGGTCTGTGTGTCTTTTGCTGTACTGCACACCGGGTAACGACGTGTTTTGGTTTGACCCTGGGTGGAGGTTAGACGCCCTGCCAAGTCGCTGTACCAGTCCCCTTTCCCGCTGGACAGTATAGTAAATATATATTGAGACTGATTCAATTCTACATAGCAATATTGTGTAGAATGATCTCTAATAGAAGTATAATAGAAAGTATTTGCATATTTTTGGTTTTCACGGAGTATGGCTGCAACCTTTTCTCCTCTTTTGTTAAGTAGCTACAAAATTTAACCCAATGAGTGGAAGAACCTTGAAGATGAAGAAAGCAAAGACAGGAAAGTGATCAAGAATGCACCAACAACCAGTTAAGAGACAGAGTAGATCTTTCTTTTATCGAAAAGGAATTCCTAACTGCATTTTGTAGGAATGTTTTTTTTGATTATGGAGGAAACTGTAAAGAGTCTGTACTGAAGGAAAAGGGAAAATGTTCATCGAGAGGATAACTAGGTTTTCAGAAGTCTGCCTATTCTTATAAATTGTAATGATTATATCTAGTTAATCTGTATAAATATTAGAAATTTTGCTTGAAACAGTGCAGACTTTAGGAGGAGTGATCCGGTGTGCTCAGTGCTACAATAAAGAGTACCAAGGCTACTGAGGTTGATTTTGGCTTTTCGATCCTTCAAGAGGCTTAGGAGTTGAGATAAGGACAGGAAGAGATCATTCTGCAATCACTGAAATGGGCAAAACAGACTCAACACAGAACAAAGGAAAGAAAACTAATTTATTGTACTACACCACACACCCAGTGACACCAGAGTCAGATGAGAAGTGCAAGCAGGTCTTCAAGCAGCTCCCCCTACCTCTCCCTTCTTAGCAGACTTTAGTCATGATTTTGCTCCCTTTTTCCCCCCTCGCTGTGGCACAGGGTGGGGGCAGGGAAGGGGGAAACGGGGGTTTCAGTCAGTTCCTCAAGAGTTGTTTTGTTTCTTAGCCAGGGGGCAGGGGGCATTCCTCCCACTCTTCCTCTGCTCCAGCGTGGGGTCCCACCCATGGGCTGTAGGTGGGATTACTGTGCCCCGACATTATCCATGGATTGCAGGGGGACAGGCTTTTTCACCACGGTCTTCTCCACAGGCTGCAGGGGAATCTCTCTCCCTGACACCTAAAGTGCCTCATCCCCTGCCTGCCCCACTTTTTTCCATGGCCTTGGTGCCTGCCCAGTTTCTTACATCTTCTCACTCCCATCTCTGGTGGCAAAAAGCAGCTGCGAGAGGTTTTTTTCTTCTTCTTTGATGTGATTCCCAGAGGCACTGTGACCGTCACTGATGGACTCGGCCTTGGTCAGCAATGACTCTGGCTTTGTGCCTGAGTGTTTACTCCCTCAGGCCTGCAGAGAGCTTCTAGCTGCCTGCTTCTGGCAGAAGCCACCCCTGCAGCCCTCCCTTCTCCACCAGAACCCAGCCATGCAAAACTTCAACAAGACATCCTTTTGGGACAACAGGTTGTGACACCCCATATGGGACTGGGTTGACAGCATTGCCCAGATTGCCGTACCTGATTCGAGACACGGACTGACTGAGCTCCAGCGCACTCTGACCTGTTGATTGCGGATTCCTTCTGCCCATCCCCTGCATTAGTGCAATGCTATTTGAAACAGGTATTCAAGAGGAAAAGCAGGACTTCTAAAGCAGCAGGGATGCCTCTGACTAGGGATAAATGAAACCAGTATTGTAAGAAATGGTGGCCAGGATATCAATTGGATAATGGTGAAAAATGGCCTGAAAATTGGACCATGACATATCATACTGTATTTCAATTCATGTTCTGTCAAATAAATAAGAAACACAGGAACAATAAGGTTGGAAAAGATCTCCACAATCATCTAGTCCAACTGTCCCCCTACCACCTATATCCCTAACTAAGCCACATCTCTAAGTACCCCATCCAGTCTTTCCTTGAACACCCTGAGGGATGGTGACTCCACCACCTCCCTGAGCAAGCCCTTCCAATGCCTAACCACTCTTTCTGAGAAGAAATGTCTCCTCATTTCTAACCTGAACCTCCCTTGGTGCAACTTGCAGCCATTCCCTCTTGTCCCATTGCTCCTTATCTGCTAACAGAGGCTGACCCACAGCTCACCACAACCTCCTTTCAGGTAGGAGGATGGGCTCCAGTACCAACCCCTGGGGAATACCACTTGTGAGCTGTCACCTGTTGGATTTAACTCCGTTCACCACCACTGTTGGGGCCCGGCCACCCAGACAGTTTTTAGCCCAGCGAAGAGTATATCTATCCAAGCCCTGATCTGCCAGCTTCTCCAGAAGAGTACCATGGGAGACTCTGTCAAAGGCGCTGCTGAAGTCGAGTGAGATTACATTGACAGCCCTTCCCTCATTCACCACCTGGGTCACTTGGTCATAGAAGGAGATGAGGTTTGCCAGGCAGGACTTGCCCTCCATGACCGCATGAAATGAGATGAGACAGCATATGCGGATTTGTTCTTTGCATTGAATAGTGGTTTGAAGATTAGAAAGCGATATGGTGTGTTGGATTTGGAATACCAGGAGGGACTATATTCTTTAACTGAGGAAATGAAAGAAAAGGAGCATTTGTGCTGTGAGAGTTCTAAGATGAAAAAAGAGCCTGTTTGTTGTGCTGACTGTAAGACGAGAAAAAACAGGTCAGGAGACACAGAGGAAGGAAGATGGTTAGCTATTGATAGCCCCCCTGAAACTGTTAGAGTCTGATTGCACAAGTCAGGGGGAAAAGGAATTTACTGGCCCTGTTTCTGGAAGAACTAGGAGGCAGAGACAGAAAGCTGTACTGCAGGCCCCTTTGAGACTGGCTGTGGGACCCAACAGAGAACCAGTATATGTTCGCATACCATTCACAATTTCTGACTTACTGCACTGGAAACAATAAGTCAGGCCTTACCGGGATAATCTGGATGGGGTGTAAAGCACTGCTAAGACTGTTATGATAACTCATGATCCTAATTGGAGAGACATACAAACCCACTTGTAATATTTGTTTACCTATGAGGAAAGGAAGGTAGCTTTGGGAAAAGCTCAGGAAGGATTGTACCAGAAGCACGGAGGAGGAGTGCCTAGTACTGACATTTATCTCCTGAGGGAAGATCCCAGTTGGGATCCTGACGCAGATAAAGTGTCATTGTAGAGATGGACACAACACACCATTCAGTGATCAGTGTGTTTTAGAATGCTCCAGCTCCTTTACTTCAACTGCACAGACTCTTTATAGTATTAACGAAACAGCACATAAGAATGCTATAGGCTAAAGGCTTGTTTTACACTTTTTCCATTGGTCATCTTTTTCTGCCTTCTACTTGGCTCCAGGCAGTCTGCACCCAGTCTTCATTGTCACCCTGTTCTGTGAACTCATTACAAAGTGAGTGATTTCTCTATCTCAAGGGAATGCAGGAATGTTGTCAAGGTCAATTTCTTCATCCATCAGGGCTGGGTTACTAGCACATCTGCTGCTGCCTTCCCCGACAATAACGGATTATGGGGACATAAAGAATACCAAGATCTAATTCTGTGTGGAATCCAGAAGGGGGTAGAAAAGCCCAAATCTGTATCTCAACTGGATGAAATAAGGCAGGGAGCCAAAGAAAACCCGTTTGCTTGGAGCATGGACCTCTTGGAGTGTGTCCAGAGGAGGGCCACAAAAATCATCAAAGGGCTGGAGCACCTCTCCTGTGAAGACAGGCTAAGAGAGTTGGGCTTGTTCAACCCGGAAAAGAGAAGGTGCCAGGAGGATCTTTTACAGTGACCTTCCAATACCTGAAAGGTTCATATAGGAAAGCTGAGAAAGAACTGTTCACGAGGCAGTAAGATGAGGGGTAATCCTTTTAAATTAGAAAAGGGTAGATTCAGTTTGAATATTAGGAAAAAAAATGTTCAGTATGAGGGTGGTGGATCACTGGCACAGGTGTCCCAGAGAGGTAGTGGAGGCCCCATCCCTAGAGATATTCAAGGTCAGGCTTGATGGGTCTCTGAGCAACCTGATCTACTGAAGATGTCCCTGCTTACTGAAGGGGGGTTGGACTAGATGACCTTTAAAGGTCTCTTCCAACCTAATGCATTCTATGATTCTATGATTCTAAGTTCACCTTCCATTCCCTTTATACCCCAAATACATTGTCGCTCACCAGCAAATGAAACTATGAATTGTCAGCAGTGTTGGCATGTTATAGATTAGCTATGCCATATGCTGCTTTAATAAAACAATACACACAGCTTTGGGAATCAAATCTCAGACTTAATAAAATGTGTGTTTAAACCACAGATTTTATTTAATTTGCTGGTTATTATTCCCTTACTTCTGAGAAAGAGAGTGGCATTTTTATAGTTTTATTTGTATGCAAAAGCCTGTGACTGAGGAAGAAAGTTATTAATCCATGTTTATATACAACATGCTACAAAGTTATTCTTCCTTTAGGAAACTAAGTGCTATTGGATTTTTCCATTTAGGGTTTATGCTATAATGTGTCCTCTTCACACGAGGTAAGTAATCAAATTCTTCTTATGTAGAGTTGTTTGCCTGCTGGGAGAATTTAAGCATTTCCTTCTGTTACACCTCTGGACATGTTGTTGGTGAAGTCTAGCTGAAGATCCCAAGAAAACCTATTCACCAGGCTGCACAACCTAAAGTTTTACACTATAACAGCAAAATTACATTAACCCCAGCGTTCTCACTCAGATTACCTATCCTTCCCATAGCCATGTGCTTGCAACTTTAACATTGCTTGGAGTTACCCAGTTTACACCTCCAAGAAGTCATTAGGTGCTTACTGAAAAGGCAAGCTTTTCCAGAATTCACTTTGAAAATACGTGCTTCCTCTCCTCTCTGTTAGGTGATCCCATTTCTAGCAGCTTCCTGGAATTTAGATGTTAGCATTTTTCTGAAGGTCAGCATATTTCTGTGGCACATAGTGTGTTACTGAGTGCAACAACTGTCATTTGCTTTTCCCAGGGGTACCGGAGTTGAACTTAAGAAACTCACTACCAACAAAACCCTCACAAGGAAAAAAATGAGACTGTGCTAGCATTCAGATTGTGCTACAATCCCATGACTCCCCAGACCACAGACAGTACCTAATTGGTGCCTAAATAGCATAATGCATGCACAAGAGGTACAGAGTAGGAGAAGACATACACCTGTAAATTGCCCAGTGAATTTTTGGCATGTTCACTTCTAGAAAGAACTAACATATTTTTTTAATTTTCAAGCTGCAGAGGCTGAATGTGCCTATTATAAAGTGATGCAGAAAGCCTACTGAGCAGTCAGGAGTTGGTTCCACTTCCTTAACTGCAGTAGTTGTCCTTTTTCTTGACACTTCAGTGAAATTCCTGTAACACATACTTTTCTCTCTTCATAAAAATGCCATCTTATAGAATAAGAAAACAAAGTAAAAACCCCCAAAACACACAAAAAAAGTATCTGTAAAGCTCAATAGCACAGGAATTTTTTAAGTCTGGTGAGCTGTATCCACAAAATAATACTAAACCCATAATTAAATTATTAGTCTGATATTTAGGATACTCACATTTGTTAGTTTCCAAAAAATACTCTCTATTTGGTATTTTTTTTGTTGTTGTTTTTCTGGTAGTAAAATTACACTTCTTCAGTGCCAGCGAAGGGTATTATAAAGGTCCATGTACTGGAGATGATTAGAGGCTAAAGATACAACACTGATGGGAATTATAAGACACATCATTGTTAAGTGGTCTGAACTACTGATCTTCCTAGCATATAAATTCCAGTAACAATTATAAGGAGGATGCCACCATAAACATGCACAACTGTACTGTACTTGTGTTTGCATACCTTAAAGGAAGCAAAAGAAGTTTTAAATTAAAAAAAATTATGATAACGTATGAAAATCTGTATGAGTTAACAGAACTCCACAAAACCCACACAGAGGTTGTCCAGTTTTCAAATTTCACACGTTTCTTTCAGTTAATCATGAGAAAGACAGTGGGAGAGCCATGTTGAAAAAAGAATGGTGAAGAGTACAGGAATGGCCTAAATTATTGCATATTAGCCTACTGTCAGCTAAACTACTGTAAACTATTTTTAGTACATTAAAAATAATTTGAAATGCATATCTTTACCCTTCCATTTTTTCTAGAAACAGTGTATAAACTCCCCCAAAATACACTGACAGGACACATCCATCAGTTAATATAAGCATATGACATGGAATGTATTCATTGTACTGTGTTCCGTTAGGTCAAAGGATTCATAAAGAGCTCTGCACTCTGGTACTGATAATTTCATGGGTAAGAAATAATATATTTACAAGCTCCAAATACTGCAGATGAAAAATAAACTAGCTCAAGAGTAAAACTCTAAAAAGTCTCCTTCCCTGCTCACTGTGCCTTCAGGGCAAGTCCTTGTTACCAGAATCATTTCCACCTAACTGTATAATTTTCTGGATTGCAACAGACACTGCCTAGTTGGGAACCTCCTTCCATCATCTCCCAGACACAGACAGCTGTTCTTTGAACTTCAGTGGCCATCTTTTGTCTTCTCCATCATTTACAGATGGTGGCACAACTACCTTCCTCAAATTTCTCTCCTTTGAAGAGGCTTAATGAAAGGACCACCCTTTCTTGTAACACATGGTTAATCAGACCTCCTCTTCCTAAAGTAGAACAGCAGTAACTGAGAACAGACAAGAAAACAGATCCTGTTTGTCACAGGCTGGTATCTGAATACAAAACTGGCCTTGAGATCATACATCTCTCAAAGCTGACTTACCATGTCAGGCATCAAGGAGCACTGCAGGATGCATATGGTGATGTCTTTCAGGCTGTGGGTAAGAGTCAAAGTCTAAAAAATTAGCTGTGTCATACACATTTTTAAGAGAATAAAAAAAAAGAAGGAGCCAAAACCATATCTTCATGAAATGAACTTATATTTGTGAGCAGAAAACAGTTTACTTACTGTGTGTCAGAAATGGTATGTGTGTTGGAGTCATCAAAAATATAAGGACTAGCCTCTTAATGAATTAGTTTCGTTCAGTGTTTTACTTTTGCTTTTTTCCAAAGAAAAGGGAATAAAATACATAAATATAAACATACTATGTCTTGTTAATGAATAAGTGAAATAATATACTTCATGCAATTGTGAATAAAGCCTGTCATGGAACCAGTGAGAAAGATCATGGCGTGTATTTTAAAAGTACCATGTAATGTAAAGCTGAAGCCAATATAACTGCATGCAATGAAATAGCAAAGATAATGCAACACTGAAAACATGGGAACTAATCTTAATGATTTCACAGCCAAGACACACAGGACAGAAAAAGGATCCTACCCTAAAACTACAGAAAGAGTTGCTAGATAATTATATTATTCTGTAAATAAAATTTCATCTCCAATTCAGTCCAAACTTCTCCATTGTGGATTATTAGCATGAGACTGACACAAAAAGCATGTAGATTTATGTAATCTACTCCTATGATATAACAAACCGGATTTACTGCTAGAAGAAGCTTTCAGGTGCAAAGGTCTAAATTCTGCAGTAATACTTCCAAACAGCTAGAAGAAAAAAAAAACCAAAAAACCAAACCAAGTCAAGCAGATAAGGCACACAGAGACTCAAGCTAGCTGGAGTTCAGCCAGTGATCAAAACACACTGTTGTTCAGTAGCATGTCATTCTGCTATTTTTATTTCTGTATATACATAAATATTAATTACTTGAACTGTGCTCATAGGTGGAAACTTTCTTAATGAAAAGTCCTACATGTCTGCTTTTTCCTACTGGCATTCCGCATTTCTCTTTCAACAAACATCTGAATTGAGCAGCCTAAGAGTTTTAAACAACTAAAAGGGAATTCCACGTTCTTCCCACATTTCTGTCATGAAAGAAAAAATTATCACTCCTATTCTTGAATATTTCTCAAGTTATAATATTAATCAAGCCATTCTGCATCCTTCCTTCTTTTAAAAATCACTGCTGTCCTGCAGGAAATCATAGTCTGACCAAAGTATTGAAACTTGTTTCCAAACTTTCAACAACAAACACACACATACAGACAAACCTAACACAGGCCTGACTCACAGTGGTCTGAGGACCAGCTCTTCTGTGCCACCTAGGGACTTGCTCAGCATGGAAATTTCCAAAATTTCTTGAAACTTGGATCATTTCTTTCAACCTCTGATTCTTAATTCCTGTTTGTGGACATCAAATCCTTTCTCACCTTGACCCTCAGTCAAGACTCTGAAGATGCTCCTTGGCTTCTGGTCACACTGCCATTTTTCGTTTTTTGGAGAAAAACCTGATCTATACGGAATTGTCCAAGCTAGGGTTGTCCTGGTTGCAGGAAGGGGTTAACATGATGGGCTCGGGATAGGTGACTCAAATTAGCCAATAGGATCATTCGGGTTAACATGATGGGCTCGGGATAGGTGAACTCAAATTAGCCAATAGGATCATTCCATGCCAGTTACGTCATGCTGAGTATAAAAGCAGGGGGCGTTTTGAATTTTGGCGCGCGGTTCGGGACGCGGGCAGCTGCGGCAGGGCTCGCTCCTCTCGACTCAGGTCTGTGCGCTCGCGGCCGGGCTCGACGCGGCTTGGCGCGGGGCTTTTGTAGCGGCTACGAGTCGGCGCGCGGTCCGGTCCGGGAGGCGCGCGCGATCTGAGCTGTTCATCCCGGCAAAGGTTGTGTTGTTTATTGTTATCCTTGTTATATTTTAGTAAAATTACCCTTATCCCAACCTGTGGGGTTTTTTTTCTTTTCTCCGGAGGAGGGCTGAACACGTGGTCCCCAGCTTGTTTTTGCTGTGAAACCACAACAAGGGTCCTGATAGATACTAGGAGCAGAGAGATATTGTAGATATCAGATTAAAAAGTACCACTTTGTTGGAGGAATAGAAGTTGACAAGGAGTGGTGAAAATAGGTCAGTTAGCTTGTAAATTGTATTAGTAGGTAGAGGTGATGTTCAGCAGGATCACATTCTTTTTCACACTGATCCCTTCCACTGGTTCCTGCAGCATTTCAGTCCCAGATTCAACTGTACAGGGCCCACAGTGACACTGACCTGCTGATGAACCACGAAAAGCCTGGGACAACAGAGGCCTCTTTATTCCTCTACCAAAAACCCAAGGAGTGCCAGAGCACTCGATGGTATTACAGATAACTTGTGGGTACATGTTGTTTTCAGCCATTTCATCCTCCTCTTTTGTGTACATGGCTTGACCAGGTGACCGACACATTTCTCCGGCATTGTGTAGAAGCAAGGAGAAGACAGAGAAGATGTGGTGCCTTTAGGCTGATACTCCGCATTGTAGATGGATGTGAGATACAACTACCAGCCTCTTGAAATACATTCATGGGATTAAGAAAATAATGGATATGATGTGACAGCATTTCTGTCAAGAGAGTTGCTAAAAAGACCAAGGCTTTGCCACATGAGTACGCAGTGATTGCTGCTGGAGGCTCCAGGAATTATAAGCAAGATGGAGATTTATCAGAGTCTGTTAGCCACTTGCATTCAACATGTGGAAATTTTGCTCAGAGAGAAAGCAAAGTTATTCTTGAAACTTGGTTAATGGGCTGGTATAAATGATAATATTTTACCATTCCAGGAAGGTCAGTCATTTTAGAACACAGATATTGTTTCTTCTGCTAAAGAGTCTCAAAACTGAAGTTAAAGAAAATGTTGCACTGCAATAAGAATTTTTTTCTGTCCATTTTCAGACATTTGCTGGCATTGAATCTAAGCAAGGTTTTTTGCATGAAGTAAGACTCAGGTTCAAAATTTTGTAGAATTCTTACAATTTTTAAATTTGTGTTTCCAGTGAACATCTACTTTAGATAAAGACTATGGAAATCTAAGAGTGGGCAACATTAGAATACTTAAACCTCAATTATTTTCTTGCAGGTTATGATTTTGTGTTCTTTTCCTGGTTTGCTGCACACTAAGCAACAAACCCATTGCTTTCAGTTCAATTTCATTAAAACTAGTAACAAGAACCAAACACAGTTGCCTTTTCCTGTTAGACTGTAAAACACAACCCCAGCTTTCTGCTGAACCATTTATTTGTTCCTGACCCTAAGAGCGATACACAGCAAGGAGATTTATAACTGTTGCATACCATGATCCTTAAGAAGGTGAGTACTCTCTTACTTGAGATATTCACTGTCCATCATGCTGCTGATGGGGCAATTTATAGGGGGAGGCGAGGCGAGGGAAGGGGAGAGGAGGCGAGGGGAGGGAAGAAGAGAAGGGAAGGGGAAGTGAAGAGAAGAGGCTGGCTCAAGGCAGTCCCTGGCTGACCTGTCTAAGTGTGTCAGCACAGGCACTTCTGTGAAGGAAAAGGTGAGATGGGATCAGGCTACTTATGCTGGTTTTAATCACTGGTGCATTTCCCTATGGAGAACATGGCATTCCAGAGGAAAACAGGGAACTTCATGTTTTGTAACCAGCACACCTGACTGTGAGCATCCATTATTTGTAACCAGGCCTCTTTAAGGGGTAGCAGGTTTGATAGTAAAGTTCAAGGGTACTGAAAATGTGATATTTCCTTCATGCTGCAATTTTCACATTTAACATTTTTCTTTCCTCCCAAATAGGCGTATAAAGGCAGAATGATGACATTTATGTGAAAGGCATTATGAAACAGTTCATTCAAAAATTACTGGAATGAATTAATCAAAAGACTCATAACCCACCAAAACTTATAGGACTTCAAAGTTACAACTGGTTTTCTATTTTTCTTGAAAGAAAGTCATTGCAGTATTCTAATCGTTACATCACTAAGCAGCACCTTACTGAAATCAACATATTCCTGTTAAAAATTTGAGGAAGATTTTTTTATATAGAAGTATTGTCATATTCTTTTTAAGCAGGAGACCAGATTAATTCTTGAATTTTGAAAATCTTGTACAATACCTTGCTCAATACCTGAAACTTCCAGGTTCCTTATTCTCATTCCCTTTCCGTTCTGCTTTAGACTAGACAGAACAAAGGTATTTTCTTTGTGGTTTCTCAGCAAGCAACAACTGTCTCCTTAATTTAAAGTTTCTGGGACACAACCACTTTTATGAGCTCTCTTAGTGTCAAAAGAGTAAAATAAATCTAAAGTGATTTAACAAAGCAAATAAAGAAAAACCCCAAGAAAAATTATGGCATCTTTCAAGATCATCTGTTCCCCAAAGTACAGGACAAAATGACAGTCTGCATAACACTATACATTAGCTGCAAAAGAACAGAAGAAAACCTGACAGTCAACATGTATTAGAGGTTGGAGGCAAAGAATCGTTTGTCCCTAGGGACTTGTGTACAGAGAAGGCACTGCTGGTAATGAAGTGGTCATGAGCTGCTGGTTAGGCTCCTTTCCTGGTCTTTTCACTTGTTGCATTTGCACACCATAGTGCTTAGAGTGATCCGAGTTAATCGGTTAAGCACACACTTTGCAAAGTGGAGGTTCAGCAAACCTTTTATGCTTTATGACTACAGGCTAACAGATGGCAATTCTGAAACAAGGAAAGTGAGATCTGCCTTTGGTTATAAAACTGGGGATTGTATCAAAGATAAACTGGTGCACCTTGACTGCTAGACCCATGCTTTGGCTTGACCTAGGTTTTACACCCTCCCTGCCGCGTAAGCCCAGGCATTGCAGGGAGCAGCAGGCAGGGTAGAAGGCAGGTTCTCTGCAGACTCACTGTGCCAGTGTCAGGCCAAGGTTTGCTCTGTCTCTCTCTGGCTTTTAGCTCTGCCAGATGCATCACATGTGTGGTGGAGCACCACAACAAAGGCTTTATCAGATGCACAATGTCCAACCAGCCACTTTTAAGAACAGACTGTTCCCCAAGGCTCTCACTGTTACAAGTATTTTTGCAAAAATAACCACATTTGTTCACCCTTCTCTCCTTCAGGTTTAAACATGTAACCATCGTATTCTAATGTACTAAATCCAGCCTGCTGATTACCCTAGTAGTTTTGATGGTATTTCAGTACCCAGCTGGGTATGATATTTAATTACTGAACAATCCCTTTGATATTGTTAAGCTACTTGCAAAGTATCCAATTATAACTGGAAAAAATGGCCTGTGGACTTTTCTTTTTTCATATGTACTGCAACAGTAAATTCCACAAGGTAAATAGATTTCATTTCTGTTTGTTTTTAATAACAGTTCATTTTGTTTCTCTTTTTCATTAGATGAAGTTCTTCCCTATTCAGCAAAACATTTAAGCTTATGGGTTATTTTTAGCATGTGCTCAAGACCTATGGGTTCAGATTATGCTTCAAATCAAAGATTTATGTGAATAGGAATGGAATGCTCAAATACGAACTGATTAAGGGCCATGGCTTCTTTAACTAGATGCAAATTGTCTGAAAATCAGTCAACAGAGTACATTTCAAATTGGTGCATTTGTGGAAATCATTCTTTGAGGAAATACACATAGACACACACATGCGTATGTGCACACACATGCACACAGCCAGAGACATTTGTATTTGAGTGTACAAACACACCTAGATGAGAAAACCAGTATTATTACACATGTAAGTAGATCTGGATCTAATTACATATCTAAGAGTTTCCTATTCTTTTTCTTTACCATTCTTGTGGCTGTTTTGACAAGAAGCTTGAAGTAAAGAGCAGTCCTAGCCCTGCAAGGTGCTGTAGTAGAAGCTGGCACAGCCACACAGTTCTCTCTTTCTGTCTTTCCTTTTTCCATTGTCTGGCTAAGGAAATTGGGAAGTTTCCTTCTCCTCACACTTAACACCATCATCTTTGTTGCTGAGATTTTTTTTTATGGGCATGATCAAAACAAAATAACACCCACCTGCAATTCAATTTGCTTTTTTTTTTTCACTAATTTGTTTGCCATTCTCTCCTCTTACATCTGTTATTGGTTTATTTTCTGATGTTTAAAAAAAGTGGCTATTTCAACAGTCTCAATAACCTGGTAAAACAGGCAATATTGAAGTGAAGGATAGACTCAGGACTGAATATGAAGGAGGCAACCTTAACTGGTTTAGCCAAAGCAGTAAATTAGAACCTGTGTACTATCAGAATTTCCCTTATGGAAATCTTTTGTCCAGAGGTGTGTTACAGAAAATTTTATTGCCCATACAACAGATTCTTCTCATTTACTTGATTTTTCCAGTAAAGAAAGCATGTGTACAGTAAAGTTAAGTTATTTGTGAATCAGAAATAAAAATGACATGAAACACATTATAATGCAACAAAACATCATATTTGGATTTGGTGAGCATAGAAAAATACCCCAATATTTTTGTTTAATTTTTCAAGCCCAGCACTGAAGAGCATAGGTTTCCAAAGTATGAACAAATGACAGTGTTGGAAAAAGAAATGAGAACTGAACTAAACTGAAGCTTAGCATTTAAATACTACCTGCAATTTATGTGTAGTATTGACTGTCAGACCTTTTTAGGTATACATCACTCATAAGACTATTCATGAGAAAATTATTTTGCCATCTATTTATCGTTCTGTCTTTTTCAAAAGACTGCTTCATTTTTACTAGAGGTTGAGGTCTTGGATTTTTCTATGTTTTGGAGTTTTGAAGGCTTTATTTCTCAAATCTTAGAGCATATCATGAGTATGCCTGAAAGCTGTCTTTCTTCCTGTATTTTGAGATTAGCTACTTCCTGCAGCTTCCATGTGAACCACATCTTTCTTGGCAACTTTCATTCTTCTCTCATTTCTGTCATATTTCAGTTAAAAGGCAGGAAACGGCTGACCTGCATGGCACAGCCTCATCTGCTTTTCCCTGGGGTCAAACAGAGAAGTGACATATCTGTCAGTACAAACTTCCACATTTAAACAGAAAAGGAGATAAATAAAACAATGTTAGAAGGGACTTTCTGAGTACCTCAAACTTTGGTGACCAGACTTAATGGTGATCCATAGGGTAGTTCTGCCTGCTTTGAAGAATTAAATAGAGCAGCTACAGACAGTGAGATGAGTAAGAGCTGGGCTGCTTCCTGGAGACACGGCCAATTACGTGGAAAGAACCATCATAAAAGATCACTAATGATTCAGCCTGAGATTTTCTGTGACTTCACAGAGTTAGGCTGGCAGCATATTTTGAACATCTATTTTGAGCGATCTTTCTCACAGCACTCAAAACAAATCCAGAGAGAGCCTAACATTTATTTTGCAGGTGGAACTAAAGCAGTGGTAATATTATGTTAATCACTGTCAGGGTTAAAATAACACTGTCATCATAAATATATTTGAAGGCTGCAGAAACAAGCACAAAAACTGCTGTCATGGAACGGTAAGAACTAATATTCTGTGAGAGATTTCTGTCCACTTATTTTTGCTTATACAGAGAGAAGGCAATCTACCTATTCTGGGCATAGGCAATGTCCCTCTTCAGTCACAGAGCATTTGAAAGTCTTACTAGGAAGTCCGGAAATTTTCACAATCTTCTTAAGATTTCCTCATTGTTTGTTATCCTACTGTGCTCTTTCCCAAGGCGTAATACAGATTCAACAAACATTTCATGGATCATGTTAACCACTGGAAAGAACTGAAAAATATTTAAATCCAAATAACTTCCCAGTAAATTACTTTAAAATGGCTAGTTCCACATGACTTCTGGCTTTGTAGCTGCAGCTTTTCCCATTAAGCCAAAGGAAATTTTAATACCAGAGTGAGCTGCTTGGACTCATGCCTAATTTCTTTATGGAGTTCACACATAGCTCAAATAATTAAAAAACACATTAAAGACAACCTTTAAATTTTTTTTAATATTAGTTTTTAACTGTTACCAAAAAATCAAGAAGTTGGGAAATTTAAATCATATTCTTAATCTTTTGTGGAAGTATTAATGGATCTTTAACCTATACTGTATAAAAGCTCTGCCAGTGGCACATGAGTAAACCTAGTGGTGGTTTAATATTCTTTTACAGTATGTGAGACTGGATATCCAGGTGAAGGGATTAAAGAAAAGACAATTAACACAGCAGAAAATGAGTGGTATTATGAAAGTATTTCTGAAGGAACATTATGTTCTTCTGCTAGACCTCTTCATAGATATCTGTATTTTGTGTCTTGTGAATTTAATCAAAATCTTGGAATAAGAAAATGCTGAAACTTACAGGCTGGCATATATTAAAGACAATTTTTCTCTGGAATGAGACTTACACTCCTGCAGACTCTCTTTTCAGCCCCCAAAGTTACGAAACCTTTTGAAATCCAAATCAGAATATGTATGGGCTTGAATGATACACCATATATATACATACAAACACACACACACACACACACACACACACACACACGTCTCTCTATCTATCTATCTATCTATCTATCTATCTATCTATCTGATGCAATTTTTTTTTGCAGGTCACTACCTGCTTCGACCTGCACCAATTTAAAGAGGTTTTAGATCCCAAAGGAAAAAAAGAAATGCACAAAAAGCCACCCAAGGCTGCATTTTCATGCACTGGTGATCACTTTGCAGTTTTGCTTAAAATACTGTGCATGCATGTCATAACAGGCAATTTCAAAACATGCACAGGTTTTTTGTTGCTGTAGATCACTAAAACTGTCTGCATGACATCAGGGAATAAAGTAATGTTGATGGTGTCTGTGAGAAAGAAAGGTCTGAAAGTAATCACAAAATTCTTGACAAAGACAAGTATTTTTAAATCTTGTGCAGTGATCCAGTTTTCATGGAGTGAGAACTCCTTTAGCAGAACTACAGACGTGGCACTTTTTAAAGTATTCATTCCCATCAGCCTGTCAAAGTACAATAAATTTTTCAGTTATGAATTTTTCACACAATCACTTTTCTTCCTCGTGCCTGTAACTTTCCTGAGATCACCTGAATATTCCCTTCTTTGTTCAGATTCCTTGTCTTTCTCAAAAGTCCACTTTTGCTGAGATACGTACAGTGGATCAAGATGATTTATATATGACCAGTCACTCTCTTTCTCTTCTATACACTTGCCAGTCTCTAAAACACTTACAACTGGAGCAGAGATTATTATTTTTACCTGAAAATATCTTGTGAATAAAAGTGTTTATAAATACTAGCATTGGATAAAATATGCTCATTTAAATTAAACCTCGGAGGTTAAAAATGTCCTTCCTACAAGAACAGACCCACAGAAATTTTGCCTGGCATGCTGAATATGTCACCATATAAAATAAAATTATCCTGGTTTCAGCTTTTCCTCTACTTTCCCTATTTTTCTCTCTATGACAATAGAGGAAAAAAACATGGGGAAGCAAGCGGTGAAAACTGAAGTTAAGACAGGGAAAATGAAAATTGTTGAGTCTCATTTTGGACCTCCTCCAAGATGCAACAGAGAATTATTTCTTTTAAATCTATACAAAGAAATAATTCAGACTTATGAAAAGAATCTTCATCCATCTATTTCCACATTCCAATAAATAACAGCTCAGTAACAATGCCTGGTTTTTAATTGCTATAGAGTGAAGGGTGAAAAAAATATCTATTCTGAACATGTCTGGCTGAATGCCTATAGAATCTTCCTTCTATTGCTGAGATTGAACTATAATGGTGCATTAGAATATTTATATCCTTTATTTACATACTCTTAACTACTCTGCAGCATTACAAAAGTTTTGGTATTTCATATGTTCAAGAACAATGAATGTTCATGTAGGTTCAATAAATCAAAAATGAAATAATTGTGTCGAATCATGTATGCATTATTGTGTGCCTGATAGTATTTCTGTGTTCTCTGTTGTGTATGTGCCTAGAAAATGCATGTGCTAACCTCAGTGATTCTGTTTTTCATGAAAAGCCCCACGTGTTTCGTAGTAGAGCCCTTTGGGAAAAGGAGGTAAAAGTGTCTTTTTTCATACCAGTAGTGCACAGACCAAGAAGCAAGTGAAATTCAAATGAAGCACCATTCAGGTTAAATATAAGAATACTGTATATGAGAAGATATCTTAGAGTACTGTAAGTACCTTTGAAAAGTAAGGACGAGTAAGCACTGCAGTTTACTGCCTGAAATAATTGCAGAGTTGTAACTTGGTTCTTTATAAGTATCCGTCATGAAAGATACAAAGAAGGTAGATGCAGCCAGGGGCACTGGTTAAATCATGGACTTCCTGAGGTCCAGTACAGACCCAAATCTCAATGAAATAATCACAGAAGGCACAAATTCGTAAAGGAAATCAACTACCTAACTATAGAACCTGACTATATATATTGGCTGGATGGTTGCACATAGAATCATAGAATTGTAGGGGTTGGAAGGGACCTCGAGAGATCATCGGGTCCAACCCCCCTGCCAAAGCAGCTCCCTAGGACATTTCACTCAGATAGGCGTCCAGACGGGTCTTGAATATCTCCAGAGAAGGAGACTCCACCACCTCCCTGGGCAGCCTGTCCCAGGGCTCTGTCACCCTCACTGGGAAAAAGTTTCTCCGCATGTTGGTGCGGAACTTCCTGTGCTCCAACTTGCAGCCATTGCCCCTTGTCCTGTCTCCACAGACCACTGAAAAGGGGCTGGCTGATTCCCCCTGCATCTCCTGCTTAAGATAATTGTAAACATTAATTAGGTCCCCCCTTAGTCTTCTCTTCTCAAGGCTGAACAGTCCCAATCTTCTCAGCCTTTCCTCATAGGGGAGATGCTCCAGGCCCTTTATCATCTTCGTAGCCCTTCTTTGGACTCTCTCCAGGAGATCCCTGTCCTTTTTATACCAGGGAGCCCAGAACTGGACACAATACTCCAGGTGGGGCCTGACCAGGGCAGAGTAGAGGGGGAGGATCACCTCCCTTGACCTGCTGGCCACACTCCTCCGGATGCACCCCAGGATCCCATTGGCTCTGTTAGCCACCAGGGCACACTGCTGGCTCATGGCCAACCTGTCATCCACCAGGACCCCCAGGTCCTTCTCCACTGAGCTCTTCTCCAGCAGGTCATCCCCCAGCCTGTACTGATAGAAATGGTTGTTCCTTCCCAGGTGCAAGACTCTACACTTGCTTTTGTTGAACCTCATCTGGTTTCTCCCTGCCCAGCTCTCCAGCCTGTCCAGGTCTCGCTGGATGGCAGCGCAGTGTTCCTGTGTGTCAGCCACTCCTCCCAGCTTTGTGTCATCGGCGTACTTGCTGAGGGTCGATGCTATTCTCTCATCAAGGTCGTCAATGAAGATGTTAAACAGGACTGGACCCAACACCGAGCCCTGGGGAACACCGCTAGTCACAGGCCTCCAGTCAGATTCCACTCCATGAATCACGACCCTCTGGGCTCGGTCCGACAGCCAATTCTCAACCCACCTCACTGTCCACTCATCTATCCCTTGCTTTCTCAGCTTTGCTATCAGGATGTCATGGGAAACAGTATCAAAAGCCTTGCTGAAGTCAAGGTAGATGACATCCACTGTTCTCCCTCCATCTACATAAAGGAGTTGTGGTCAGCTGCCCAATGTCCATGTGGAGGTCCATGACAAGTGGTGTTCCTCAGGGGTCAGTACTAGATCTGGCACTGTTCAGCATCTTTGTCAGTGACATGGACAGTGGGAGGTACACCCTCATCAAGTTTGCTGATGACACCAAGCTGTGTGGTGAGGTCGACATGCTGGAGGGAAGCCATCCAGAGGAATCTCGACAGGCTGGAGAGATGGGCCTATGTGAACTGCATGAAGTTCAACAAGACCAAGTGCAAGGTCCTGCATGTGGGTCAGTACAGTCCCAAGCACATCTTCAGACTGGGTGGAGAATGGATTAAGAGTAGCCCCTGAGAAGTACTTGGGGGTGACAAGCTCAACATGAGCTCAACATGATAGTGCAGCAGTGTGCACTAGCAGCTCAGAAGGCCAACTGTGTTCGGGACTGCATCAAGAACAGAGGGGCCAGCAGGTCAGTGGAGGTGATTAGGCCCCTGCAGTCTGCTCTAATAAGACCACACCTGGAGTACAGTATCCAGCTTTGGGGTCGCTACTATAGGAAAGACATAAAGCTATTGGAGTGGGTCCACAGAAGGCCACAAAGATGATCAGTGGGCTAGACCACCTCTCCTGTGAAGGCAGGCTGAGAGAGTTGGGCTTGTTCAGCCTGGAGAGAAGGCTCTGGGAGACATAATTGTGTACCAATACTTAAAGGGGTCCTAATAGAAAGATAGAGAGGTACTGTCCACCAGGGAGTGCAGTGACAGGACAAGGGGCAATGGCTTCAAGCTGAAAGCGAGCAAGTTTAGGTTACACATCAGGAAGAAAGTCTTTACCATGAGGGCCGTGAGGCACTGGCACAAGTTGCCCGAGATACTTTGGAAGCCACATCCTTAGAAGTGTTTAAGGCCAGGTTGAATGAGGCTTTGGGCAACGTCCCATGGCAGGGGCAGGTTGAACTAAGTGATCTTTGAGGTCCCTTCCAACCCAAAACATTTGAGGATTCTAGTACTGAGATTAAAGTACTCAGAAAACTTCAGAATTACTCTTGTCTGGTGCTGCAAAGACCCATCCTGATTTCACACCATCAGAATGCATGCAAGCAGACAGACACTATTACAGTTGCTAACAGCAACTTGGGAAGACAAACACCATCACTCTGAACGTTCCCCCTTCTTCTACTCTCCAGCCCCTTATAAGGTGAGCATGATGTCATATGAGCTGAGATATCCCTGTGGACAGCTGGGGTCAGCAGTCCTGGTGAGCATGATGTCATATGAGCTGAGATATCCCTGTGGTCAGTTGGGGTCAGCTGTCCTGGTTGTGTTCCCTCCCAACTCCTTCTGTACCCCCAGTCCACTGGCTGCTGGGGTGGGGTGAGAATCAGCAAATGTCTCGGCTCTGTGTAAGCCCTGCTCAGCAGGAATGAAAACATCCCTGTGTTATCAACACAGCTTCCAGCACAAATCCGAACCACAGCCTCATACCAACTACAATGAAGAAAACAAAATCCCAGGTAACACCTTTTCCTTAGTAACACCTAAGCAAGGCAATTCTCTAGATCAGAGGACTCACTGGAAGCAATGAATATTAAGAATTAGAAAAATGTCTCTGAAGTTTAAGGATAGTGATAAAAGAGATGAAAAATCTAACTTTGTAATAAAATGTAACGTAATGTAATGTATTGTTATGTATTGTATTAATCATGTTATGTTATATTAACATTATATAAAGTAAATTGTATGTGTATTGCAAAGAATTTGGCACCACAGCAACTTTACAAACACATTTCCAAACACCAGCTTCACAGCATTACTATGTGGTCAGGGATTGAACACACAAGCAGGTAGTTCTTTGCCTGCACTTGATGAGGTAAGGCAATGTCACTTGCATGCACATTACAGAAGAACTGAGAAATAAAGCTGCTCCTCCTCACTGCCATCTGCAAGTATATTACAGAAGAAACAGAGAACAAAGCTGCTTTGCTCCCCTCCTATCCAATGTCATAGAATCACAGACTGGTTTGGGTTGGAAGGAACCTCAAAGTCCATCTAGTCCCAACCCCCTGCCATGGGCAGGGACATCCTCCACTAGCCCAGGCTGCCCAAAGCCTCATCCAACCTGGCACTGAACATTGTCAGTGAGGGGGCAGCCACAGCCTCTCTGGGCAGCCTGTGCCAGAGCCTTCTCTACCCTCACAGTAAAGAACTTCTTCCTCATATCTAGTCTAAGTCTCCCCTCTTTTAGTTTAAACCCATTGTCCCTTGTCTTATCACTACCCTTCCTGGCAAACAGTCCCTCTCCATTTTTCCTTTGAGTCCCCTTCAGTTACTGGAAAGATGCTGTAAGGCCTCCCTGGTGCCTTCTCTTCTCCAGGTGGAACAAGCCTAACTCTCTCAGTCTAATGTCATAAGAAATCTTGGATAAATCATCTGCCACTGCTGAGAGGTGAGATAAGGGACTCACGTTAGTAAAAAGAGTGCCACAAACACTGTGAAGAAGAAACACAAAGTTATTTGGTAAATGCATGAAAAATAAAAATAGCACAAATGTTTGGAAAAACCCAAGCAAGGTATAAAGGAAACTAAATGCCAGTGCATAGATGTTACCTTAAAAACAAACAAAAAGGTTTTCCAGACAAATCATGGTTTTATCGTTTTAAAATCTCTAGACCTAATCAATGTAATAGTGACCACTGTCTTTACCTGTCTACCTTTTTTCATGAGGAAAAGAGAAAGAGTAGGGAGATCTGGTTAGTGCAGTTATGAAGGAAAATCTAGGAGGCCATAATGGTAATGTGCATTACCAGGTGAGGAAGCTACAGAGAAATAGGCAGGGACAATTTAGGGATGTAATCTGTAAGATTTCTAAATTCCTGGGGGAAGGTTATTGTAAAATTTCCTACTGTTTCACTTCCACAGTTTCGTAGTGTAGTTCACTCTGGAGGCCATCCCTGGGAGTCACTAGTCCGACCTCCTCCCCAAACCAGGCTCAGCCACCCAGTCAGAGCAGGAATTCCTACCAAGTAACTGGCACAAACAGAGCTGCCTGTGTGAAGTAGCCACTTCTCAAGGGAAAGTGGTTTCGGGGGTTGGAATCAATGAACTCTTACAGTCCCTTCCAACCCCTACGATTCTGTGTTTCTGTGATGGTGAGACACTGTTTTTTGCCTTTTATGGGCATTTTACATTTGTTTTGATGTATGTATCTTAAGACATTGTGAGTGACCAAAGATACCTTCGCCCAAATAACTATAGCAATATTTGGCTTACTTGATCATTTAGCTCAAGACAAGTTATGAGGTAAGTTCTTTTGATGTGCTCTTTCTGTTCTGGTGTGCATGAGAAGTCTAGAAACACATACTCAGGAAAAAGGGTAAAGAAAAGTAATAATGTTTCAGAGCAGAGGAGCACAAGACAGAAATTGTTATTAATAGTTGCCAAAAATTGCAGTGAAATAATAGCTTGAACTGCTATTGGGAAAGAGATTGTTATTTTACTGAAAACTTTTATTGAAAAGATTACATGCTCTCAGAGTTAATTTTGACTAATTCTTTTTGCATTTCCTTTGTGATTTTCTCACAATCTTTTTTCTCTCAATAGACAAACTTTTCCTTACCAAAACTGGAGTAATCAGCTCTACAGAAATTTGTTTCGTGCTTGTGGCGGGTTGACACTGGCTAGAGGCCAGGTACCCCTCAAAGCTGCTCTATTACTGCCCTCCTCAACTGGGCATGGGAGAGAAGCTATAACAAAAGGCTCCAGGGTTGAGATAAGGACAGGGAGAGATCATTTGCCAAGTACTGTTATGGGCAAAATAGACTCAACTTTGAATTTATTTTTTTTACAAAAAAAAAATCAATTAATGAGGAAAAACCCCAAATATTAAAACCCCCCTCCATCCATCCTTCCATTCTTCCCAGGCTCAACTTCACTCCCCATTTCTCTCCCTCATCTCTGCAGCATCTCAGGGGGACAGGGAATGAGGGTTGTGGTCAGTTCATCACACATTGTCTCTGCTGCTCCTTACCCTCACATCTTTGCCCTTCTTCCAACTGGAAGACAGCCCTTCACCAACTTCTCTGATGTGAGTCCTTCCCATAGACTGCTATTTTTCACTATGTGCCCCAGCATGGATCCTTTCCAAGGAGTGCATACCTTCAGGAACAGACTGCTCCAGTGTGGGTCCCTCACGGGTTCATAAGACTTGACAGCAAACCTGGTCAAGCACGGGCTTCCCATGGGGTACAGCCTCTTTTAAGTATCTCCAACTGCTCCAGTGTGGGGTCTTCCATGGGCTGCAGGTAAATATCTGCTTTGCCATGGACATCCATTGGCTGCAGGTGGACAGTCTGTCTCATTATGTTTTCAAGGGGCTGCAGGGGAATTGACCTGGAGCACCTTCTCCCTCTCCTGCACAGACCTTGGAGTTGGCAGGGTTTCTCCTCCCACATCTTCTCACTCCTTTCTCTGGCTGAAATAGTTCATAGTGTTTTTCTTTCCCTCCTTCTTAACTATATAATCCCAGAGGCGCTGCCACCCTTGCTGCTTGGCTCGGCCTTGGCCAGCATCTGATATCTTCTTGGAGCTGGCCAGTATTGGCTCTGTCAGACTGGGGGAAGCTTTTTGCCACTTCTCACAGAAACTATCACTATAGCTTCTTTGCAAATGTACCTTGCCACAAAAGTCCAATGCAGTGCGGTTTAAAAAGGTGAATTAAAACTTTACATGTTAGAAGAAAGGCTGCCTGTACTCCACTCGACACCAAATCACACCAACTAGAACTGGCCAACTTGATTAAAAGTCAGTTTAGCTACATTTTCGGAGAAGTATTATGGTTTTTAAAAGATGTCCAATGAGCAAGGCTCCAGGATTAAGCAGTACCCACTAAAGAACTGCAACAGACTCAATTTTCCCATTTTGGCTTTCGTACAAACTGGCTTTGGCACATGTCCTCCAGATGTAGAGCCTGCAGATGTGATATGGGAGAACTATAAAAAACAGATTGTCTGCTCCATGTGCCTACACAGAAACATGAAGGCAAGATTGTAGCAATATTTTCCTTAACATAAAGAATCACAGAATCTCAGAAAGGCAGAGGTTGGAAGGGACGTCGAAAGATCATCTAGTCCAACCCCCATCAAGAGTAGGATCTCCTAGATTCGGTCACATAAGAACACATCCAGGTGAGTTTTGAATGTCTCCAGAGAAGGAGACTCCACAACCTCTCTGGGCAGCCTGTCCCAGTTCTCTTTCATCCTCATAGGGAAAAAGTTTTCCCTTATGTTCACATGAAACCTGCTATGCTCCAGCTTGCACCCATTGTCCTAATATTGGACATCACTGAGAAAAGTCTGGCTCTGTCCTCCTGACACTCACCTTTTACATATTTATAGACATTAATGAGGTCACTCTTCCATCTTCTTGAGGTTACAGAGACCCAGGTCCCTCAGCCTGTCCTCATAAGGAAGATGTTCCACTCCCTTAATCATCTTGGTGGCCTTGCACTGGACTCTTTCACAGAATCACAAGGTTGGAAAACACCTTTAAGATCATTAAGTCCAACCATTCCTGTCCTATGCTAAACCATACCCCTAAGTACCTGATCTACCCTTTTTCTAAACACATCCAGGGAAGGCGACTCAACCCCCTCCCTGGGCAGCCCCTGTTTCAGGTCCCTTTCCCCTAGGTTTCTCTCCAACAGATCTGTCCTCAACCTGTACTGGTACCTGGGGTTGTTCTTTCCCAGACGCAAGGCCCTACACTTGAGCCTGTTATATTTAATTATATTTCTCCCACCACAGGTCTTTGTATTGACTATCAGCCTGCAAAGTCCCTAAGAACCCTAAATAAACAAGAATACTGTGGTTTCTGAGTTGTGTAAAGCCCTTGCTATTCTGCACCTATTGTTATTACTATACCCAGATTAAAGTTTGTCCAAATATATATATCCTGTGGTCATTCAGATATACCCAGGTAGCTTAGTGTTCCAAAATAAATTCTTCTCTGAGAACAGCATGGTGCTACATCATCTTGGGTGCATGGTACCACAAAATCACTGTATTTCGCCAAAGTGACACCTAGGCTATAACTATGTCGGGTCTCAAAGTTAAAGGTTTGCAAAGTGGAGGAATATGTGCTTCTTAATTACTCTCTTTTGCTGAAGACATATTCCAAGGGAAAAAAAAAAAGTATGAGGCAAAAAAAAGAGTAAGTAAAGTGGATGGCGCCACTATTAATTCTCAGTACCATGAACCAGCAATTCAGCTGACAGATCACTTCTATGATCCCTTTCAGTATCAGCTGCTTTCACTGAAGTATTGTGCTGCCTTTTAACACTTCCCCATGGATTTCTGTAGGCCTTAGAATTGCTTCCTTATCTTTTCTACAGACATGCAACTTCAAAAAATCATAAAATGAAAGACTGATGGTTTTACGGTGTTTTCGGCCTCGATTTCAGTTCAGTAACTGTCACGAAAATAACTCCCTAAAAAAGGATTGTGTGTGACAGCTTCCATATTTGTTCTACTTCAATGTTCTTTCATATCTAATTTGCTCAATTTAAGGGCTAGAAGATGCATTTTCCTGCTGCCAGACAGCAAGCTCAGCCAGGGACCTGAAAAATCAAGCTGAGATCTTTTTGCCTCTTAAGTTGTCTGCCACTACAAACACTTGGCAGCTTGAACTCAGCTGACAATTCTGTTGATGATGTGTAAGGTGGGGTGACACCCAGCTCATTAGCCTGTTCTTCTGGTGTATTTTTTACAGTAACAAATTGAAGAGATTGGCAGCTATGAAAATGCAGCTTTTCTTCTGTTCACCCTAAATCAGTGGCTTCCAATGACAGTTTCCTGTGTGCTTCTTGGAAATAGGTTTATGTTGACTAGAGAAAAATCTCTTTTATTTTGACTGTTTAGAGATAAGCAAACCACGGCAGAATCATGAATTGCATGAAAATACTGATAGTAACTCTTGTGTTTTGATATCAGGTGGGTTTTTGAAGTCTGATGCCTTCTAGTTATTCGTGCCCCACATCCCTGTGGTTTTACTGTGCATGCTGGATGCATCAGTGCCTTCTAAAACTTACCCCCACAGACACTAAGATCAAATGGTTTATTTGTAACCAGCATAAAAGGTGATGTAATTTCCATCAGTTATGATGAACAGAGGGGTCATCTGACCCATTAATCTTTGCCATCTCAAATCATACCATACATATGGTATGATTATTTTTTGGCCATCTCAAACACAGCTATGCAATTGTTTATGGGTGAGAGCTTGAGCATTATTCAGAAATGTTATAATAGGCAAAATTTGTGTGTTTAATCGGTTTTACCACTAGTTCTGGAGAGTACTTTATGGTGTGCTAGATGTAAAGTGGACTAATTCAGGGAAAACACAGATGGAGAGGCCATCTTGTGTCCCCAAAGCCTAAAGGCCTAAGAAAGTAAGCCTAACAATGACAGAAAAAAATTTAGAAAAGAAGCTGATGCTCCTAGAAGGGTATAATTTCACTACAGATCCAGAATTCCCAGAGTGAATGGGTTTGGCTTGTAGTATTGACATGTACCAAGAATTCCCTCTTGGAAGAGCCTAGACACCAGCTGTAACTCTGAGGTGGGTGTAAAGGTTTGGTTTAAGCACATCTCTGAAAACATAGCATGTTTTCTGTCCAAATATGAAATTTAGCCATTTAGAGTAATTCATGCAATGAAAATTTTTCTGTGTTTTTTTTGTGCAGTTTCCTTTGGTACATCTAGTTGGGAAGACTATTTCCATGTCTCTGATAAAGCGGAAAGGGTGATGAGATAAATACAAATCTTAATATGAGCTTATAGAAGGAGGAAAGAGGGAAGAGCAGAAAATTTATTTATACCATCATTTTATCCTAATTATGTTTTTCCCTAGTTTCAAATTCTTAGTCTCTGTTGGCATAAACAAATGCAATTCTTTTACACTGCTATGAAAGACCTGGTTACCTCATTTGAGATTTGCATCGTTAATTTTCTTTCTCAATTTGGCCTTGCCCTTATATCTTGCTCCTGAGTGGGGAAAAGGGTAGAAAAATCATTAACAATTTACTATATACACTGAAATAAACAGCTATCTAAACAGTTCTTTACACAGTTTTACACCAACTGTTTATACAGCCTATTACGCAATTGTATAAACATTTTCAATGAAATTAAGGAGAATACATATCCTGATAGAGAAGGTTGAGGACTGTAAATCACAAGGTGATATCAGATACTTCCCGACGCTTTCTTTCTAAAACCAACCTCATACCTCTAAATATGATTATTCTACCTCTTTTTGTTTGTCTTGAATAAAATAAATCATCTAGAAGTATGAAAAAAGTATATCCTTGGTTTAGCTTAGTACAGTCCAGAATATTCTCAAATTTCATCTGCTAATATATAAAACTTATAAATACAGGCAAGGCCTCTGTTAAATAAAGTGTGCAGGAAATATGAGATCACTTTTGTGTGATTATATTCTTTGCAAAAGGTGCTTTCATGAGGGTCCAACACACTTCAGGCCTGTAAATTATTAATGTAACTTGTATCTCATTAGCTGTATATTATGGAAATTTACCTAAGCTGCTACCTCTAGTGTCATTAAAATAGCAAATGGTTAAAAGAGAGGAAGAAACTTTATTGTGTCTTTGCAATTAAATTGGTTTTATAAGAATGGTAGAAGCTTACAGTTTTAATGTTTCTTTCGCTGTAATTTAAAAGATCCATACAATATGCAGGCTGATAAATAATTCATGCTTCATTTATTAGCCTGGTAACCCTATTGCTGCCTCATAAAAATGAGGATAATACTTTTTTCTTTCTCATGAGGCACAGAAGAGCTGTGTGCATGTATATGCACGTGCACACATATTTTTTTTTTGCGTGCATGTGTGTCAATGTATGTTTGCACATGCACACTAAGATTAAAATAATTTTTACTGCACAGTACATACATAGAGCTACACTGTGGATGGAGGAGTTCTCCCATAAACCAGCAATGAGGACTGTAATGATAAAACTCGTCGGTATGAGACAAGTTTTCTCAGGGGCTGGCATTTTCACACTGGCACTAAGGGGCAGCTCGGCTCTGACCATGCCGCTCGAAGCACAAAAGACACCTCCTTATCCTTGCTCACTCGAGCATAAATACAGGAACAAATCCAGCACATGCCTTACTGAAAGACAGTGGATGAAAGAGAAATGGAAGGTGGATATTGATTGGTGCTACCCTCAGTTGTGCGCACTAAAATCGTGACAATGAGGCAAAAGAAGAATTGTTACTGTAGAAAATGTTCTTGAAAGCTTTTTAAATATAGAAAACTTTACAAAAGTATTCCTGAGCTCAAATATAAGCCGGTTTCCTCTTACAGACACAACAGACGACTTTGTCCTACCAGTATCCGGCTAACACTATTTCTAACAATAATGGTGATGTGCCAAAAGCAAAGCCTCTTGCTGAAATAGTTCAATTGTAACAACCTTCTGCTGTGCAATGCAAATAGAAAAAAAAACTAGATATGATTAAACAGGATGCTTTGAACATTTTTGTTTCATGTGACCTTATGAAGTTGGAGAAATTCAGAAAAAGTTTCTTAAATGAAACATTTTGATAAACTGAAGTGGGTTTTTTCTTTACTATCTCATTTTACATGAAATTTCTCAACTCCACAAGTGCACAAGTATTTTTACCCTTTGCAAATAGATTATAGATATCAAACCCATGTCATGAATAAGCTTTTGTTTTGCTTCATAGACGTGTATCTAGAGTTAAAATTTTTAATGTGTTCTGCTTTAGTATCTACAGAGAGACAATTTGATACAGATCCCGAGATACTGTCCTGTTGACCATCATTGGGGGTTACAAGCTCCTCAGTATAGCACACCGGGAAGGTAGAAAGAGAATAACCCTAAGCAGTTACCCAGGTGTGCTCAATAGAAGACAACTTCTCACATTTCTGTAAGCCAGCATGTCCACACTGTACCCCCAAAACATCATTACTTTGCAGCCTAGGGAAAACATGCTCTTGAATTTCTTCTTGTAAATGAACTTATTTTTGATACTGTTTCATTATTATAGTAATTAAGACACAACTAAAAGAAAAATTGTTATTGAAAGAAGTCCAAAATAACTTTGAAGAACTTCTTTTAAAGCATATGTCAAAACCTGCATGTTAAAAAACTGATTTATTCTACAAGAACAATTGGCCAGCCTTCCATGTCCAAATGCAGTAATCACAGTAATTACTGAGCAGCAAAGAAATTGCTTTCTTGTGTCAGCAATAATGCCACCATTGATACCCTTTCTCAAGCCTTGAATATACTGTGACAATTGCATTTCATCCCACAACACATGCATTGCATACAACTGTTTTCTCATTTTGTTGTATTCTGTACTATTAACTTAAAAAAATATATCAAACTCTGTCTAGATTAAGCTGAAGACATACTACTGTAACAGGACTAACGCTGATAAGAGTTAAGTGTCCTAACATGAATTTTCAGCTCATTTTTCAGCTTTCTGGTAAAACATCCTTGTTATAGAGCTGACATCACCTTATTAATGCACCTGTCCTACATCCTGCCAACTCTGGGGAAAACACTTCAGACTTTGCATACCTACCTCCAAATACTGAGTAGTACATGGTCTAACCCACTTTAATGGATCATCTCCAACACATGTCTCCTCAAACCACATAGTGGTCAACACTGTTTCTTAAAGCCTGTCCCTCTTCACTTCATGCATCCTGAAGCCTTATCTGGTTCTCTGTATGGCTGAAGTCTATGCAGAGGGGGCCCAATTGACTTCAAGTCAATGAGATAAAATACTGGTTCAAGCAGAAAGAAGCTGTTGGGTTTTAGTTAGTTAGTCCTCACCTTTAGCTTTAACATAAGCTTATCTTTACCATTCTCCAAAGCCTTTCAATTTATGGCCAGTTGTTACAGAAGCTCCATCTTAGACCAGAAAAGCTCTGATATCTGGCTTGTGTGGGATACAAGACACCCAGATCTATTTTGGTCAATGTGGGTAGGACTCTACCAATCTACCACGGCCCTGTTGTGAATGATACGCCTTTAATCAGAAGTTTTGGCTCAAACCTTTATATGTTATAGTTTTACATGGCTAGATTCTGGTGGAGCAGGGGGAGCTGCAGGGGTGGCTTTTACAAGAAGTAGCCAGAAGCTCTTTGCAGTCCTGACAGAGCAAACACGAGCTGGGCTCAAAGCCGGAGTCGTTGTTGACCAAGGCCAAGCCCATCAATGATGGTCACAGCACCTCTGGGAATCACATTAAGGAGAAAAAAACTGCAAGCAGCTGCTTTTTGCCCCCAGAGAAGGGAGTGAGAAGATGTAAGAAACTGTGCAGGCACCAAAGCCAGGGAAGGGGGTGTGGTAGAGGGACGTGAGGTGTTCCAGGTGCCATAGAGAGAGATTCCTCTGAAACCCATGGAGAAGACCATGGTGAAGCAGACTGTTCCTCTGCAGCCCATGGAAGATGATGAGGAGCAGAGATCCCATCTACAGCCCATGGAGGACCCCATGCCAGAGTGTGTGGAGACACCTAAAGGATGCTGTGACCCCATGGGAAGCCCATGTTGGAGCAAGCTCCTGGCAGCAAAACCTGCAGCCCAAGGAGAGTCTGACCCATGCCAGAGCAGGATAGCTGAGGGACCTGTGGCTTGAGACCAAGCTGGAGCAGTCTGGGCCTGAAGGTCAGCACCCCATGGAATGGAGGTGCTCTCAGGCAGTTGGTGAGAAGCTGAAGCCTCCAACAGAAAGTACTCACAGAGAAGTTTGTGGAGGACTGTCTCTCATGGGTGGGACCCCACAGTGCATCAGGGGAAGGGTGTGAGGAATGTCGCCTCAACACCCACCCCAGCTACGAAGGAAATCAGCTTATGAGGATCTGACCAAAACCCCCATTCCCCCAGTCCCTGGCCCTCCCTGTGCCACAATGCGGGGTAAAGAAATGAGTGAAATCATGACTAAAGTGAAGTCTGATAAGAAGGGAGGAGAGGGGGAGGTGCTTTAACGTCTGGTTGCACTTCTCATTGCCCGACTCTGGTGTCACTGTGTGTGCAGTGTAGTGTAATAAATTAGTTTTTCTTTCCTTTATTCTGTGTTGTGTCTGTTTTGCCTGTGACACTGATTGTGGAATGTTCTCTCTCTGTCCTTATCTTGACTCCTAAGCCTCTCAGTATATATTTTCTGCCCTGTCCAGCTGAAAAGGGAAGTGATAGAGTGACTTTGGTGGGCATCTGGCCTCCAGCCAGGGTTAAACCACCACAATATGCTTCAGTTTTGTTCGAATGCTTTTTTCTGTTTGAAGAAAATGGGTGCATTTGAAGGTTTTAACAAATATACTAATAGAGCAGTGCTGGGCCTAGTGTGACACCTGTAAAATCTGGAGACTTTCATGGGTCCACATCAGGGATGGTTCAGCACAGTTTGAAGATAAAATTTTTAGGAAGACTTCACATGAAAAAATAACAAGGTTTGAACAGCACTGGATAAAAGCTGCAGGTAACCAGTGGTTTTGTGTCACAGGGAAATCCTGTACATCTGGCATCCATTTTTGCTTGAAGCTCCCCTCATGTATCTTCTATTTGCCTCTGGGAATTTGTATCCTTCTGTACACTCCACTGTGAAAGTGCTGAACACTGAAAAATCCTAAAAAGCCAACAAGTAGCCTGATGAGCGCTCCCCCCACTCTCCTTTGCTGGGCACTGACCCTTTGGAAGCTTTCATTAGGAGATATTCTGTAGCCCAGCTCTGTGGTGGATTTCAAGCCTACATGGCAGATTTTTATTTTGCTGTCCTTTCTGGCAGTTATTGTATTTCCTGTGCAGTGCTCTGGGACCTTGTGTGAAGGGCGCTATATAAGTATAGGGATGAGATTGGCTGAGTAATTCTTTTTGACTTCATCAGGCTGTTAATCCTGCATGCCTGTGGTGATAAACCCAGAAAATCCCAGATAATCCTATATAATATTCAGGCAGGGCTGGCAACAGCTATAAATACATATCAAACTGTCAAAAAACATTATCATTTAGACTACTCTGCAGTCCCTTCCAAATTACATTAAAATATCCAGGCTTGACTTCAACTCTTTCCCCCCACTCCCTTTTTCTTCCCTCTTAATGGTAGGGTACTGCCTGTAGTTTGCCAGCATAATAATGCACATTTCCTGCACACCTACCTTTTTACTATAGCACCATGTTTACCCTGGTCCTGCTTCTGTATGACTCACAGGCACAGTGAGTAGTTACAGTTCTGTAGATAAGCAAATAATTTTTGGCAGTTTTCAAAACGAAAGCATCCCACTGCCAAAAGGCTTCTGTTTACCACACAGAACAAATATTGTTATTACTGCAATTCCAAAAATGCATCTTAAATACTGCCTTTCATGAAAATGCTGTTGTAATATTAATGTCTAATCAGATATATAACAAAATAACAAAACTTTTTTTTCCTTTTGCAATTTTAGCTTGGCTAATATCCAAAGGTAAGTAACAGTTTAGCATCTTCATGCTCCAGAGCAACATTGTACTGAATTAAATTATAATTATCACCAAACTAGGAGTCTTTCTCATAGGATGAAAAGTTCAGGCTCACCCCAAACTGCCCTGCTGTCCTTCCCTCCATTACAAAGAGAAAGCAGTCATTGATGCAAGAAAGTGTGTATTTGGTAGCCATACTCATTGTTAATAACATTGTTGTAAATGGAGGATATCTCTGCTTGGGTCAGTGGAAAGATGTCCACAATAAAATGCCATTGTACAGTACCCAGACTCTGAAAAAGGGTTATATATTTTCCTCAGAAATATATAGAAGTGCATGATGCCTGTGTTTTCTGTGCCATTTTTTCACTCAATTATCTATCAAGAGGCTCAGGCAGGTAATTACTCAGACTGATCAGAGAAAAACTGCAACCGAAACACTACAGCAGTTCTTGACAGAGATCAACTCTTGGAACATAGCCCTGCTTTTAGAACATTTGATCATGTTCTTTCAACTGAAGAAAGTACAGATTTTACTCACTCCATAATGGGAAGCATGTGTCCTACCTGCTTTCTGTCTGGAAACTTTCTGTGGCATATGGAGAATTAAAAGAGTGGCTCAATATTTCCTCCCTCCTAACCTAAAATATTCCTGTAGCTCCTGCTCTACTTGCAAGTGTCACACTGTCACAGCTGTAACTGCATTTCATGTCTTCATTCTTCCAGCACTGAGCACATTCATTAGGTCATGTACTAAAACAGCCATAGTCCTGAGCCACTGAAAGTGAGCCCAGCTCCACTGAGGTTCTTGTTGGAGAAGGATCCTCTGGTGATGTTCCCTCTCTGCCTGCATGGAGGGAGAGGATCTCAGATACAGTCAGGGTCTTTCCTTACCTTTCCTCTACCAACTACAACCTCTGTCCTCCTGTTCTTTTATTTTTGCTCTGTGGAACATCTGTCTGTGGAGACAGACAGAAAACCCCACCAAGTCATTAATCTATTTTTTCTCAAAACAGAAATTTGACTGTGTAAGACCCCAATGTTTGCAGGAGTTGCACTGTGGTACTCTGCAATGCTGTGCAGTGGAGGTGAGTAAAGTATAGCGAGATACCTGGGATACTGGAAAGAGTCATTACTTCTGCAGAGCACACAAAGATCTGGACTTGTGTTAATGCACTAATAACCACATGCTCCTCTACACTACTTCCCTGTTGCTCACCACTCTGAAAGTACATCTGTGTTTGCAGGCACCTGGGAGGGACCACAGGAACAGCCTGGCTTCTCACAGGGAAAAAGCTGTGTCTCAAAAACACTGACCATTTACATTGGCACTATGCTGTAGTAAAAACCAATATGGTGGCATCTAGTTTGCCTAAAACGGTGCATCCCCAAGTATGAAGGCAGAGAGACACTGTACTATGGAAGTAATACATGATACAGGGAAACTAAAGCTAAGATCCTAAGGAACTTCACAACACCGTAGTACTTACAGAGAACAGTGCTGTTTAATAGCACCTCCTGTCTCCATCTGACATAGTCAGGGAGTAAAACATGGCTACAGTGAAGAAAAGCAGAAGTGGCTTCACATTCTGTAAGAGCAGAGAGCTGGGTGATGAATTTGTAGTCTTGGGAACCACAGAGGGTATGTAGTACACCTTTTTAGGTTAGTAAGTTCTTATCTCAGAACAGCTGGATGGTGGCATCTCTGAAGAGGCTGTATGAAGTGACAGTCACTTAAATGTGAAGCAAAAGACAAATTCTGACTACGATGGGCTGAAGGTTTTTCAGGTTCCTAGGCTAGCAAATTCATATTCATTTGCATTCTTTTGAGATGAAGACAAAAGAGATAAAGACGGTGGGGAGGACTTCAAGGTTTCACCCTGCTATATTTATTGTTCTGTGGGTTTTTTTGCTCATGCATATATTGAAGGCAGTGGTGTGGTTACAAGCAAGACACTATGCTGTGTTTATTTTCATTTCACCACTTAGACCTGTTTCTCATGAAGATCATAGACTTGTATATTTGGTTTTTGTGCACTGGGAGTACTGTCAGACATTTCTGATTTAGCTAAACAGAGAGAGAAAACATAGATCTTTTAAAAATGCAGAAATTTTGCTTGCATGCTCATTTTAGAGAATAGTAGTTTTCTTGTTTTGTTTTACACATAGAAATGCATTTTGGACTTTGAGTTCTTAAGCATCTGGTTTTTTAGCTCAACTGTCCCTCATCAAACCCTATAAACAAAGGAGAGGTTATTACTCCCTCCATACAGTTGGAGAAAACGGGTACAGAGATTGTCAGTGATTGCACTGTATTTCCTCAAGAAGGAAATGATAGCTAGGGAATTACATTTTTTTGTTACTAAGGACCTGTCAGCAGCCAGCTGCAGTGCAGATTAAGTAATGCACATCTTTTTTGCCAGTTCAGAGTCATCCAGCTTCCTACTCTGCCTTTCTACAGTCAGCAACTGCTTTTTGAATCAAAAAGATAAACAACATCAGAGTACCCGTTCAGACTGATTTCTCTCCTAATGATTTATTTCTCCCTTCTATTAAGGACCTTCTTAAATGAGAGAAAAAAATCTCTATAGATAGTACACAGTTCATTATGTTTAAGGAAATACTTAGCATGTTGCTTCCATTATTGATTTTGATACTGGTGTTTTGTAATCATGCATTGTAAAATTCAGTTTCATCTCTCAGAAGACAAAACCTGTCCCTTCCTCCTTAAGTTCCCACCAAGTGTATTTAACTAATTAATTCTATGTTGTATGGGTTAGGAACTAGAAATAACTCTTTTCAACAGCATGATATTGACCTGTTGGTAGATTTTCTCTGTGCATATATGAGTGTACTTGGCTGTGTAACAGTATCCATACACATGCATGTAAAAATCACAAATTTATAAAAAGTGAAATGTATAAAAAGAGGAAGATACTCATTGGAATTTACAGCTGATGCTGGTAGGTAACAGCATATGGAGCGCTGCTATCTATTTCTAGAGAGGAAAGGATTAATTTTGGCACCCTTGCAGCCTGTTGCACAGTCTTTCTATTCTCTGTAACAGGTGAGGATAGAAAGATGTAACTCAGTTCTGAAGTATACCCTGGAATAGGCAGATTTTTATTTACTTTCTTTTTCTCCTTTTGTACTTTGACTGTACTTGCTAGTTTTCACAAAGAGCTCACTAGCCAAAGCCATAAAGTACATCAACTATTCAAAAAGTAGCCAGCCACAGTATTTTTCTGAATGACTGAAAATGTGACCAAAAAAGCAATTGTGTGAACCAAGGTGAATTCTGGCAAGACAGCAGCACACACAGAGGTAAAGAAATGCTGATTTTTTTCAGTTTTAGTTACAAGATGTCTGCTCAATTCAAGGTTGCTGACTTTGCCTACTGGGAAAACCAGTTGGTAAAGCATGTACAGAAATCAAAGAGCAAGACAGAGATAAAATCAGAGCAGTTCCTTGCTTTAAACTGGTGGCAGTACTGCAAACATCCATCCTGTTGCACCCATGAAATGAAGTTAAGTGACTGAAATTAGTAGCTTGTTAGCACAATTCATTATAGGCGTAGCTGATCAACTGGAAAACAAACATTTCCTTTCCTTGCGGGATTGCTGTCTCCTGACTGACATATTAAACACAGGCAAGAAATACAAAACTTGGTCCCAGCATCTAATATTAAAGACATGGCCAACCCATTTGCAAGTCTGCTGGAGCAGAGTGATGACAGCAATGCCACCATGTGACAAATGTCTCACCTACCTGTTAGGTCCCCTGTTCGCACATGCAACAGGAGGAAGAGGGAAGCCTCAAGGCAGTCTCCTCGGCCATGAACAGGGTGGGAGGGAACCCTGTGAGGTGACCCTGAAGTGTCCTGAGAGGGGACTGTGTCCCTGGGAGCTGCAGAGCAGTGCCGTGCCACCCTGTAAGCCACCTCCCAAAGCCAGACTCGCCTTCCTCCACAGCAGCAGCAGGAGGAGGGAGGCACAAACACTGCCTGATTACAAATCATTTGGAGATACAGTTTCCCATGCCCAGTAGTGCTGCTGTGACGTTTGTGCATGACCAACACTTCCAGAGAAGCTAAGGCACTGGTGACTGGATTAATTTCTATTTTCAAAGCAAGCCATATCAGAAGTTGGTTCACATTGTCTGCAAAGGCTGTGGGTGTTTTCCCTGTAGACTTAAGTGGATTTATATTAGTAATGAATTTCACTTGACTTAAGAACAGATCCCACAGTTTTCTCAGGGAAAGAGAAACATATGTAGAACACATAAAGCATAAAAGATATTTCTACATCTCTAGGACTAGTCCTACTCACGAAAAAGTTGGTCCTCCAGGTCCCAGAAAAAAACCCCAAGTAATGAAATACCTCAGTTTTACCTATGTACACTGAGCTTCTTTCTGGTTTTGGTTTGTTTTCATGTGCAAACAAGATTTATGACATCATCCTTTGTCTGTAAATGTTCCCCTTAACTCCCTTATCCTGGTCACCAGTTTCAATCAACATTTAACACCGATGTTGAAGGTCATTAAGCTCCTACAGGCTTTGCAAAAATAGCTGCCACAGTGAAAACTGAGAATCTGTAAATTCCTCCTACTGAGGGGAAGAACTAGAGCATGGACTGGTGTCTCCACATGAGAGAAACTCACCATTCTTCTAGACACTGAAGCCATCTGACCACAAGTCAGAAAACCAAAGTCACACAGATGCTACTGGCAGACACAGAGCCACTTCACAGAAGGTGTCTTCTTCCTCACAAAAAGAGATGGGAGCACCACTGCTGCAGTTTTATCACAGCTCTTGAAATACTGGGTGTTTTTCTCAACAACTTAAAGCCAAAAAAATGCAAGCCCATTTCTTCCATAGTAGCTACTGGGGAAACATGGGACTTATGACATTATCATTTTAAGTGGAGCTTAGAATTATAATGTGCACTAAATTAAAAAAAAAGTGTAAACATTAAGAAATAACTGATATTATTCTTAAAATATAATTTCTAATTAGTATCAGCTAGGCTGGGAAGGAGTAGCGGTGATCTGCCTTGCAATTTTTACACACACAATTACTGCACTGCACATTTGAATTTGTAGTTTAGAGAAAATCACTAAGTTTTGAGTAACACCAACTTGCCAGGTCTCACAAATCTCCTGGCCCCTAATCTTTCACACTGAAACTAAAGTCAGAGAGTTCTCCTAAACCACCTGCTCGTTCAGCTGCCACATACAAGAAATTTAAAATCTTTCCTCGTAGCATAAACGCTGCCAGTGCAGCCCCAGGGTACCTAAAAAGGTGTGTCCTACCTATTTACCATACTGATGAAGTGCCATATCGTAGAAAGCACAATAGCTCTGTGATCCAAATATCTTTCTGTTTGCTACATCCTAAATTAAACTTCACCCTTAATGCCAGCATCACCAAGCACTCTAACGCTTTTTCTTTTTTTTAAATGGGATGTGCTTAGAACTGCTCCATTGTCACCATAATAACATTAATCTAATCAGCTTTTAAATAAGCCAATTATTCTTTTTACAGATTAGGCCTAAATATTAATTATATTATGTAACTTAGACATGTCGTTTTCTAAGAAACAGTGCAGTGCAATTGTTAATGCTTCCCAATATATATTAGTAGCTGATAGATTTTTTTCTCATGCTGTACTTAATGAAATGCTCTAAATTTTCTTCTCTGTTCCCCTATTTTTGTAAAAAAAAAAAACCAAAACCAACATAAACACTGAGCACCTTGATACTCTACTGGACACTTTAAACCTAAGTAAAAAAAAAAAAAAATTTGTCTTTTGCAAAGTTGCAGTTTCTCTAGTGTTCTGTGTTTGACATAGTATTTTTGTTCACCATCTCTAGGAGTTTTTTTCCTCTATCCCACTAATTCAAATTCTCATTGCATTTGGTATGTTCAGACTTCTTTAAGATGATCATATGTTAAAATGTTATCGTGCAATGAATTAAAGCATTCCCTCTAAAACCTAGACTATCTAGGGTAGAACATTCAACCCATAAAACTATCTGAGGTATTGTCAAAATATTTCTTCATTATCCATTGCAACCCAGAGAAATGTAAGTGATCTAATGCTCAAAGGGAAGATTTCCCTTACAAAATGAAGAGTAGAAAGACATTGAGGCACAAGTTTTCTTTGTGGTGATCTATCTCAGACTTTTCTCCTTCTTTTTTGGGGGGGGACATGGGGGGATTTTTCAACTGTTGTTTGCTACATTCCATGATGGTCTACAAGTCCATGTACTTGATGATCTTGTTCATAATTATCTCTGTGCTTTAGAATGGTTTGGAAGCAGTGAAATGTGTCCTGCAGGTCCCATGAAGGTCTGAGACAACTGCAGAGCCACTCATAGGGGTATCACTTTTACAAGTGTTCCTTAGGGTTTCAACAGGACACATCACAAGCCTCATGAAAAGGAATTTACCAGCCTACGATCAGAGAGAAAGCTGTAGATGTGTTGTGACCTATAGCAGCTGTAACAAATCCACTGCTGCTGCTAGACCACTTCAAAAATCTGCAGCAATGATTTATAACATGAGACCCATCTGATCTTGTACTTACTGCTCCAGATCCATCCACCTGGCTCAATCTCACTTTTTTTTTAGTTTCCCATCAGCCTTGCAATCCTTGCAAGGGTTCTTTGCACCCTTTATAATTTGGTAGAAAGAATAGATCTAAATTTTCACTCTCCCTAACTAGCCAGCCTATTCCTACTCAAAAACTACAGTCATTTTACTTACATGCAGACAATTTCATATTGGGTTTTAAAACAAAATTTCATATCAACAACTCTTTACAAAGTGTATATTTTTTGGTTATGGATACTGTGAGGAATTTAAATCTGAAACTAGACTCTAATATTAAAATAACACTGATCAAAGTAAGAACACTTAAAACTATGTACTACAGCTAAGTACATCAGATTTTAACACAAGTTCACCAACCAATCTTTAAGCGTTCATGTTTTCCAACTAAGTTGCATTTTCAGAAAGATTTTTTACTAGGGACTGCAACCCAATTCCACAGTAATAATGAGTGTTTAATTAACATTATTTAACATGACTTAGTGACAAAATTTTTCACTAGCATACAGTCAATTAATGTAGCTGTGCAGACTTCACAGAGTGGCACAGTATCCAGCTTGATAGAAATTAGAATTTTTCTTGTTGTTGTTGAAGCCTTTATGGGATGTCTGCTCAAGGCTCTGAAATGAGGTTTTTGACTCTCCAAATAGTAGGCATCTATGCATCACAGGCTGTATGTAATCTTTTACTGCTTTCATTTCTATTTAGCACATTTGAAAACAGAGTGATACTGATATATAGAACAATGAAATGTGAGCCTTACATTCATGCCACCTTATCAAAAGAAGTGAAGTTTGACTCATAGAATAAAGGCAAGTCAAACTTTGAGGTTCTAACAGCAACTCAGCAGGGTATACAAAAACTAGCACTTCTATGAGAACAAGGTCATTAGAAAAGCCATGTAAAAGAAAACACAAAGAAATTAAAATTAAGGAAAAAAGGTGCTAGTACAGAACAACTTTTGAACCTTGGTGAGTGCCACACTGCATTTTTATCATATCTCTGTGATACTTTTCACAGAAGTAGCTGTGACTGAGAAGGGCAGAGTTTTCACTCTAAAATACTCATCCCAGGAGACGTTGGCAACTGTAATGCATCCAAGTATATTTTTTGGTATTTTAAGAACTGCTAAAGCAGAAAGATGTCACTTTCAACAGTTGAAAGGCCAAAGATTAGAAAACATCTTCAAATGGTGAAAATATATCTATGGGTTTGAGCAGGGCTAAAAACTAATAGTCAATGGAAACTAACAGGACATTTTAGAAATTGGAACAAAACCTCCATTATTTAATATGCCATCATAAACCTGCAATAGATTACCACCAAAGAGAACCAAAAAGGACTCTCACTGTCTACATGAGCTGCAATAAACAATGTTTTTACATGTTTAATTAATGAATTCTCTTTCTCTTGCCTTTGCTAGCAAAAACATTCTTTCTTCTTCCCTAGGTTGGTCCCTTACTGTTAATCAGAAATGTTTTTAAGCTGAGACATCTGAAAGGTAGAGTTGTGTTGATTTCTTTCACTGATCACTTCATGAAAGGAAAAAGGCAACACTAAAAAATTCCTGTTTCTGCTTGGTCCGAAGTTGGTCCAGTTTTTGGCCTACTTATATTGTATCCCCGTTGATGATTGTTTGCCTTAGCTAGAGGTGTTTCTCTGCATGGTTGGGTATTCTGGTTTCAGGACATTTAGCAAAAAACATTCTGTACATAGCCAACAAAACAGTCCCTGTGCAACCACACATCACGGCCAAGGGGCTGCATGTGGTTCTCTCTGGGTTTGCCAAGAATTTCAAACCAAGGAAAGAAGATATCCCTTCTTTGCTTGGAGGTTTTTTAATGTTTGAGGTGGATGTCTACCAAATCCAGCACTTTTAACTGTGGTGCAGATCGTAAGGGAGCAGCCCCTTTCACTACACAGTCACCATAGTAGCAGTTCAGGTGATAATGGCCTCCTTCATACATTTTTCAGACAACATTTATAAAATTACCTCTTCTGATCTTGTATTTTCTGGAGGTGTAGCTTTGCATTTTTCAGTGAGGAAGACACTCCACCATTTCTTATTCCAAAATTAACTTTTTGAAGGAAGATTACTACATGATCCACTGCCTGCTGTGTAAAAGGATATATGAAATGTATGTCAAGAAAAATCACGGGCTTGTTTTATTTCAGGTAAAGTGGATATGTAGCTTGACTAAAACAATAGAGGAGGGAAAAATGAAGGAAGCCTGGAGCTCAAGGTTAAAATAGGGAAATGTGGGGTTTTATTTTTCCTGACATTTTTTAATCCACTCTCTATAACAAGATTAGAAAGAGTAATATATTCATTCTGGGGTAAAACAAACAAACAATACTCAGAGATTATTCTAGGACTCTTAACACTCTCTTTGACAATCTCACCTGCTGCTTCTCTTTCAAGAAGACTTCTAATTTTCTATTTAAGAATTAATTTTTAACATTTCATTTTCTGTTTCCTCTTTATTTTCATCTCCTATCTCCAATTTACCAATTCCACATGAAAAGCAATTTCTCTCTGATAAATCACACCACCCAACTCTCATACAACAATTTTCTTCAGACCTGCAACAGCTTTACAAAGGGATGCAAGTTTCAGCACTGAGCTTATCTGAATTACACAGGGGAGAAGCACAGTATATACCTTAGGTAAGCAAGAAATAGGAAGGATGGGTCATTTGTTCTACCTCCTTTCACACCAGGGATTACTCTCAATGATACTACTTCTGTGTAATTTATCTGGAGAATGCTTCAGTGTTTCAAGAAATAGAGTTCACAGGGGCTTTTAGGGGACATACTCATCATACATTATCTCATCTGGGCTTCTGTTCACCCTGCACTAATATTTTTTCTTCTTATTGCTATAAATAACCATTCCTCATCAACAGTACTTATCCTTTTATTTCTGTAGAGTTAACTTCCCCTAAGGTTTTGTCCACACGTGATATAGATGTGTGATTGTATCTGTGTGTGTCTGCAAGGTGTGATGCAGAGACAAATGGTGACATAAAGTCCTGGGCTGGAGGCATCTGATCACCTCTGTTGAGGGTAGAGCTAAAAGGCATCTCTACTTTTTGAATTTTTTATGTCTAATCTTTCCCCAGAGGTCAACATTCCCCAGAGACTCCCACTTTCATTCATCTCTGTGCTTTTTGTAGCTCAGCAGTCCCTTTCTAAGTGAGACATAGTATGGTTTCAGGGGAAGGACATGGTAATGACAGCCATGCTGCTGCCAGAAAGAAGAGGAAAATACCTCACTGCTCTGTGAAGTGCCATTTCTCCCACAGTCAAGACTTTATGAACTGACACATTATTTCAGCACAGTTCTCCAAAATATGCCAGGTAACTTAGATTGATTGAAGCAATTATATGATTGCAACTGTATAGTTCCACATGTGTGGAAGAGTTGGAAATCCTAGGAAGAAGTGAGTTTACTGCTCTGTTCACAGGTTTGCACCCACATGTGCAGAGTAGACCTCTGACGTTTTTCCCCCTCTGAATATTAACTTGCACCTCATTTCCACACCTGGAAATACCCAGCATGGGCAGGTGATATACTTATGTAGAAATTCCACTTCTGTTTCACTGTGGTTCTCCTGTAATAGACCACTCTGTGTGTCACCAGCAAATTTAGGGGGTTACAGTGTCGGTGACACCTAGGTAGACGTGACTGGAGAACATGATTTCACTGACAACCAACAAAGACAAGTCTTAATGTCATGGCCATTAATTTTCCTACTACATTGCCGTATCCTTGCACATTAAGCAATTCTGATAAAATTTGCACTTTTTCTATATAAAATAAAGCTGTTAATTCTGACCAGATAACAGTTATGGCTGCTTTGCCTAGGAAATGTTTTACCAGTAAGGAAAGTTGCTTGTACAGATCTAAAACCAACTTTGACCCTCAGATCAAAAGATTCAGAAGTTTTATGTTGTTCAGACCCATAATAAAGGTTATCATTTATTACATTTATTGGAGCCTGTTGTGATTAAGTGAATCAGTGACAAAAAGAACCCATAAAGATTAAAATTCTAACATTAAAATAGTCCTCTCACATTGTAGCAGAAGGGCATTGCCAAACAGAAACTAATTATTAGTCTGACATTTAATTTGAAACAGGGAAAATGCCACAATGATTGAAGTTTATTTACTGAAGATGAAGAGGGAAGAATGTGCATGGAGACTAGCTTTTAAAATTTGAAAATCAGTTTGCTCTTTATTTAATGCAAGAATATAATAAAATGTTTTGAACGTTTTGTCATGAAGAACAACCATGTCATGTCTCTCCCTAACAGGGATGCTTAGAGTGTGCATGATGGGCATTCAAACCTTTTCTTCACTCACTTAATTGGAGAACAACTCAGTCCTCTTCACTGTGTCCAAGACAGGTACCTTGAACCTGCATCTCTAATGGGAGAACAGATGAAGGTCCTAAAATTCATGTAGGCTTATTGGTTGGTTTTGAGTGCTTCATGTCTATACCTAGTCAAATAAATTATGTGTAAATCCTGTCAACCAAATATAAATTTCATTTGCTTCCATTGCTTAGATAACATGAAAACTTTTGGAAATTTGGCTAGGATACTTTTGATACACTTATGCGGAGCATTTCAGGTTCAGAGGAAGACTTTTTGTTGCATTATCGTGTAACAATTAGGGACTACATATAGTTTCTTCTTCAAATCCTATTTTGGCCACTAAATAAATAATAAAGCCAATTTTCTTGCACTGCAGCTTTGATATCATCTCCCTTCCCACTTCCCCCCTCCCCCCCCCACCTCCCATTCTGTTAGGACAATCTGTAGAATCAGAACATGGATTTTTGTCTTCATGAGAAACATCATTGACTCTTTGAACTCATCCAGCTTCTCTATGGGATACACTTCTCTGAAGTCACTCAAGTCTATTATTGTAATCTCCCATCATACTTTCTGAGAGATGAACACACAGTACCTGCTAATTGACAGAACTGACTTTCAAGAAGTCAGAACAGCTTTTGCTGTGGTCTATCAAATGGTGCTTAATTCTCTTACTGTTTGTCTCAGGTTTGACCTTGGACTGAACTTCCTGATTTCTGAACTGTTTAATAATCAACTGTATTTCACTCCTTCATCTGCTCTAGTTTTTATATAACAGAGACCATTAATCACATTAAACCTGCACTCTGCAGACCTTCTATGTGGGCACAATTTGTATGAATTTGTTTCATCTGCAGGTGCCTGATATGGATTGGAGTGGACTCACTGCTTCTGACTCAAGCTCACACAATGTATCTATATCCACTGGCCAGCCTGCAATAAATGGCTGGCATCAGCAAAATACGCCATGCTCCCTTGATCTGTTTATGCTTTGAGTATTAACCCAGTGGAGAATCAGAGAATCATTGAACATGTGAGATTGGAAGGGACCTTTAAAGGTCATCTGGTCCAACCCCCTGCAGTAAGCAGGGACAACTTTAACTAGATCAGGTTGCTCAGAGCCCCATCAAACCTGACCTTGAATATTGCCACTGATGGGGCCTCCACTACCTCTCTGGGCAACCTGTTCCATGTCTTCCTTCAATGAAGCACTGTGCTGATAGTGATGAGGGGAGCAGGCAAGATTGGTCCAGCTCTATCTTCTCTTGGTGGTCACCCAAAATATCCCTCCAAGACCACTGTTTCTCTGCAACAACTCTGCTGCCACTGCACACTTCACCCCTTGCTGCAGAGAAAACCTCACCTTCTAAGCCTTACTGTGGCACTGGGATTTGCTGACAAGCCTGTTTATATGCTCTCCTGGGCTGCCTCATTCTTAACTAAAAGGACTGTCAATCATCGGAACAGGATGACAGTTGAAATAAGTTAAGTCACCATCACTGGAAGTAAAAAAGATGTAAGTGTAGTACTTAGTGACATGGTTTAGTGGTTGGACTTGACAGTGCTAGGTTAACAGTTGGACTTGATGATCTTAAAGATCTTTTCCAACCAAAAAAGGTTCCATGATTATTCTTTCTGGGTTAACGACAGCACTGTTACTAGTCTTATTGGTAAGGGGAGGAAATAAGAAAATGGTGTCGCAGATGGGATAGATAAGAGGGATGCACTTCACTCTTAAGAGAGAGGCAATAATATGTTTATTGATATAAAACAAAAGGATGTAACGGTGTTTGGTAATAAACGCGACAATGATTAAGATTCGATGGTACAGTAATCTTGATCAGTTAGTGCACAGAGACCAGGGTCAGATGAATCTATCAGGGAGACCCTCCCGTTGAGTCATGAGGTTCAGAAAGAATCCCCTTGCTTTCTAAACTCCTTCTCAGAGAGGAGCCTAGGTGCTGTTGGATTCAGTCTTAGTCCCAGACTTGGTCAGGGCTTTATGTCTAAAGGATTATACATATACAATCAATCCTTTATATTTCTTAGCTAAGATCACAAATGTTAGTACACTTATTCCCATCTCACTTACTGAGGGTCTGTTGTGGATCTGTTGCGGCAAGGACTCTCTTGACCTCGAGGAGTAACCTTGAAAGGTGTCCCTTTCAAGGGGAGATCCTGACATGCAGCCCGCTGTCATCTCAGGAGAGCTCAAAGGGCTCTTGGACTGCTCACTATTTATGGAGTAAGATGATTGGCTCATAGTCATGAGCCAATACATACCACTCGTATATGCCAGTGGACACTGACAAGTGTCGGGGTGGGCACATTAGCATAGATAACCCTTGGCTATTGTGTTGTTATCTGTCTTCCTGAACTCACTGTGAGATGGATGCAGAAATCACAATCAACACCAGTGGTTATCAATCAATCCATATTTACAGGAAAAAGTCAGGAAAACATGGGGGCAAGAGGGGAAGCATATCGTCACAGATGGCTAGTCTCCTTCACCTAGAGAAATTGTGCCAGGCCATATGAGTAAACCTCAAGGAAATAGCTTTGCCCTGGGAAATATACTATCTGTTCAGGATTATTTTCTCCATTCAGCTTACTGAAGGACACATAGGAAACTTGGCAAGACTCTGCAATATTGTGTCCCTGAGTTAGGCTTCTGAAGTGTCCAAATTTAGGCAAGCACACTCAGGCGATCTTATTTTCCAAGGAGGTAGATGTTTTTGTTCCCATTAAAGTCACTTGTTGCTGTATTTTCAGAAAGATGCAGTTATACAGCTGTACCTGTTTTAGCAGAAAGAAAAACAACTTTCCTGCCCCTGGTGACCCTGTGTACAAGTAACAAATCACTAACTTGACTGCGTGATCTGACTTTGGTGGGAGCTGGGGTTATGAAGTTCCTTATCCAAGCAGTGATTTAAGTGGTTTCATCTTTATGCATGTGCATCTCATTTGGCTCTACTCTTCTCATAGTTATATTGTGATCTGAAGGGTGGTGTGTTGAAATGTAGTCAAATTCACCACAGGTAAATAAACATAATTTTTAAACCCCACAATATATCACCTTTATATTAACGAGTTTTTCTAACATACTCTATTCTACCTTGGTTTACTGTCTCACCATGAACAAAAAAGAGGGCGAAAATACAGATATTCCTGGAAGTGAGCAAGCTTGATTCAGTATCTTGAGGGGATGTTAGAGATAAGCAAGTTTGTATGGAGAGAAGATGATAAAAGGAGATATGGTCAGGATTTAAAATAAAGGATGACACAGAGAAAGATAACTGTTCTGCTGCCGCTTTTCCAAAACACCAAGTGAAAAGTGCACTCATAATGGAAAGTTAAGTGTTGGAGGCTCACTGATAATACCTCACCTCCCTCTGGCTAGGTGGTCAGCAAGTTGATGTTTTGAGACTTTGTCATATTTCAAAGTCCAAGTAATCTTTCAACAGAGCAAACAGCTCTGAAGGCTGAGGTAAAAAAAAGAGCTTAGTCCTTCCCAAGAGAAGATAGTGCTGTCGGAGAGAAAGGAAAACTAAGCTGCCTTCATTAGAAAGAATTCTGTATCATATCAAGAAAAGGCTCCTGAGTTGTGATATTTGACCTTAAATTTAAGGAAAAGGAAGCAATCTTGGATTCCTCCTACCATAAGTGTTAGGCAGCTGTGAGGAACTCATGCTGAAGGGATTGCTAACTAAACAAACATGTCTGAGAGGAAAAGGAAGGCCAATAGCAACACCTCAGCTCTCCTTGCTCCCAGTACAACCTCAGACCTGACCAAGCCCTGTTTATGGCTACTTTGGAGTGGAGGTGGGCTCCTGCATGGAAGATCCATTAACCATATGAGGTTAAGAGAGAGTCTGAACACATTTTTTGGGCAGGAAAGCAAGGAGTGCTACCAAAGCACAGGCGCAATGCCCAGTTGTCACTCTGTCTCTTCCTCCCCATCCTCTGCTGCTAGGGGCTCACGCTGACAGCAGATTAAGCGTGAAAAGGAGGTTAGTATATAGAATCATAGAATTGTAGGGGTTGGAAGGGACCTCGAGAGATCATCGGGTCCAACCCCCTGCCAAAGCAGCTCCCTAGGACAGATCACTCAGATAGGCGTCCAGATGGGTCTTGAATATCTCCAGGGAAGGAGACTCCACCACCTCCCTGGGCAGCCTGTCCCAGGGCTCTGTCACCCTCACTGTGGAAAAGTTTTTCCGCATGTTGGTGCGGAACTTCCTGTGCTCCAAAATATCTTGGAAAAGACAGGGCAGACCTTCAGCACTGAATAATTTCTTTGTAGGAGTAAGCTCCTTCCAAAAAAATCAGTGCATGTCACTGCCTGGAGTTGCACCAACCAGCCTCCAAGAGGCGAAACACGTCATATAATGCACCACAGTTTTGTGCTCACTGAATCTAATCAACAAACAGCAATTTTTCCACACAAAAAAACTTAAGACACTCATACTTCCACACTCACATCACCATCAAAGGCTCATTCTTATCTCAGCCATAGAATTTTAAATTATCACAGCTGTCCTCATTATAAATGGTAAGCCCTTATAAATAGTATTATGTTGCTGTCATGTTTATTACTATTATTTTAAGCTACTCGTTAATAATAAAAATCTCTTACATGTATATACCTTGCTGCAGCTTTGCTGACAAAATATTTATATTCTGTTTCTTCTTGAGAAAAATTAAATCAGCCTAAAGTTCAAGAAACACTTAAAAAACAACCACATGGGTATCGACCAGGTAATAACAGCAACCTACAAATACCAAAAGTTAATAATGTTTGAATGACCTTAAGATACCTAAAAAGTAATGCAGCTTATTACAATGAAACTAGAAACTAAACATGCATGCAGGGGAAAAAAAAAGTACAGCAATTTCCAGGGCATTAAAAACATGAATATTTATTATTTACACTTTAAGATCTTTAAACCTTGATCGCAAGACAATTTATCTGCAGCAAGATTTTACTCATTCAGACCACTGCATATGAGAACCTTACTCTCCCATCAGATACTAGAAAGGAGAACTTGCCAAGTGGGAAAGTGGAGGAAAAATGTTTTGTTTTTCTTGTATTCACTTTGCTTTTATTTTGACAACTGGGTGGAAGGAGATTTTTACAGTGCAGAATGGTCTTCTGCTCTGAAAAAAGAATTAGCATACACATCTCCCTCCAGATTCTACATAATGGAATGGCTCAATTTTTTTTCAAATACCACATACTGAGACAGGTAAGTCACAAATGCGATTTTACTTTTCACTATAGTGGAGTATATGCAACAATAGAAAAATAGCACTTTTAAAAATACATGTCCCTTTGAGATCTCACTCCTGCAACACCCCACTTACCCGCTGCACTCAGTATTGTCTCTTGGTTAAAAAATGGAAAATGGAGTATTTCACACAATCAAATAATCATATAATACTGCAGCTTAACTGTAAATCATAAGAAATCCATAATGCAGCTATCACATGGGACTTAATTTCAGAACAAGCTTTAAACAAGTCCTTCCATAAAAAAGATTAAGTGATCACATTTCATTTCAAAGGTCTTATCTATCATTCAAAACATGAACATATTGCAGGCTTTTTGAACTAATGGCCTCTCTAGTCCACTTAGCATCTTTTTGAATAAAAATGTATTAGATTTTCTGTATCTGTTCATAAAAACACAGATTCTGCACAGTTGGAAGGTAAGTAGATATAATATTTTGCAGAGTAATTTTAGATAAGTATGTATCTGAAAAGTAAGTTCTAAACAATAAGTCAGGGATAAGGAAAAGAAAGTGAAGGAAAGAATAGCCACAGAAAGCTGAAAACAAGGAAGACAAGGAAAAAACTTGCATCATCAATGTGCCAGATTCAGTTAAAGTGAACGTCATCCCAGTTAGGTTAGTGGAAGTGGTATGGAACTTCTTTTAATGCCTTTAGTAGAGCTTGCATGTAACCACTGCAAAGATTTTCAATCAGCAAATCTACTACCAGCTGCTAACATTAGACAAGGGACAAAGCGCCCCCTTTGCACTTTTCAGAACCAAGAAGCATCTAGATATTACACGCAGGTGCCCCAGCTTTGGGCAGCTCATGAGGAAAGGGAGACCCGAACCAAGAAAACTTTCACTGCCACAGAAGACAGCAGTTAGAGAGACAGAAAGCAGATCTTTCCAACAAAACAACAAAATCCTAACAGTGTTGGCCAAGAAGCCAGCAACATTCAGTAACACTGAAGAGTAAGAAGTGTGTTGACCATAAAGCTTCCAGATTGTGTTCTCTGATGACAACTGCATGTTTAAACTGACCAAGGTGAGTACCAAGTCACAGGCACCTGCAGCGTGACCCTCACATTTTCTTCCCTGATCACAGGCTGTGTGAGAGCAGAACAGAGGCAGATAGAGAAAACTTTCATCCTTCAGAAAATCCCTACTGCCAGAAGGAATTTCATAACTGATGCTGCCAGATGCAAAGGGAGGCAGAGGAGGAAAAAAAGTTTTTAGTCTGTGCAACAGTACAGATAGACAACAAGGAGGAAACATTTTCCTGGGTTAGTTGTCTAGTTCAGGGAGTCTAATTCACATCTAGTAGTCTTTGTCCAGGCTGAAAAAAATTCTGTCTGCAGCCTGCCCTACTCTGGCTGAGGGTGGTGGGTTGGATTCTGGCTACCAGGTAATGCCTGCCCTACGGTGAAACCAAAGCTGAAAAAAGTCTGAACAAGTAAAACCAGTATCATCATTGTCTACCAATAATTTTGTAATAATGTCTGCATATGGTCATGGTGAGTTTGGGACAAGTGTGAACTCCAGGATAACAGTGACCTTAGTACAAGGAAACACATTTTTATCCCCCATCAAAGATATTTTCAGTTCCTCGTCTGTCATTGCTCCACATCCTCCACAGGTTATCCAAAAATTCTACCAGTTGGCATTTATTTCACTGCTGGAAATCACTGAGCTCTGGAATTTCAAAGACAGAGCCTCAGGTTATGAGGAATTTTATACATGAAGGCAAAAAAAACATATATGACAAAAGCCTCTTAGTGGAATTGTGAACATCCTAATTTGTAAACAATGAATAAAAATAACTGAGAATGCTGGTGCTCTTACGTAGATGTGTACATGTAACATGGATGTATGGCACTGCTGTTTCCTCTCCTTACCTTCTGATCAGGTACGCAATTCTGTTCTTCGTGTTTAGGAGAGAAGGATCTTTCTCTTTAAAAGAGGTGATGAATGTATTATAATTACTCACCTCTCTTTGGAGGAAGTCCATGCAGCAGGTATAGTCTCACACATCTGAATTATTGATCATGCTCTGCTGGTCTGCCCAACTCCTTGGAAGAAACTGAGAGTGGGGCCCTTTTCATCCAGGAAACTGTGAGATCTGGAAACAACAATACCTCCAATGACTCATCTGTGTGTTTGGAAATTCCCAGTAAGATTTATGTGCGCATTTCATGATGTTAATAGCTGATTTAATTCTTTTTCCTGATGTTCCCTGAAGTTTTCTTCCCATTATAACTGTGAGAAGCAATTCAGGCAGGCAGTTTTACTCATTTAGGCAGCAATTATTCAAAAATTTCACAGCATTTATGTTCATTTCATGCAATCTTACACAAACACCTGCTAGTACACACTGTTCAGGGTCACTCTGACATTGTATAAACTCTCAAATAGAAAAACAAACCCAAATCAACAGCTCCTAGTGGGAATGACTCTGAAGTTCACTCTAACACTCTCTGCTGTGCAGACCTGGCACAGAAATAAAACAGGTCTTCTTAGACAAGCAATTAATATTTCATACTATCTGGGAATATGTTTTCAGCCCACAGATGTTCGTAGCCCTTCTCAGACAGGAAGACAAATTATTTTTTTCCCCAAGATGCAACACTTCTATCTATAGTTCAGCTGACTCAGAGGGTCTTACATAAATCCTAGTTTCAACAGGCAAGTCAAACAATGTATGTATTCAAAATTTGTATCACAGTTATATGACACGGGTTTGGCTTTTGAAGGGAGGGTCATGTAGTTTTTCTGTTTTCTTCAGTCAGGTAGGTTTTATCAAGGGTTTTGAAAGATTTTTTTTTCTCTTGACTTCACCCAGCACACCACACCCAAGGTTGGATACCCACCGCATACTGCAGTGTAGAGCATCAACAGCCAAATTTTTTCCCACCCATGCTCCATCTGAGATCAGGCATGTTTTGTGCTACTACACATCCTTCAAAAGCAGCACAGGGTCCACATCATCCTTGAAAGGGATTGTCCTCATACCTATGGTGGATTGACCCTGGCCAGCAACTAAGCACCCACCCAGTGGCTTATCCACTCTCCCCCAGCCCCAGCAGGGTGGATGAGAGAATCTGAAAGGACAAACCAAGAAAAACTTGAGGGCTGAGACCAAGACATTTTAATAAGTGAAGGAAGATAAAAACAAGCAGGAAAGTTGTTGTTTGATGCAAAAGCAATCACCACCTCTCACAAGCAAATCAATGCCCAGTCAGTCCTTGAGCAACAGTTACCTTGGAAAGGTCCACACTCACCCCCACCCACCCCCAACTTTTACTGCTGAACATGATTTATACAGCATGAAATACACCTTCTGTCAATTTGGGTCAGCTGCCAGGCTGTGTCTGCTCCCAACCACATGTCCACCTATAATCTACTTGTTAGGGTAGATCAGAATGTGAAATAGAAAAAGCCTTGACACTGTGCAAGTACAGAGCAAGTGCACAAAACAGCCAGAGCATTGTTGTGTTACCAGCAATATTTTTTTCACAAATCCAAAACAGGGCATTATATGGGATCTTACGAAGAAAATTCACTCCACTCCAGCCAGATCCAGTGCAATCCTTGTACCTCAGTGATAAAGAAACCACTTGCATGGAGATACCTGAGTGTGGCGGTTGAGCCCTGGCTAAAGGCCAGATGCCCACTAAAATCAGTCTGTTACTCCCCTTCTCAGTTGGACAGGGGAGAAAAAATATATATTAAGCGGATCAAGAGTCAAACTCGTTAATAATGCGGGCAAAACAGACGCAACACAGAGTGCTGAAGAGAAAGTTATCTAATTTATTACACTACACTAAAGAGAAAAACAGTGAAAACCAGAGTCAGGAGTGCAACCAACAATCTTGAAACAAATGCAACCAGGCAAACACTTTTCCCCCACCACTCCCTCCTTAGCAGGCTTTAGTTAGAAGTTTGCTCCCTTCTTCCCTCCCGGTCGCAGCCCAGGAGGGGCAGGGACTGGGGAAAATGGGGGTCTTGGTAACACCTTCCCCCCACCCCTCCATTCTAAAGCAGACTTCCCTTTAGCCATGATTTTGCTCCTTCTTCCCCTCTCCTGCTCGCAGCACAGGACAGGGGGGCAGGGACTAGGAGATGGGGGCTTTAGTCAGTCCCTTGCAAGATGGTTTCCTTCTCGGCCGGGATGGGGGCATCCATTCCACACAGCCTCCCCCTGCTGCACTGTAGGATCTCACCCATAAGAGCCAGTCCTCCACGAACTTTCTCCAAGGCAAATCTCTTCCCACCGGGCTTCATCTCTGCTATGGCTGGCAGCAATCAATCACAGTGTCTCTCAGTCCCTGTCCTCCACGGGGCTATGATGCCTCCCCCAGCAAACCTGTTTGGCTCATCTCTGTAGGTCGCTTGTGCTGGCAGGGGCTCATCCCAACGTCAGTCACGGCATCTTCTCTATGTCTGCACCGGCTCCATCCAGCGTGGAGCCTCTCCACCGGGCAGGTCGGGTCTCTGCCTCCTCCATGGGTCCTTTTCTCCGGTTACTCAAGGTGCTTCTACTCGGGCTGCAGGGACAATCACTCGCCCAGGTACCTGGGCGCCTCCTCCCCCAGCCTTCCCGGCCTGTTGTGAATGTCAACTGCTTACATTTATATGCAAATATATCACAACACCCTTAATGGGCCAATACTGCGGTCTTGTTGGCACTCACGTTCTCTGGTGGCCAAAATGCAGCCACTTCCGAGTCCTTTTCTCTCCTATATGTGATTCTCAGAGGCACTATCAGCAGGCTGGCAGAAGATTCCAGCAGCCATTTTCTGCAGCGCCTGGCCCTCTCTCTCTCTCAGTACCCAACTATGCACAACTGCGACAACACTGAGCTTTCAAGGCATCACTCCTAGGCAGTTAAAGCAGCCAAAATACAAAAGCCTCCATCTCAGCATCCATTCTGCTGCAGGAATGCCATAGAACTGAAGGAAAATAATAGACCAAGTGTCTGCTACTGCAAAAAAGGCATTAAACGTTGCTGCTTTGTTTATGTCCCTTTTAGTAAGGTGGCTGTTCTCATCAAGTAATGGACCAATGTTCTCTCTGGTCCTCCTCTTGTTAATGCATTTGAAAAACACCTTTTTACTATCTGACGCAGAATTGGCCAGCCTCAGCTCTGAGTTTTTGCCACACAAATTTTCTCCCTACAGTTGTTAACAGCGTCCCTGTAATGTTCCCACATTGCCTGACATTGCTTCCATTTGCAATACATTTTCTTTTTCTGCCTAAGCTCTAGAAGCCCAGCCACCCACTGGCTGGAGAGCTATCAGGCAGAGAAGGGGCTGGAGGGCAAATAATTTGAGGAGTGGCTGAAGGAGCTGGGGATGTTTAGTCTGGAGAAGAGGAAGCTGAGGGGAGACCTTATCACTGCCTAAAATTACCTGAAAGGAAGGTGTAGAGAGCTGGGCAAGAGTCTCTTCAGCCAGGTGACAGGAGATAAAACAGGGGGAAATGGCATATAGCTGCACCATGGCACCTTTGTAGACCTGTGATCATTCTTGTCACTCTCTTCTCTTCAGTCTTTCTTAAATCCCAATGCCTCAAAACAGATACAATGTGCTGTCCTGCAGGGTCAGCCTAGTGGGTCTGTCTAGCCCTGCATTCTAGCTCCAACAGTGACAACAGGAGATGCTATGCAGAGCGAGCACACAAGCCTGGCCACAGGCTAAATAGAACAAATAGATTGTTTTGATTATTGTAGGGTATAGCCTTGCTTATTTGTTTCACTATGAAGTTGAACCACCAGCCAGTCAACTTCAAACATGAACTGAGATATGCCCATGATATGACAGAATAGCTCACAACTTTGTGTGAGAGAAAGCCAAAGGACTAGTAAGTTAGAAATTGGGAATTATCACTGACAGGATGGAAGCTTTTTTCAGTTTCATCTGCACTTAGTCAAATCAGGAAAAGAAAATAAAATCACTGTCATTCAATGCTTTTGCTTTCGATGTCAGAACAAACCAGAAAGTTTAGTAACAGCTGAATGAACAAATATTTATCCAACGACCTGAATTTTTTACAAATAAATTGATTCAGCTTAAATTTCTCAGGAAGATCAAAGACCTACTCTGTTTTATTCTTTTCCATTAAAACTGATTCATTGATAAAGATATATTAATCCAAAAACTGAAGGTCTCAGTAATAAAAAAGTGTAGCTAAGACACGTAAATGAAGCTAGAAGAGAGTGATGGGTAAATAATGATTAATGGGGAGATGAGCTGATAATCACTCAGGGGGTGAGACTATAAAATAAATCATTAAAAATGTCTACAACTTAAGGAAAGAAATATTTGTCTGTTCAAGCAGCATAGCCTTTACACATAAATGGTTCTAAATTGTACTGCTTCTATTACACGTTCACTAAAAAGGCACTGAAAAATGGTTTATTTGGTTGAAAGAGGCCATGGTTTAAAATATGTGTCATTACAAACTTCCTTGAGCCTCTAATATCCAACTTACAAAATTATCAACTTCCATATTTATTCATAAAATTATTTATAAAGATGCTTTTTCATTTGGCAGAAGTGGTTTATTAACCCACAGAAGACTGTGTATGGTACAACATACACCTCATAGTCAGAGTCACTCATGCTGTCGAAACCTGATCACCCTTCAGTCTTAGTTCACAGAGTGACTTCTCCCCTGTATCCAAGGACTGCTAGAGTAAGTCAGGGAACTCACGGTACAGCAGTTGGTGGTTCATAGCAGCATGTGAGGTGCAGTTTGTGAGTGACATGAACACTAAGACAAACAACCAGAAAAATAGAAGTCAGTGTACTAACAGCCAGACAGAATCCTTAGATGTGATGCTCACACTACACAATCTGGAGTGGCCTGCACATGACTTCATTTTAATCTGTACAAATTAATTATCAGAGCTAGAATATCTTTGTCAGGCAGAGTGGCTATGCACATAAGACAGAAAGCTGGAGACTCTAATACATTTTACACAGAAGCCTTTGCCTGTGTCGACCTTAGACAAAGAACATCCGGCCTTCAGAGTAGCAGGGGTAACTGTCCTCCTCCTGGGCTTCCTTTCCAGTCCTCAGGATGTTACAGGGGCATTGGAACTACTAAACATCTCCTGCTGTAAGTCCAGATTTTTCTGCCTTGACTAACATTCAGGGAGCCTCTTCATTTAAATACAACTTATTTTCATTTAGTACTGTACATAAGAAACCTTTTTAAAAATTTAATCACAGTTTACTATTACCCAAAGTAATTCAGAGAGTTTATACAGCTAAATTTTTTACATTAACTTAGTTTGTTTATTCTAATTACTATCTGAATCATAGCATGCTAAGTCATATATTATTAAAATTGCCTCAAGGTGATCAACAGAACAACTTCACTTCAGATATTTCCACTCTTTCCCTCTTCTCAAAATGGTAAATGGATTTCAGAGGGTGTAGCTCCTGGGAATGAGTGTAGAAACATTGAAACATGGCCACAAACAAAACCATGCAAAGACTTAAAAACATTTCTTCAATAATTAGGCACTTTAGAAATAAAGGAAATCTATCAGTGCTGGAGACTCTTTCTGGCAGCACACATTGCAGTGAAAATACATTTATTAAAATAACTAGCCACAGTTTCCTTGCCAGCTTCTCATCAGTAGGTTCTTTGAGAGTTTAGATGGAAAGTAGAGGGGAAAGATTTGAGTCAGCAGGATCAGGCAGATTGTTGAAACCAGGGTCTTCTGCTAGGAATGATATAATTAAACAGTTTTTTTTTCTAAAAATACTGCTGGTGCCTTGATCCCATACACTTTTGAAAACTATTCTAAATCTGCACAACCTTCTTTTGTCCACCTATTCTTTTCTTCTTCCTCCTTTTCCTGACCTATTTCTGAGTGATATTTTTACCAGTTAATTTCTCTGCAATTTATTCCCTGCCTTGTGTTCACTTAAGTTAATACAGTCAACCCAAAATACCATCCTAAAATATTACAAGCATGACAGAACTTCTCATCTCCCAAATCTCCCTCTCATCAGTTTTCTTCTGGCTGGAAGAGTCTAGAATTTCCTCTGCATGAATGTGGGTGGTTTTTAAAATAATCTAGAATGCTTTTCTCTTAAATTAATACTAAATTAATCTGTAAGTTTCTTTAATTTTATAAAAGTCTTTCTAACTATTAGATAACATATTTTTAGATGCTTTTGAGTAGTTTTACAGTTGAAATAAGCAGAAGAGTAGGCAGCTTCTTCCTGCTTCTGTTCTCAAACTGCAACAAGGACAATTTTCTCTTTGCACTTAAAAGCTAGTCCACAAAACCAATTTTTTACACCCAGTTAGAGTTGGCAAGACTGTATAGGAAACTGATTCTCTGCATATTTCATGTTAGATTCAAGTTAGATTCACTCACATACTGGTAGAAATATACATCTCTGTACTGCCTTTCATGGCATTGTCTTCACACAGGTTGCTTAAGTACCTTCTTCCATCTTGCAAATGTTTTTTGAAATCCCAGGTTGTTTCTCTCACTCCCAGAAATTCTTTGTGGTACATACTATTATCCTGTTAACCAGAAGGGCCCAAGCATGAAGTCTGTACTGGAGTTTTAATTTGGTACTTTGGCACATGCAATAGCATGTCAGTGAATCTACAATTAAACTGTGTAATGAGCTGTCAAAGGTAGCTCAGGGCTAGGTGAGCTATAAAAGGGACTGAACAGGTGGTTTCTACCAGCAAACCATTTGAGAACTCAGCACTGCCTGTAGCTCCTGCTCTTTGACAAGGAACAGCTCCACATGCTGAACAAGAAAATACTTTGTACACTCAGCTGTGATGTACTTTAATTGGTAGTTCCCAAAGATCACTGGATGGAGGATTTGCAAGAGTCATTTCTGGGCAGGCAACAATTACAACATTTTAAAGTGACTTGTTTTTCATCAGGTGCTTTCAGCAAATCTGAAAACAAGACTTAGAGATGTCTCAAGATGTTCATGCAAAATTTTGAGAGATCTCTGAAAAATATTGGCTGTAACTTTAAGCACAAATTAGGCACACCTTCTCCATATTCATTTCCCAAACTGATGGTGGTGATTCTTGGAATTCATCAGCTCTCATTACTATGCTGTCAGAGACACTCTATTATTGTAGACACATCGACCATGACACTAAGAATGAAGTAGCTCTAGATACAGTGGATGATAAAGAAGGACTAGGAAAGCTGAGAAATACACAGATCAGTCTTTGAGGGAAAGGCAAATTAAAAGTTAATAAATGTTTGTTGAGATATTGAGATGCCAAGCCATTGCAGATGCCAATCAAATACTTCCATGGCTGTATAGTGCAAAAGGTGAAAAAACCGTGCTGCTCAAATCTAACTATCATAGCAGCAAATGGTTTTAATATTTAGCTTGTTTATTATAGTACAGAATTTCTTCTACAAATAAGTTAACCTAATATGACAGAAGCAGCAACTTTTTTTTTCTAAAATCAGACACTAGTATCTGTTAGAGGAAGCTAAAAGGAAGTTTCTCTGCAGGACTTCCAGTTGCCTCTCCAGTTCTTTACAGCAGTGGGATTGTCCCCCATCCAGCAAGACTGGCTGGTGAAACAATGTGGAAACTGTGCTAACTCCTCCAGGACACTTCAGACCATATTTTATTCACAGCAATTGTCAGACTGGAAGAGCAGAGTAGAAACATTTGGCAAATAGCATGGTTTTCAGAAAAGAATAATAATTGACAATTGTTGTTCTCCATGAAGAGATTTAGTTTAAATATTCATTCTTTTTTGCAGCAGCCACCAATCAAAATGACTCAACTTTCCTGAATTTATTAAGGCCACCCTTCCATACAATTGATCCTAGGCTGTGTTTCTTGTTGATCCATCATTATGAACACCATGACACTGCTGTAGACAAAGTTTTCAATAATTTATTTTGACAAAACATGAAGAAAATAAAGCCTGATGCACTTTGCTCAAGAAAGTGGAATTTATATTTAGGACAACCTTAGGGAAACAGGAGATCTCACTGAAGGCTACAGCTCTGATGATGACCTGAGCTGACTTGGCCTTCTTTCCTTTCTAGGTCATATTGATGTTAAAGGCAAAGACAGCTCTGAAATCTGCTGAAGTACCACCCAGCAAGAGACTGTACATGCTCGAATTCCTCATGTCTACTGTGTGGCAGCCCATTCAGCAAATGGAGCCCACAGCAAGCTGGGACTAGAAAGGACTTTGACTTCATTTAGACACTTATTAGCCAAAACTGAAGTCTCCCACTCTGATACCACTTTCAGTATCACCACATTTTGTTTGTAGGCATTATTAATTACTGTCTCAGTAGTTTAGTAAACTTGATTGAAAACAGTAGAGATATTTGCACATTAATATATCTTGGGCTAGTTAGAAGTCTGTTTAGGAGTCTTTTGAAAGACTTTAAAGTAGAAAACTAAGCTTCGTTTTCCTAATTTAAAGGCCTGATCCCAAGTGTGAAGGGATAAATAAAATGGCAAATATAGAAAGTTTTGAAGCATACAAGAAAGTGAAAAAGTAAATATTCCCCATCCCTCATCAGTAGATATGCCTGACAGTGGCTTACGGTAGTAGCTTTTTAGTAGGTCCCAGAATCAAAAATAAAACTATTCAAACATTCTCTTCAGCTGAGAGATGGCAGGGACCAACCTAAAATAGAAAGTTTGGGAACAATTAAGCACTGTCCTAACTTAAAGTAAGCTAGATTTGTCTTAATTGTTTTCTGTAACAGAATTTTTTAAGAGCTCAGCATAAATGCATAGTGAACAAAGGAAATAAATTAGCTTAAGAAATCCTTTTTTATTGTCTGGAGATATGAAAACTGTGGTTTAGGTGAAGTTTCTTCAAAAGAAAGTAGCTCACAATTCCGGGTGAAATAAATTTCTGATCTCATCTACACTATCTAGACAGGACTATGTGTTTTGCACACAAGAAAGTTGCACATCTATACTGTGGCTCGGGACACAGTTGAGTCATTTTGATTGGCAGCTGCTGCATCTCCTCCTGCTCTAGATGAAAACTATCCTCAGATCTGGTTTTATTCAGAGCACAGCATGAACACCTCCTTTCAACTTTTCAACTTTCCATTGCAAATGCCCCCATGATGAAATTGGGTGTAATTTCCTAAAAGGTATCCATGTGGAAACGAGGCCACTTGCCTATAAAGATTAATTTTGCCATAATGCCGTCTCAGGATCATTCATGTAAATCACCTCCAGACTGAACCAATCAAGCTTGTGAATCAAATAGAAACATAAGGAGTTAATTAATCATTTCACTCACTGCAAATGTAGAAGGAGCTTCTGGGAGCTACACACTTCCCACATTGCCAAAACTACCTGGCATTTTCTGATATTCCAGTGGAGCAAACTGAAATGTTGTTTAACAAAGAATTTCAGCACATAAGCAAAAGAAATCTGGCAGCTGAGTGGTAAGAATGAAGAGGTTATAATATTTGCAAGAGATTATACTGTTTGAATGAAATACATTGCCTTGCTAATTGACGATTCTATTCACATGCATGGTTGCCAGACAAATCAGGTTTTGCTGTCCAAAATTACATTTATTTCAAAAGTTGAAAAGTTCTTCTCAAGTCCTGCATTTGGTTTTGCAATATGAAAGGCATTTCAGAATCCAGAAATCAGTATCCAGTCTGCAGTGAGTGAAATGGAAATCTGGCATTTTCAATATTACTATCATATCGCCAAAAAATGAAAAAAAAAAATTACTTTCTCAACAAATAAAATTAAAAAATGAACTCTAACTACCTTAATAAACATAAACCCTACCTCTCACTCCTTAATCTTCATTTTCTCAATGATTTTTTACAAGCAGCACTGAAACAGAGCAGTAAGAAAAAATCAACACGTTGTTGATACAACCCAAAATCTTACATGAACACAAAACGGAGTGGGAGCGTTTATCTATAGTATCCAGATGACCAGGCTTAAAAGCGTTTCTGATACTTAAAACATATTTGCCATGAGTGCATGACATGTGCTTTCCTTCCATCAAAATAGAACGTGTTTTCAATCCTAGTTGAAAATGCAATAACAGATAACTCTGGGACAAAAGACTTGGCAAAAAGCTGTTTTCTTTTACATTACCACAATGGGCTGAACAAAAATTTTTCCAGCTTTATGAATGTAACATAGTCTCACAAGCATGCTTATTGAAGAGTTCAGAAAGAAACTATTCCTGAATTCATGTTGGTTGAAAATAAATTTAAAAATTAAAAAGTCTTGGAAAATGGACCTTGAAACGCGCTGCTTCATCAGCTTTGACTAAGGACACTTGTGTGAGTTCCAATCCTAGTGTGAGTTCCAATCCTAGTCTATATTTTTTTAAAAAAGATGCCAAAAAAAGGTGGAAGTACTTGAAACGAGGAGGCAACGCCGGCTTTCACTCCCACTGTGTTTCTGCAGCAGTTATTAACATCTTGGTTTTCTTCACAATTTACTGCCGACAACTAAAGTACAGCAAGTTCCCTTTTAGTCTAGTTGTGATCATTGCCGGTGTCTCCCTTAGCATGCACAGCTGGTACAAAGCTTTCCAACCACTCCCAGCCCAGTGTATATACCACTGGAAGATCCTGGTTACAATTTAGGTCAATCATAAAGATTACTTTCATTAACAGCAAACATATTTAGTGAAACACTGGGCATGGCAGAGTTCATGAGGGAATGCCAATACTTCATTCATATAGTGATAGAGATAAGAATGTTCTCCTCAGGATTTGCATCTGCAAATGAAAAAATGCAACTGCGATGAAAACATTTTTGGTTGTAACAGTCCCTCTCTACAGGCAACCAGAGAAATCCCATAAATTCTCCAGGAGACATTGAAAGAATCTTGATCTTGAAAAATAAATAGTCAAAATGCAATGAAGACTGGGAAGCATAGCGGCTTTGGGGTCTTTTTCATTTAAATTGTGTACTCGCTTCCCAGCTACCATGGTGACAAATGCATTATAAATGCATAAAATGACAGATTTCATCTTGACAGATTAGCTTGATGAGATAAACACATAGGATGATTTAGTACTGTGCAACAAAGCAGATACTTCTCCTTTCAAAATGGAATTTTTTAAAAGGTATCGTAAGTATTTTATAATCCAAGCAAATTAATTTGCTTTTCAGAGACAAAGCAAATATCTGCAGATATCCAAAGACATCTTTTAGTAATTTTACCTCACTTCTAATTCAGGGGGAGGAAGCAATAAACAGAGATTTACTTAACATGCAACATAAACATTCAACTTTGTATAAACAAGAATGAAACTATTTTTGCTATATTTCAGTTTCAAAGATAAAATGAAGAGCACTACTAAGAAGTACAAAAATACCTTCTGTTTTCTACAAAAGCGGAGTTACTCTTCTTGCTTAGGCAAATGATTCAAGACAATCTAATTCCTTGTCAGCTTTAATTTGTTTTCCAGAAAGCGAGAGACAAACTTGACGTCTGAGTAGATACATACATTTTCCTTGCAGATAATCCTTAATTTTGCTTGAAAGAGCACAGCTGAACTCACTCACTTCTCTTTAAAAGTCTGATTATAACAGACGCATTTTATTGCAGAGGTGGAGCAGAGAGGGCTTAAACCTGAAAAACAAAACAAAAGCCTTGTTTCTTTTCACATAGCATATTTTGCATCTTGTGGCTGTACTTTTGTGGTACAGCATCCTTTCTGCAGCATTGTATGATGTGGCAAAGTATCCCTCTGGTCTGAAGGAAAGAGATCTCATAGATAGGTTGTTGTTTTAAGAGATATTAATTTCTACAGTTGGGTTAGCGGGTACCACTCTGTCACTGATTCAGTCTTTGTTGAAGGGCTAGGCAGCTGGTCTTGAGAGTCCTACAGCAACTGCCCAGTAAGTTCTGCTTCCAGGGAATGATTTTAATGACCAGAATTTGTGACAGGTGGTGGGAAAAAAAAAAGACAAAGGAATAGAAAGGGAAAAAAAATAAATTTTAGTATTGCAGTCTGAGCTGGGTTGACCCAGACTGGAGGTCCAGCACCCACCCAAGTTACTTTATCACTGCCATCCTCACATAGACAGGGGAGGGCTCCTGGGTCAAGATAAGGACAGGGAGAGATCATTTGTCAGTTGCTCTCATGGGGAAAATAGACTTAACTGAGAAAACAGTTCATCTAACTTATTACCAAGCAAATCACACTCGAGTAATGAGAAAGAAAACCAAATCTTAAAACCCCTCCCCCTCCCTTCTTCCTGGGCTCAACTTCACTCCCCATTTCTCTCCCTCCTCCCCCCAGCATCACAGGGTGATGTGGAATGGGTTGGGGTCAATCCAATACATGTCTCTGCTGCTCCTTCTTGGCCAGGTGAGGACGCCCCACACCCTTCCCTGGCTCCAGTATGAGGTCCTCCACAGGCCACAGGAGACAGTCCTCCACCACTTTCCCTAACATGAGTCTTTCCCATAGGCTGATCGTAATTAACTCCTTCAGTGTGAGTGCCTCACAGGGTCGCAAGTGCTGCCAGCAAGCCTGCTTCAGCCTGGGCTCCTCTCTCCATGTGCTCACAGGTCTTGTCAAGGAGACAGGTCTGGCATAGGCTTCCCACAGGGTAGCCACCTACTCTAGCGTCAGGTCCTGCATGTGCTGTAGGTAGATATCTGTTCCACCATGGACTTCCATAGACTGCAGGGGGACAGCTTGCCTCACGCTGTCTTCTCCAGGGACTACTTTGGCATCTGGAGCCAGTTCTCCTTTAGTGGTACTTATGAATGTCCATTTATCCCATATTACCCTGCATTTGCAACCTGCTTCTCTGCTTCTTGGTTCCAGCAATTTCTCATCAGCAGGGAAGACTCCACACAGTAAAATTTCTGGAAACAAAGTGCCACTTTTATTAGAGCATTTTCTCACTATGTAAAGCACTTAAAGACAAGATAAGGTGTTAGGAATACAGATGCCTTAAGGAAAAAATATAGGAAGCAGAGCTTTCAAATTTTCCACTTCTTGGGGAACTTTTGATCTTTCCCTCACTTAATTTCTGCTGATACTCTTTGGAAAGAAAGAATGAGAATGAATGACCAATCTAATTCCAACATCAGTCAGCCACTGAAGCCTTTCTTTAAAAAAACTATCACCACCAAAGGGATGCTGGCATGCTTATTGCAAATTCTTTTGGTATTCTAACTGGCAAGACAAGGGTTCTTTAAAAGAGAGAGAGAAAAGAGACAAATATATAAGGGATGACAATATGCAGATATGAGCACAATTGCCAGGACATAATTTCTTAAAGATATAAATAAACAACTGCCAAGGAATTTGCTTTCCCTGCAACCCCCCAACTTTTCTCCTTAACTAATACTCTACAAGTATCTGAATGTTTAATTCCATTGAGAGCAAGGAACTACTTAATATGTACAAGAATTTATAACTAGAATACATTTTGGGAAAGGAAATTGAAAGCTGATTATCACAGTGATAGTAATATCTATTGGTCTATGAAGTAGCATGCTGTGGGAAGGCATAATTTTTTTTATTTAAAAAAGCTGTAATGAAAATGCAAACAATCTTCCATGCTGTGATCATTAGGAGTTTCAGTGCAGGTTACCTACTGCTTCTCTGCATTTTTTTGAGCTGGTTTGGACAATCTAAAAGAAATTGTTTTCCCTCCAGCACTGGGTTCTGTTCACACATTTTCTTTTCAGGTCCACAAGACTTGAGGTTATTTCTGTGAGAAAGTATTTCAGAAAAAAGTTTTATGTTTTGTTGGGGTAACTTATGTATAAGTAAGGATAGCAGAGCCACTTCATTCAAGAATAATTAAATCAGAATAAAATCTTTCAACAGATGTTCCCCTTTATCACCAGCCTTTTTTCAGCCCAGCCAGTGCCAGTACATGATTTGTATTCTGATGGGAGTCAATGGTATTGGCCACACTTCAGTGCTCATATCTCAGTTCAAGTCGGCATGAAGACTGTGCATGTAAGCGAAGAAGTGTAAAGTCAGCCTTGCCCTGTGTGTCTGTGGCATGAGGCTATCTACCACATTGCTGCACATGGCTGAAACTATCAATGAAGCCACAAATTAAAATGAATGTGAAAACACCTCATGTGGTGTGGTAGGACCTGAGCAGGTAAGTAGAATGCTGTACAGTTCTGCTCTCTCATGTCATCATCCTGCTGTCTTGCTTAGCTCTGGCCCAATAAATAGGCCTAGCAAGAATAAAAGCAAAGCACAGCTGCCCTGGGAGCCAATTGATTTGTTCAAGACAGATATTCTACTTGAAGTCACAGGCTTATTTCAGAAAAGCTGACAAGCAATACTGAGAGAGCCACCAAAGAAATAACACCTACATTCAGATAAGAGATGAAAAAGTCAATACAAATCATTACCATATCTGTAATTTCCATCCCCACCAACCTCTTCAAGCTCTGAACTTAGCTACATAGTTTTTACATGCTGCTTCTTGCAGTTTTTGCTGCTTCTTACATCCCACAAGACTTTTGAAAACTAGTTAGAAATGAGCTTGTGCTCACAAACTGCATCATTGGTTCAGAGAAATCCATTCTCAGGCTCAAACCCACTTCTTTAAGCCTGACAAAGAATGTGGGAATAGATAGAAAACCCTGTAGAAGAATCCAGCATTGAGAGCTGGCTGACTTGTTTGTCTTAGTGTCAGTGCCAAAAATGTTTCTCTCTGCTACTTTAACAGAGAAAACATTCGGAGAGCTGGGCGATATAACCAACTTGAAAAAGGAAACCTGTGAATTTTTTCATGTAAAGTAATGGAACAATTATCTTTCACTACATAACTGTATCCACCTTTTTTCCAAAACAACTGGATCAGCTTTCTTCAATCTCTGTAAAAGCACTCTTTGTATACTCAAAGCATGCAGAAATATAGATCCCATTTCTGCAGGAACGTAAGACCTGTTTTTCACCATCATCATCCTCCCTTTACAGAAATTTGACATGTGCCAATACAACATCTTTCAGTTCTCACTGGAACATTAACATCTTCATGGACTCATCCCCTCTCAGTCTTACTTAGAAATAAGGTCCTGCCTGAGCCATTCTGTATACCTGTCGATAATATCACCATTCTATGGAACCTCACAGCCTTTATATGGAAGCACCAAAAAAATTAGAAAAAAGGAGAGACTCATACTCTATCACCATGAGGAAAAATTAAAACCAGACATACTTCAACAGTCATGGCTAGTAAGAGAGGCCAAGGTCTGCTTGACTAGCCTGTTCTTAGGGGAAAAAAAGAGTAAAATCTTTCCATAGCCAAAAGGTTTCTGGAATGGTATCAGAATGAATTCATTTCAGTTTAGTTATGAATGGTCCATAGCATGAGAGGGAGTGTATCTAAGGAGATAGAGGGGGAGAGAAATATGTAGCACGTTCTACAGCGATTTTACGGTTCAAATAAATGGGTAATTGACCATCCACTTCAACTTTACTAGAACAGCATCTTATTTTGAACAAATCTGGCCAGCTATAATCCTGTTAAATCAATTATAGGAGGGGTAATAAATTTTTGAGGATGGCTTTATTCATTAAGAGGTTGAATTTGAATTATTTTCTTATTCTATTTTTCCTGAGTTATACCCAAGTCTTGTTCCCACCTTGTTTTACAGCCAGGCTTCTGGGATCACAAAGAGTTCTACTGGGCACTAGGAAGCCTGGACTACTACTGTTCACAGACTCAAACCTTGCAACCAAACCAGAATCTCACTTTGATTCTCAGCTTCTTTCCTGTACTTTGTTTGGTTCTATGTTTTTATTTTCATTATGGAGAAAGAAGTTGACCTCAAGGATTCAAAATCACATCAGATTTCTTTTGGGCTTAGACACCTTCCTGCATGCATTAATGAATTTTAACTGAAATTCTGGCTTCAAGGCTTCTAGAGCTTTCTTACAGATTGAGAATACATTGCAGATGATTACAGATACCCTTCACAATGCTTGCACAAAACTCCAAAAGTCATGGGAGAAGTACCACCTTTCCTTATCTCTAGACATTCCCAATCCATCCTCTCTTCATGACAAACCTTTCTTAATATTCCAGCATCAGCTGAAACTTCAGGTGGTTGAACTGAACTATTTAAATCTGTTTCCACTCCATTGCTTTTGGCCTTGACACACTCCTCCTTGCTGCTGAAGCTCACTCTATGGAGCAGGTGGATTTGCAGCACAGTGGCCCACAAGGCATGTAAGCCCAACTGACAACATAGTACTCTATCTGCTGACACCACATGGAGGCTGAGGCACCAGTAGCAATTTCTCTGAATGCAGTCTAAGATGTACTATCCTTTGAGGGCTATTCTATTACAGTATATTAGAAAAGCCTTACCCTATTGCTGCCTCTTACTATCCCTTCTTTCCAGAGTAATCTCCCACCTGACAGATGGATGAGAGGCAGAGCAAGGCTTTTTGTTTGTGCCACAAAGTAGATGTCCACACAGTGGAAGGACCATGAGGGGATCCTCAGGAGTGACAGCACAGGGACAGATGTAGAAATGGGAACATCAGGCAGAGAGGGACCTCATTGCATTGTTCCCTCTCTCTTTATTTCTCTCACTCCTATCTGCTTCTGTATTCATCCTAGAATTAATTTACTGTAATGATGGTAAATGATTTGAACGAAGGAGTTACTCTAATTAAATTGTGAAAGGATTATGTACTTAAGTTTTCAATCTCTTTGTAGAGAAAAAGAACTGAGTTTTTAACATAAAAATAGCTTGTATTTAGAGCATACTAAACCCCATGATATTGTCCAACTTCTTATCTGGCAAAACAACAGGCAATTAACACTGCTAAGACCCAAAAAGGCATGCAGGCAACTTCTGTCCAGCAGCTTGAATTGAGGACAGGTATATAAATTTCAGTGAAGAAGCAGAAACGAAGTCAGATAGTGGTTGCATCATACTCGCTGAATGCACACACAGACACCATTGGAGCTCACACAGTCCCCTGAAATAAATGCAGTCTGTTGGTGTTCAGAGCAGCTCTGCTACGAATGGCAGTTATCATCGGGCCTCCTGTGTATGAATACAGTGAGAACCACCACTTGTGCTCCTGTTTACTTCACCTCTGCACAGCTGAACCAACCCATGTTTCTCAGCCTGTCCTCATACCTCACATTCTCCAGCCCCCAAACTATTTGGGATCTTTTATGATGTTTCAGCTTGGCTAGCCACAAATAAGAGTCACCAACCGCCATCAGTTGCTATTTATGTCAGGTTGGCTAGCAAGAGAAAGACCACCAGACAACCTCTAACTATTTGATCAGTGCTAGGCTTGGCTAGCCTGTCTTTACACTGTTCTTATACAGCCCACACGAACTTCCCACTATCCAATGTGTGGAGACTCATACCTCCTTCAAAATCCACTTACTATATTTTCTGGAAATACATATGACTTAAAACATACATTTCTTGTACTTCTAAAGTACTATTTAAAGCATTAATGAAGTACACAGAAAGATAAAATATCTCTTCTTTTTTTTTTTTTTTTTTAGTTTTGATTTCAATACTGTGAAGCATCAAACACCAGTTTCAGTACTAAAAAATCAAACTAAACTCTTCTCCAGAACTGAACTGTGGTTATCTGAATATGCCATGAGAAGTAGAGCCTGGGTTGTGTCTACAGAGCAGTCAGTGGAATAGGTTTCATCCCACCAATGTTTAGACAGCAACCAGTTGCAGTTAATCGTTGTTTAGATGTTCTTCATGATCAGTAGGGTGAAGGGTGGAGTGGTTTTTGGAAGCTCAGTTCAGTGGTTTTAGAGAGTCACATTATGAAGGAGAGAACTGATCCCAAGAAGGACATGTTTTTGTGAATTAAAGAGGCAGCCGGGGCACTGATGTTTCCTAGTGATCTGCCAGTGCCATTCTCACATCCTCTGCACATAGCTGCCATCAACAAAACACTGAGGATTTTCCCAAGTACCTAAGCAGCAGAGTGAATGAATACACATTGCAGAGGGAATGCACAGCTGTGGGTGAGAAAAGGTCACCAGATCATATGATTGCATCCCACATTACTTGGGGCTTAATGAGGAGAGATGCCCCAGATGAAGATATTACAAATATTTCAGTTCTCTGTACCCTTCCCTCCTCACAAATGATTAGTCATTGATAATCTGAAGAAAGAAGCTTATTAAGACATGATGTAAGCTTGATGTACATTGAAGCACAGAATCTCCCACCAAAAAAACAGTAGCACGGAAGCAAGTTGTGACATTGGCTAATTCTGCAGAAAGCTGGTAATGCCTCAGCTAGTCATCTCAGGGTGAGGGCTCTCCACTTAAAAACAACTGTTACCAAAGATCTTGGAATATCCTAGACAGAGCTGCAGAAGATGAAAACCCACCATCACCTCAAATAGAAAGGCTGACATTTTCAGTATAGATCAGTTTGTCATGGAGGTGGTACCATCCCTGGCAGCAGCTCCTGTGGCTGGAGTCCAGCTCCTTCACTCCTTCACTGAGTATAGCAGCAAGAACAATCATTGGTGCTTCTTTAGCTTGCTTTGTCCCTTTGCTGCCCCTTCCTCCCCATCTTAGTCACCTCATCCCACTTGCTGGTTTCATTGTCTTTTGGTCTTTTCTTATTGGTCACAGCTCACCTCCATGAAATAGAAATTTCCCTGATGAGATGCAAAGTCATTAAATAATTTAGTAATATGAAAATTTTGCTTTAATTAAAAATGTCATGAAGAATCCAGTCCCTCAGTTCAACAGATCTTACAGCACTTTTCACTCTCCTCATGTGTGTATCAGGAGTCCTGCAGGTTCAAATTAGAGCTGTGTTAATGCAATGGAGAAAACAAACCACGCAGTGCTTTGGCTGAATCTTTAACATCCCTGAATTATCAAAATACAAGTTCAGCTTTCTCATTTGCACTCATATCAGACTCCTGCACATGCTGAGGACTGGAAGTCAATGCCTACAGCATCACTTGTTTCTGTTGCTTCAGTAGTGGTTGCCAGTAGGGAACACAGCCTCAGTGCCTCTGTGACCAGGGTCTTCTTTGTCATTTTTGCTTGGAAAGTGGATTATTTGATTAGACTTATTCCTATAATCAGGCCTGTGCAAAGCTGTTTTCCCCAGCATGAGGATGCAAAGGCAGCAATGGGACAAGTTCAAAGAAAGAAGTGATGTTTGACTGAAAGGACTCACAAAATTGGTTCGATTGATTGCTTATTCTGGGATCTCCTTGCTCCTTCTGCAAGCTGCCTCTGCTTCTTCCACTTGATTGTCTCTCAGCACATCACAGCAGACGTAGCAGCTTTGGCCCATGTCTGTACTATGGAGCTGGAGGAGGATGGGCTTTGTACAGTGACTCATTCTGGTAAAGCTGTGATTCATATAGAAGAATCCTTCTACTCTTCAATTGGAAACAGACAATCTGATTTTAGCTGCCACATCTACACTCCCTCAAACTCTACCATGAGGCCAGCACACCAGAGGGCACCTTATATGATGTTCCCTCCACTGCCTTGCCTGCTGCCAAGCCTACTGCAGTACTACAAACCACAAGCAATGGAAAGCAATCTTTGAATACTTCCCCTGGATGAAGGAGAGAGACTCTCAAGACCTGCATCTCATAAATCTTCTGATTCTCAGTTTTCCACACTGACTTCCAGCATGATATCTGGAACAACATTTTGTGAACATTCATCCATCTTTGGAAAAGTAAAAGCAGAGAGAAAAAAGCAGATTGATTGAAAAGGTGGCAAGGTTATGAGCTACAAGGCATTTTCAGGTGAGCTTAGCAAATCGAGATGTCAAAGCTCAATGCTGGGCATTACCTTGATGAGAAGGGGTTCTGCTTCTTCAGAAGACTGCTCAATCATAACCTCAACTCCTCAAAATTACAACTGTCACCTCATCATGTCAGGGCCCTACTATTTTTGCCATTTGGAAAGAGATGCTGAAATGTTTTATTTTAAAGCCTGATTAATGTTCCTTGACAGATCATGTTTCATTAAATTAAATAATGTTCCAATTAATTGATCTGTTTGCAGACATTCTTAATTTAGTAAATGCTGAGGAGAATGCTAAAATTACCATTATATTTCTGACACAAGCACCACTAAAGTCTAGTAATTGATAGCTTTGCTGTTTTCTCTGATGGCCTGAAAAGCTTTTAAAGCTAAATTCTGTAATCATGTTCATCTTTGGAAATTAGTTTTGTGAAACCACACATTTAGTTCTTGCTGAGAAATCTCATTTTATTCATTTTTAACATAATTTATAATGCATAAACTAAATTAGCTTTTGTAGCTAAGCCAGCACATTTTTCTTTAATTTTTATCTCTTCCTAATATATTTTTGACCTTGAAAACAGCAGTGTCTGTAGGATACTGCAGCCTAGGAACAAAGGAATCATTTCCATTCCATCACTATGGTTACACTTTCTTCTGTCTCCAGCACTGAGCCGGCTGGAAATGTTGAATCCAGAGTCCTCAGGAGGGCAAGAAAACTTCATTTAATATCATTTAGTTCTGATTACACAAACAAACACACATAGCAGAGCTCTGGATGCAGTAAATCACTGCATTGTGCTTACATTGCATGCGAGATAGGATCAACAATAAAAATCAGAGTATCATGACAGCCTCCCAGGCTGTTTTTTCAGCCTGAAATGCTCACATCTGCTCACCTACAGCAGTTCAGCCAGAATGCAAACACCAAAACCACCAGTGGGCTTAGATCAGTGTTAGCTCCACAGACATCTTCAATCCACAGGGTGACAACAAAGACAGGCAACAGTTGAGAATCATGGCTTCTCTCTGACCACTGGATATTTGGCCCAGAATAACTTTGAAATGTCCTCTTTTTTTTTTCTGATCAAGCAAAGTCATGGACCCAGGAATGTGAAACACTGTTCTTGAGAAAAGGAAGAATCTTTACTCTTACAGTCCTGTACTCTTTCTAGCCACTTTATCACTTAGCAATCAACCTGGTATGGTGGGTCAAAATTGTCCTCCTGATTCTTATCTTTTCTTTGGCAGAACCATTACTCTGCCATTTGACACTTTTTGCAATGAAAAGCTTGCCATATATTAGCTGAAAGGTACCTAGTATTTCTGCAGTATGTATGCAAAATCCCACAACAAGCTGAAAGAAACCCCCACCCCCTAACCCACACTTGTTAGTGTCACATTATAAAAAATTTTACCTCTCATGTGAGCTTAAGGGCTCAAATCCTTAGGGACTTCATTCAGAGCTAGGAAGTGTTGCTAGGAAATAGCTAAACTGAAAAAGAAGGAAAAAAAGCCAACTTTCACATCTCAGGTTATAAAAGGCTTCCTGTTCCTGGAAAAATTAAATATGTTTTGAACTCAAAGCATGGCATCTTTATTGATAATCATCAGCTCTACATCACAGCATTTGAAGTTCATCTCTCTTTTCTTTTGATAGTTTATTTTTCCCTGCAAGTAAATTTTCTCATATCACATTGAGATTTAAACAAACATTTCCCCAAAAGCTCATTTTGTTTGGCAGGGTTGAGAAAAAGAAAAATCGATACAAGTCAGTAAAAAAATTATCTACCCCAAAAGCTTCATGATTATAATGCATTTTCTGCTGAAAAACTAAACCTACAACATTTAATTTTAAAGTATTTTTTCTGATAAAATCCTTTTTGGTCATGGAGTTATCATTAAAATTCTTTTGAGAAAACTAATTCCCCTGAAGCTCTTATGTTACAAAAATCTGATGTCATATTTTTTTCACTTTACTTTATTTGGCCATTTCTAAATGCATAGTCTCTTCCTGGCCCACTGATAACCACTGTGTTCTCTTCTGTGCTGCCACCCTCTTGTTTTGCTAGCTATACAGAAGCTGCTCAGTCTTTGCACTCTAAAAGACTGCTTTCTTTTCCTTCATCTCCCACTGATCATACTGAAAGCAGACTGCTGATTTTTCCCATTTTCATTAAAGACCATCATGAGTTCTGTGCTGTAATGCAAAATGAACAGTAAGCACTTTACCCCAAAGCCCACTTGCCATGGGACTAATTTCCAGTTGAGGCAAATTCCACCTTCACCAGCTCCAGGTGAGCCACAAACTGCCTGACCCTTCACAGACTGCCTTTGAGGAGTTTTTCTGGAAAGAAGGTTGAGAAACAAATGCAATTTAGAAACACAAAACAGAATGGCCTTGTTCATAATACCTGTGAAGTATAAAGAAGCATATCAGTTGAGTAAGTCATTCGTTATGCATTATCAGCTCCTGTCTACCAGGACTATTTTGATCTCACTGAGCTTGTTGACATGAAAAGGACAAGCTTGGCAGAACATTACACACAGCAGTTAGTGCTGTGCACAACAAATAGGCTTGGCAGCTGTAGCTTTGCAAAAGTCATATGCCACTTTGACATGTGACATGGGATGAAACCTCACAGCCACTCATCTCCTCAGCAAAGACATTACCTCTCACCTGCAATGATCCCTCTCCAAATAAGATTTCTCACTTTTTCACTTTCTCCCGAGTGCTACAGAAAGGAGTTGTTCTGCTGAGAGGCCATCAAACAAGGAAGTACTTGTGAAACGTCAAACCAAGAAAAGGAAGGAGCACTCTAGTATGTCCTTTATGGTTCAAGCCTACAAGATTGCAAACAGTACTGAAGAGCTGGAAGAGTTGGAGTAGTCTGTCCAGTGCCAGAAAGAAGGAATAGCTAACAAAAAACCCCCACAGGTCAGCCATGCTTGGTGTCCCAAAACCTGAGGGAGAGCTATGGTCTAATTTCTCCCATGACAGAGATGCAGAACCTGAATGTTTAATTATGTGAATTTTCCTTCTATTTCTTTCCTCCTTTATATTGTCCAGAGTTTGTTCTACCTATGGGCTTGTACTAACATCCATGTTTCTACTTCTCTGAAACAAAGTGACTTCCCATTTAAGTACTTAATGGAAGCAATTCTCGTGTCATCTCCCACAGCTACCATATAAGGAGTCATAATGTTTTAAGGTGCAGCAAGTCTTCCACTGTCCCTCATTCCTTCCAAACTCAGGCATATTGCATATGTCACTCAATCATTATTTATCTTGTATGTCTCTCCCCTAGGTAATGGTGCTGGGGATCATGTCTATAAAGACATGGATATTTCTGTTGTGAGTATCCTGTACAGAGAGGCTTCAAACTCTTCATAGAAATTCCTGCTGTGATAGCAATGCATCTGACTAAATGGCGCAGCACAAACTGTGCAACTCTTAATCATGGAACTATGATTTACATAGAACATTTTCCAGGATGTTCAAAGTAATGACCAGCTCTGCAGTGAACAAAATGGAGAGCAGTATGTGAAAAGGAAAGGATGCATTATGAAAACACAGAGTGGAAGAGAATATCTTGATTCTAGGTATGGAGTACCAGCAAGACTCTACTTTGAAATATTACTGAGTGGGCTTTCTTTTGGGTGGCCTTAATGAAGGTGAAGAATGCACCATGAGTAATGATAAACTTGACAACTGTGACTTAGCTTGCTGTATAGTGTTGATTTCTCAATGGGCATTAAAAAGAAGAGTCTCTGCATGTAGAGGAAGCCTCCACAATGCCCCCTTGATATGTTTCAAAGCCCTACAACCAGCTTCTTTCTGCCCCTCCTTACTGTCTCTGTGGCAGATTTCCAATCAACAATTCTAGCACTGTCAAACTGTGTTTCATTTTTCTTTCCCTTTCAAGTGTTTTAAATTTTCAACTATCATAATTTAATTTGACATTATCTTCAGACATTGTACGTGGGCTGTGCGTGAGAATAGTCTGGGGAAAAATGGTAATAGCAATTAACAGTAAGGGAGGTTCTTACAAAAGTGCCATTCTTTCTAAAGAGTTGTAATAGTATTTTCTGTCAATACAATTCTCCTTTTCACAGGTAACACAAATAAGAATATGTGTTAGGAGCGCCTATATTGACAAATTAACAGCAATTAGACCTGTAGAAACTATTTTTCTTCTGCATTTGTTGTATTTGCCTAGACTCTTAAACTCTGATTTCCATTTCATCTCTGTAAGTTTCCTCACATATATGGATCTGTGGGTTTTATCTTTCTGAAAGATAGGCCTAAAAATTATTGTTTGTAATAAGAATTTGTGGTCTTGAACATATACACATGCATATGTATCTACACACATGCTTCCTTTAATCACCTGAGTATGTGAAATTCTCATTGGTGTATTGGTGTATTGGCTACAAATATACACACAGATGACCCCATGAATTGTCATTGTAAGATTGTTTTCAGTTTCTTAGATCTTGTATTGAAGTATTCCATGCTGGGGGATTTCACTCAGGCTGAGTGGCTTTCAAAAGTTTAAATGTTTCAGCTACTTCTGAAAAGCAGGCAAAAAAAAAAATAAGTGCTTTAGCCAATTAAAAAAAAAAACCCAACGCAACAACAAACTAAACAAATACACACACAAAAGGCCCCTGCCTCTCTATGACTCATCTTTAAAAATAGAACATTGTCTTTTCATGATTTGGAGCAAGGGCACACAATTTGGTAAAGAAGTTAGCTAAAAAAGTTAGCATTTTTAGAAAAATATGCTCACCATACCTTTGAGAAACAGCAGTTTCCATTTGCTTAGTAGAGGTATGTACAGCAGCCAGTGTAGCTGCTTAATTCATAAAAGTCCCAACATTTTCCCTTTCCTCATGATCATCATTCCATGCTTTCAGACCCACATTGGATCCATGTTCAAACCAAACACAAGAGCATGGAGTTTATCATATTGGTTTGAATTACCACCCTGACACTATGCAGGCCTCAACCCATCTAAGAATAGGAATAACTGAATTTTGATTTACTGGTTATGGGCATGCACAAAAGTAACAGAAGCCAAAAATGGGGATAAAAGGCTGGGGAGAACAGTTAATGGGAGTGAAAGGCCAAGAGAGGAATGAGTGAAGAAGAAATTGGACTGGCCAAATAAGGTTACATTCTACTCTGATTAGGGACAGAAGACCCAATTCCCAGACCCAGCCTATGAATTGAAAAAGTTTCCTGAGATCTTTTCAAAACTCTGTGATTAAGGACAGACAGAGTGTCTGGGTGCAAAACAGACACAGGTCCAAACCAAAAATTCTCATCTGCCATTGTATCTTCAACTATGTGTCAATAATTAGCCCTTTGGCCACTTTATTCTGAATATACATTTGCACATATATATCTATCCCTAAGTAGGCAAAAATAACCCCAAAGATGAAATTTTAGTGCAATTGACAGTCATTGTAGATCTGCCTTGACTTTCAGCTGGATAACAATTTCACAGCATCCTGGTGAGCAGCATATCACACAGAATTAATGTTAACCCCTTCTTCATAGATGTTCTGCTGCATTATTCCATTAGGCTTCCATTAGTGCAGCAGGATTTACTGTAGCTACAAGATTCACAGCAGTACAAAAGTCTGTTCTGTTAAACAATCATCAGCAATCACGCAGTTTCTGAGAAAATGGGGACACATCCATCATTCTCTAGAAACACCTGTTAAAACATAAGAAAGAGAGATGAAGGAATACTGCCCTGACACCAAAAAAATCAGTTGCAGTTGGTACTTTTCTTGCAAACATAAATCTTCTCATTAGGAGATTAAAATGAATGAGAAGGGGAAAATACCCAACAAACCCCAACCAATAAATCCCACAAACACCCCCCCAAACCTAGAAGAACCCAAATGGAATAATCTTCCAGTGCAACACACTGCATTTTTGGTGTATACACGATGCATGTCTTAAAATATGAAGCAAGACTATTATAGTCATCAAGAAACAACTTGTAACACTCTAAATACAAATATAGAGATAAAAAAAAATATTACCCTACTGGAAATATTTGGTGATCCTTCAGGGTCATGAACAGATTTCAGAGGAAACACAAATACAGCCTCACTACTTTCGTAGAGGTCACCAACTGAAAGACAAAAATATCACTAGTCATTATACAGATTGATAGTTTGTCTTTAGTCTGCAGATGCTGAAATACTAGGTTTTTCTGTATTTCATGTGCTTAATTTTATGCTATAAATCCAGCAAGAATTTCAACTTTCCAACGAAGACTGGGAAAGGTAGTTTGAACAGAAATACTCTGGGAAAACTGTTTTTTCTCCTGAGATTCCAAGAAATTCTGATTTCAGTCTTTAGGCAGATGAATGGGACTGTCTTCAAAGGTATTTATTTTTCTATCACTATATCTTGCCTCTAAAGGGCAACCTGAAAACTTAAGGGAAACCAGCACAGTACTCCTTCCAGCTGCAGTTGCAGTGGGTTCGTACAGGATCTAACCCCATCCAGACCAGCCAAACCTCAGTGGCATCTTTATTTTGCACTGCAGCCCTGCCTTTGAAAATCCCACCTGCCTTCCTCCAGCTCTACCTAAAACACAGCTCTTAAGGTAGAAAAAAGCATTAACACACACGGTTCTTAGTGGGGGGTCCTGCCTTCAAAGCACTTGAGCTCAACAGCTACCAGAGAGGGAGCAACCCAGCTCTACCTGCCACATCGTGGTAGGGAGGGGGAAAGAAGTGCAGTCTTCAAAATTGAAGAAAACAAAGGGACAGCTTGAGTGGATCATTGGACAAACCTCCCTAGACTCCTCTTCAGTAGCTGCAATATTAATGATGGTTTCTAGGGCCCGCTAGAGATTTTAGGTGCTTGCTCAAGCTGTTTTAGCTGCTCAGGGTGCAGTAGTTGCTCAGGTTATCTTCTGTATCCATTGGCACAAGGCACATCACTTTTCCTGTGCCTGACTTCTGCTCAGAAGAAATCTGGTGTAGGAAGAAGGACTCCAACTCTGCATCCTCCTCTCATTCCCACATGGTGTACCACAAGCAAAGGCCGGTTTTGACTTTGGCCACAGCAACAAAAGATTGAGTAGGACAAAGAATCAATAAAGGGCCACTTTGGTGGGCTCCATGCCTGTAGAGAAAGGGAAATAGCATAGGAGCCATTGCAGAAACTGTGAAAGAACAAGTACACTCAAGTCTTTCTGAAATCAATATGATTTGGTTCAAGTCTGGAAGGAAATGGCCTTTAAAGAACAGTTAATGTAGCTCTTTTAGGATGCCATTAGTGTTCTGATTTATTATTAATCAGACTTAAAAAAGGAGAAAAAGATACTGCAGATACTGATTACTATAGTACAAGCTGTAAATAGCCTGCCTTTTCAACTTTTCAAGTCTTCTAGGTTTGAATATATTAATGTTTTATTTAATATATATTAATTTCCTATCAAACTTCAAAGTGAACTGCCTTATCAGGCACATTTCATGTGTATTGCATAGGTGATGCTAAATGTCCTGAGGACATAAATAGAGATCACTCAATTTGCATTTCCAGATCTGTCCCAATTTTAATAAGATATGTTAACTGTACGTAAAGATGGTTCACAATATATATGTACAGGTCTAGGAAAAAGAACTACTTTCAACTGCCACTGTGCTCTAAAACGTGATTTCTGGAAGAAATGCTGCTGTAATGTTGAAGCTGGTACTGGGTGGTAAATTATATTGGACTGAGCACGTTCCTACTGAGGTCAATGAGAGTTTTGCTACAGGCTAGTCTGAAATGGGAATAGATATTCCCCATGTTAGTTAGAGTCCTACAATAGTAGTACCTCTATTCTTAATTCACCTCCAATACCATTAACTTCTACAGTGATTTTCTGGCAAAAGTTTCTTGGGAGCAAGATAAGCAACATATAATTCTTTGAGGTTCTCTCTAATAAAAGTACATGACTAAATACAGCACCTGGCAGGAAGGCAAGGGAAAGAGGGAGGGACTGGCTGATGCATATTTCTACAGGAGTATTGGCCCTAACTCTCCTTTTGAGAATGTAGGGGATTATTTACTTCAGGGAAAGAGACAACAACTGTCACTAAATTCTCTTTTTTCCTGGTAGTTTATCAGGCTGGTTATGTAGGAATATACTGAGGTGAAGCAGAAGGGAAAACAAAAGAATCGGGCTTGAGCCAAATACACCCTACTCTGAAGCTTCCTGCATGTCCAAGATACCTGGGCTCACTGGACAGCATCATATGGAATCAAGTAGGTTGCAGAAAGAGAGAAGTTGTTTGAAAGACTGGTGCTGCTGTTGTACAGAAACTTCACAGAGAAGTTGCATTAAATGTGTGTATACATTTATAAACATACCAATATTTATATAAACATATGAATCATGCCTATTTCATGTAAGTCTTAGCAATATTATATAATGTTAAAGATTCAATAGTTCTAGGAGTTCTGAGAAACATAATGGAGAGCTTTGCAATATAATCTCTGGAATTAAATTTCCTCTTAGCAGTTTTGATCAGTATATCTGTCATGGACCCAAATGGACCCCCCAATTAGTTATAGAATCATAGGTTCACCTGGGTTGGAAAAGACCCTTAAGATCATTGAGTCCAACCACAGTCTAACCCTGCCTAGTCAGATCATGTCTTTAATCACAACATCTACACGCCTTTTAAATACATCCAGGGATGGTGACTCCACCACCTTCCTGGGTAATCTGTTCCAGTTCTTGAAAGCCCTTTCAGTAAAGAAATTTCTCCTGATTTCTAACCTAAAGCTCACCTGGTGCAATTTCAAGCTGTTCCCTCTCATCCTATCACTTGTCACCCAAGAGAAGAGACCTCTACAACTGCCTTGCAGGTAGCTGTAGAGAGTGATAAGGTCTCCCCTCAGCCTCCTCTTCTTAAGACTCAAAACCCCCAGTTCCCTCAGCTGTTCCTCATAGGACTTGTGCTCCAGACCCTTCACCAGCTTCATTGCCCTCCTCATAGCACCTGAACATCCGTGATATAGTTGAAAAAAATCCCAGTAAACGTTCTTGGCCTACTCTTCCATAGATACCTCATCAGGAAAAGCCTGGGCTAATCTACTTTTGTGGAGAGGCTACACAGAAAATTATAAGGTGTTTTCTCATACAAACATCTCAGGAGGCAAACACTGCAAATGAAAGGTACCACAATGTGGAAAGAAATCTCAGAGAACTAAAGAAAATAATTAGACCACACTTCTCACAAATTAGTGTCTATATATAAGACAGGGTTGTGTTGAAATGCATTTCTGCCTTATTGTGGTAGTATTCACGATGTTTTTGCATCATTCCAGGGCTTCTGCTCAACAGAAGTCAAATATAATAGTAAACTGTACAGGTTTTCTTGGAAAACCTACAGACACAATACCTTTTAAAGAGGTGAGGCAGGGTGAAAAATCAGGGTTTCAAAGATATTTTTATTTTGTATACAGTCATGCTTTTGCTACCAGTATCAAAAGCTGCCTGAAGACAAAACCCCCATCAAATTCTGATGGGAATTCAACATTCAAATCATGGTATAGCTTTGAAACCATCAGCCAGAGAGTCTCAACTTCACACATCCTGTAACACTTCCCTGCCACGTTAAATTAGTGTGGATAAAACACAACACTGCTTTAAATAATAATTTGTTTATTTTTATTTCTTTCTCTTCTTCTTTGGAAAAGGTTTAAAAAAAATTAATGAAAAAAATAAACCAGTAGTTTTCCCTTTGCAGGTTTAGTATATTAATTAATCTTTTAAACTCCAAATCCACTCCATTCCATTCCACTATCAGTCACTCATGAAAATATTAGTTTTCATTGGAAAAATTCACTCTTTGTCAGAAGGAAAAAGTTCTGTCAACTCTGCTTGGTCACAAGCTTAGTTGTCATCCAGATGCAATTTCCCACCTTTCTAAGAAATAAAAAGAAAAGTAAAGTGAGAGCACAGGGACAGAGAGTGTCCAAGAAGTTTTGATTATATGACAAGTAGTGAAGATCTTATACAGTTTTAGTAAATGTCCACAAATATTTTGCTAAACTTTATGCTGACAGATTTGGTTTGGGTCTTTTTTGTTTGTTTGTTTGTTTCCAAAAGAAGCATTTCTGATTGAGCTAGCAGAAATAAAAGGCCCCAAATCACATTTTAAAAAAATGTCTGAATATGACAGGCATTGTTATGTATCAACCAGGAGTATATTTGAAGTTTCTTATTGAAAATCATCCAATTTTGGCATGTCATTCCAAGTACTGAGTTATATTCCTTAACATGATTTCTGTTTTCTCATCACAGTGCATTGTCTTTGTTGGCTGTACAAGTTAACAAGTGACTCCAAATTTTCTGGCTTTGGTATCATACAAAGGTGAATCATAGAATCACAGAATATACTGAGTCCAACTCCTGAACTTGCTGCCGTAGTACTGTGAGCCACCCATACAATCTAAAATACTCTATTAGGTTATGATAGTAATAAAAGGCACTAGAGAAATAAAATTGTCAGTAGATGCAGTAGGAAGTATGTAATTGTTGTAGTCTTCCAGAAAAATCACTTAGCTAGCACTAAGACAAAAAGATAAGCAATTATATGGCCCATACACTAACACATGAAAGTTTGGGTACTATAAAAAGTATTAGGTATGAAGTAAAGTATGAGCTACAACATCCTCAAAGGGATTGTACAGGATTAATGTCCAGCAGATATGATAAACAGCTGGATTTTCCAAGACCTTTCAGAAGATTAAATTTAAATGAATGGGCCAAACACAGGTGAGGTGGAATCAATGCTTAATACATTAAGTCCTTTTCCTTAGTATTTTGTCTGACAACAATCAGAACAATGTATTTGATTCCTTGCTTAGATAAAGCAAACACTGAATTCAGTTCAAACTGATTACTTGCTTTTTTCTCAAAGTAATGAGAGGAAATTTTTCATATTGAACAAAAATTTCTTTAGAATTTAGAGCAAAATATTTTGACATAAACTCATGCTGAGACATCAGTATCCCTTTAAACCCATTTGCTTGATGGTCACAGCCTAGTTATAGGGTATTAATGTACATCCCCTTTCTGAGAGCCTGCAGAACTATGCCTTAACCACCCTGCTAGAAGGCAGCAGAAGTGAAACCTCTCATTCTATTTCATGAAAACATTTATTTAGTTGCATTTATTTAGAGATACATTACTCTGTAATCTGTGGAACACAGATTATAATCCCGGTACCTAATCCCAGGCTCTTTACCTTATTCAGTTGATGTTGAATATGCCTTATGAGTGAGAGGTGTCAACAGCAAGGACCATGGGCACCCCAGTTCAAACTCACCTGCAGCCTGAAGCTAGGAAATTGATGAGGCAGGAAGAAGCTGTATCTCTAGGTCTCTCACAGTGTCTCAGAGAGAGAGGTAGATTTAAATTCTCCTCGCAGATGTAAAAGATTGCGCCTCAGACTCTCTTAGAAACTCAGCACTGAAGTCAGTGCTTTCCCAAATCTTAGAGGAGCCTCTCGGTTGAAAGTAGAAAATGGATCTGTAATACATTTCCCAGCTTGCATTATCTTACCAGTCTGACACAGATGGAGAATGCTTATAGGGCAATGAAAATTCCTTCTACTCTGCCAGATAAATAATCACCAATAAATGCTCAGGTGAGTTTAAATTAATTCCAATTCCTTTTCATCCATGTTCCCTTCTAAAAATACCACTGACAGCCCCATAGGATAACCAAGTAAGTAAATCTATGTACTAAAAAGTAGAAAACTTGTCAGATTGCTACATACTCAACAGTCAAAAACAATTCAGATGAAATTCGATGGAGGAAAATTTTAAGGCAGAAAGACAAAGCATATTAAAATGAAAATATTTTTACATTAAATTCTCCAGAAATATTATGTTGCTTGTATGCATTCCTGCTGGGCAGCATCACCATCTGATGCCCAGAAAAACAGACTCATGAGGAGAAACAGAAGTGAACAATTAATACAGAAAAATACATCCAGTTGTATATATCACTGCAGAGTAAAAATTTATAAGCAAAATATCTTGAGACTCTATGCTAGACATTCAGCTCTTGTTACCTGCCTTACATGTCTAGAATGGTTTGTATGCATAGAGACAGTAATTCTGTATTTTCCCAATGTCCAGGTTTAGCTTCAGCTGGCAACTAAACCCCACGCAGCCACTCACTAACTCCCCCTGGGTGGGATGGGGGAGAGAATTGGAAGAGTAAAAGTGAGAAAACTCCTGGGTTGAGATAAAGACAGTTTAAAAACAGCCACATGTGCAGGCAAAGCAAGCCAAGGAATTAATTCCCCATTTCCCGTGGGTGGGCAGGTGTTCAGCCATCCCCAGGAAAGCAGGGCTCCATCAGTCCTAACAGTGACTTGGGAAGACAAATGCCATCATTCTGAATCTCGCCCCACTTTCTTCCTCTTCCCCCAGCCCCTCATAAACTGAGCATGATGCTATATAGGATATCCTTGTGATCAGTTGGGTTCAGCTGTCCCAGCTGTGTCCCCTCCCAACTCCTTGTGCACCCCCAACCCACTTGCTGGTGGGGTGGGGTGAGAAGTAGAAAAGGCCTTGGCTCTGTGTAAGTCTTGCTCAGCAGGAACAAAAACATCCCAATGTTACTGTTGGGACAAGGGTAACAATATGCCCAATTAGTTGTTCAAAGTCCAGTCGTGTTCCGTGCACTGAACGGTCACGATTCGGATCCACAGATAATGAAATGCTCTGTCAACCCAGTCGCCTCCCTTGATCTTCCACGGCCGCCTCAGGAGTTTGGTCAGGTTCAATGAGAACTGACACGACAGGCTCAAACGAAAGAGTATGTTGTTCAAGCAACAGACACACCAGTTCTTTGGATTGCCGGTGATAGATTCACTGTCTGCAAAACATTAGTAAATACTAAAGGGGCTAACTACTACCACATTAGAAGATGCACAGGAGCTCTATAGAGATTTCTAGGTTTCCCAGGGAGGGACCTGGTATGGCCAAGTGTTCAAATCTTAGCCAAAGACATCCTGATGGGGGGAAGAGAGGCTCAGCCCATCGGCTGGTCCCGGAGATCAGGGTGAGGTGCAAGGGTGCCTTCCCTGACATGGTGGTATCTTTCCTAACACATCTCAGATTTTGGGCTTTGTCTTTTAATGTCATTTCTTATCCTTAAGGTGGAGCTTGAGGGACTCCAGTCATAAATAACCTTTTTTGTCATTGGTGTAAAATTCTCTCGCCTCGTGTTTAGAGATACATATTAATGAAATTGATGGAGGTGGGGTTTGGTATTATGATGACATTATAATTCACCAAAAGGACAGCATATCACAGGCCAGGGACAGCAGGGATGCAGCTTACCAGTTTCATCTTAACCCTCAAGTTCCATGTTATTGCAGAGTTTGGCTGCGATGTCTCCACTTTGCTCCATCCTCTGCGCAGCTGTCTCAGGGTCAATATGTCAAACTCCCCTGATGTTATTAACCTTTGAGACTGCCATGGAATTTATTAAGAAGGAGGATGTTTAGGAACTTTATGGCTGAGTGGGTGCCTGGCATCTCAGCTGCTTATCACCCTGGAATGTTCTGTAAATGCTGAGCCTTTCAAAATAGGGTTTAACTTTTAAGCTACCATTACCTCCAGCCATCATGCCACAGTTACCAACACTCCTTCCAGCACAAATCCAAACCACAATCCCATATCAGCTACTATGGAGAAAAGTAACACTATCTCACCTGAAACCAGGCCAGCCAAATAGTAGTGTAATTTAAAGAAAAAATTCTGGAAAATATCAATACAGCATTTACAAGAGGGTGTAAGGGCAAGACTAAGAACATAACTGCAGAGCTTGCTGACCATAGAAATTCTAGTCAATCGCTGGATGGAAACTGGCTAATATTTATTAAAAAAAATTTGGTCTCACTCTATTGTAAGATTACCAAAGATTTTCAGTTAATAGCTGCTTGCTGATTAGATTGCATGCTATACAGTGAACAGACATAGGAAACGATGGATATCCTAGAGAGCATTACAAAATAATCTCAAATGCTAAACAACAAAATAACCTATCTTGTGCCAAGACACAAATAAAGGAAAACAGCTGTAGACAGGAAAAAATTTGCATGTCTGGAACAAGAATAGAAACAGTACTTCAAAAACATGTCCATGATTTTCAAACCCATTTCTTCGTACCTCTATATATGATTATTCTGGCTAACATAACTTAGCAATCAGGAGCTTTCACCTTTTTTATCAAATAATCATTCAGAATAATCATTCAGAATCTACTGTGAGACATAGGCTCAGCTTTTGACACCAAATGCACTGGTACACATGGAGGAGAAAGCGAGACGCAGTTTAATGGGGTCAAAACTGAACTCTGCAGATTGTTCTTCATATGTTGTACAAGAAATGCTGCACAACCTTCCTTCCTTCTTTCCTTCCTTCCTTCCTTCCTTCCTTCCTTCCTTCCTTCCTGCCTGCCTGCCTGCCTGCCTGCCTTCCTGCCTGCCTTCCTGCCTGCCTTCCTGCCTTCCTGCCTTTCTGCCTTCCTGCCTTCCTCCCTTTCTGCCTTGCCTTGCTTCCATTGCCTTGCCTTGCCTTCCCTTTTCTTCTCTCTTTCTCTCTCTTCTTCCTTTCTTTCCTTCCTTCCTTCCTTCCTTCCTTCCCTCCTGTCTGGTGGTCTTTTCTGATCCATAACAATCAAACTGCTATTGTCTCACGGTGGTGGTGAGACAATGAAAGTAGGATATTTCTAATGTTTGTTGTCAACCTGTTATTTGTCATGTATTTTAAACAACTGCTTTTCCCAGGTCTCAAATATACAGGCTACAAAGTGTGGAAATCTGATATATATCTGAAAATATAAAAAATACAGGGCTCCAGCCCTGTATTTAACCCCAAATCTACTTCATAGGAATAAATTGTCACTGTGTGATTGAATTACCAATACATAATAAACCACTCTTTGAAGTCACTGGAACCAGGACCTGACACCCTCTACCGTCAAAGAGCATGCATCAGAAAAAAACAATGCATGAATACATCTTTATTTGCTTTAGAGTAATAAGGAACAGGTAGTTTTGATTATATGGATTTCAACAGGAACGTCCAGCTCTCAATATAGCTGCTGCCTCTGAATTATTTACTGAAAACTGCGGGCACTAACTTTTAACCTACATCTGCAGCATAACTAACTCCTCCATGTATACTGTGGTCTTACACAATGTGTAAAATTTCACTTTTCAACAAGCCATATGGGTCTTTCACAGAGAAGCATGGAACAGAATGAAAAAATGAAGAATTAATGCCTTATTTGGCAGCATTCCTTCAGTCACAGGCAAATTGAAGAGGAATCTTTTGAAATGCTAAGAGTGGCTGATTTTAATTCAGTGTTTTTCCAATCCATACTGAAAGAAACCAGGTTGTTGTAATTCACAGTGATTATTGTGATGCTGCTGATATACACTAACTTACCACTACCAGGAATCAGTAGCACACCAGATGAATGCTCTCTGTATTCCTTGCAGGAGAACCGCACTGTAGCTGCCTGTAACAGTATTTCTCTTTACCAGGACAGATTACCATTGCCTTTTTCATATCACTGGGAACATAAACCAATTAATTAGAGATTTGCAATATCCTTGGTGAGCAAATCACAGGTACAGAGCAGGGTGTGGAAATAGTATAATTTCTTCTGTTTGCTCTTGCTTCTTCTATCACTGTAAGGTCTGAACCAGACCTACGGAAACAACTTCATCCTACTCAAGTACGCCGTATTATTTTGTCTGGATGAGAGCAGCGAGAATGTCCATTTTCTCCATAGGGCACGAATTCTCTCTGTCCTGGTTTTACAGCATTCAGCCTTTGACTCCAAACTGTTCTGGGGCTGTGTGACACGTGAATGTGAATGGCAATAATAATGGAATTATGAGCCAGCAGAATGCAGGGCTCTTTCATTTTGGATCCACGGCTTCGAGTGAATTTTAAAGGTTGCCTACTACATAGTTCTATAGTAAAAAAGATAAGATAAAAAAATAGAGCATCGATAAGAAATAGTAATTCTCAACACCATTTTGATAAAAAATTAAAATACCAGATATTTTTCCTTCCACCTGAAATGGAGAAATAATTTTGATACCAACATATAATTCACAACAGCTGTTTTCTAAATGGCTCCTTTACAGCACAATTGTCTGCTGGTATGCATACACCCACACAAATGGTCTTACTGGTGTCTTTTACAATTTTTTGCATATTAAAAAGTAAAGTACTTTTACTTAGTGAGGAAAAGCAACCAAACAGAGTATTTCTTTCTGTTTTGTGAGAGTCATGAAAGAGTGGGCAGATTGCATTTTGGGTTAAAAATAAGGATTGCAAATTAGCTCTTTTTAGCCCTACTTCTTGGTAGCTTTATTTAAAAACAAAACATAGAAACACCACCAAAAAACCCCACCAACTATTCACTATGCTGTTTTATTTTCATATGCATTTCTGTAGCTGCAATTTGTTGTGTTATCCAGTTCAAAATCTGAAAACACTCTTTTCCCCTGAGTGTATTGTCCCTTTGGGAGGTGAGTTTTGGGGTTTTTTTCAGCTTGTGTTCTGAAGGGAGCTGAAAATAGCATACTTGGTTTTGCTGAACAGGGGCAGCAATTCAGTGTAGCTATGTGGTGTGTGGGACCAGCAAGTGCAAGGGATGCAGATGTAGGATCTGGTGTGAGGTGGAGGCTGGGTGTGTCGGATGCTGCAGCAGTGTCTGACAGCCACCAAGGTATCGTCTGCCTCTCTGACAAAGCAATCCCCAGGGCACAATCTCTTTCCTTTAAAAGAGGTGCATTTACACAGAGAGCCAAGTTTGTGATTTATTCTGTCACTTCACTGTTACTCACCTCTTCCACTTCAGTCTTGTTTATTTAGCCTCAATACTCAGTGTCACTGATAAACTGCTCTCTTCTAAATGATAAACTGTTCTCTTCTAAACTAACATATGGACATATCAATGTCATCCCTTTTCTTGAGCATTTTTGCAAAGCTTGACCCATCTCGTGTCATGGCTGTCCATACCACAGGAGTGAACATGAATCTTTTCTCCTGAACTCCAGCCAGCACTACAATGTTGACATACAGATAACCAAACTGAGCTTCCCTGGAAAACTGTTCCATGGTCAGAGAAGCAACTGGCACATTAGAAGGTCGTGAAAAATCAGAGACTGATATGCTTGGAAATCATAGGCTGCAGAAGGGCGTGAATGAGAGACCTCAGGAAGGCATTGGAAGTAGAAGGCTCCTATCACAGAGTATGCACAAAAATACATACAGAAGGGAAACGACCAGGCGAGACTTGAATTCCACATGTGGCCAAAAATTCATGCTCTGTCGCAATGACTGAGATCCCAGTACCTCCAGGGAAGAGATGAAGGGGATGGGGACAGGCATATCACAGAGGTGCCTGACAGATGAGAGGTAGTCGCTTCAGCTGAACCTAGATGTTCGAGATTCAGCCTGGATTTAAGGGAACGCCTTTTTCCCCAGTGGGGCCAGATCCAGGGAGGTGATGCCATCTTCCTTCCTGGATAGTTTCCAGGCTCCATAGGTTATATCTCTGGTCAGATCCCATATATGAGCCTGGTCTGGGAAAGGTTCATATGAGAGTCTTCCTGAGGTCTCCATTGGTTTGAATGGTTCTCACATACTCTGGACTTAATGGTGTCTTTGCAAAATACAGAGTTCTCCCTATTGTCCTGGTGGAGGCACAGAAATCCAGAAAGATGTAACTGTCCTTGGGTATCATGGGAAAATCAAGTTTTAAAAAAATCCAAAATGCAAAACTGAAGGCCTGGGTTGTAGTAAAAAAAATATTGGTGAAAACATTAAATATCATAAGTCTTTCTCACAGGCTCAGATATGTCCAAGGTCACATGCAGTGATTAAACTCAGATTGCCTAAATGGCATAACCTGAATTCATACTTCCAGCTACAAAACAGCTTCATAACTATGACCCTGGAAATTTCCAACACTATATGTTTTTCAATTTCATTTTTTGTAAACTATAATAACTTACAGCAAAAACAATTTCTCAGCAGTCAAGAAAACAGAATCAGACACCCAAATTTAGAAATTTTATTTCTCTTAAATTCAAAACATGACTACTGGGAACAGTGAGCACTACCAAGCCCCACCTTCTCCAAAGCACAGGTACAATTTTCAGTTACTTCACTCAGTTCAGTTAGCAGCAAAGCCATTATGTTTCATTTATGCAATAAGAAATTTTAATAAAGGCTAAAACTGCTGCAGGTAAGTACAATGATATGTAGCTTAACATTAATAAAATACTTTGCAGCTTCTTAACTTTGCAGGTATCATTATATGGAAAGCATCATTAAAACATGAAAGCAATGAAAAATATAAACCACAGGTTTGACATTTTATAATTTATACAGAAATATAGAAAGGACTTGATATTGCAGGATTTTGTGGGATTGTTCCCACAAAAACTTAAATGTCTTTTTTTGGGGGGCCTTTCACAGGTGGGGGTGGTTCTTTTACATCACTGGTGCAGCTACATGGGACATAGAATGGAGTGCCAACATTCAGCATAACACACATGCAATTTGCATAACGCGATGTGCAATCTTCATCAGAACTCATATGATGGGATCGCCTAACACATCACTAGCTCAAAAGTACTATATAAACTCAAGTTATGTTAAGAGTCTTTCAAGCTTAACAGCACAGAGCAAATGATCCCAGGGATGAAGGTTTAAATCCCTGGCTGTTCTTCAATTTCACATACCAGAGTACTGCTTTTGTGGACAGGTAATTTTCTACACAGTGAGAACATCTCATGCTTGGATGACCTACCTATATATTAGAAGAAACAAGTTGGGTTTTTTCCTTTCAGCTTGCAGGAGTTTCCTGGAAACTTTCCAACCCATACCCTCACCCCTACTTAGAGCCATGCCTGAAAACTTGGTGTCAGGAGGGAGTTAGCTTCCAACTTCCTCAGAAGTTTTGGGGAACTGCCATTGATTCTTCCTGCTCTATAGGCAGCCAGTCAAGCTGTGGGCTTCCTTTTGGGTTTCTTTGGGAGGGTCCAAGACGTGGGGGAGGGACTACATGAGCAAATAGCATATAGAAAAGGAACACCAGAATTATCCACTGTCAGGATTTAGAGTGGCTCTTCAATTATCTGAATGGTGACTGTAATCAACTGATAAATACCTGATGCCTTCTGGGAACTGGGACCACAGAGCTCAAACAAATTTTTTGCAATGTTACTTCTGTCACCTACCATAAAAAATGAAAGGGTAACGACAGGGTAAGGAGGCAAGGACTGACCAGGTCTGGATAAAGAGAAAACTTACTGTTCATACACAGTAGATGCTGAAATGACACAGAGTTGGCTTGTGAATCACAAGAGCAACCAATATTTGATCTCTGTAGGCAATGTATTGTGAGCAAAATCTTCCCCAGAAAGGACGTCTCTATTGTTCACTGAGCCAGTAGCTCAGTGTCACCTCTTTCATTAATAGTTATAATAAACAGTTTTGAGAGAGTGACTTGAGGCAGTGAGGGCAAGGAAAATATTTGAAAAATAGGATAGATGACACACTGACAAGAGCAGTGAGACCTCTTACCAAATCCATCTCCTTATCGCAGGCAGAGGATGCCTATCCCAAACATTCTAACCCAAGTTGTTGCAAAACTATACTTTTTAAAGGGGGTTAGAGGAGTGATGCTGAGCACACAGAAAAAGAGATTATGTAAGTAGACACACCAGTGAAGAGCCACATCATCTCCCAATTCTAGTTTTTTTGCCACTTCATTTACCCCCACCCTGACTTCCATTTCATTTTCTTCTAAAGAACATTTTATTTCTGTTTGAGAAAGTAAACATTAATAAACACAAAGAGGAGCTGGTATACATAAATGAGTAAGTAAAAAAAAAACCCAACCTCAGCACCAGAACTGAACTTTTCACAGCTGGGTGAAAAGTATTTCATACAGTGATCTCATGTCTCAGTTACCACCACAGATACTGGAAGAAGTCAATGTTCTTTCATGCCCCTTGCATTGTGGCAGAAATAATAGCTGTCCAGCAAGACTGTTGTCAATACCTTTGGAGCCCAAGTAATTTTATTATTCCACAAAATTCATTACATTACCAGAGCACTTGGAAATAAGTTTTATGGAGGGCAGTTTGTAGGGACAGGTGAATATCTGAACTGGAGGCACTCTCAAATCATGTGCTCTGCTCTCAGTTGAATATCTGAGTCAAATCTCTAATCAGACTACTAAAAAGAATAGTACTAAATAATACAGCTTATGTGAAAATATAATACAAGAAAAGTCTTTCTACTGTATTGCTGTTATGTGTGCACATGGAAAGGTGCTCCACAGTGATGTTGTGATATCAAAATTAAATAAGGGATAATTCCTAAAGAAAACAAGCAGTGGCACTGTTGGCTGTGGGGAGCCGTTAATAAGATAGAGGCAGCAGGTTTGCACATCATCTCAGTGTTTTCATACAAAGCCAGGTCAACCACGCCTAAAGTTGCTGCTTTTTTCAGGTGCTCTTGAGTAATCGTGATGCAAGTCAGTAGCTGCAGCCTCAACTCCAGTGGGCAGATGCTCTTAGCTTAAATAAAAGAGAAAAACGTCATCATAATGGGTGTCCTTCCTTTCACCTTGAGCAGGGGTTAAGTTAGCAAGGAAGCTGAACAAGATCCCAAGAACATGTTTACAGTAGGAGGTTCCAGACAAACTGCTGGATGTACCCATTTTTCAATACTGGATGACTTTGGTTTGTAGAACAATTTGAACAAGCAGATTTTAGGGAAATGGGTAGGTTTTAACCCTACCTGTGCAGAGAGCATGCCATGGTTTTAAGTCCTGCCGCTTCGATTTCTGTAGCAAGGGTCTAATCTGAGGTGTGTGTTCTAGAGGAGTCTATAGGTTCTATGTAAAGTTTTCTAATGATGGAACATCTCATGGAGGAATTTACAGATTATTCCTATGATTAATTATCATCATTGACCAAACTGTGAATCTTGTTTTAATGAGAGTTTATTTAGATTCAACTTCCATCAGTTACTGCTATAGTTTTGGTTACTACAGTGAGGAGTCTTTCTTATTAAGCTTCTCTTCCCCATACAAATAATAAACTAAAAGACTGATCAAGACATTCCTTTATCTTCCCTGTCATAATCTAAATTACTGCATTGTTTCCCTGTAAAGGAGATTATCTAATTCCTTAATCAGTCACATGTCACTGGTGAGGTTTCTGTAGGCCATTTATTGACCTCTGCCTTAAATGCTGGGCACCAGAACTTCACGTCACACTACAGTAGCTGGCACATCACAGCCAAATCCTCAGGAACTGCAGTCTTTCCCACTGAACCTCCTCCTGCTCATTCATAAGTGCTTAGTAGCATGAAACCAGAACCAAACCCCGCTCCCCAGTCACAACAATACTGAAAACAATCCACTCAGTACTCACATATATAACGTTGGAAATAGGGGTGCACACATGTGTGTCTGTGTGTGAGTGTCTGTGTGTATTTAATCAGTACCATTTACTGCTTTGATTTCCTTATGATTCAACCTTTTTTTTCCAGAATTACTGCCTTAAAAATATGTGTACATATACACACACACACACACACACATGTATGTGCATACCTACCAAAAATACCACAGACATTTCCAAGAGGCAAGCAGGCACTCCCAGAATTCAGGGCAAACAAACGTTTCAGTGTGAGCACATCCAACTTCTAGAAGAGGGCAGCGCTCACATAACATTTTGGGAATGTTTTTTTCATCAGTTAGAGGGGAAAGAGCCCATAAATAACATAAAACAAGCGATATCTCATCATCTTCTCTACACTTTTCTACAGCTGACACTGGAGCTGCCAGGAGTGCTGCAAGTGGGTTGGTTCTTCACTGTATTCAAGGGCTCTTGAGTCCTAACACACTTGTGGCAGTCGGGCCTTTTCTCAATATGCTTTGCAAGTGCATTCACAAAAGCAAAACAACCATCAAAAGTCACAGAGAAGTCTCTCTTTTTATGAAGTGTTATTCCCTGACCTAAATCAGTCTTTGCCTTTGAATCAGTTTATGTTACTCCCTATTTAGCGAATTGATTGCTGCTATGGCAACTGCACATCCTGCTCTACAGACATAAGTATTAGTCCTTGATACACTCCCCACTTATGTTCTCTCCCAAATGCACTCTGTGCAAGTTCAGAATTAGAAAATATCTGGGGAATTAATTTGCTTTGACATGGCTGTTATCTGGGTTGCATTGTTTTGCAAAGATAAAATAAGGCTGAAGGTGTAAAGTAAAGTTTATATTCATTGCACTAACAGGAAGTTCTAGGAGGAGTACAGGGAGGCAGCCTCCCCACATCAATTTTTCTTATCTAGGGCTAGCAAAATATCAGCCCAATGTCAAACCTGGCCTGCAGTTCAGAGAGCTAAGGAAAGACACTCCTGTGGTTTTACGAAGTTCCTGGGCAATCCATCTCTCAGACGGAAGACTAGAAAATAGGATGAAAAGAAACAGACTTCTAACTATTTGCTACTTGTTCAGACTGCTACCTATGTAAAATATCAGTGACATAAGCCAGAGAGGACTGTATCAGTCTTGGAAACATTTAATGCTGTTAGTGAAGGTCAAATGACAGAGGTTTGTGGGTTACTTGCAAAGAGCTACCAATGTCCACATCATTACAGCTAAATGGAAAGCACCTGGGGGAATAGGCCATCCATGAAACAAACACTTCTGGTATTCTCTTCCCAGTGCTTTCATCCCACCAGTTTCAATAGATTCTGCATGATTGACACAAGTGGGTGGCCATGGGAGACAAAGAGACTTTCCAAGTAGATTTTATAGGAAATCCCTTCTTTCCTCTCTGTTTCATGGCTCAGACTGGCAGTCAAACTTTCATTGGCAGAGAGGACAAAAACACCTGTGGCATTTTAATGGGGACAAAATTAAAAGGGGTGTCTGGAAATTACCTTTTGGACAGTGCACATGCTACATGTAGAACAACCCTGTTGGAACTTTTGAGCTTCCTTCCTCCACAGTTTTCAAATGAGGAAGATATATTTTTCTTTATCTTGAACCACCAAATCTTGTATACGAAACCACGGAAACTATCATTTTGTATTTACGTTTATAGGGTTTTTCTACTAATGTAGAAAACCACCATTTTCATCCTAATCTTAACTGTTATGAAAAGTCACTGTTTTCTTGGGCATAAAAAGAAAAGCTTACTTTGCCAAGACTTAAATATGTGGAACTTTTCTTGAAATATAAGAAAACACACTCCAAAAAAAAATATATATCCCTAAGACTCTAAGGAGAATGGGTCGAAACCCCAATAGTACAGCATAAATAACATATCCAGTGAAAACATCTCAATGTAAGTTTCAGTCAAATATTTTGTAGAATGTTGTTAAGCAATAATGGGAGGATGTAGTGACACTTGTACAGTAGTTTAGTCTGGAACTAAAACAAGGGAAGCTGAGAAAGTCAAAGCCGACAGAGTGAAAGACCATGCAACTATGAGTCTCTAGTGAGAATCTAAGTGTACACTGATTGGTAGATATCAAAAAAAGTTAGAAGTAATGTTTTTCCTCCCCACCGCCCCCCTCCCCGCCCAACCTGGTCCTTTCTAAGACAAATAAGCTACTGTGTTCCTGATCTTCCGCTTTATAAATGAAGGATCAGGATTCTCTAGATCAACTGCCAAACAGATCTTTTTGTAGTCATCAGTAGGAGGAAAGCACACTGAAGGAATTCACCCTCTTCCAAAGGAGAAGAAAAGTAGTTACACATTAGCCTGCAAAGATCTTTGTGTAGATTTCTTCAAATCTGGAAGAAATTGCTAATAGACCAAGTCCCAGTAAACAAATGAACTTGATGGCTTGGGTTGAGCAAAGGCTAGACTTAGTCAATCTTCTACTGTTCCCATAGGAAAACAGCATCTGCCTGTTGCATCTGAATCAGCAGCTGCTAAAAAGTGAGTCACGTACAGCATCGGCCACTATTTCCTTTAATTTTCTTTTCTTGCTGTGTTTGCAACAAGCCCTGCACCTAGCAATAAATGGCTCAGTTGTGACAAAGGCCTCCAAAAATCACCATACTGCTGCAAGGCTCAGGCCAGTTGCTATTGCAGCAGACGTGATAGCACAATTTTGCCTTCACCCCAAAATACCTGGAATGGTTGGTCATTCTGCAGAAGAAAACTTTTCCGTTATTGAAGAGGCCATTATATAATGCAGGACAGACATGCCTGAGCCAGGAACTGATTTACAGGCCAGTAAGACTGAGGTCACCCTAAGCAGCAGATTTGTCAGATGGGTAGAAGCCTGGCAAGACAGAGAAGGCAAAGGCATGAAAGGTGCAAGATTTGGGAGCAACCATCTGAACACAACACAATGGAAAAAGAGAAATGATGACATAGGTGGAGTCAAAACAAAAAGGGCAAAGAGTAAAGATAGTTGCAGACTAGAGGTATCTGAGGTGGTGGGATGGAGGAGGTAGGACAGGAAGCTGTTTTGGTATCTGAGATGAGAATGGCACAGAATGAAAAGGTTTAAGCTGTGATCAGAAAGTGGAAGTCAAACGTCTACAAAGTTACTGTTGTGAGAAAAAAATCAGTGCATAGGTTAACCAAAAATGGACCTTCATCAGAGTGATAGAAAGAGGAAAATGTAAACTATATGGCAAGATGCATTTGGCTATGCAACAGCAGATCTTGCAGCAATGGACTAAGCTATGATACTACAGAATCACAGACTGTGTTGTGTAGGAAGGGACTTCTAAAGGCCATCTACTCCAACCCCCTGCAGTAAGCAGGGACACCTTTAACTAGATCAGGTTGCTCAGAGTTTTTATCAAGCACAGCCTACAGAAGATTTGCCTTTTAGTCACTTGGATGGTACAGTTCTTGGCAATTTTGTCATGGGGCTCCCTTATGGTTACATCACAGCTTCTTGACCCACTAGGTGACATTTCTTTGAGGCGTTTATGCAGTTTTTGATGAAACTCAGAAGACATAACTGTGTTGAAATGTGCACTTCTAACTGTGTGTTAATGGATTCAGACAGATGATCTTCTCAGCCATGTGAAAATATGAAGTACCTACGGGGAAGCATCTTTTTCAAGCATCATGTGGCAAATTCTGACAACCACACAACAGAAAGAACTTACACTGAGGCAGGGACATTTTTGTTTCTCATTACCATGATGTTTCATAGTCATATAAAATATCATGTTTTTCTTTTATTAGTAACCTGACCTGAAATCCCATACAAACAAGTTTTACAGGAACTTTTCTGGGGGCATCCATATATGCCTCACACACATTGATATACCATTGTTATATGAACTGACAGTCATACACCCCAGGTTACAGACAGGCATTAAGTGTTCAGGTTATAATTATGAAGTCATTCAAAAAATCAAACTACAAAACCTTACTACATGCTGCTAAACAGCATGCCCAGCAACCAAAAAAAGAAAATAATAGTAAGTATAGACAAGTTCATCTGGTTGTTGTACAGAGCAGCAGAAGGAAGAGAATTCATCACCAGAAAACTCTTAGATACGTTATTTAGGATTCCCACGGGCAAAATGTGTTCAGAACTTGGTAAAAAATATATCAATGTGCTACAAAGTTTTGTGAAATCCGGAGATTCTGACATTAAACTAAGATTGCAAGAGCTGAATTGTCTATATCTTGCATTTCTATCCAGTACAACCAGCTGACCTTGAAGAAGTTATGGCAGCACCTCCCAGGCACGTTAACCCATTGATCAGTTAATAAAACATTCTTGAGAGCTCATGAGAGTCTGCATGTGCGTGTGCATGTTCACATTTATTTCATACCATGTTGATAGTCTTATCTTATCTCTTGAGAAGCGCTGACTTTCAATCTTCCTGTACTGGGGCATTTTTTCACACAACTACAAAAATACCTTTGAATCACCCCTGTGGTCTCTACACATCTACCTATCACAAAGGAATTCAAATGCACTATGTCTTTGTAGGAACAGCTTTATTGTTGAACTAACGTGCCTGTAACTGCAATTATACCCATTATGAATCCTACATGTATCATTTCTTTGCATAGTCAAGTACAAAACGAGTGTTGCAAAGGCAGAGTAGTGACAATAAAACATTGCTTACCACAGTGCAGGGGTCTTAAAGACCTGGGGTAGGCAGACTCGCGCACTGGCCTGTGTGAACTCATCCCTGCTGTGCTCCTCCACAACATCTGCACAACCGCTTCTGTCTGTATGAAATGCAAGGTTAGACTAGAAGTACTTCACAACTGCTACAGACAGAAGTCTTGACTGACTCACATATAGACGTCCCTTCAAACCTCTACGACTCTGTGATTCTGTGATATATAATACAATGGAAACATTAACTTTGGCTTTTGAACACTAGTATCTGTTGCGCTACGTACTTACACAGCTCAGTGTCACAGCTTACACACATTCACAGGAAAATAGCCATGCAAAGGTAACCCGTGTTGTGCAGTCATTGTGTCACATCATAATTACCATTTCCTCTCCAATATAGGTATACATTCTCTAGCCTACAGGTGCAACTTATATTTTTCTCTTGTGCAGTGCTTAAAGGATTGACCAGCAAAACTCCAATGCCACCTCTGCAGACACTGCAGGTTATTCTCCTGAGCTTCATTCTTCAGTTGCAGATTTTAAGGAAATCCTTCAGAGGCAGGTGGCAGCAGAAGGTCACTGAAAAGAAATGTCATAAAAGAAACATCACAGAGAGAGACAGGAATTGCATATAATGGCTTTCTGTCTCTGTGGTCGTTTGCCTACATATATTAACACTGCTCCAAGGAAGCATCTTACAAAGCCATTGCATAAACATTTGATAGGACACTGGGCAGTAACACACTTTCTTCTAGGCCCAGACTCATAAAGACAAGGGAACTGGTTTGCAGAAGCAGTGAGAAATCTCACTAGCTGGGGGAGGTTAAAGGAAAAGCCACCACATATCTACCATTTAACTTTTTATTCTATTACAATAAATAATGTAGGAAATGTCTTACATGGCTTTCAGAGTTGTCTCTATAAACTTGGCAAAGAAAATATCATTATCGTCAGCTGACACTTCGCTTTCTTCCTGGTCAGCAACCTGCTTGAAATTGTCTCCTCAAATAGGTGTCCACTCTACAGAAAGTGGGTCCAGACTGAATACTTCCTACCCACTTGATGTGAAACCCCTTTTCTTAAGAACAAAACTGCAGTTCCATATGGAGTGACAGCTGAGGTTTCATATGCAGTCTTATAGCCAGTGGAGCTTTGGTGCAGAGCGCTGAAACTTCAATTAAACTTACAGTGTAATGCTACATAGTGAAAATTTGTGACTTTATAACATTTTCTTTCAAATTTTCAGGAAAAATAAAACCAGACCTTGAGATTATTAAGTCAGAAGGTCATCTACTTTGTCACTTCAGAATATTAAAATAAACCCCAAACAAACAGGAAAATGAACTGACTAAAAGACTACAACATGAAGTTTTGAAATGGAATCTACTGGAAATTTTTGTTTAAGAAGTCTCCTGACCATTCATTTACTTCAAAGGTACTGAATAAGGTTAAAAATCCACTGATTTACTGTTGTTCTTTCATTGACTAGTAACCAGAGTTTGGCATGCAAGATTCTTCAGATGAGAAACATTCCCTAAAAAACTTATATGTTCCTTCATTTAACTGTTGCAATAAAGTGTGAAAAGGCAAATAACTGACTGCCTTACATGTTTGTTTACAGTGCCATGCAGTTTCAGTGAACAAGCCTCCTAAACTTGCAAGGCTTTGTCTACATTTGGAAGTTGTACTTGGATGCACGCAATAATTTAAGTTTCTGACTGTGCTTTTCTACAAATAAGCAAAAAGTTCTGACAATGTCATCATTATAATGAAATAGAGGGTGATCTTACTTGTTATTCTATGCACTAGTAGAGACGTAGTGCGTTATATTATTCTCATGTTTAACATCACTAGAAAGCCAGTACCAGCAGTTGCCTTTAAAGCAATAAGCACATACGAAGGACAGAACAATTTATTTGTGCACATGTATGCATGTTATTTTCTCAATAAGTGTACCACTTAGACATTAAGACCATAAATATGACTCAAATTAAAAGTATTTTAGAAAGACCCCAAACTTCACTTGGCATTTGCCTCCTTCTACATTAATTTCTGCTTCAACCAAAGACAGATTCTAGAGAATCTCCCTACTGGCCTTTTTTCATCACACATTGCATTCTTGGTGGCCAGAGACCAAATTATCTTTCAGTAATGATGCCATAAATCTAATGCAGCTTCACTGAGCACTGTGAGGTTAATCTGATATATACAAAGTGCTTAAGCAGAATTTAGCTCCCAGCTCATGCATAAAAATGAGAAAAAAGAATTCAAGTTCCTATTAACAAGTGAACTTGAAAACTTTGCCCTATTACCAAAGACAATGTTTGGAAACAAATAGTTCTGAGACACATGGATTTGGCAAGCAGAAAGGAAAAGCACTGCCATTTAGGTAAGGCAGCTGGAAATTGTCCTAGCGGTACATTTCTGCTGACTGACTTCATGCAGCAATAATGGTCTAGAACTGGACAAAGACTAGATTACAAAGCATGTTCTGCATTATGCAAGCTGGTCTTTGCTCCACTGAAATACTGATATACTGTATCATGGACCTTAGGAACTAGAGGCTTGTCAGTCTGACATCAGTGCCTGGGAAGATTATGGATCAAATCATCCTAAGCATCATTATGAGGCATGTTCAGGAAAAACAAGCAATCAGGCCCAGTCAGCACAGGTTTGTGAACAACCTGACCAACCTGATCTCCTCTATGATAAAATGACCCACTTAGTGAATAAGGGAAAAGCTGTGGATATTGTCTATCTGGATTTTAGCAAAGCTTTTGACACCGTTTCCCACAGCATTCTCCTAGAGAAACTGCCTGCTCTTGGCTTGGACAGATGTATTCTTCCTTGGGTAAAGAACTGGATGGGTGGCTGGGCCCAGAGAGTGGTGGTGAATGGAATTAAATCCAGTTGGTGGCCAGTCACCAGTGGTGTTCCTCAGGCTCTTTTCTGGGCCCAGTTCTCTTTAATATCTTTTTTAATGGCCTGGATGACGGGATCAAATGCATCCTCAGTAAGTTCACAGATGACTCTAAGTTAGGCGGGAGTGTTGGTCTGCTTGAGGGCAGGAAGGCCCTACAGAGCGATTCTAGACAGGCTGGATCAATGGGGAAAGGACAATGGCATGAAGTTCAACAAAGCCAAGTGCAAGGTCTTGCATGTAGGTCATCATAACCCCAAGCTGTGCTATGGGGTTGGGGCAGAGTGTCTGGAGAGGAGCACCTGGGGGTGTTGACTGACAGTCAGCTGAACATGAGCCAGCAGTGTGCCCAGGTGTCCAAGAAGGCCAATGGTATTCTGGCTTGTTAAGAAGGGTGTGGTGAGTAGGGCTAGGGAGTAATTGTCCCCCTGTACTCAGCACTGGTGAGGCCCCACCTTGAGCACTGTGTTCAGCCTTGAGCCCCTCACTACAGAAAAGACATTGAGGTGCTTGAGCATGTCCAGAGAAGGGCTACAAGGCTGGTGATGGATTTTGAGAATAAATGTTGTGAGGGACTGTGGTTGTTTAGTCTGGAGAAGTGGAGGTTGAGGGGAGACCTAATTGCTCTCTACAACTACCTGAAAAGGTGTTGTGGAGAGGGCGAGGGTGACCACTTCTCCTTAGTGACAAGTGATAGAGCAAGAATAAATGGTGTCCAGATATGCCAGGGAAGGTTTAGATTTGATATTAGGAAAAACTTCTTCCCAGAGACGTTTGCTAGGCATTGGGAGAGGCTGCCCAGGGGCGTGGTAGAGTCTCTATCCCTGGAGGTATTTAAAAGATATGTGTTAGATGTGGTACTGAGGGACATGGTTTAGTGGTGGATGGCAGGTTAGGGTGATGGTTGGACTTGATAATCTAAAGGATCCCTTTCAACCAATACGATTCAATGTTTCTGTGATTCCATGGTTCTATGTGCTTGCGAGCCATTGCTTCCAGAGGTCATGACAGTGCCATAGGGGTGGAGGGCAAGATGTGCTAGTCGTGGGGCAAGGTAGGTAGGGCAGCTCCAGGAACAAATAGCAGAAAATGGCTTTAGGAGATTAGATGGAACCTGTAAACTCCTTACCAAAATTCTTTAAGTTTAGTGGGGCAAATTTAGTCCATAATCCTAAGAAAGGTAAGTGGGATCGATCTCCTAGCCTAGGGTCCTCTGAAGCTGGTTTAAAATCTTTGTTGTAAATTCCAGTAGACAACTGTTTGCCTAAGTATTAGGAATGGAAATTGAAAAAAATCTTCCAGGTCAAACCACAGAAGATGGCTGGAACCCTTCCACAGAATAATCTCTGTTTGGTTTAGCTCCAGATCAGGTACCATGGAAACATGGCACATCAGAAAGGTACTACTTTTTCCAGTGCATTGTCATTCTCATTACTGCTGTACTAGCATAGAAGAATCTGTCTTTGTGTTCAAAATACAGATTATCAAGCTGGAAAGAAATATTAAAACATAACACTGAATCCATTAGGTTTCCCTATAGGGTATGCCACTTGGTAAAATCTCCACCACTTTTGTGATAATGTCATTATTTTTGCAGATTTACTTGAACACTGTTGGCATCTCAGAGTAACTATCATGCTTTTCATCCGCCCATATTCTATTAAAACAGTAAATATATATTCTATTCTAATATAAAATATTGTATCTTTTTTCCCCCAAAAAATGCTGTGGATTTATAACCAGAGCATAGAGAAGAAATGACACAGAGGAGAAAAAGTGTGTATTGTGCTTACAAGACCTCAAGCAATACAAGGGAGTAGCTGCAATCAACCCAATCTGTTATTGGGATCCTCAAGCCCTTGCATAACTGATTAAATAAATCTATGTTTTCTTTTTAGTTCTATTGGACAAATCATGTTTGTCCCAATAAAGCAATGCAGAGGTCCTTGAGGACACCTTTCACCATGTACATATGAAACTTCATCCTTCAACAGCAAAGAGTACATAAAATTAAACATGATCCAGAGATATTCATCACAGAACTACTAAATTTTTAGAGAAACAGCAATATGACAAAATTGAGGCATTAATTCAGACCATCACCAACATTAACTTCAGAGTAGCTCTGCCCAATGGCATGTCCCATTCTGCGGCAGGCAGAGCAGAGTTTACAGCAATGTGACGTGCAGTGAGCTCTCCTCCACTTTTCTATTTTTGTGTCTGCATGTTTCACAATCTCTCACTTCCAGAAACAAGTAGGAGCATTTGCACAAGAATAAACACATTTGCTAAGAATGAAGGCAAACCTACATAAACACTATAACTTGTTCTATTAAGGGCTACCTAATTAATTTTCCCAGACTGGATTTAGTAAATAGGAATATGACACTTTTAGGATCATCAGAATAAGAAAGGGTGAAGTTTTTTCCTTCTAAAGTAAGTTGCTGTAAATGCAATTTCCTTAATAAAACCTGGGAATTCATCTCAGTAAGTACACTTTTCACTGAGTCACAATTGAGAGAAAGATGGAGAGATGAAGGTAAATTAATCTGTTGAAAAAATCCAGGGCACAGAAACAAAACAATTCTGTATGATAAAGAAAGCTATGAGGATAAAGAAATCTGAAGAGAAAGGGATGCCCCAAAAAGGTGAAATAAAGAACAATTAAAGAAAGAAAAAGAACTAGTTTCATAAATGTGACAGAGGTTACAAATAGCCTGCACTTGAATCAGGTCATCAAGGTGGTGTAGGAAGTGTAAGACTACACAAACACACCATACTGCCTTTCTCAAAACACTGTCTTCTATATATTATAGCCAGAAGAAGTCTGGAATGTTTCATGGGGTTACACATAAGCTTTAATTCTGAAAGACTTATACTAAAGTTCTTGTGTTCCAAATAGAGGAAACAGAACCTCTTCCTAATTCTGTTTTCACTGTTTACCTAGTCCACCCTCCCTTGGGCACAGGTATCCTCTGATTTAGTTTGGTGACTTAGAAGCATAATGCACGTCGGGGAATCTGAGATATTGAAGATAAGTAGTATGCATATAAAAAGTGTAACTAGGCATAGTAGACAAAGATTAAAATTAATCAATGTGGACAAGTTAAACCGTCAATTTTAATATGCAAAATAAACACAAATCTTTTAAAAATTCTCTAAATATTGGACACTTTATTTCAGGAAAAAACTAAACAGGTTTTAGGTCCGTTTAAATGCTTTTAAAAATTTTTTTCTTTTGCCCTGCTTCCTGCTGCCAGTTTTATGTTCAGCTCCAGTGAAATTAATCGTTGGTACAAAACACACGGTTTTGGAGTAGAAGCTTTTATTTATATAACTATATGACAAATACATATTAAATATAGATAAATAATTTTATAAATGCAGTCTAAAGACATGTGTTTTCAAATTAAGGGAAAATACTTTTTATATTGCAGGACCTAACGTAAGTGATAGTACTTTGGTCTGCCGTTAGCTAAAGAAATGCTTCTCCAAAATTACAGATGTAATTCAGCTGCTCAGTAGTGAACTTAACACCTTTGCATTGCATGTTGATTTACTTCTAATACCTTATACAAGCACATGATAACTTTCTGCTACAAGAAGTTGGCTTTTTAATGCTGAGTAGAAAAAAAGAACTGTAAGACAAGCTATTATGTCTCCATTCTTTTGGAGTTAAAAAGAGGATTGTTTTGTGTATACACAATTGGTTCAAGGTAGCAGCAGTCACCTAGGCAGCCAAAGAAAAATCACAACAAAGCAAGTTTGATCGCATACCAGTTCTCCTTGTTAGACAGCTTTAGGTACAGAATCACATCTGACTAAAATCAGCAGAATACAAGCATTGAAGGGAAAGGTACAGGATTTTAAAGCTGCTATTTCAGCCAACAAGGTAGTCATGGATTTTTAAGCTTGGTGCTTAATCATAAATGACCTTTCACTTTCAGAATCAAACAATAACGATTGGGGCATAAGTAGTATTCGTATGGCTAAGATATCACCACTGAATGGGAGTCAGTTAAAGCAAGAAGTAAAATGCGATATCTTGTCCATGTAGGTGCCTTGTCAGGTCAGAAGCCATCCCAGTCTGTACTTCCTAAAAGCAATCAAAAGATATATTCAGTGGGATAAATCTTGTTGGGCTCCAGCACCCAAGCTATAATGTCCACAAGGAGCTGATTTTTCTACCCATCTAAATCTCAGTTCAGCAGGGTATTGTAGAACATATATTTGCAAAGGTGAAAGTACTAATAATTGCAATTTACAGGATGCTTGCTGAAGCATAACACATGTTCATCTTTGTAACCAAAGAGCTCAGTGATGAAGTTGCCACATTGCAGAGAGGACCAAACCGGTGTAGGTGAGTCTAGGTGGGCTGTCCACCATCTTACTCAACAGTACCCAGCAATGTCCAACACTGCCTCTTCTCACAACATGGCAACAGTTTGGTGCACAGAGAGCACAAGATACTGGTATTTAGCAGCTTCTCTGTTCCCAAGAAAAAGGGACACTTTCCTCCTGACATTCTTTGTTAGGCATTCCTATTGAAAGCACTCAATTCACTTCTGCATAGCGATGAGAGAGACTTAAAAACATCAAAACCAGACATCACGGCAAGACTGCAGAATCTTCATCTGCAAATAGCTGTATGCCTTAGCCAAGCTGGTGTAACAAAGAAACATTTAATTTTGCACATCTTTAAAATTCTAACCTACATACGTGCATATAAAATTGACTTATCTTGCAGAAACTGTTAAAAAAGCCAATGTCAATTTGTTACAAAACCTGAAGCCAGGAAAATCAGGCTCAGTTTTATGTATTAAGAATATTATTTATGCACCCACAACCTAAAAGACTAAGAAAGAAAAATATATTGTTTATCCCTACTAGAGTTCAACCACCATCTTTCCCAAGTTTACTAGATGTGGGGCACCTTTTGAAAGGTGTCCAGCAGATACCTGAAAGATCTAGCACAAAGAAGGATATTAGAAGATGTTCATAAAGTGTTAAATGCTCATGTTACTGAGACAGTAGGTATCAAGAACTGTTCAAAGACTGTAATGAGATAAAAAAAACCCCAAGAGGTCACACAAACTGAGCCCAGGGACAGACTGACCAGCAAAAGAGGTAATGAAAAGCTCATTTAATTTATTTAACAGCATATATGATAAAAACTTTCTGTTTTAATTTTTAAAAGCCAGGGGATATAAAGAACTTAAGAGCATATATATAGAACAGCAGAGAAAATACAATAGCAAAGATAGGATATATTGTTTCTGTCCTTCTAAGAAAGATGTTAAGTTTAACAAAACCAAGATTTCTTTTAGTTCAGTAATACGAAATGTTTAAAAAAGATATACTCAGAGAATTCTGTTTATCTCCAGCTTTTGTGTGGGAAAGGAGCAGACTGTTTTTTTAATGCTCATACCATTGGCAAGATGTACTCTAATGGACAACTGAATGCAATTCCCAGCACTAAAAGCTGGGAGCCAACCATTTAAAATGAGACCATCAGATTTTTTTCCTCTCAATCCTCAACAATATAATTAATGTTGATTTCTACTCTCTCTTATGTTTTATTTCAATAAAAACAGAAGCTCTTAAAACAGACCTGAAACGGTTTATTACACATGTAAGTTTTATGTCTTACCCTATTTAACAGGAAAAATAAACCTGGCAAACCCCAAACTTTTCATATGCTTTAAATAGACTTTTGGCTTGCAGAACACAGACTCAGTCTTTCACTTACTATCTGTGCTATCAAAAAGTGGCAAAAAGTTTGTAACAGAAGGAAAAGAAACGAAGGCCATAGAGAAGAAGGTAGCAAGTGAAACCATCATCTTTCCGTCACAGAACAGTACACCCAAAACAACTGGGTGGATAATAATATTTAGAATCTTTTAATGTTTTATGTAAGACCAAGAAATGTATGAAAATGACAATCTTAACTACTTTGAAGCATTGACACGATGAAAGTATCTTATCTTTGCCTCAAAAAGTTGTTCTAAGCCCAAAGATCATTCTAGTGTTTTACATTGAGAGGTAGCCACAAATAATGTTGGGGTGAAATGAGGATGGAAGATAAAACTACCCAACATGCTCTACCTACTGCTTTTTTCAAACACACTGCAAAAATATCGCAAAAGCAAATAATCCTGTAGACAAATATAATCTCCAGAAAATTTTCCATGCTCTGGGATTTATTTCTACACAAACAATATTTTTTGTTACCAATTTGTAAGCAAATAAATAAGCTACATGGTCAACAGATTAATATTTGCACCTCTTGGATCTCTTTTTGCTTGCAGAAATGGGTCCACAAACACAAATGTGAGGTAGAATAAGCTCATTTACAGTCCTGGAATTCCAGAACACCTTACCTAAGACACTTTAATAGTACAGAAAGCTCAAGTTGTCTGTGCAGCAGCATCAAGGTGATGTGTGAGTACATAACAACATTAATTATGACACTGACTGTACCAGTAACTGGCATTCTGATCTCTTCCCTGCACTGTCATCTCCAGCTCATTTGCCCATACAGCACTCATAATGCATTTTAGTTGTCAGAAGTGTTGTGGAAGTTGTGTTTACTGGCATCAAGTGTAGTTTGAAAAATTCATGTGTCATCAGTGCCTTTCTGCAGATTCAACAGCTCTAGATTACCACATTCCTCTGTTCTGTGGGACTGGGGCTTAAAAGGGAAGGCAACTGTGCAGCTAAAAGCACGTGCCACCGTGAGGTCCTTGAACTCATGCCGACTAAAATCTGGCATCTGATCACTCATGTCACCTTTTTGACCATAATATTTTGTTTAGATTATCAGAGGCAAAGCAGAATAGTCTCTAATAGTTTCTGATAGGCTCTAACAAGTACACTTATTTTACAAGGAGGAAAACGGCACCAGCCAATTTCTGCATAGGCAGTTTCCCTCTATTTGGTGTGGACTTTTGGCATACACAACAAGCACTAGTAGCATCCTCATTGTTATTGTCCATTTCAGAGCAATATAAAACATTGCTGCCTTGCACTCTCCCATTATCTTATTATGTGGCATATTCAAACATTTTTTGTTGTTGTTGTGGTTTGTTTTGGTTGGTTGGTTGGTTTTTGCAGTGTCCATGAACCAGCCTGGAGCTTTCTAAACAAAAATGCTTTCAGCAGCAAAACAGGGGCTGTCATATATGTAGAGGCTGAAAATAAACAGAACAACTTACCAGCATAATATTCCCTATTTTCTGCTGTAACCTATCAGGTAGGGTTGCCAGTAGTGCCATCGATCTAAGAAAGCTGTCTCGCCCAAGTGTGATTCTTCACATATACATGTTTTCTACGGCACCTACTAGAACGTCAAGTGACAATCCAAGTAGAAAATGGTTCAACACAAGTCCTTCTCCACTTAGCAGAGATCACTGTTCTATTTACAGTTTTTGAGACACATAAAAAAGTTTCCTCTTTGCTCCTTGTGCAGCCAAAGACTTGCTGCCACCTCTTCCTACTTATGCTGACAGCAATTAGCTTAACACACACCTCTTCGAGGCTCTTGCAACATGTGAGGTTCCTGGGATAGTCTGGCATTTACAACACTGCACTACCTGAAACAGCTTCCATGTTCCCTGAAAGAGGTTTTCCATGTTATTGTCATGTGCCTCTTGGGGACTTATCTTCTGTTTCAACAAGGACAGAGATTCAACCCTGGTCATAGGTATTTTTAATGCCAATAATACAAACTGTAGCTTTTGTCTTATTTGCCATGTTTTTATACATTCTGGTGATCTAGAGTCTTCAGAAATAAACTTACCTCAGTAAACCCATAAATTACCTACTAGTAAATTTGACATCACAAAAATTTCAGTATTTCCAGCAACAAACTAATTTGCCATATAAGTTTAAACACAGCATTTGCTGCAGACCACAGGACAGACTTCACTGTTCCAACATTGTTCACTGGTCCCATTTTGCTTCCAGTTGCGTTTGCTTGTATTTATACCAGCAAAACCTTACAAAAGTGATATAAACCTTTTAAATGTTATTGCATCTTTTGTGAAATACTTTAGGTTCAACCTTTCCTTTCACACAGAAAGGGCTAAGTCTTAATTTTTCATGAGCTGTAGTCATGAAAAAGCAGTGAACCTTTAGATCTTCAAGTCCCAAACAACCCATGAGGTACCTACTGCATCTCTCTCCTCCAGGAAGTACCAATATCTGCAGTCAAAAAAACATCCCAAAAACATATCCCAGGCAATACACAGTTTAGAAGGCAAAGGGGCTGCTGAACTTCTCATCTTACTTATCATGTCAGCTATGATATTGTTTCTTCCAGTCCCAGGTTGGAAGACCGTGGATAAGCTGAAATACTGTAAAGCTCCTCTATAATCTCTGCTATTTGACTGGTGGCCAAAATAAAAATAGATGTTATTTTGTGTTTCTGTTAGGGCTATTGTTTGAAACAGTCCTCATAACTAAAATCTAACCTTGAAGTCTCAAGAACTTCCTGAATCAAATCAACAGAACTGATTTAATAACTAATTTAACAGCTTAGAACTGTATCAAAATGTTGGGTAACATTAAATTTAGATTTTTTTTTCTTTTCTGTTTTTGTCTGCAAGTTTCAGTTGTTTGAAAAAGTCACTACAGGAAAGGAATATGTTCCAGTCTATGAAAACAAATTTGTTAGCTCCTTCCTCTCAATGCATTTGTTCCTCCCAGTAAGGAAGTCAAAAAACAACTTCCTCAGACTGGGACAGTAATTTTGTCAGAGTCAGGACACTGAGCACTGATACAGAAAATATACTGGTTTATTGCTGATGTATGTTTCTTGAAATGCTAGATCATTAGCAGCAATAGCATTGAGACATCAAGCGTAAGACTGACCAATATAATTGCAGGGAACGTTTTGCACAGGAAGCGCCCTTCCCCTTGCACTGCACACAGATGGCACTGCCTTTTAAATAAGCAAAGTACTACAAATTATTGCAATGTCAGGACAGGAAGGATCCATATGCTGTTCCAAACCATGCTGAAAGTCCAAGAGAGCAACAGACACGATTTTATTATTTTCTTTAATTCTAACCCTTTTTGCATTCAAAAGTAGCAATGGCTGAAGCCGTCAAGGAAGCACGAGAGGATCAAACCTGAACTGCTGACAAGGCCTTCAACACCCTCCCATACAAACCAGATCATTGCAGTCAAGGAAACTCCATCTCCACTCACCTGCCCCCTGACAGTTCACTCAGTCAAATTTATTAGCCTTATACAAGCCCAATTTATAAATTGAACTGGTTTAGTGTAGCTGACAGTTGTGAGGGCTCTTTGATTAAATGAATTGAATTTTCAAGTAATGGCATGCATAGGATTTAAATGTATTTTAGTCTGCTGACACCCTTTGAGAGATATTAGCTATTTAAAAGTCTCCCCAATAAAAATCTCCCCCCAAAGAGCCATCACCAGCAAAAAACCCACAGCAGGCCAGGTCTAAAGATACTTAAGCAGCTGTAGTAGTAAACCCCAAAGCAGTGATTCCTGCCATGTGACAGATGAAACCTTCCGTAACCCTGAATCACGGTGTGTGGCTGGAGACAAGAAATAAAGATCATTCTCTTGCCAGAGTCTTGACAAGTCACACATTTACTGCAACAGCTCGTTACAAGCACTGTTAAGGGAGCATTTTTCCATTTATCTTTTCACACACACAATAGTTGGGCACAGCAGTATCTGTGTCCCTAACCTGATTAGCTCAATGGTGTCTGGAAGTCTGTACTCCTGCAGCAGTCAATTTGCAGTCAGTATTGAGCTGCAATAAAGCAACAATTAACAAAGTGAAGGTGGGTATAGATGTTTGGAAGCACAGGGGAGGAGAGGAAATGAAAGGACAGATGCTGTAGGCTCTGCACCTCCAGAGTGCATCATTTACTTACTTTGCATGGCCTCTTCCCTGCACGGGAACACCATGTACACCTTTGCTGCCTACCTTGCTTGTGTGCAGGGAGGATTCAACACCACAAACTGCACAGGCCTCTCTCACACAAGGCACAGTCCTTTTCTCTTTTAGTTAAAAGTAGTTTTGGTTTGGGGTTTTTTTTTGGGGGGGGGTGGTTGTCTCACTAGTGTAAGGACTAGAAAAATTCAGCCAACACCATGCACATCCCTTTTATAAATAGTTGTCTAATTTCCAATTTACTAAGGTACAGTTTTGTTCTTGTTCAAAGCAAGCATTTGTTAAGGCAAGATGGAAGCAGTGCAGGCCAGATACCTAGGTCATGATCCCAGACAAGAAGAATCTACTGAATTAAGCATAACTGTTTCAGTTGTTTTGGGTTTTGTTTTTTAATATTCCAAACCTCAGAAAGCAGATTGGAAATGGTGGATTAAAACACAAGGATAAACTCTGCAGAATTACATATATGCAAATTTTCATGGTTTTAATTGGGTGGACAAGGTGCTAGTCTGAGGGACACTTTGTAGTTTGTTGGTGCTTTGAGTATTAGCGTGTAAAGCTTATGGGCAGGAAATCCACACATTAAAATTTTAAAAGCATACAGGACAGTTTACTTAAAATCAGGAAACAACATTTGCCTAACGTTGTTTATGATCTTTTGTGCCTCTGAGTACTGTGGGAATAACTACTTACCAGGGTGCTTACCCTGTTATGTGACGGTAGAATTAAAAGAGCATGTAAAGTATCTAGAAAAGCTACAAATTTAAGTTTCCCTATCATAATGACCTGGAGTTTCCAGCCTTAAATGTCTTTTTCAAATATGTGCAGTACACCACATGCTCTTCAGGGAAAAGAAAAAACCAAACTATTGTGGCCAGCACTACATGTTGAACTGGCAAGAAAACAGGTGCAGCTCCAGAAAGGGACCAGGTTACTAGGACTTGGCAATGTCTGGAAACCAGAAGTCCCCCAGGGCCTCTTGGCTGCTGCCACAGGACTCTGGGTGTTCGCAGCACAGGACCACTGAGCCTGCATTGTGGTGAAGCAAGTTTAGCCTCAGGAGTCAAAACACTTCAATGCTTTGAGATGTTGCTGAATTTTGGAGGAGGAATGAAAGCAAAAGTTACTCTTCCTCATCTCTGAAATGTTCAAATTCCAGTGAAACTGAACTCTAGGATAGAAACATTGCTAAGATGACACTTCTCTGTTCCACAGCTGTTCTTCCTGCAAGCCATGGGATTTCATACATGCCTTCATGAAACAGTCAATAAATATATCTCTATTAAGATTTATTTTGCTATTATAGTGCAGTGTGCCAGGAAACAGACAGAGAAATCACTACCTGCTGACCCCATGTTCGTTCCCATCTTGGTGTATTTCGCCACTGGAAGGCAGCAGCTTACATAACATTACTCCTTAAAAGTGAATCTTCACGCTGAGAAAGTGTAAAGATTGCAAAGGGAAGTACCCAAATGACAGACTCCTATTTATTCTGTAATTATACATACTTGCCTCCAATGCCCTATTTTGATGTTGCTGTTGTTAACAATATGGCTCAATCTGACTTTCCCTCACAAGAAAGTAAGGGGTGCTGGGCTGATAGCAACCTTGGAAATTTTATTCCAGTTTCCAAATGCAAATTGGCTAAACTGATAAGACCTTCTTGCAGTTTGAGGAGCTGTGAAAACCTTGTGAACCTATATTCAAGCTAAGAATATTAACTTGACTTGAGAAAATGCATATCTCTATGCCTTACAGCTACCTTTCTTCTGCCCTCTGCTGCATATGCCTGTCAAGGGCATAAGAAGCAGATGTCTTTATTGATGTAATTTCAGAACTACCAAAGCCATGGAGAGTGAAATAACTAGAAGCTGGGCAATGTGTGTCCACACTCTTTCTGCAAATGTGTGATGAGATTATTTCCTCCAAGCTGGGGACAGAGGGACTGGAGAACAGAAAAGCACTCATGGAGGAAGCATCTCCTGGGGAAGAGAGAAAAAGAATAGGGCCTATCGTCCTAGCAAAAAAGACCTTTATTTGGCTTGCAAGATCAGCCAGGACAAATGAAATGCAACTGACTGAAAAACACACCAATACATTATGATTCAGTAATGGTTCACAAAGACTACACAATGCTCTTAAAATCTTTGATCAGACACCAAAGATCCTGCAGGTGGGGGAAGACTTCCACATCTCCCCAAACACCAAAATGTCATAGTGCAGCCAGAAATCCAGTATTAATTTTCTTGAACATTCAGCATTGACCAAGGGGGCTTCATTGAACCAACAGTAGAAGACAGAAATATGCCAAATAGGAAAAAAATGTAGTCACAATTGACTCCTAATCTCAGCCCAATGAAGATTTAGCATATAGATACTCAATTCAAATATCAGCTGAAGAGCACATCACTGGGCTTGCTAGGAATTGAAATTCAGGGCCATTTGCAATTACAGTTATGGTCTGTGTCTGTCATGTAAGGGCACAGCATAATTTTTCCAAGGAGTTTGGAAAGGAAAATTAATAAAAAGATTAAGTGTGGTTTACTGGAGACAGAATGGTGTTATTTTAATTTAAATTAATTAATCAACGGAAATTTAATTTCTGCTCTTAAACACACAACCTTACAATCTCAAACGAAATATCCAACAATTTAATAAACACTGCAGAAATTCTGGGAAAACACAGCCCCTCCTAAGAGTACACTGCCATGCAGTGCTCCTCTTCCTCTTCACTCAAACGTTTTCCTCCAAAGGAATCCTTGGCACCGGTTAGATTACTACCTGAGACTACACCACTTCTGAGCTCCCCTGATCTTCACATCCTTCCACTTTTTTATCATTTTAGGTCCATTGTATTACACATCAGCAACAGCAAGACAAAAAGGTACTTTTTGCAGTTAAAAGTTGGCAGCATCTAATGTGCACGAGCAGGAAAGTTTAACTCCCCAAGTTGCTGTCGATGCATACTTTGATTAAATACAACGAATGAAAGATACCCGCACTTAAATGTTAATAAAATGCTGCTTCTTCCACAGTCTCCATCATCTAATAAATGTTGTTTGATCTGTTTACAAAACAAATCATATTATTTTGCACCTGTGGGTAGCATTTTCATTGTAGGCGGCAATTTCATTCTAGTTTAATGGCAAGAGGCATGCCTAACTTAACCATTATACCCACTCCCTGGATTCAAGGAAATTGCTTATTGTGAAGGGAGGTAGACATGTATGCACTTGTTAAAATGTTAAAATTAATGTGTTTAAACTTTATTTAGTGCATACAATTGCATCGTTTCTCCCAGAATCCCTTAACTGATGCTAGATTTTAATGAATATTTTCCATATGTGTAGCAGAGGAAACGGAACATGTAACCTTCCTGATCAAAAACGCAAATGCAGCCATCCTTTGAAAGTAACTCCAACTCCCACTTGTCACTAAAGAACCTACATCAACTCAGTGTTTCTACCTTTAAATCCAGCTGCTGTGCTCCATTATTATATAATTATCTATTCAAGCCTACGTTTAATAAGAAATTTCCCTGTAACTCTGTAACTGGCATTTCGTTCTTAATTGCTTGTTTTAAAGCAGTAGTTAGAGAGACACATTGAGCTAATGGCCTGCTTATACTAAATGCTATATATAGTACAAGAAATGCCTGAACCTAAAGAATTTGTGGATGGGATTGAACGCTTCTCTACGGAGACACAAAAGGCACCGTACAGAAGCTGTTATGATGGACAGCATGATACTGGAGAACAGCATGACCTTGACTTGGTGAACACACTTAATTTTCTATATTTTGCTAGTAATTTCGGATGTAGCATCTTTTATTGCTGTAACATTACATACTCAGCAGTACATCTAAAAACAGTCAGCAAACTTCCTATTTCCCCTGGAAAGGAGCCTGATGCATAAAGCCACCAAAAGATACGTATGACCAGAATCAGTCAAAGCCAGTCAGACTGGCATCAATAAATCTCTCCGTGTCATTAGTAGAACACCGCTGTCTCAAACTAGAAAATGTCCCATGAAGAACATACTACCTTTGTCTACAAGGCAGGTGTTTTATGCACATCAAAGTAATAGTGGCTTAAGTTAGTTAAGCAAGTTTTCAGGCTCCTTCTTAGTATAAGAAAGGCATTGAGGTCCTAGATTGTGTCCAGAGAATGGCAAGTCCCTTGGTTTGTACAGCCTGGAGAAGAGAAGGCTGAGGGGAGACCTCATCATGGTCTGTGGCTTCCTGATGAGGGAGAGCAAAGGGGCAGGCTCTGATCTCCTCTCAGCTGTCTAGATTCCTACCTGTGTGATCTGTCCTAAGGAACCTGCTTTGGCAGGGGGTTTGGACCCAATGATCTCTTGAGGTTCCTACAATTCTATGATTCTGTGATTCTTTGGTGACCAGAGATAGGACCTGAGGGAACACCATGAAGCTGTGACAGGGAAGGTTTAGGTTGGATGTTAGAAAGAGGTTCTTTACTGAGAGGGTGATCAGGCACTGGAACAGGCTCCCCAGGGAAGTGGTTACAGCACCGAGCTTGACTGAGTTCAAGAAGCCTAAGAATGATGCACTCAGTCCCATGCTCTGACTTGGCTGGCCACATGTGAGGCCAGAGTTGGACTTGATGATCCTTATGGTCCCCTTTAAACTCAGGAGATTCTTTGATTCTAGGATTCTATACACAGAAGATGGTATTTCCAATTGGGTTATATAATTGGTTTATCTGATAAAGTTTTATAAGACAGGTAGGTAGAGACCAAAATGCTTGCCACCACCTACTTTTTGTAGTTTGTTTAGGAGGCTACAAAGAGGGAAGAGCTTAATACTAAGAAGATGCACTATGTTTAGACAGTTCTCTCCTCTGACTTAGTTTGTGCCACTATGTAGTCAAGGTAGGCTCTTAATTGGGTGCTTAAAGTTGGTCTCTGTAAACAAGCTGTCTTTTCTACGGGAAAAAAAAATATTATTTTCTTTGTTTCCTTGTAGGTTCTCCTGCATCTCTGTAATGCAAGGATGAATGCATCCTGGCCAGCTACAGGCATCCCAACATCCAACTGCCACTGATTTACCTTTAACTTCCTGACAGTCTGAAGACCTGTCATTAGGAACCCACCGCCTCCAATTTTCTTCCATGCAAACTGTGAAAATTCCTTCTTTAAAAATATCTTAAGGCAGTAGCAAACCAGATGCAATTACAAGCAAATGACAGCTTCTCTCTGCATGTGTGTACACTGCTTTCAAAGACAATATTTTTTTAATGCTTCTACAGGGACAAAAATAGTGACTTTGGTCAAGGTAAAATTAGGATTTTTACCTTCCTTGGCAGAGCACATAATAGGCCAAAGATAACAGACTTGAACATAATGATATTATTAAGGGCATGCTTATGCACCACAATAAAATTGTGTAGAGATAGGTGAGCTAGATTAAGGACAAATTCCTTACTTTAACACAGGCTTCTATTCCTAGTTAATCACCTCTGTTAAGAAGCTGACGATTAGCATGGGTGTAATGTAGAGCTAAGGCAGCCACACTGTTTCCATTAATAGTGCTCAGTCTACACCAGGGTATAAGGTGGGATGTGTGCTATTTGAAATCAGCTGTAGAGGCCTGGTTTACCCAGTCTTTTCCTTGTGTAGTCAAACATAATACACAAATTTAGATATAAAGTCAAAGACAGTGTTGAAAATCCCTACTTTGCACTGTAAAGTGCGCTTCTCTCTACCCTTGAATTTATCTTGTGTGCTCTTATAGTGTAGCTTCAATATTTGTTTTTCATTTCAGAATGCCATATGCAGATTGATTTTATTTGAAAGACAACAGACATCAGGTTTTTTTAACAGCAAAATTTGCTCCATCATGCTAGTAGGTCCTCTTTCAAGCCTTCTCATTAGTTGATAAATGACATATCACTATTTTTTAATAAACATCACGATGATATTAAATAAATGCACTTTTAAAACCTGCAAAATTAACCCCAGGGTTTTTTTTTGTGACAGAGCTCCAACTGATCATCAAATAAAAGTCAACAAGATGCAGCTTCCTTTTTGCTGAGGTTGGTATAATGAATTCTCATTTTAAAAGAAAATTTTATCCTTCTACTTAAGGCAGTTTATATCAGTCTCCTGTCAGAGTCTTTTTCCCTTCCAACTTAATTTAGATCACTAACTGTTAGATAGCTAGATACTAAATTTTGTTTGTTTTTTGGTTTGGCTTGGTTTGGTTTCTTGTGGGTTTTTTTTAATGGGGACATAGATATGTATCTGTAGGGACTTCAATAATTTGTTCTTATTCTTCAACAACTGTCTTGCCTTTGCTAGGCTAAGTTCATAAACTTCTGTGAAGTTTACAACTATTTAGCAAGCAGAAAATGTCTTGCTGGATTGCTAAGTGGGACCAGAGTACTTCATCACCGCCACCAGAGAAATCAAAAGCAAAAGCTCCATGCTCCAGATCAAATACACTTTCCATATTCTCCCTGATTTGAGAATTCTCATGGTACTTTTCACTCAGCCTCAGAAATACATAAATAAAAAGGTCTTCAGAGTTCCTAGGCATAGGCAGGGGACCACATAGCAGATTAACCCGTCCTGCTACCTCCTGGCTGTGCAATCCTTCCCAGATAGCTTTGGCATCAAACTCCCTCCTCACTTGCAGCTGGGAGGTCACTCATGTAAAAGGTTAGCAACAACTGCTACACACTTATGTGACTCCTAATATCACTCACAGAGCATTTGCTCGAAGTAGCATTGATTTTTTGTCCCAGAAAGTCCTAAAAAACGTCATGACAGAAAGCCATCCAAATAGAGTCAGGTCATCTCTCACTACCTGGGGAGAAGAAAAGTTGTTTTCAGTTTTTGTGGTGTTTTAAATGACATGTGGGGTCCATAAGAAGCAGGAATTGAATGGCTACTCCTTTCTCTTTTCAAAGCACTTCACTTGAAGGTTTTAGGAAAGCCAGGACCACACTCCTGCTTAGTGGACAGTCTGTGCTGAGTCTAGCTGAGTTTTGCTCACCTTTCTAAGCAGATGCAAGTGTGCAATCCCACTGACTTCCAGATATTGTCATAAACAAATGGGAAATGGCATTAGGAAAATTTAGAATCCATCAGATCTGTGACTTATTTTTGCTGGCATATTTGAAATTTCTTGAGTTTTTATGTATTCAATACTACGAATTTTTTCTCAGGTTCTTTTTCTGGAGCCCATAATGTGACACAATGATTCCTGTATTAGCAAGGGGTTATTCTTTTATATTTAGGAAAAAATAATATGACTAGAAGAACCACTACCACTGTGCTATGTAGGAATTTTACCAGCACACTGAGGAAGATCAAGAGAACTGCTATTTTTCAATTTTAAATTTAAATCATATTATACAGGCGAAATAAAGTAACAATATATTCCTTAGTTATTTTGAAAAGTAAGTTTTGTAGTTCATCCAGATGAAAGAATACATGCTGTACAACACAGAACTAGAAGCAAATGGCCTACTTATCATGTATAATTGAAGATATATTTAAATCTGTAGTTCTCTGAAGAAATTTTCCAAGTTTGGCTGTCCAGGAATACCCTTACTCCAGAAATGGAGATTACAGGGAAGGCTTAAAAAGCATTTGCCCATCAGAGTTTGGAGAAAGTCACCAAAAGAAAGCCATCAGAAGTCCTGTGCCTGATGTTGAAGGTCCAAAAAGTACAGATGGTTAAAGCTACAAGGTCTGATTACTAAAAGCAAAATAACTATAAAAAGTGTAATTATCTCCTAACTTTCTTCACTTAAAGCACATATTAGAAGTTTTCTGATTATGCTGCTTCGTGCTTATTCTCTGAGAACAATAAATATTACAAATTATTTTACATCAACCCTTCTTTTTGAAGTTTAGAAATAAAATCATCTTCATCACTATTTGTATTCCTAAACTCATTTGCCGTTGTTAAAGAAAGTCTAGATTAATTTCCTTTTCTAATTATTTCTCTATTCTCTTTAACTTTAGAACCACTGATATCTATCTTCTGACACTGTGCAAGGCACGTAATGTCTTTCTCCAGGTGTAGTAGAAGCAAAAGACAATAATCTCCATCAGGAAGGACAAGCCCAAGAAATGGGCCCATGTAAACCTCACAAGGCTCAACAAACCCAAGTGCAAGATTCTGTACATGGGTGGGGGCAACCATGGATGGAGGGTGGCAACACAGCATGGGGGATGTTGGGACTGAGAGCAGCCCAGTGGAGAAGGACTTGGGGGTGCTTGTGGATGTAAAACTAGATATGACCCAGCAATGTGTGCTTGCAGCCCAGAAAGCCATCACTATCCCTGGCTGTATCTTAAAGGACCAACAGGTTGAAGGTGGCGATTCTCCTCCTCTATCCCACTCTTGGAAGACCCCACCTGGAGCACTGTGTCCAGCTCTGGGGCCCCTAGTAGAAGACATGGACCTGTTGGGGTCCAGAGGAGGTCACAAAGATGATCATCCAGAAGACTGGAGAACCTCTGCTGTGAAAATAGGCTGAGAGAGTTGGAGTTTTTCAGCCTGGAGAAGAGAAGGCTCTAGGGAGGTCTTACTGTGGCATTTTGATACTTAAAGGGACTCATAAAAGAGATGGGGACAGACTTTTAGCAGGGCCTGCTGTGTTAGGAAAAAGGGTAATACTTTTGTAATCTAAGAGGATAGATTTAGACTAGATATAAAGGACAAAAAAATACTATAATGGTGGTGAAACACTGGAACAGGTTGTCCAGAGAGGTGGTAGATATCCCCTCCCTGGAAGTGTTAAAGGTTCAGGTTTGACAGGGCTTTGAGCAGCCTGATCTAGCTAAAGGTGTCCCTGCTTATGGCAGAGGGCTTGAACTAGATGACCTTTAAGGGTATCTTTCAAGGCAAACTAATCCATGGTTCAATGACACAGCTTTGAGGATGAATCTGATTTGAAGATCTTTGTTCGACAAGACAGCTTTAGGAGAGCAACAAAGAACTAGTGGAAGACAGGAACTGGAATGTCCCAGTCTTTATGTGGCTTGAAGCTGGAATAAGCTAATGTAAAAGCTTCAGTACTAATTATCATTCTTAGATGTGCATTACACATCATACATAAGCAAGCCTTACAAACTGCTTGGTAATCTACATGAGACAGAAAATCTGTCACCATTAACATGAAGCCAGAACAGATCAGTTAAAAAAATCACAGTATAAATACTGTAAAGCCTAAACACTTACAAATAATTCTGAATGTTGAAATTTTATATACAAATAAGAGGAAATGCTAATTTTGTAAAAGAAGCTCTTTCATAGATACCGATCTTCAGGATTTAATGCTTCCTTAATTCTGCTCTTAGTATCTTAGAGATTGCAGAAAACAGCACCTAACAAACTGAGATGCACACAAGTCGGGTTGAGACCAGACTATACTTGATCTGGGAACACAGAGACTTTAAAAGGTAAAAATAACAATTCAAGAAGAATCAGGGAATCACAGAACGGTTTGGGTTGGAAGGGACCTTTAAAGATCATCTAATCCAACCCCCAAGTAACATGGGGAAGACTGCAGTGTACAATGCTTCACTCTGCATTCCAGACTCTTCCTTTAGAGGCTCTTCCTCTAATTTTTAAAATGTTATAGCTGAAAATGTGCATTATTAAAAGATGACCCCATTACCAAACACAGAATTTTCCCACAAAGTATTTTAATCAGAGATAGGTGCAGAGACCTTACAGCAAGAACCATAGCATTTGAGCATCATATCTCTCTATAGTTTGTAAGGCTGTTTGAATGTCTGCTGCTTTATGTCTATAATTAACATGTATCATAAATAGTTGCATTACATAATTCTTTCAGGTAGCTGTGGGAAGCTCACTGCTTTTCTTTTTAAGATTCAATCTATAGCAGGTCACAGAGTCATTATCTCTCAGAGATAGAAACCTTAAGCTTGTAAATTCTGCCAAGCCTTTTAACGAAGGCTAGCCAAAAAAGGGGGCTCTCATAGATTGCTCCTGTTAGGTCAGGAGACCAGTGGCAGCAATGAGTTCTGACAGAGATATGTTCTGCCAAAGATGTTACATCTTATTTTCTGGAACATAACAGGAGGCAACATTTAGGCTAAAGAGCCCTGCTTAACCCAGCCCTTCTACCAAAGAAACCCAGCTTTTTCAGGTCTAGGTTGTTTTTTGTGTCTGCTGGGAACTTCTTTTAGTTGTGCAGATCCTTTCTAACCCATGTTCATAAAGAAAGCCTTTAAAAAATAGCAAAGGCTAGCTAGACTTCTCTTCCAACTATGCCTTGTCTATTTCTGGAGGATGGCAGTGAAAAGTTGGAGCTGATAGATTCCATAACCAGAACTGACCTAATTTCTACAACTATTTTAAGATGAGAAGTAGCTGTCACCGTTTTTTTACAATACCCTACCAATCTGACAACAGTGCAAGTGTCCTTTATTCTATGCTAGAAGCAGCCCCATGGAGATCAGACTGGTTACAGTAATGTTGGACTCAGTATAAGCAAAAAGCCTTGCTCATATGCAAACACATCTGAATGATGAAGTTCACTGCACTGAGCTAGTGCAGCCCCACCTTGAGTCCTGGGAGCAGTTTTGGGTGCCACAGTACAAGAGGGACACAAAACTATTGGACAATATCCAGAGGAGGGCAACAAGGACAGTGAAGGGTCTGGAGGGGAAGTCTTATGAGGAGAAGGGCGAGTCCCTTGGTTTGTACAGTCCGGAGAAGAGGAGGCTGAGGGGAGACGTCATCACTGTCTGTGGCTTCCTGACGAGGGGGAGTGAAAAGACATGTGCTGATCTCCTGTCTTTGGTGACCAGGGATAGAACCTGAGGGAACAGCATGAAGCTGCAACAGGGGAGGTTTAGTTTGGATGTTAGGCAAATGTTCTTTACTGAGAGGGTGTTTGGGCACTGGAACAGGCTCCTCAGGGAAGTGGTCACAGCACCCAGCTTGGCTGAATTCAAGAAGCGTCTGGATGATGCACTCAGTCCCATGCTCTGACTTGTCTGGCCCTGTGTGGAGCCAGAAGTTGGACTTGATGATCTTTATGGGTCCCTTCCAACTCAGGAGATTCTGATTCTATGAAATAATCTCATCATTCAATGGCATCTCATTATACTTTCCTGCTAAAGTCCAGATCTATATACAATCAAGAATTTAAATGTTGTGCTTTCTGTTGTTTTTAAAAATGGTATTTCCACGCTCTCCAGCTCTTTTTTTCAGATACTTGAAATGTTTTACCATCTGAAACCAGAGTGCTTTGGCACTAAGGAAGCCTCACAACTCAAGCTGGAAGAAATAGATTTCTCAGCAAGGTACAGCAACATGTTTTCAAAAGGATTCATAGGAACTTGGTTTCTCTGCCAAACACAAAAGAGACACTCAAAGCAACCAAAAACTTTTGTTATGAATTTTAAGAAGTGTGTAATAGCCTGTATGTTCGATAAGAGGTTGGATATTGAATCTCCTTTTACATGGTTATAATCAAAGATACCAAGCGAGCAGCTGAAGCAGGGAAAACTATAACTCCCTTTAAAGAAAAAAAAAACAACCTAAAAATCAAGCTGATTGCCACATGTTTAAGCCAACAAACAAGAAGAGGGAGAATTCACTGCGTTACCTAGCAGTGTGTTGTCTACCAGACTAAATTGGTGCTGCTCTCTTCTGTTGTGCACCTACAGTAATCTATTCTTGTCACTGCAAAAGTACATACAACACAACTAGTTTCCTCAGATTATAGCCTTTGAACAAATTACCTGAAAACAGATAAGCTCAGCATTTCTTTCAGGTGTCACATATGTAACTGTTATAAAAGCATCCTACTAAGAGCAGTGAGCTGTCCAGCAGGTCTGACTGACATTTTCTCTTCAAAGCAATAGAAACAGACTAAAGAAAAAACATATATACACGTAAGAAGCCTTTAAACCTGTCAGGGCAAGAGAGAACAAGCCATTTCACCTACTGTTGGTATTGAGTCAAACTTGAGATGAGTAAAGACACCCACAGTGGAAAACACTAGCAATTGGAAAAGAATTGCTGTACTTGTAAATAAAATTTATTCAGTTTAAGAGCTCCATTGTCTACTAGTTCTACAAAACTCAGAATGAAAGGTTATTTCTTTAAATCCAGATTCTTTGAATCCAGACATTTCAACAGCCTGGGAAATGTTTTATAACACAGGTAGGATCCAAAACCCAGCAAGTTCCTACAGCCTTTCCTAATGAAATACCTGTTCTCCATCTCCACTCATCCCAGCCCTGAAGAAGCAAGAAACAGGCTACCACTTTCCCCTAGAGTAGGACATCTGCTGCAACTCTAGTGCCAGCGAATTTTTCCATTATAGACCATGCAACAACCCCTCCCATAAAAGTTTCATGGAGGTATGGGAGGCTGATGGCATCAAGAAAAGGATTACTTATGCAAAGGAGATCTGGAGGCATGTTTTGGGGGCTGCTGAAACACAAGTTCAGGGCAGATTTCTATGGGAAATCCTCCTTTTGGGGCTCATTCCCAACACAGGTGGAACTGTCGTGCAAAATGTGTCAAAGCCTAGATTAGCATTAGCAAAATGACTAGGGTAAAATTGATTTAACTAATTAAATGAAACCATTGAAAGAGGCTTTTCAGTTTCTCATGGAAGAATTAAGAACGGAGATATTTAAATTACAATTCTGTAAGTGACACATGCATATTTTTTAAAAAGGGTATAATCATCTTGATGTCAGATACACAGACTTGTGCCAAAAAAATAAGAATAGCTTACAATTGGCACTTTCCACACAATATTGTAATGGCTAGATTAGATATCCATGCTAAATTACCAGCAGTTTTCTGAAAGACAAAAACCATTTTAACACAATTATCCCTCTTCTCACATAATTTATAGGACTTTTTTCCATGACACATGTCCCTTTTCTGACTGCAAAGATCACTTTCCTATATCAGAGTGCATTGTAGACCAATTCTGAGCTCCTAACAGATGAGATGGCACAGACACACTGGGCTCCCAGCTAACTGATTCATTGTAGATATGCTGCCTTAAAGCAGAAAACACATGGAAATCAGGTGCTGGTAGGCAACATCAATTTTATTATAACCATGCAAAGACATTTGTATTCAGATATATAGTTGTGTATGCCTGAAAAAAGTACAAGGTCAAAGGAAAGACTTCTGGGAGCAGAATACAGGGGTAGTTTCCTTGCCCAAATATAGCCACTCTTTCAAAGTATGCAAAAGCAGATGACACAGTAGTACACAGAAGCTTTTCAAGCAGTACTACTGCTCTGATTTTTCCAGACACAATTCATTACTGTGGAAGCTACTATAAAACTAGAAGATGCTGTGGCATCGTAAATGACAATGGCATGCTATCCACGACTCAGTGCGTACAGTGGCAATGAAGTGCTCAGCTCATCTGGGCAGATGAAAGTCAGTCTTGGATGGTTACAAATGCCTCTGCCTTTGAGGGAGGGGTAAAAAGAGGCAGTTTTGCTGGTACTTCATGGAAGGATCAGAACATACACAGAAGTGACTTCTGGAAATCACCTCATTCAACACCCTGCCTAAAGCAGGTTCATACAGATCAGGTTGCTCAGAAACTTGTCTAGTTGAGGTTTGAGTATCTTCAAGTAGAGACATCCCAGAAAAATTTCACACCACTTCTAAGTCCATCAGTACCACCCAGTCTTCCATGTACTTTCATGTTCACTTACCTCATCAATGTGGTGAGAAGAAAACTACAGAAGACTGTGACAAGGGCCTTGATAAAATTGAAGGATACAACAGCCACTGCTTCCACAATGCTGGCCATCTCATCACAGGAGAAGCTGGGAACACAGGATGCACAGGTTTTGTCATTGGTAAACCTGCACTGGCAGCTCCCAGTAACTTCTTCCTCCTTCCTGGGAGTGTTTTCCAGAAGGATTTGCTCCATGACCTTTCCAGAGGGATGGAGGGGCTGACCAGCTTGTCCTTACCTGGATCCTCTCCTTGGACTTCTTCAAGATGGGTACAATATTTGCTTTTTTCAGCAACCTCTGCAGGTGCCATAACTTTCAAAGTCGTACAGACCTGCTCCAGTGACATGAGTCAGCTCCCACAGCACCCCTGAGGGAAGCCAAGGTGCTACAGACTGTGCCCCAGTGGGTGAATTTCTCCCTAATTCAATCCTCCTTTCCTGTAGGTATCATCATTCTCCCAGACTCTTCTAGGATTCTCAGGAACCCAAGGGCAGGTCTTATCAATGAAAACAAGCAAAATCACCACCACAGAAACAATTGAGATCTTTGACATTTTCAACTTTCTTTGTCATGAGGTCTGTCCCCAACGAGCATGAAGGGTACATTTTCCTTAGACTTTCTTTTTACTATTGATGTACAACAGGAAAGATCTGTGACCTTCATTGTCTCACCAGTTTCAGCTGAGTGTTGACTTTCCCCACCTCACCTTCCACACTCAGGCAATGGCTACCCTCCTGGTGGCTCTTCCTTCTTTCCAGCTTGTTTTCCATTTCCTAAAACATTCTCAGCTACCCCCAGCCTTTTAATCCTCATGACACCTCTGTTCAGTCCATGGAGCGCTCACCTGCCTGATGTTATGGGAAACCTCCTGTGGTGGTTTGACACTGGGTGGAGGCCAGATGCCCACCAAAGCCTCTCTATCACTCCCCTTTTCAGCTGGATGGGGGAGAAAAAGTATACTGAGAAGCTTAGGAGTCAAGATAAGGACAGGGAGAGAACATTCCACAATCAGTGTCACAGACAAAATAGACTCAACACAGAATAAAGGAAAGTAAACACTCTAATTGATGACACTGGACTGCACCCCCAGTGACACCAGAGTCGGGCAATGAGAAGTGTGACCAGATCTTAAAGCACCTTCCCCCACTCCTCCCTTCTTAGCAGACTTCACTTTAGTCAGGATTTCACTCCCTTCTTCCCCATATTGTGACATGGAGACTGGGGAAATGGGGGTTTCTGTCAGTTCCTCAGGAGACTGTCAGGAGACAGTGCTTTATGAACTTCTCCAGTGTGCAACCTTCCTGCTGGGGCTTCAGCTCCCCACAAACAGCCTCAGTGTGGATCCCTTCCATGGGGTGCTGACCTTCAGGCCCAGACTTCTCCCTCCTGGTCTCCCTCAGAGTCACAAGTTCCCCAGCAAACCTGCTCTGGCATGGGTTGGTATCTTTACAGGCTGCAGGTCTTGCTGGCAGGAGCATGCTCCAATGTGGGCTTCCTACAGGGTCACAGTATCCTTCAGATGTCTCCACCCACTCTGGCAGGGGGGTCCTCCATGGGCTGTAGATGGGATCTCTGCTCCCCATCATCATCCTCCATGGGCTGCAGGGGAATCTCTCTCCTTGGCACCTGGAACATCTCATCCCCCCTTCTCCTTCTTCACTGACCTTAGTGTCTGCATGGTTTCATACATCTTCTCACTCCCTTCTCTGGTAGCAAAAAGTGGCTGCTTGTGGTTTTTTCTCCTAAATGTGACTCCCAGAGGTGCTGTGACCATCTCCCGCCTTGGTCAACAACAACAGCCTCGAGCCAGCTGGTATTCACTCTGTTGGGCCTGCAGAAAGCTTCTAGATGCTTCTTGCAGAAGCCACCCCTGCAGACCTCTTGCTGTACCAGAACTGAGCCAAGAAAACACCACCTCCCTTAGTTTGAAGGCCTCTACCAAAGTCTCTTTCCAAAGAGGCTCCTGCTCCACATTGTCAGATCTATTCCATCTCTATCAGTTTTCATATTTTGAGGAGGGTCCCCAAGAAACTGTGTTCATTCATACGGTCATGCATGACCATATTTTAATGGCTGAAAGAACTTTAAGGTCAAGGGATAGGATTTCTATTTCGAGCTGATGTGCGGACATCTGGTTGTTAAAATCCATTCATCAGACTTACCACTCAGATAGGAAGAAACTCCAGTTCCATCCAAGCTGAAAATTCAGACTGCAAAATATAGGACGATATAAATATATAGTATGTATGAACACATACAACCACTCAACCTGTACCTTATCTTCCTGATTGATTGTAGATTGACTGACACCACAATTAATTTTAGCAACAGAAGTATAAACCATGCAAGATGATTCAACACATTTCTACAGTCTAGGAAAAAGTGTGTAATTGTAAAAGGACCTATTTCATTTTGCATAGCTAAAAGGTATAAATAAAGGAATTCTTTTCTAGACTTCAAACTTGAGACTGGCCTGCTACTGCCTGTTTCTTGTACGTGACTCCACAGTGCTTCACAAAGTTGCTTGATGCCCACCTAAACACAACTTCCACAATATTTTATGAAGTCATTACAACCACAGTGATTTAGGCTGCTGGTAATATTCTTGATGTCATCTGTTCTTTTCTTGTGATAAGTTTTGTAGTATGGAGGGGAATCAACTTTTTCAAAGGGTAGATAATGGCAGGACAGGGGGGAATGGATTAAAACTAAAGGAGGGAAGGTTTAGATTAGATATTAGGGGGAAGCTTTTTACAGAGAGAGTGGTGAGGTGATGGAACAGGCTGCCCAGAGAGGTGATGGATGCCCCATCCCTGGAGGTGTTCAAGGCAAGGTTGGATGGGGCCCTGGGCAACCTTGCGTAGATCCAGACCTGGAAGTTGGTGGCCCTGCCTGTGGCAGGGGGTTGGAGCTCTGTGATCCAACCCAGACCATTCTATGACTATGATTTCACAATCAGGATGTGACAAGAAGCACTTTTGGTCTCTTCTCCACAAAAAGATTTTTTGTTAAACCCTTTTTAAGGTTTATAGATCCTTTTTGATTACAGAGGATGAGATGCAATGACCCAGCCATCACCTCTTTTTCAAATTGCTGACAGACAGCTTTGATTATTTATAGATTTGTACCACAAGTGCCGCTTCTTCCATTTCCTACTGTACCAACATAAATTGGAAAAAAGATGATTTAGCTATCTTACAAAATGCAAAGTGCCATTCCATATTTTCCTCAAGAACATGGTAAAAGTAATCTCAAGAGCACCAAGTGGACAAGAGTGATTTCATGAATATCAGCAATGGGAAATGATACAATAGCCAAATATTAAGCTCCAAAAATATCTGCAGTGATCTCCCTCCTCTTAGTCTAGAGAAAATCCACACCACCCACACTTGAATCCTGATAGTCTTTTAGCCATTACTGAGCTGAAGTCTCCTCTCAGTATATGCAATCCAAATACAGAATAAATATATCTTAGATGTGAAGACTGTCTTCAACATTCATTTACTCCTTCCAAGCTGAATAAAAATAACATCAAAGAATTTTAAAGAATTAACAAAATGTAATATTATTTACTTATTTTGGAGTAAAGTGCATCTATATACATCCCCTTTTAAAGGGGAATGTTTTTATTTATTCCCCAGATAGGAGTAAAAGAACATTAAATGTCTTGGCATAAAAATAAAATAAATAGTTAGAGCTAACAATAGAACTGACTCTGCTTTTACAAAATACAGTAAGACTAGCAATGGAACCTGTGGGCTTCACGATTTATGGATAAAAACCAGTAAGAGTTTCAAGTCCATGTAGAGACAGAATAGGAATGGAGCTTTAAAGATTTCTTGCAGCTAATCCTACACCACCGCTAACTGAAAGGATTACTTACTCCATGATCCATATTTCTGGTACTTCTGTATTACTCACTCCCTGCTCTCCATTTCTGGCTTCTTCATCAATCTATGAATGCAGATGCAAAGCCATCCATTGTCTGTATGAAAATGTAAGAAAATTGCAGCAGCATCTGAGACTTTGTAAGCATTTAAGCATTTAAGGAAAGATACTGCAGCGAAAGCACAAACCTGGCCACTTTCCTGGAAAGTAAAAGCGAAAATACCATGCACTGCTAATTTACCAGTTTACCTCACGTATTTGTAGGGAACATTCAGCAATTACATTACAAAGGTCAACAGCCTTACACAAGAAACACAATGGAAATGTCACAATGAAGAAAATTTCATGTGTAAGCTTCTTGCCAATTTATATCCTTACAGTGAAGAAATAACAAACCTGTCTATGAAGCTTATTTGTCTATTGATTCTTAAAGAGAGGCTTTAAGTTAATGCAAAATAAGTGCTCACATGACTAATTTCAGCATCCATGACTAACTATACTGATTTAAAATACTGACTTGGGCTAGCAAGTTAGGCACTTGCCCCCTTGGTCCTTGAAGTTTACCCAGCTTGCATAAACAGTGTAAGGTGGAAAAAAAATCATCAAAAATTGATCACACAGGTTGCTTTGATTTTGTAATGATACTTTAAATTCTGAATACCATTAGCAGTCCTAACACCTCTCAAACTTTGTTTTACATATATAAACCACACATATACAATTTCAGTGAATGTTAATACAGATTTTAATTTCAAGAGCTAAAAGTTCTATAAACATTTTTAGCTCATCTTTAGTTACTTTCTACTAACATATGAAGACACATAAAGTTTCAAACAATATAGCTTGGATATATATTCCTTAAGGAGCCATTCAATTTCCCTCCATACTGTTAGTCCTTGTTGACAGCAGGAAAAGTAACACAAAACCTAAGATCATATGTTTTCCTTCTCTGCAAAGGCTGCATTGATTGTAACACGGGACTGCATATACAAATCCGAAGGTTCCACTTCAGGAAAAAAAAAGCATTTCTGTAGTCCTGTGCATCCTAAATTCTGCTTTAGCATAAACTGATCAAGAGGGCCAAAAGTCGGATCCCAAATTTTTGAAAAAAGAGCTGATATTGTCTCCTGTTCCCTTCCCTTTTCTATCTAAATGTAAACACAATTTATCTTCGTGTCACACGTGGTTATTGCCATACACAGGGAATTAGCCTCCCTTGGAATTCGAATTTGAGAGTCATCAGAAATAGAAGAGTTCAGAAACATCAGTAAATTGCATCTCAAAACATACAGATTTCAACATGGGATGTAGGAAGACAAAATGGATCAAGTATCTTGAGTAACTTGTAAACTATAACATTTCAATAGGCTTATTTCACTAATGTGTAAAATAAGTTGCAGTAATGTTTTAATTTAGAAAAATCAGTGACCGCTCCTGATCAAACAGGATTATCTTCTTCTTTTCTGCCCCATAGGAATATTTGGGCGGCTGGAGTAAGTGCTAAGAATAGGCATGCAAATCAACTCGTGCTGCTGGCAGCTCACCACAGATGGAGCTGCTCCCCACAAGGCCTTCATGGGCCCTACTACACCCCCTAGACCCTCAAAACATATCTTCGGTGCCAGTTATGGAGTATCACAGAAATTCAACTTTTCTAGGTGACACCTGAGAAAAAGTCTCCGCCAGCATGTTTTCCATGCCCAAACAGACTGACCAGGGACAGCATAGAAGCCAGGCTACATCACTGTTTCTGAAGGACAGCAATTCCTGAAATAGGAGCCAGTGGTTCCTACTTTAATGTTAAAAGGCTTATTTGCTCAGGACAACCAAGGAAACAGCAGAGAGCCACTGCAGACAGGGGTTTAATAGCCACAGATAGAAAGTAAGCTGGCTTGCAAGCCTCTAAATGGGCCATACACTGTCCGTGAGGTTCCAGCACCTAAGGCAGGAAGTCAAATTCAGGGTTTGTTTGGTTTGATTTTTTCAACCCTCATCATCTTTTTCACTGTTTTTTTTCTGAAATATTCCTGTGGAATATCTCAGAAAATGGACTTTCCACAGAGGGAAAGAGGATGAGCTTGACTAAGATATTCAGTGATAATTTTTCTGTCCTCTGTCATTCACTTTTTGTAGGTGAGCCTTTAACAATAGCTAGCAAGGTGTCTTGTTTTGACTGTGTTAGGGAAAAACAAAGCCCCAGCAACAGAACTGCAATGGTAAGAAGACTGGAACATAGCTCCTATCTCATGACTTTCTAAAAACCTTGCATCTGGAGGGCAATGATCTTCAAGACGTAGTTCACTTAAACAGATTCATACATTTCCTGCATGATAACATTAACGCATACTACATTTCAAGCCACTTAACAGCCAAAAGAAATTCAAGCTTCAAAAAAGGTAGGTGTACTACAGTATGACATTATTCAAAATGTCTTTTTTCTTTAAGCAGCAAGTGGAACAACTGATTTTCTTCTACACAAATGTTTTATTTTTAGTTGATTTTTTTAAAGGTATCTAAACTGCTCTTTTATGGAAAGATTTTTTAAATTTTATTTTAAGACAAAAGCACCAGATTTGTTCTTTTCCTAAAATATCCACAATTGTTTCTAGAACCAAAACAAGCTTTTGCTTCTGCATAATTTAAAGTATGTCTTCCTCAAATATTGAATATATGATCCCACAGCAATCAAATTTGTCTTCATTTACTGCTAAAATTTCGTGCAGTAAATTACGGGGTTCTTCACAAAGAAAACCTTTGGTTTAAAGACATAGTAAAGTTACAAAAATTGTCTTCAGGTGATCATGCAACACAAAATTTCACAGGATATGCAATCATCATAGACACACTGAAGGAGAAGGGACAAGACAGAGTTTGGTTGCCCTACCAACTACCTGCCAGAGGTGCTCCCACTTTTCAGATACCTGGTCAAGACATTCAGCAAAACAAAACTTCATGTCCACTAACGTATGTACACCAGATATAAAAAATACTTTGGCTAGTATGATTTCTGAAACAGTGTATGTGTGATGCATTTGCTGTATTAAGAAATGTTTGGGTTTTTTTCTCCCCACTTCAGGAGCAAGCCTGAAGAGAATCATAGAATTATAGAATGATCTGGCTTGGAAAGGACCCCAAGGATCATAGAGTTCCAAACCCCCTGCCACAGGCAGGGCCACCAACTTCCAGGTCTGGGTCAACAAAAGGTTGCCCAGGGCCCCATCCAACCAGGCCTTGAACACCTCCAGGAATGGGGCATCCACCACCTCTCTGGGCAGCCTGTTCCAGCACCTTACCACTCTCTCTGTAAAAAACTTCCCCATAATACCTAATCTAAACCTTCCCTCCTTTAGCTTCAATACATTCCCCCTTGTCCTGCCATTGTCTACCCTTTAAAAAAATTTATTCCCCTCCTGTTTCTCTGCTCCCTTCAGGTACTGGAAGGCTGCAATGAGGTTCCTCCTGCAGCCTTCTCTTCTCCAGGCTGAACAAGCCCAGCTTATGCACAGTTGGACCAGTGTGTGAAAACAGTGCCTTGTGCAGCTGGTGTGCATGTGGATTGGCACACAGGCCGTGAGGGAGACGAGTGGCTACAGATTCTGGGCCTCTCGTTAAACAGAGAAGAGCCCTTTGCCACATTCCCTCCTTCCATCACGACTTCTCCCACTATACAGTACCACCTGGAAAAACCTCAACACACACCAACATTGAATTGTGTAAAATCCTTTTAAGAAACAGGACAGAAACATTCCTCCCTCCCCCAAACCAAGCCACCGTTGAAGCAGGCCTCCTCCACTCCAGCTCACACAGCCGGAGACACTGGGATGTCATACAGGAGCTGCCTTCCCAACTGGCGCAGTCACCCCACCTAGCAGCACAGAAAACAGAAGAGCCACCCCAGTTTGAGTCCAGAGAGAAAGCCAGAGATCATGTCCATACAGGCGTGGATGTTTGCGAGGTGTAAGTACCAAAGTACCCAGATTGTTAGGCACCCGAGTCACGTGGATCATTAAAGAGTGCCTGCAGCCAGTATATCCCTCCCTGCATCTGCTCCTGTTAGCGAACTGGGGCCACAGATGTGCCCCTCACTCCAGCCACAGCTCGCTTTCCTTGTTTAAACTGTGATTGCCTTTCTGCAAGTGACATTGACAGTCATGGTGATGAATAATGACAATGCCATTAATAGGCTCCTGCTTAAATCTATTAAACACAGGCCCTCAGAGAGGCAGGGGCTATGATGTCAGCTTAACAAAAGCTGACTGATGTATTAATGAGAGAGATTCATTAGCAAAATGAAATCTGCTGTTCAGCCAGGGTTGATGGCATCGCTCTGTTTGCCTTCGGAGTGTGCATGTTGGCACCCAGGATTGCTGGCAGAAGACTGTGGAGGATAGATGATAACCCTTCCCTCCCTAGCACAGCATTTCTGGTTTGAAGTGCTAGAGCAAGTGAAAAGATCTCAGCATTTGGCTGGCAATTAGCAAATACTTTCTGCTGGTAGTGGGACACCCTGCAATGCATATGTTTAAGAAGAAAGCTTTAAGGATGAATGATAGACTGTGTCTGAGTGCCACTGCTACATCCGTTAGCAGTGCATTTGGCTAGTGTCCCCTTGTCACTTTTCTGAAATACCAAAGAAAATGCAAATCCTTTGGGCGATTGAAGTAGAGGTGCAAATTGCAGTCACACCTCCCTGTCTTGTTGCTGTATCACTTCTTGTCTTCATACAACACAGAATCACTTGCCTACTCATGGCAAGTAGCCACAGTTCATGCTTGCAATAAGGATCAGTCACAACACATTAGTGTTAAGTTTCATGCTATACTGTAAGAGACAAGCTTCTGCAGAGGGTGAGTGAAAGGAAGGACCTCAGCTTTGTTATGGATCTGGATGTGGTCCTGTGCTTCTGTAAGGTCCACTACATCTCACCTCTACCCTGACCAGCAATGGCTTGTGTGTGGGTAGACAGGAGAGGCTGCACTGCTTCAAATGGTGGTCAGGTGTCTCACACACCTTACTGTAGCGCTTGCTATGGTCCAACCAAAGAAGCTGCAGAAGGGGTGCATGCAGTTTCTGAAGGGAGAATTAAAAAAAGAAAAGAAAACCGCAGGAAAATTAATACTTGGATATAAGAGGCCAAGATGGCTCTTAAGTGCCTACAGAAGAGTTCACAAAATACCCACAATCTCCCTCCCTGCTTCCTCCTCCACACCCCAAACTCCCTACAATGACAATTTTGCCTGGTATGAGACACGTTTTCACAAAACGTGAGAGTTAATGATGCAGCACTACGTAGATGCAAGGAATCGTGGAGGCCCGGACACTTAACTTTGAACACTTAATCTTGATTATGTTGCAGTTATAAAAGCTTCAAAATGTGAAATTGATGTGAGCAGGCCCCATTTGAGTTTGGTTCTGTAATGAGCATATTTACCCCAGTGTTAAAAAAATATTTAGCTTTAAAGGGGACAAATCTCTACTACTGATTATATTTAATTTACATCTAGATTATAATGATTGCTTGGCAATTAAAAATCTTCAATTGTACTTTGTTGGATAGATTTTCAAACATACCACGTGCAATTCTCATGCTGACAGGATTTATATATTTTATATCTCAGAGAGAAAAATATTTCAAAGCCACTAACTGACTCTGTTCTAGAAATGTCTAATACAAAATATATGATGCCAGATTAGCACTAGTGCTGCATAAATACTGCTTATTCTTTGGACAAACATCAGATGTATGGAACTTCAATTAACCACATGGCACTGGTGGATGTGAAATTACTTTGGCCTCAGAAACAGAAAAAAAGGAAATTTGAGATAAATGAAACTCCTTTTTTCACTCTCCATAAAATGAACATTTCTTCATGTACTTTCATTAGAAGATTTCACATTAAAAATAAAAATCAAAAGCATCAAAGTGTTACATTTAAGAATAGGAAGTACAAAACAGAGATGCAAAATAAAGAAAAAGTGTCAATGCCTGGATAAAAAACCCCTGCCATTTTGTGTGAGCAAAATAGGGGCAGTCTGGGGACCGTTCCTGGAAAGCTCTAGTGGGACATGATTCACTTGGCCACAGCAAAGACTACTGAACCAAATCTTTCGTCTTGTCCGAAGTGTGCTTACTGAACACAAAGATGAGGAAATTTCTTGGGCTTTGGTTTTCTAAGGCAGATTTTTCTGCTACTTTACACAACTTAGATGTTTACTTGCTAGCTACTAGTGAATGTGACCATATAGGAGATATGCTACAGTACCTAACTGTACATGAAATTGGAAACAGAAGCTGTACCTGCAGCTCATCAGGAGAGGACTTTTGGCATTTATTCCCCTGTGCTCATTAGTTCCTATGGACACTCTGGTTAAGTGATTAGAATGCAAACTGCTGTGATCAGAAGAGAAATGTGAGCTCTAATACCACCACCCCTTTCAGCTTTACTGATTATCAGTTTGTCAGATCAGTATCTTGAAAGAAAAGGTCATAGCAGCCAAAAAGAAAATACAGTAAATTTTATAGTAATTACCTTTTTCTGCTGTATTGTGAAATGTTCATACAGACCTCATCAAGTGACATTGCTTTCCTCATCTCGATGAGAAAGTTGGTCCCTCCATGAGCTGGAACCTATATAAAATGCTTTATTATACAGCACAGTAAATTTTGCTTTGTATTGTACAGAACTACACAGTATACTCTCACATATGGTAATACCACTTCCAAAGATAATCCATACTTTCATTTACATTACACTTTCTGTAGATATTTCTGTTACGTACAGCAAGCAGATATGTATAAACAATCACAGACTGAGTGAGCAGATAGTTTCTGCTCTTTATGCATCATCTTCCAAATGTTTCTTTAATGAAGACAAACCACTTCTTGCTGAGATTGCAGACCTTTTTAAAGTATACATTAATATTTCCAGAGCTTATTAAAACTACACCTTCTGAATTTTTAAACATTTAGCTATTACAACTGTCACAATTTCAAGGCAGAAAGGAGAGATGAATTACAACACATTACTGTGCATGCAGTGATTGAGCATAGCCATGGTATTGTAACCAAAAGACTTTTAAAAATACAGAAGAAAGTCACCCATTAGCTTCCTTTTTCAATATAAATTATTATGCATTTTAATCCTGGAAATCAGAAGTTAATAATTTTGTGAACTCCTCTGCACTTTCTCTTCAGTTTTCTTCAGTCTGAAACCCCAAAAGGTTAATGTTTTCTCCAAGATCATTCCACATACATTGTCTGTCTTTTCTTTTGAAATTATTTTAAGTATTCTGTCAACAGAAATGCAAATGAGAGCTTTTCCAGGAAAACCCATCTCTCATATTCTCTCAAAATTTAAAATACTATGCTTTAAAGAACTATCATGCTGATAAGATTTAACACATTGTCTCATCAAGACAAAGAGTTTAGAATTTTACTACTTTGACTAGACCTCAGGATAGGAAAGCTTCTGTAATTGCCCTATTTAAAAAAAACAAATTAAACTAGCTATATTTCAACCAAATTATTCAGTTTTGCTGGTTTGCTAGTGAGTTAATGAGGTTCCTTTACTAGACAGGAGTAAAATGAAAGTAGTAAAAGAATCAAAGGTGCAACACCACCAGTTCTTTTCAAATACTTGAAAAGCATGAAGACTTCTCAACCTGGTACTCTTCCACTCTTTGAGCTGGCAGTAACATTAAATTGGAATAGCCAATATTGGAAGTGATTATGGGTTCACACAACACCGTATTTCCTCATAGATAACTCGGTATCAAGCCAACTGTAGAACTTCAAGGTAGAACTACAAGTTGCCTGTGTGAATAACCTGCAAGGGCAACTCGGCTTCTTACATGGTACCTGCTGTAAAGCATACATGGGGTCAAGAACAATTTAAGTCCACCTGTTTGCTGACTCAGATGTATCCACACTGATACCAGAGATCAAGAGACTAAAGCTAAGCTGTGGCTTGCTTTATCTGTGTTTTCCAACCCTACAGCAAGGGGAAAACCCCCCCACCAACTGATGCTCATGTCTGTCTCATTCCAGGTGAGAAATAGACACATCTGTCACTGCAGAAAATAGTTTTATATACAAATGTCTTTCTGTACACTCAAGGGAAAGAGGAGATGCTGTGACACAACAGTTCCACCTGGCCAGGTGGCTATTTAGGGCTTTCTCTGTCAAAATTGTACATCCTCCAAATGCGCAGAAAATGAAACCTAGGAAACTCTCACAGGTCAGTCTGCTTTGGTGGGGGGGGTTTTGAGGTTGGTTTTTTTTGGCTAGTTTGGGTTTTTTTAAATATTTTTGGTTGGTTTCTTTTACACACACCAGATTGCATTATATAGTAAGACCCCAGCTGCTCCACTGAAAATGAAAAGCATAAGTTTATCTCTTTTCTTTCAGCAGACCCACCGATTGCCAAAAGCACTCCCTGATGCAAACCACTCCGGAGACTCTCTGGTTTCCAAACAGAACCTAAACACACGCAAAGCCTTGATGATCTCCACTGGAGCTCAGAGTATCTAACAGCTGCAAGTGACTGCTCTAGCTAATTACTCCCAGCAACAAAAAGAATAAACAATCACTACAGGAAGAAGGCTCTCTGCCAGTGAAATATTAATGCATTTTTAGGCAGCTGCTGTTTGCCCTGAATCTCCGTTCAAGTTTTCTCAAAGGTAAAACTCCTTTTGTAAGTTGCTGTTCCTCTCTACCTGCTTTTACAGATTACTGAAAAGGGTGGCATGGCCTGAAAAGATTTCAGGAAGTCTTCGGCACTTACTTTTTCAGTCAAAATTCATTATATAAAACAGCTTTCACGCTTTTCCCCGTTTCACAGAATACTGCTTATCTGTGTCTATTTACTCTCGCTGAACACCACCTGTTCAGAGATTGTACAGATTCATAGAAATTCATAGAATTTTATAGCACACCCTAAACACAGTTAAACTTTGTATGCTCTTGTTTCCTATAGAAGCCTGTTCATAACAGTAGCTCCTTAGGAACTGCCGTTCACCGAGCTGGTGAGCACGTCTTGCACGACACCTTGTTGTTCCTCACCAGAGGAATGCAGCTGCTCATCTTCAGCAGAGATTTGCTCTTGAGCAGTCGCTGATTAGGCATTTCAGAACAGAGGCAACTAGCACCATGCAAACTGGCACGACACTCTGAAGGCACCAGCAAGATGCTCCCTGCCGTTTTAGCAGCAGAAGCCATAAAGAATAAGCACACAATTATCTGCAAAATCATACTTCCTTGCATGTCTCCAGCTCTGTGAATACAGGGGCGTAGCCCAGCAGCAAATCAAATGTGAAATCACTATAGCCAGGCCCTTGCTTGTAGCTTGGGCAAAATGTTTGAAGTTTGAGGTAGCGCTTTTAGATTTTTTTTGCGCAGTTTCAATAAATCAGTTCTAATGTTAAGAGCTTTTTAGGTAGGGATTAATCCCACCAACGGAAGCAGAATCTTCAAAAGCCTTTTCTTTTTGACCAGCATTCACTACAGCGCTGCTTGAGTTCAAATTGAACCCAACGCTCTTCACTTAAGAACTGTTTCAAAGCAGCCTTTCAAAGCAGCAGCACTTACAGCTGAATCTATGATAAAATGCAGTGGATTTAGCCATAGTCATGGTACGGCAGATGTACTGAGGATAATGGTTGTAATAAGATTCCTTCAGTCAGGGTAAATCAGCTATTCTGCTGGAGAGGAGTGATTGCAAGACTCAGCATTTCAGGTGCAGCTTCCCATTCCGTACACATGCCAGGGCTTCGTGACCCACTCACTGCCTCCCCACCCCACCAAAATAGGAGGGGAAAAGAAAAAAAACACAAACCAAAAAAGGCAGCAGAAATCCACTGTCACACTCAGGGAGTGTTTGTTTGTGACCAGTCCATGTGATGCCACTTGGGTCAGTGCTGTGGCATCACCTGAACCATTATGGCTGATGTCTTTGTAGCCTGGGGATCATCTTCATCTTGGTCAGGAAATGGAGACAGATGGTTATCTGAGAAGAAAGTTTCCAAAAAACCCCCCTGGAAAATCTATTGTTTTCATGCATTGTTTCCAGTAATTAGTAGCCTTCTTGTTGCTTTTTACCAATCTACCTCTGTTTTGTGCAATTGGTCAGTTTTCCAGCTGGAAAGAACGGATCTGTTTGGAATTGTGTGCACCTGGATAAAGATTTCATTTTCCAAACCTCTTTGCTTCTTTTCCTCTCCCTCCTGTTGGTTTTATACAGCTTACTTGCTGCAGTGTTCCCAGGCTTCAGGGCTATAGAATTTAGCATCAAACTTAACTGATTGCCTCAGCTGATTACCCAGCTCATCATAGAACATCTCTTGCTATGCAAGAAACTACTGTTTTGACAGCACAGAACTGGAAGGCTCATTTTTCCTTTGATCTTGAAATTCCAGCAAAACTGTATATAGATTCACCTGCCAGTGGTACAGTAGGAACCAGTGTGAAGTCTGGTTTTACTCTCCACACTGACAATGTGCAATAAAGACATCATTAGCAGTGTAATTTACATAACAGAGCTCAAACTAAATGTTGGTTTGTTTTTGCACAGTTTATTTTCCTGCAATAGACAGGGTCAAAATGCTTTCTTCTTCCCCCCCCCCCCCCCCGTTGGCTACGCTAGGAAAAAGGGAATCTTCATTAACCTCTTAGAAAAACCCTGAGCACCAAGAGAACACACCACCACACAAGCTAGTGGCTTCCTTACAGACTTGACCTTAACCATTCAGATAGATACAATTTCTAACATGTTCACTGAAACACTGTAAGTGCCCTACTTTCAGAAAAAATAATCACTTAGAAGCTTCTAAAAATTTTCCTTTCATTACAAACTCAATTTGAAACACTGAGGAGTATGAATAGCTACAGGAGGGGAAAAAAAAAGGGGTTAACAAGATCACAGTGAAAAATGACTGTTGTTGGAATTATTTCTGTTTTAGAAGAAATAAAGCAATTCAATTTCAGTGCCATTTTTCTCTTTTGAACTCATAATTTTCACATCATTTTCTACTTCTCACGGGGAATTTCTTAGGACAAAGTCTCATTAAAAAAGAAAAAAAGATACCTCGCTAAATTATATTAAAAATTGTCATCTATTTAAAAGTCAGTTTCCTAAAAAAACCCTTCAACAGGTTTCTGAAGGAGTAGCTGTCCACACACACTTAAGGCTAAGCTTGCTTTATTGCCAAGATATGCCCCAGGGAGGAAAATAACACAAGTGCAATAGTGCTGTGGCCAGAGAGAAGTCATACCACGTCACAATATGTCTTCCAGCACCAGCCTGACCCTGGATGCAGAGTCACAGATTCATAAATCCATCAAGGTTAGAAAAAACCTTCAAGATCATCAAGTCCAACCATCAGCCCTACATCATCATAATCACTAAGCCATGTCCTGAAGCACCTTGTCTACCTGGTTTTTTAATTCCTCCAAGGGTGGTGATTCCACCATGTCTCTGGGAAGCCTGTTCTAATGCCTGAACAGTCTTTGGGTGAAAAAATATTTCCTAAAATCCAATCTGAACCTCCTCTAGAACAACCTGAGACCACTTCCTTGTCCTCTTGCTAGGCACTAGGGAGAAGAGGCCAACATATGCCTCACAACAACCTCCTTTCAGGTGGCTATAGAACACAGTAAGCCTCTATTTCTCAAGATTGAACAGCCCCAGGTTCCTCAGCCTCTCCTCGTAAGACCCACTCTCCAAACCCTTAATCAGCCTTCTTGCCCCTCTCTGCACCCTCTTCAGCACCTCAAGGACTCTCCTATACTCAGTGCCCACAGTCACTCACAGTACTTGAGGTGCAGCCTCACCAGGGCTCAGCACAGAGGTAAGATCACCTCCCTGGCCCTGCTGGTCACACTGCCCTGACACAGGCCAGGATGCCATTGGCCTTCTTGGCCACCTGGGCACACTGCTGCTCATGTTCACCTGGTGTCAACCAGCACCCCCAGGGCCCTCTCCAGCTACACTGTCCCAATCCTGTAGTGCTGCCAGCTGTTGTGGTTGAAGTGCAGTACCTAGCAATTGGCCTTGTTGAAACTCATACCATTGATGAAGTCTCTGCAAAAAAAAAGAGCCTAAGCAAATTCTGGACCCAGAGGGACCCATGTTCCCATGCTAAAGATGAGGTTGGGTTTACTCTTGCTTTTGCGTTGGCTCTGATGAAAGCCAGGAACAAGGGGTGACAGGTTCCTTAAGCAAGCCTGCCAGAGCTGGAACAGGAGATGCCCGGCACAACATCCTAACTCCTGTGTGCGTATAACCAGGAGCCCTGTTTCATTCTTCCCATGTAGCTATTCTTGTATATCTTTAGCACTGTATGACAGCTTACAATTTCCTGACGTGTGCTTTTAGGGAGCTGTTATAGCTGTGAACAATTTAGCATGTTTGGAACCTACTACTGTTAAAAATTCATTATGTTATTTACAAGAGCACACATGCCAGAAATATGTTGTGAGGGAAGAGTGGCATGAAAAATGACATGTTTTACATGGGAATATGTACGGGCTGTTCACACATGCAAAAGAACACAGTGGATTTGCTTACCTTACAAGGGATCTCTGCCTCTGTAAGCTAAACATACAGCATCGTGCTATGTTTTATGTTTAAAATCACTTGGGTTGTTGGCACTACACTCCTCCCAAATGTTTCTTTCAACTCTGGAGTAGTGAAGAGATTGTGTGTGCTTAAACACACAGAAAGAAAAAGATGACACCGAAGTCGTGAACAATGCAATCTTATTTTTACTTGTAAAGAACTCTGCTGGTAGGGGAACCCAGATGAGTTTCCGACTGCTTAAGAAAGTGTCTTTCCACCTTCCCCACTCAACAAGGGGTTTGGATGTTCTCCCTACTGGCACTTGGAACAGATACACCTTGTGAACTGCACCCACACATCTTGCATCAATAGAAAAAGCATCTGCAGACTCAATCAAAGAAAAAACCAACAAGTTAGACTTTACGCATCCAGGTAACCTCCTAAACCTCCCTCTTCATAAATTGTGCTCTCATGTTTGGGGAGATTTATTTTTATTCTGAGTATCTATTGGAGCTACAGTAGTTCCAGAGCACCCAGTTTCTTTAATTTCTGCATTTGTAGTAGTGGGAATTTATAATCTTCTGACTGCACCAGTAAAGGCAGTGAAGCAGTAAGGCACTTCTATAATTTTAATATAGAAAGGAATTAAAAATGCAGTCCTGTTTGAGCTGACTGCTGCATTTCAGTCCATGCAGTGGGAAGGAGCACAGCCTTGGTGAAAAAAAGTAGCTTGACTTGCAAGCTCACATTATTAGATGAAAAAGAGAAAAACCTTAGGGGTGTTTGAAGTGAAATGGTAGCCTTATACCCTTCTGCTCCCCTCTTTTCTCCAGAACCTGAAAACTTCATACTGGTGATGCTGCTATGCTGCTATTAGTAAATCTGAGAGTGAATCAATGCTCCCTTCCATGAAGCATTATGCATGACGTATGAGGCCAAAGCTGAACGTGATGGTACATGGGTAGCTAAGGCTGACAGATGAAATAAACCCCTCCCCCAAATTGGTTATGCTTCATTTACTAAGAAAATCAGATTCTTAAAGAGGGTTGATAGAGCAGCAGTCTGGATTTAGAAAGAACAGTTCAGAATCTGTAAGGTTTGCTGGTGTTTGAAGACATTTAAGGGCACTCGGCAAAAAACCTCCGTGGCCTCCACAGTGAAGTGCCATTCGCTGCAAACATGGCACACCTGATCAGGAATTGCCAAGCACAGCAAGAATTAAACTAGGTACATCTCAAATAATACCTCTACAGTGGCCTGGAGTTACTTAAGGTGGAGAGATGACTGTAGCTACGTGAAAATTGTAACCACCCTCCCAAAGCTCCTGTGTGCACTCAGATTCATTAAGGTACAGCACAGCATGTCAGCAAGTCTAGTGGAAGATACACATTGGATGCTGCCAACAGAATCCATCTTTTCTTCTCCACAGCTAACCCAAACTGCTCACTTCATCCCCTTTGTTGCTGTCAAAAAGTCATGAAGTTCTAAGAACTTTCTGAACCGAAAGCTTGAAGTGAGACCTGATGATGACAGGAACAGGGTCTGCTCAATGTGTAGGCACTTGGAGGAGACTGCTTTGCCCAAACCCACACAAAATCCCAAATGAGCTTCCAGTCCAAAAACCTGCTGGCACCTGTTACTCGTGAATACTGCTGGATTCTGCCAAAGAGCTTTGAACGTGTGAGTTTACCCATCTCTTCAAAGTCCCTTCTGCTGAAGGAACACTTGACACAGGGTAGACTCACCAGATTACGGGGTTGTTTTCTAAGCAGGGTGTTTGGAAAGAGCTATTTATCAGAATTTATGGAGGGATATTTTGTGACAGAATATTTTAGCTACAGAAAGTTACTGTTAACAAATGCTTCAAGCACGGGCTCTCAAAGTCTCTTCAAACATTTACCATGGCCAGGTGAAGTCCTCAAGAAATACCCAACACCCCATAGGTGGAAATTCAGTCAGCCAAAGAGGAAGGTCACTCCTAATTTATCAGAATTATATTACAAGTTAATATCTCATTTTTAGTTTACTTTTTTCTGTTCTCCATGCTTTGCATGGATTTCAGAGAAGCCCATTGCCAAATGACCGAACTGGTGAAATCTGGTATCAATCTGAAAGTTCCTTTTCAGGATTCTGCTGCCTTTGCTTTTAGTTTTTTCCACTATTTTCTTTACTTCTTTGCTTCTGCATTTCTGAAGAAGCTACCTTAATAGCAGAAAGTGAAATAGGTGCTTTCCCAGAGAAAGTAAGATCAAGAGAAACAGAGCCTATCTTGAGTTTCAGATGTAACCTGAAGTTTCAACAGTATTAAGTTTCTTTTCAGGTCCAGACTTGACTTTTTCTGAGTTCCCTCTTCTCTTCTCCCTGTTCTTCTGAGAGATGGCAATATAAATTCCTAAGGCATCAGCTTCGGGGTTACAGCCAGTGGTGTTGAACTATCTAGAATGTGGAAGACTCAATTTTCAATCAGGAAAGTAATCAGTAGCATCCAGGAATGAGTTCTCACTTGAAGGTAAATTGTTCGTCTGGTGCGGATCAGTTTATGCAAGTCCTGTAAAAGAATTCTAATGGAACTAACTTGAAGGTGAGTTTTGCCCTTTCCAGTCTTTCCGTGAAGTCTGTGAAACACAAAGCCACGTACACCACCTTCTTCTGAAGCTTTTTAACAATCCTCTTTGCATGGCCTAGATGCACAATGACCACATTAGTTATAACGTATCAGTGCCACGGGGAACATCACACATTCTCCTGTGTGCTGAGTGTTAGCACAATGAACAGGAATCTGAGGAAGCCTGAAGTAACTTTTTTTTGCCTACAGAAAACAAGTCCACCATCAATAGGCATCACCTACAGTACTTAAAGAATTCAGATTCGCACAGTATCTGCAGCTGTTTACGCACAACACACCCCTCCAAGAAAGCAGTTCAGCCACAGGGTCTCAGAAAACACAAACTGTTGAACAGGGAAGACAGACAGCTTGAAGACAGACATCCAAACTGTTTAGGATCCATCAGACCAGTGTGATGTCAGTCAAGGACAGGAAGAAGATCAGCCTGCATGCCTGTTGCTCGTTGTAATCTGTGAGGTGGCACAAAACACAGACAGTAGTAGGACAGGTGTTTCACTTGGACGTATCTCCACATTCCTTCTGACAGAACAGGCCCTACAGCACAGAGTAGCTTTTGTTTTTGAAAGCTAATACCAAACTTTTGAAATAAGCAGACAAGTGGTAGAACTAGCTTTCAGGGTTATTTAATTTTTTTCTTAGAGAGTATCATCCTTCCTAATTGCTGCCAAATAGACCTGTTGTACCAGCAGCTGAGATCTGCAGAAGCTTCTATCAGAACATTTAAGTAAACAATTGAAACCAAGGACATCCTCCCACCCATACCAGCACATACTGTAGTACATGAGAGTACCTACTGCTTAAGTGAGGATAACTTGAGTTGCTTCAAATTGAAATTCACCAGCTCTTATGTTTTTGTAAAGCAGCAATGTTTATAATGAATACCCTGCCAGCACTTACAGCAACTTTCCTCACTGTGTTACAGGGTCACTAAAAATGTCAGCTTCAACTCACTTTGTATGTATAGGAGTCACATTTCACAGAATTGTAGGGGTTGGAAGGGACCTCAAGAGATCAAGTCCAACCCAGAAATAAAATGTTTTAACTTTCTGCACTTATACTTGCTTTTTAGAGTGGCCTTCGGAACATGAAAAAGAAAAGTTTCCCTAGTTCGTATCTGTGACTCAGAGCAGAATGTTGGCCAAAACCAGAAAATAAGAGAGTAATTACAAGGTAAGACAGTAATGCATCAGACTTGATGGGATAAAGTTAAGGCAACCTCTTAATCCCCTGAGTCACTCACATTGCTTTGAAGGGACCTGAAAGTACCTGAAATTACTCCCTCAGTTTTTGTCATAGCTGCTAAAAGCGTAGGCAACAAGCCAAGCTTTTCAGACAAAAACTGCTCTTCTCAAGCAGTGACATCCCACGTTATCACAGTGAACCGGTTTCCACCTCCTCCCACCAAGAGACTCAATCTCTCCCCCAGCTTTGTTTATAGCTGCCTGGCCTAGAAATGACATCTGATGGGACAGCACATCTGCTGGCCCAAAACATTAGTCATCACAGCAGCTCTACAGCAAAGTTTAATTAGGAAAATTTCAGTGTAAAAATAGGTGCATTCTTCTCTGTCATCCCAGTTGTAACATCTGGACTTCCAATGTGTCAAGGTCTGCATCTCAAAACAAAGCCCAGTATTAAGGAAGTTGCAATCACTGTTGGATCAGTGTTGAAATAGCCTGGGATTCTGCTATTATTTTACCCATGATGGAGCATTTCTCATGTTTATTTCTCAAGCTGTTACAGTAAAAAACTGCCAATCATAAAATAGACCTACAGATTTTTTGATATTGTCCTATCTAATTGATGGTTTTCAGGATTTAACTTAAGTCACCATTCCTATGCATGTTAATGCACCTTCATGCTTGTGTTTGAAATTACAATATACAGGGAACTTAAGACTCTAAATGTCCATCAGGTCTGCTCACATGTACAGGCAAGAGCATCCCAGACTTACTAGTACCCAATGACCCTATGGCATTGGTCATGATTTAGCCCCAAACCCTAACTCCCAAACATAGCAATATACTAGCTAGTAGAAAAAAAACCAGCCCAAACAACTCTATCCTATCCAAAGCCAGGACAGCGTTATGCAACAAATACGCACCATGTACAAGCCCAGCTGAAGGCCTTCCAGAGGCAGGTGGGAAGTTCAGTGCTGACCTTTCCTCTGGGACAGAACACCTAGAACTAGCGATTTTTTGTGTTGCTCCTGCTTAACTGCAGCTGTCCCTCAAAATACAGGCAGCTTTGACTCTGAACTGAAGGTGATTATATAAATGCATTTTGTCCTTGTTTCCATATAACAAAATAATTCAACCATGGCCAGTTAACACTGAGACTGGTGTAAGTTGAGAACTAAAACTACCCTTCCGTGAAGGAGTGCAAGCTGAACACACAGATGTCCCTGCTGGAATATCAACTCCAAATATAGCTCCTCATTTGCTGCCAAGCCCTGTGTCTTGCATCCTGTCATTACTCCAGCCACCAAAAAACACAACAGCATAAGTCATCAGTACACATTATTTCTATAAGCAAATATAAAAAGTCAGTTTAAGAGTGGTTATGACTGACATCTTGAGGTATTATTACCTATATATGTTGTTCACAGACTTATCACCTCATCTTCCAAATAAAATCAACTCCATCACACTGTAGTGATGGAGATGCTCCACACAACACATGCTTACAAGGTTTCATGTAAAAGACCCACCACAGTAAAGATGTAAAAGAGGCGGCGACAGAAAAGAGTTAAAAATAAAAGCTATGCTGTCTAAGTCACGTTTGGAGTTGTATTCTCAGCATTGGAAATTCACTCATTGAGCTGAGCAAATGAATTTAGGAGAGTTATATACTTTAAGAGGGTAAGAGACAGTTGACTAGTTAAAAAAAAAAATTCTTTAAGCACTCGGAAGGGAAAATATCGCCAAAAGGTTAACTGAATACCCACTCAATTAGTGGAACCCAAAAATTAATGGAGTAATTAAGCTCCTCTGTCTTTATCCAAACACACTAGGGCATTAACTTAGCCACACTGAGTAACAGTCTGCAAGTTAGACAGCAAATTAATTTTTACTGAATGTGTTTAATGACCCTAATTTATTGTATCAGCCTAGTATTGAGCGTTTCCTATGAAACCAATGTGAAAATATTTGATGTAATTGTAACGTAACAGAACTGCTACAAAACCCCACTGCCTTACCTCCTTGTTGGTACCTAGGATCTTAAGCTAGGTTAAAAGCTTGAGAACTTTACAGAAACCTTCCACTCGGATCCCACACCCGCTGAAGCAGACAACAATGACTTGCTCATGACACCGCTCTCCCTTCAACTTTGTTTATTGATGTACTGAACATGGAAAAGTACAAAGGATCCAAACACAAAAGAAAACATGTACAACCTTTTAAATACTCAACAGAATATAGTTTCTATTCCAACAGGTGTGAATTAAGTCATACTATACAACTTCAAATAAATACCAGCCTTATATTTTACTAAGTGCTCTGATAAACACTGTAAAGTGAAGCCCAATTTACATGCCTTCTCATCAATGCCGTTAGTTGCTACAGTAGTATAGGAAAGAAGCATGTAGCTACTGTTTTCCCCACATCGGAAAGTCTGTGATTTCTATAGTATATACATTTTTAATGCAGAGGATTAGCTTTAACAATCTAAATGCACCTAAGAATGAGGAAGTGCTCAAGAGCCAATTGAGTTTTGAATAGCATTGAGTGGGTCAGCATGAAAACTCGCTTATTCACTTTAGCACGCGCTTCACAGTATATGTACTGTACTATACTGAAAAATTTATAACTACAGTTTAAAAGAATAAGAACCAAAAGCAACTGCAAAGATAGTGTACAACTATGTAATGCATAGAACATTGCTTTTTCTAAGGGGAAGCATATGAGCATCTCAGTTTATACAAAAGCAGGACGTAACTACTTAGTTGTCAGTGCATCCTGGTGAAGGCATCAAACCCTCAGCTTTTTTTTTTAAATTTAATTATAAGCTAGATGCTAATCAGAAAATATTCTGTATTTTTTCTTAAATTTCTTCAATACGTGGTAAAGACTTTTATTTCCCCAAATAGTGATTTAAGCATCATACAAAGTTAAATTTCAATAGCATACAGGTATTTATGGGTTTTGTATGAAAAATGTAAGGAAATTTATTCAAAACCTATGATTATACTCGTTTTTTTACCACAAACATATTTATAAACAAAAATGTAGCATCACCATAAACAGCTGAAGCTAGACTATCTACAGACAAAAATAGCAACAGATCTGATGCACTGTAAATTCAAGTCCTCAGGACAACAAAAATGAATAAGCAGACCTCAAGTAACAATGTTAATGCCATTTACAAAGAAAAAACTCATACAAAAACATTCAAAATTGAACATCACTTGGCATGTAACTTAAATTAATTTAAATCAAAATTAGCTGAAAGGTTCATAACTCAAGGTCTTATTTACATTACACAAAGCTCAGGTGTTAGCCTTGAACATAACTTTCAAACTACCTCCAACTATACCCAACTGAGGCCATTTCTGATTTGCTACTGTGCAAACCATACTCCATGTCTTTTAAGACAAAACAATTCTTCAAACAATAGCAAGTACATCACTAAACACCATGAGCTCTATCTGAAGGGAATTCTTTAGGAAGAACAGATTTTTTCCCCCATCTCAGTATTTTAAGTTTCCCACTTGCTCTTATATTATTTTTAAATTTTCTTTTGTTTCAAAATCACAAATTAATGTGAGCCACCTATCACTTAATAACCAGGATGATCAAAGACTCCACTGATGATTACAAAAATGAAACCAACAGTGCATCCCATTGACTCTACTTCTTGATACAAAGGTCTCAAAAGTATTTCTACATCATAAATCTTTCTAAATTTTCCCCAACAACTGCAAATTTCCTGGTAAGTTTTAAAAGCTCACAAGGTGTCATATGAAGAGATTTCTCAAAGTAGTTAAGTCAAAATATTTGTTCCAGGACCAGTAAAAAGTTTCTCCAAATTTTTTTATTTATAAAAATAGATGCTTTTTAAACCCACATCAAAGAGGCTCTTATCTCTTTGGCAAGGTACTGCTTTACGAAAAGTTCTCCAGTATTCTTACAATAAGCTTTTATAATGTGTTCCCATTCCCCAACCCAAATGATAATTACAAAATAAATACTGCTTATAACTTCATAAATAAAGTGTAAACTTCAAATACTTATCTCAAAGAACAAAACAGCAATGCATTAAAGTCTAAATTAAACACAAGGCAAATCAAGAAATAACAACCCAACTTCAGAAGTGTAACACAAAGCCTTGGTATTTACTCATAGGTTAAAGGCAGTCATTTAATAAGAAAAAAAAAAACTTCTTCCCTTAGCTGAAACATTTTAAAAGGTCCACCTTCTTCAAAGAAGGCAATAGAATATGTATTGTGACAGGTAAAAACCCTGTAAGTCTTGTCAATATTCAAACACAAAAGATATTTAAGAAGTTTCAATTCAAATATTAGCAATAAAAAATCTCACATATTCTTAGGATGCTAAGTAGTCATTTTATCCCCATTTCCACGCTGACATACAACACAGGCATTTACCAATGCATAAAGCGTCTTGTAAATTGCCTTTGTTGTATAATTTTCATGTATTAATGCACTGAGAATGACGTGTTAGGCTTTGTGCGTTTTGTTTGTTTTGAAGGAGACCTGCAATACTCTGTCCCCTAGCCGGTATCCGTTCAGGCTGGCTATTGCCATAGCTGCCTCGTCGTAGTTTGTCATAGTCACAAATCCAAAACCTTTGCACTTGTTGGTGTTGAAGTCACGGATGACTTTCACGTTGGTCACTGCTCCAAACGGTCCAAACATTTGCCAGAGGATACTCTCGTCGGCATCAGGAGCCAAGTTGTACACAAAAATGCACCATCCAGTTCCTGCGTGTCCGGGGATATTAATTCCTGCCAAACTGGTCATTCCGTCAATGGTCATTGGAGGAAACCTACTAGAGAGCAAGAGGGAACAAAGTAATAAAGTAGCTGGTTAGAGAAAAATCACAAAGTAATTTCAAAATAAAAAAAGAAAACAATACAGAGCTTCTCACAGCATGAACATGTTGACCAGACTGATAAAGTAACATCACAGGGTTTTTTTTTTCCCCCAACTGCACAAATGCTATATACAATATTATACATAAAGGGTGAGCAGTGATAGGTTTGTGTCTAATGAAGCAACAGCAAAAAACAAAAGAAAAGCATGCTTATATAAAATCAGTAAGGATTAGTATGTCATCTGAAACAGGAATCCCATGGATCTGCTACAAAGGATTTGTGTCTCATGCACAATGCTCCAAAACACACCCTCTCAGCTTAAGTCTCAACATGCAAAAATCCAACATGTCTTACTGAAAAACCAGTATGCAAAACACTTAATTTGGTTATTATAAACCTAGTAGTCCTTTATTACCTCTTCACTCCATAAGCCATATTGAGCAGATTGTCCAACCTGCAAAACATTTAGCAAAGTGTTGACTTCACTTCTCCATGCTAAGGAAACTTGGTGTATTACTACTGTGTGCTTTGCACTGTACAGAACCTCATGCAAAAATGAAGTATCACCACTGCAAGCTGTGGCACATTATTACACCTGATAGATTACTAAACACAAAACACACGTTCTTGTGCAGTATTCATAACAATAGTTTAGTTCAGAAAGCACACAAGTTTAGCCCAAGTCAAAGAGAGTTAGCATAAAGTTACAGGCAGCGAGCACCTCAGTGAAGTTTTTGATTAAAAACTTGTTTTGGATGAAGGTTTTTGAGGCTTCTGAGTGTTTGCTGACATTTATGCACAGATGGACACAGTGTTTGGAGCAGTAACAAGTGTTAGAACATGAACTGCAAACAAGATTTTTCATTTTCCTACTCTTTTCCAGAATAAAGTAGTTTTAGAATACATATATGCACACATTAGACTGCAAGCTTTCTTCCCTCACCTTTCCCCAAGCTACTAAACGATAATACACCACCACAACTCTAAACCCTTTGGAATTACCCAGCCAATACCTGGAACGTGCAGTGCCTACCAGTCTTGTGCCTCAAGTCCCTTAAAATGCTTCTATAATAAAATTTCTACCCTAAAGCAGCTCTGGTTTCTTCCCAGCAAAGCCCAGATGTGTGAAATGGAGTTCTTGTTAAGGTCTCTTCAGGACTCCGCGAAATACAGCTCATGTAAATCACAGTACACTTGATATAGTTTTTACCTCACAGTTACCTCATAGTTTATTGGTATTTTTCTCCAGTTACAGGATTTAAGAACCATTACTGGTGTACAGAAACCAAACTCAAGTGCTGCAGCAGTGCAACTACCCTTGTGCACCAAACTCCCTCAAAGTGGTATCTGCTCTTGTTCGCAGCTATGTGAAGGTCTCGAACTATGGAGCGTTATGATTCCGTAGTAAGCAGGGATGCACTGACAATGAAGCAATGCACTGAACTTCTAGAACAGCAGAAAAGTTAGTTAAAAATGCCTGACCAGTAGACTTTAGGTGTGGATGACAGAGGCCTACTGCCATTAGCATTTGGGGTGGAGAGGGAGGTGAAGATTTCAGAAACACTGCCACTTACAGGTCCTTGCTCTAGAGTAGTTGGCTGCCAACTTCATACAGTAACGGTATCGCTGTAGTAGTGTCCATCAGGTACCTGAGCGACTTAAACGTTCTGGAAAAACTGTCAGGGGAATTCACTGGACAATTTTGAAGATGCTTTTAAGTTACACAACCTACAGATACTGAGGAACAACTCTAAATAGCTGCTTTTGGAAATCCAGCTCAGCATTTTTCTGAAGAAAACAACCCAGAACAAACCATTGTAGTGATGCTATTTTTCTTCAGTACTAAAACTAATGCTGGCTGTTTTCAGGCCTCTCAACAATTGGCAGCAATCATCCCAACCTTGTTCTTCCTTCCACTTTGATAAAAATGGAGAAGATTTTCCTCTCCCTTCTATTCTCTACAGACTTTGTACCTACTCTGTGTCCTTTGTTACTATTATACTCTTAAAGGGGTGCAGATCACGGTATCTTTATGGTTGTTTCTGGTATCACTTTACACGTCATCTCAGAAAAAGACTTCAGTGAAATTTAAGTGGGCAATCAAAAATATACTTTTCAAAAAAATAAAATTACAAAGCAAACATTTTTTAATATTCAAAACCCAACATTGCAGGACAGTGGTAGTCTATTCAAATTCCTTAACTGCTAAGAGGTTTTTAGGTCCCATGAAAGAAGAAACTCAAAAAGCTGAAGAAATTTTACCAGTTGTTATAGATTTACTTAGAGTTATCAGTTAAATACAGATGCTATACCAGCCAGTATCAGAGTACTACCAAGCACAGCTGGGTATCTAGGAAAAAGCAGCCAACAAGCACTCAAAGGAGTCAGAAGCCCAGACCTGCCTGAGCCTCTACACGCAGGCTGGTACAACAGCTCCCTCATGATCTTATTTCATATAATGCACTTGGGTCCATCTGCACATGGAACTGTCCCTATACTCTGCCTATGGAAAAATGGCAAGCCTACTTTTATTCAGCACACTATTTAAGTTCACCCATTTGTTCAGTAAATAATGCCAAGGAAATCCAACAAAGAATGAATCAAATTGGTTATCTATTCCCTTGGGGCAGAAAGCCTTCTCTAGTGCTGGGCTTCACACCTGTGAGGAACGTGCAGCATGTAAGACTGAAAAGCTGAAGAATTCAGAAGTTCTGCCAGAAGCACAGTCCATGAACTCTTGAATACTCAGCCTAAAAGCAAGGGTAGCCAATGCAGAGCTTCTGAAGACTGGTATATTCCTTTGAAGCTTACTACCTGCTGATTCTGTTTCTTGAAATAATACAGAAACTGTTTGAGTGTATTGCTGTTTAACGCATTCTAGTCACATAGCAGATGATGGGAAGAAACCATCAAATCACCCCTGAAAAAATCTGAGGAACTCATGAATGTAGATAATACAGTTATTTGTTTTACTTTGTTCTCACCATCTGTCCTTTTCAATACACTAAATATTGCAGGGAACTGTATGGCTGTAGTTTCAGAATGATGGAAACATATCAAAAAGCCACATGCAGAAAATATTTGAATAACCTGTACCCCTGAAGTTTGTAGTAAGAGAAGACAACGTATGACTGGTAGGATTTAGACAACTAAGTAGGAAAAATGCCGAAAGCCAGAATAGGGAGAAATATAGGGAGTGGGGGAAGAACTGGCTGGCTGTGGCATGCCATATGGCTAAGAAGAAAACTGAATTACTTAGGTCAATGTTAACTGAATAAACTTGCACATTAATCAACAATACTTTGGGAAATTAAAAGTAACCTTTAAAAAGGGAGTTTTTTTAAAATTACTATGTAGAAGTGTCATAGAGGTTTATAAGATACTGAAATACTATCAATAGAATGGAATGCATTTTTGCTTTTAGCTGTATTGTAGGAGCATAGCTGAAGTTCAACATTTTCATGCGTTTGCTTTACACACAGGAATCAGACAAGTAGGGTAGGGAAAGAATAGAGGGAAACACACAGGCCCACAGGAACGTGTGACTTCCAGCTCAGCTGCACACAAGTGTGTAATCTGACTCACCTAAAACGTTGAGCCTGCTGAGCTAGAGGTGCTGGATACCTTCTGTTTGGAGAATGGTACAGCTGTGAAAGGATTGCCTGATTGTTTTTTTGGCTTGGATTGTTAGCGAACTTTACAGTGATGGGCTCTGTGGCACCTGGAGGTTTCTGGCCATTCAAGCCCTTGATAGCCTCTTCTGCTTCAATCCGCTTGTCAAACCGGATAAAGCCCACGCCTCTTGATACACCTGCACAAGGTGAAGAAAACAAAATTAATTCAGGTGCTCTGGAATATTAGATGTTACTGTCACAGAATCACATTAATGTTTATGGCCAACTGCTGTGAACCCACAATAACTGAACTTATTAGTACAGAGCTTTTGCTCAAAGTAGTAACACCTTCCTACTGTATTTTTTTTTTTCATTTGACTGTTGTGGTTTTACATGGTGGGTTTCTGGTGGGGGGAGGGGCTGCACGGATGGCTTCTGCAAGAAGCAGCTAGAACCTTCCCCTAGGTCTGCAGAGCCAATACTGGCTGGCTCAAGGCCAGACCTGCTGCTGACTCAAAGCCAATCAGCAGTTGTGGTAGCACCTCTGTGATAATTTAAGTGGCCACTTATTGCCACCAGAGAAGGGAGATGATGTAAACAACTGTAGATACCAAGGTCGGTGAAGAAGCTGAGGAAGGAAGCACTTCAGGCACCAGAGGAGAAATTCCCCACCAGCCCTGCATGGTAGACAAGACCACAGTGGAACAGGTTGTCCTGCAGACCATGGAACATGACAGGGAACAGAGATCCCACCTGCAGCCCATGGAGAGACTCCACACTGGAGCAGGTGGAGACACACAAAGGACACTGTGACCCAGTGGGAAGCCCACAATGGAACAAGATCCTGGCAGGACCTGCCATCCATGGAGAAAGGGGATGATGTCTGGAGCAGGTTTGCTGGGAGGAGTTTGGCCCTTTGGGGGACTGTGCTGGAGCAATTTTTTCCTGAAGGTCTGCACCCCATGGAAGCCACAGTAGGGCAGTTTGCAATGAACTGAAGCCCTTGTTGAAGAGGGCTGATGTTGAAGATGTTGGTGGAGTACTGTCTCCCATGGGTGGGACCCCACGCTAGAGCAGGAGTAGGGTGTGAGGCATCCTCCCTCTGAGAATGAAAGACCAGAAGAGACCGTATGCTTGACTGAAAGCCCCATTCTGTGACTCCCCCTGTGCAACTGTGGGGAGGAGGAAGAGAAATCATTAATAAACTTGAGCCCAGGAAAAAGGGAGGGATGGATGGGGGAAGGTTTTTTAAGATTTGGTTTTATTTCTCATTATCCTACCCTGTTTAGATTGGGTAGTAAGTTAGATGCATTTTACTCCATGTTGAGTCTGTTTTGCCTGTGACATTAATTGCTGAACGGGTCTCTCCCTGTCCTTATCTTGACCCAAAAGCTATTTTCTCCCCTGTCTGAGGAGGTGAACAGCTTTGGTGTGCATCTGGCCTCCAGCCAGGGTCAACCCAACACAGTGACCTTAGATACTGTGTAGAAAGCTTGTAAGGCTGAGAGAAAAAAACACAGTGGAGAGAGGAAAAATATAGCAAGCCAAAGGGTAGTTCTAAAATTTTGGGGAGTGGAGATGGAGGTGAAGTCAAACAGTGTGAACTGAACAGAGGTTACAGCGCAGCTATTCTGCTGTATCCAAATTCACAGAAATTCTGTAAATAGCTGCTCCCTAGCAGCAAGAAACACCTGATGGTCTCCTGCAGCACTTCTTGAAGTTCCTTTAGAGCAAATACACCGACAGGCCAAAGAATGGAGTTTAGGTTCTAGAGGGCATTAATAGGAATTAGGTCCTGTTCAAACAGTCCATGGTTACTTCTAAGAAATAAAAGATGCGGTTTCAGCATACCACCATGCTTTATGTGTGAGGAACTTCAATACGTAGGAAAACTCTACAGCCCAAGAAAAGTGTCAAAGACAACATGCAAGGGAGGTTCAGCAAAGGCTTATGGAAGATTTTGGGAACATCACACCTCAAAAGTTTATAGCATGGCTTAAAGAGAAACATATTTGAACCAATTAACCTTAAAGCTACTGCAGCCAATACTAGGTTAGTTGCATGCTTTGTTGTAATATTCCTAAATCCATTTAGAAACCCTCTATTTTGTATAAATAGACAAGTTAGACACTTGTCCTCATACAAGAAAGACATTAGTGACAGGAAATGTATTCTGTTCATAAACAATGGCAATTTAAAGCATCAAGGTGACAATGAGCAATAGTACGAAAGCTTTAAAGCAGTAAATGTCACAGCTTCAACTTGGAATTTGTCATCTGTCAGTCTGTATCACAACCTTATTATTCATATCATTTTGAACCTATCACTTCAAAATTATGAAGTAAGAGTGAATAAAGCTTAAACCTGAACAACAGTCTGACAGAACTACAGTGCATATTCTGGGATTTCTGAGTACTTAGAATTACAGTACAAATTTAAAAGTTTACTTGCACTTTGAACCATTTATCAAATCACACCATTTCTATGCATAAATATACAGAGAATACAGCATAAACAGTTAGTTATTGCACAAAGACTAGAAACCTGACCTGCAAGTCTGCTGCTTCTACAAGTCACTATCTGGCCTTCAGCTTTTCTTTCCCTGCCTCTCTATACTCTCACCAACTCTCAGTATCAAAACACTCCGTAAGTATTGTGTCAATACTGAGATTTCTGCTAACATAATGAAATTGCAAAGGAATACATATGAGGTCCTCTACAGATCAGCCAAGCGCCGAACTCCGGCATACACTAGCCTTTCAAAGTTAAGACCATTTGAACTTCTTGGTACTTTATGGCCTCCTACAGCTGAAAGCTCTTTTGTAACCTCACAATGATACTCAATTTTGAAATGGCACAACTTCAAAAAGTATCAAGCCCGCTTATTATTCAGGAAGTAATTTTGAGTAAGCAAATTCTTCTTCCCTACAACCTTAGTTTTTATGAAAGACAAATTTGGAGAGCCCTGCTTCTTTGTATTTTGCTTTGCACACTCAATACTTCTGTAATGTACTTGGTATTTCATTTGATTGCTTTTTTTTTTTTGATAGACCTGCCAGAAGCAGTTGAGGCAACCAACTACAAAGCTCGTCAAGATCAGCCACTTAAACCAGCAAAAAACCCCACATACCTTACTGTTCAAGTCTGAAGAACATCCAGTGTCATTGATATGCACTTGCTGGCTAAGACATTGTAACAGCACAACTAACCTACTAGAGCTTTGTCCTTTAAGGCACTGCTAAGCACTGATCTGCTCCTGAAGAACTTCAAGCTCATGTTCTTCAGTGTGCCCAAAATTAATCAAGCAACCTTGAAAACAGTCTTAACAGCAATTACCAGTCCAGGTCATTTGTAATCCTATAGCCTCAGAGAACCAGCTCTATGTTTCTGCTTATTTTTATAAAAATCTGTTTCATAAGGTGCATAGGGACTACTTCCAAGCAGCAGCTTGATGCAGCAGCTTGGAAAGGAAGGTGATAGCAGCTGTAAATTTATTACAAGCTATGGAACAGGCTTCAAACCTGCATCTTCAGGGTGGGAATTACTCAAGCTGGACTAGTACACTCCGCAATCTATTTTTGTCCATGCATATTTATGAACAACTCCACCAGAAGATTGCATTTTCTGGCCTATATAAACATACCTTTCATACATTCTGGAGAAAAGACCGAAAGGTAAAGCGTTTCTTAGAGTGCCAGTCCAAAAATGAGAGGAAGCTCAGAACTCCTGACTTACCAGTAACTTGGTCAACCAGAATTCGAGAAGTGATAATGCGTCCGTATTGGGAAAAAAGCTGCTCCAGTTCCTTCTGGGTCATTGCTTTTGGGAGTCCACTAACATACAGGTTTGCGTCTCTGATAGAAGCCGAACTCGGTCTCGCATAGGAAACCTTAAGAAAAAGAAAGTGAAAAACTCTAGAAAAATCAAACACTTTCAAAGCAGTTGAACAGAGTCGTTTGTTCAGAGATACTAGAAAGCTTTTAAAGGGCAGCCAGAAAAACTACCTCATACACCAAAGGTGTGTTTTCAGTGCTGGCTTCTGTGAAAACACTGAAGGAATGCAGTATAGACCATACAGGACAAGCTGACTACATGAATTATTAATTGTAATACATAAAATAATTTATATTACAATAATATGAGGAAAAAAGCTAGGTACATAGTCCAGCAAGCCTTCACACAGAAGAAGTGTTCTCAACTTACCATAAAGACTACCAAGGCAAATTTAAGATGACCCAAGAACGTTTTCCTTTTAATCATCATTAAAAAAGCATTAAAAATATAAGGGATAGAGATTTCACTTCAGTACCTAGGTCAAAAGCATAAGACAACAGTCCAAAGCACTTAGAAGTTTAAGTATTTTTCAAGTGCTGTGCCCTTTGTACACGTGTTGAGCTTGCTATGGAAGTGACACGTAATCGTTCACAAGATCAAGATAAACTCTACATCACTTTTCTAGACACAAGAATGAATGGCTGAATTAGGAATGCAGCTTGCATTTTGGCTGTTCAGCACCTTGCCAGTTGCAACACAGAGGTCTTAGAACCAAAAGCTGAGTAACCCTGCTTCTCAGCTTCTTTTGGACAGAAATTTTTACCTGCTGCCTCAAAGTGTCAGTCAAGTATTTTAAGACTGCCAAATAATTTCTTAGACACATGCTACAAAAACAGCACATTTGAGAGTTCAGTACCTCTGAATGAAACCTCTGCAAGTGTTTTATCATTATTACAGGATATATTCACAGAATATCCATGCTTGTGGAACAGGACACTTTATTTGGCATTTTTACTGTATGAAATGTAAAGTTAAAGCTTGAAGAAGTGGTCAGATTTATCCTCTTCTGCCTACAATGCAAGATCAGCCAACTCTGGGCAGCTGGAACTTTCTAAATTTATCTTTTGCCTAATCCTTTGACATTCATTTTCAAATCCTCCCGATCTCATTTCCATGCATATCAGCAGACTCTTAAGAGTCCTACAGAAGCAAAACACAAAAAGGCAATCAGACAAAGCACCCTGGAGACTAAACAAGAACTACCCTGAGCATTGCTGTGACCCTTTGACATTCTATCTAGAGGCTGTGTACAAGGTATCTTCCGAAGCTGGCTAAACAGAGCTGACCTACAGAACTTGCAGATGCCCAGGGTAACACAGGATCCAAGAGAGCCCTGTGAGCTACAGGGCCTTGCTCTTTTATTGTGAGAGCGACAGAAGAGCTCAAGACCTGTGTTCAAAGTGTTTGTCTTCTGATCTCCTACACAGGCAGCTGGAAACAGCCTCAGTTTTTTCTCCTAATTTACCTTGTGAGTGATTTTGCAGTTTTATGCTGAAGGGTTTAACATCAAAGTTTTAGTAAAAACTTTTTTTTTCCTTTAAGTGGTAGATCTGCTACCATTATATGGCTGTGCAGCTAAATCCTATTACTTCCAAGCTGTGTTCAAAACCAAATTCTTTATTCTGTATATTCAATCCTCATAGTACACATGCCCATATATGAAAGAACAATTTACAGATCTTAAGTCACTTTCTTACTCTTCTACAGACCAAAGTCTACATCTATGGTATTCCCAGGTACACATGGATTCTGAGATGTAAGCTGTACCAGATACAGGAAGATAAGAATATAAAAGCTGCCTGCATTCAGCCAAAGCAGCAGCAAGGACAGCAATGGCTCCCTAAAAGGTAGGAAAACTGCATGAGGTAAGAAATAAAAGAACCTTCCCAACTTGCCTACTTGGCTGTGAATATCTTTAAGATGGCTCCTTTGCACATTTGGCAGGATGACCTTAAGGGGACCCAAGGCCAGAGAATGGAGGTAGACTGCCTAGGGAACAGGACTAGACACAGTAAAATTCTAAATTAGGAAAACCAAGGAGTTATGAACAGCTAGGTAAATGTTTATTTTCAAGAAGAACCCTTCCAAACCCCCAAACCTGAACTTAATGTTGTAGGAGGGCACAGCAAAGTTTATTTGTTAACTGAAAACAGTGAACTGTTTTATGCCAATGGAAGGAAAGTACAACAGACAATACTTATAAACTAGATGAAGATAGATGAATAGCTGCATGCATCACTAGCACATCTCAGTTTTGTCTGTTGTTTTTTACAGTTTAATTCTCTCTGAAATTGAGATACTATCCAGTCCTTTTTCAGCTGTTGGACACCAGTTCTTCTTTCCATATGTATCTGGTCAGGTCTTCTGGAGACAAGTCAGAATTTCTGGGGTAACCATCAGTTGAAGGAAGAAAGAGAAACAGTGACTATTTAAAAAGAAACCTACCCAACTGCTGGTCAAGCAACATTCACTGAGAAAATAAAACACCACAAATCATCGTTTGCTGATAATTATGGAGGTATTGTGGACTTTACATCAGATTTGAACTCTGATAAATACCTGTTACTAAGCTATTTTGTAAGCATGCAAGTACTCAGAGGCTGTGGAATGAAAACCTCAAACTCCTTTCAAAAAGGATGACAAAAGAAGCCTGTATGAAAAGAAGATACCAAAGGCCTGCCAAAACACCTGAACCATACTTTGTGGTGATACCTTTTTCCCGGTCTCCCACATACCTAGACTTTGCTTTAGAAGCAGTTCTGCAGATGCTGTTGAGATTAAATAGCTCCATTTTCTAAGCAATCTAACACAGTAATTGGACTTTCCATCCAGCTGCCCACTGCTAACTGTCAAAGTCATTCTGACTTGACACATTAGATGAGTAACACTGAGGAAGTACAGCGTAAGCAGAAATTAGAGTTATGTTCTTTATGAAGAGAGGACATACACGAAGCAAATAAACCATAAGTCAAGTAAGTGACCTGTGAGGCAATGCTTAATACCTTGAGCTTTTTTCCCTCCTAGTCAGTGACTCTAAGGTAGCTAGAAGCAAATAACCAATGCACAGTCTGCTTGATCCATAGATCAAGTTCAGTAGTGCTAAGAGTGAAATTAAAGTTCTCCCTTCTTACCTACACATTGCCCTGATGCATCTCCCAGGTGATTACCACAGCCCAGCAGCACAGGTGTGGGTACTACAGCTTTTACAAAGCAAGCTGCCAGGAGAGTTTCGTAGGTCTGGAAACCACGCTGACGCCCCGGCATCACCTCCAGACCTAAGGTCTACCCTAGCAAAGGTGTCTGGGGTTTACTTAGATGACGAAGTGATTTAGCTCCAACATAAAAGCCAAGTGTACAGGATGTGAAAACAAGAGTATCACAATCACAGAATCACTAGGTTAGAAAAGACCTTAGAGAGTAGAACCACACTTGTCCTCTACTAAGCATAACCCTGAGCACCATGTCTATCTGTCTTTTAAACACATCCAGGGTCGGTCTCTCCCTGGGCAGCCTGTTCCAAAGCCTGATAACCCTTTCAGTGAAGAATTTTTTCCTAATGTCTGATCTAAACCTGCCCTGGCACAGCTTGAGGCCATTCCTCCTTGTCCTATCACCTGACACTTGGAATATATAAGTTATGTCCAGTCATACGCAGATAAGATTACGGTGAAAGCCCAACTGAATTTCAGTTTGGTGAGATTTGAAGGGCAACAAAAATCTGTACAAATGTATCAGCAGTGAAGGTTACGACTGAAGAAAACATGGACCCACTGCTGGACAGGGCAGGAATTGCTCTCCAGGAACATGGTCAAACTGAAACAAAGAAAAGTTCATTTGGAAATTCCAGATAGAGTTCATTCCATAAGGAAACACTTTCATTATAAAGGGTGGTCAAGCATAAGTAGTTACTCAGACTGTAGTACTCAGACTGCTTGGCCTGCCATGGGACAAAGTGCTGGAGGGAAGAGGGGCCCCAAAAAAGCTGGTCAGTATTTAAGGACCATCTCCGAGCCCAAGAGCAGTACATCCCCCCCAAAATAAGAGGGAATGCCAGAATGACTCCGTGGATTAACAAGTAGCTCCTGGAGTTAATGGGTGCAAGAAAGTTTACAGGAAATAGAAGCAAGAATAAGATAACTGGAAGGAATACAGAGAGGCTGTCCAAGCAGCAGGGACCAGGTTAGGAAAGCTAAAGCCCAGACAGAATTAAATCTATCCAGGGGCATAAAGGGGAACAGGAACAATTTCTACAGGTACCTCAGCCACAGAAGGAAGGCTAGGGACAATGTAAGCCCTTTCCAAAGGAAAACTGGAGACCTGGTGCTGAGGGGTGCAGAGAAGGCTGAGGTGCTCAACGACTTCTGGAAGGAGGGAACTGGAAGATGATATTGGCTAAGCTACTACCCATCTTATCCAAAAGATCATAGCAGTCTGGTGAAGTCCCTGCTGACTGGAAAAGGGGAAACATAACTCTGATTTTCAAGGACAAAAATTACCCAGAATGCTACAAGACCAGTCTCACCTCTATGCCTGGCAAGATCATGGAACAGATCCTCCTGAAGGCTTCACATGGAAAAGCAAGATGAGGTGACTGGTGCTAACCAGCATGGCTTCACTGACAGCAAACCATGCCTGAAAAACTTGGTGGCCTTTTATGATGGAGTCCCATCAGTGGACAAAGGAAGAACAACTGACATCATCTGTCTGGACTGCCACAGAATGTTTGACACTGTCCCACATGACATCCTAGATAAACATAGGTTTGATGGATGAACTACTCACTGAGTAAGGAATTGTCTGGATTGTTGCACTCAGAGTTGCAGTTAACAGCTCAATGTCCAAATGAGACTGATAAATTGTGTTCCTCAGGGATCAGTACTGGGACTATCACATCTTTGTCAGTAACATGGACAGTTGGATCAAGTGTACCCCCAACAAGGTCATGGACAACAGCAAGCAGGGAGCAGGGTGATGCAGTCAATATGCTAGAGGGAAGAGATGCCATCCAGGGAGACCTGGACAGGGTTGAGAAGTGGGTCTATGCCAACCTCATGAAGTTAAACAAAGACAAATGCAAGGTCCTGCACCTGAGAAGGCTCAATCCTAAACACAATTACAGGCTGGGAGCAGAATGGCTTGAAAGCAGCCCTGAGGAGCAGTATTCAGGGGAGGGGCAGTGGTGGTCTTTTGAGGAAAAGCTCAATATGAGCCAGCAATGTGCACTTGCAGCCCAAAAGGCCAACTGGTTCCTGGGTTGTATCAAGGAAAGTGTGGCCAGCATGTCAGTGGAGGTGATTCTGCCCCTCTACTCTGCTCTCATGAGAGCTCTTGTGTAGTGGAAGGTGTCCCTGACCCTAGCAGGGGGCTGGAACCCTACATGATCTCTAAGATCCCTTCTAACACAAACCGTTCTGATTCTGTGACTACTCCTATATTCTCAGTGATGTATACTCAAATCTGGCTAGGCATTGGAACAGGTTGCCCAAGGAGGTGGTGGAGTCACTGTCCCTCAGGATGTTCAAGCAAAGACTGGATGAGGTACTCAGGGACATGGTTTAGTAATACAGGTGGTAGGTGGATAGTTGGATTAGATTGTCTTGGAGATCTTTTCCAGCCTTAATGATTCCATGGATCTGGAGTAACATACAAACTGACATTAGTACTTCATTACCAGTATCCAAACACTGTCTCTAACCATCTTACTAAGCACCCAGAAGTTCCTTCTGACCAGGTAAGAAACTCAAAGAACCTTGGAAACTCCATGCAAATGAAGTTTGACTTTCCTTGGCAAAGCATTACTCTGATTACTGCAAGTCAGCATCCCTAGAAAAAAACCAGGGACACCACAAAATGTTACTGGCATAACAGAACTAATTCCCATGCAAAAGAAGCTTACCTGGAGCATGGCATATACAGTTTCTATACATTATTGATGTCAAAGGTCATCTATTTCATTTGTGATACAGATTTGAAGCACAAACTCTCCAGATTAATCTCCCTACCTGTATCCTATCAGTTTGCTCATTCAGTAATTACTTTGCCAATAGTTCTAGATCTTGTTTCTCCAAACACTATACATCCACATCAAATTACCAGCTGTACTAAAATATTATTTCAGCAGCTGCTTCAATAGGTGAATATTTAATAGGCAAACATTAAGGTTATGCAATGTCAAAAACACTGAACGCAATGCAAGTCAAGAAGCAGCCAGAGAGCCCAGTTGTAAATATTTAACGATAACACACGCTGTACAACACTGAACACAGCTACTCTGGAGACACCTATTTAAAAACAGTTTTACGGGAATTTTCCACTGCAGTTTGTGGTGGGGATACTTGTTTCTAGAAAAGCAAACGTAGCATCAAATCCAAGTATTTTCACTGCTTTAAAATTTTATTTCTTATCATCAAGATGAACTACAAATTTCAAGTCAGAACTGTGAAAGTAATCAGGTTAAGCAAAGAAGTTCACAAAAAGGAGAGATCTGGTTCCTACAAATGAACATGTCCATTTCTTACTATCTCCTACTACCTTTAGACATCTCATCACAATACTTCCTCCTTTGTTGAGGGAAGAATGTTTGGATTATCTGCAGGAACTAAAGAATTTAATACCACTATTTCCTAACACATCTACTTAGGGCATTCTTGCAGGTCTTTAGATTTGAAATCTTACATGTTGAAGTCAGGATTTCAATAAATGTTTACATTCAATAGCTTCCAGCATAAACTTTCAGTTTATAATACCATTTCCCTTATGGATAGCATTTGGTTCTTTTAGAATTCATGTTTCAGCAGGAAAAAATCCAACAAAAATCCAAATAAATTACCACTTAACCTGTACACACAAAAATGGGTTAATTCTTCCTGCAAACCAGACAGATTTATACTGGAAGGAAGAATACATTAGGAATATCTAAGTTCCCTTGGCAAGAAGAATAAAAACAAAGACATATTTATTTGGTTTTGTTGCAGCAATGTTCTCAGAGAACATTGTGCCAGGCAAGTGTTCTTAACTTGCACTTAAATTAGTATGTGAGAAGCCACGGCTCAAGAACTCTTCTTCTTAATTTGATTTCCAGTAACAAGATGCTGCAGCACACAGCGGAGAATGTGTCTCGGCTGTCACTAGCCAGTGATACATTGTTGTCTGAAACAGGAGATTACATTGCTGTATATTCATCAAGTTTACTTTCTGTTTCCCCTCAAATGAAAGATAGTTCCATTCCAAACAAAGCCTAAATGCTACTTTCCCCCCTGTACACAAAATTCCTTGTTAAACAAGTACATGCTGTGCTGAGTTTAGCTTTGTGATACAAGCTTGCAGCAGTATTTGTTTCTGTGGGCACATCAACCTGGAAAAACAATAGACTTCCGTCCATAAAGGCAATTTAGATTCAACTTTGTGGAACTACAAAAACATACTACTCAACACAGCTTCACTTATGTTTTTAGCTTAAGCTAATAGAGAATCCCAGACTGGTTTGGGTTGGAAAAGACCTCAAAGCCCATCCAGTTCCAATCCCCTGCCATGGGCAGGGGCACCCTCCATTAGATTAGGTGGCCCAAAGCCCCATCCAACCTGGCCTTGAACACTGCCAGGGATCCACTGGCAACCACAGCTTCTCCAGGCAACCTGTGCCAGGGCCTCACCACCCTTATAGGGGCAAACTGATATCTAATAGATATTAATAGATATCTAATCTAAATCTCCTCTGTTTTAAACACATTACCCCTCCTCCTATCACTACACATCCTTGTAAACAGTTCCCTCTCCATGTTTCCTGTAGGCCTCTTTTTGGTACAGGAAGGCCACTATAAGGTCCTCATGGAGCCTTTTCTTCTCCAGGCTGAACAACCCCATCTCTCAGCCTATCTTCACAGGAGAGGTGCTCCAGGCACCTCATTTTTGTGGGCCTACTCTAGACCTGCTCCAACAGGTCTTTTTGGTACTGAGAACCATAAAGCTGGACTCCGTACTCCAGGTGAGATATCACTAGAGTGGAGTTGGGAGAGAGGGGGGAGAATCACCTCCCTTCACCTTCTAATCATGCGGGATTTTCATGATGCCCAGGATGCTGTAACAGTATCCTATATGGGCTTTTACAGCCTGCCCTGTAATAGGTAGCACATTCAAAAAATATTACTCTTCCTTGGAACTAGAATTTTATCTAAATAGTATCAAGTTTGCCAAAAGTGTAGGCCCAAAATACCATACACCACACCTAAGACTCAAACACAAACCCAAATAAGACTCAAAATCAAAGATGATCTTTAGCATGTGCTGCTTCTACCAATTTTCAGATTAGTTATGGGACAGAGAGGAACACCCATAATACAATGAGTAGTAGAGCACAAAGTTGTTTTCGTTTTTTTACTTTACATAGTCTTTGACAGTATTTCTGTATTTGACTCCTGTCAGTCAAGAAGCAACCACCACAACCAGCTGCACTACTTGCCTTCAGCACAGCCCACACTCACCATGCTTTTCTATCAGGTCGAAAGCCCTAGGTCCATAACAAAGCTAGGAATCTTAGCAAGCTGCTCAGGTTATTTGATTAGCACAAAATCCAAGGAAAAACCTTTCAATTCTAGCTTCTAAGTACTCCTCCCTCTCACCTTTATGATTACCCTCAAAATGGGACATGATTTAGTTATTAATGCATAGGCAGAAAGTTCAGCACAGCAAAGGAAGTTTTAAAACGAACTCAGACCGTGATCAGGTCTTCTGGATAAGGCGGCCTAGGACACCATTATATACAGACTGTTAAATGTTTTAAGAAAAGCATGGCATTTTTTAATCTGGATAACAATTTTCCCAGTACTATTCTCAATATTATATTGAAATTAAATACCAAAATACTTCCCTGTGAAGCCAAGGTGTTCCCATATGCTGAAGACTCACTATGTAAAGGACCTGAACACATGTTGACAAAGGTGCAACACCCTTGGTCTTTCATGAGGTAAGTCATCAACTCCTCTTCCTTATCACCATCAAGCCAGATGTTACGGCCAGTTTCATCACCAGGAGTAATACCAATCTATAATGGTTTCAATTTCAATACACATAGCAGTAACAGGCCTGCTCAGAGCTACAGTTTCTAATGAGACCTAAACAGGCCCTTTCTCACCTTTACCTTACGCTGAGTGTACCCAAGTAGAAGGATGCCCTTTGCTTTGGATTCAAGAAGCCTTAATCCCAGCTCAGTCTTACACTGTTGTCCAAGAGAACCATCTTTCTTTTGGAAAAGCTGCAATCATCATGTCTGTGTAGTAGTTTTCTGTAGCACTTTCCAGCAGCTAAACCTGCTCCCAAAGAGTGCATACCCTTGGTCCTCTTACAAGCCAGAAAAAACCTAGCAACTGGAGTTCACTAAGTGTCTGACAAGGCTGTCTGCAAGCAACAGTTTCTTTGGGTAGTGAAGGTGCTTCAGTTAGATAGCAGGCCTAGTGGGACCTTCAGTAGCTACCAGGAAACAACCCTTTATTCCACAATTATCAAGAGGAACACAGCTGCTTTTACAGGAAAGAATTTTCAGCAAGCCAGTATTTCAAAAGGTATCTGAATTTACTTCAACTAAGAGTGATAAATTTGACTCAGCAAGCAAAGGACGTATCACATCGATCTTGCTCTTAAGAAATGCACTAGCCTGGTTATCTTGTAATTTTGCTTGGGTTTACCAGCTCTCTGAAAATATTTATCTGAAACAGCGACAGAGATTAAGTATATTCCTTAAGAGTCTTAAAAGACAAAAACTCTGAATTCCTCGTAATTTTTCATTGGTAGGTTATGAAAAAATGTCAAAGCCATGACTAAAATTAGCAGAGGAATCTTTGCAAAGCATGTCACAGTGCCAGATGAGAACTTTCCAACATTACAGAAAAAAACCCAGTCTTCCTAAATTTGTTACTGGCTTTACTTGGGCTAAGAGCCAAGAGAAAAATGGCAGCACAATGCTTTCTGAATAGTCAGCTTATGCAAATACTGCCTTTGTGTTTTCAGAGAGACAGAGTGGGAGGCAGCAATAAAGCCAGGAGACAGCTCTAAGCAATAGTTACCACGTTCTGCAAGGATGGCTCAATACGTTTTAGACTAAGTGTCCAGAGAGATTGACCTTGCCAAGGGTGAACTGGCTTGCTTTCTCAGTTTCCTACTGTAAATACTGTTTAAAATAAAAGGGGCTGCTTGCTGCAAAGATCAGATAGGACAGGCAGAGGACTAGATTGGATGGGCTCTAAACTGCATTGTTTCCATTAGAATTTAAATTAATTCTGTAATCTTCAAGCAGTTCCAAAGACATGTATTGTACTTTAAGAAAAAAGTGGATGATGAGAATATTGAATACAGAATTCACATTTGTTGGTTAGCTCTTCAGCTTTAATTTGACATTATACTTCATCTCCAATTGGCAGCTTCAGTTCCCAGCTCTTGATTGTGTTCCTTTTTTATCCCTGTGGTTTCTGGTTTTGTTCTTTTCTGTTTCTCTTTACTAGATTCAAAGCCTACACGTTCCCATTATGCTAGCAGTCCCTTATGACAGGTTTCTTCCAAGAAAAAGACTTAGAAGTCTTTATATAGATGGGGAGGAAGAGGACCCGGAGTCTTCCTTAGAATGTAACTAATTAAGGACAGTGCACTGCTCAAAGAGGAACACCTCATTTAACTGCTACTATACACACCACAAAGGAACACCAGAAATAAGCTTTCACAAGACTATCTGAAGCAGACACAAGACCTGTTTGGCAAACAGAAGCAAATATAATAGTAATAGTACATCCAGATTAACAATGATATCAACTGGAAATCCTGCTACAGGTGAAAACAGAACCACAGGTTTTTCCAGAAGTTTACCTGTATTTTTGGGACTTTATAGTAATACTTTAAGAGAAATAGTAAGTTCACCGACCTCTCACTACACTTCCAGAATATACAAATTATGTACTACAATCACAGAACAGGATTGTGCTAGTTTGCCTCTGAAAGGACTAATGTAGTACAATTTAAATTTGCAGTCATTATCATTGTCTTTGAAACAAAGAAATAGTTCCCTTAAATTCTAACTACATGGAAAAAAACCAAAAGGAGATCAGTCTCCAAACATTTCCCATTTCTTACTTCTCATGTTGATATTCTCAAAGTCCTTCCTCTACATTTTGCATTGCTGATTCTGATCACATGAACCCTTCCTCCTGAACACTTCCTCCTGACTCATGCTCATCCAGTGAATACAGGCACCACAAATTTCAGGTACTTTCCATAAAAAAGCATACTACTTCACAGTTCAGAGGACAAGAGTACACCATACAACAGCCTGCCCTCCACAAGAGTAATATGTACAAAAAAAATCTCAGAACAGCATAGCCCAGTTCTCTTTCTGGTTTTGGAGTGGAGGGGAACCTGCTCAAGCATTCCCTTCTGAAAGAAACAAGTATACTACAACTTCTCCATGTTTGTGTCTAGGGAACTGCTGCTGCTGACAGAGATGCTGGCAAGCACATCCCTTGAGTGCCTCTTGAATTATTCATTCCACATACGTGCCTGATAGAAATGCACAAAACATGTATCCATTGCGACTCACAGTTACTGCTTCACTGGAATATCTTACAGCCTTCCAGTAAAAACTATTACTGTGTGGATGAAAGACACCTAGAGAAACTATTTAATATGTCAAAAAACTTGAAAGCCACTAGTTTAATAGGAGTCAGTTTCCCTCAAGACTTCCATAATTTCAAAAGTAAGTGCAGTCATATCTTACAATAGTAAAAGCATTCCTATCAAGAAAACAACTATCTGTGTTTTTGAAAAAAACAGACAGATCTCCAATGCATTTGCAGCATTTCTGACCCATGCTGCAAGCCATATCCTACTGCAGGACTTTGCAGACCAAGGGGAGGGCAGAAGACAGGACAATATATCAATCTCAGCAGTAACAAGCAGATTTTTTTGTTTTTGTTGGCTTTCTTAGCAATGCTTGCAGTCCTCCATCTCCATACAGTACTGTTGGCCCTTAACATCTCAGTTTGTCAGAAAAAACCCTGTGCTGGCTCAGAAAGGACTTTACAGTACCACTAAGGTTTTTGGCTCTAACCTACTGAGGGAGCATCATGGGTGGAAGGGTCCTCTTGCACAAGGACAGAAGGGACAGACTCTGGAAGAAACTGAACAACTGAAAAACGAGCACTTGGGGTCCAAGCAGAAAACAAGGTATGATGTAGCTGCTGAAGGTAAGATTAACACATTTTGTAGTTCAGTCTGACACACTACATTATTCTTCTCAGAGCAGTGAGGCATTAATGAACAACTGTGCAGCTGTAATGTGGTTTACAGGAAGTGACAGCAATACGCATTCAGAAGTGAATACTACTCTCAATATTATTCAGCAACGTGAAAAACAAGTAGCCAGCTTAAGCTGGTTAAGTAACATTTAAAGTCTGAGGGGATTTGAATTTCAGTGAATAACAAATTTTACCTGGGGGTGAGGAGGCATATGCAGGGTGGGGAGGGGGTTTAGAATGGAAATGCTGTCAAAGCTAACTGTAACATAGCTAGAAGATTGTATAATTACCATTTATGTAACTCCTGCAGAAATTTAAGAAAAAAAAAACACCTTTACCTTTGTTCCAAGACAAATTGTTCTTCTGCTTCATATCTGCTAGAGCACTTCAATTTTACCTTGAGAATACACTTCTGAGGTATTTAATTACCCTGTCAAGACCACTAAATGGTCTGGCACCATGCCCCCTCCTCAATCTTTGCTGATTGATAGCATCAGTAAAACTCACAAGCTTTAATTAAACCTCCAAATAGGATCCCCTTTTGCTACTCACTAGATCAATGTTCTTTAGTGCTGGAAGGAAAAAAAAAAAAATCAAGGTAAGGAGGGTTTCTCTCACCTTCACAGCTCTTGCCTCTAGTATGTTAATAGAAAATTTACACAACTCCTATTTCATTGCTCCCCAGGGGCTTTAGTTAAGGAAAAAATCACTACAAAAAGTAACACTACCAACATTTTCCTCTACAGGTATTAATAGTGAAGAGGAACAATCTCAACCTTTCACCTGCTACAGTAACTCAGAATTGAAGCTAGCACATTTCTTAACATCACATTTCCCATTAAACATACACGATGTTTTCCAGAGCACTGTCACAGGTAGAAGTTCATAAGGGTGGAGGACCTTGAGCAGTTAAGTTCGAGGATAATTTCTTTAAAGTTAATCTTACTGTACATTGAAGTAATGGTTCAGGGCACCAAGTGAAATTGCAATGACTAACACCAGGTTTTAAGGATACTCTGCCTCACAGAACACTAAGAAAGTTGTGGCACATCCCTCATTTCAAATCTTCCTTTGTTTTACTGCACTTTAAGGCAGTCCTAAAGCTGATAGATCAGTATTCTCTTTTCAACAGAGGTCATAACTAGCTCTTCTCATTACACAGCTTTCTGCAGTAGGGCAGTTAACTAGGTGATGATAACAAAGTTGGACATTTTGGCTACAAGCATAGGAGTCTGTCAAACTTCAGTCCAAGAGGAAGTTGGCAGAATGTTATGTTAAGCCAGATTATTTTTTTTAACATATGCAAAGCTATGAAGGAGTGGGAAGAAAATCTACAGATTTAATACTTCAGATAAAATATTTCTTCAATCTGTATTCCCCTGACAGGTGATAATTACCCATGTAAACACCCTAACAGTCCCAAGAATTTAAACAGAGGAAGCTTTACTATGTCTGATTTTTAAGAAGCACTAGCTAGGCAGAATACAGCTCTAATCAATGCAATCTTACAAAAAGGACAACTGCTAGGCCTCCAGATGGAACAGGCTATTTTATTTTACCTTTCCAACACAACTGCATACAAGGATATGCATGTACCACTTGTATTAATTAGAAAGAAACCTCCCACCAGCTCCTGCATGCAGAGGCTGTGCCACTTTAGGCACTCTTGCACTGGAAAGCTGGGGACAAGACAGCAGGAAGCTCAGCTCCAGTTCACCTGGCAAGGGAGGAATAAGCACTGCAGTAGGGCAACCCACAGTGTCTGTTCCCTAGGCAGCCAACATCTACAAAAAATCATGTCTATCGTTCAAGCAATCTAGCATTCACACAGACAAGACAAAGATTTTTGTACTCCTACTACCTTTAATACTCTAGATAAAACTAATTCAGGGTCTCACGCAGTTCTGCATCAGTTTAAGAACAGGCTGCTTGTTTCCACTCCTCTTCAGACAGAGAGTCTTTCTACACTGGTTAATGTAGAACCTTTTTACACCACACAAAGATATTCCTATTCAGATCACCTCACAATAAATTCACCTTTTTCTTTTTTTAAGGAGTTTTCCCAGGAGTAAGGGGGAAGGAAAGCTACTGAGGATTTCTAGTCTCCCAAGCAGAAGCCAAGCCAACAAAACACACAGTCAATTTTCTTATCACTATATGCAGGTCAGTGACACTCATGCTGCTTGCTCCTGAGTTTTCAACACTTGGGAAGAATTGATCTTTCCAGGACAGCCTAAATTTAAAAAAAAAAAACACCACAACAAAACCAGTCACTGATAAGCACAGGGGTCCAGACAGAAATTTACATCTTCACAGGTTCCTGAACAGAACAGAGCTTAAGTGCATCCCTGCAGCAGCTTTTTCCAAAAGAGAAGCCACAGAAAATGTTTTAAGATACAACTGGTTTTCAAAGTACAGTTGTGTAGTTAAACAAAGATCAAACTTTACAGGCTACCTGCAGTATCAAAAAGCCTGTTAACCTTGCAAATAGACCATAGATTATACAAGAGAGAACCATCTGATAGTATGCACAGGTATGTGGCCTAGCAGAGTGGCATTCAAAATCTAACACACCTAGACATGCCTTCAACATTAATGTAACATAACCTTTATGTCTCACTACAAGGGTGACTGCCTAGTGCTGTTCATAACCTAGAATTCTAAGTAGATGTCCTGGGAAGGCAAGAAAGGAAAAACACTAGCGTCATTACCCACATCTGTCTCCTTAATTTTCACTCCCACCCTCCCTTTTTTCCAACAGTGTTTTAGTTGCAGAAACACAGTGACTATTTGCATTAATAACTTTTCAAGGCAAAAAGATGATTAAGAATCCACATACTAGCAGCATGAAGTCAGTCATCAGAAACACCCTTAAGGGACCGTTTGGCTTGATTCTCCACAACATCCTTTTTAAATCTGGCTATTTTGTCAGCAGAACTTCCAACTTATCACCCTGGACAGATGTGGGGATTTTTTTTTCCCCCAATGGAGGACATAAATGCAAATATACAGAGAATTTGTAATACTACTGGAACACAGACCCTTTCTGTTTCATACCATCACCCCAAAGATTGCTTCAGAAAGCCTGGAGCACAAAGTAACTTTCCTGAATTTTCCCCCAAAGCAGAATACAGGAGAGACTGCCTGGGGGGAAAGAAGTCTGCCAGAAGCACATACTGAACTTTCTGCAGAAAAGCATCTATCCATGCCTTTTATCCATTGTCACTGTGACACATGATTCACCATTTGTTAAACAGCAGTATAGTTACAAATAGTGAAATCCACTATTAAATCTGATGAATCCAGAGCAGGTAGGGCATTCTGACCATAATTACTGCCATCTTATTTCTTCTCTCAGTTACTTTTAAGTGGCTCTGCACTGCTTTTAAGTTCAAACCTTTTTTTAGAGTTAAGCTTTATCTTATGGCTCAAACATGATCCTAGTTAGAGGGCAGTCACTATCCAAGTGATCAGCTAGCAAACATGGCTGTTTAATGAGGAAGACTGGGCTAGTTAGAACACTCACTGCCTTCAGTCAGGCACCTGTAAAACATGTTCCAAAGGCTGTAATCCCTGACCATTTATCTCCTCAAAATTTCAGAGCCCTAACAATTCCTCAAATGAGTATCCTGACTCTTTTGATAATAGAGTAAGAAAGTAGGTGGATGAAATAACTCAAGAGTTCTGCTTCTAGAAAGACAAGAAACTCAATTTAGTAAATAAGAGGTACAGGAGTTACAATGGAAACAAAAAGCCAGGAATCCCAAAAATTAATGACCTAGATACTAGAGCCCTAGGCATCCAGTAATTCATAAGTAACAAGGAGGAAGCACATAGTGCTGTATTCAGAATATATGCAATACTGCTTTTCTGCAACTAAAGCAAGCAATACATTTTCTCTTAATAAAATATAATCCCACACCTATAATGTTATCAAATCCAAAATTCAGAAGTTAACTGTACTTAATCATAATCTACTTCTCTAGATCTAAACAGACTACAAAGGACTAACCATCTGCTACATGGTGAAGTCAGCCTGTTTTGACATTAGCAGAATGTTTTAGTTACATATGGACAGGGAAAACAAATGCATCTAATAAGACCAAACTTTTTGGTTTCTTTCAATCATAATACTACTTACTTTTATGGTTTTAGTTTGAAGTCTCAATCCATTCAGAGTGTTTATAGCTTTTTCAGCGTCCTTGGGGTCAACATAGTTCACAAAACCGTATCCTAAGCTCTGTCCTGATTTAAAAAAAAAGAGTTATCATTAATGCAGTGCTACACAATGGATAACAGTATTCAAAACATATATAGACACACTGAGCAAAAAAATGCTTATACTGAAGAACAGTAACTGCCCCAGATAAAGTTTCAGAGGCTCACACCACCTAGTTTTTCTGGTAAGGTTAGTATTTTTAAACTAGCTCCCTCAGTTCCTACAGTTCAATGCAGAAATGCCTACAGTCAGTTTACTGTAAGACTTAAAAATTGCTATGCAAGATAGGTTCAGGAGTTTGTTACAATCTGTTACAGGCTAGAGGAAGCAAAGGAACTTCAAGATTAAGATGACACTAACTCACTTTTTAACTTCTAGCATACGAAGTTGTAGTGAAATTCTAGACCAGGGCTTGAAAAGCAAATTTTAAGTCCTACAAACTTCAAGTGTTATTCAGAGCCTCTCAGTAACAAGTCAAAGGCTTATTTTGGTCTTCTATTCAAACAACAGGTACCAGTAACTGGTCATGAACACTTCCAAGTTTTTATCATTGGTATTTCCAATGATAGATGGACATGAACTACTTTTTATTAGCTCTTAATCACTGAACTACAGCCCATTTTGAAGAGTGTATTCTGCCTAAGAACGTCTTTATAAACACTTGAGGATTTAGAAGTAGTCACCTCTTGACAACTTCAAAACCTTAAGTACACCATCCTTAACCATCTGCTTTCAGCATAGCCCTTAAAAATAGTTGTAGTGCATCAGAATGAAAATAGGCAGAAAAAATTAACATAGCAAAAAAGGAGACCACTTAGTAAGAATACCATCATGCATTAGTATGGACTTTTTCAGAAATGCTCCCCCATGTTCCTTGACCAGCTCTTCCTCAAACTGGAAACTCAAACTGAGGTCTAAAAAAAAAAATCAGTCAACAAGCAAACGGAAGACATCCAATATAGCTAATTCAGAGAATGCTATTTTGAAAGATTAGTTTGGAGATACAATAAAAATTGATAAGCAATTTTACATGAGGCACCAATAGAAAATGAATTTATTGACAGCAAAGATAAGAAACTATGCTGTATCAAGTTCTTGTATCATGTATATAAATATTATGTATTAAATAGTATATAAAGAAAAAAAATTATGAAAGGCTTGCAATTAAATGTGAGGGTTTTGTAACAAGCTCACCACTGTGGGAACTGATAATTCTGTACAAATCTATTGATCATAGCAGTAAGTTACAGGACATCACTACCAACCCATCCCTCCAAACTATCCAATTCTTCCCACCCTCCTGCTGAAAACAGCTCAGAAATGCAAGTGTATTGTATAGAGAGGAGGGCCACAAAGATGCTTGAAGCACCTCTTCTATGAGGACAGGCCTTGAGAAGGCTCTTGGGAGACCTTGTAACAGCCTTCTAGTACCTCAAGGGGCCTACAGGAAAGATGGAGTAGGCCTCTTTAGCAGTATATGTAGTGATAAGACAACAGGTAATGGATTTAAACTAAACTACAAGTGGGTTTAGGAAGAAATTCATTAGCTTAGGAAGAAATTCATTGCTGGGATGGTAGGACTCTGGCACAGGTTGCCTACAGATGTTGTAGATGTCCCTAAAAAGTGTTCGAGAGGCCAGGTTGGATGGCGCTTTTGGCAACTTGGTCTAGCAGAGGGTGATCCTGCCCACAGCAGGGGGTTGGAACTAGATGGTCTTTATGGTCCCTTTGAATCCAAACCACTCTAATTCCAGACTACACAGTATGCAGAAGTGCATCCAACATCAGAAACAGTGTTTCTGTAACAATATGGAAATACGCAGAAGCATTTCAGTCTTCATTCTCAGCACTACTGACATCCAGCTAAGCTCCTTATCTTAGAAGTCACTTTTTCCTTATTGGTTTGATTAGAGGAGTAATTTCTGTAACTGTCACCTTCATCACTCCCACTGTCTGCAGAAACTCTTCCCAGCACAGTCTCCAAAAAAGAGCAACTTAAAGGAATGTCTCTTCTTGTGCATAGCTTTTATTTCAGTTTTATCTCCTGTTATAGAAATGCTGCTTTTTTGGTGTTATTATTCATCTTCTAGGAAGGATCCCATTTAAGCTACAGCCTTAAAAAACACTAAAATCGAGGGAGAAAGCTACTTCATATAAGGCTTTTGAGGTACACTACTCCAGAGAGAAGAGAGAAAGATGGCCTGAAATTATTCCTACTACCCCTCTGTTTGTGTGATGTTTTTCCCACAATAAACACACCCAGACCACTGCAGACAAAGAGCATACCCATCTGTGATATAAAGGATGTAATTTATGATCAGTTATTCTGCAGATACTCTATTAGTTAAGCTTGATGAAAATTAGTTGACTAACATAGGAAGCTACACAAACAGAATCCACTAATTTACTCAGGTCAAGTTTGAACTGGTATCTGCAGGTTTATCCTGCAGTTTTGCAATTAAAAAAAAAACCCTTTTAAATATGAGGGCTGTGAAAACACTGAAGCAGACCACCCAGGGGGGCCATGAAATCTCTATTCCTGGCGATACTTAAAAGTCAGACTGGACATGGTCCTGGGCATGCTGCTTAGGGAGTACATGGTTGAGAAGGGGAAATTGATTATCTCCAGAATTCCCTTCTGCCATCAATGATTCTGTGAATTTTAACTGAGTTTTATTTAATTTGGGCTATCATTCAAGATTCAAATGCATTCAGATCTGACAATCTAAAGGCCTTGTTTGAATAGGTTAAAAAAAGGTAAAACTTCTTAGAGATTGAAATTTTGCCTGAAGATTTGTGGTTCAATTACACATCAATAATTCAGATTCAAAGAATCACTTTCTTCACAGAAGCACAGAACCAAGATGAACCTCAGTTCTCAACAAGCCATACAAGTAACTGAACATTAAACCTGATTTTTAGCATCAGATGCTTGACAGACCACTCTAAGTCTTCCTGCTTGTGTTAAGGGATGATGCTTAAGAGGTCTGCCAGTTCATATACAGATGGCTGAGTTTTAGAAAATCTAGACAAGCATTTCACAAAATGCAGCAGAAGCAGCTATTTCAAACGACCCCAGACATACCAATTACTGCGAAGTATGTCTGACAGCTGTTGGTATTTCTCACTTGGTGGGAAAGTGCCAACTGGGTTGCAAGATGTCAGATGTCAGAAACTCGGTTTGTCCTTAAGTGTTTCACTCACATAAAACTGCAACACAAGCTTACACTGTGGCTGTACAAGCCAGATAAATCCATGTGATTATGGATTTTGGGTGAACAAGAGCAGCATTCACGTTGCACACAAATTTTACTCAAATAAAAGCAGATACCTGACCAGTATAGTTCAAACAAGTTCTCACTCTGTGAAGCTTTTTCCACCTCCTGAATGTCTAAACTTTTTGCTTTCCAGAAAAGCAAACAGAAGCTAGATGCACTTAAACCACATGATCCACCACTTAAAATATCTAAAAAAAGAAATGTCATTACAATTATTAAATAACAGCTAACTTGTGTTGTCTGAAGACTGATTGAGATTAAGAAAGATTAAGCTGAATACTAACAGAAAATAGCTCTGGGTTCTTTCATCTATGCCTTTTCTACACCAGACTCCACGCACCAAGACAGAAATTTCATGCAGAATACACTTGTTTCCAAGTCTTGTTTGCTAAAAAAAACATCAACTTGCTGATGTTGAAAACACCATCACATAGTCTAGATCTTGTGTCCAAGTCCACAATGGTGTAAAGGAAGAAAGAGAGTAAATCTGTAGTTATCCGCAAGTTAAATAATCCTCAGATTTGAGTATGTATAAAATGGTAGGAGACTGAGCTTTTTTAAGACAGGGTCAGCTCCCTCTGGCTCTCGCCTCAGCTTTGTTTTTCCAATTTATGCTTAATCACACCAAAGTCTGAAAAACCTCTGGCTTCTCCAGGTTTGCTATCCTTGTGCTTCATCTACTGTTTACTGAATAGCCAGTTTAGCCTGTCATAGGCCTTCAAAACTGTAGTCTTGTCTGTGAGGTTGAGTAGACCATCACCTATAAACAGTGATAAATTTATCTTAAAGGAGTTTCATATTTTTCTGTGTTATTACTTGTGCCACTAAGAAAACACTAACTTCAAGGTGAAGACTGCTCACTTGCAGAAGTGAGACCCACTTCAGGAGCGAGATGCTCCTATCAGTTGAGTTCCTGTGGCTATTTCGCAGTACTGTTCAAAGCTGTTTCTGTACACTTCCTACTAGATGTTATGCTTGGGACTCCATGCATACTAGACAATGTGGTGTAGCATAAATGATTAGCAAAAGAAATCACCTGAAATAGGAAAAACTGAAGGGAAAGTATTATCTAAAGGAATGCAGAAATGAGTGAGGGAAAGCAGCTTGATTTGAACTTTGCATCAACAAAATCTGGTTAAAAACCCTAAACCCACACAACAGAATTGTATTTCAAGCCTGTAAAACAGGAAAGGACTTTACGCAGAGGTTGTGAATTCAAAGTTCATTTTCATTAACTGCATTTTAAGCTTTGCATAACTGACACTTTCAACAAAGACAAATTCAAATGTAAAATGGCTAAAAATCCTTTCAATTAAGCATTCCTTTAAAGCTATATCCACCACCAAGTTGTCGCTGAGTTCAGTCTCTAAGTACACAGTCACAAGAAAACACTGAAAAAATTGTCTTAAGACAGACTCTAGAGCAACAGCTTGCTGATTTTCTTGCTGGCAGCTGTAGTCTAAAGGTTTCCCTTGAAGTTCACTTCCACAGTAAATACAGCTCAGTTCCTCCATGTGAAGAGGGAACCTGACATCATTTATTGACAGCCCTATACTTTTGTTACTGATTTAGAGATCGTATATTCTGACAAGATGAGGCACAACTTCTGTTCTAGATATAAATGAAGTGTTTGCACCCTAAAAGCTGGTGGTAGCTCCTTACTGTAGTCTGTCTACTGACAGGTTTAGGGCTGAACACCTAGTGCTGACTGTCTGTCTAAGGTGGCAATTTCTAGCTCAAACGGACTGAGGGCAGCACCTGTAAATAGTAAGGAAGAATCAGACAAGTAGAAGATAATGTGACAAAGGTTTTACTTTGTCTAGATAAATCTATTGTATTGGGTTTGTGTGGCAAGGTTTTGGTAGTGGGGAGGCTCTCCAAGGGTGGCTTCTGTAAGCTGCTAGATTTCTCTGCACTCCAAACTGGACCTGTTACTGGCCAAGGCCAGCTCAGTGATGCTAACAGTCTTCTGTGATAACATACTGAGAAGGAAAAAAAAAAATCCAGGAGCAATTTCAGGCAGAAAGGAGTGAGAGCATCTGAGATAAACAGCACTGCAGACACCAAGGTCAGTGAAAGAAAGGGAAGAGGTGCTCCAGACAGAAAGAGGGGGAAGAGGTACTCCAAACACAAGAGCAGATTCTTCTGCAGCCCACAGAAAAGTCTGTGGTGAGGCAGACTGGTACCCTGCAAGCCATGGAGAGCAATGCTGGAGCAGAGACTCACCTACAGCCCGTGGAGGACTCTACACTGGAGCAGGTGGGTGCCCGAAGGAGGCTGTGACCCTGTGGGAAGCCCACACTGGAACAGGCTACTGGCAGGACCTGTGACCCAAAGGAATGGGGAGCCTACACCACAGCAGGTCTGCTGGTAGGACTTGTGACCCTGTGGGGGACCCACATGTGAGCAGTTTTGTCCTGAAGGTCTGTACCCCGTTGTCAGTCTCTTCCAGTCCACAAAGAACTCATCCATGAAAAGGATTCATGCTGAAGTTGAAGGAACTGTCTCCTATGGGAGGAATGGCAGGCTAGAACAGGAAAGTGTGAGGAGACCTCCCCATGGCAGAGAAAGAGCAGCAGAGACAATATGAGATGATCTGACCCTAATCCCCATCCACTTGTGCCTCTGAGAAGGAAGGAGAGGAATGAGGAGTGAAGATGAACCTGGGAAGAAGGCAGGGGTAGGGTTTTAAGATTTGATTTTATTTCTCATTACCCTTCTCTGATTTCATCAGTAATACATTAATTTCCTCCAGTTAAGTCAGTTTTGTCTATGACAGTTATTGGTAAGTCATCTTTCTGTCCTTATATCAACTTAAGAGCCTTTCATTGTATTTCTCTCCACTGCTCAGCTGGGGAATGGGAGTGGTAAGAGCAGCTTTGAGCATCACCTGGCCAACAGTTGGAGTCAACATACCTGGTGGTATATAATTACCATATCTTAGTAACTTGTTCTTCTCAAACTTTTTTTTACTGTGTCTTCTAAGCTTAATGTTTTTCTGGGAAATCCAAAGCATCTTCCCAAATAGTAACTCAACTGCATTGGAACATACAAGAAACTGGAAGAAATGCCCAGCCTGTTTTCTTCTTTCCAACAAACCTGCATTAAGAGTCTACTGTTATGTTAAGGGGTTAGAGGAACAGTTAAACCAGGTCATTTAGACCAACCACACCAGGCCAGTGATTAAGATGTTTTACACCTTCTCCTCTCAAACTCCCTGGGAGAGATCTGCCTCAGCTTTTCTTGCCAAAACTACACTCAACCTTCATTTTCTTTTTCTCTTTGGAAGCAGTTGCAACAGCCACGGTGTGGTTTGTCTTCTGAAGCTTTAATTTACCTGCCACGTAACAGGTAATTCTTCCATGTGGCACCTTCAAAAAGGAAGGACATAAAGGACCAGACAGCTTCCTTGAAGGCCAAGTTAAAAAAATCCTCCCTTTGTCTACTACATCCATAATCCTAGAAAACAGGTGAAAGTAAATAAAAAAAGCAGGACTACAGCACATAAGACAAAACTTCTATACCTATGCAGCTGTATGTGTAGCTGCTCCCTTCTGTACTGGCTAAAGAATGACAGTCAATTTTGTAAGACCCTGTAGTGCAGAATGGCTGTGAAACACTTCTGTGCTATGTTTCCAACCTATGGCCTACCACCCAGTTTCAGGAGGAACATTCCTTAAAGCCCGCAGGCACCTCAGAACCAAGAGGACAGACTATTTCAGACACAAGCGCCCAAGGCAGCATCTTTAACAGCTCCTTACTCAATACTACCGGGCTGGATGCATACAAAGACAAAGTTCACACATCACAACGATGCATTTCTGTTAAGAAGTTGCCTGAAAGTGCTCAAGTGTCATTTACTGTTACACCTTAAAAGAAAGGCAGACAAGTAGAAGCTTTAATTTAACAGATGTTAAGTAAGCCCTTTCAAAAGCTCCTTCTGAAACGCTATTAGAGCTGTGTCACACAGAAGTCCCCACAAGGTTACAAATGCACAGGAAATTTAAGCGCTGCATTTTCAGTAGTCTTGCAACGTTTTATCACTGCTGAAAGTATTTTCTTCTGTGTAGCATCATGATTACAGAGCAGCTGATTAGTATGGTCAATTTACTTCATGACTGATTCAAGCATCTTGGTAAATTGCTAGGTCTTCTCTGAATGTTATTTTGGGGAGAAACATGAAGTCTGACCCCAGAAACTTCTGGCCAATGGCAAGCCTACTTATGTTCTGCTCTTGAAATCTCCTGTCCAGTTGTCTACTGAATCTACATCCTTATTCTCTTGTCTAAATAACGACCGCTGAAGATAAATTTCCTATATGCATGACAGAATCCTATCTCCCCTGACAAAATCCAACGCCAATACTGTACAACTTCTTTGCCTGAGTACACAGCTGGTTATTTTTTCATCACTGCTCCATTATTACTAGCAGATGACTAACAGGTGCTGAGAACCCATCAACTTCGGTGCTCGATGTTTCTACAACTGGGATTTCTTCACGGGGCTTAAACTACTGGAGTTACTTCAACAAGCTCTCCCTACTCGTGAGCTGCAAACACTCGCCGTTGCACAAGGCGGGAGGATGCCTGGGAAACCTTGGCACACCCGCCACACGAGGGAGTCCTTGGCTGCCGTTTCCCGTCGGAGCTACCAAACCCTCAGTGCAAGGGCTGAGCCAGCTACCTTCAGGAAGTCACTGCCGGCCGAGTCACCCGAGTACCAGGCTGGTGCAGCAGCTTGCCTGGGGCTCTTAAACGTCCCAATAGGGTCTGCAAGACCGAACAGAACAGGCAAGCAGCAGCACACGCACACAAAAAATACAGCCAGAGCCAGACCGCCACAACCGGCTGAGCTCTCAAAACAGCCTTTCAGCGTGTACTCCTGCTAAGGGAAGGCTGAGTTCTATGAAACAAAATGATTTTCAAGTACAGCTAGGTTTTAAGTCCTACCTCCCTTCCTTCCACCTACTGATCTCCTTAACAAGTAAAGACAGTGTAATAAAAGTAACCCTGCTAATTGAGTGCTATCAGTGCTAATTATTTGTACCCCAAACACAGTAATTCCATTCTGAATTACCATCCTCGTGCACCTATTAAAGCAAAAAATCCAGAGCACTGTCAGATGTACTATTAACCAAATATACACTAACACATACCACTAAACTATAAGACTTGTTTGTCTAGTACAAAAAAAATCACCACAAACACACCCTAATCATACTCTGGGAAATTAAGTCTACATAGAAAGTAAAACATTCACCTTCCACAGGTGGCAATCACAAAACTTAAGATAGGATTTTTCTACAGTGTAGTCAGTGATTTCAGTATAGTGACATTCAATACAGCAAACATTTCAAGCTATTTCAACTTCAGCAAAAAATCTTCCAGCAAAATAATGAATTAAAGGAATATCAGCAAGAACTGCAGCATCACAGAAGAAATGCTAATAAAGCCTATCTTCCGAAAACTACACATTTTTTGCATCAATACCTGAAAGCGGAGAACAGACTTCAGCGGTAAAGTAATAGTCTAGGAGCTCAAACTCAATGTCTAAGCCTCCAGAAAATCTGTATGAATTCTAGCAGACTAGGGACTTTTTTTACATAGTTTAACTACAGCTATGTACACTGTCTTCAGTGCTTTAGTCCTTGAAGCCAGTCCTCGACAGAAAATGAATAGTCCATTTTCTAGAGAGTATAATGCATTTTCTGCCACCAGCCATGAAAGTGTTCATTTTACACGGAATACTATTTTCAATAAACTATGCATAACTTTAAGGCCAAAAAATTCTGTCTCTGCTTGTGGTTAATTTGGCAAAGATCCACTATAGTACTGCAAGAAAAAGTCAGCTTCACGTAAACAGGACCAAGTCAGTTCACAGCAAATTGACCTGAGGCTTTATTTTGCCTGTCCTCACTCTACCAGTGTGTGCAGTTTTAGGAAAAACACTGTTAAAAGGAACATACATGACAACACTACAAACCTACAAAGGATCTCATCTGAGCTCATCTCATAGACCAATACCCAGAGGGTGCCTCTAACAAGGCTGACAAAGAACTGTTCACAAGGGCATGCAGCAATAGGACAAGGGGTAACCGTTTTAAGCTAGAAAAAGGGGAGATTTAGGCTGGAGTATTAGGAGAAAGTTCTTCAATATGAAGGTCCTGGGTCACTGGAACAGGTTGCCCAGAGACATGCCCCATTCCTGGAGATATTCAAGGTCAGGCTTGATGGGGCTCTGAGCAACCTGATCTAGTGAAGATGTCCCATGCCTACTGCAAGGTGGTTGGACTAGATGACCTTTAAAAGTCTCTTCCAACCTTACAAATTCTATGATTCTACGACTGTTGCAGTTTTGCATAGTTGGCTACAGAGAGAGAGGGCCATGTGCTACAGAAAATGGCTGCTAGAGTCTTCTGCAGGCCTGCTTATAGCGCCTCTAAGAATCACATATAGGAGACAAAGACTCCACCAGAACACAGAGTGCCAGGAAGACCGCAAAAGTTGGCCCATTAAGGGCATTGGGATGTCTATTTGCATATAAATGTAAGCAGTTGACAGGCACAACAGGCCGGGAAGGCTGGGGGAGGAGGTGCCCAGGTATCCGAGAGAGAGATGCCCCTGCAGCCCAGCTGAAGCACATGGAGTAGCTGGAGGAAAGGACCCATGGAGGAGGCAGAGACCCGATCTGCCCGGTGGAGAGGCTCCACGCTGGATGGAGCCGGTGCAGACATAGAGAAGATGCCGTGACTGACGTTGGGATGAGCCCCTGCCAGCACAAGCGACCTACAGAGATGAGCCAAACAGGTTTGCTGGGGGAGGCCTAGAGCCCCGTGGAGGACTGGGACTGAGAGACACTGTGATTTGTTGCTGCCAGCCAGAGCAGAGATGAAGCCCAGTGGGAAGAGATTTGCCTTGGTGAAAGTTCGTGGAGGACTGGCTCTTGTGGGTGAGATCCTACGGTGCAGCGGGGGAGGGTGTGTGGAATGGATGCCCCCATCCCGGCCGAGAAGGAAACCATCTTGCAAGGGACTGACTAAAGCCCCCATCTCCTAGTCCCTGCCCCCCTGTCCTGTGCTGCGAGCAGGAGAGGGGAAGAAGGGAGCAAAATCATGGCTAAAGGGAAGTCTGCTTTAGACTGGAGGGGTGGGGGGAAGGTGTTACCGAGACCCCCATTTCTCCAGTCCCTGCCCCTCCTGGGCTGCGACCGGGAGGGAAGAAGGGAGCAAACTTCTAACTAAAGCCTGCTAAGGAGGGAGTGGTGGGGGAAAGTGTTTGCCTGGTTGCATTTGTTTCAAGATTGTTGGTTGCACTCCTGACTCTGGTTCTTTTTCACTGTTTTCTCTTTAGTGTAGTGTAATAAATTAGATACCTTTCTCTTCAGCACTCTGTGTTGAGTCTGTTTTGCCTCTTGAGCTGCCCAATTATGTTATTTCTCCCCTGTCCAACTAAGCAGGGGAGTAACAGACTGATTTTGGTGGGCGTCTGGCCTTTGGCCAGGGCTCAACCATCACAACGACCTATGTAAATTTTCACACATCTTAAAACTTCAGATGAGAGATGTGTTCCCTGTCCAGCAGACAAAAACATAAAGACACAGCAAATCAACCTAAAATCTCTTACATTTCTAGGTGCATCTAAGCCTGCAATATCCTAAAGGCAAGCCACTGTGCTCATGGCTAAAGTCAACAGCATTTCTGGCGTACAGTCCAACTTGAGGAACATGAAAAGTCGATAGATTTGCAGATAGAATAAGAAACACTCAAACCTTTTGTCTGTCTGGATTTGAAATTCAAGATGTAAGAATGCTCCGAAAAATGCTAGGGTGATCCTGTTGAGACACAAACCCACAGAGCACTTGTGTGCCAAATTAAGGGGATCATTCAGATGGTGCAAGCTCTGTTTCAAAGAGTTTACTGCATCTTTACACATCATTACTGCCAACTGTGTCTGATTATAGCCAAATTAGCACAGTATTACTTTGACACAGTAAGGCTAGGCAACCACACCCAGTCATGCAAGTCACTTAACTGCAGAACTCTACCTAAAACTACCTACACAGTACAGTCTCTAAGAAGAGTGGCTGAAGGAATAAGCACAAAACACCACCAATGTTGCTTTCTTCCTATTTAACATAAGTTATTGTTCAAGTTTCACAGTCCTTTGAAGTCTGCATTATGGCTTGAACTGCACTTTAAAAGCAGCCTCAGCAAAATGAGGGGAAACATGAGCCACTGGGGCAATCCTTAAGTTTAACTGCAGTTTGCTCACAGTTCCAGTAGATGGATTCTATTTACTGAATACCCTTAACTCAGGCACCACTGAGCTACTAAGATAGGCAGCTCGCAAGAAAACACCTGTAAACCATGATCACTACTGGTTTTCAAAATCTGATGCCTTTCTCCCAAAGCCAGTTTCTCAGCCTGTCCTGCAATAGGTGATTTTCTGTCTAGCAGCTGTGGCAGTACTGTGTGTGGTGTTCAGGATGAGAATCTCATCAATCTGACGTTTTCAGTTGTTGCCAAGCAGTCAAGGACTTCTCAGCTTTTCATGTCGCCCTGCTAATGAGAAGGGAAGGGGGCACACAACCAAGAAGCTGGGAGAGGACACAGCCAGGACAGGTGACTCAAACTAACCAAAGGAGTATTCTATACCATGACATTGTGCTAGCATAAGAGGGCCCAGTAGTGGAGGGGTGTGCAGCTCCAGGACACACATCTCAGGCATGGCTTAGCTCAAGGACAGCTCTGAGCTGTATGGACAGAGTTGTACAGCTTGGTGAGGAACTGCTTTTGTTTATCACCCGTTTTGTATCTTTTGTCCTGTTATTTCTCCCTCCCTGTGTGTTATAATCTGTCCTTATCCCAACACACGAGATTTGCCTTTGTCTTCCTATTCTGCACCCCCACACCACCCTCCCAGCTGTAGGGAGGGAAGCAAGCAAGCAGCAGCCATGTGGTGCTCCGCTGCCAGCTGGCTAAACCACCACACAGCTACTGCTCTGAATCTGGAAAAACAGAAGTTGAAGTATGAATGAAAAGAAGTAACACTGATCGAAGTTACTTGACAGTTTATCCTGCCATACAATATTAAGACTGTGTCTGCAATTCAACAGGTTGTAACAGAGCAGCAAGTTATCCTAAAAATTAGACCTTTTCAGGAAGAGAAACTACCCTCAGGCAAGTTCAGTTCCACCCTTTTATTAACCTAGTGATAGCCTCTTGCATTACATCTTACATGCTTCTTTGTATGTTAGTAACATCATCCGGTGCTTCAAAGCAACCTTGTTAATGTCAGATACAAAAAATCAGGGTGAGTCCAGGTTCTTCCTCACAACAGAGGAAGTCAAGGATAGGGGGTACGTATGGAGGCTAAGACTTACATGAACCTTGATCAAAGACCTTCAGTAAGCCAGAGGAGACATTAACTGAGGGTCACTAACAAATACACATGTCCAAAGAGGAAATCTTGACCCCAAAACCACAGTTGGAAGCAGGGACTGTGTGGGAAGATGTACAGTTTTGCACAAGCAAAAGCAAGGCAGCATTTGCTTATGGATACTACAGGACACTGAACACTGATAGTCTTGCCTATTACAGGCTCCTGCGTTCAAATATAGCTAGTGACAACCATGAACTGATTGCTATGGATGCCAAGGCTTCATAACCACTGTGCAGCAGCTTAAGGCTTTAAATGCATTTCAAAAAGGACCGTGGCTTAACCTCCATGAAGCCATAGGTACCAGAAAGATCAGGAGAAAAAGGAAAAAAAAAAACAACCAAACTTATCTTCAAAAGCTCCAGGCACTCATAAGACAGGAAAGAATTCAGATTACAATTCTCCTCCTGTTTTAGTCAGTGCTATGTAATGTCTCAAATAAGAAATTATAAAAACCAAAGTGCAACAAATGATCAGTAGTGTGGAAAGCTTGAAGGAAACATGGCTGCGCCTTTGAGAACTCCCAAGAGTTGACAGATTTACAAAAATCGAAGGAATCAAAGTTTAAGGCAGTATTGAACTGTATTTTCCCTCTACATGTGGATTAAAGTATTGTCACTAAAATCAGAGGCTTGCACATTTTTCTTCTGTTGCTTTCCACAACTTTCTACCTACTTCTACTCACATTTGGCATACTCCAAGACAAAAAATTAATAGAAAACAGTATAATAAACACTTTTCTACAGTTGTGCAAAAAGAAACACTATGTCAGCCTAGCAAATGTGTTGTAAGAACTGCTGCTTCAAGTGTACCATGATAAAAGAAAATAAAATGTAGAAAAAGAGTGTTTTTATATAGCTTTACATGAAGAAAAATAGTGTTCCTTGCACATATTTAATTTCTTTCTTCCATGCTGCAATATACTAGCTTCTTCATAAGGGAATCAAACATGAACCAGTTAGGATCATCTGCTGCTTCAAGTCTTACTGCTTACCACTCTGCTTATGATAGCAGAGAGGAAGCACCCGATTTCTTCTGTAGTGATACCCAGGTCCCTGTAACACCTATGACATCCATGAAAGCCCTCCAGGGTGTGTGTATCAGCAACATGTGTATCAACTCAAACTGCAGTAGACTTCACTGAAACTTACCTTCACTATTATAAATACACTGCACTAATCTTACAGCACAATTACCCTGAAAGGCAGTGACAGTGATGCCTATAAAAACCTTCAGACTACTTGAAGCCTCTAACACACACTAGCTTCCACTAGAATAAACATTTATTCAGATGCCCTAAAATCACTAGGACTATATATATAGCAATACATACACCTACAAGCACCCACACAAAGAGTAAGCAGTCTAAGACATGCCAGACAGGCAGCCTGGAAACTCCCAAGGTGGAAGCAAAGAGCACTACCTCTGCTAAAAGCACACAAGATGTTTTACATCACTAGAGGACCAGTGCCAATTTGCAAGACCCAACACTTTGATGGGCTTCTGGTAAGATACTCCAATCACTGGCTTGAGTGAATTTTGTTTGTAAGGAAGTACAAGAGAACATACTGCATTCATCTCCATCAAAAAGCATGGTGCTTGCTGGAAAGCAGAGTGATTTAATGAAGATAATGTCCCAATTCACTGCATTTAGAGAGGTCCCTTATATTTAGCCTTATAAAAAAGTTCCAGTTTTAACATATTAAGTCCTTGTTTACACTGTATGTTGAGATCAGCTTATTAATTCATGTTAATATACGATGAATTAACTGTTTTAACTATTTTAGGAATAGCTTGTTTCCACATCAGTAGTAACGACTAACTAGCCAACTTAAATCCTTGAAGCAGACTCTGCAGCTCTGACCAAACTGGTTTTTGCTACTTTTTATCTGAAAAACAAAGCCCATAAGGTTAAAACAGTGCTGGGCCTGCAAAAGAGTAAAAAAATGTGCATGAAAGTGTAAAGACAATCAAGTCCTATCTTGAGCAACATGAGATGAAACGAGTTCCTTAATTTCCACCTGCTTGCAATGACTCATTTCCAGTAGACATGAAACATGCAATAAATTATGCAGTTTACTATGAAAAAAACAGTGCCACTAAGTCCTTTTCAGTAACACTGAATAACAATTTGAAGCAGAGTAACTGTAAGACACAGTATTAACCAGCATAAGACAAGTCTCCATTAACAGCAGATCCACACACACAACACATGTTTGAAAAAAACTCAGGATTGTTCCTGCAGCCCAGATGTCGCAGTTTTGCATAGTTGGCTACAGAGAGAGGGCCAGGGCTTGCAGAAAATGGCTGCTGGAATCTTCTGCAGGCCTGCTTATAGCACCTCTGAGAATCACATATAGGAGACAAAGACTCCACCAGAACACGGAGTGCCAGGAAGACCGCAAAAGTTGGCCCATTAAGGGCATTGGGATGTCTCTTTGCATATAAATGTAAGCAGTTGACAGGCACAAAAGGCCGGGAAGGCTGGGGCAGGAGGCACCCAGGTGCCAGAGAGAGAGATGCCCCTGCAGCCCAGCTGAAGCACATGGAGTAGCTGGAGGAAAGGACCCATGGAGGAGGCAGAGACCCGACCTGCCCGGTGGAGAGGCTCCACGCTGGATGGAGCCGGTGCAGACATAGAGAAGATGCCGTGACTGACGTTGGGATGAGCCCCTGCCAGCACAAGCGACCTACAGAGATGAGCCAAACAGGTTTGCTGGGGGAGGCATCATAGCCCCGTGGAGGACTGGGACTGAGAGACACTGTGATTGATTGCTGCCTGCCATAGCAGAGATGAAGCCCGGTGGGAAGAGATTTGCCTTGCAGAAAGTTCGTGGAGGACTGGCTCTTGTGGGTGAGATCCTACGGTGCAGCAGGGGGAGGGTGTGTGGAATGGATGCCCCTATCCCGGCCGAGAAGGAAACCATCTTGCAAGGGACTGACTAAAGCCCCCATCTCCTAGTCCCTGCCCCCCTGTCCTGTGCTGCAAGCAGGAGAGGGGAAGAAGGGAGCAAAATCATGGCTAAAGGGAAGTCTGCTTTAGACTGGAGGGGTGGGGGAAGGTGTTACCGAGACCCCCATTTCTCCAGTCCCTGCCCCTCCTGGGCTGCGACCGGGAGGGAAGAAGGGAGCAAACTTCTAACTAAAGCCTGCTAAGGAGGGAGTGGTGGGGGAAAAGTGTTTGCCTGGTTGCATTTGTTTCAAGATTGTTGTTTGCACTCCTGACTCTGGTTCCTTTTCACTGTTTTCTCTTAAGCGTAATAAATTAGATAACTTTCTCTTCAGCACTCTGTGTTGAGTCTGTTTTGCCCGCCTCATTAACGAGTTTGTCTCTTGAGCCGCCCAATGATGTTATTTCTCCCCTGTCCAACTGAGAAGGGGAGTAATAGACTGATTTTGGTGGGCGTCTGGCCTTTGGCCAGGGCTCAACCATCACAACACCAGACAACTCCAACTACCAATTAAGGAGGCCAACACTCTGCTGCTACAGTGTCTTCCAACCAACACAGAAAGTTCAAGTTTACTTTACTACCTTTGTCCTACAACACACCAAGTCCTTTGGCCACAGAGACTACATTAACAGCTGGAGTTCTAAACGCAGACTACATCAAAAAATAAAAAGCTGATGTTAAGAACAATCCCCCCTTCACACCCACCTCCAGGAAATTTATGCTTCAGTGTTGCTCCAGAGAAGACAGCAGTCTCCATATATAAAGATAAACTTGCCTCCAATCCTACTGGGCTTTTATTCTTGATTTTACAACTTAGTCAAGGTCTGCACAAGTCATCCTGCTGGCAAGTCAGTTTGACAGGTAGTAATACCTCTTGTCCACATATCCCCACCCAACTGAGAAATTGTTAGGCTGCCAGAACTTACTCCTCAGCACACCACTAAGCAGCAGCTAGCTAGAACCCCTGCCTCTCAGTCAGCACACATGAAACTTCAGCTAGCTCCTCCTTTAGCTGCCAAGTACTCTATTTTCCCACTACAAGTGCACTCAACACCTTCTAGAAGCACCTGTCAGATTAGAGAGGTATAGGACTACAAACATCATATACATTGGGAATAAAGGCTGAGAAGGAAAAAGAGCTCGGGAGTTTCACAAAAAGAAAACCTCTTTTAGAAAAGTGTTAAAAGTTGCAGTTTGTTCACTCTCTGTATCAGGCACCTGTGCTTATATAAGCAAGTATCTGGAGTTGCAGCTACTCACTGCCCTACCATCCTCAACATTCATTCTGTCATGAGAATGTCTAAAACTTTCACTTTGCAGGCTAAGTCACTCCATGGGTATGTCACACTCTTCATTTCCTCTTGCTTCCTCTAAGTCATGAAGAAAAAAGAACTTTACCAGTTTTTCTCCTACCTTATCTCCACATACAGAACTTGAAGGCAGCAGCAAGTCTAGAGTCTCAGATTAAGATATTAGTGTATGACTTTACTTTCTTCCTATAATCCTGCAAGATTAGATACTTTAATGTGAGACTAATTCTAGGGCAAGATTTAGTATTGACGAGTAAGCTAGCATTGTTAAAACCAACAGTGACAAGGGACTTGAAAGAAACTACCAGCCTAAGATCAACTGAACAATGAGATCACTGAAAAAGGTCACATACAAGTTCTGCAGTCACACTCACAAGGGATTATGTTTCCAACAGCTCTTCTCTGCCAGACAGTTAACATAGGCTAGGAGGTTTTGCAGTGGTATGACAAAAGTAGAGAAAACTGGAGGTAAACAAGTTTCACACGTTGTGGATTCAAGCAGCCAGTCAGACAACATAATTTTTTCTGCTTCCACTGATGACACAGGATCTCTCCCTTGATTATTTGAAGACTGCTATAGAAGTCACAGCAAGCATAAAGAGTTACTGTTAAGAGATTGGTGGTTCAGAGACACTCCTGAGAAAAAGCACATACCACACAGCAAGGTAAGTCCACTGCACAGCCTCAGTGTTTGGGCAGAGCTCAGTGCTGTCATCAGGTGTTTCCTCCCACTCTCCACCTGAGTACTCTGAAGACAAGGATCTAACAGCACATGTCCCTCCTAACGATGGACTGGCTGTATGCATGTACACTGCCCACACTGAATTATGACCAATGTTACTGGAATGATTACTCTTGTCAACATCTACTCAACTCTGTCAACTCTGGACAACACTGTGCCCAGCTCCTGTATGACTTCTGTTTTCCTCTATGATCAACCCAGAATACTTTGCATTTACCATGGTTCTTCAAAACTGAACATGAGTGAAAGATTTCATTATCAACAACTAAAAACTATTTCTGTACAAATTGATTACAAACATGCTGACTACAGCTGCATCAACAACCTTCTGGAATTGTTCAACTTCTACTGAGTTTTTTTAGAAACATATAGTTCTAGACAACTGCAGAGATGTGTTGTGCACTCTGCATTTACACTATATGCAAGAGAGCAATGGGACAATATCTCCAAGTATCCAAGTAGTATCTGCAGAGGGCAAGATGAAATATGCACAAGATACACCCTTTCTTGTAAGGCTGAAGTTAACAGGAAAGAAGAAAGAAGCTTGACCTCTATGTGCCCATCTGTAACACTTATTTCTAAGTCTATGTATAAAGGGTCACATAATAAATTCTTAAGATTTTCGATCTGACAGCCTATTATGTTGAACATAAGTAAACCCTACTGCAATGTCACAGTTACCAGCCATGGACCTAATAGGTACAATTTTTGTGAGAGGTGTGCAAAAGGATCCATCAGGCCTTCAACCAACATGCAAGCTTCTCAGTAAAGCAGTTGGATTAAATCTAAAGGACAGGCCAACATAACAGTCAGCAAGAATGTCCTCAGACTCCGTTTTTGGGTTTAGATGGCAGGAAGTTTGACAGCAGGAAGGAATGCAAAAAACCTTCCAGTGGGGAGCATCTTCCTGCTGGTATTAGACACAGCAGTTGATTATTCAGCTTCACAGCCATGTAAGTCTACAAATGTGAAATACTGCTTCCAGGCTAGATCTCTAAATACATGCTGCAGGCACACTAAACCAAAGTCTACATATATTCATTATCACTATTTCAAATAGTGTCAGAAAGACAAGAAAAAGTTACCTATCAAACAGATAGGTAGATGTGACTTATGAGCACAGGATAACAGAAGAGTACAGGAGGTCTGAAGTCAGTAAAAACTAAGAAATTCTGCCAAATTTATGACATATGATTCCAGCTGCTCTCCAAAATCAGAGTCTGAATTCCAGGCTGTTCCAGTTGAGCTAACAACTCTGCAAGTACTCCTTGGTAAATGACAAAATAAGTAAAGGCCTGAAATCACAGGGGTTATTCTACAACATGTAACTAAGCATTTATTTTCCGTATGTACAACTGAATTGACAGTAAAGACAGTGGGCACTGTACATGAAGTCTTTTTTGTATATTCAAGTTTCAGAGAAGTAGGTCTGCAAAATACATGTACCATACACCAGGTATTAATTTGGAAGTGTTAGCTTGCACTGTGAACATCTGTCTTGGCATGAGTGGAAAGCTTGTGCTTGTAAGTGCTTGAATAGGGGCAGTTTGATAACTAGACTTTATCCCATTTTGCTTTCTTCCATGTAAAGTACTTTCAGCCCAATTTTTATAATGATATATGCTTAATAGATTAAGTAAAAAGTTATCTGCTGCTTTTTAATATGCAAAAGCACTTAAAATTAATAAATTAAACTAGAGCAGCTGGTGAGAATGCAGTTATGATCCTCTGTTGAGACCATGGTCTCTCACCTATTGCAAAACTAAGATTATTTCATATGGTAGATTTGAACCTTGTATATACAAAATCAAAAGCATAAATGTTATCAGACTCCAGAATATCTGGGTACAATGACTTATTCCACATAATTATCTGGTGAGCATGATACATGGCATTCATGCCCCACTTCTCAGATGCTGCTCTTGTTGATGAGATTCTCACATGGAGGGATTCTGTTCAGCGTGCTTTAAAATCCTCATTAGTATCAAGCTTGTTTCTCTACCTTCAGTAAAACAGCAGCAATCAGCTATTTTAATTCTTGCTGAGAACACTTTCAGTGTTTTTCCATTAGCTGAGGAAATAAACTTCACTTCAGACTCCAATGTTGCCCCAGCAGCAAGTTTTGCCCAAGAACTGCATGCTTGGAGATGACCAGGAGGAACCTTCTGCAATTCAGCTTTCTTCCCAACCTCCCTCACAAATAAACACTTTGATAAAAGTCAGTCAGGGACACAAGCTTTATGCTGACAGTGCACAGCAAGGAATTATCATCACTGGTTGAAACAAGTTGTTTTAACAAATTCCATTTCACAGAAAAAGCATTATTAGATCTATTAGAACAGCCCTTTAAGGAAGGAGTTTCAGACTGCTCACGTGAAATTAAGTAGTGAACTCCAAAGCACCTCTCCTTCCCTCCACCTATCTCAATCCTAAAGTATACAGACAACTCCAAGGAATAGGGTACTCATAATGCTGTCTTAAACACACTGCAGTGTCAGATGTGAACAGAGAATGTGTATTAAAAAGTGTGAGAATTTGGTTCAAAGGCACAGGATATTCTGACAAGTATGTGGGTCAAGACAGCAGTAGCAATCCCTGATCCCTCTGAGTCTCAATGTGGCACTGATGACCCACCATGTAGCAGGTTTCTTCATGGAAGGACTAGTGAATCACAACAGTGGGGTATGGTGTGGGACTTGGACACTGCCAGCTAACATGGACAAGCTAGAATTTTGTTTTCTTCATTAAATAGTGTTTCATTGCCAAAAAAATGGCTTGCCTGCATGTTTCATTTCATTTACTCAGAGATAGTACCAGATTCCTTAGCATTCCTATACTACAGCTGTCTCATCTGCTGGGCAAATGGCTCTCAGTTCCAGCATACCACAAAGAAGTTTCACCTCATGAAGCAGCCAGAGAATGCTTTGCCCCTTATCAATTCTCATTTGCAGGTTAGATTGTATGAAAGGGTATTTCGATTTCTACACTCCCCTAAGCGTCACAGAGGAATTCACCACGTATGTAGTAGTCATAACAGTTCATTAAGATAAAAAAATTAGTTTTGACAAAGGAATTAAGCCGATGTAATTTTGAAATTCATGCCAAATCTCTTCCTCCACAGAAACCCGGTAGCAATACCTGTTCTGAACTGCAGAAAAAGGAAAACCTGCTTTTCAAGAACCCTCTGCAGAAAAACTTGAAAATGAGTAAGAACAGGGCTAGAACTAGAGCATTCACTCAGCACCCACAAACACAAGGTAATCTTGCTCCAGGCTACTTAAATCAGAAGTATTGCTCCCAAAGCAGTTATAAGGTCAGACACATTTCTCAACCTCATTTATACTAAAACCTTTTGGAACAAGACTAATGCAGTGCTTTTGCAGGCAGCTGAAAGTAGGCTTTAAAGCTGAGGAGCTGCTCTGATACATGAGGAACACCAGATCTATCTCCAATAGCTCCAATCCCGGAGTTCTCACCTACTAACAATGTACTTGAAATTCATGATCTTTCTTTATGCTATACAGAAAGCATCACACCTCCAAAGAGGTCTTCAATTAAGTCTTGCACTATTCCATTCCCACAAGAAGTCATTTGACACTAGGTAGCATCTAGCATATAAAACATCAAAACTATGATTTAAGGATGTGGGCAATTTGCATTTCCATCATTAAGACCTTGAGGCTCACTTCTGTGTGCCTGCAGCAACCTCTTAATTGGGAGAAGCATGTAACCCTCAAACACCCTTAATAAGGAATGCTTAGTGAACTCAGATCTGCAAGACAGAGGTAAATACTTTGAATAGCCATCCCACTGACTGATCAAGTGTCAGCTACATCCTTCCACTCCTTGAACAAAGGGTGAAGAGACAGCTAAGTAAGGGCCTTTGTTTCAAAGCACTGAAATTACCTATAGGGAAGATAGTCCTGTTTTCTGCATCAACCAGCCTTCAGAGTAGACAGCAGGGTGTAGGATTAGCACAGCTTAATTTCTTTGGCATCCCCAAGCACATTCAGATTCTTCACAGGGAAAATCAGAAATCACTTTGAGGTTTGGTCAGCCCAGAACTAGAAGCAGTGGTTTCAGCAGTAAACTAATAGCACAAATCACACTGCAGTTCATGCTTGCACTGAGTGAGAAAGCACACTGATTTAAGTGTTCATCCTAAAGCAACTGCACAAATGCTGCAATGCAAAGGTAGCTTTGGCTCCCAAGTTTCTGTAACTGAAGGCCACCGTTTTCCCAGAGCACAAGTTTAGTTACCAGCATCCCTGAAAAACAAAGTTTTGCATCAACTAGGTCTAATGAAGTCATGACTCTAAAGGAGGTGAATAAAAAGTCAAGTAACTCATAGAATGTTTGGCATTGGAAGAGACCTCAAAGGTGATCTAGTTCCAGCTCCTCCAAACCTGATATAGATACACCCTTTTCCATATCTCAATCTTCTTTGCAAAGACTCTATAAAGCTCCATGATTTAAATCCCATATGACTATTTAGAGCCCTCATATAAACCTGGATGAAATGCAAATACAGCCTTAATTTTTGGGTATACAACCTAGGTAGCGATGAACCTAAGTTCCTTCAGACTAGTAACATCAGCACTGGTTTCCTGGGCTTTTATTCCCTGGTTTAAAACTGGAAAACACAGTCACAGAATCACAGAATGGCATGGGTTGGAAGGGACCCCAAGGATCACAGAGCTCCAACCTCCCTGCCACAGGCAGGGAAATCTGACAATCTGACAGGTTGATGATTGAAAAATTAAAACATGCAGAAAATCCAGCTATCAACATACCTGTTATTTTGTCCCTGACAAGCTTGCAGGATTCTATCTCACCAATGCTACCAAACAGACTCTTCAGTTCCTCTTGTGTCATGTTCTGTGGAAGGTAGTTGACTATTAAATTGGTCTTGCTGTCTTCTGTGTTTCCAGAATCAACAGGTGATGAACAACTGTTCATGGTAGTTGAACTATGGGCTGTGTTATTGCAAGTTGGTCCATTAGACAGTTGTGTTTCCATGGCAGCAATTACCTGCTGAAAAACACAGAAAACAAGAACCATTAAAATCTGTATTTCACCACCTATTCAGAGTCCAGTTAAGAATCTAAAAGAACTGTCACTATTCAAAAGTGGTATTGCTAGAGACATGCTGCCTCTACATGCAAAAACCCCACCAATACAGAGGTATTTTTACTATTAGTCAAAGAAATACTTCAAATTAGAGGTAAATAAAGTTGTCACTAAAATCTTCTAGTTCTCTCAGTGAAGTCAACACTCAAAGCTTAGCTTCCATCCTCCCCCACTTTACTTGATTTAAAGGCATCACAGCCTTTCTAGTGTAGAAGTTACCAAGCAGAATTGGCCTGTTGCAAGGGTAATCAGTTCTATTAACTTACAACTGATAAATTACATGAAATGCAGCTTTTAAAGCAATAGTATTTGCTTATTTTCAAAGAGGTCAAAAGGATGATAACTGCATCCTGAGCCTATTTCTCATAAGGAAGAGCAGAGAGCAAGACTAGTAATTTAAATATGTATGTGCTGGGATGGAAAACAAACCCTTAACCTTAACTTCTAGGTCAACCTTCTATCACAACAAGTTGGAAGCAGGTTTCTAAATGCTTTTGGATTAAAGTGGCAATTCCTGCTTCTCAGTTCTCCCCAACCCCTCACTTTGAAAACACTTGAATTTGGTAGCTTTAACTTGATTTACTTTTAGACAAAAGTAGTGAGTGATGACCACTCCAGGAACTACTGTGTTTCACCTCAAAGTAATTGACTGTATGACTGGCAGACACAGCAGCAATGATTTGAAGTACTTGCGCACAAGCTACCACATGTACAAAAGATGCTCTGCCATCTCAGTCAGTCACTGAATGGTAACAGCTGTTAAATACAGTGGATTTTTAATGGCAGCCTAATATCCAAGACTTGGGCAGCCTACCCTGTTTGAGACCAACTACATAGGACAACGTCCAGCAATAATGACTGTAAATTAATTCTCCAGTAATAAACATTTCAACACAGAGGCAAGACTCAAAGAGTTTCACCAAAAAACCCCAGCAATCACAGAAATCCAACCTCTGATTTCTACAAGTCTTTACACAAAAAAGCCTATTGTAAAATTACAGCATAATATAGGGACCTCTGGAGTTCTAACCATCTTGTTCAAAACAGCATATGCAAACAATGCACGCCCAAAAAGTTGATTAGGTCAACTGCACTGAGGGAGTGCAAATGTGAAAAAGTATGAGAAGGAAGTGAATGTCTCAAAATACAATTCAGACATTCTTGGGAACACTTTTCTAGGTTCTGCATACAGAAGCATTTTTCAAGAGGTTACTTGCTCAGCACAACAAAAAAAAAGGGAAGGCCTATCTGTGATATAAAAATGTGATCTTGTTTTCCTGAGGAGCTACAACCAGAACAACATTTTCCTCCTTTGTGACAAGTGTCAAGGGGTAACCAGCTCCTAGCACATGATGAAACAAATCTGCGGAAAAATTAAGTAGATGATCCAAATTAAGATAAGTTACTTTTCAAAACACTGTATCTGGCAGTGATAGTAGCCACCAGTGCTTTGCTCTGAGGTTCTCTAGGATTGTTTTTTCCCCGTCGTTTTTTTTTTCCTCAAATTTAAAGTGTTCATTGATGAAAATTAGCAGAATTTAGCAAGGACAACAAACAATCCTCACTTAATTGCACATTTATTTTCATGTTCAGGTGGCAAGAATGAGATCCTAAGCCAACATTCAAGTGAACAGCTGCAGTAGCCTGTGTGTGCTGAAATTACAGCATCTCTCAGCTATAGAACCATCTGCTCTGAATAAAGTGATACTAATATGTTTTACAAATAATGCATATTCCACTGATAGGTTGACTACAACTGTTCAGAAAACACAAAGCACTTCATCAGTTATGAAATATTTTCCACCACAAAAAATAGTTTAAGAGATAAATTTACAGTTTTCAAACAGTATCTTAGAATAAGACTTGTAAATAAGCTTTTAAAATAGTAATTATAAGTACATAGTATACAGGTTTTTAAAGTTACTTCAGTTTAGTATTCAGACCATACCAAAACCATTTTAGTACAATACTACTCTTCAATTATCCACCAGGTATTTTGAATTAGTACTAAAATCTAATTGACATTAGAAGAAAGGCAAGCCACTGCAGTGTAATTTCTACAGGAGATCACCATTATAGAAAGAGTTGTCATGGTACGCCAGTGTGTTCTAGGCTCTCAAAGAATAGAGACACAACCTACAGCCTGTAACGAAACAGAGGAGACTTAACGTTCCAAATGAGAGATTGAAGAGTTTGGTATGGCCTCAGCACTATTAACATGTTAAAAAGCAGCCTACAGAATTTAAGAAAAATCCCACAGACCCCAGTCCAAGGCTCTGCTGCCCACGAACCACTTCTAAGCAGAGAAGCCACATCACAGAGTCTGACTGCCATGTTAGTTTGGAGTTGCCGTCTGCAATATGGACACAAAAAGTACCGTATGTTAGATTAGCAAGATAATGCAACAAATCAGTTTGTACAAATTTACAGTAATTGCATTTATATTCCCAGCACGTCCATGCAGTGTGGCTTAATTGGATTTGAGGCAATTCCAATCTAATCTTTCCAAATTCAGTTCTAAAGTTATTTTTCTCACATGAAGTAAGATGCTTATTTTTTAAGAAGATTTAGAAGACAATGAAGTCTAGTTACCTCTCTATCTACCCAGAAACTACCTCCAGAACCACATCATGCCTAAAAGGGAGCAAATGCAGTGAACTGATTTTCCATAGGCACATAAGATGACCATACATCACTGAAAAACAGCTCCCTTTACATGCCTTTCCCAGACAGCAAAAAAACCCCCAAAGCAAAACACCATGCAAGACTTTGCCAGTCTTAAAAATTCTAGGTTTTAAAAATCAAGTAAGTTAAAATCTTGCACAGATTGTATTCAGTAAGTTCCTTTGCAAGAGCTGTTTGAAGAGTACCACCAGACACAGAAGTGGCAGTAGAGGCAAGGATTTCTCAAGTGGAAGAACTGGAGCAAAATATGCAAGAGTTCTTAAGGGTAATTTTGTCCCCCAAAACATCTGGTTTTGTCCTTAAAGAAGGCAGGATTGCAAATCCAGTTATTCTTAAATTGAGCGGTGCTAGGAGGATTCCACAAAAGCTAATGGGCTGTTTGACAGTGATTACAAGTAGTAGTTGAAGTTTTAAATACATCCACAATACTGGCACAAATAGAAGACTCCTGACTGCTGCCACAGGTTGCAACTGCTGTAAATACAAGAGATACTCCTTGCCCCTGGTTAGCAGATGAGGTAGTGGACTTCATGTCCGGTTTTTATTTCTAACTTAGGTTGTTAAACACCTTTAATCACCTCATTTTATTCAAAATACTGAGGCATTGGTATCAGCTGCAAGCTTGCAAAGTCATTCTCTCTGGTCCCAACCCAAAAGCTATGCTAACTGCACTTCTGAAGCTCTCCATTGTACAGTCAGGCAGGTGTTTGATGAACTGCTTACTGCATACTGTAGCAATGTGCCTAAAATTTGGATCTCAGCAAAGCAGCATGACCCAAGAGTATTTGCTTCCTGTGAGCCATGGGCTGCAGGGAGAAAACACCAACAGGGCAGCTTACTTGTGTGCACAGAACTTCAGTGTACTCGCTATACAGACTTCACTGTGCTCTTAAGCACTGCAGCACTTCTCAAAATAGCAAAGGGCGTCTCATTTGAGGTACTTCCAGTTTATGTAACACATCTATCTTCACTGAAGTGTGCTGCAAGGTACTTGCAAGTCAGGACTACCTACCACAACACTATGACTCAAACCCAAGCTTTTATCTATTAATTTTGCCATTTTTATTACTTTCACAGCTTTGCAGAATGATCTCTTACACCTAATTTGAAAAATTAGAGTTCTTACCCTTTTATTTATGCTTCTACTTCACCTGAAAATAAGGGATATAACTAATTATACCAAAGGAAAAAGTAATTTTAAAAAAATCATGTTCCAGCCTAAACACTGCACTTCTAAGATTAAAATCAGATGGTACATCAACATAGAAATCAAGTTGGGAATAGTCTCCAAGAAAGGTTTAAAAATACTTAATTACTAAAGAGTTACCAGTACAGTTTTTAACTATTAGACTCCAAGACTCTGTTATACTTCAGACTATTACAATAACTCAGCAATTACTGCATTCAAAACCTATGAAAATCAGGAAGTGAAGCAAACAGGGCTCCCTGTCTATTAAAGAAATCTAAGCCTGTGTTAACATACATCCAATTTAAGAGAAGGATAATTAGAAGTTAGAAAAGGAAATCTACTCCTTTACAGTCCTGAAACTGTACAGTTCCAGCAGAACTGAATACAATGTTGTTCAGTTCAGCAAACTGAGTGGGTTCCCTTTGTTTAACAGAGTGCAGAGCCATCTACCATTCAACAAACTTACTATTTATTCACCAAGCACAGTTAAGATTTTAAATCCAAACACTCTTAAATGCTGTTTGTGCCATTAACTGCATCCCAGTTTCTCGTTAGCTGCAATTCAAGAAAGTCATGAGTAAAGTTTGCCTAGCAGAAGAACCAACTAGGCTTTTTTAAGACCAAGACATCAGGAGTTAAAAAGCCATATGGTTTATATGATTAGTTCTGGTTGCCATAGAGCAGTTCCAATTATATCAACAGTAGATTTTTATATGAGAGCTTTAGAAAATAAAGCAGAGCTAGGAAGATGAAGACCAGCAAAACAGTAGTCACAGTGGTCTATTAATTTTCCCTGTTAAAAAAAAAAAAAAGGTATTTGGTCTGTTCTCAGTTGCTCATGTTTTAACTGAGAATGGAAGCTGAGGCTCAAGCCTGGCAGTGTGGTGACAAAAATCAAGATGAGGTGACATAGAAAAGCTTTTCATCTCAGGTGCATATGCTACTACAGAGAAACTTTTGGTGCATCACAGTTCTGGTCAAGGCCTTTCTACTACCTGCTTTGATTCATACCTGTACATCCCTTCATTGAAGAAATCATGTATTTTACACTTTTTAAAATGATTTTACTTCTACTTATAAACAGCACGCCAAAAAAAAATCACTGCACATATGCCTGCCCTACTTAAGCTATGTGCTTCTAAACAGTATTATTACATGAAGGTGGTATTACAAGAAAATCAGCACCCTGGATCTAAGTGGCAAGACACTAGATATTAAGCACATCTGCCTTCTCCAACATGCTACCATTGTTCAGATGCAACTGAAGCTGAACCATGAGATGACTGCAGCCTCAAAGGTCCCAACTGATAGGAAGCTTTTGATAAAATCCCAGGAGATCCCAAACATGCCCCTGAAGATCTTCCTGAAGAGATGCACACACCAGGAGACTTCAAAACACGCGTTAGAATTCAGTATTTGCCCTTGTTCCTCCTGGATATGACAACTACTGCGTGGTGCTATTTGGACAAGAAGATGTTAACATGTTTTCACAATACCATGTATACAAGCAGAACCCCATGTCTGAGTACTGTATCTTTTATATCCTCAAAATATAAAAGTGTAAACCAGGACTTAAGTTTCAGCTTGTAATGAAGTTATTGTTTGTTAAATACACAGTGTGTTTTATATACTTCAACTCACACAGTTACAATAATAATTGAGCAAGGATAAGCTGTTTGTTCTGTGTGAAGAGTGTTGATAAATGCTTTAAAAAGAAAACTCATCACTGTTTCAGGGCTCAAATATACTAAATGCTGAATTTCACTTTAAAATACAGAACTGAGCAAGAAATTCAATACCTAGAAAATACTTAATTTTTACTATGAAAAACTGCAATTCTTAATGCTCCCTCTTTACTGATTTTTACCTTTCCTTCAATGTTAATTGGAAGGGTTCATTTCTTTTCTTCAAATACTCAAAAACCTTATGAGCATGCACAAAACCCCAGCATTAACTCATGTAAACTCAAAAAAGCTTTACAACATGTAATAGTAGCTGTTGAAACCAGCATATGGAAACACTATTACACAGACTGCTGGAACATCCCAAATTTCTTTATGGGGAAAGGCACAAACTGTCAGAGGGCCTATCTTCAGTCAACCACCTTACTTGTCAGAACAAAACACTACTCACTCTTGCAGTTTCCCTGTAGGAAGGATCGAGAGCTTGATGGTTACTCTGATGTCCTCACTTTAAGAGCACTTTCTGTCTGTTGAGTCTGCAGAAACAGGCTAAACAATGCTAATGTCTTAGTCTCTTTTCACTGTTAATTTAAACCAGCATAGAACAGCATTTCTGCATTAGCAGCCCTCCCCACTTGCATGTCCATTTGTGTCATTTCCTCCATTACTGTATTGAAAATCTGCAGCATGAACTAGGAGAGGGTGCTGCTCCAGGAAAAGACTCACATGGCCCAAGAGAATCAAGCTGTGGAGTATCTCTGGATTTATGCAAAGTTATGAGGAAGAACTTTGTGGTACAATACCAATTGAAGAAAAAACCTCACAAAAAACTCAGAATTAGTTTCTGGTAAGGTAGTCTCAGAATTTTCAAAGCAACTTACTACATTACTAGTCTAAAACTAAGACCACAAAGTGGAAGACCTACACAACAAAACACAATTACAGAGCCTCTCCTAAGGTGACAGGTTAGAAGGGAAATACTTTGACACTGGCTCTTTTTTGAAGAGCTAAACAGGTAATACTGCTTAATGCCTCTAGCTTGGCCTCCAAGGCACAGTATGAAAGTGAGTGAAAAGATGGGATATGGAGCAAATCATAGGTGATGTAAGGAAAAGGATTGTGATTGGACCTGAACAAGTTTATCTGCAGAAGCTATCAGCAAGGAGGAAAAGCAGCTGGACAGACTTAGACTTGCCCATTCCAGGTAGGCAATGAGAAGACAAATGGACAACTGCAGACAGCTGAACAAGAAACAGCCATCAGAAAAGGCACAAGTCCTGTTATCACGAAGAGAGCTTGACAGTCCTGGTGACAGCACTAGAAGGACAGTTATGTACTGAATTTAAAAAAATATAGGGAACATTTAAAATGTAGAGAGAGAGATTAAAAGTGTCTGCGCAGTATGCATTGACTTTTGAAACTCCTGGCATTCTTGTAAAACACCTAAGAGCCTATGGGATGCTCTAAAATGCACACTAACACTACTAGCATACTAGGAAAGAAGCCAGCACAAAGATTTAAGTAGTTCTGGAAAAAAAAGTATGAATAACATGAGGACTCTACTTAACAGTGGAGTAAATCTAGAGACCACATAAGAGTTCTATCTAGCTGAAATTACTGACTCACTATTTGTCAGCTAGGGCAAAGCAAGGGAAACATACAGGGTAATTTAAGTTATCTTAAAAACTATACTAGAAATACAAATTGTAATAGTATTCTGTAAAGAAAAACAAACACCTGCATATTTGTTAAGTGATCAGAACAAGTAAGACTCCAATAAAGGGAAGCCATTTTTATGTTCCTAATTGTATGTTCCACATTTTCCTATCAGGTCTATTTAGACATATAACCATTCTATCAACATAACAATTTATTCCCTGAGCAAGAGAGCATCTACATGCAGCATTAATTAGCTTATGCACAGGATGAGAGAACTCAGTACAAAACTGTATTTTCTTTTCATCTCTCTCATTTTAGAAAGTTTAAAGCCAGCTAAAGGGAACAATTATTTTTGTTCTATTTGAAAACCTAATTAAACGTCAAGTTGAGCCTGTCTGAACACAGAAAATATTGCTGATGTTCAGCAACAGTTTCATCAAAACTGTGACTGGATCCCAGACAGCCAATGAGACCAAAAACAAACAGCAAATCTCAAAGTTGTAAACAGCTCCAGACTTCACCAGTACTCTAGATGAGACCACTGCTTAAAGGAAAGGGTATGTTATGCTCAGACTTTTCAACATTACCCTATCTTGCTAAAAACAGTTTTTCTTACTCATTTAAACATGTGCTGTCCCAGTTGCACATGCTAGTCTGCAGCCTTCTAGCAAAGTGCCCTCCAAAGCAATACAATTCTGTCAATGCGGATGTGTCCTGCACCCAGTAACAGCCTTATTGCAGACATTTGCTTTCCACCTAATTTAGCTGTAGTACTCTTGAGCCTACAGAGAAAAACAGATTCAATGGGGTGAAAGGAGACAACTGGAGGACTTCTCAAATACAACGTCTTTGTATCTTCAATGGTTTTAAAGTCAACATCCACTTCTAGACATACAGCACTTGCCCCACTTGAACTAGCTAGGATGCCTACTTTAGTTTTTCAGCATTTACTTTGCTACTGGGTTTGGGCTATGCAAAACTTCCTTACACACTGCAGTTGCATCTTCTGCCCCACTGACAATTTCAAAAACTTTAAGTCTTCCCAAAAGCCAGGAAAAGGCAGCAAGCCAGGTTAGTCTTACTCTTAAGAGGTGCCCAAATTTAAAAAGAAAAGTTAGAAAAAATAGCTTCTTCCTGATCAAGACACTATGTGTCAACTTCAACGTAACCCACTACTCTGTTTACCCTCCCACTCCTCTCCCTGAAGGGCATAGCTAAAAGGTTTTTGCCCTCATGCACTCAAAATTACTCAGTTGCAAAGGGCAATGGAGCACCCCAGCAATGGATGAGAGGACTCATCTTCCAAGCAGAAGCCAAGGTTAGAGGACACTTCACTTCTGCTCTGCGTAACTCTCATGGAAGCAATTTGTTGCTCACAGCTCCCTGGTAAACTGGAAAGACGGCTGGGCCAAAACCCCAGCCATATTGTAGATCCTCTACTAGAGGCACACCACAGCAGACAGGGAAGTTGAGAACTTGGTATCTCCATTACAGCCCTACCTGGATGTGCAGGATGAATCCCTTCAAAGAGAGCAGGCATAGAATTTCCACAACTGAATATTCCTACCTCTGAATCCCTAACGTACACAGCTAGTTAGCTAAGCAACTGACATCCTCAATCCTGTATGAAAAGTGAAAAAACAAAGCACCTGAGAGTCAAAAACCAGCAGCTTCCACATCTCTCCCTTCCTCCATATCCTTCCTTAAAAGTCCTTTTAAAGTTGTCAGGCTAGGACAGTAACACAGAGCCCACACAATCAAGTCTCTACTAGTCCAGGTTGCCAATGGCCTGAGAGCCAACTATGTCCTAAGCTGCAGACTGTATCCTTCTTTTAGTTCTAAAATTAATGACAGCAGAACTTATATGCAATATTGAAGTACTTAAACCAAAATGAAAACCACGCTGTTACATGCATCTAGAAGGCAAGTAGTTTTTGCACAGGAAGAACTAAACCTTCAGGGAAAGATGAGACCTTCAGTAAGGCAAGAGCTCACCTAACAAGAGGCGCTGGAGTCTGCTGTGAGCTCAGCATTACACCAGATATGACAGCAAACAAGCCAGGTCTAAGACATGACATCGGTAACTGAAGCCATTTTAGAGAAAGAGCATATCTTCAAAACACTAAATACTCAAATACAAAACTTCCCTCATTGTTGAAAGGCCTCAAATTAGTACATAAGAAAGAAAAGCACACTTGTGGGCATCAACTCACTTGACCTGAAGCATTTTTCACTTCTGGGTGTAAGGGGTTGGAGGAGCAAGAGGAACACTGTTCAGACCAAAACATTTCCAGTCAGCATCTTCTGCCCTCTTCAGACAAAAGCAGCTCAGATCTCACTGCCTTATTACACTTCTATTCCTTCACGACTTAAGACTAAAATCTTCCAGAAAGAGTGAAGACAACTTTCTTGTTCAAGACTTCATAATGAATGACCATGAAAGAACATAGGCAAAGCCAGTCTAATCATTACAGATAAAGGCTGACTATCCAGTTTTTCAGGAGCATTCTTAACAGTCTGAAGTTAATAACCTTTCTTTTAGAAAGAAACCACCACAACAAGCATAGACAGCTATGACTCCTTCCTGCCCAACCCACCAGGAGCAGAAGTCACTGTTTCCATGAATGCAGCACAGACTTCCAACAGCAGATGAAGAGAATTTAACTTCTTAATCTTGCTACACCGTGAGTAATGAATAATGCAACACAGACATAACATGACAGATCCATATGCTGTACTGAGATGAGTTACAGAAATCTTTATTTGTATAATCCAACTAGAAATGCAGAGATGGATACTTTTTATTTTAAAACAAACTTGCTCTTTATTTCAGTCAGTACAGAAATCTCACCTAAGTCTTAAGACTTCTGACCTTGGCAGATGAGAATCACTGCACAAATGCAGAAACAGAGAAATAGCAGCCAAGATGACACAACACTTTATAAGAATTGGATATATCCTTAATACTGACAGTCACATTTTCCTATCACTTTGTCCAGCAAATAGAAAGCTCTGGCTTCCATACACACACATCTTTTCTCCTAACCCTCTAATCATGGAAAGCAGTAGCTAATCTGTCTTCTGCCTACAGTGTTTTCCAGTACTCCAATGTCCATTAAACCAAGTATCACTAAATTGACTGAAGTCAACCTTATTCCTTATGTGTCTAACATACATGGTTTTGATTCTTATGGTGTATTTTCATGTATTAATCTAATCCAGGTGTTAAAACCCAACCTATTAAAAATTCAGTTTGATATATTTATGCAATAGACCATTATTATCTACACCTAACCCACTAAACATTGTGGATGTGTATCACAAATCTAGACCTTGTAACAGCAAATTTGCAATCAGGTTAATTTTCTTTCAAATTAGCTTTGAAAAGCTGACTTCACTGTATTAGGAGATTAATGACTGCATCAAAAAATGAAGTAACACGCCATTTCATAGTGAAACTAATTATACGCCTAATTCAATAGCAAGAGAAAAAGCAGTCAAGTTTGCCATTGCAACAATGCTCCCAAATACTCAGAATCATCTCTTTCCTAATTTATTTTATTCTCATGTGAACATCTTCGAACTTTGGTGTCAAAGGAAAAGAAAATCTTGTGGTTTACAAAGCTGGTGAGAAGTCTCAATATAGCACAACAGCAAGAACGAAGTCCATCCAACACCACACAGCTTGGTAACCTACTTCCCTGCCCTCTATCAACGCACATCAGGCACCAGCAAGTCCCCTGTATGCCTGAAAAAACTCCTTGTAACACAAAGTACATGACAAAAAAAGAATGTGAACAGAACAGTCAGACATACAGCAGCAATCAAAAATTTACTTTGAGAACAGAAGTGGAAAATATGATGCTGATGCTACCTGACTTAAGATATCCCTGCTCCTGCATGATAACCTGTGTATTTTCATTGCTTTTTCGCTATAGCAATGAACTGACTGAGCTATGGCATGAGGGCAGCTGCTTTCACCCAGCATCCAACTCTAAGATCAGTAAAGTCAAGGCCTTGTTTACTTCTAGCACCCTTTAGAACAGACCCAACAAATAGTATTCTTTGCCACGACACCCAAAATAAACCAGATGGTAAATTTTATGCTGTGACCTCCTGTAATGGGTCTGGTTAAGATTAATTTCATTTTCCCCACAGCAGAATTTACAGTGCTGTGCTGTACGTATCGGTAGCTAGCAAGGCACTGATGACACCCCCATGTTTTGGCTGCTGATGAGCAGTGCTGGCACACATCAAGGCTGCCTCTCCAATCTTTCTCCTTCCCTCAGCAGCAGGCTGGAGATGGACAAGTTCCCAGGAAGAGGCCCAGCCCAGACAGCTGACCCAAACTGACCAAAGGGATATTCCATACCATATGGCATCTGCTCAGCAATAAAAGCTGACAGATGAGGGGAGGAAGTAGCAGGCATTTATTTTTTGACATTTGTCTTTCAGAGCAACTGCTATGCATACTAATGCTCTGCTCCCCAGGAAGCGGCCAGACATTACCTGCTGATGGGAAGCAGAGCATTATCTTCTCCTTTGTTTCAAAGCATGGTATTTTGCTTTTTCTGTAACCCTAGAGTTCCAGTTTGTTTTTATCATCTCTTTTTTTCCCCTGCTTATTTTTCTGTCCTGCTGATGGGGGAGTGATAAAACAGCTTGGTGGGCACCTGGTGTCCAGCCAAGGTTAGTTTAAACCCCACCTCCTTCTGACATGGAGAGAGGAATCTGACGTTTGTCTTTCATAATATAGTACTTCCAAAACAGCAACAAGACCACTTTCACAGGGTGAGCATTATGGATGGGGAAGGAAGGGGATGCCTTGTGAAGCAAAGGCAGCAATAGATTAATAAAGGTTGTTCAAAACTAATATGCATCTTCCCTCCTGGCACTTTTATCTTGCCAAAAACATGACAGTCGTTTATACTGACTCTCCTTAAGTATAGGGTATTTATACATAGACTTTACCAGCATCAAGTAAAGAATGGGTTTTACTACAGCAGAAAAAACCCCATAAAAACCCATCAAAAGTACACACTGCAGACTCGTTGACAACATGTCAAAAGATATCAGTACTATGGAGAAGACTTAAACTGCTATTGTCAGCATTAGAAGACCTTGCTGGGGGTTCTTGCTATCCTGTATGATCACATGTTCCCACCAAATACAGTCCCAAACAGTTAAAAAAGTACAAGTTACACAAAGAGTAGTTTAGAGTTTGGCTTCCAATTTTGACCTAATTTTTTTTAAAAAAAAAGAGTACCATAGGGATTACTTATGTTCTAACAAACTCAACAGATCTAAGTTTGAAAGAGTCTGTTTCATGACATGTCAGCACAATCTAGCTCAAAAAGAAACCTTATCAGAAAGAAAACTCTTCCCTCCACACATTATTCATTTGGACAGGCTGTTCATTTCAGCTGTGCTGCCTACATTTTAAATGTGAGCACTTAAAAGAACAGCGCAATGAAGAACATAAGGACATAGGCATAGACAAACAATCATCCACTTCTGGAACTGAATTCCTAATCAGGACAGACAAGATTTGAAAGGAGTCAGTTATACCAAGTGCTATATTGTCCAACAGCCAGAAAGCAATGTTTTTTAACTTATTCTTACTTTAGGTAACTACTTAAAGACATTCCATTTTCCTAGAAGTAGTGCCAGCATTCCACCTCCTCTCCTCCTATCAAAAAGAGGATCTATCTTCCATCTGCTACCTAATGCACAGGCCAGCATCTCTAAATCCTGAATCCTTGATTTATCAGTGACCTACACACACCTCTGCCTGAAAGACTGAAACTATTTCATTGTCCCATTATATAGGTACAACATAGAAGAACATAAGGTTGTTAGGTTATTTTTAAACTTGTAAGTTAAAAAGTTTCTCTGCTTATTTAACTCTTCAGGCATGTCATACTATTCTACAGTAAAAGGACCTATCAGTCAATGCTCAGCTTTAAACCTTCAAACCTTTATTCATTACTTTGTAAAGTTTTTGGGGAAGTAGTAGCAGAGTAGGTTCAAGTATGCTTCCTAGCAACAGCAGTAAAGAAAGAGGAATTTAAACCTTTCTTACTACAAATCCAGAATAAATATTTTACAAACTGCATAGTCACTGCAAGTTACCTGCAAGTCAGTGCCTCAGCTTAAAGATTTGTAATTACACAATGGGTAGTGAAAAAGCTTTACAGTTATTCTACTCTAGGCAGAGAGAGCACATCAGGGCTATCTGCTCAAGGCTAGCAAAAGCTACACCTGCAGTAAACGTAATTTACAAAAAAATTAGAGCACTGGTTTGAAACCAATGACTACAGAAGTTCATTTGACCATAACAAAGCTCTGGAGACTAATGCTGCAAAGACTTAAAAAGTCAGTGCATGGGAAAGCTGGAAAAGTTAGTCACAAACCTTTAAGTCACTTTAGAGATAGTCTATGCCATCAGGAGAGACAGGGAGAAAAGGAAGGTGAGATCAGAATACTGCAAAAGTAAAACACAAAGAGCAGCATCCTGATGCTGAGGACCTGCCATCAAGCATCATTTGACTGGTGATGAACTTGTATTACAGTAATTACTTCAATTCTGAGAGTAGATTATTGGTAACTTGTCTCCAAAACCTACCACAAACTGCCAGAAAAAATTACAGCTAGTTCTCAAGTGCTACTTAAAACCTCTGCAAGTTTTGATTTTAGTTTCTTTACTGTACACCTTATCTTCAAAGGACATGTCACTACCCCATGTAAGGATTATTCTGTTTTGATACAAGTTTGCTGGAAAATGGACTCAGAATAGACTAAGTACCAAATGTCTTCGTATTTGCTTCATTCAGTAGTTTGTGAATTCCCCACAGCAACAAGAACAGCTACTGAAGTAGGGTCTGTCAGGCAGACAGAATAACCTCCATTGAGGCTACAAATTCTCAGTAGGTTGGTAGAAGGTTAAACCAGAACAGACAGGCTTTAAGCTAATCTGAATTCCGGTGTTAAGATTAAAATTTGATGCATTTTTCACTGGTGTTAAGATCCGGTCTATCTTTTACATTTTGTTTTTAACAGGTCTAAAACAGACCCAGTAGGAAAAAAGATCAAACACAGAATGCTGCCATATCCACCGCTACTAAATTCAGATAAAATAACTGCCTTTCCTTCTAGATCTGTGGACAGTGACAGCAGCTCTCATTCAAAGCCATATGACGACTTACATCTAGTTGAAGAAATAGCTAAAAATGTTTAGGCACAGAAAGTGCCTAAAACACAGCAAGGTTCTCAAGTAGCAGAGGCTGTCCTCACAATAAAGACATCCCATATGGTAACTATTTTTAGACTGTTAAGTATCAGAGGTTAGAGAAATCACATGGGTGTCTCCAAACTACCAGCTCCTCAGCTCATTTTTATCTTTTGCATAAAGAAAAGGCAAGTTGGGGTAATTTTTAGAACACAGCTCAAACTTGAAAACTGTGTCCCCTTCGAAATGAATAGCTGGTTTAGCTTCCTTAACTAAACATTCTTTCTAGTAAGGACCTGGAAGAAAAGGAATCCTCTGACTTTCAACAAAAATACCTAGAGCATTCAAAGCAAGTCAGCTGAGTTATGTTTAAGCTAGTTCTAATTCACTGCAGCTGCATCTAATGAACCACAAAGATAAGGCTATTACCACAATAAAAGCTACACAGCTCTGAGCGCAGTGGCTGAACTGTCTCCAAGTTTCCATCATCCTTCAGTTGGCAGCACTCAGCATCAGTTACTGAATGATCTCTGCACTGTAGCTAGGCGTGTTAAACCAACACAGGCAACACCCACCACCCACTTGTAATCTCTTGGATACATTACCAATGGATATCAGACAAGGTATACTATCTGGTATGTTCAGGTGGTTGCTGGCAGAGAATGGCTACATTCCTCAATCCTTGAAGTACTCACTTGCTTTGAACATTGAAAAAACCTACATCCTTCTTGTAAAGGCAACTCCTACCCAGACTTTGAGATAGGAGCTTGTGGTCAGCCACACTGACCTCAGGCAAACAAACCATGCTGTTTCCCAGATTTTTAAGCTCAGCTTTCTACCTGGTGACTACGGGCAATCTAAGACTATCAGGTCTTTCAGCAGCTTGGACAAGTACTGGTTAAAGAACAGATCTATATTTTTGCTTCTACACAACAACAATCATTTAGGGGTTCCTACACAGAACTTTATAATTTAAAAGAAACAAAGTGTACAGTGCACATGAAGTCTCAGTGACAGGCTACTAAAGTCAATTGACAATATTCCATAGTCTTCAGTTTGCCTCCACCAAGAACTTCTCAAACCTGAGCTTAAGTAACTTATTGCTAACAAGTGGAAGTCAACCACCCTTTAATGTAATGGTCCACTTCCATGAAGGCCATTAAGAGCAGGGTTATGTCAAAGAGTTCATCATATCCTAGTGTAAAATTTCATGTGCATTTTTCCAGTCTTAAGAATAACCTGTGGTCTCCTTAGTAATTTGACTGTAACTTATCCTGCTCCAAAGAGAGCAGTACATAACACAATCTAAAAACATACTAAATAAAGTATTCAAGTTAAAGTTAAATGCATTTACTTTATCTTCTTTCATCTTCTATGCCAGAAAGAGGAGAGGGAAAGATCTAGTGCAGGAGAAGCTTGAGGAGCTACTTGATGTCTTCAGCTTTCACAAAGTCTGATCCACACCAGGTGCTTCAAAAAGCACAGTCTACTTGGAAAATTAAAAGTCTTCCTTACATAGACAGTAACAAGAAAGAGACACTTAAACTGAATACAAGAAACTTCCATCAGTTTACTCTTGACAGCTACACTCCTTTCTTCACAGTAGCCATTTACACACAGAATCACAGATTCACTGGGGAGACACAAAATGAGGGAGGGACAAAAAGCATTTTGTTCAAGTATGTTTAACAATAAACTACTTAATGCTACAGAGAGCTCTGAGCTTTCTACTTCATTAATCAAACACACACAATTAAGTCAACATCCTTAAATAAACCCTTCAGAAGCCAGGTAAACCGCAAGGAAGACAGATCATCCACACACTAAGCTGTAACAAAGCAGCAGTACCTTTAAACATAACATTCTAGCTGAAAAGCCACTAATAGGCATTATATCAGAAACATTACTGTGCTCAAGCACCACCACCTGAAGACTGCTCCTCCCTAAAATTGCTTCTCTTCCCTTTTGAATTTTCACACAATTAAAAACATTTATCTGTGAGCACCACCTGGTTTTTGATGAAGCGCTTCCTCACAACTTAAGACATAGGCAGCAAGTATTTCTTCCCCTACCATTCTCTTAGGGTTCAAAAAAACATGAGAAAGTGTTGGACAGGAAATAGTCTTTAAACCAGAAACTAATACAAAACAGTAGAGGAAGAAACCAAACCCTCAAAACTATCCTTAGTTCCAATATTTTAAAAAAGAGTGAGCGGTGCAGTCTCCCAGCTGTCATCCCAGTCTGTTACATTCTAATTTGCTTATGCAAAGTACAGATTGTTATATTTCTCTACAGAATCCACTACAGTAAGTGGATTAGCTCCATGGACTAACAATATTAGCAAGACTCCTCTCTAAAGCACTAAGAAAAGGTATGACTCTGGGGGTGGATTTTTGCATTTATTGAGACAGGTGGCAGAAAATAAGCAGCAGGCATCTTTCAACAGACCTCAGAAAGGACTAAGTGGTAGAAGTGATTCAGCTGGCTGAGAGAGCCTACTTGACAAGCCAGTGGAGAAAAGTAGCATCAATTATTTTGCAAGCCTATCACAATTGGATTACCTGACCCAGAATAAACTGCACCAGTGTAAAATGACCTAGCAGATTCTGTTCACCTCGTGGAGCAATCTGCTCCTGGGACTGCTTGTTCCTTCTGTTTTTCAGCAAAGTGTTTGTGATTCACTGGTTCAACAATACATAATCATGGGATCTTGGGAGTTCATTACACTACCACCTCCATGAAACATACCTTTTCACCCTACAAATCTGTGTCCCCCAAGCACTGGTGCTACACAAGACTGCAAAAAGCATTAGCCCTTTTTTCTAGTTAAAATCAGGTGCACCTGAAAGCTTTAAAGAAACCTTGAAGACTCAAAACCTTAGCATTTGACTACTAATTCTTATAAGAAGCAGCTTTAAGATGAAGAGGAGGATATCCCAAGTAAAAAAAAAAAATGACAAAACATTAAACCTTATCAGTATAAGGTAAGAGGTAGAGGTAGGAAGGAAAGGAACAAAATCTTCACTGGGTGAGCTCTAGGATGTTTGAAGCCATACATTACACAGATTTTATTTCCAAGCTTTGTATATTTAAGTGTTTTGTTCACCCCTTTAAAAAAAAAACCAACAACTAGTTCTTGATCTTTACAGCCCAGTCACATGTGTCTCAACAGCTTCTAGGAAATGGCTTGTAGACATATGCTAGCCATCCAAACACTGTCAGTGGTATTGAGTGGACAAGTCAGTCACTGATCCTAGAAAGAACACACAACCATCCTGTCTGGAAACCCAGACTGTCCACAACACAGTCCCTAGCTAGTGCACTCTGGAGTACTTCCCAAAACTTAGCACATCAACTTTGTCTTATTACCAAGTAAAAAGAGACTGACATCCTAGCAAGGGACCTTAGTGCTTAATAGGGCTTAATCTCAGTGACTCAAATACAGAATCACCTGCAAAAGCAAAACTCAACAAAAAACTGCCTGAAGTTAACAGAATTTGAATTTTTAGAAATTCTGCAATCTATGCACAGAAGATAGACAGATGAGACCTCTCACCTGCAAGCCTCATTTTGCAGACCCGGGCACGTTTCAAGTCCCACAGGCACTACAACCTTTTTCCCAAAGCTGAAATTCAGCTCAATAAAGCACTGTATACACTATTTTTAGAGTAGCTGACCAACTAAATTAGAGTGTTTGAGGTTGTGACCTCTAGAGATCCTCTGATCCAACTCTCCCTCTTGTACAGGGATACTTAGAGCCAGTTGCCCAGGACCATGTCCAGACAGCTTTTGCGCATCTCCAAGATGAGACACTCCACAGCCTCTGCACACAACCTGTGTTAATGCTTATCAGTCCTCACAGTAGTAAGGTGTTTCCTGATACTGAGACAGGCAGAATACAGAGATATCAGATTTCAGCTGTTAATGATGCAAATCCTAGATACTATGACCCAAGAGTTTGTTTTAATTTGGTAAAACATTCATCCAGAGGTCTTATTTTTCCCACTTCTGTGATGCTGTGAGAATATTTCTTCCAATGATGCCATATAAGAGATCCATCTGTGCCTAGGTTTCATAGCTTGGCCAGGACCCCTTGCATCTTTATGGGCAGTACACATACACAGATCCTCATCATGAGGACAGTAAGCAATACAGTCCTGGGGTTAATTACCCCGGGCACTATCAGGCAAGACATTCAACCTTCCAGTTCTCTTTTCTGCTTTTTCATGCCAATAATCCATGAAGTTAAACCTTCAATCCTAAACACACTCAAAAGGACACTTCCTTTACATCCGACAGAAGCATCTGCACAAAAACTGTAAATCACAGATTTGACAAGGATAAGCAGCAGCCATATACAGACACCAAAAATCTACTGATAATTACCAGCATCTATTTCCTCTCAAGTTTAAGGCAAACTTTTTGCTTCCTGGCTCTGCTCCAATAAGCCTGTGGCACAAGAGAGACCACAATGGACAAGCTGTTTCTTCAAGCAGGTTTCCTTTAATCTTTCATATACAAATACCAACCACCTCACCAATTCTAGTGGATAAATTGTTGGAAAAGAGCTTCTGAAAGTTTCCCTTTACATCTCTATGAAGAAAAATCTTAAAAAGCAGCTGCTTTAATTGGGAGATAAGTGGAAGTTCAAAAATAAGTCCAGTCCCTCTTCATTCCAGCTTTTAAACCAAGTATTTTCAGACTCCCTCTTTCCCCTTAAGAAAATGTGCATTCAACATCAAGTTTGACACATCAGATACTTATCTAGCATACTGTGCACCATACCACCTGGCTTCTGAAGAGAAACTTGACCTCAAAAAAGCCTGCAACAACTGTGCCAGGCTATGTCAACATGCTGCATCAACTTTCCTAAACTACCACCCTGTCCAATCTCTTATCAAATCAGTTTAGAGTAGTTTTTACGCATCAAGTGTCCCACTGCTATTCAAATTTGTTTATACTGATTTTCTTTCAATCCGTTAACTCAGAAAGTTAAACCCTTACCTTCCTCCTCAGCACAATCTGTCATACAGGGGTAACACTGTCTCACAACCAGGAAATCTCACATAATGAATGATTCAAGCTTATTGGAAGTGTTAATGGGAATGAGGCACAAAATAGTAACTTCTTCTTAGCTCATAACATAGTTCATTTTTCTACAGATTGCCAAAGTGCTTTTAATTTTGTTTTCTATTCTTTGCACCAGCTCAGCTGGTACACAGGACACAAAGTTTTGGCACAGAATGAAGTTATTTAAACACTGACAGTTATATACAACCCAAAAACAGATGGCCAGATCTCCTGTGAGTTTAAGACTTAAGAGAAAGTGCCATGCAAGCCTGGATACACTCACTAGGTCTGTTTTTCTCATAAGCCAGGGAGCTTAATGAACCTGCCAACTGCAGTTACTAAAGCTACAGGTCTAGTAGACTTCATCAGAAAGCCTACCCCACACAGATTTAGCCTGTCTTCTACTCTTTCATCACCATTTTCTGCTGCATAAATAGATGTCAGACATCTGCTGTTTCTTCTACTCTAAAGAAACAATTTGACTCAAAACCTGATAAAAGCACAAGAACTCCTATTCATGCCACAAAAGCTAAGCTGGCCAACATCCATGAGTCAGACAACATGGGAGTTTCTGTCCAAGGTACTTTAGTCTTGCTCAAACTGTACAAACAGTAGGTCCAGTTCAATCTCTGCTCCACTAAAAGCAAAAGATAACTGAAAACTAACTCTTGGTACTTTTCTCCCACACAAAAATAGTCCTGAATCCATGGCATTTTCTATAAAGTCTTCCCAGAGACACAACACTGTACTTTTAACCTTTATGCCTCTGGTATGCTGTAACATTTTCTCCTACAGATCTTGTCAATGGCTGAACTTGTCAAAACAGAGCCCTTTTACAGAAATGACATTGAGAAGTACTACAAAACCTTCTTGCTGAGCTCAAAGACTTGTGACAATATATTTCTAGTTTCACCATTACTATTTCTATACTTATTTAGAAATCACTCAAATTAGCATAAGGAAATGCTTGAGTTTGTCAGAAATAGGAGAATGATGCTAAAGATCTGGCTCAGAAAAAGATATTCAGCTATTTCTGTAACAACCAAATTATTTTTACTTTTAGTATCATCTATGACTTTTGTTGGTACATCACAGGCAGAAAGCCATCACACGTAGCACCCTTGATGCAAAACACAAGCTAAAAAATGCCACCAAGCCGAAGGCCATAATGAAAATTAAATTTTCAAGAAAGTTTATGAATAGGTATTTCTTTCATTAGCTTTTAACTCATGAGATTTAGCAATACCTAAAGACAAGTTTAACCACATTTCCTCAGCTATCCATTGTCATCAGTCCTCAAGTTTTACATGCTGCTGATAAATACTGCACTTTTCTGCAACACTAAAGGTGATTTTTCCCCCACGTAAAATCAATGCAAACTATTCCTTAGACAGTGCAAGGTTCCTTCCCTAGGAGTTACAGATTAAGAGCAAATTCTAGACATACTCAATTGTTACTGTCATTCCAACAAGGTCAAAGAGTAAAATAGTAAATACCCATGGCATAACTAATACACAGTTCTGACCTACTGCCCACATTGTATCTTGAAACTCAAGGATATGAACTGGTTTTGGGTAAGACAGAAAGCATGTTAACCACTCAGTCAGAAAAAAAAAAGTAGTTTGCACATCTTCATAGATTTTTTTGATGATGATAATAAGTATAAAAAGCAGAACTAAAAACAGTCAGTGAAAGCAAGCTTTTAAAAGTCATCCACTTTCATCTTAACATAGATGAAAAAGCATTCTGAGCATTTTCCTAAGTGCTAGCAAGTTGACTGATTACACAATGTGTCCTTTAAAACTGTGGAAGTTAATTCAGTTTACCAGTGTTGCTTGCAAGAGGCTTACGTCAAATTAAAGATATCTAGAAAAAATGGCAGAAGAAAGTCCAGAGAGAATGCCAGCCTGCTGCTGAATGGGGCAGGTAACCAAGTGACAATGGACATGGTAGAGCCTGAGATAGTCCTCTTTATTCCCCTCCATCTCATATTTGTACTGTTTTACCAGTAAAATTCAAGGTAAAGAAGGTAGAGTCTGAGTCACTCTTTCCAGATGTATCCAGTGTCAGGACAGTATGTGTTTAAATATACAAAAACCCAAGCCCACGGTAAACATGGACAAGCATCAAACAGCTCACCCACAGAGGCTACAACTCTCTGGGCAGAGCAGGAGAAATGCAAAACCCAACTGGACAGTCATGGGCAGCCTGCTCTAGGTTGACCCTGCCTGAAACAGAATTGAACCAGAGAACCTCTCATCAAGATGCCTGACAACTTCTGCAATTCTAAATCATTTCAGTCATTAATGTAATGAACTCATTAATACACCTTTGATGATTTTTAATGGACTAGAACAGCAGAGAATGCAGTAGAGGAGTGTTAACAACTAGTACCAGCTCCAAACATTTAAACAGTGCAGAACACATCAAGTCTGTTTCACTCTTTTCTTGTAACTGGAAAAAAGCATTACTGAGAAATTTCTACCAGCCAGAAGTGGGGGAAACTTATGGATCCACTGTTTAGTCATCCTGTTACTCTACCTGCAGTGACACATACAGTTCATTTATACTATATTTCATTAATATTGAAATGCCCTTGCAGTTACAGGAGTACATTATAGTAAATCTACACACTTTCCACAATCAGGTCAACAGCAACAATACTTAACAGGCAAGGTAAGGCAGAAAAAGGGGAGGAGAGACTAAGGAGTACCTGACTTCTAAATTCCCAGCCTGAGGCCATGCTATAGTGAGCGTTGAAACTACTGCTTTGATATTATCTGCATGAATGTCACATGAAAAATTATGTTACACATACATCCTGTGGATGGACTGGTAACTTTTAAGGTGTCCCTTACAGAAAGGGCTGACAGAAAAGCAAAAAATATACTGCTGCCACTCAATTAACCAGCATAAATGGAGAATGAATTCACAAACAAGACTCCAGGAAAATCTGGCAAAATAGCATTCAACTACTGAATTAGCTCAGTGCTGCTTCCTGTTCATTAGATTCCAAGTCTTTACACTGTCCTCCACTGCCTATTCAATTCCATTCTCCAGTTTCTCAAACACACTCTAGAACATTGCCCAGGACAACAGCGTCCCTAAGAGCACATTAAAGCATTCCAACTATGCCCAAGAGAATAGGCTTCTCTAATAAGCACCATTTTTTAACCCAAGCTTACAGCCCCACCACTGTTACCAGCATAAATAGGTAAGCAAAAGCAAGATCTGTGTTAAGATAATGTTTCTTTCAGAGAGTCCTACCCACATTACCCTTATCTTCCATGGTAAGTCAATGAATTAGAAGACTTAACATGGAAGTTAGAGAAGTAAAGCTTTATGCTTCAATAAATTACTACATATTAACTCCTCATAAATCTAATTGGTGTTTCTCCACTAGTCTGTTCTGACATTTCTACTGCTGAGTCTACCTCAAGGCTGTTTGTGATAGCTTCCTTATCTACAGCAGACAGAAAAGATGTGTCATGCCTTTACAGAGGCTTCAGAACTGAATTCTTTAATGTTAAGAAACAGTTTATGCAAGCTATAAGAAGAGAGAAAATGCACTTGGCAATGCATTGAAGCAGAAAGAAATTGCCTTGAACGTGAACTGCTGCTTGATCCACTGTGCAACTTCATCACTATTTAGACTTTAAGATTTTTTTCCTCCACATATCAAGCCATGCCTATGGAATTCTTCATCAAGCACACTCTCCACTGACACCTCCTAAACACACTAGTCTTACAGTTGTTACACTGAAATAATTTCACTCCATCTGCTTAATCTTGTTAGATTGCATGCACCTGTGTTACAACCACCTCTGCAGTGCTGTAGGTAAGAAATACCTCTAACTTTACATCACTCTTGATAGCATTTTTGCTTTCCATCTATCACACTCCACCCTGATAACCTGAGAAAGAAATTTCAAGACACTGTTTCAAAATGCTGATGGACAAAATGACTGCATGTTCAGTGATGTCACTTAAGTCAAATATCTTCTAGCTACCTGTAGCATGACATCTACAGTCAACCTGACTTTCACCAAATACCTACCCTAAAACACAAGAGCCTGCCTATTCTGTAGAACCTGTAGTGGTTTAACCCTGACTGGAGGCCAGATGCCCACCAAGCCACTCCATCATTGCCCTCCTCAGCTGGTCATGGGAGAGAACACACCATTAAAGGCTCACAAGTTGAGATAAGGACAGAAGGGATCACTCATCAATTACCATCACAGACAAAACAGAGTAAAATTCATCCAGTTTATTATTCAAAACAGGGTTGGAGGATGAGTAATAAAGCCAAATCGTGAAACATCTACCTCCCTCCCTCCTGAGCTCAGCTTTCTACCCAATTTCTCTACCTCCTCCCTCCGATCAGCATGGGAGACAGGAAATGTGGGTGTCAGTTCATCACGCCTTGTCTCTGCCACTTCTTCCTCTTCAGGAGGAGGACTCCTCACACTCCAGCATGGGGATCCTTCCCATGGGAAACAGTCCTCCATATACTTCTCACACCTTGAGTCCTTCCCACAGGGGCTTCAGTTCTTCATGAACTGCCCCAGCATAGGTCCCTTCCATGGCATCACAAGTCCTGTCATAAAACCTGCTCTTGCATGGACCCCTTTCTCCACTGGCTGCATGTCCTGCCAGGAGCTTCCTCCAGCATGGGATTCTCACAAGGTGACAGCATCCTTCAGGTGTCTCCACCCACTCCATCATGGAGTGCGTGCACTCCACAGGCTGCAGGTGAAATCTCTGCTCCTCATCATCTTCCACAGGCTGCAGGGGGGCAACTAGCTTCACCATGACAGGCTGCAGGGACAAGTCTGTTCTGGCACCTGGAGCACTTTCTTCCCCTCCCTCACTGACACTGGCGTCTACAGCGTTTCTCAGACCTCCTCAATCCTTTCTCTGGCAGCAAAGTGCCACTGCTTGTGGAATTTTTAACTTTAAATAGGTTATCACAGAGGCACTACCACTGTCACTGACTGGCTTGGCCTCGGTCAGTGGCAGGTCCCTCTTGGAGCTGACTGGTACTGGCTCTGTTTGTCACACCTATTCAAGCTTCTAGCAGCTTCTCACAGAAGCCATCCCTGCAGCCTTCCCACACCCCAACCAAACCATAACAATTAAGTTAAGTTTAACAAAAAAGTGTATTCTTCGTTGTGCTGGCTATTCAATACACTTATCTTTTTTTCAGTGTAGAAATAGGGTTTCCAAATGCCATACACATTATGCATAAAGAGGCAGTAAGAGTAGAAACACTGAATAATCCTGATGTTGCATAATCAGTGGCCCTGGCTTGCTTTCCTACCAGTGTCTTGGCTCATGCTGAGAGAGAGAACAGCAATCAGAAACAGCATGTACCAGAAGCACACAAAGTCATGCACAAGTGGCCACCTCTGTTTCCAGGAATTCCACAGAAGCATCAGGCAGGTGAGTACTCCAGGATGGCTGTATATTGCTCCTGACTGGTCTTACAAAATTTAGTATTAGTCTTTCATTTGAAAAGTTACAGTCAGTACCTTCACATGAACAACAGTAGCTTATTGCTCCTGGACTGAGAAGCACACAACTGCAGGGTCAATTGTTTGCTCACCAGAAGGAGGCCTCACAGTGAACACAGCGACCTGAAGTCCTCAGGTTCCACTCACCTGCTCCGTATCAGACAATATTTACATGTAAGGTGGACAACTCCACAGAATGTTACACCCTGCTTCTCACAAAAGAGTGGAAAATATGTAAGTCACAGGTCAGTTACAATCCATGTCTTAACACAACCCTTTCCTTAACCAAATACTTGTGGGGTGGAGGATTGAGGGAAGCAAAAAAGCACAGGTCTGTGTGTTCTTGTACCATTTCAAGGATGTTTTACTAATACACAGCAGTACTGCTGCAGGTTTGAAGGGTGGCTACATTTAGCTTAGGCAAGATTAGTTTTGTAATGCAAAAAATCTCACAGGAAAATGTTGATTAGCCAGCAAAAGGCTGTGCTCTGACTACACCCACACAGCACAGTAAGTCATAAGCACTTCCTAATCAAGGAACAGCAAAGCAGTTCAAGGAAAATATAGTGCAGATAGCTTAAGTATGCTTTTAGAGGAAGGGACACCAATATTGCCAGCTGCTCACCATTAAGAATATTCCAAATGTCACTCTCCTTAAATAAACTGACAATATCACTCTGGTTCACTTGAAAACCTGACCTTGAAGAACAGCTATTTTTTTATTAAGTTGAAAGGTTGTAACAATTCTCTGGACTGGAAAAAACGTATAAAAATTCAGACAGGCTTCTTACAAAAAGGGTGATCAAGCATTACTTTTGTTTCCTTCTTGACCTCACTCAGAAAGGGTGAGTTTGAAGGTCTTGGCTTAGATAGTAGAGAACCGCTATTGTAGCACAACCACCTATGAAGATCTAGTCACATAACAAGAATTAAATAAGGACAACCAAAAGTTTCATCTGACTAATATAGCTCTGGAGGTTCTCTCTCCCTGTGATATCGATCTATTTCCAGGCTTCACAAGCTTCCTTTGTATCCATTCACATGAATGGATTCAGCAGCTTGATTGAATACAGCCCCCCACATCATCACTCCCACATTTTGGCTGCACAGCTGAATGTTTGCTAGCCCCACCACAATCTGTTCAGTCTACCTCACTCAACTCTGATGCATCAAAACTACTTTCAGAGGTAAATCATGAGCAAAAGGCTTCTCATGAGAAAAGCGGAATCAGGAAGGCAGAGAGAACAAGACTTTTCCACTAACTCTATTAGACTGAAACATTAACTTTGGTTAATGTTCTGGTTTTATAAAGCCCAAGACAAGAAGGACCACATTTCAATACCACAATGGCTAGTTACAAGCAGCCCCACATGAACAGTTTTAGATACACTTATCTACTCCCACTTAAGGGGAACAATTTCTTGCTCACCTTTTAAGAGATATCTTTTGAGTTTGAAGAGGTAACATGACTGAGGAGATAGCAACTGTTTTAGTTTTGATCTGCACAGACAGTCCTAACTGCTAATTGGAATGAATGGTCATGAGGTAGAATGCACTAGAAGTGCAGTTTAGGATCTACATTTTTAAGTGCCTTTAGAGGCCGCTCATGTGAGGTATGCATTGCACTCAAACTGCAGGCCATGAGGAAAACAGTACAAAGGCAAAGAAGCTGAAGCACAGCCATTAGCTGTTCACTCAGTCGCATTTTCCAGTTCTCCATAATCCTCCAGGTAGGTACCTGGTTTTCATGACCACTACTATTTGATCCACGAAGGACATTTTAAAGATGTATTCCTTTCCTTCTTACCTCTAAGTCCTATGAAATCTGTACATGTCACATTGCAAGTCAAGTATTTTTTGTAGCAAAGTGAAGTAAACAAATAAGGACAGATACCTATTATTAAAGTATCAGAGGCTGAGGCAATACCTCAACTACTCATGATCACTCCCTCCACCACCACTGCCTTGCATGGTCAGGCAGATTCTTCACTAACTGCATCCTAATCCTCCAGAAATCACTCAATTATATAATACAGAAAAATGGACAGCAAGTAAGGTACTGTTGATAAAACCAAGTTGTGACCATTTGCCCACATACTGTTAACTGCAGAAGAGGCATACTGCTTACACATGTGCCTGCAACATTACAAGCTTATAACCAGAAGCAGATCAAAAGCATTGTCACAACTAAGTGGTTACAGACAACGCCTTTACATTTTTGATTTGCTGTATAGTAATCCTCCTACTGCAAAAGCTCTACAAGAGGGCTCTGAAGACTTGAAATGTAAATTTTAAGTAGCCTCTAGGCTGATCCCCACCAGCAAAACAAGCTCATACAGATCACTATTTATTCTTCAAATAGGTCAACTTAGAGAAAGAGACAGATAAATACTTTCCTTGCAAAAGACTGAGATATTAGGTTATATCACTACTCATGAAAAAGATTTGGGGAAAAACAGATAAGATGTTTACAGTAAGTGTAAAGTAGACTAATTAAGGCAGCTGCCTTTTAACACACAGCACAACCATCTTCACCCCACCATACTGTTCTGCTCAGCCAACAGTGTTTTCCCATCAGCACACTGCTCATATTCCAGAGATCTGCAGCCCTTTGACACAAGCTAAGCACTAACCCATGACCTGCATGGATGGTGGCCTTGCCAGACACCTGCCTAGTCTCCAATAGGACAGGGGGAGAAAACAGGACAAGAAAGCTCCTGGGTCAATTAAGATGAGGGCATCATTTACCAATTGGTGTCAGGGCAAAACTTTGAGGAAAATTAGTTTATTACCGATTAAAATTGATTTGCTAGTGAAACAAGAACACTGAAACAGCTTCCCCTCACCTTCACCCCCAGCTTTTCCGGCTGTTTCAATCCTTCATTCCGAACTCTGAACTCCTCCCCACCAACCCAAAGAAAGGTCGAGGACAGGGGTTTACAGACACTTCCCCTACTCCAGCAAGGGCTCTCTGCAGTCAGCAGCTCCTTCAAGAAACATCCACCTGCTATGGCATAGGGTCCTCCACAGGCTGCCATGGACACATCTGTTCCAGAACAGTCCACTCCATGGGCTGTCAGGAAAGGCCTGCTCCTCCATGGCCTCCTCCCCAGGCTGCAGTGCCATGTCTTCCCCTGGCCAGTGGTCACACCTCTTCCTCCCCTCCTCCGATGTCAGTGCTTGCAGGGCTGTTCCCTCACACTTTTTTCTCCTCATTCTTCTCCACCTGTGCATTACTTTGTCCTAAATTTTCAGGGAGGCACCACAGACTCCCCTGACAGGCTTGGCTCTGTCCTGCAGAGGTGAGGCCCCTGTGGATCCAGCTGGAACAGGCTGTGTCTGGCATGGGCAGGCCAGAACCTTCTCCAGAGAGCCTGGCCTGCATCCTAGCCTGCCCCAAAACCCTGTCGTCATGGACATGCCACACTGCAAGCCACTGCTCTGCAGAGGTTAAGGCAAGCACTCAGCTGCTTGAGTCCAGACACACATATCAGTATTACCCAGCTAGGAAGGTCCTAGGTGGAGAAAGAAGGAGAGCTCCTCCAAGTCTCACTTGGAATTTCCTTGGTCACTGTTTTCCTGGCAAAATCCAGGGAATCAGGAAAACTGCAGCAGTCTATGAAAAGTGCTAAGACTTCAGACAAAGCCGCTGCTTCCCAGGCAGCACAGCACTGCTACACCTTTAGTTAAATTATTTTCAATGGGGTGAAGGATGCCATCTGGGTGCTTACTACTCTTCCACTGTTACACAGGAGAAACTACAGGAGAAAGTTTTTTAGCCAGGCTTCTTTGAGCTTCAAACTCCTGATACAGTGACTGAAATAGGTCATTTTGTCCTCCATCCCTCAGGAATTGAGAGCTGTCACCCTGGTATGGGTTTTTCTCCTTGTCTCTAGCCCAGACAAGCCCAGTGAGGTTCTACTCAGTAGGTTTGTCACTCCTTCAGCATCTCCCAAATGACCATGGCAGGTCCAAGGGATACTGTGTCCGCCTCCACTCCTGCAAGACACTGGCTTCACCAGTATCTAAGGGAACAAATACATGCTGATTAAAAGCAAAGTATGTCTCAACTCACCAAAATCAACTTCACTCCACAAGCTTCAGATGAAGACATATGGAAGACTTTTGATTGATTGCAGAAGAGTAAAGGGAGGAGAAAGATCTACTTTTAGAAATCCCTGCAGAAGAAACAGCCTGCTTCTCATCCCTCTATGGGAATAGCTTCTCACTATTTAGCCTCTTTTAGTTTTGTGCTACAGGCAAAGCATAAATTTCAACAACAGCTCAGCAAGAAAGACTGAGGGTCTCAACTACAGTTTGCCTGGTACAGACAAGCCCACCTGTGGGAAACTGCTTTTCAGGTAACACTTTTCTTGACCCAGTAGCTAAAAGCCTCATCTGACACTTCTTTTGGTTGAAAAAGGTCTGGAAAATAATTCAAGTCAGGAAATATAGTCTATTACTTCTATGGCTAAACTTAAGGCCTACAAAAAAGTTACCACATAGAATTAAGAAAGTCTCCAGCATTTGCCCAGCTATCATCAAGTCAAAGCAGAGCAGAACCTCTGTAACAAGTAGACATATCAAGTAGCATAAACCCTCAACAAATTTAATGTTTAACATGAATGATGATGCCGAAAGTTTTGATTTGGAGGTTGTCAAAACCGTAGTACCACAAATATACAAGTATGTTCATCTTTCTCCGGTCACAAAAGAACAAACTGGCAGATACCAGAAACAAGGTCACATCTGGAAGCTAAGAACTCATGAGCTATGCCCACTGAGTTTTCAAAGAGCATTACAAGTTACATGGAGTCAGGCATAACTTAATGGAAGTCCCAGGAGACTCATCAGCTTTACAAGTTCATCAATTTGGGTCACAGACATTGCTCAGATTATTCATCTTGCATTCAAATACAAAAGGCATCTTCACCTCTTTGCTATATCCACAATACTCTTACATTTCAAGAAATTTATGCTCCTATTCCAATTTACTCCTGCTGTAGACCTTCCATATTTTTTCACTGAAGATTAAATAACGCTTCAGTCCATACATATTACGCATGACAAATGCCTGCCATCTGCATTCAAAGCTGTTCAAGTAGTATTAGTTATTGTCTACAGCATGTTGTACCTAGGTGTACGGTTTCATATCCATTATGCAACTTAATGGAAAGCCCTGCATATACATACAGCATTTGATGGGAATTTACTCATAGTTAGGTTAATTTGGACTAAACATATGATTAAATTCATATGCATGCAGCTCTTCCTAATAACCTTACAGCCAGATTTTTCAGATGCATACGGATAAAAGGGCAAGTCAACACCATTTGATCAAGAGGAGGACAGTTTCAGTTAGATGGTCAGTAATTTTCTTTGTCAGAATATCTAAGCAAGTACTAGCCACTAAAATCAGGTCCCTGACCTCAGGCACTCAGACAGTACATACTAAGATTACTCAAGACTGATATGCAGATGTGTAAATTAAGTTAGTACTGCAGTGTAAGATTTAAGTGAAAAAAGAAAATGGCTCCTACAGAAGCTATTAATTCATTTTCTGTTCTCATGCATTGCTTTCAATGGGAAACCTGGTGTGCTTGATCATCCTGCAATTCACAACAAAAAACAGGCAGTTTGACTTACCATTTTGTCAGATCATTGACATGCCTTGCTTCAAACCACATAAGCATGTTATAAAACAGGTAATCTTTACCCCACTTGGTTACAAACAGGCAGTACTTATGAAGATTAAAGAGGGCCATATCCACAGAAGAGAAACAGGCTCTACTGTTGCCAGAGCAAAAGACTGTACTATGTACTACTTTTGTAACGGCTACTTCTAAAAGACTAGATTATCAAAAGCAAAAATAATGGAATCTAAATTTCTCCTAATATTATCCAACTTGGTCAGAAAACTCCCTCACAGACATTTTATTACAGATTCACAGAATGGTTTTGTTTGGAATCAGCCTTTAAATATCTAGTTCCAACAGCACTAGCATCAGCAGGGACATCTTCTGCTAGACCATGCTGCTCAAATCTTTGTGGGTGTCATTTTTGTTATACTACTCAATATGGAAGTGGTCACCATCTCAAACATAAAATTGCACAAGAAACCTTCCACACAAAAAACTAACACCACAGTCCAGATATAATCTCAGCTGAAAAAGAGATCCTTCAGAGCCTTGGTCTCCATCATGATGGCTAGTTTCATATCCTTCAGCTGCACTGGTTCAGAGGAATTCACTACAAGAACCAGTCTCCTTATAAAAATAGCTTTTATCAAAAGACAAGCATGACTCCATTTAATTTTCTTTCAGTTTGCTCAACTGTTATAGAAAAAAATTCAGCTACTCAGTTGCTTAATGAGGCTGTAATTCTCATCTTGCCTACCAACATCTCACCATGGATGCAGTCCAAGGGAAGTGCTATTGCTATGCCAAGTTTCACAGTTTAGCTATCTGAATGCAAAAGCAGCTCCTAAAGTCTTCCTCACTTCCTCACAGATTAGCAACAGCAGTTTTAGGTCAGGAACTCAATTCTGGGTTATAGCTCAAGGTATGAGCACATCGAAATGAAAAAGTTAAACTCATTAATAACCTAATTTGTTCACTATTGCATGCTTGCAGTACATGCAGAGTTTGTTACGAGACACGTAAAGCCTTTTAGAGTTATGACTGTAATTGTTCCTCTTACAGAAACCAAACAGAGCTTCCAAAGTATACTTGGGTAGAAAGGAATCACAGCAGGAGGTCCGATGAGATTTCTAAGCATGTTACTAGAGATAAAAATAATATCCTTAATTATCACACGTACATTTTAAGACGTAAATTTAGAACACATAAAAGCCCTTCTAAAACAAACTGATTTACAAGCAGTTATGTTCACCTCTGCCTATTAGCTAGCTGCATTTGCTGGTTCAAGACTGGAGATGAACAGTATAAACAGAAAACCAAATAAAACCCAAGATCATACTCTGCCTTTAAACTGCATTCACACATATGAAGTTTAATGCTAATGGATGAATAAAAGCAGAGGGCAAAGCGTTAGTTTCCTGACATTTCAAAAGGACAAGCAAAATGGATGGCACTGAAACAAGGACACCATTACAGAAACAAAATGGGTACACAGTGAAGATGTGTCTGCTGCTAGCATTCTTGTGATGCACTGAAACAGGTAATGTAACCTCTATAACATGGATATACTCGAAGAAGATTCGAAGTCCAAACACTTCCTATCAGTCTTTTCCTCTGCTATTACAGTCACTATACCTACTCCCTCCTGCAGACAAGCTTCCTCATCTGAAACTTTACTAACTGAATCAGACCTCCAAGAGACCTCTTCCTCCTCACCACCTTACATGCCCTTCTCACAAGGTCACCAGGGAAGGTACTGCAAGGACCTAAACTGTTTCTGTAGATAAACACATTTGAGCTCCATTGGCTGTATGAGCTACCAAAAGCTCTCTGGCCATTCAGCGTGCTCTTCTCCGAAGGTGCTGCTTGAAGTACAGCTGTTTCTGCAGCATGTATAGGAAATAACTGTAACTTCAAGAACACACTCACAAACAGTATGAAGAGCCTTAAGTCCATCAGAAAGAAGCAGTGAAGGAGTGGTAGCGAAACTAAAAATCACATGCTGTGAATATGTGCCAAACTCACATGGCAGACAAATCCTTCCATTTTTCTAGTGTTCAGGTATTTAATTTCCCACTTTTCATATCCATTCTGGCAGCCCTAAAACAAGGAACTCCATTTCTCCCAAAGGCAATTCATAGCTCCATTATTAATGGACATAGCTGAAAAATCCTTAGCTGATTTTATCTACATTAAGGTATATTAACTACAAGCTTCCCATGCCATTGGACAGAAACAAAACCCTGCTGCACCCTGCAAACAGAAGTTGATTGTCCAAATTTCAGTCTATGGAGACATGACTCTAGATTCAAGAAACTTAAAACCAGACATTTTCTGTTTTCAAACTAAATTTAGATACCATGAATGGTAATACTTGGGAGTGCATCCACTGTTCACCTTGACATTAAAGACAAGGCCAGCCTAAGGGGCCTCTTTCACATGTTCAAGCCCCGTGGCACACAAGTTGTTTTGCTATCTGCAAAAACCCACTAGAACCACTACATCACCTTGACAATTCAGCCAGGTGGAATTAGTACTAAGAGGATCCATCCACCTGTTTTATTCTGTCCTGCCTCCTTCCCTACCTCACTCAGTATTATGGCAGAAATCTTCAATAAATCTACGTAAGAAAAAACAGGCAACCTAAGAAAAGCCACAGGGAAACTGACTCCAAGTGCCCCTCCTGTCCATAATTCCACTTTTCAAGGTATGTGTAGGAATATCAGCACAGTAAGAAGTAGGACACTTGTGTCAGTAAAATATGGAGTACTGAAGAACTTCAGCAGTCTGCCAATTATCCAATGGCAGTTTCATTCCACAAAAATACTCAGATTTAATAAAATTAACTTCATACAAGCACTTGGCTGAACAAACTTACCCTGAGGAGTTTAAAAGCGAACGTAGCTAGCACGGACTTACAGTAAGGCTGCTCAGCAAGTCACAATGCATTTTCCAGGACACCCTGAACATCCTTTCTTACCTCTGTGTAACTTTGTACAAAGCATTTTAATGTCTAGGTTTCCCCACCTTACCAGTACTCAGGTACCAAGCATTCAAAAAAACTGCATGTACGTACTTTACATGCTAGAAATTCATTAACCTTTCAGCACATCATGTTTTCTACATATATGCCACACTCTGCTGAAGACCAGAGGAAGTACTGGAATATTTATGACCATCCTACAACATCCTCAGCACTTTAGTAGTTTTTAGCTTGAGTTATTTGGTCAATCATCACAGGTTTACTGTAATATGCTTTTTTTTTTGCTAAACACAGCAAACCAAGGTACACATTCTTACAGCATCTAAGCATCTGTTTGCCTACTTTCTGAAAAGCAGCAGCACCATCAGGATCATATGAGGAACTAGAGAATCAGTGTCACAAACTAAGACTAGGACTACCTGGATTGATTCTCATCCTGATCCTAAGCTGGATCACTCACAAGAACAAACCACTGCCAAGAGATTTAAATACCTAACACTTATCCTGACTTTTTGTATGAAGCTGTACATTCTTAAAAACTGGCATTATGTCTGGGCTTACTACAACTATCTAAACAAATTAAAACCCCTGTTGCTTAAGTACTAGAGTACCATAAAGAACTGTGGCTCAAATGGAACAGAAAACAGTGTGACACTAGTTTAAGCTCCATCTGGAAAGCTTCAGCTTGTTCCAAATTTGCATTTTTCATGTGTATGCAAGTAAGACCTTACAATTTTTTGTCATTATATAATTACTGCTCCTAAAACTCCAGATATTTTGCCAGCAAAGTTAAATTTAGACTGTGAGCTATTTCAAAAACTTGATGTGGGTTTAGAATTTTAAGTAAGTTTCTGGGAAAGCATGCTTAAGACTTCTACTATAAGCTGTCTGTAACTTTGTTTTGAAGCTCAAGAACACTAATCCTTATACAAACTCTGACTACTAAAGTCCGGTTTTCTGCTGAGGCCATCTTTCCAACGTGTAGTTTCTGCAGAACTGTATGCCAAAAAGTCTATGTGAAACTTCCAAATGCAGTGAAGACCAACAATTAGCTGATCTCTTAACTACAGCTTCTGTCAAATTTAGCATGATATTCAGTTCCTCAGTGGCAAAATCCTAGACACTGAGTCCCTACAAATCCACATCAACGCCTACTGGGCAAAAGCAGTTTGCTAGATATTAGCAGTTTCCTCAAGCTTCAGTGGGAATCAGTCAAGGAGCATGCCTCTCTGTCATTTTGCCACCAGAAACTCAGGATGGCTTTTTAGATTTCAACAAGGATTAGGCAATGAAGCATCTTGATCTGGCCCACCGGTTATAATAGCCAAAAGCTATGAATTCTAACTGTTATACCAGCTCTCCAGAACTAATCCTTCTGAGTCAAATTAGGTAGATCTGCGCAGGCAACAGAAAAAACACAGTAGCTGCCATCAGAATTGGCACTACAGATGTCAAAACCCAATGCACAATCAGCTAATCCTCCTGGATAGTACTGTGATTTTTCAATTGATTTGGGGACTTGTCAGGAGAAGAAAGCAACACTCTCTCACTTTTAAAGTCTTAGCAACAGCTGGTAGCATTCAGTGCCCTCTGTAGCTACTAGCATCTATTAGAAAACCATTACAGTGAAAGCAAAGATCGCTTTAAAGTGAGACTGAAATGTATATTCAGCACAAATTGAGTTCCTCCATTAGATAACAATCAGTTTTATTGCTATGAAGAACATCAGTAGCAATAAATATAATCAAAACCCATTACATTGTAAGACAGCAAGTTTTACCTGTAAAAGCAGCATTTCAAAATCACTGTTACTAGGAAGTAGCTCCTGCTTGCATCCTTGTACTATTTTTACCCACAAAGTCCACCTCTGCAATGGCATTGACTTATTTTAAGAAGCACAGGAAAGCTGAAATATTCCTAGGGCTTTTAGAACACTAGATCACATGTCACCTAATTCCTACTTAGTCCCCAAATAAAGAAGCTTAGCTCTGTCCCCCCCCAAAAACCTAGCTTGGCATTTCAGAGACTTGAACAAAATTCAGCTTGAGGTGTCACTATAGTTTGGTTATTGCCACCCAGAAACCTGGGAAATAATCGAAAAGGAATTTTTTTGGAGTGGGTCTGACTGCTTTTTTAACAAAGCAGATACTCCAGACCTAGCAACTGTTCAGAACATTTTCAACTCGCTATACCTGGATCACTCAGCTCAATCAGAAGTGTGGTAGTTGACAATTTTTTTTAAGAGGCAATACATCTATCAATGACAACAAAAAACACACTGATAAGAGGATATTCCCCTCTCACTGGAAAAAAAGCATTTAAAACTAATCCAGAGAAAAGAATGAAAATTGATTCACATTAGTATGGGGAAGTAGCAGTAAGTTTACATGCAGAAATATTACACTAGTATGATTAAGCCAATAATATGAAGTGATTTATATAAACATGAACAGATTGAAGAGGTATCCATTGCAAAGACTGAAGCAATTAATCTCTACTGCATACAGAAAGGATCAATCACTTCACCAGAATAAAAACACAGACAATTAAGACAGATATCGCTGAGTGGAAATACTAATTCAGATACAGATGTAAGACATTTGAAGGAGACATTAAATATGTGCTTTGTCAGACTTCAGTAACTGTGATAAAATTCCAGTGGTGTTTCAAGGTCATTCATGTGTCTACAGTTGCAAAAGCTCTCAATATATCAAAAAAACATCCTTTGGGTATCTAAATTTCTCTCTGAATAATATCCCATTTTTAAAATTATATGGACTTAGCACTTCCGTATTTGCAAGACAGAATTACTCATAGATAATACCTACACACCAGACTAGGAAGTCCATCCCTACAGCTATCACTCCCAATACATTTCCAAAGAGCCAGGGAATCAAGGGAGGAGGAAGACTGAGTGCCATTTTATGGTTCAGAATCCATAGGATTGAAAGGAAAAAGTGAAGCGGCAGCTCTAGCTCATGCCCTGGTGTCTGTTTCCTAACAGAACAGGTTCACACTTACTGGAATATTTTCCAGATTCCTTCAGTTTAATTAACTTTGTATTTATACCTGACTTGATGGCCAGTGTCAAATGGCAGAGGCTTTTTACCACAGAAACCCAGAACCCTTTACCTTTGAAGAAAATACAAGCTGTGAAGCACTCGATTCGGCATGTACTGCTACTTTATCAAAAATCACTTTTCAGTAAACCAGGCACTGATAGTCCTACGTAACTACTAAACTGTGCTGCCAAAGTTGTCTTCAAAAACCACATAAACACCTTTTATCTTACAGACTTGAGTTACATTAAACACAATAAGCCTGTTTTATTTAGTTTTTCGCTTTGTATTATTTAAAAAAGAAGAAAAAGAAGGCAGCACAAAACAATGGTCGATTTTGGTAGCCTGACAAACTGTACCTGCATCTAAATGGCCGTACGTAGGGGATTAGAGGGGAAAGGGATACTGAGCTGCCCCGACTATTTTATCACCAGCGCCATGCAGATGAAACAAAGCCACCTCACTCCCCACCCGCACCACACAGGAACAAGGAGACCAGTTTCACCCGGGCAGGGCGAGACGTGAAGGCGGGCGATACCCACGGCCAAGGTAAAGCCCGCCGCGGAAAGAGGCGCCGCCGGGATGGTCCCTCGGTCCGACGCTGGATGGCCGAGCAGACTTGGCGTGAGGCCCCGCGCCTTCGGCGCGAAGCAACCCCCCGAAAGAGCAGACTGCAACTGAGCTGTGCGCACAGCTGAGCCCCAGCCGCCGCCTACGCCCTCACCTTGGGCACCTTTCCCCAGCGCCTCGAGTCCCAGCCCCGGCAGGGCCGCCTCGCACAGCGTGACCTCCCGCACCTCCGCCTCCTACTCCTTCTCCAGCGGGCCGCCTTGTTCTGCGCGGGGCTACCGCGCTTTCCTCCACCCGAGCGAGTGCTGCCACCTGGCACGGAGCCCAGCCAGCCTTACCTGCGGGCGCTGCTTCGCCGCCACGTCCCCACCCGGCAAGCTGTTCCGACCCCGCCGCGCCCCCTCCCTGCAGCCGCACAGGTGCGCCGGGAGCTGGGGGCAGCTGCGGCGGCAGCACCCCCTCCCGCCTTTACCCGCGCCCAGCTGATGTGTCGGGGCTCAGGCGGCGGCAGCTCCGCCGCTGGACAAGGCGTCGCGGGCAGGACAACAATCCGGTCAGAGCAAGGTCAGCCCTAGAAAGGGCAAGAAAGGTGCAGCGTGAGGGTAGGACGGGAGGCGTGACAGGGGCGCGATAAGGTAATAGAGGGGTCAGAAGGTCAACTAGAGGGATGCAGACAAAACGAAGCGGTTATAGATGAGTGTTTTGTCTGAAAAGCGGTGCTGAGCTCGCCCAGTGGGCGCGGGGGTAAACAAAAAGTGATGAAGCCGGAAAGCGGGAAGGGAGAAAAGCCGCTGGGGAGGAAAAAAGGCAAACAAATAAACCCGACGCAGACAGAAAGCACCTCTGGATGTAACGCCGCAGATGCCTCGGAGTTTGCAACCGGGACTGCCACGCGCAGAGACCGACGCAATGCCGCCTATCATATAGAATAAGAGAGGAAGGCGAAGGTCCCGCACGTTCCCGGTGCCCACCCCTTCTCCCGGTCAGGCATCGTCGCCTCCTAACTCAGCCCCCAGGCCGTCCCTCCTCCCGCCGTACTCCCCGCGCGGGTTACGGCCCCGGCTGCGGATCTACTTCTCCCAGACACGTGTCCCGAGGGGAAGCCCGGCATCTCGCGAGCACCCGCGCCCCACCTCGCTTTTAGCAAGCCGGGATCCCGAGTCGTCCCCGCCAGCCTGCCCCGGGGGGAGCGGGCCATACCGGCAGCAAGAACCGCGGAGCGTGGCCGCAGCCGCCGCCCAGGGGAGGGAGCAAAGGGAAGGCTCGCTGCCCCGAAAAAGCTGCGCAACTCCCCGGGACCGCCTCACCCACTGGCTCCGCCGGTGCCGGTGCCCGCGCTGCCCCACCACGAGAGAAAGAGCGGAGGGCGGTGGCTGTGATAAAGGCGCCCGCCCCCACGGCCGCCGCCTGAGTGACGCCACCGGTGACCACTCAAGGAGCCCCGCAGGCGCGGGGCCGCGCCCGCTGCCCACCGCAGCGCCGCGGCCAGCCAGGCCCCGCCCCAGCAGCACCGCCGAACACCTGCGGACGGCGGGGACTCAGCCCCGGGGCGCGGGGAGCGCGGCAGCGGGGTGCTCTGAGGGGGTATGGGGTAGGGGGTTTGGAACGCTATGATCCTTGCGGTCCCTTCCAACCCAGACCATTCTATGATTCTGATTCCTCCTTCCCCCTCAGTGTTGAGGCGTCGGGGCCCCGGCGGGAGTCAGGGCTAGGACCCCCACAGTGCTTGCTCGTCTCCGCGGCTTGCCGCCCTTTCCTGCAAAACGCCGAGCGCAGGAGGTCCTGTGGTGCTGCCTCTCCGAAAGCGGCCCGGTGAACGGACCTTCTAGCCGCCCAGTCCGACGGGGCGCAGCGGCGACGAGCGCTCCGCGGCACCCCCCGAGGAGCCGTGCTAGCTCGGAGCCTCCGCGGCTGTCGCTAGCCGCTGCGACAGCACCGTCCCGTTTCCCGGCGGCGTCCGACGACACTGAGACCGCTGTCGGGAAAGCGCGGCTGCCGAGCGACGCGCAAGCCGTCCGAGGCTGCGCTTCTTCGGACATGCCGCTGCTTGTCCCGCGGGAAGCGTCGCAGCAAGCGCCCGAGGGAGTGACACTGGGAAAAGGAGGTTCCGTCCCCAGGGTGCCGCGCAGCTTGGTGTGCCCTGCTCCCTCCCGGCGCTGCAACGCTCGGGGGACAATCAAAATCAACGGTCTTGACGCCGGCACCACCGCCGGTCTTGGAAACGAGTTGACGGAACACGTCCAACTACTGACTTGCCGCGCTTGTACAGCTCTCATATTAATTATTTTCATACGTGAAATAGGTGGGTACGGAACAACGTGCCGGGCATAAATTAAACAACAATGGCAGCGCTCGGGTCCGGTCCTTGCCGGGAGCACGGGCTGCAGCGCCAGGCTCTGCGGCCGCCGCCTCCTCCCGTCCGGACCCTCTCGCTGCCGCAAGGACGAAGGGCGGTAGACGCGCCCGAGGACGGGACGCCCCTTTTTACCCGGAACCCCGCTCGGATTATGCCGTGGCTGCCGGATGCGAACTTCCCGGAGGACACCGGGAACCGCTCCCCACCCTCCAACCCCCGCCCCAGCCCCCTCCGCCACCCCGGTAGGACCACGGACAGAGACCGGGTGCGCCGCCGCGCGCACACCGCGCGCGCCGCCCCGCCTACGCCGCCCGAGCACCGCTGCGCTGCGCCTCGACGCCCCGAACAAAGGGACGCGCCCCCTCCCGCAGCGGGTTGAGCATCTCCACGAAAAGAATACATCCTGCCCCCCTCCCCGCACCCCCCACCCCGGGGACGGTGATCAACTTTTCGAAGGCAGAGCGCACCGGTTCTCCTTACGCCGCCGCCCGCTCTCCGCGCCCGCTGACAATAAGCGCTGCGCGCCCTTGCTCCGGCCGGCCGGCTCTTTGTGCGCCGTGACACGCTGCCGCCTCCCAGCCCCGCAGGAAAGCCACGAGAGGCCGTGCGGCTAATACAATTAGGCGCGGGGGGTCTTATCCCGGCTAATCTGCAAATGCAGGTTTATCTCCTCAAAGCGATACGCCTCCCTTAGCCCGCGGGGCGCGGGGCCGTCCCTTCGGACGCTCCTCGCAAGGGGACATGTCCGGAACTGGACGGGCAGCGCGGTGCTGGGAACTTCGCAGCTGGGCCAGGACAGGTAGGGATGCGCACGCCTTGCTGCGTGGGCGCGGTGTGCGCCCCACCCCCCCCCACAAACACCCCCTCCCCTCGCCGCTTCCAGCGGCTGCCCTCCCCGCGCTGCGAGCACTTCGAGCAACTCAGCTCCGCAGGCACGCTGCGATATGCACGAACTGCCTCATTCGGCGCCGTCGGTACGAACGGTGTTAATACGGTGCAAACATAGGTAACTAACGTAATTCTACGCGGCATGCACCTCAGGCGTTCGCGTGGACCCTGTCACACACGTACAATCACGGGAAGAATCAAGCCACAACTTACCTTCCTCTCCTCGGCTTAAAAAAAAAAGTAACGGTGCAGTTCTCCCAATAAAGAGGAGTAAGAGGCAGATGGATAGTTCTCTCAAGACAACACACAAGAGCTAAATCGGGGACAGTTCTAAAAGGAAGGGGAAAAAAAAAAAAAAAGAAAAAAAACAAACAATCCTCTCCCCCCTCCCCCAACAGTCCAACACTGGGGGGGAAAAAAAAAATCAAAAAGAAAAAAAAATTAATAAATAAAAAAAGGGAGAACACAAAAAGAGAGAGCGCGACAGGACTACCCTCTTTTCGCAACCCAATCGAACAAAAAGAGGGGAGGGAGGGAGAAATAAAGGAACAAAGAAAAGAGGGATGCAAGGGCGATTTAAAAGACGGTCTCTCGGTCTCTCTCGCTCTCGCTCGCTCTCTCTCGCTCGCTCTCTCTCCCTGCCTGCCTGCCGGTCCCTTCCTAGCGGCTCGCCGCCGGAGTCAGCTGCTGCATCGCGGAGTGCGCGCGGGGCCGCGGGGGGAGGACGCCGTGCGGTGCGGTGCCGTGCCGTGCCTTGCAGGGAGGCGGACCGCTCCGCAGATTTATAGCAGCCCCGCCGCCCGGCTCCCTGCCTGCCGCCGCGCCGCGCCGGGGTGCGTGCGTCTGCGTGCCGCGCCCGGCGGCGCGGCCGCGGGGGTGCGCGCAGGGGGCGTGTGTCCGCGGGCGGCTGCTCCCCTCCCCTCCCCTCCCCTCCCCTTCCCTTCCCTTCCCTTCCCCTCCTTCCCAACCCTCCCCCTCCCCCCTCCCGGCGGCCGCCCCGCGCCTACCCCGGCGCCACGCGCAGCAGCGTCTCCGCAACCCTGGCGCAACGCAAGCTGCTGGCGGCGCCGTGCGCCCTTATTGGTCCGGACGCCTCCCACTCTCCCCGCCCCCGGCGAGTCGGCGGTCGCCCATTGGCTGCACGCGCTGCCACTCCGGCAGGCCCCATGGCGTAGCGTTTCGGGCTGCGCCGCGGCTCGCGGGGCCGCCTCCGCGGGCGCGGGTGGGCTCGGCGGGGGGCCCGCCGGTGGGCGCGGCCCGCGGGCACGCGACTATCGCCGTCACGGCGCCACCGCCCCACGGCTCCCTTCCCTTCCTTCCCTTCGCTTCCCGCGGGGCGGGGCGGGGCGGCGAGCGGGGCGCCGGGGCAGCGCTCCGGCATCGCGGACAGCTGCGTGGGGAAGCGGCGGCTCGCGTCTCCTCGGTCGGCCACGTGGGAGCGGGGCGGTGCATCGCGGCACGGCCCGGGGCGGCCCGCTCCGCTTTCGGGGCCGTGCCCCCGCGGGGAGCGCTGCGGGAAGGCAGCTTTATTTTCATGTGATTTTTTTTTCCTGCTACCCCCCCATCCCCCCCCTCCCCCCGCCTTCCTCTGCTCCGCGCAGCTCTGGCGCGCGTGTTTCGGCACCGCGCGCGTGAAGTTTGTGTCGCTGCCCAAGGACCGCTCTTGTGATGTGCCCTGGGAGTGGACGCGTTAATGAGTGATGCTGCTTGTAGCAAACGTTCTGCGTGGAAAGAAGGAAGGGAGTGAGGGGAAGGAGGGATGGAGGGAAGCAGAGGGAGAGAGGGGAATGAGGGAGGGATGGAGGGAGGAAAAAAAAGAGCTTTTACTCATTACGTGATCGATTCCTATGTCTTGCACAGAGAAGTGTTCACAGAGAAAAAGATTGTGTTGTACTGGGAAAAAAAACCAACAAAAACACCTGCATTGTGTTCTAAAACATGCCTTTTATTCCTTACACTGCTCGACCTTCATTGTACTTGAGCATAATTTCTTTCCAGAATCCCAAGTGCCTCCTAGATGTGGCTTTTCTTTTGTGTCTTTTCTGACACATCACACACAAGTGTATATAATGTATTTTCAGTAGCAAAGCACTTGCACCGTGCAGAAAGGAAATGCTTACCTAGAATATTCTGGCATTTGCATGTAGCAAGGCACAAAAATACAGAGGCACGTGGTATGAAATAGAGACATAAAGTACTGTTTCTTGAGAGTGTCCTTGAGTGTTTATAAATGATTAATACAGAAAGATAAAACATGCGTGTTTATGTATAGTCTCTGTTTCTTGCCATCTCCCTCTCCTAACCACTGTGACAATAACTGAGTGTTTACATTTTATGTAATTAGTTATATGCCGAATGTTTCCGATATTTTTCTAGAACACAGTCTTTAGCTGGTTGTTTACTATCTATCATCAATGTTTTGAATCAGCAGCACTCCAAAAAAGGGAGCAACTCCCCGGCAGAACAAGTGCCAAGCTAGCAGCTCTAAGAACTGAGTAAAGAACTGGGTAAGAGTGGCTACTCCCTCAAAGCTGCTTATACAGAAGACCTACATGTAGTGGTGTCTATTCACATACAGTTTGTGGAACTGCGTGTGTATATTGTGCTCTCAGCAGTGTCAGTTAGTAGCTGAGAAAGTTCTCTGAGCTTATACTGTTCAGCCTATCTCTGATGCCTACCCCTGTCTAGTTACAACAACAGTTACCCTTTGATACATCAAAACTGCATTTGAAAGTCTCCTAATGATACCACAATTAACAACGAGCTCGCTGCGGTTCTGCGGGTGCACCCATCGACAAGTTTTTGATGTGTCTTCTGAAGAAAAAAAAATTGTCCTAGACTGAGTTTTGACACATGGGTTGGGGCAGAGATTGAACAGAAAACATCTGTAAAACCTGTGCATTTTGTTGCCATCTTTGCAATCACTAGATGCAGTTGCTGGTAACTTTTTTGCCTCAGTTTGTGCTGAATGTGTGCAAGGAAATGACAAAGTTTCTTAGCAGAACTTCAGCAATGTATGAGTAGAGGAAAAAGGAACAGAATGGAAGAAAGAAAGAAAGAAAATAATAAGCTCTCTTAAATTTCTGAGCAGTTTAAGACATTGACATCCCCCCCCCCCAAAAAAAAAAGCCACCCTCTATAATAAAGTCATATGAATAGTACCTGTTCTTAGAACTAAAGAAACCTGTCTTAAAAGGGAAAGCAAACTGTGTGATGAAGCTAGAAGTGAGTCTTTCTGAACTTTCAGGAGATTCCCTACCTGCTCTAGAGAACCTGCTTGGGCAAGGGGGTGGATCTGATGATCTCTGGAGGTCCCTTCCAGCCCCTACAATTCTGTGATTCTGTGATAAAGAACTCTGCTCTCTTTGGCTTCCCTGTCAGATCCGATACTCTGCTTTCATCTTCCTCCCTCACTCCCCCGAAAGGAACAGTCCTCCCACTGTAATAAATGACCAGCATTTAGCCACAGAATCCAAACTTCATGCGTTTTATTTCGAGATGTACTGTCTCTCCTGATAGTGCACTGCGTCTGCCACGTTTGTCAATACCCGGTGCTAAAGTGAAATTAGGCAGAAAATAGCTGTTAGTAAATTGTCTTGTCATCGGCCCTTCCCATCTCCTGCGTGTTTTCAGAGGCCCTTGATGCCAGCAAGGGCAGAAGAAGGAAAGCTAAAATCTCTCCTCTCAAGAAAAACCACGTTTTTCTGCACAGTCCCCTTTTGCTTAGGTAATATGTCTGGGAAGAAGTCTTTATGATTAGCGGTAGCTGGCTGTCTGGACATAGCCTTAAGCTAAAACGTGCGTGGCTTATTAAATAGTCTTCTGAGATGGGAACGCTGAAAGAGGAAGGAACGGGTCTGCTCGCTGAAGCACGCTGAACTCTCCGTCCGGGAACAGCGGGCCAGGGGACGGCAGCGAAAGCGGCGACTGCAACGCGCTGGCGGAAGGAGGTTTAACAACTGGCCTAAAGGAGGAGGAGGGAGGTGGGGGGAGGAGGGGGTAAGGAAGAAGAAGAAGGACTCGAGCAAGCCGAGCACCGCTTCGCCGCATGCTGACAGGCGCGGTTCCCCGAGGAGGGGGTGGGTGGGCCGGGAGCGAACCGCGCCGCCGCGTCAGCACCACGGACAGCGGCGCGCCCCGACGGCGCGGCTCGGCCCGGCCCGGCCCGGCCCCGGTTGCCACCTGCGGCGGGCGCTGCTGCGGAGGCGGGGGTCTCTCTCCCGGGGCCGGTGTCTGTCTGGCTGTCTTGCTGGCACTGCAGCGACCAAGAGCACCGCGCCAAATGGGAACTGCCCCTCCTTCCTTCCGTCCTTCCTGCCATCCCTCCCCCCGCCCTCCCTCCCAGGAAAAAAAAACCCGGTAAGGTATGTGATGTCGCTGTGGGCTTGGCTCTCCCGAACGCGCTCCTTTCGTGCAAGTAGTTCCTGCTAGTGGTGTTCCTGTGCGGAACCGTGAGCTCACAAGGGTACTCATGGCAGAGAGTGTGTGCGTGCCTGTTACTGCACCCTGGGGACCCCACGGGTGGCTTTCACAGTGCGAGGTTTGACACATAAACGGGAATGGGCATGAAGGCTTCAGATCAAGTCTTCAGACAGGCACTTCCTGGTACAAAACCTACCTGCATGAACGCTGCAGTTCGGTATAGGCACGTGAAGGGTTTTACCTCCTCCTTCTCTGAGCCTCCCGGCGGTCGTAGGATGTGGATATTGTGTGGAAACCACAGCGTTACGGACACCGCGACCGAGGCCGACACGTTCTGTTGTGTTATGTATCACTGGGCATTCGTAAAAACTGCTCTTCAAAAAGTGGTTAGCGTTTGGATGGGGAAAGGGAGCTGTTTCACTTTTTTCCCCATTGAGTCTAAAGAAGGTACCTTAAAACGTGGCTCCACACAACGTAAGCACAGCTGCTCAAATTTTCTACTGATAACCGTGGAACTCTAATCCAGATAAATATAATACCTGAAAGAAGCTATTTACCCAAATTATTGCGTCCTTGCTTGTTTCCTACTGTGACGAGGCAAAGGCAGATTTCTGCCGCACCGCAGCTCGGGTAGCTTCCTTTATTGAGGATTTGAATTTCCAGTGGTGTGTAATGCACGTTTAATTGTGAAATAATAAGACTCTGTCACCTGCCAGTCAGTTGCTGCCTCTTTTGTGCTTGGATCAAACGCTTGCACAACAGAGAAAGTGACAGCATCAGGGCACAGTGACAAAGCTGTAGTTCACACGGAAAGAAGTCCGAGGCCCAGAGAGACACTGCAGCTACAGAAACAGCTGTCTTATCAGCACACTGCAGAGATGGAGATGGCTCAAGAGGTCCTCAACAGATAATGGCTTGAATAGGTTTGCAATGCGCCAAACTTCACGCTTGATAAGACCAGCCCAGTGTAGAGAGCAGCAGAGATCTAGCTCTATTCTATTTTATCTGTGCTTTAAATTAAGAAATTGAAATTCAGGTGGCACAGCCAGCATGTTGCTGATAATCCAGTGAAGTAAACTGTCATTAGGATGTTTTCAGCAAAGAGAAATAGGTTTCTCTTACTTGGTGCTGCTTTAATAAAAACACCTTAACATCCCTGTCCCAAATTGCTCTCCCAGCAGTGCCTGAACTGGGGTGGGGGTTCCTTATCTATTTCACCATTGTGACATGTCTTTGAATCCTAGAACAAACTGTCCATTTGGCTGCCAAGTTCTTCACAAAGGACAAAACATTTTCACTTTGAAACTGCAGTAGCTTCTTTTCAATTCCCTGTTTCCTCTGCAGGAGACGAAACTGCACTGTGATTTTTAATAAACAGTGAAGCTCACATTAAAGCACACAAGCTCAATTCTCTGTCAGACAATAGAAGCATGTGTTTGTGAGCACAGATAAACAAAAATTAATTGCTGATGTGAAAAGGATCTATAACAACCTTTGGAATTATTTACTTGACAAAACGTAAGACATAGCACATGGTTAAGACATTTTATAGGAGCAGAAAATCCAGTTTCAAACTGTTTTGATTAATTGTCTAATGACATCAAATTAGAATACTGTAACTCCACCTTTTTCCAGCAGAAATATTAATTTAGACTGACTGATCTTATCTTTAATCTGGTTTGGTTTTGAGGGTTCTTTTTGTGGGGTTTCTTTTTGGTTGGTTGGCTGGTTTGGTTTTTGTTTTGGTGCTGGTGGTGGTTGGTTGGGTTTTTTAGTTGGTTTTTTGTTGTTGTTGTTGTTTTGTTTTTTTATCCCCAAAGAAATCTTTGTGGAAAATGCAATTAAAAGGAATGCAGATGGAGCATATAATCTGAGGTTACAGAGCATTATTTTGTCAAGAAGGGATAGATGGCTACATTCATGTAACTCCTTGTGATTGATTCATGAAGACCTGAAGTATCTCTATGGGCTTGTAAGCCATTATGTTACCTAATTTTGGCCATTAAGGCTACCTTTCCCTCTTCTCTGGATAATATCTTAAGACAAGGTTAACTTTAATTCTTAACAAAAGACTGGTTTCTCAGTCCCTATGCCAAGAGGAACTTGAAACTTCCACAGAAACATAAAGCCTCACTACTCAGCCTTGTTAAATGGAGGGCAAGGAGGTGACACTGGTTCTATCCTCCTGATAATCTAAGTACACATATTTGGCCTTAGCCTGTCACTTAAATGTATCAGGCAGCAGGATCTAGCAAGGAGGAGGAGGAATCAGAGTAATAAGAATGCAGGAGACTACTCATTTCTTTCATGTTTTAAGACAGTAAGCTTTCTCAGAGTCAAGAGGAAAGGCAGAATTAGGTGGGGTGGGAAGAGATGTGTCTTTGTCCCATGCGCTTTGTTGGAAACGCCCCTTGCCTGTCCCCCAAATTTGGGGGCCGTTCTCATGGTGTGGTAGGGAGTACAACAACAAGGTGGCCGGGAGAGAACTGAAGGCAGATGTGCATAACCTCAAACTTTTTCAGCAACGTAGATAGACAGACTGTATGGTTTTAACACATGGAAATTAGTGCCAAGTGGCTAATCCAAAAGCAGAAAAACCATCCAGTTTTTGAGATGCATTTCAGTAGTTCACAAGTAGTTAGGTAGCTTAATGAAGGCCACAAATCAGATAACTCAACTATAACAATTGCCATCACCACTTCTAATTTGTGGGAAATACATAGCCAGAGCCTGAAGTGACTGATACCTGTGCCAGTGAAGCACCGCGTAGGTATGAGGAGAAATAACCTTGTGTAAAAGAGACAACCAAAAGCAAAAATGTAATCAATACTTTTAATGCAGTTTGTTATCCAAAATTAACAAGTCCTTTAAAGTTCTCCAGTGAATCATCCCAAATACTGCCAATTCAGTTAGATTAGACTTCCATCGTAACAATAAGTTTCTCCAGGAAAAAAAGATGTATGGTTATAAACTTGCTGTAATTAGTATATTCTCTCATGGCATTAAAGGTGTAGGAATATTGACTTAAAAGATAGATTTCACTTTTTCAAAAGCAGATATTTGTTTTCATTTGTTGAGGGAAAAGCATGTATTAGAAAAAGATAGCTTTTTCAGTATGCCAGCATGTTTCCTGCTGACAGCTTAGTGGAGTAAAATAGTGGCTGTTACTGCTATTATTTTATTGAAAAAGTCCTTAAAAATTCCAAAGTATTTGTATAATATGTAATTAGATCACATGTGTAGTAGATGGATTTTTTTTTTAACCTTGCAAAGCAATTCTTTAAATACATTCCACATAATTTTAACTATCAACTTGTTGGGTTTTTTATTTTATTCTTATTTTATCCAATTAAGATAATAGAAATTCCGCTGGAAATAATGATTCTGTAGAGGTACACATACTGTTGTGCTCTAATATGTAAGGGTAGGAGTTTAGAAGCTTTATGAAAGTACTTTATTTTCCACGGCCTCCAAAAAAAGTTCTTCTTTTTTTTTAATATGCACCTACTATAATTACTTGGTGGCAGAGAGCAGACAACTATCTATACACTCTTGAGAAGATATACTAAAAATGCTTTTTCCTTGGCATTACATTAAAGGCAGTTACCTCATTTCATATGTAACCCTTCACGCCTGTCACATAACTTCACCCTGTTCTACATGCTTTTCTTTCAATTTTATATATTACATAAGTTACAATTCATTTATAAGGAAGTAGCTCAGTATTTGAAAGCAGTAGAATTAGACTTTGCTGATTACTCCTTGCAATTAGTAGTAATGACGATCATATCTCACTTCCAAAAAGCACTTCCCTTATCTTGCTTATGGTGATCATCAAGATTTTACTTTGAAGGATCAGGCTAAAAGTTATCTAAATAACTACTTTTTCTTCTTTCTAATGTCAAAATTACTTATGTGTGCATGACTTAATGGTCTTCCACTGGTGCTGGCCTAGTTTTCTTGTCTTTAAATGCTGGAGGTTTTGTTTCTTCTGCTTATACAACTCATTTTTTTTGCATCAGAAGTATTATGCACAGCTCTGTACTATGAATCTGCTGGAGATGAGTCATCAGCAAAATCCAGACCTTAAATGATCATGTAGCTGCAAATATCTAAAAGGTTATTCAAACTAATAGTAACGTACTGCACTGTAATATGTTCTAGTGGAATAAAATATGTGATAAAATTACAGAAAATTATTCTTATGATGTCATAGACATTTACTCATTGCTGAAAATTCTGTATATCTGGTCGTTAGGTAATATACACACACACACACACACACACTGCAGAGTGGGTTTAAAGGTACTATGTTATTTCAGGTTTTTTTAAACAGAGATTCAGGAAAAGAAAGACTACTCAGTCTTATTTCTGCCTGGTAATTCAAAAGAAGCCCCCAGAATTACAGCATAAGAAACACAGATCCGCCAGGAACAAATTGTTGGGTGAATCCTGTTTTTTCTATAGTCATAGCATGTTGCATAAGGCAGAGAAGTAGTGCATGTTGCCAACCTGCATTGCATTCTCATGGGATAAAAAGGAAGCATAGTGTTATTTAAATTACTGTAAAAAGGGCACACAAAATATAGAGAATACTTAGCCATAGTTCATTGCCAAATGACTGGCTGTGTCAAATAAGGACCTACTGGGGTATATCCTTTAAGGTCAGGATAGTATTTCTGTCCATGTTTTGGAAGATGGGACATAGTGAATGCTTATGAAAACTCTGAACTGCAGCAAGGAGAATGGTTATAAATATTTGGTGGTTAGCTGCTGAATATAAAATTATCTTTTCAGAACAGAGAGAGCCCCCAGTAAGATAAAGCTCAATACGGATAAGCAGGAAGTGATTGTGATTTTTTAGAAAAGATCATAATCAAATGTAAATAAAAACTAGGGAGTAGCAGCAGTATCAAAAAAGAGGTTGCAAAATGCTACTGTATCAGACTAAAAGAGGCATGGGAATATGATTTTGCAAGAAAGACTTCACTATGAGATGTATAAAAAGACCGTGATTCGAAAAGACATAGATGAATACATTTCGTACTTGACATTGATGAGCTGAAAACAAAATGCTGTATCCTGTCTTTCCACTTTTGAAGAAAATTGGAGAAAGCTTAAAAAAAGGTGTTTAAAAGTACAAGTTTTAAAAAACATGACCCATGGATATATTTTAAGAGACAATTTTTTTATAACAGGAACAGTGACAAAGGATATATGAAACTGCTTTTAGAAGTAATCATTATTAGCAGAGTATAATCAAATTGTCTTTCTGTGCATCATAAGTTTTAAAAAAAGGCTTAATTCGCAACACACAAAATCTAGATTAACAACTGGAAAATATTCTTTAAGAGTAGTTCAGTACTGGACCACATTACTTAGCCAAGATGCCAAGGTTCAAAGTCAGAGACACATTTTATTTTTCCGCAGAGAATTAGGACAGATTATTTGATCTTTTCAAACTCCTCAGGGATGTACACTTCTCATCGCTATAATTCCCCACCACCCAAGTGACTAAAGTTCTAAGTAGCACTTTTCAATTTTTTACATTTTATAATCAATTGAATGTCTGAGAAAAAAATCCCAAAGACAACCAACCAAAACAAAAAAAAAAATAATCCCCAAACCACCCCTCACCCCCCAAAAAATCCCAACCCAAAACCACAAGCCCAAGAAAGAAATAGATCTGATAGGTTGAAGAAAAAAAGCTGTAAAGTACTAAACAAGTTCTCTATGCATTTTTCCTCTTTTGTCAATAAGCATTTTAACAAGGCAGATACCAGTCTGATGAACAAAGCTATTTGCATTCTAGCATTTTTTCCAGATGAATTCAAAGACTGATTGTTTTTTTGATCTCCTAGACCTCTATCATCAAAGTGCCTTCCAGCGTTCGGCTGTTGATTTTTAATTTGCTTTTTTTCTGTCCACTTGAGACATGGGAATCCAGAATTAAGCTAGCTGCAGACAATCTGCATTCTGAGAAACAATGCATCCTTTGGTAAGTCCCGTTTGGGCACTTAAAAATAGTGACGTTAACTTATTAGGAAAACATTGGGGTAAAAAGAAAAAGACTGGATAAGTAGCACAGAAGCATATACCTGCCAAATTCCATCTCTATGAGAAGGAAAAATGCCTACATTTTAGACATGATTATCAAACATGATTAACAGTGGTAGGGATTCACCTGTAATCTCTAGGAAGTGAAACTACAGTGGTGGATCTTTTTTTACTTCTGAATAACAAAATCCTAGGTGTGATTAAGGGGCATGATTCTATTTTCATGGTCTAGAAACAGGTCCTAATGAAGGGAACTGGTTTTCCACAGTACTTTCTCAATAGTGAAAAACTCTACTATGTTTTCTTCCCAAATGTTTCCACAGACAGTCTTAGTTTCTTCTCTTCATCCTTTACAGCAAAGGGAAGATACATTATGAGACCTAAAGCTGATTTAAGTCGTGTGATATTTAACACAAATGAGAAAGTGAAGTCACGTCATATGTCAAGAAGCTGTTAAATATGTTTTGCTACTCAAAATTGTGTTCCAAACCTAAAATCTGCCTTCCTCCCCCAAGTCACCTTTAACCATATAGAACTTAGCTTTTTTTTGTTGCTTTTTTTTTTCTTCTTTTAGATGTGTTGACAGGGAAAAAAAAAGGGAGAGAGTTAGCATTACAGGATGACTGGATATTGCCTTTTAGATTCTGAAAACATACTGCTCCTTCCCAAAGACATGAGATGAGATCCAGATTTCCAATTTGCATGAAAGAGGATGAAAGCAACAAAAACAATTAAGCCACAATTAGTAAAAATCCTGTGAAAAGCCTTACTTAATATTTCCATCCACAGTCCTTTTCCTCTTCCCCTCTCTCCGCCCCCGCATGGCAAATCTTGAAATTGACAAGATTTATATCAGATGTATTTATTTTAGCTAGCTCTTAATCAGCACTCCTAGCTGCTACAGTAAAAGAAAAGATAAATATCAGGTTACTCTCCAAATAATTATTTAATACTTGCTGGCTACAGTTCCTCCTTAATCCTTGTAAAACATCCTTGTAGCTGTCACTGAGCATTCAGAACAAGAGTATAATAATTGAACTGTGAAAGTTACATCCATCTTCTCACTTTATGCCACTCAGATATGTGATAACTGTTTGTCTTCTAATGGCATCTTATTAGTTCTTCCAGTCTTTCTTTTATGTATTCAGATCCCCCTGAATCTGAAGTGTGTTCAAACAGGCTAATACCTTCTTGTATTTTTCTATTTTGACTGGGTGGTTCATGTCTGAAAAGCTCACTCTGCAATAACTATGCAAATGAATATTTTGCGTCATGCAAATACATTGTGTGGTGCGATGTTCAGGCAGTCACTTATTCTGTGGCATATTCTGTTTGGAATAATTACATTTTCTGTGGAAGACCACGACAGAGGGATGAACTATTTATAGCTTGTACCTATGTGGAATCACCATAGTTTTGGAATAGTGTACATCTTAAGAGAACAAATATTTAAATGCGTACTTTGATGAAGACGGTTTGTTAACAACATGCTCCCTGCCTGCTTCCCCCCAACATGAGATAAAAAGGCTATTAAAGTCACAAGCAAAAGAGTTTCTTGTTACAACTTGTTATACATTGCCTAGTTTGCTGTAACTTGGTGCTAACTTGTGACAATGCTGCATCACCCCCTGTCTAGGTGTAGATACAAGACAGGGAACACTACCAACTGGATGAGCTGTGAGTGTGAGGTCATGCGATCTCTTCTCAATGGAGTGAAAACTGAGGCATTCAAGAACAGCAAAATAAATGAGTGAAGAAAATGATTTAGGCTGTAGGTATCTGAGCTGGGAGAGACTCCCTTGTTTACACATGAGAGAAATCGGCAAGATTTGGGTATGTAAAGAAACACATAGCTAAAGTAAAAAGGAGAGCTGTTACCCTGGTTAAGCTTGGGGTGGATGAGATTTACACCAGGGAGGTAGAGAAGTGTAGACTGAATTCAGAATAGATCTTTTGCATTCGTCTGAACTGAAATCTTCCCCTGGAACTTCACCCTCAATCTAACAAAAGATGAAGAGCAGGCTTGGTCCTTCTTGCATCTTCAGAGTACATGGGAATAATGGATAAGTTCTGCTGTTTGGATACATCTTCTAACACCTTCCATCAGACCACAGGGCTGTGGTTTTCCTGGTTCTGGATAGTTATTGAGACAAGGAGAAACGGGGCTGTTTGAAATAGCAAAGCTGGGGTTAGCCTTTATGTAATTGCTGCTCCTCTGACTTTCCCTCCCATCAATTTCCCTCCACCCCTCAACTCTGCACTGTAAAGTGTTGATTCAGCCATACTCATGTATTGCCTTGAACACTCAAAAAGCAGTTTGGACAGAAAGAAGAGATAACTACAGGATTTTATGTTTATCCATTTTTCCTTAAAAGCAAAGATACAAATCCAGAAAACTTTTGTGCAGTCCGAATCAACGAGCGGCCAGAGTATTCTCTTCCTTGCTTATGTATTTTGCTGCTGTTGTGGAAAATGACTTTTGTAATTTCTCTTTGGGTAAGGCTTAAGGAAAGTGTTGTAGAGACACAGCACTGTGGAAGCTTCAGCACATACACTGCTGTCCATGTTACGGCAGTCTTACTGAGATAAATGGAAATACTTACAGTGTGTGAAGTCAAACGTGCTGAACACTTGTCATCTATTTAACTGCCAAGAACTTGTAATACTTAGCACTTTACATGTATCATTTTGCATGAGATAATTTTTACACTGTACGTAGGAGCTGTTCTCAAATGGAACAGCGATACACAACAAAAGTGCCACCTCCTTTGTTTTGCAGCCTCATATGAGAAATAAAATATTTTTGTTTCTTTAGGAACCACTTTAGTAATTGTAAGTCAATGCCATAGTATAAATTGTAATAAAGACTTTTTTTTAAAATTGTTTGAGAGGTAACAGACATTTTCATAAACTATTCTGACATTATATACCATGAAACATCATTTTTTTAATCCTTGCTATGCTTCCCTTACATTGCAGAGGAAAGAAGAATCGTTTCTAGTCTTACACTGTTTAACTCTTACTATGCCGTTAATTTTCAGCTAAGTCTTTTTTTCTTGTCTTGGTTTTACTAACATTATTTATACAATATTTTAATTTTCTGTGGAGTTTGGGGTTTTTTTTTGAGTTTTCTTTAAGTTTTACAGTTTGTAGAACTCTGCAAAAAAGACCGGAGAATAAAGGTACTATATTGGTAAAATAAACTCTCTTCAGCATTTCTAGTCAGTCTATATTCATAGCTGTAAGTACAGTGGCACCGTCTTCATCAATTTCTTTATAACATCACAGCTAATTTATTGGTGTTTACTCGTTCCATAAAAATAATTTTCTAATTCAGAAAATTTTGGTTCTAAATTAAGCAAGGCAATCACACCTGAAGCAGGCAATATAGAGTTAAGATCAGGTTATCTGCCATGAATAAAGCAAAACCTGAAAACTAATAAAAAGAAAGCCAAATACCAACTACACTTGTTTTCCATTTCAATGAGGTACTCCTAATGTGGAAAATTACGTTTTGCAATTCACTACAAAATATTCTACTTTTGCACAGTTTTCTTTCAGTGCTTGTTTTGCATGTGTTTTCAATACCTTCCATGTTAATTTGGCTTAAGATGCTTATTCTGAATGATAATGTAACAAGAAGTAAATGTAAGCAAGTAATTACAGACACTGCATAAATACTTCTCCAGCTGTAGAATCCAAGAACACTGTGTTGCTAAAGCCGTGTAGGGTGGCTAGTTTGTAATGAGGACTATGAAGCACGGAGTCTGGTCTGAGCGTGATATGGCAGGATGCTAAACTCACTAGTGCAGAAGCACATCTTGAATAGTGTATGAAACAGATATGCAATTAAGCTACCTTAGAAAAGGTAACAAATTTAGGACCTACATACGGTGGTTCATTTAATAAATCATCTATAAAAAGGATTAACTCAGAATTTTTGTTCTATGGTCTGCTTTCCTAAAGCCACCTCGTGGTCCTTTCCTTGTTAAGCTCATGACATTTTGCAAATACAAACCTGCGTTCCCCAAAATGGGAAAAGCGAGTCCTAAATACGCTTAAGAGTTTGATTTAATGAAAATTTGTGTTAGATGAGAGAGGATAGAAGGCAAGGCAAAGAAATAAAACTCTGAGATGGAATTTGCAGCTCTGGATTTCCTGACCCCTGTTGCTTTTGGTTGAGCTCTGATTTTTTAGGCAGTAGTGACATGATAAATTGTTTCTTGATAATGGATGAAAAGTAGATGATAGCTCTGATAAACTCATACATTAGGTGCTTTTATCATCAGTCACCTATTCTTTACTTGCCTTGTGGATAGGACTGATCTCAGTGGTGCCATTCTTCTTTGGGCAAGTGATTTCATTTTCCTGAGCAGCTGCACGAGGAAGGGGACTGCTTCAGCCCCGGGAATGCTCCCGCCACACTGGGGTGAGGGAGGGAGGAAAAAGTTCGGACAGAAAATGAAGAACTTGTGCTGAAAGGAGGGAAATGGAGAAGAATGTCAGTGCAGCGTCAGGCCTTTGGAGGAAGCAGGTAATGTTTTAACCTGAAAGTTGTTCTCAGAGGGAAAAACACCTCTGCCATGCTGCTACTGCAAAACCTAATCCAGGTCTGCACATGGCAGGAGCACAACGATGCTTCCTCCCAGGGGTAGTTGCTGCTCCTGTGGCTCCTGTATTGCATGGGAGACTTGGGGTAGTACTATGGGTCACTCTAGCTAGAAGTTAACCCCCGCCCCCCCCAAAACTGTGCTGAGTACAGCTGCTTGGGAATTGAGCAATCTGTGCTCCTGGCAGCCTGCTACCTGTGCTCTGGGATTTGTACTGCCTGCCTTTTGGTCTCATAGAGGTGTTGAGTGTACAAGGTGATGCTTATAAGGTCTCATTAGTTTACAGGAGTGTGTGCCTGATGCTGTACCAACAAAACTGCAGTCAGTGGATGTTAACACCTCTGTTTTCTCTATTTGCAACACTGTTGTTTTGGGGTTTTTTTTTCCCTCCCTCCCTTCAATCTGTAGACCCTGCAATTTTTCTCTTAGGTTATAGTCCTATAGACAAAAGTCAATGACATTCTGGACAAGCTAGGACACATGAGCTGACAGAAGTTTTCTTTCTCTAATGGATGAAAAGGAGTTTCTAATGGTTCACCAGGTTTAACGTCTGCTCTCTTACAGTTATCTAAAATTAAGAAATAAAAATCCACGTTCATTCATCCCTTTGTGAATTCCTACCTTTTTTCTGGTCAGCTCCTTGGCATAAACATGCCATGTGAGAGACTAAAGCTGTGATAGATTCTTGCTTTCTTTGATGAAAGAACCAGCTTTTCAGACAGCTGCTGCAGTCTGTCTTTGAAGAAGAAACTGTTGATGGCACTGGTTTTTTACAGGTCCCCTCAAGTGGTAAGCTGTGATTTATACAAAAACACTGCACTGATTGCCAGCGTAAAGAAAGCAGCAGAAGACAAATGGCATCACATATGGTCAGACTACTTCCTGTAAATTGCAAGATCCTCACTTCAGAGAACAGGTAGAAAAAAACCCCAAACCCCTATCTGTAACATAAGGGTAACATCAGAAGATACAGGCAGAAATTTGAACATGATAGGGGGGTTAGTCAATTTTGTAAACTAAAGAACTAGTTATGTATATCTAGGTCTTGAGAAAGCTCAGTGCCTTTTTGCTATTGTTTATACTGACAGATACTGTAGCATCTCAGTGCAATTCACAGGGATCTGTTCCTCTCTGACGTTGGTCTTCACTGCAAAATTTCTCCATTAGTGTTCTTAAAATGGAATTAAACTGAAATATACTGCTGAAACAAATACCAAAGAAACCTTCTGGTCTAGCACAGCTCATTCCAAACATCCCTAGGTCTGACAGCGAAGAAAAGTGAACCTACGATCAAAGTTTGTATCATTTGCTTATGTGTTATCTTCCTTAGGGCTCGTGCCTGCTCGTGCCAACTTCCTTTCCTCCTCTGCCATATTTCTGCTTACTGTGATTTCTCATTCCTTGTGAAGCAGTCAGACCAGTAGATGCCTTGCAAAATAGCTGTCAGTCTGTGTTTTGTCCTCCAGAAGTGGTCCCAAGCGCAGTGGAGACCACAGCATCTTCTGCTGTCTTTGGCCTCTAGCACTGTATTGCAAGCTGACAGGACAGGTCTGGTCTCCTGGTTGGCAACCCTATTATAGTACTTGCTACGTTTTAGTGTTTGAAAGGATAAAGCCTCCCCACTTTAACACCTCCTGTTATCTCAGTAAAGTGATGTTTAAATAACCGAACTGGCTTCAATGAACTGTAGTTGCCATTTTCCTGCTTCTTAGTGAGATAAAATGGAGATAATTATGAAGTGGATGAGCAGGTTTAATGAAAGCCAGTTTCTTTTGGTATATTCCTGAAGCAGCAATCATCATCTGTTTGGCTTTTGAAGAGCAACAATTATAATCACTTAAAATCCCAAGGGGAACAAAAATAGAACTTAGATTAGCATATAAAATATACAGCTGGATTGGGCAAGCCTATAAAAATCTGGAAAAATCATTCTAATTTGAAAGCTATTCAAAATCACAAGCAAAATGAGTTCAAGAGTATTTTACATGCTTCTTCTTTTCTTTTCCTTTTCAAAGTAGTAACATAACAACATTTATAGGATTTTCCTAAAACATGGAAATGAAAACCCAGCGCCAAGATGAGATAAATTAAAAATAGGCTAAAGGTATATTTTCAAAATAACAGATGAACTTAGTTATTGTAACACTGTCCTTATCAGCTACTAGTCTCCCAGCGCTCTAGTGTATCTGTATCACAGAGTCATGTGTGGTACTCCAGAACTGGAAAATAAAAAATTGGAGAGACAAATAGTTACACATTTCAGCTTTACTGGACAACTGATCAATGAAAATACCTCAAGGAAACTAACAACAGACAATAAAGTAACTGGCATAAAATGGCACTAACTGTGTATCATAAAAGGAAAGTGGAAGCGTCCGGTGGCCATTTTGGATGGTCATTTTTATAGTTAACACAAATTCAGCAATGAGTAAAGGAATTTGTTTTCCTTATGCTGCAACATCCACATTTTGAACTGTTGCCTAATAATTTGAGCTTCTGGAAATAAATTTTGGTAAGCCATGAACTCAAAGATGGAATTACTTTACTGCTACTGAATATGTAGTACTTTCAGTAATTTTATTTTGAAATGCTTTATCTACTAATTCTCAGTTAAGGTTAAATGAGACAGTGTGCAGCTGCAGGAATGAGAGCCCAAAACCCCAACTTCTTGCAAATTTTTTTTTTTTGGTGTATGAGAACATGAGGACATTTGAATTGCTTACTATTTATAGCGGCAAATAATTGTCAAGTGTATAATGTCTGCCCGTGTTCAGTATGCTTACAGATTTTGATACTAAAAGTGAGCCAGTTTGGAGGCACAACTGTTACCTCCTTTAGGACACCATTATTATCATAATTTAAAAATAAGATTTAAAGTTTGAAGGGTTTAGCATTGTCCACAAAATATTTAAAGATGGACAGGGAAACTCCTGATTTTTTTTCCATTGCCAAACCCTGTGATGAGCATCTTCAGGCAACTGTCTGCCCTTCCCCCTCCTCCTCTGCAATTTTCCATTTTCTTCCTTTCACTATCAATCTCAATTTCAAGTATTTTTTTATTGTTCCATTATCCTCAAATAGATACTTGTTTTTATATGTGTTACTGTGATTGAGTAAGCATTCCTTCAGAAGCCTGAACTTCCTGAACGTTGTGTTAAGGCCAAAAATTACAACACACTTACTCATCCTCTCTCTTGCTTTAAGGTAATACCAGAGAAGGCCCAGCAGGTCTTTTTGACAGTCTTCCCAAGCCATCTGTTTCATATTCTGTGTGCTTTGAACAACACAGTATACCATGTGATGTAAAAACCCATCACAGCACATTCAGTTTAAGATGGAATCCTATGGTCACTCATATTTGAAGAAATAATAACTGAGGGTAAGATGGTAAGTCAGGGAAATAGTTTTGTCCTTTTTCTTCCCTCTACCCTGCCTGAACTGACCCCATGCTCCCCATCCCCCCCCCAAAAAAAAAGAAAAAAAAAAAAAAAGAAGAGGACTTGTAAATTTTGTTTTTCATTTTGGTTCATATATATTTTTTCTAATCTTGTATTTCACTGCAGGTTCACTTTACAGCATCGGAATTCAGTATCGCAGCCTGCTTTAATGAACATTCATCCCATAAATAGAGACACAAAATGAACTCAACAAGAATTACGATCTTCATATAGCTCAGAAGAATTGAAACCTTGACCTACTGGTAAATACAGGCTAAAACTGTACTCCCTGGGGGTCAGTGCCCACTCCTGCCACGCTGTTTATAAATTATCACTTGTGCGGAATGGTCAGTAGGGCTATGGGAACAAGAAAGTGTGACACCATGCCTAGAGGGAATAACCAGCTTTATTCCAGACCATGCTGTCCCCAGCAACTAAGACACAACGCAGAAAAGGGAATTGCTGAAGCTGGAAATACTTAATTCACATTAAATTGTGCTCTTTGGGGCGGGGGGGAAGTGTTTGGAATACATTGTACAAATATATTTGTCCTGGTGCTGAGGCTGTATGTGGCCATACCTCTTGAAATTCTTAATGACTTAAAGTATTTTACACCTCATGCCAAAAATACCTCATCCCATATCCAGGCACAGATGACTGTGTTGCTTTTGTTTCTGGAAGAGATGTAAGCCTTAGCTCCCAGACTGGACATAAGCATCATGTGAACGGGGGACCATCATCACAGCACCACCAAAAAGAGCAAGCAATACCTTGTGTGTTTCACAGAAACAACTTCTCCAGCCACAGAAACTACTGTCTGCTCAGCAGAGTAACACCCTGCTCCTATTAAACTTGATTTTTTTATACCTGTAATTTCTAAAGAACATGGCTTTTATTTCTGCGAAGGTAGATTATCCTGATGTTTTTATCACCAGGTCACCAAACTATGCCCAAGGCAAGCAACACAACTTGTGAAGCTAGCTATCAAGAAAAACACAGCTTTGATGAATGACATTCTCTGCTGCCTACATGGTTTGTTTTCAATTCATATTCTTCTTCACAAATACTTAGGTACATTTTCTTCTAAAGCCAGAGGTCTCTGAATGCCTAAAACCTGAACTACTGCTCTTAATATCACCAGTACATAAAAAAAGCAAGTTTCTTCTAAGCACTGAGGACTTGAAAGACTTTGTGACTTAAGGGATAATTCCTGAAGTATATATTTTAATGTGTTCTGCACTTCTATGGTGTTTAAAGAAATTTAATTCCAAGGACTAAGCAAAATTAAAAATACTTACTTTTCTGTAATAAATATGAGGCGTATGTATCTGCCAATGCCCTGTTATAAATAAAGAATGGAACCAGATTTTAAGACACCTAACAGTATTATTTGGAGCACCAAAGGCATACGCATTTATCTAAGAGAATTTCCAAAGTTCTCTTGACTTTATAGACATGCAGAATTATTTGCAGTATTTGGTCCAACAGCTTTCCTCACATGTATTACCAAACATTTAAATTATGAACATGGCTTTAATATTTGTCCAAAAAAGACCAAGACAGCTTCCAAACAAAGCAGTGGGATTTGTTTTTTTTTTAAATTTTTGTTTCTCAACATGTAAAATCTTAGAAGGAGGACAACTTAAGCAGGCAATTCACCACATATACAGTTTGAAGAGGCTGCAGTGACTTTTCTGAATTAGGTTGAGATCAATTCTTAAATGTTTCTCATGCTTCTGACTAATAGACATCTGCATTACTTGAAGATGGAAACCCTGCAACAACTGTGATCTTGTTTTTCCATGATTTCCCATCTGTTCTGTAAAAATGGGCAAAAGAGTCTTATTTAGAACTTTGATTCCCAAAATTTCAAACTCTTTTCTGAGGAGGAGAATCATTGCTGAAATTAATAGTTGAACCAGTGCGTAGTCTGATATGAAATCATACTTTGATTATATACAAGTCTGCAAAATATAAACTTTAAAAGTATCACAAACTGAGACCTAATAAATTCATGCAAGTACTTTGGCAGATAGGAAAGCACTTGAACTGTGCTAATTTGATTTTAATATCTTTCTGTATAATCATTTTACAGTAATAACCCTTCAAGATAAAACAAACAATTATACTAAGGTGCTAAAAGAAGTGGTGCTTTTTACCCTGTTTTCTAAGTGTCTTAGTTACAAAATTATTGCTTTAACTTTTTTATTCTAACAGAGAAATTGTTCTGCGTGCATTTTTGGCACTTGGTATACAGCAACAGACAGGGACTTTCACAGATTTTAGGTGGTTTTATGGGTAAATAATGTCAAAGCATCGTTTAGAAACTCATGAGGAAGCAGAAGGAGGGTGCCCAGGAAACTCCAGACAATCACTTTCAACCTTTCAAGAAAATATTTACTGGTACTTTTGCTGTTGCCCTTCAATTTGAATTCTCATTTTTCACACTGAGGCTGGACTTTGAAGTAAGAAAGTCGGATATTCACACAGATCAAAAGAATTTCAACTGCTTTCCTACTTGTCTGCTGTAAAATGTGTACATGGGTTTCCCTCCCCAGCCCCTGCAATTCCATGCAGAAGTCTCTGTGTGCATTTTGCTCACAGTCACTGCTCTAATTTGCAGCAACACTTCCTTCCTTCCCTTCCGTCCCTTCCCTTAACATACACAATGTGTTTACATGAGCATGCAAATTTTTTTATAGTTGTTTCTAATCACAGAGAAACATAGCTTTCCTCCAGTATCATCTACCCAGACCACCAAATTCTTAGCCACTGTCAAGCAAGATTATTCTATCACATTTCACATCCTCAAATTTTCTGGTTTTCTTTTATAGCAGTTTGGATTAAATGTGATCTACTGCATTCTTAACTTCTTTTTTAAAAAATTTATTTTATTATTTTAATGGCCAGTGCCACTAATCTATAACCTGTGATATATCCAGAATTAGATGCAAGCAAGGCAGGGTCAATGAAGCTCCCCTCAGCCCACTGTGCCACCACATTGCAGCAGAACCAGTGGGCTCTGGGCAGGGAGCATGGATGGGCTGTGTAGTTGGTAGGTGGTTCCTGCCACCGAGTCTCAGTGCAGCTATCTGAGAGCTGATGAGAAAGCAGACTGATAAGCACAGTAAGTCAGTCTACTCCCTATCTGTGAAGTTAGTGTCATTTGTGGAGAATATCCACAAAAAAAAATGCAAGTTGCCTTCTAGTTAGGGGAGTTTCCTGGCAAATTAAACACCTTTCACTCTCCATACCACTTTTCTCAGGCACAGAGCTTAAAATACAACATAAATAAAGGGCAAGTGCACCGTTACATAAAGAGATTTGAAAATTGTAAATACTTATAGCACTTATATTCTGTGTGGTTGCTATAAAAGGAAAATATTAATACGTGTGGTAGATCCAGTTGCCTTGGAGAAACAGCCTTTACATCAGAAAAAACCCCCACCTGGCTACATAAGTATGTGTTCGGTTTACCACCTGCAGTCTGTTAGCATGGTTCAGCTAACTGCAGCCAGCACAGGGTCAAACTGCCAAGTTAACATCCCTAAACGAGTGTTAAACCCAGTATGCTCACATGCTTTCATTTCACTGATTACTGACTGTCAGAGGAAGAATAGCAGTTTTGAGAAGAGGTGAGCTTGTGCTGGAATACCTACATGTGCATCTAGCTGTCATTTGTAGGAAACACTAACATAAACATTACTGCCTTTGGACAGACAATATAAAAAACTAAAACAAACCCAAACAAACCCCCAAAATATTGTTTATTAAAGACTAAATGATCTTAGGAAAAATAAAACCCAAACAATCCAAAACCCCCTCCCCCAAAAACCCAAAGCACCAAAACAAAAAAAAAACCCCAAACCTGGGGGTTGATCTTTTCCAACCTTGTAATTCTGTCTGTAGCTACAGCTAGAATTTTATAGCTCCTTCTTAAAGTCTTCCATTGTACACTTCTCTTTTTGCTCCCCTCACCTCTCCCCCCCCCCCCCCCCAATTTCTACTACATGTAAGTTCTGGCCACTTTCAGTAACAAACTAACTCAAAGGGGCTATCAGAACAGTGACTAGATTTACTGCAACTGAAATTTATCTGTGCTTCTTTAAGCAACGGTGAAGTTAAATAATACCGAATTTCAGCTACCTCCTATAGAAACGATTCCAATATCCACAGAAAAAGTCAGTGCAAGTTAACTATCACTGTCTACCATATGCTACAAAAACCTAAGCTATTGCTAAGTGTTGCAGGGAGGTAAGCTACCGCTGGTATTCAAGAAGCCAGGAAACTTCCTTTATTATTCATCCCTTTAGCTGCCTCAAGCTGCTCCGAGTATACACCCCTTAAAAAAAACAACCCCCAAACTGGTATGGACAAAATAAAATGAATAAGCCAGCCGAGCAGCAGCCGCGCTGCCCCGCTCCCCGGGAGCGCGGTGGGGGTCTCCGTCGCGCACGGGCGCTGTCTTTACACCGCCCCCAGCAGCGGTCCGTGGAGGACGGGCGGTCGGCGTGAAGGTCGCTGGCAGGCGGCATCAGACCCGCCCCGCCCTGCAAAGCTGCGGGTGGTGGGGACGGAAGGGAGCGGGAGGGAAGGGGGATGGTGGGGGGATGGCTAGCAGCGTGCGGAGCGGCGGGAGGGACCCCCGACGTGCCCTCGGGAAGGTGGGATCCCTCCCGGTATTTAACGGAGCAGGCTCTAAGCAGCTGCCATCCGCACTCGCGGGCATCTCCCGCTGCTGCATCCCCTCCATCCCGCCGTCCCCAGGGCCGCTCCCGCTTCAGGGGTACCCGGCCCGGCCCGGCCCGGCCGGGCAGCGGCGGAGGTTCCCGCGGAGCTTTCCGCGGCTGCTTCCGGGCGTGCGCGGCCGCTTGCTCCGCGGGGAGACGCGATGTTTGTGTGCGGGGGTTCTCTCCTTCACTCGCCCTCACCGACGGTGCTTGATGATTGCTTTTTTTTTTTTTTTTTTTGAAACCCGATTCCAGAAGAAATCACAATTAAAAGGAACAAGAAAAAAAAAAATACTATATATATATATATATATATACACTTACCATTCTGGTTTCATAGTGATTTGTGATGGGCTTAGGTGAAAAACCTCACACACAGAGGCATGCATACACACGTACACGTATTCATGCGTCATTAAAACAGTTGTGCTAGGGTCAAAGAGGGTAGGGGCGAAGAGGTGCCGGCGCTGTGAAGTGCACGGCATAAAAGGAGCTGAGCAGCCTGAACCAAACATCGCCCCCCTCCTCCCCTCCCCTCCCCTTCCCACACCTCCCGCCACCCCAGACCGCGCAGGGAGGTAGTAGGGGGAGGGATCCACGCTCCCATCCGACTGTAGGAAACACCCGTCTTTCAAGGAGGGGGGAACCCAATAACAACAAAACCTCACAAAACACGGAAAGGACAAAACCCGCCGGCGCGCAGCGGGAGCCGCATCATCCCGCAGAACCGGGGATGCTGCCGCCGGAGCCCGCCCCGTTCCCGGCGGCTCAGCCACCGTGCAGCCGTCCGGCAGCCGGGGACTTACCTTGTCAGATCTCAACATCCCCGGTTATTCAATCTCCTCTCGAGATGTTCCGCCCCCTCCCTCATCTTCCCCCCAGGCAATTGATCCGGTGGCACAGCCTCATCAGCAGCACTCTGATCTGCACCGCTGCTCAGCCGACTGGCTTCCCCTAGCCCGGACAGCCTGTATTACCTTCCTGGCATCCTCGCCTTTGCCTAAATCTGTGCTTTTGCCTCAGCCCCTGAGGCTGGAATTGGGGATGTTCCATCAATGCTGTCCAAAGTCTTTCTTCAGGAAGGTATTGCTTGTGCATGTAGGGGAGGAGAGGTTTTGTGTTGCCAAATGCCTTGTGGAACATTGATGGTCAAGGTGCACATCCACACATAAACTGTCACATTTGTGTAATACTGACACGTCCTACCCCTCACTCTTCCTTCTTTTCTTCCCAGAGAGTGTCAACTCCCCTCTGTTATAAGCAGTCTGTTGGTGCATATGCCATGGACCTATTGAGCCCATGGCTGTAGAGACCCTTAGCTGGAAAACATGAGGCTGCTTCCCCTCCTTCCTTCCCTGCACATCCCGAACTCATGCTGTTGCCTCTTCCTTCACTCAGCAATCCACCTTCATGTCCCTGGGCTGTCCACTTAAGACCTGAGCTCCTTTCTACTGGTCAGTCTCTTTTGCTTCATGGTGTGAGTTTGGATGGGTCGCTTGGAAAGAGTCGAATCAAAAGGAGGTGAGCATGATAACGGCTAACAACTGTGGATGCCTGAACTGCGTAGATCTGTTTTGTTCTGTGGTTGCCTGGGGGCTATTAGGTTCATCTTCTCTTCTGAAGTGAGCATCCCTAGGTGATAATTTCGTTTTCCCAGCTGCCCAAATACTGCCTGAGACCTTCAGCATAAAGCTTCTCAGAATGGATGTGCCTTTGCCACTCCAGAGAGTCATTTTAATCTGTTCTGGTGCAGTGGACAGAAAGCTCTGCAACCCTGCTCCTTGCTTTTATCCAACCTCTTCCTGACCTAATCCTTCCAACAGGCAGCTGTGGTGCTGGTATTGACATTGCTGATGCTGCCCATCTGATACATGATGCTGTACCAGTCAAGACAACCAGGGTAGGAAGTGGGAGGAATTCAGGAATTCATTTTTCACTTTAGGATGCAAGTCTCCTAACTCCCACCATGGCTAGAAAAATCCCGTCAGGAGGAACTACCTCCCCTTTTGCTGAAAGTGTGTTGGTGTGTTGTAAGGACTTAAAGAGTCAGTGGTTGAAAAGATGAGACTTTGGACAAAAGTGATCTCTGGTCCCTAACGTCAGGTTAGTTCTGGGATAATTTTCAAGCTGAGATTAAAACTATTCAATGCTAATTTCTGAACTGCTCCACTGAAACGTTTTTCCCTATGTGCTGTTTAGGGACCCCATGCCATATCTGATTCTTACTTTTTTGAAATTCTTGAAAGTCCTTTGTTTACCCTATCTCATCTCTCCATTGTTTTCCCACCCATGATAAGCACTATGAATACCATGACATTGATGAGGTGCTTGTAGCTACTGAAGAATACTGAAGGACATTTTGTGTATATTAGCTGCATTTCTCTATTACTGAGCTGAAAAGCAGAACACACAAAATAGTCTCAAATATTTAGTTTCCAAAGCAGGTATACGCAGAATTAATACTTAAAAATAGAGCTATTCTCATGCATAAAAACATATGCAGTAGACTGACTGTATGACAACTCTGTCTGAGAACTTGGGTTTTGGACTGAAAGGAGAAACTGGGAGATGAGAGCTGAGGATAATGTTTTCCTGATAAGACATTACTCTGGCCTGTACAGGAACATGTATCTGCAAACAGAGAGGTAAAGGTTCATGTTTGGAGAAAGGCTCATTCCACCCTTACCCCACATGGAGATGGCTCGTTCGGAGACCCAGTGCCCAATGACAAGGGATGATAGCTTGTCGTCGGATGTCAGGAAGAACAGAACCCCTAAGCATTTGTCAGTTACAAAGTTGTGTACACAGAAACACAACACAAAGTTTGTACAGGGATGTGGGAGAGGTGAGAATAGTTCATGACAGAAAAAAGCAAGAAAAAAAAAAAGAGGTTATGTTGTACACTAGTTTCCTTTTTATTTTCTTGTTTAGAAAGTATGTAACAGGTAAGTTTGCTCTGAAAGACCTCCTAGATAAGGGTCCTGTAGTATTTGCAAGGACAACAGAATTTTAGAAGCCACATCTTTCTCTGCCTATTTTATAACGTCCCTAATCCCTCTTCAGCTTTTACAAGCCCTCTGCTTCATTGATGGTATGTCCTGTTAGCTATTGAAGTCAAAGGAGAGATTACTGTACCCTGCAGTGAGCACTGAATTAGTATTACTTTTCTTTAGCTTGCTTTTACATTCTTCTGTGCATTTCTATGCTTCTTTCTGTGTTAGCCCAGTTTTAAGCTACTGAAAACATTTAAAAAATTAGTGAATTTCCTAAATATTGTCTGGAATTCATGGAGATGGGGATGATAGCATCTTTGAAAAAAAGAGTCCTTTACACTGATGGGATTATTGTCCCTCCAAAAATGTAATGAATGAGCAAAAAAAAAGACAAAAAAAAAAAAAAAGAAAAAAATCAAGAACATTAGAGGAGAGGGTAAATATCTCCCTTTGGTTAGCCTATAGATGGATTAAGAAGTATGTCTGACAATAAAAAAATTGATCAGGTAATATACCACCATGACAATTACCATGGATCACTTTCTGACTGAGAGCTTTTGTGTTATGCTTATCAGGGGTGGGAGGTGGGAGTTCTTCTTGCTTGTCTGGTGTTCTGGTGGATTTTTACCAGACTGTGAGTACCTCAACTTGAATCAAGTGTGAGGGTAAGGTTTCAGCTTATGGGTCATTACAGTTCCTGATTATCAGACATTTCAAAGCTGGAATTCTTCTAATAAAAGTGAATCTCCTATCTAGATATCTGTCTTCACTGTTTCAGAAGATTTTATGCTCTCACTATCTGTGTTTTTAGGTTGATCTTATTTATGTAACATCTGACAAAGAACAATTAGTTTCTCATTAGCTGCTAGGCAAGTGTCATGCCCTCAGATTTTAATCATCCAATGCAAATATCATCAGAATATAATCTATTTGCTACATTCTTCTCATTATATCCTCTAGGATAATGGCTAATATTTTTCATTTCAGTTCATGTGTGTGAACTTATTTTTAGATCTAACTTGCTGAGGATCTATTGGTTTCTTAAATACTCAAGTGTTTTATTTTATTAATAGCATTATGAAAGGAAAATGTAGGCTTCATTTTTCAGTGTGGATTTGGGTGAAAACATGTCTTCATTCTGGACTCTGCAAAGTGAGTATTAATAAATTATAAATGTTTGGCCTTGGCTTTCTGCCAAGATGATATGGCCTAGGCTTTCTGCTCTACATATCTCGTGAAACCTGAGGTGACTTTGGTCTACCATTCCCAGTGCAGCTGAACTGCTCCTTTAGGTTATAGCTACACCCCTGGTAGAAAATAATGGGAATCTCCTAGCTGAAAAGGCAGGAATTGTCTTATTTCTTTCCATCTTTCATTTTGTGACTTTGTATAAGGCAGTTCAAGTTTTTTCTTCTGCCCTGGAACCTGGAGATATTTAGGTACCATCTGGAAAGCAGGGCCAGATAAAGACGTAAATTTTGCCTATTAATAGAGTAATGTCTATTTACTCTGAACACAACCTTTAGCAGGAGGAGATACATCTTGTCATCAAATAGTATTACAGAGAGGCACAAAATCATTGCATTGTGTCATCTTCGTGTCAGTAGCTAATGATGACATTATATGATGACTACATAATCAGCGTTAGCTGTCATTGTTTTAACATAGTTTAATGATACAGATGTGACATCACTTGGTTTCCACCCCTTTCACCCCAAGCCCAGTTGCAAAAGGCAGGGACAATTTCGTCCCACTTCATGTCCTCATGATGGTTAGAGAGATGCCATCTCTCCTCTTTGTCCTCCCAGCTGAAGGTATTCGACTTCTCTCTGTTCGGTGATGTCATAACCTCTACTGTTGTGAACTTACACTCCTTCAAAGTTTCAAGGAAGCACAGCAGAAAAAATATGCCTATGAGTCTTTAACAAGGGTAAGGAAGTGTGTTAACTTTCAATTTGGTCCTCCACCCTTTTTTCCATCTCTGTCCTCCGCAGCCATCCTTGCAGGTTTTTACGTTCAGTTAGGAAATACTGAGAACCCCAATAAATGTGAAAACACAGGAACCAACATGAAAATGTAGTGTAAAAATCAACAGAGCATGAACTCAAAAAGAAATTTTCACTCAGAAAGTGGATAGAGAGGCTTGAAAGTTGTGGCCAGAGACTGGCTGATGGTTGATAGAGTGTCTGCATATCCAAATTGTGTACAGTTTGAGGGGGTTGCATGATTTATCTGTTGCAAAAATTAACAAGAAGCATGGGAATCACTCCAATACATCTGAGAAATAACTTTGCCTTTATTTCTCCCCTCCTTCCACTCCCCATCCATTAGAAAAAAAAAAGACCTCATGGGAATTCTTTTAATCTTAATGAGAAGTATCTGTGTGTGGTTCACTCCTTTTTATCTATCTGCATGGCAAAGAGCTTTTTCTCTCTTTCAGGAATTGCTTAAGCCACTCTGGAGGCTGGTCACTGAACAGAAGTGGAGGCAGGCTCATTAGGAGGACTACAGTGAGATATGCGCATTAATGCATGTAGAGCCATCACCAGGAGACTCTGTAGTTGCTGGAGGAAATTTACCCTGCTTTTCTCACTAACCTGATGTAATCTTGGGGGGAATGTCTACTTCCATTATTTTCTTTGGGAAGAGATATACTTGCAAACGTTTTGATGAAAGCTGGAGTTTTAGAAGACAAGACTTTGCCTTCAGACACAGAAAGATTTAAAGATGTGTGAGTAAACCGACACATTTGTTTTATTTTTGTAATACAGTTCGAGTGATTTGTTTCTAATGCAAAAGCAGATTTTACTTTCAAAGTGCCTTTCACTCAAACATTTTAGAATGAATTTAATTTAGAGTCTTGGTCTTGTGAAATAAGTGCATTTTTATCATACATTTTGTAAATGTGTAAAGTGAGTTAAAAATCAATGAGTAATTCTATTTCCATCACCATTAGGATTCTTGTAGTGAAAACCTGAAAATTTGAAGAAGAGTTACAGGTGATTTTATTATGTAATTCAAAAATGTGATGCAACAGGTCTTTGCAGGTGTACTGCATTTTAAGCACAAATTCCCTCCACGCCAGCCCCTTTCATTGATTTAAATAGGTATTGGACATAACCAAAGGCTTCAGAAATATGCACAAAAAATACAGAAAAAGAAATTAAACAAAACATATGCAAACCCCAGTATTGGTACCATTGCTAACTTAGCTACTGAATTGTGTGACAGAAGTTCCTACAAAAGCTGAGTACCAGGTCATCTGTGCAAAACTATATGTATACAAACCCTTCCATCTCATGCATGTTTTATTACTAATAAACTTTGAAAAAGTGTGGAAGTCTTTGATGTAACATCACAAAAGATTACAGCTAACATTAAAGGCTCCTGTTGTAATTTTGCGTAGCTGGATTCTAATGGAGAAGGGAGGTCTTCAGAGATGATTCCTGCAAGAAGCAGCCAGAAGCTCTCTGCAGGCCCCAGAAAGAAAACATTGGCTGACTCAAGGCCAGAGTCACTGTTGACCAAGGCTGAGCCCATCAGTGATGATCACAGCACCTCTGTGAATCACATTTAGGAAAGAAAAATCGCAGGCAGAAGCATCCACCCTCAGCAAGTGCTGATGATACAAAGCTGGGAGGAGTGGCTGACAACCACGAACACTGCACTGCCATCTAGCAAGACCTGAACAGGCTGGAGAGCTGGGCAGGGACAAACCAAGTGAGGTTCAACAAAATCAAGTGTAGAGTCTTGCACCTGGGAAAGAACAACCATTTCTATCAGTACAGGCTGGGGGGATGACCTGCTGGAGAGGAGCTCTGTGGAGAAGGAACTGGGGGTCCTGGTGGATGACAGGTTGGCCATGAGCCAGCAGTGTGCCCTGGGGGCTAAGAGAGCCAATGGGATCCTGGGGTACATCAAAAGGACCATGGCCAGCAGGTCAAAGGAGGTGATCCTTCCCCTCTACTCTGCCCTGGTCAGGCACCACCTGGAGTATTGTGTCCAGTTCTGGGCTCCCTGGTACAGAAAAGACAGGGATCTCCTGGAGAGAGTCCAGGGAAGGGCTACAAAGATGATGAAGGGCCTGGAGCATCTCCCCTATGGGGATAGGCTGAAAGAACTGGGGCTCTTCAGCCTTGAGAAAAGAAGACTAAGAGATGATCTTATTAATGTTTATAAATACCTGAAGTGTGGGACACAGGGGGAAATGGCCAGCCCCTTTTCAGTGGTCTGTGGAGACAGGACAAGGGGCAATGGTTGCAAGTTGGAGCACAGGAAGTTCCTTTTCAACATGCAGAAGAACTTTTTCACAGTGAGGGTGACAGAGCCCTGGGACAGGCTGCCCAGTGGGGTTGTGGAGTCTCCATCTCTGGAGATATTCAAGACTCATCTGGACACCTATCTGTGCAATATGAGCTAGGGAGCTGCTTTGGCAGGGGGTTGGACCCAATGATCTCTCGTGGTCCCTTCCAACCCCTACGATTCTATGATTCTATGATTCTGATTCTATTGTTTTTCCACCAGAGAAGGAGAGAGAAGATGTACGAAGCTATGCAGACACCAAGGCCAGGGAAGAAATTGGGCGCGAGGGGGAAGAATGAGACGTTTCAGGTGCTGGAGAGAGAGATGCCCCTGCAGCCTGTGGAGAAGACCATGGTGAAGCAGGTTGTCAACCTGCAGCCCGTGGATGACAGGGACAAGAGACCATCTGCAGCCTGTTGAGGGACCAACCCACACCACATCAGGTTTGCTGGGGGACTTATGACTCTGTAGGAGACCAGGCCGGAGCAGTCTGGGCCCAAAGGTCAGCACCCCATGGAAGGGAGCCATGCTGAGGCCATTGGTGAGGAGATCATGCCCCGATAGAAAGACTCACACTGGAGAAGTTTGTGGAGGACTGTGTCCTGTGGGTGGGACCCCACAGTGCAGCAAGGGAAGGGGGAACTGCGACAGCTCCCAATATTCTTCAGAACATTACATTTCAAGTAAATATATTTAAGATTTCTATGATTTATTATTGAATTATTAATAATTTGGTGATCTCATCTTACAGAGAGCATTTTGCTGAAGTCAGGCTTTTGAATATAGTCTTCACTAGCTGATCAGGCTTTTGAGGAGGGGCAAATTAAGAAGGGTGTAAACAGGTTGTATGGACATACCTAGTTGATTTGCTGTGCAGGATGTTTTGATGTTAGACTAGATATCCAGACAGAGTTGAAAGAATGCATATATGACACCTCAGCTCATATCTTTTTTGGTGAAATGGACAGGAGGATCGAGTGCACCTTCAGCAAGTTGCAGACGACACCAAGCTGTATGGTGAGGTCAACATGCTGGAGGAAGGGGTTGCCATCTAGAGGGACCTTGACAGGCTGGAGAGATGGGTCCATGCGAAGGGCATGAAGTTGAGCAAGGCCAAGTGCAGGGTCCTGCATGTGGGTTGGGACAATCCCAAGCACATTTACAGACGGGGTGGAGAATGGATTGACAGCAGCCCTGAGGAGAAGGACTTAGGGGTGCTGATTGATGACAAGCTCAACATGAGCTGGCAGCTCAGAAGGCCAACCATGTCCTGGGCTGCATCAAGAACAGTGTGTCCAGCAGATTGAGGGAAATGATTCCGCCCCTCTAGTCTACTCTTGTGAGACTGCACCTAGGGTACTGCGTCCAGCTTTGGGTCTCCAGTACAGAAAATTGTAGAACTGTTGGATTGAGTCCAGAGAAGGGCCTCGAAGATGATCAGGGGACTTGAGCACCTCTCCTAGGAATATCAGCTGTGAGAGTTGGACTTGTTCAGTCTGGAGAAGAGAAGGCTCTGGGATAACCTACCAATATGTATAGGGGTCTCACGGGGAAGTGGGAGAGGGACTGTTCACCAGGGACTGTAGTGATAGGACAAAGGGCAATGGCTTCAAGCTGAAAGAGGGTAGGTTTAGGTTAGATGTTAGGAAGAAATTCTTTACTCTGAGGATGGTGAGGCCCTGGCACAGGTTGCCCAGAGAGGCTGTGGAAGCCCTATCCCTGGAGGTGTTTAAGGCCAGGTTAGACGGGGGCTTGGGCAACCTGGTCTAGTGAGGGTGTCCCTACCCATGGCAGGGGGTTGGAACTAGATGGTCTTTGAGGTCCCTTCCAACCCAAAGCATTCTGTGATTCTAAAAGCCCCATAAAAATATGTCTTGAAATCCCTTCAGCTTTAGATTCATTGTATCGTTATATAAGGTGGTTGGTGGCAGGAAGAGGTTATTTGAACCCATGGCCTCACATGCTGTTGGTGAAATTCTGTCTGAACTGTCATGGGGCCAAGATCTCCCTTTGTGTTTCAGACCACAATCAACTTAGTTAGTGAGCACAAGTGAATTCCTGTATGAAACGCAATATACCACAGGCAGTGCTGGGCTCTGTGTGAGAGTCTGGCTGCAGTAGGACTTTACAGCCAAGCAATAATGTTGTGAGCAACCTGGTGAATGGTTACAAAGTGTAAAGGATCAATAACAGGAGCTATTAATTTCCATTCTCACCTCAGATCCCAAGTGTGTGATTATATTTAATTCAAAAATCATATTTACAGGTAAAACTGAAAGGAGGGAAAATCAATTTTTTTCGCTATAGACCACAAGAAGACTGAATGTTTAACAAATCTCAGAAAGCATTCTTCACAGATGTGGGAAAAGTAGCTTAATTTGGATGACAAAGAGCTTGCCATGCCTACATAGGAGGTCCTGTTCACTAACTTCTTGTGGTTTTGTGTTAACATAAATAAACACAGTACTGTTCCCTCTAGACCAATTTTTTTCTTTCCAACCTGAGATCTATGGCATAATCATGGTTTGGCACTCTGGCTGCATAGTTTGGAATTCCTAAAATAAGGAGTATTTCTCTATGCAGGATTCCTTTTTAAAAAATTGGGTTTTTTTTTTTTTTCACAGCTAATTCTTTTTGAAAATTATTAACAGATACTCTGAATGATCGAAGTTTGGTAAGTGTAATGGAATTGTTAATGCACAAATTCAAACCAGAATTACGTTTCCATTAAAAAGCCACAGACCTTTTGTGACGCTTCAGTATGAACATGACATGGGTGCTAAAATGTAGTTTTCACTAGCATTCTCCTTGAATTTGCATTAACTTTTTTTTTTTTCCAACTGGTTTACAATAATCACAATCCCCAAGCTGTTTCTGTCCTTGTAGGATCCACAGGTACCTGACTGAAGCCGGCATTCACTCAGAGGTGGCCAGCATGCCAGTGAGTCAGATAGATGCCCAAGGAAATGTAAGAAAACAGAAATAGGGAATGACTTAACTATATTGTGATCATTGCATCATATATGGGTTGTTGCATGAAATCATTCTGTCCTGGAAATTTTCCCCATCCATACACAAGTTGGATGAGACAATCTTGAACAAATCGGGGTGAGATTCATCAAAAACAGAAGCACCATGAGTGTTACCGTGCAGCGACTTGTGAGGCCGGGCATGCCGATGCTGCCATTCGAACTGCCACCAGTTTTAACCACATCTCCCACTTCAGATGTTAAATATTTCTGTGCTTATTTTCTAAGACTCATGGAACAAAAAAATGTGTCTAGATTTCCCTAAACTAAGATCAGAAGCAGCTGGCAACCTTCATATACACTTAGGAAAACAAAGCAAAAGTCAATCACCTTTTATTTGCCTAGCAATTATTTGTGTTTACATGTTTATTTAGTGCACCATAAGCTGGCCTTGCATGTGGGTTGTGCAATTAAGTTATCACCTCTAGAAACATGCAGGATGAATGACATGTTGAAAACATTCTGGCTATTCAAAACATCCTATTGAACATGGCAGTGATAACTGAACTAGCGTTGAAATTGAAAAAAAAATATTGCTATAAAAGGATTTAAATATTTGGTATTGTTCCAGGAATAATAAGAACTAAAAAGAAAGAAGAGGTAAAAAACAGTGACTATCAAGAAATAGCTAATTTCAGCGGTGCAAATCATATAATTTTGCACAAAATTAATACATGCTTGACTTTTCCACAGTGGATATTTTATAGGCAATTTGCAACTCTCTCTTCCTAATTTTTATCCGATCAGTTTCTTCACTGGAGGAATTTTATGTAAAATGTGAATGTTTATAGCTCTCAATAAGAATAATGTTAGATGATACATACAAGATTTTCCAATTCAGTAAATATTCTGGCAGTTGTACACAGAAGTAACATCTGTTCTCTCTGATGGATAAAGTTAATTTAGAATTTTCCATTGCGACTCCTGACCATTTGAGAAAATGTAAGAGGTTCCACTTCCTAAACTCAACTAAAATAAAAAGAAAGTGTTGCTGGTGGTTTTGAGATCCCAGCAGTGATTGTGTCAGCCTCTGTGTGTGTAAGGCCTGGAAACGCGTGTGTAAAGGCCTGGAAACGTGTGTGCAAAACAGAAGACCAAGAGCTTTGCTTCTTTAAGGACAAGCTCCAAGCAAGTATTTTGCAAGAGCTGGATACTATAATAGACACTGTTTATAAATCTCTGGGAAGGAACTTGGTTGTTAAAAAAGGTAGACTCAAATTGCAAGAAAGCCCATTTTTCAGAGCTAAGAAGGTGCTATTTCTTTGGGGTTTGTTTGGCTTTGTTTGTTTTTTTTTTAAATATAATTTTAAAATGTCCATTAGGTTAGAACTTAGTTCTAACAAAATTGTATGCTAATAATTCTGGGATAATTTTATTACTTCTTTCTGTCTCCTGGGCAAGAGACATCGCTACCGTTTCACCTTGCTGGGAATTACGTGCAGGCGAATCACTTCCATTTTTGCTGAGTAATGCAGATCCAGCCTTCCCCCTCCTTTGCCAAGGGAAAATTAAGAGGATCATGCTAGGGTTCAGCTAGTGACACCATCCATAGGTTGTATCTGTTGCTGTAGAATGGTGGGCAGTTCTTGAGACTCCGAATATCTGAATTATTTCTTCAATCAGATTCAGCTCGAATATAAAGGATGATAAAGTGCATTTTGGCAGGAAAACTAGAATATAATTTAAAGACAAGGTCTCAGCTAAAATAAAAAAATGAAACCAGTAAAAATACCCCCCCCCAAATTATTTCAGAAGGAAGCACACTAAACATTGTCCCTTAGTGGTAGAACATATTTAGTTACGTGTCTGGAATGTAAATATTAATAATTAAAAAAAAACCACAAACTTTTTAATTTTTTTAAAAGTTTGAAATAATCAGCAATTGACAGTATCAGAAACAGTTTCAGAATTTAATATCCAAAAGAGTGGAAGGATGCAGACTGAATTTTATAACTGTTGCATTCTCATAATCTTATTAATTCTCCAGTTCTCTTAAGAATCATATAATGAAACAGAACAGGACCAAATGCATGAGTTCGGCATAAGTAAGCATCACATTTCAAAACTGCTTTTGCTGTTCAGCATGGAATACTCAGACATAGGGCAAGTTGCATAATGGGTCACTTTCTCAGAGGTTTTCTCCCTGTTCCTCAGCAGAGCCCCTGCTCCTGTGCATGTTTAAAGCATAGTGCAGAGAATATCTGTTCACACAGAGTTCAGTTTGAGGGGGTGGCTTTGAGTGTTCAAGATTTATTTTTCTTTCATTACTGTGAAGAGGTTCTTCATAATTGCACTTAAGACAGTTTCCTGCATCCTACACAGATCCCTGCTTATTATGATTTCTTAGGAATATGCATGCATTTTATAAATGATAATCGAATGTCAGAGCATCCTGGTCAGGATGAAAAATAAAAGCTGGGGGGGGGGGCTTTGAGGTGTCACACCCCCTCCCCCTTCTTTTCTGTGATACAGCATTAAGTCTCTCAGTACATTTTACTATTTATTTCTCTTCTGTTTTCTTTAGCACTCCATCACTTCAGCTGATGCTTATTATACTTTCTCCTACACTGGAACTCAGGGTTGAAGCAGTACAATGGACCTTGTCCATCTACTTTTCAGTAAAGTTATGTTGGATTACAAAAAAACCCGAATCAATCCCATTTAAGTAACTGATGTGACTTTATGTCTTCTGAAGTTGAAAGATTACCATTCCGTTCAAGAAATGATGGTTTCCTCCTTCAGATTTGAGCAAGTACACTGTGGACAACTGTTGCCTTTTGATTTCTATAGTGTTATTTATTTTCCTGGGGCAATGAAGCTTAACTCAGCCTTACACAAAGGGCCCAACGTAAATTTAGATTTTATCCCTGTGGCTGTGCAAAATCTGCCAGTGTAGAGATGTGATTACAGCTCAGTGGTTCGCTTTATCTTCTGTCATTCAACACTGCAGAACGGGTGGTGCACACAATGTGAGGAATGAATCAGCTGCTGCTTTTGCTGACTTGGTCGAGAATAGTAATTCCTAGGAAAATTCTTCTGTGAGGTTTTGGTGATAATTTGCCAAAGGCTGGGTGGTTAAGGACATTTAGGGGTAAAGACCGGTGTGTGTACTGCCTGTATTTAGCTGTGCTGACTGCACACTTTAGTAGACTTATGACTGGTCTTAAACGAAATAGCTTAATCTACTGAAGCCATTCAGAACTCCTCCTGTAACGAACAGATCTGAACAACTCAAAAAGGCTTAATTAAAGGCCATATCAGTATTTACAAATAACTTCATCAAGAAGAGTCATACCTTCTGAAATTTCTGTTTCTACACTCTTAATATTAACTGAAGGAGCCAAACCGGTCATGTCTTTGAAAGCTTCTGGGCTTTTGCAGAACATCCTCAGGTGCACATAAAAAATAAAAGAGTTTTTAGTCTCTCTCAAAGATAAAAATCTTGATATCCCTGCACAAAGAGAAGTCAGAGCACTAACAGAGATACGGATTATATGTTTCTAGGTCTTTCATTATGATCTGCATTGTGTTTATTTTTTAAAAAAAGTTTGCTTGGGATATATGCCATGTTCTACCAAAATAGTCAGATAGCTAGCAAACTGCAGCATCTGCAAGTTGGCAGATGCCAACCTGTTTGAACCACTTTTATCCTACCCACTGTTTTTATTTTGGCTTGCACATTGTTGCTGCCATCCAAACTGGTGATAGCAATTCAAAACAGCTACTGAAAAGCATATTTATTTAAATGTGTCTGAATTTACATTGTACCGTAGTTAGAGTTGGCGAGCAACCTCTCCTCCAATTGAAAACTCCATGCTTATTTGAAAATTATCAGTGAAACCTTCCTGTTAGAGACATGATTTTTTTATTAAAAAAAATTAAATCTTTCTACATAAGATTCAGTGTCACCTTTGTCTTAGTTACAGCCTCATGAATTTGTAAAACTTTAAGTATAGCTATGGATATATTTTTGAATAAATACATTTTCAGTTATATTTAATGAGAAAATCATTAGCCTAGGAAAAAATAAGGATTAAAAATAAAACTGTATCCTCAACATGTATTATAATAGTAAAATACCTGCGGTAATATATCCCTGTCTCAAATTCATATTAAAAGCCAGACATTACACCCTAGATGAACAACAGAACAAGTGCGGATAATAAAACATACCTGCAATCTTCCTTAGCACAGCTGAATAGAAGCCAAAAATCTTTGCTGACTATAGGAAATATCCTCTAGTTAACATTGTATTGAAGATGGCAATATAATTGCGTGGAAATCCCTCCAACATTATTTATTAGTCTTACTGCTTCCTCAGAGGGTCACAAAGATGTACTTTTTCAAAATTAAGTGCTGCAGTGCACCAGAGAGACATAATATTTTGTCCACTTTAAAACTGTGAAATACCTGGTATGTTAGACCCACATTTTTTATTTGTCCTTTAGCAATAGTCCTCTCTTTTATGTTTATTTCTCAGGCTTGAATCTTGTAGGCATTACTTTTCTGAAGCACTGAGTGCCTGCAGACTCTGTGGGTCGGTACAGCCTCTGAAAATCAGACTTAAAACCCACTTCAGCCTTCTGGAAGTTTGGTCTTAGAGGACTTTACAGATGTAACATTTTATCCATTATTCACTGTTATAAACTCTCTACTTTGGAGACTGCATTTTAGAAGTATTCAGAATTGCCATGCACCTATCGCCCCTCCTCCCCTCCCCCTCCCTTTTCCCCCCACCAAAAATGGAAATATTAACAGTGACCTGCTGTAGAACTGAGCTTGTAGTAATTTAGTAACTCTTTCCAGGCCACTTCCCTGGTGCTATTAGATTCATTGTAAAGTTGTCAAAGTTTGTGTACTTATAGACATATAAATTGATGTACTTATGCTGCTATGACATGTACCACACAGAAAGTGATGCCTCATATGATGTTAAACAGAATCACAGAATCACAAGGTTGGAAAAAGACCTTTTAAGATCATCAAGTCCAACCATTCCTGTCCTGAGCTAAACCATATCCCTAAGTACCTCACCTACCCTTTTTTTAAACACATCCAGGGAAGGTGACTCAACCCCCTCCCTAGGCAGCCTGTTCCAGGCACTGACAACTCTTTCAGTGAAAAATTTTTTCCTAACATCTGATCTGACCCTGCCCTGGCACAGCTTTGTGCCATTTCCCCTTGTCCTGTCTCCTGTCACCTGGCTGAAGAGACCATCGCCCACCTCTCTACAACCTCCTGTCAGGTAATTGTAGGTGGTGGCCCGTACTGGGACCGAACACGCGACCTTGGCATAATAAACCAAGTTATTAAAAGGGACTGAACCTTGAGTAACTAAAGTTTTCTTGGGCTGCTAAAGTAACAGTGAACATCCCTTGAAATTGCTAAAGTAACACCATAGGGAGAAGAGGGCAGCACTTCTGTTACACGTATCTGTCTTGATAACATGTCTTGATTACCACTTGCCTTTTTCAGTGGTCTGTGGGGACAGGACAAGGGGCAATGGCTGCAAGTTGGAGCACAGGAAGTTCCGCACCAACATGCAGAAGAACTTTTCCACAGTGAGGGTGACAGAGCCCTGGGACAGGCTGCCCAGGGGGTGGTGGAGTCTCCTTCTCTGGAGGTATTCCAGACCCGTCTGGACGCCTATCTGAGTGAAATGTCCTAGGGAGCTGCTTTGGCAGGGGGGTTGGACCCGATGATCTCTCGAGGTCCCTTCCAACCCCTACAATTCCATGATTCTGTGATTGTGTTCACATTCATAGTGCTGGATCACTGGTCAGCTGGAAGCATTTAACACAGAGGAACACATGATGCCTGATCTGAGAAGTTTGCAGTCTTTTTAAAGACAAGGCATAGCGCATCAAACCATAAGTTGCAGGGACACAAAAAAAGATATGGGAAAAAGGATAGAATTTGGAGTTGATGGGGTAACATGGTGACAGAAGTAAGATTCATGGGAGTGAATTGCCATTGCTTTCCTCTGGTGCTGGGATATGATACACTGTTCCCAATTTTTAGGTACTAAAATCAGGTGAGCATTTTTACTATTTAAAAATAAAAAGCTGTTGCCATTACTCATGCCTTTCCACACTAATGAAAAAAGAAGACCCTTGTCTTTGTTATTATTTTAATACTTTGTACATGAACAGCCACATGCTCACATCATTATGTTGAGACTGTAGGCATCACAGCTCTGTTACCAGGAAACACTGTGAGGCTTACCCCAAACTTTCTCTTCAAAAAACACCTGTAAATCGAAATACACAAGCTTTTCAAACAAGCCTAGGACTGGTGCCTGCCCCATCTATCAGCATCTGCTCTATCCCTTTGCTTTCACTTGTTCTAACAGCCCTTTCCCTGCTCTTACCCTCTGCATCAGGACCTGGCTTTCCAATGCATTTAAAGTTATCTGCTTTACTCCAGCTGATGGTCAAATCTCGGCTTTTTCTGCATAAGTTGATTGCTTATCACTCAAAAAAGAATGCCATTTGTATATGGTTCTTGCTCAGGATTCTGGCTTAGAAAATCTTGGAATTTTGCTGTCTTGGTCCCTTTGGTTGCTGAAGTAGTCTCTGTTCATTTAGTTTTTAGAGCTATGTGTTTCTCTACTTTTATTAAATAAATGTAAACCTAATTACTTTAATCTTATTTCAATCTAGTCTTTCCAATTCATTTAAAAAAAAAAATCTGTGAGAACTCTTCCTGCAGAAAAGAGGTTGATCTTTCAAAAGAAAATAAGGAATATTTGGCAAGACCATTCCGTAAATGAGGGAGGTTGTTTCTCAAATGTTAAGTAAAAGCTAAAGGATAGTAATTTGTTATAACTATTTTCAAAGTCAGAAAGAGTTTCTGATGTGAGGATGAAGTATTTCAATGTCAGTTATGAACAAATGAAGAAATAGATAAATATTACATCACTTTAAACAAAAATCCCCAGATTTTTAAATTATTCATTTATCCCCCCATCTGAAAAAACCCCATCAGTCTGAAGGCTTGGTAACTTCTCATTTTTCTAGACTGTCTGGTTGCTGCCAGTCTCCAAGGCACTTTGCTGCAGTGTCATACCTCTGTGATTTCCAATAGAATTTGTTAAATTGGTATGATCTCAGCAATCATTCTGCAGATTGGAAAATAACTGAAAAAAGTAGTTGGAACTGATCTTTATCACTGTGAGTGATGGATTTGTAGAGACAGAAAGACAGATTCTGCAGGATTCATTTACTTCATTATATCCACCAGAGTTTGTGCTTTGATTGAAGATACATAATATCATCCTAATATCAAAGTATCCAGAATGAAAAGAGCAGAGTTTCTCAATTGCTTTGTTTGGTGAATGTGTCTGATTCCTGAGAGTGGCTTCGTGACTTTGTTGCAGTAGTAATCCATGATTCATTTCTTTTGCCTATAGGTTTGCCAAAAAAAAAAAAAATCACTTTTCTGGACTTTCTCCCGAAGCTTAGCTTACATGGAGACAGGAGACTGATAACCTCTTTTGAGCTGTCAGCGGGGTTAGTAGAGGTAGGGCTGGGATTTACTCTGCAAGGTTCTTCCTTCTCTCTGATAGCCTGCAAAAAAACTGGGTGCCTGCTGAGGATCCCCAGTGCTGAGGGAGCAGCACAGAGAAGCACAGTAGGAATGGGAGTGGAGGGAATGAGAGAGAAATTTTGGGTTGCTTTTTTAGTTTGGTAAATTTATTACCAGTTTTATGTAGAAAATGAGCCCCAGTGAAGAATTTTGTTCTGCCTGGATGTCAGAGACCTGGGCTGAGCAGCAAAGCAATGGCACATTCCTCAAAACGGCCAATATCAAGCATTTCCAAAGAACACGGAAAGACAGCCTTGGGGGAAGAAGATTCAAACCATTTTCTCCAGTGTTTCCTCATTGCATGCCAGTTGCTTGACACAAGACAAAAATGCTGTGCATGAAAACTTTGCTTTAGAGGGACCATTCTATCCCGCATCCTACGGAGCTGCTGGTTGCTGTTTCGTAGGCTTTTATGTATCATGGTAGTCTACAAATAGCACAAGGTCGCAAGAAATTAAAATTAAGGAAAATATATCTATAAACTTTTAATTACAGTTTATTCAGTTTCTTGCCATAAAAAGGTACCCTTGCAACTGTAGGTTATATGCATTATAAATAACAGCTATAATTGCATTTTATTCAACCCGCTCTTAATTATACTAATTAAAAGTAGATTATAGGTATCAAATTTAAAGTAAGATTATTAGTTATTTATTAAGGCACTTCAAACTTTTTATGCCATCTATAGCCAATAAGGTATTTTATTACTTCTACATGTAATTCCTGCTGTTTACCTGATTCTCATTGTGTGAAGTAGACATTTGGCTCAATTTGCATGTGGTTACATTAGAAAGGCAGGAAAATAATTTGGAACTATAAGAAAGACAGAGATAAAAATAGAATATCCATGTCATTTTACTTTGTAGGGGATGGCAAGGAGTTTAAATGAATAACCCACACAAAATTTTTTGATGTTTAATTTTCAGGTTTCATTCTGTTTGAGTTATGGGTGCACATTTGCGATTCTGGGAGCAAATATGCATTGCACTGTGAAAGCATGGCATGTGCTATTAGAGAATCTTTATCTAATTTGTCTTGGTTATCTTAAGGAGAAAACATAATTATCAGGGAGTAAAAAATTGTCAGGCTAGATTCTATAATAATCCCACAATTATTGTATGTGACTACTGCGAAAACAATGCTTTTAAGTTCTGAAGGTGAAAATAAGTGCAGAAGGCACATCTTTGAAACAACTCTTCTTTCTGAAATGACACCTAGGGCAGATAGAACAAAAAAATTGGCTTTTACCCTTTTGACTGAAGAAGAGTGGTATGCCCAGACCAAGCATGAAGTGAATTAACACAGCTCTGTGTAGGGAAGCTTACATTATGCCTTGCTGATTTATCTGCAGATAAAAACCCCAATAGTTTTGGTTGCTAAGGGTAGCAATCCCGTGCTTTCAATACAGTCAAAAAGTAAACCATCACGATAAATAAAAGGAAATGGGTTGAAGGGCTGAAAGAAATGTTTTGTCCAGTCACACTATTTATGAAAACTGACAATTCATAATGGGTGATGGCAACAGAAAGCTGCAATTACTTCTCTCCTGCTCCTGACTTGTGGTACTGCAGTGAGTCTTGGAGCAGTGAGGCCGGGGGAGCTGGGGGATCCTGTCCTCTCTAAGTGCTGCTGACTGTGCCTGACTGATATAAAGCAACAGGCAGAAGTGCCAGAGACCAGTGCCACATAACAGATATTATGGAATAAATGTAATTATTACATTTACTTACACAACTCCTGTGGCACTCGCCTGTGAGACTCACAGAGGCAGGAGTAGAGAGGGGAGGAGGCATCTGCAAATTAGCAGTCATGCTTCTGATGATAACTGCGGCACTGGAAGCATCTTTACCATTATTATGGTACAAGAGGACTGTAGTTTTAATTTCCAGTTTAAGTTGCACAGTATTGTCATATCACAGGGACTAGAGTTTCAGAAGCCCTTTTTTTTTAACAACATGGTTTTCTTGGCTCACTACAGAATAACAGAAAGAGTAAGCTTGCAAATCTTTTAATGAGGCAATTACATGCAGACAAAGATTAGATCTCATGGCACAATAGATTTTTGCTATATTATTCAGTGTCTTTTTGATATTCCACCGTCACTAGACAAAAGCTCTGAATAGTAATGTGACAAGTCTATTCACCAGACAACAATACAAGATTCCTTAATTGTGCTCACTTGTATGCCACACAAACCTGCACTTAATTTTCCTGCCTGTTTTGAAAATGTGGAAAGAAAATACTATTTAGATTCAACAGTGCTTTTAGTTCTTTATCTGTGAAATCTGCATTTTGTATTTGTAAAATGAAAATGTTGAGATAGTCAATCACTTAATTTTTCCCATACAGTGAAAATCGTATAATCTCCTGATTCAAAATGTCAATCTTAATATAGAAATGAATTTCTTCTTATTAAAAAAAGGCAAAAGAACTGAGGAAAATACAGACTGCAAAAAGGACGCTGAGCTATTTTCAATATGTGGAGTCTGTAACTTTGTGTTTGTTTTCCAAACGTCTGCCTGAGACATAAATCAAGAAAGAACATGAGAGTGCATTTTCCTGCCGTAGTTCAGTTTGTAAGTGGCATTACATAAGTAATAATGTTTTTACATTTTTCCTTGCTAAAATGATGTGTATAAAGAGCTGACTGCCATTATTCCCAGATTTTAGAGGGAGGCTGAGGTGAAAGTATGATTGTTTGCAGGAGGCCAAGTTGCACGTTGGCAGCAAATAAAAGATTAAAACCAGTGCTGCCTGGATTCCAGTGTATATCTCCCTATGGACCTGGGAAAAGATCCCAGGCTCTTCCAGAGATGGAAAACTCCTGCCATAACTTCTCACTTCACAAAAACAAAGTTACAATCGATACTATGTATTAATCCCAAATCCATGAACCCCATCCTGGGCACCTTTCAGAGTGACTGGACAGGTTCTTTCAGAGGACCTGAGAGTTGTTCAAGCAAGTGGTGACGATGTTTTTAATTTCAGTTATACAAATGAATAAATATAAATGTACTAAATACACATAAATTCATGCATGTGTATAAATACTACATTAGCATAAAATAAACCAGTAATTAAATCTTCAATTGTTTGCTCTTTTCTCACAGGGGAGTTAGCTCTTGCCTGTAGAGACCGTTGCATTTGAAAGATAACTCCATTTAATTCCATGTTTACTGCAGTAATACCTTTCTGTTTCATTGCTCTTGTTCAGAATATGGATGCTCATGCTTACTGTTGGAGTTGGAATCGATGATCCTTATGGGCCCCTTCTCACTTAGTATGTTCAATGATTCTATGATTCTATAATTGTTTATTAAGAACAATATTTAATTCATATATTAAAGAATAGTGTCAGACCACATAAAGAAATTTGAAACAACAGAAAAGCTTTCATTGGTCAAATATAAGCAAAACCTCAGGAAAGAAAATTACACACTTTACTGAGTTCTATCTTCAAACTCTATCTGTAAGTTTAAAAATTTTACTTTTGTAACAGATACTAAAATTGCAAATAGGGTGTGTGACATTTAGTCCCAAAGAGACGTTGTTTTCAGTGAAAGTGCAATTTTTTAATATATTATTTTAGCTCAAAAAAAAATCTAAGGAATGCATGAATTCTTTATCAACTTCAGCTCAAACAGTAGGGCCATGTGATTAGACAGGTAACCAACTGTTGGCGGAAGGAGAGTGGAAAGTCAAAAACCATCAGCTGTTTAATCATTTGGGGGGTATTCGCAAGATTTATATAAAGTCCAAACCCAGCAGGACATAATTCCATGTCTCTGAGCCTGGTGAGCTTTTGCCCAATGCATTACATTCAATTTCCTTTTAAGTTTTCAAAGAGTAGGTGCAAGTTACAGAAACACTTAGTAAGAAATTAATTTTTTTTGACAACGTGGTGTATGATCCTGGATTACCCTCTGCTTTCCCACCCGTAAGGATGGTGCCTGACTTGGTGCTGATATTTTTAACTGCTGTGCTGCTCAGCCACTGGAGTCACAGCAGCTAAAGAAAGTCTTTGGGAGTCTATTGTCCATGTTGTGGGGTGCTGCTGAACAAATTGAGAGGCGGAGGTGATGTCAGCCTGCTCAGGAGTAGTATCATGACACTGATAGCAAGAAAGCACGGCTGAAAAAGATACAGCACCACGTGCCTCTTGCACGTTACATCTGTCCCATGAAGTTATGGTAGAATTAGAAGAATTTTAGAAACAAAGACCACTTCAAACAATTAATGAAATCAATTAAACCTGGCAGACATTGGAAGTGAAGAAAAAGATGATCAAAACCCTCTGTGCTGTCTTCACCTGGGTACCCATTTTTACCCTACTGTGCTTGGAACCCCCTCAGCTACTCCTGAATCTGCAATTTACAGGCAGTGCCACAGCCTTGCCACAGATCTTACATTTCCAGCTGGGAAATGTAGTGGGTAAATAGCACAATAGGTGAAAATATGATCCTGACTGTATAAATGTTCAGGGTTTGGTCTTGGAATTTGATCTATGCAAACAAACCCATTTGCAAGATAGTGGCAGTGTTTACTACCATGGGCAATCTCACTGATTTGACTTGACTGGGGTCACAAAGAGACATGATTGCAGGCATTTTACCCCCACCCACAGGTTGATCTAAGGGGAGAATTTACTGATTGTGGAGTAATTTCACTGACCCCGGTAATCAAAACTCTTGACCAAGCATCAAATGTCCTTGATAGTGCTGCCAGCAAAGGTGGCTAATAGATGCAGTGATGTGCACTGCAGTTTCTGTGCTCTGTTTCCTTGAGTTCTTCTTGAGGTCTCCTTGAGATTCTGGGCACTTCATATAGGATTTTCAGGGAATTTTGGGATGACTGAATCACTATGAGGAACCCAAGGGATCCAGCTGCAGATCGGTAAGGACAGAGATAGGGCTAAGGTAGAGGTAAAGATAGGATCTTCTAATAAACTATGCCAGCTGCCCTTGACAAGAGATGTTTGTAGCCTTTGTTCTAGTTGACCCCTGATTAGAGAGGGTCAAGAATGCCTCTAGCCCAGGCTAAAATAGAGCCACGTGTAAGAGACAGCCTAAGTCACACCTGGCAGAAACAGCAGTTTGCACAGAAGGGCACAAAGCAGAGGCCAGCAGAGCTGCTCTGTCCGCATTCTTATCCCTAGCTGTGGTGGTCGCATGTTACACAGCAAGATCCCCAGCAGCTTACTCTGGAGTAAAGAACTTCAGAAGGATTTAGTGTTGCAAGTCTGAGTGTCCTGGAAGTGTCTTGGGCCTCTCACTGAGGCTGGAGCCCATCATCTTCTGGCCTGCAGGAGCTATGCTCCTGCTGGGAAGCTGTGCCACCAAGTGAAAAAACTGTGAGAGGAGGTCAGCAGGCTCCAAGTATCAGAAAGAATGAGTCAGAGATTGACTGCTGTCCTCCAGGTCCCTGAAGCTTCAAGAGCCCCATTGTCCATTTGTAGTGGAAGGGGCAGGACGAATCTCTGTCTGTAAAGTTGAAAAGTGGAAACTTCAAACATGAGGAAAGTTGAAAGCTGCTGACTTCTCACATCAGGAAGAGAGCCTAAAGACTTGCAGAAGTCTGTAAACTGGTAAGAAGCTCAGCTCAGAGTGCCATCCAATGGAGCATCTCTAGTTTCTGAGCCTGAGCAGCTCAGGAACATCAAGAGGAAGCAGCAGGTGATAGTGTCAGGATACTTCTTGCTGCAGGGGAAAGAGGTCCCCACCTGCCACCCTGAGCCATCATCTAGGGAAATTTTCTGCTTGCTCTGTGCTTGCTTTTGAGACACTGAAGAGGAATGTGGGGATGGCACACCTCTCAGACTATTACCCTCTTCTGATTTTCCACCAATGATACTGCCAGAGGTATCTTCTGGGAAGTTATCAAGTGCAACTACAGGGCTCTAGAGACAGTGGTCAAGGGCATGGTGGACCATGTGGCATCTCCTTGATTCTTCTAGGGAGGGGGAAGGGCCTGATGAGGACAGGGTATATCTTGTGGGTCAACACTTGGTTGTGTAACTCGTGTTTGCAGCAGAATTTTGGCTTATATGATCATGGTATTTGAAGATCAACAGCTGCTTGGAAGAGATGGGTTACACCTGAATAAGCGGAGCAAAAATACCCTTTCCACCAGGTTGGATAACCTGGTAGGGAGATCTTTATACTGGGAATAATGGAGGTAGGGAAGATTCTTTCCAAACAAGAAAGGACAAAGGTGCTGAGACAATCATGGAAAATGAAGAGACAGCACTAAGTGAAAGAGGGCTGAAGTGGAATCCCTTTGAGTATAGACATAAATAAGGAAATGTACAAGGGGTATTCTCGTGTGTAAAATGTTTATGCTTTTTCTGGACAAGAAAAATGTTTGGGTCATCTATGATGATGTCAGATTTGGTGAAAATAAAGCATTGCATTGCAATTTACATTGGATGCATGGGTTATAAACATAATTCAAAATCTGTTGGTAAAAATTATTTTTTAAAACCAGCTAATTTATTAGTAAAGATATGCTATTAATATTGAAGTAACACATACAGGTAGTACACTGAGTTGCCTGTGTGATCTTATTCCATATAAACATAAACGTTTAAATCTCCCAAAAGGTAACCCTTTCAGTAAACGGTAAGAAATTATTATTAATAATAACTATTTCCACAGCTTTATTTGATGAACTAAAATATTAGTATATACATAAACATATATGTATACATATATCTACTTTTTGTATAATCAATTAGGCAAATATAGCTAGACCAATAAACACAGTGATGAATTTCTCTTGAGGTTCCATTTTCATTATAAAATTGTCAGTTCTTTTGGGCTGGGATTGTGTAATGCAGTGCTGATCAAAATAGTAATCCAATGGGCAATGTAAGAATAAAAGGTAACACATAATAGCACGTAAATATAATAATTGTAATTTCTTAAACGGAACAACTTGCATCTAGATTTTAGCAGGCAGTATCCTACTCAGAACAATGACTGTAGTGTTACTACAGTGTTCCTTTGAATTTCGCATTCTACAATTTCAATTATACTATTTTTTCACTACTAGTTAGAAATATAGCAATTTAATGACTACATAAATAATACATTATAATTCAAGACAATTCATTTTTGTAGATACAGTTTCACAGAAGTCAGGTGACATACACACTACCCATGTGTGCTAATGTAAGTTGATTACTTTCCTCTGCAGTTCAAGCTGCCATGGTACAATGCTTTCTAGAAATATATGATAGGTCCTGGTTGATGACAGGTTGGCCATGAGCCAGCAGTGTGCCCTGGGGGATAAGAGAGCCAATGGGATCCTGGGGTGTATCAAAAGGACCATGGCCAGCAGGTCACAGGAGGTGATCCTCCCCCTCTACTCTGCCCTGGTCAGGTCCCACCTGGAGTATTGTGTCCAGTTCTGGGCTCCCTGGTACAGAAAAGACAGGGATCTCCTGGAGAGAGTCCAGGGAAGGGCTACAAAGATGATGAAGGGCCTGGAGCATCTCCCCTATGGGGATAGGCTGAAAGAACTGGGGCTCTTCAGCCTTGAGAAAAGAAGACTAAGAGATGATCTTATTAATGTTTATAAATACCCAAAGTGTGGGACACAGGGGAAATGGCCAGCCCCTTTTCAGTGGTCTGTGGAGACAAGACAAGGGGCAATGGCTGCAAGTTGGAGCATAGGAAGTTCCGCACCAACATACGGAAGAACTTTTCCACAGTGAGGGTGACAGAGCCCTGGGACAGGCTGCCCAGGGAGGTGGTGGAGTCTCCTTCTCTGGAGATATTCCAGACCCATCTGGATGCCTACCTGTGTGATATGTCCTAAGGAACCTGCTTTGGCAGGGGGGTTGTATGCTATGATCTCTTGAGGTCCCCTCCAGCTTCTGTGATTCTGTGATTCTGTCTTAACACAAGGTATTTTTAGGGCTACAATCCTCTGAGAGTGTGGGCTCTTCTTTCTCTTCTTCCTCTTGTGGAGGCAAGTGATATGTCCTGGTGTGCACTAAAGCTGAGGGCAGTTTTAACCTTCCAAAGGGAATGAGGTGGTGTGTAACCAGACGGAGCAATTTGAATTAAGTACAGGGTTATCAGTGGGAAGAACCAGTGAAGAATTCAGATGTGGCAGGGTTTTAACAATGAGTTTTGTGGAGCTGTAGACAATGATATAAAGTTGAAATTATAAGAGCATTTTAGAACACAGATGAAATTTTAACAGTAATTTGACTGTAAAGTGCAACTTCTTGCTTACTATAGGCCAAGACTACCCACAAAACCTGTGACATTGCTGGTTTCAGTAAAAATCACTAATATAAGGATAGCATGTATCCAAGAGAAGAGGTGTCAGGAACCCGCCACCCCTTCCTTCCTCATCAGTCACGTGTCCCATCTGCCCCCGAAATCTGATGCTCCCTCCTCTCACCTGCTCTGTTTATCCAACTTTTTGCCCCTCTCTGTCTGTCTGCTAGCACGTTGCAAAATACCCTATCACCTCTACTCCATGCCACATTCCCTCTCTATTCTGCTCTGGTGAGACCTCACCTAGAGTACTGCATCCAGCTCTGGGGTCCCCAGTACAAGACAGACATGGACCTGAAGACAGGCTGAGAGAGATGGGCTTATTCAGCCTGGAGAAAAGAAGGCTCTGGGGAGACCTTATAATGGCCTTCCAGTATTTAAATGCGACTTAGAAGAAAGGTGAAAGACTTTTTAGTAGGGCCTGTAGTAACAGAAAAATGGGTAGCATCTTTAAACTGAAAGAGGGTAGATTTAGTTTGGACATAAGAAAGAAATTTTTTACAAAGGGCATGGTGAGGCCCTGGCACAGGCTGTCCAGAGAAGCTGTGGCTGCCCCTTTGTGGATTCCTGGCAGTGTTCAAGGCCAGGTTAGATGGGGCTTTGGGCAACCTGGTTTATTAAAAGACTTTCAGGGCCATTGTACTACATACTGTTAAAGGTCCCTTCCAATCCAAACCATTCTATGATACACACGTGTACTTTCATACCCAAATGATTTCAGAGCACCTTCTTATTGGCTGCCTGTTTCTTTTGGATTAGGAAGTGGTTTTGTATAAAACTATATACATCCACATATATGTATATTTGTGTGCACATATACTTTATTCATATAGAGGATTATACAAATATACATGTATTCTTTGTACATAGATTTACATTATGTGTATATTAATGCTCATGTATAGTTACACATATATAGAGATACGTAAATTAAGTGTGTGTGTGTGTATATATTAAAAAAAAGGTAGCAATAAAGTGTATGAAGCAGCATATTTAGCAGAAGATGAAAAAGTTCTGTGAGAAGGGCAAAGCTGAAGCAACCGAGCTCCTTCTGCTCCTTGTCTGGCAAACAGACCATGCCATCAGGTTTGTTCTGTGCTTGTGCAGAGCAGGAGGTGAGACAGGCAGGTAACCTTCCACTGCAGCACAAAGTCATTCCTTGGACTGAATAGACAACAGGCTCAACTTACTGTGACCACACTTGAGAAGGAAATTTTCTGCTAACTTTGGTAGTTTTCCATCAAGGCCCCTTGCCTTTGTACCTTGAACTAATTTTCAATGCTGAGACTTCCAGCAGCAATTTTGAGGTGCCAAGCAGCAAGCCAGGGTTAGGGACATTCCTCAGCTGCCTGCCATAGTGATAAGTGGTGAAACAAACATGTAGACCTGACATTGTACACTAGCAAAGGGAACAAGAAGATGCAGAAAAAGACAGGACCATTTTAATAAAATCTAGCAGTGACTGGCTATCCCACTGGAAAAAAACCCAACAAAACACAATGCTGCAAAACCCAATTAGCTGAAGAGCCAAAACTCAGAGAGGAGGGGATGATTTTGTGCTTTTCAAAGCTTTACATTTTTAAAAAGATTTTTTCTTAACAAATGGCAGCAGGAGGTTCATTTGCTGTTAACATAGGACTTATTTTAAGGCTTTGTAGTAACTTTAATAGTTACAACTTCAAAAGACAAGCGTGTGCCTGTCCACATTGTCAATCCAGAATAAATGCAATAACATTTAAATGTCAAAACATTTCTCACTTTCTTATTTTCTGATTTTGGGATCTGTAGCTACAACTACAACAGGAAAGGCCAGATGTTGCCAAAAGGGGATAGGAAATGATAGTACTCCTGTTACAGTAATTAGTAATTCCTAGTCCAATAAATAACAAAACGTGCAGGTCAGGATTTAGATCTAATCCTAAAGTGTTTTTTAGATCTGCTTTTCACATTTTAGGTCTCTGAGAATTATGTGGCTTTAACGTTGTTATATGAAGCTGTTCTTAAAGCTCCTGTTATTTTTCCTATCTTAAAGCCTTCCTTCAGACATAATGAATAAATAGGTGCAAAAAAATTTATACCCTTTTCTAATAATCCTGTAATCTAAGTGATTAAAACAATATTTTAGATCATTATTGCATGCAGATTAACTAAAAGCAATCTGTACTCTGGAAGCGTATTATATTTTCTGTATTGTATTAAAATAATATCTTTTTTTTTTTTTTTTTTTTGAACAGCACACAGGCTGTGGTGGAAGCTTTAACTAGGAGATGTGACTCAGCTGTTGACCATTGGACATGGGCTGGCAAGACAGAGTGTGGGCTGACTGAGATGATGAGAGATCTTGTGGATTGCAGAGGCTTTCCCATCACTTGGCTCATCATTATCTGCTGGCCCACGTTGTGCTGCTCTCTGTTCTGCCGCGTGCTCTGCCACTTTACTGGGAGCGCACAAAATACGAGCTGGTATCTGGTTAGAACTGTGTGAACTAAAGATAAATTTGAAGACGAGAAGATAATATGAATGCTGTGAAAATGATTAAAGCAGGTGAAAAGCTTACACAGATAGACTATTCGGAGAAACTCCAAGCATAAGGGGAAACTAGAGGAATTCTCCCACTGTGTTGCTGGTATTTAGATTCCAGCTGGTGGGAGTACTAATTCAGAGAACTCACACCATTTCTCACTGTAATAGAGGCTCCACTGTTAGTAAAATTAATTGACTTTGTGCTGCATAAGTCGTGTCCCCCCCCTTTATTTTCACTTCAGTCTCCAGAAATCCAGTGTAATCAATGCAATCATAAAATGGAACAAGTTCTAAGGTGCCCATAGCTGGAGTCTCCAGAGGGCCATGGAAGATGAGAGGAGGCACTTCTCTATAATGGTAACTTTCGACTATCCCTTTCACGTAGCATTTTCTGGAGGCTGTGAAGTCTGATGAGGTTTGACTCTTCATTCTTTTGGGAGAGTCATGATTTTACAGCCAGGATGTTGCTATAATGGTGCCATCAGCTTTAGGATAATTGCTGTGATGTTTTAGTCACCACCAGAATTACCATTTCTACAATCATACAGAAATTTTGTAAATAAAAAATAGGAATCTGCTATGCTAACACAGGCCTGCGTGCAGTGTAATAGCACACTCACATAGATGGATGAGGTTTGTAGCAAAGAAAGACACTAGCTCAAGGCTCTCATGACTGTGCTCAACCAGAGGAAGAAAAATAACTGGTTGGTTGGAGCCAGAAAACAGTCCCAGAAAAACAATAATTCTTATAATTGCTTGAGAATCTGCACAGAAAATGGCTACCACCATGATAATATTGAGAAATAACATGATTTTTTTCTTGGTCAACTTTGAGAAAAGTTGTCATTTCTTATGGTCTGTATTTCCACAGTGTACATCTAGAAACACTACTAGTGGTGTATTCATGTGCAGACCTCTTTTGTGATGCAAAAAGATGATTCTACCTATGTTTTATGAACATGCCTAGTATTACAGATGAAGGACTCTTTGGCAAAGCCTTAGCCACTTCCACTCTTCCAAAAAGTGTCAGTAATGCCCATCACTACTATTTCCACAGCTAAGTGAGCAGAATTGTATATTAGAAAGCTGTGCATGTATCAGTTCTGCACAGTATCTGTTGTTTTGCTTTTACAGTATTTGTTGTTTCCTTTAGGCTATCCAAGTAACAAGTGCATACATAAGATCTGAACAATGTAGCTATATATCTAATTTTCCAAATGCCATCTTTATAAATACTTTTTTTAGAGGTTGTTCCTCCATTTCTAGTACTACCTCTTCTGTGTGAGATTTTATTTCAATTTTTTTAGAATAACATTTTCCTGGACAACTCTCTTGAGTCTTTATGCCTCAGTTTCCCTGACAGTGAAGCAGAGAAAAAATTCTTTGTACTTTTGCATGCAGATAGAAAATATTATTTAAACTAATCTGTTTGATTAATCTGTAGTCTTCTGTTCTCTGACAGTCAGTGTTGCTGTCAATTCAATACTTTTTATTTTCATTTTCATCTTGGGCACCCTTATTGTATAAAACCAGCATTCTCTGCTGGTTTAGATTACACACAACACAGTGACCAGCCCATCAAACTGCCTGTCCCTTTTTCATTTAATCATTTTATAAATAGTTTCCTGTTTGACATTGAGATGTCACTTATTTCCTCTGCTAAAGCAAACCAGAATTTCAGCTTATTCCATGGTACCTTCTGAGACCAGCCATTATACAGAGTTGCAGTCTCTGAATTGTCCATTGCTACCTTGATGGAGTGTGTAAAAAATGGTGTAAGTAACTTATCAGCTCAGTGGCCTCTTATTTTACCCAACTGTAACATTATTTATCACTTTAATTGAACTAGAAATTAATCATTCTTCTATAGTCAAGTAAAGGATGTTGGCTTTCTTTTATCTTCCTGAAATATCAGATTTTAAATTTTTCTTCTCAGGAAGACCTAAGATGATTTTGTTGCTGTTTCTATAGTGCTGTTCTTATTGCTATTCAAATCAATATGAAATGCTTTGGGTTCCTATCTGCATTAGCTGAAGGCTGATGTGAAATCCATATCCCTTGCTGCCTGATTCCTGAGCCTGGCTGCTAGCTCAGACACCCAGATCTCACCCTAATTATTCCTTCTTACAGTGTTGGCAGCCCTCAAATGTTTCTGTGCTTCAACACAACCCCCTGCTTCATCATCTGAGGCACTGCTGATCTGATGAAGGGTTCATAGGATGCTGGTGAAAAGTCATGCCTGCACAGAGGAAGTCTCTTCCTCCTTGTCTCAAGCTTGTAGAAAGCCACTGATTTCTACATTTGCCTCACGCTTGAGTACCTGGCACAATGCAGTGTGGACAATAAAGAGTTTGTTGGAAAATGAAAGTTAAAAAAATAACCTATTTTTGTCCTACTGAAGTTGGGCTGCTGACAACAGATTTGTTTTTCTTTCCTGCCTCTAATTTTTTAGTCTAACTCCTGCTGCTGCAGAGAGGCAGCTGTATTCACCCTCGTGGAGTTGTTTCTATCAGGCTCTGGAAACAATCAGAGGCGGGCTCATGCTGATTACCTCTTGCAGGGTGGCCTGCGCTCCTCAGAGATCACTGCGATTGCACTGGGCTTGAGGGATTATTTTAATTTTATTACAACCACAACTCAAAAAAAAAAATCACGCAAATTTGGAAGGTGTTTCATAATGGCAAGGAGTGAGCTCTGCCCAACAGGTGATGAGACCAGCTATGCTGTATCATGAAAGCAGGAACACTTGAAGCCTTGTGGAGATGGGAAAAAATTGCTGTTCTACCTCTGACTGGTCAGTGCATTTATTACTGCATATTACTTAATCTGTGCATTTATTACTGCATATTACTTAATCTCTCTAACAATAAACTACTGTGGCTGCAACAAAATGACAAAGCAGGTGCTGAACAAAGTCTTGCCAATAATATGAAGCCAGAGGGCAAGGTTCACAGGAGCTTTCCAGGCACTAAGGGTCCCCAGCTCTCGCTGGGTCTTCATCTTTCAGAACTTCCTGCCTGAAAGAGATCTAGGACAAACAGCATGAACACCATTCTTTGTTTTGCATAAAGATAGTCAAGGAACAAGTATTCATGAGAAAGCATGCCTTTCCGTTTACCTCCCTCTCTCCAGCTTTCATAATCAAATAATTGTGTTATTGTGTAATACAATTTTAAAGTTCTGTATTTTCCGTTTGTTTTTGTTTCTAACTTATCATCTCTTCTTTAAGCTATTTACATACTGGTTTCTTTCCCTGAGATTGTGGTTACCTGAGGTTACAACTACAGAACAGAGAATATTTCTAGCTAACTGAAAAGTTGAAATCGGTGTCATGCATTTAGCAGTAGCTCAAGGATCTCTGACTGATCCAAGCAGCAGCTTGACAGTGGGTGGCAAGTTGCTAATTCCCAAATAAAGGCCAAAGCACAGCAGTCCAGTCAGTGACATATTCCTCTGGCTTCTAGTACTGTTCTGTACTTACATCATAGCCTGCTATGTAGTATCTCACTTCTGCCATGAAGATGTGCTTCTGCTTAAGGGAGAAACATTAGGAAAAAAGGTGTAGTAAAAACATATAGACAGTGTGTGGAATTGTGAATATGATTCCTCTGCTAAAGAGGCAAATGCTTCACTGTCCAGAAAACTTACAATGATCTGAATACCCTGGTGTTGATTTGGTAGCAATGCTGTCAAAGTCACAGTACTTTAAATCTTTAGAAACATGGCTGATCTTTTACAGCCAATAATTGTACCTGGACCATATTATCAGTGGCTTTGAAATTACGTAAGCAATGTTATTCACTTAGTGAATAACATTAATTTCTTTCAATTAACATTAATTTCTTTCAATTAACTGCAGTGGAACTAAAATCAGTGTTATTGCAAACTTTCTGTACTTCTTGATATTTCCAGAGTTCCTAAGTTGCAAAATTTTCAATTTCTATTTAAAGAAAATAGTACTGGAGAAATGAAAAAGTACTTAAAAATTTGAGGAGTTTGAAAATATGAACATCAAAAGTATATAGCACCAGGAAAGGACTGTGAGGAACTAAATTTTAGTGTTGGGTTTTTTTTCCCCTTATAATGGCATGATTCATAAGTAGTCTTTTTGTTACTTAATTTACACTTCTGAAATGCTTTCCTAGACAAAACCTGGGCAAATGCTTTCAGAATTGTAGCCTAATGTATGTCATCTATGTGGTATTTTTGCCCTTAATGTCCCAGGCTGTAAGCCAAAACAGCGGAAATCCCTTATATTCCGGAGCAGATAAAAACCCTTTCAGGAACACATCTGTACTGCTACTGTTATTAGTACCTTAGCCAATAATGTAAAGGTTAGGCAGCTGACCTTTAGATATTACTTATTATTTGTTAGCTATTTCTTCCAAATTGGTTTGACCTTGTCTGACTGTCCAAAGGTTAATACTTACCCTGGAGTAGCTGGAGCAGGCTTCTTTCATGCTACCTAAAATTGCAAAAAGGTTGTAATTTCGAGCATGGTTGTCTATAATTTGATGCCACAAAACAGGCCCAGGATATCATCAATAACTGATTTTTTTCTCTACCGTATTCTGAACATTTTGTTTTGCAGTAGTGTACTTTTAAGCTTTGACAGGAGATAAAAGAACAAGAGTGGGGCATGCCTCATTGTGAAACAATGCAGCTTGTTTTGAAAGGAGGCGGATCAATAGAGCTATTTATTTAAGCCCACAGACCAGTTTAAACTAAAATGATTCACAAAGCCTGTTAGAGAGATCCAGCTCCCATTCTCTCTAGAAAAGACATTGCTGCTCTTTTTATTACAAAATCCTTATCTTCAAAAGTTAAAAACATGGAAGATTAAAAAAAGATTCCCCAAAATGAGCTGTTTTGTCACTGCTCTGTCTGAGGACAGTACTGTGGAGTTTAAAAGAAGACCAAATAATACAATATCTCTCCTCATACCAACAAGAAATATGAGAATGAGTGCCCCTCTAGCCCATGTGTCATTTCAAACTGGACCTTTAGTAACATCATGGGGATGAGAACAAGTAATTTATGAAACTCTCCATGTTCCTAGAAACCCAGAAATCAATCAATCAATCAATTGATTGATTTTAGGGAATATATTTTATTGTGTGCACATGCCAAATTCTATAGAATTGAAAGCTATTGTTTTGACTGTGGGAACAAATACTGAAACTTACATTCAAACAGTTCATATCCCCCCTTGGGTTTTTTGCCCTCTCTGGTTCAATTCAAGTAAAAGAAGATTTCACAAGCTTGTGCGATCAGAATTATGCAGCATGTGTGCTGTGGGAGACATCTCACAGCCCCATCCTCAGACTTTCAAGGACCAGGGAACTCCAGGTGGCTTTTGGAGCCTGTGCAGTTTGGCTTCCCCTCGGGTGTGTACTCAGGTTTCCTCCCTGGATGGTATTTGGGATGCAGATAGGTTGTAACATAGGCAGCCACAACAGGAAGATTTCAGATTTGAGCACATCTGCACTGTGATATAGATGCAGGTGCTCAAGGTCTACAAGATATCCTGGCCCAGAAAAAGAGTACAGGGCAGCAGTCTTTATTGATGCTCTTCAGCAAGCAGTTAGCCAAGGCTGCTCAGACACCTTTTTGTTTGACTTTTTATTTGGTTTTAGCTTAGCTTTCACTGCAGAACTGCTTTCTCCAGCCAGCATGTCAATTATGTCCCTTGGGTTATATGCTTGGGTGGGATTCAGCCTTGCTCATTTCTTGCAGGAGACAGATGGGAAGGTCTAGGAGTGTGATTGTGTTTGTCTATGCCATCTCAGGTTTATCACAAGACCAACTGGTCTTTAGTCTTCTACAGGCCTTGTGGCAGTCAGCCAGTGGTCAGGACGTTGGAAAGCCTTTGGCGGATATTGCTCTTTTGTCGACTCCTGCACTACTATATACTGCTCACAGTGTCCCACAGTGATGAAGACAGGAGAAGCAGAAGACTGAACTGAACTATTTACAGGTTGTAATCTCAGTGGCAAAAAAGAATGAGTCAAGGAATGGAGGTAAGAGCAGAAGTTATCTCCACTGGATCTCTCAGCCTCTTTGTCTGTTGCCTCAGTTGTTTGTCTGGAAGTTTTTGTGCATTTCTCATGTTGATATCCTTGTCATAGGCTGCATTCCACATCTGGGAATCGGCAGTGCCAGCAAATGTAACCAACAGTGTTAGAAACCAATGACTTTACTCTAGGTTTCCACCTAAAATGATTTTTTCCCTTCCCGGCTTCACTCTGTCATCTTAACAAGGCTCCAGAACGATGAGTCTTCCTGACAAACAATTCCCCTTGGATCTAATCACAGTCTCATTGCTGGGTCCCTTTATCAGATTAGTAGCCCTAACCTATTCATCAATATAGCAGCAGCTAAGGAGATAACTAGAAATCTGTTCTTTTCCATCCTGAATTAAAAAAGTAATATTTCAATTGTTTGCTGTGGTTGTACCATCAGACATTTGACCAAAATGGAGAGGAAATGCAAACTGAAAAAGGGCCCTGGTGTTTGGAGGCATGACAGATAGTGTATTATAACTTTCATAACCAAACCCCTTTACCTTCTACATTCAGTTTTAGGGGATGTCTCCACTTTTGCCATTTTTTACCATAATGAATGTTCTAAAATACAATTAACCCTTTAACAAAAAAGAGAAGCATGCAACATCCCTTTTTGGCTCACCTCACAGCTACAAACATAAACCATGGCTGCTCATATGCAAGATACATTCTTTTGTATGTGTCAAAAAGAATTAATTACAAATACCTTTGTAGTATGGCAGAAATAGATAATTTCATCAAGTTGTTATAAAAAAAGGAATGGAAATGTAACCTACATGTGTTCTATATTAAAGTACTGAGGCTGTGGGAAGAATATAAGTAAATTACATAGTGTTGTCCTTGTCCTAAGATGGAAACATAGCAAGAAAAATATTCCAGTGTGATTTCCACAGATAGCATGAGCTATGCTAGCCATTTCAAAGTGCATGCCATTCATATTCTGAAGCAGGGGCTAACTTGAGAGCTGGATGTGTACAGACATCATGGTAGTCTTTGCAGACTCTCTGCAACAAGGGTTACAGTTGAGAATCCAGAGAAGAGAGGCTACAACTCCTTCCTTGTTCTGCCAACCCCGACTAGGCCAGCCAGCACAGCCATGTGGCAGAAGAGGGAAAGAAATTGTTTCAGGAAACTAAACTGAGATATCTTCCTTCACAAATTAACTGATAAGCGGTCAGACACTATCACATCCCTTTACTGCCCTTTGCTCAGGGAGGGTGATGAAGCACAGTAATTGGAAAAACATTTCCATACTTTTACAGTATATTTGAAGTAATATGTGCTGGATATTCAGTTTTACCCACTGCATATTCCTGGATAATAGGCACTCATTTCATGTTTACACAATATGCATATGTAGTTAAAAGTTAGTGCTTAATAGCTATATTCCTCAGCACTGTGGTTTGTTTGGCATTGTCCTGGCCGGTTGTTGGACTTTGTTATGACATGTAAAGTTTTCTTGTGACCTATGTAATTTTGTGCCATCTCCAAACTTTCTGATCATAATTCTCAGAAACCTCTCCCAACCATGATGCATCCTTTATGAATCTGCATTTTAAAATCAAAACAAGTTGGATTTGCTGGAGAATCCAAAGAACAGATTTTGGTTTTACAATAAACATTGAATTCTAGTTCGTGAATGTCAGAATAAACCGTGCTAGTGAAGATGTTGCTCTAGATTTTTCCGCTATTAAGTTGGCTCCCACAGTCTAGCAAGTGTGCTTTCTAATTATATTATCAATGTGTTAAAATGGCAATCATGTCCAGAGTTAGATAAAGCCCCATTTCTGTTAATTTGCCATGGAAGATAAGGGGGCTCCACATTTTTGTTTGGAAAGTGTTGCATACCACCTGTCTCACATGAAAGTCTCAACAACTTCCAGCTCTTCAAGGTGCTAATCAATAGAATCCTCTGGGAAATGGTCCTCAAAGAAAAGGGGGCAGAACAGAGCTGGCAGATCTTTAAGGATGCTTTCAACAAAGCGCAAGAGCTCTTGATCCTCAGGTGTAAGAAGTCAGGCAAGTAAGGCAAGAGACCAGCATGGCTAAGTCGAGACCTGCTGGACAAGCTAAAAGGCATGATGGAAATACACAGGCAGTGGAAGTGGGGACAGGTATCCTGGGAAAAGTACAGGGATGTTGCCTGGTTGTGTAGAGAGGAGGTCAGGAAGGCCAAGGTGTGCTTTGAGCTAAACTTGGCAAGGTATGCCAAGAAAAAACAGAAAGGCTTCTACAGGTACGTGAACCAGAAAAGGAAGGTTAAAGAAAGTGCATCCCCCTGATGAGCAACAATGGAGAACTGGTGACAACAGATGAGGAAAAGGCTGAAGGTCTCAATAATATTTTTGCCTCAGTCTTCACTGGTGACCTCTCTCCTCGCTGCTCTCAAGTTGAGGGTCCACAAGATGGGGACTGGGGAGACAGAGTCCCTCCCACTGTAAGTGAAGATAAGGTTCGTGACTATCTGAAGAATCTGAACATACTGAAGCCCATGGGACCTAATGAGATACATCCCAGAGTCTTGAAGGAATTGGCTGAGTGATGTACTTGCCAAACCACTCTCCACGACATTTGAAAAGTCATGACAGTCAGGTGAAGTCCCTATTGACTGGAAGAGAAGAAACATCATGGCCATTTTTAAAAAGGGTAGGAAGGAGGACCCTGGGAACTATTGACCTGTCAGCCTCACATCTGTGCCTGGGAAGATCATGGAACAGATCCTTCTAGAAGCTATGCTGAGGCACATGGAAGACAGAGAGGTGATTTGAGACAGCCAGCATAGGTTTACTGGGGCAAGTCTTGCCTGACCAATCTAGTGGCTTTCTACAATGGAATGAAGCATCAGTGGACAAGGGAAGAGCTACAGATGTCATCTCTCTGGATTTCTGCAAGGCCTTTGACACAGTCTCCCACAACATCCTTCTCTATAAGTTTGAGAGATATGGATTTGATGGGTGGACTGTTCAGCGGATAAGGAATTGGCTGGATGGTTGCATCCAGAAGGTGGTGGTCAATGGCTCCAAGTCCAGATGGAAGACAGTGACAAGCAGATTTCTTCAAGGATCTGTCCTGTGACTGGTGCTGTCCAATATCTTTATTAATGATAATGACAGTGGGATTGAGTGCACCCTTAGCAAATTTGCTGATGACACCAAGGTGAGTGGTTAAGCAAATGTGATGGAAGGTTGGGCTACCATCCAGGTGGATCTGGACTGTCTGGAGAAGTGGGCCCAGGTGAACATCATGAGGTTCAACAAAGCCACATGCAAGGTGCTGCACCTGGGTCAGAACAACCCCTGTTATCTATACAGGTTAGAAGATGATGTACCTTCTTTTCAGGCCTTCCAGTGCCTGAAAGCAGCCCTGAGGAAAAGGACTTGTGAGTACTCATGGATAAGAAGCTCGACATGAATCACCAATGTGCCTCTACAGCCCAGAAGCCAACTGCATCCTGGGCAGCATCAAAAGGAGTGTGGCCAGCAGATCAAGAGGTGATTCTGCCCCTCTGCTCTGCTCTGGTGAAACCTCACCTGGAATACTGTGTCCAGCTCTGGAGCCTTCTAAACAAGAAGGATGTGGACCTGCTGGAGCATGTCCAGAAGAGTACCACAAAAATGATCAAAGGGCTGGAGCACCTCTCCTATGAAGACAAGCTGAGAGAGTTGGGGTTGTTCAGCTTGGAGAAGAGAAGGTTCCAGGGGGACCTTATAGCGGCCTTCCAGTACCTGAAAGGTGCCTGTAAGAAAGCTGGGGAAGAACTGTTCACGAGGGCATGTAGCAGTAGGACAAAGGGTAATGATTTAAAACTTGATAAGGAGAGGTTTAGGTTAGATATTAGGAAAAAGTTCTTCAGTATGAGGATGGTAAATCACTGGAACAGTTTGCCCAGAGAGATGGTGGAGGCCCCATCCCTGGAGATGTTCAAGGTCAGGCTTGATGGGGCTCTGAGCAACCTATCTAGTGAAGATGTCCCTGCTTACTGCAAGAAGTTTGGACTAGATTATATTTAAAGGTCCCTTCCAACCTTACACATCCTATGATTCTATGAAATGTGACTAGGTTGATGACCTTTATAGGTGCTCAATAAGAAGCATGGGATGGGGAGGAATGTTACACTAATAAGATGGGAGAAGAAGGCGACAGACTGCTGGAAGATGGCTGTGCATCAGAAAGATGTCAGGAAAATTAGTCAGAAATAACTTCTTATCTAAAATATTAATTATCTTACAAACACATCAGTTTTTGTATCGTAGGAGATGGAATAAACCAATGAAAATGCTTGTGACTTTTGTTCACTTGCTAGCAAAGTCAGTCATTTAAGAGTTCCATAGCAGAGTGGAAATCCTTGTTAGTGTTCCCAGTCTCACCAGAAAAGCCAATGATGCATGGACCTCAGCCTTTCTTGGCAGAAACAATTGCTTGGAAAGGGTGGTCTACATGGTAGAGCCTATGCTGCAGTTTCTCTGTCTCTCATTGATATTCCTATTATGTAGACAACGGAATTTTTCAGAGATGTCAACACAGCATTACCCAGAATCTGACTGTTATTATACTGCGGGGTGGGCAAAGAGGGAAGAAAAGACATGAATCAGAATGAGAAAGTCCTATGTTGCTCAGTATCCAATATGCACAGACTGGTAGGGTGTAGATGTTTACATCAATTATAACAGCCTTTGAAAGATATGCAGTAGGAACATGAACTTAATTGTCATTATCTGAACAATTATTCCAGATCTTAAGTCTGTCTTTCTGTGGTAAACAACACACTATGTCTCTGCCTCATGCTTCCATATAGACCAATCAAATTTTAAAAATGTATACAAAGAGTAACAGCTGACACTAATTTGATGTGCAGGAAGTTAAATCCAGTCACAGCTTCTAATGGAGATGTTCACACAGAATGTTAGGGGTTGGAAGGGACCTCCAAAGATCATCTAGTCCAACCCCCCTGCCAGAGCAGGATCACCCAGATTAGATGACAAAAGCATGCAGATATTTGAATAAGCAAAGAGATTAAATGAGCCTACACATCTCCTTCATCTATAACTGTTAGAAAGGTGCAAGAGTACGCTCGATATATTTGGTCTAGAGCCTAAAGGAGTTTTTAATAAACCAAGTAAACACAGTAGTCTAGCTGACCCAATTGTCCTGCAGTCCCTCAAGCTGCTTGGCTCCCTTATGAAAGACATTCAACAACTACTACCGAGTACTCCTCTCCCCACCCGCGTGTACTGCATCGACCCTGTGAGCTTCCCTGAATTTCAGCTAACTGTGGAAAAGAAAGACAGTCAACCATGTCTTGAACAGGAATCTTTAAAAGCATGATAAAACCAAGTTTGTGGGTTCCTGGGGAATACACGCCGAATCTTTGAAAAACATTTGATTTAACATCTGTAGATGAAAGCGGTGGACTAGCAGTTCCCCAGAGAGGCTACTATGGCCAGCAGCTGATGGTAGCTAACAGGAGACTGCAGCTGGGGCCTTTGCTAACTGAGCCTGTAACAACCCTTCTCTGTAGGGCGGCAGGATTAAGGATAAGGCTAAGATAATGGAATTTGTGCATGCCTGGTCTGCTTGCTCTGCCTGACCAGAGCACTGATATCACTGTGACAGCTGCCTTCTGAACACTCTACCCTTGCAGCAAATGGTGGGCCAGTCTGTCAGCTGCATATGTATGCTTAACAGTGACATATTGGCAATTAAGGAGAGAATGATTCACATTTGTACTGTATACGGGTAAATAGTTCATGAAATACACAGGCATGAACTATCAGCGTAAGGGAGTCCTGATGCAATTCAGGGCAGTTTAATGGGATTTGTTTTCCCTTTTACAAGAGGAAAAAGAAACACTGCGAGTTTAAAATTGCCGTATTTATTTTAATACTTGTGGGTTTGTAGTGATCATCATTTAGAATCTTGATTAAAGCAGAAATTCTGTCTGTTTAACAGTAATCAATGACCATTTATTAAAATAATAAAATACAGATGAAAGATGCTAAATTTAACTACTAAATTTTTAAAGCCTCAGCCATAGATTCTGCAGTTGTAATAAAAGTCTGAAGCATTAGTAGCATTATTGAACTCTAAAAAAGGTCAGGTTGGTGACTTGCTACTGTTTGGCACATAACGGCTTGAGAAAAGAATAATAAAACATTTCTTTGAAAGAGGAGTTAAACATCAGTTGTCATAGTAAGCCTGGAGAAATGATGCCTCAATCTCACATAAACTTTTAGAAACATTTTAGGTTTGTTTTTTTCCCCCTGAAGTGTTTTGCTCTCCCACAGAGATGAAGATTGGCCTGTGAAAACTGGTGTATGTATTTAGGCTTAAGGAGGAGAAAAGTGATAGCTTTATGAGATTCAGAATTTATTCTATGGAAATGCTAAATCACAAATATGTAAAGAAGAAGGTGGAACAGCTGCTTTTCAGGAGGAGATAGTTCCTCCTGTATGAGAACATCCATTGAAAATATTTTAGCCTATTGTTCAGGCATCAGGTGAATTCAGCAAACCTCAAAGTCTAAATTCAGATCAACTTTTTGTGTTGCTAGATCCACCGTGTAATTCCTGAGTTCTGTTCTTTAATTAGTCAAACTGCACCTTCCTCTGCTGTTTACTGGTTTCATTCTCTGTCCAACTTCCAATTCAGAAAGACTGAGCAGAACATAATTAGTTTTTTTCTTTATTCAGGATCACCATCTGCGAAGTGAAAGTGAGATTTTAAGAGAGATTGCTCTTCTTAGTCCTTTTCCCCCCAAATATGCTGTAGCTTAGTTTGCTCAAGGGTTGCTGCCATCAGAGGGAAGGCGCATTGTGCCGTGTTTTCAGTGACAGCAGCTGGAAGGAATTGGAGGTATTAATACTACAGTGGTGCTGCTCCACCAGCCAGCCATGTTGTTCTGTAGGCATGCTGCTTGTCCTGATGCTCTTCCTCATGAGAAAACTGCAGGAAGAGCTTCTGCTGCTTAACTGGGGAACTGGCAGGATTTTTTGGGATCTATCTATAGATTGGTGTCTATCCCTAAAGATGACAATAGCACATGTTTGGGAATCCTGCCTGTAAATCACTACAGCTCCACCGGCTCACCAGCTTTTAGTCCTTTTTGTAGCCCACAACTGTAGTCCTTCACTGATCACAGTACATCATTCTATTCTCTATTTTTCTGCTCAACTTTGTATTTTCAACTATTTCCCCCCCAAACACTACTTGCAGAGCAGTTCCATTTCAAAAACTGATTTTCCAAGTGATGTGTCTTCTATAGTTACTTTCCCATGGTCCTTTTTTGCTTTAAATTAAAAATGAAGTTAAATTGCATCTTAAAGGGTACCACTTCAGAAATAATTCAATAAGACAAATAGAGAAAATGGCACTAGCTTTGGTGCAGTAATAGTTACTTTTAAATGTATAGCTTGATGATCACTATGAATTTTCAAAAAATAGTATATAGGTCTTGCTTAATACTCCCCTGGTCTGTGATACACATCTTCCCCATTATAGATGTACAGAAGAACTGTTTCTTTGTCCTGAGGCCGACTAATGAATGTTCAGTGACTATCCTTGATTGTATTTTTGCAAAATTTAATAATGAGGCCATGATTTTCATGTGTTTGTGCAATGACCTACCAGGTTTGTCCGTGTCATTGAGAGAAACAGTTCATGGGGTTCATCTCATTCATATTAAAACTGAAGGAACAGAAATTTTCAATAGAATATTTACAGAAAGTCCTTGTACCTTTCAGTATTTCTTGCTAGAAGTGTACTGAATTCATAAAGGATAGGTATTATGTGCAGACACGTGAGTCAGGTAGCAGAACCAAAGGAGTTAGTTACTTTTGTGGATCACTACTACTATTTAATGTAGATTTCTGCTTTAAACTTCCTGACAAGCTTTAAAAATATTTCAGAGAAAATGTAATGTGATTTGTTGGTGCCACTCAAGCTTATTTCTTCTTAAGTCTTGTATTTTCTAGTGAACTAGTGTGTTCTTAGTTTCCTCAAGGATCTTTCATGATCTCCTTCTTCAAGGCTGTAAAGGTTCTTAAGACCTTTCACGGTTGTAATTCTTTCTTACTCCTTACCTACCTTTTTATTTTGTCATTTGCAAATTCTATGGTTTCCAAGTAAGGTACTGCAGAGACAAAATGTCATTAAACACTCATATTTCTAACTTTAAGCTTTTGTAGTTTGTAAATATACTCCCTGGTACCTGTCTTTTGATGTTCGCTGATGCCTTTTCAAGAGAATGATTGCATAGCGGTACACTTCTCCTTATTATTAGCTTTTCTCATGGTATATTCTGCCCCTTTCATGACTTGTCTTGCTCTGATTTTCTTTTCTAAGGCAGAAGAAAAGTAAAAAATTCTTTGACATTTAAAGACTTTAAGGTCTTGTTTGGTAGTACAAGATAGGACTTACGCTACAGAGGGACATCTCTCCTAATTTAATTAATTCTTTTCTTTGACATTTCCGTCATCATGAGGCAAATTTGTTTGTGGTGCTTAACCTTTAAGTACGATACAAATTTTCAGAAGAGTCATGCAGTGGCCAAAAGCAACTGCACAAAACAACATTTAAATTATGTCCCAACTTAGTAACGAAATAATGAAAATAAGCTTTCTTCCTTTCTCTTTCCTTCTCTCCCTTTTTGTCTCTCTGCTCCCTGCCTCCCTCCCATTCTATCTCTTTCTTCTGGAGCAGTCAGAAGGATAAGCAATCTATATGGTAGGTAGTCTGTCAGTGATCCCCTGAGAAGACCACTTCTTTAGCACGCCTGCTTCTGTGACAGACTCATGCTGAACAGCCTCATGCAGATCATTCATATCTTGCTGCTGAGACTCTCTAGGATGTGGGGCTTTGTTATTCTCCCTAAAAAAGAAATATTTTTTTTTGTTTTTTCACTGTGTTTTATCTTTGATACAGCATGGATGGCCCCCAAAGGACCTTTGAAATAAAGGGATGACTTAGAAAGATGATCACAAATTAATTGTTGCTTCTATTGTACAGCTTGTTTGGAAGCTCTGGAAAAGTTTAGGATGTCATTGTGGGCACACCTTCTATCTATGCCCCAAAAGGTGTCAAATGAAATAAGAATGCAAACCATACAGACCTAGTACAGCCGTTTTACAAAGAGGCATATAGGGCTAGAAACATTACAGAAAAAACTCATTCTGATATTGTGTTGAACTGACTCTTTCAGAGGCTTCCAGGCTCCACAAAACCTCTACATCACAGTAACTCAACTCAGATGAATTGTGCATATCAGTGTTGGTTTCCACGTCAATATTTGTTTTAGAGGTTATATCACACTATTTACAAAACATGACCATGGCAGTGTGTGTTGGAAAGATGGTAACAATATGATCTCTGTATGTCCTCAGCTTACTTTAACAGTTTACAAGATTTCTGGCATTTTTGGGTTTTGTTTTTGTTTTTTAAAGTTCCTTATGAAACTTCTACCAGTTGTGATTTAGCTCAACAAAAGTGACACATAATTTTCTCCTTTTGCTCCTCACTGTGGTACTTTAAAAATAGGAAAAGGAAAGTGAAAAATGTTTTGTTCTCTTTGGTTGCCACTTCAAGGACCCTTACCAATATGAGGCATTGACTGATGAGGAGCAAAGTGCTGTCAAAAGCACTAAATATGTCAACAGAACTCAAGAGAAATGTAAGCATTTCTTCTCATAATTTTAACTTTATTATTCTTAGTGAATAATCCTGACATTAGAAGGAAAAAATATAGTTAAACAGCATTTTTCTCAGTTTTATGACTTTTAATATTCAGGAAAAAAATAGTGATGAGGGAGTGAAGACTAAATGTGAGAACAGCCTTTATATTCAGGTCATTTTGAGTAATGCCTTACTTTGACCCATTTTTCTCACGTCATTTCAGCTCTCCCTATCCCCATCCGTTCAAAGAGAGAGAGAGACATGGGATGGCAGTCCATCAGAAGGAATGCTGCATTTGATATAGCTCAGACTTTTCTCATGAAAATGACCAGTAAGACTGCAATAAACTGATGGTGAAGAGAGGAAAAGTAGGATAATAATCAGACTGATTGCAGATAAACATTCAATATTGCTCATGCCACCAATGCTGCTGAAAACTACACATGTCCTTGAGAAGTGAGATCCCCACCTTTTAAGACACATAGGTCAGTAGAGGCTGCTAGAGAGTCCTCTAACAGCATTCTTTTTGGGAAGTGAAGATGCTTCCTGGGCCAGTCTGTCTGTGAGAACACCCCAGAAAAGATGCCCGAGGTATGGAAATGTGTAACAGAGGCCAGCTGCAGGTCTTGGCTTTTTCCTCAAATATTAGCATCTCCTCTGGTTAACTCTTGAGGAGCCTGATTTGGTGCATGTGTTGACTAAGATGGCAGCTGCCATGAAAAAAGCCAAGCCTCTCTAGTGCTGTTGCAGAGACACATCATTTGTAGGCTAGTTGAAAAAGCTAATAAATAAAATAACCAATAGTGCTATGCCCTAGATCAGCACTAAACAGCACAAATAATAACTTGGTGTTTTTCAAATAATCATCTGATAATCAAAGGTATTGAGGCTTGAGGAGATGGAGAACTTTTCCTTTGTCTTTTACTTGGGGGTTGGAGGGGACGGAATGGGAGGGGAGTGAGTAAGTGGAAGATTTAAATATGGATTTTCTCTAAATTAATAACAATGAATTTGGGGATTTAAAATGTTTTTGTTGGTTTTAACAAGGGCTTTTTTACTCTATACATGTCATACTGTACCCATAGCAGTCCCTCACTGCCATCTTGTACAGTATGTCTCAGATGCTGCGAAACTTATGGGTACATAGGTGTAAGGGATATGTGAATGTGTTCACACAAAAATAGACATTAACTGTATTATGCAACTCAGTACTCCAACTGACCCTGAGCAGGTGACAGTTGGGAATGCACAAAGTGCTTTGTTTCCAGCTGGAGGCGTGTTATCCCTATAGAAACCTAGAGCTATATACTCCACTTCTACCTGACTAGAGACAGAGTAGGAAGATGAAAGGCAGCAGTGGGAAAGAAAACAAGCTAAATGAAATGTGGGAAAGCAGTAATGAAAAGTGCTTATTAAACAACTGCTGTCACCATATAATCCCTGCAAAAACTGCCCCCGATTTATCATTTCATAGAGATCTTGTAGACCAGTAATTACTGAAAGTTCTTACTTAATGAAGGTGAGAGCACATGGGAAAATTTCTGCTTATACTATTCCCACTGCCCCTCTCTTAGTGGAAACGTATGGCTGTGAATTCAGATATGAATCTCAGAGTGGTGGGTAAAAAGAACAGTTGAAAACAGATGGCAGCAGTTACAACGGGCATATTCCCAGTTGGTGGCTTTAGCATTTAGAAATGAGCATCTGTTCTTCTTCCCCATTGCAAAGTGGTTTTAACTCAGAGGTGTTAAAAATACCTAAGTTGCTGTTTTATTCATTTTTGCTGTTTACGGACTTTAATGACTTAAAGCGAATGAAAAGTACAACGTTTACCTGTGTGGCAGGGGAATCAAAACAGAAATACAGGTCTCTGATGCAGTACTTGAGGTTGTAGAGGAAGGGAAGAGGAAATTATATGGTTTATCTTACTGCCAGAGAAAAGCAGTTATTGAAAACTCAAGCCGTAGCAACATGAAGGTCCAACATCTGTAAGAGATTTCTGATCCTCTTTTTAAGTATCCCCTTCCTTTATTAGTAGCTATTAATAAACACTTGAGATTAAAAAGTAATAACCATCTCACTCCTAGATCTTCAAAAGCACTGAAAATTCCAGTTCTGGCTTCAGAGAAGATCACTATCAGTTTGAGGATGGCTCTCTACTCTGTTAGGCAGTGGTCTTTTAAATAGGGTGGAGCTCAGTATCATTAAAACTGAAAAAACCTAAACATTTAAGGTTAGGCATTGTTTCTCACATCAGATAAAACCTTTGTGAAATGTGAAAAAGCATTCACAAACCAGATTTGTAACACAACTTGATGAATATATTTATCCATTTTTATCCAGAAATGGCTATGACAGGTGACCACCTTAATTTGTTGTGACTATGCATAAAATCATGGCAATTAAGCTTTTAAACATGAGTCTTTGCTGTTGAGTCTGGATGAGAGCAAGAGTCCATCTGGATGGATCTGGCCATGGGATTAATTCTTCAGGGCACAATTCTTTGCATATCTTTTGGTACATTAATGCCTATTATAGGGACAATGCAATAGGCTTTTCTACAACAAAATACTGAGACTGTCCTTTCAGATCGTGGTGGTGGTAAGAGGAATTATTTTTCCGATGCTAAGACTTTTAAAAAGGAAGATCACAAGATAGAATGATAGACAGCTGACCATCTGCCTGAAGGATTCTCTCATCAAAGATATGTCAGGGCTCTGTTGCATTACATGTTCACTCAACATAAGATATTGAGGAAAGGGAACAGATGAGCTGTTTAAACTGACACTTTCAAGGTGAGACTCCTGTCTCTATTCTTTTGAACTTTAGTATGTTCTTTTTTTTGACTTTGCCAGTCTCTAAGCCACTCAAATCTGGTTTGAGTGGAAGCCAGAAAATTAAAACTGAATCCTGATAAAATAAAAATTATGTTAGTGGGTGGAATGGAATTGAAAGATGCAATAGTTGCTGTTTGGGTTTAAGAGTTTCCATCCCCTTTCTTTGTTCACTTCCAGGTCCAAGGATCCTGTTTAATTTTGAGCTGATTTCAGAGCAAGGTAACATGAAAGGTACAATTTTCTCTATTCTGATTAAACAAGTATACAAGTCTTTCATCAGAACATCCCTGGGAAAGTGATTCAAGTCTGATTCTTAGACATAGGCTTATTGGAATAAGATATTTGAATAATCCAAACAGATCTCATATAATACAAACTTTCCCAGACCTTCTGATGGACAGTAGTATGTGAAATGCTGAAGAGCAAGTTTAGACATGGGAGATAATTTATTCATATTTACTGTGTAAACTAATTAATATTTACTGTTTGGCTAATCCACCAGCAGTATACCTGTTGCTGAGGTTTGTAGGAATCAGCTAATGGACATAAACCATAAATGGTAGGAAATAAAAATAAACATGACAACATTTCCATCAGAAATTGGTGCTAAAGATTCTTGTTTCCCATCTATCCCTGGTTTCAGTATTTTAAAATTATTAATCTTTTCTGGTAATAATGCAGTGCATTGCTTGCCCAGGCCTGTAATGTTATTGCTTCCCTTACAAATTAACTGAACACTTGAGTTGCATGGTAATAATGGTTTCCAAATAACTATTTTTATTCTTTTAATTGAAAGAGGTCACTGTACTTTTCAGTGTCTCCTTTCCTTCTATGAAAGAGATCCTTATGGAAATGTGTAAATGTTGTGAAAGGGTTTAGTGAAGAGTATTTATTGAGAAGTACTCTGCTCATGTAAATACAACTTCAGCGAGGTGATTTATTGGTCAGGTTATTAGCATTCATGTCAATAATAGGTACTGACAAAAGCCATTTATCAGCTTTGCACTGTGATGTTTTGGTTTAACAGCCACAATTCTCTGGCTCAGTATTCATGCAAAAGTAGTGTTGCACTTTTATGATCAAGCACAGAGAGGACCATATCTGCCCCAAATGACTTGTACACGGTTACGTTGAACTTGATGCACATGTGCTACTAGTTGAGAATGTGCTCGTAAAGACCTGAGGTTGAAGTTGACGCCTTGTGGCATTTGGCATTTAAAGATTTGGGAAAACTAGACATACAGGGTATAATTCTGCTTTATAGCATAAAAATTCTTCTATTTTTTGATGCAAACATAAACTTGCATGGAGAAGGGGATGATCAATAATAATTATGACAAGTATATCTTTGTTGTGGTTTCCATGAAAGCCTTCCTTTAACTTTTGTTCTAAAACCTAACTTTGCTCACCTGTATCCTTCATAGTCCAATGTTTCTGTTGTTTTAGAATAATATAAACTACTTTGGTCTGCATTGTGGCAACTTCAATACATTTGTCTTTGAACTGGGCTTCTATTAATTTTAGAAAACCTATGAACCTATGATGGGTCATTATATGCATAGTTTTGTGATGTTCTTAAAAAATAGAACTGAATTAGCTGGTTGAAACCAAGATTTTATTTTTTGTTAATGGAAATATTTTGTGATTAAGTTAAGCTAAATGGAAGCAATGTTTTTAGCAGAGGGATGTTTACCAAGAAGCTTGTATCCATTTATTTGTTTTGTCTAGAAAATAAATTAAATTTAAACTAGTTCAATCTTCTGAGTGTTGGCAGGGCTCAAGGTGCATCACTGGTCTGAGTTGTCCAATGACCTCAACTGAAATTAAAAAATCCCAAGTCTCTAATGGAAATTCTCCGTCCTGTAGATGTCTGTGCCCTTCACAGTTTGTGTACTTTATATTGCAGACAGTAAAAAAATGATCATTACAGTGTAAGGCTGATTTGCATGCATACATATGAAGACTATAAGGAAACACCATTGTCAGCAGAAGTTTAGTCCTGGACCTTTAGCCTGCCACCTGGATTTCTACCTGATGGTAATATATAGATAACTTTCTCTGCGTGTCTAATAATGACAATGGACCAAGGTCATGGTTTAGTATTGTGTTACATACTCATTTTGTAATTGCAAAAAATGTGGCATTTAACCAAAATCAGGTTATGAAGATCTTGACTCCTATGCATAGACCAAGCTATCAGCATAAAAGGATGAACTATCTGTTGCTGTCCAGATTCAGCATTTTGTCTGATATGTACTGGCATAATTGATTTGAACCAAGAGAAAAATAATAGCTGTCAGTACCAAGTGATGTTGTGTTCTCACCCTTGAGACTCTTTCAGGTGGGTTACCTTGATTTCCTCTGCTTTTCCTCATTTGTGCAAGTTTGATCACTGGAATCCCTGTTGAGCATAACCCAATTGAAGCAATGCTTCCCAATTCAAGTTATATGCATGTCTGGAGTTGCAAATGGTACTGAATCAATACTTCTTCTGACATAGTGTCCAAAGCCCCTATAAAAGCCTCTTTCTCAACTAGATTTTTGGTCTCATTTTTATATACTGCTAGAAGCAGTGTGAAGCAACATTAAAACTAACCCAGCTTGAATTCAGTGCCTGATTTCTGAAGATGCACCTTCAAGATAAGGATTTTTATTGGTAGTCTTTGAAAAAGATTATGGGAGGTATGGCAGAAAAAAACATGAAATACTAAGCATGAATTGATGCTTTGGCATCAAAGAAGTCATCTCTCAAATTCTGTGCTATGGAAGCTTTGAACAGTCTCTCTGTGCTGTCTTAGGACATATACTCAAATTCCTAAATTCAGGCATGTTAGACTAATAGATCCCACTTTGTTCCAGTATGTCTGATTGTTTGCTTGTGTCATAATTGGTGTGAGAAAACACTCACAGGGATGGACCCACGATGCAGTCTCTATGGAGGCAGAGCTTCATGTGAATTGACCTCCCTGAGGGAGCTTGTGTAGTCCTTGCAATGTATCTCACACTAGGTTGTGAAGAATAGCGATACTTCCATTTTCTTCTGCTCATCTTGGTTCTATGGCAATTACTCTCGTAAGAGTACTCAAAGGGATCAGATTGGTGGGAATATGGGTATTCGAAGGATATTTTCTGAAATCAGTATTTTTAGTCACAACTAGATCAGACCTCTAGTACTTCCATAATGTAGGACCATGCCTGTTTCTTTTCTCCACTATAAATGTCCAGTCACTTTGTTGATTTTTCATGTAACTACTTGTCACAAGGTGACTAGTGGGCTTTTGTTAATATTTAGACCTATTCTTATATTAGCATCTCTGCTAATATGGGGGGGTTAGGTAGTTGGGTGTTATGTTTTGTTTTGGCTTTTTAATATCCTTATACTGATAGTGATGTATCTTTCTCTGGAAATATCATGGTAGATTTTCTAAGGTGTTGAGTAGCTCCTAGATATATTTGCTGCTGGTTGTCTGAACGTCAGCTCTGGGGTTTTTTTTGTATCAGAACAATCATTTAGCCCTTCTAATTCCATCAGTCCTCAAGAAAACAGTTTAATCCATGTTAAGAAACAGATGAAAAAAGAATTACAGAGAGACAAATGGTCTGAAACCAGCAAAATGTTTGGACTAGGGGCCAAAAATAGCTTACAATTTCTTCATCAGTAGAAATCAAAATTCACACTGATAAAGATGAAATATACAGTACTTGACTTCATTTGCATTTTTTATTTATTTGGTTGATTTATTTCCAAGGAAAAGTTGATAGAATCTAAGATGAAATTTTCCATTATTCATTGTCTGGGTGCAATGCAAACTTTTAATAGAGTTCATGTGTTAAATATGGATGAAAAGAACTTCATGGGGTAAAGTTGATTCAGAGATTACATTATTTCATAGCTGAAAAAAAGGATCCATTTATAAGATGTCAGTATTAACCTGTGTGTTATTTGCTATATGGTCAGACTTTGATATCATCTGAAATTGGTTGGAGTCATTTTAGACAGATGGTTTACCTTCATGGTACACTGTATCATTATGCTGTGCAATGAGTTCTGCAGCATGAATTTTTCTTCACCCAGTACTGCCCATAAAAGGTGGTGCTTGTGGCTGTGCTTCTGCGTGGTGTCCTTTCCTGCTCCCCTTTGCTCTCAGAGAGCAATAACTTTTGCCATCATTTCTGTGGTTATAGACTGTGTCTTCTCTGTTTGCAGTAAACAGGGTCTGTGCTGGGAAGCCACCACAATTGGTCCCTGCTGTCCTGTGGGGTGTAATTACCCATCTTGTGGGTCTTTGATTGTCTTGTCTGTCTCTCACCCCACAATGAAAGAAGCTAGATGTTGAGGTAGGTTTATCCTCTACCATCAGGTGTAAAGGGGCTGGTGGCTAGTGAAGGCTGGACCCCTGTGCTGGACTTTGAGATGGGTTGTGAGGGGTTGATTTTGTGATCTAACCCCTACATCGCACTGCCATCGGGGGTGGGTGACATTCCATCTCTGTTGTCACCCTCCACTGTGACCACAGAGAGGACTTCTCCTTTCACAAGGGACCACTTGTGAGCAGACCTCTTTCTTAGAGCTGCTGATTAAATGCCACACAAAAAGATCCCAAGGTGAGGCAGATTTTATCTTTGGGATACTGGCACTGTCATAGCAACAGCGAAGCAACTCTGAATTCCATAACAGAGATAAAACAAGCTTTGGAAAGCAAGTGTGCATGTGTGACTGGGAGGTGATCATGGTACTAGTCACATGGGCGTAGGAAATCTGTGACCAACTCTGGACAAACCCAGCAGTGAAAAAGCAGGAGAACGGCTCACCCAGCCCTGTCCCTCCTGCCTAGAAACTTTAGCGTGTGGCAAGGTCTGGCTCATTTAAGGAAACACACTTATGTGACCCTTTCAGTTCCTTCCTTTCTGCAAGTCCTGTCACACTAGTTCCTGTCCTTAGGTGTCAAAATCAGAATTTTGCATTTAAATGAGTGGTGGCCTACCAGCTGGAAGGTAGGTATCAGCACCTGCTGAGCACGCCTATCTGCACCTGTAGTGGTTGGGGTCCTCTAGACCACTACTGAACCCGTATAAATCAGAGGTCCAAAAGAACAGGGGAAGGGAGATTTTATTGTGCCCTCTGCCATATTGTTTAGAAATGTGTCCAGAAAGGCTTAGGGAAGAAAAAAAACAACCAAATAAAAGGGACTGAGTGCCCTGTGTTGTACAATTTACCATTCTGTTTGTCTATTTGCTTTTCTTTATTTTCCTTTAACCATATGACTAACCTCACCTCTTTGTGTTCAGCAGCAGAACAAAATGCACAGTGCTATATTCAGAAGTCCCCACTCATTTCTTACAGCTTTTATGACAAAGCTGTCCCTCCACATGTCCGTGCTGGCCTCTGACCCTACACGTTTACTTCAAGTAAACATGCCAGATGGCAGAGAAAAGTGGTAGGGCAAAGAACAACCCTCTGGGGGGCAGGAGTCATGAAATCCTTCTCCACAAAGCAAACTTAAAAGCAACAATTTCAACAAATGCCTTAGAGCAAGTTCACAGCTAGAATGAAAGGGAAACAGAGAAAAAAAATAAGCAAAATAATCCCTAACCCAACTCAGTCGTTACATATTTTGTTTTCTGTACCACCAGATACATAAGTAGTAAAAACAAATAAAAATATAAGTGATCATTAGAAAAGACAGGCAGATGGACTGAGTTTTTAGGCAGAGAGGTGGAGGCGGGCTTGCTTTTGGAGATGAGCGTTCAAATCTGGAGCTCAAATATTGCAATGATCCCTGCAATATTTCCCACGTCCCTCTCCCTCCTTAGGGGCACTGGCAGAAGACAAGGGGTGAAGTCACTGCTGCTGCCACTGAGCCTGTCACTCTCCCTTGCACAGAGAAAAGGTTCAAACCAGGGGACAAGATACCCGTGGGGCCATTGCCTGCTGTCAGTGATTGTCTAATGGCGATACGCGTTGGAGGAAAGAATAATGTAGAGACTAAGAGGAGCAAAGTTCAAGGGGTGAGTGGTAACTCCAATTAGCCCATCTGACACCAGGGAAGGAAGCAGAGACATTTTATGGTGACACTAGGGAAGGAAGCAGAGACATTTTATGCTAGCTGGCCTAGCACAAGATACTACTTCTACCAGCAGCCCAAGATTTCCTTACAGCCCTCAGTCATCATCCCAAAAGTTTTTTTCTTGTTGCAGTTTGGCAGGTAAGGTGGAAATGCATTCAGTTTGTTTGTTTTTTCAGCTTTATCATGAAGAAGATGCTGACTCATCTCCTTTGCCCACTTGACTGCAGCTGTAGGACCAAATTCTGTGCATTTATTTCCATTTGGATCATTACAGAATCATACAATTCTTTTGCTTAGAACAGACCTTTAAGATCATCAAGTCCAACCACTGACCTAGCACTGCCAAGATGATCAATGCTGGGTTCAGGCTGGAACATAGTGGCATTTACTTCAGGTCCAGGTGATGCTTTTGTTGCCTAGATATAGAATCAGGTGCCTTAAAATAAGTCCTCCTGCAGCATCCTTCTTTTCTGAAATGTTATGGAAGGCCTGACCTATGCATAAAAGTCAACACACCTCATGGTTTTAATGCAGCATTTATAACTACTTCTCTGAAAAGTTTTTCTCCTTGTCAGCCCCAGAGCACTTGACTGTAGGAGGTAAGTAGCCATTGATTTTTCTGCTTTCCTCCTTTGCTGTATCATGAGATGCCCCAGGGTGGAAGGGGAAGGTGGACAAGGATGCAGACTGCTTCCTATATGGTTGGACAGGGGCTACTGCCTCTTTACACTCCATCTTTGGCCCTCCTGCTGCCATCTTTTTTCCTGACAGATGCTTTGTTCTGTAATTTTAAAAGGTCTCGCTTCTGCCATCAATCTTTGGTTTTTTAGCTGTGAATATGACAAGGGGACCTTGTCCAGCAGCTAACCTACCTACTTGTAGTTTAGCTGTTTTTCCTGAAACATTACGCCCGCCTGAAGATCTGGCCAACAGCTTCACCTGCAATACCCATAAAGTAAGCAAAAGAGCACTTTCAGCAAAGTCTTTAAACTTTCAGATTTTAAACTTATATATTAAACATACTTCATACTTCAGAAGGAAATTAACTTTTTTAATACACACACCACCCCCTTCCCTATTACCAAGACAGACTTAACTGCTGATACTTCTTAAAAGTGGGAATGTGAAACTTTTCATTACAATAGGAGCTGGGCATAGAAGGAAAGAGATGTTCTTCCTTCCCTTATTTGTTGTATGAAAAGTTTTGGGTTTTTTTTTAAGGAAAAGCTAGAGATAGCAATTGTTATTTCACAGGCTTATTTTAGCTTAAGATACCATCATTGATCATTTAATTTCATTATTGTGACTAACTACATGATTTTGCTTATGTACTACATATGTTCAAAGTGTCTCTGATTATTTGTTGTGATCATATGTGTTATATGTAAATACCAGCATCAAATAAAGCAGGACAGCTGCATAGCAGAATCAACTGTAAAAGATCCCTTGAGCATGCTGAACCATAGAGGAAAAGAGGCCACGTGCAGGTGTTAGTCTTACTGTGCCATCTTCTGCTCAAATGTCTCCCAATGTGGTTGTCATGAGGGATGTAAAAGAAACAATGGGGAAAAACATCTTTGGCAAGAGGACTTGTAGTTATTGAAAATTTCTTCAATAACGTGACAGCAATGTCTGTAAGGAACCAACAGACAGGGGAGATTTCGGCACTTCCCACGTTTAGCTCTGTTAAAAAAAATAAAACCTTGGAAGTGCATGTGATAAGGTAGCTTTCTGTCTTCCCCATTTTCTATACACCCCTGTCTTTCATAAGCCCCCAAACCGTAGTCATAATGCATAATGCAGCTTTCCTGCTTCTGAGTTACTGGGATGCACTTGAGAAGTGTGTTCAAGTTTTTCTCACAGGAAGGTTAAAAGCTTGCCTCTTTGAAAATGAAGGCAGAGCCTCTCATATAATTACACAGTGACACGGGTTGGATATTAAAAAAAGCATCAACTGTTATAGGACTTGAAATAGAAATGTAGTGCTAACAATACTTTGGGACCCCAAGCCTTGTCTGAGAACTAGAGCTGCTAAGATCACGCCTCACTGGAATTAGGGGAGCGTTGCAAGAGGAGCATTAAAGGCCATGACACAGCCCTGACTCCCCGGTGAAGTTCAGGATTCCTTAGCTTTTCAGGATGTCAGCAATGTCCCTTCTGGAGACAGAAGCTCACATAACTTACTGCTGTCATGCAACAGTGACTTACCTTCACCGTGGCATCTGAATTCAGAGCAACTTGAGGGGATGTGGAGAAATGAACATTTGATAGCAACCTGGAATAATAATGTTAAGGCAAAGATCTTTCAGGTCAAGTATTTTACTGAGAAGAATGTGAGTTTATGTCCTGTTGACAAGTTGCATCTACCACTTCTCAGATAATCTTTTTAGTGCTGGGCTTCTTGTCTTACTGTAAACAAATGAAGAGTTGCATCACTATGGAACTTACTGTTTCATCGGGTATGAAGCTTCCCATTTAGCCTTGGCTGAAAAGTGTTTCTGGTTACTTGGCCACCAGTCAAATGCTAAAATTAGGGATTTACTGCTCCCTTAGCAACAACAGGGCTAAGAATCTCTGTACAGAGCACTACCATGCTGTATTTCTTCTTGAAACTAATGTTAACTGCTGAGTCTCCTTTTCCCCTTAGCTTTTGCAGAGACATGCAGAAGCTGAACTGGATAGGAGCTGGGCTCTGGTTCTGGGCAGTTTTGAAGGAGTTCTTGAATGATGGAGGTTAGGCTGTGGTGAGGGAATTACTGAAGCTCTCTGTATGGGAGGTGGTCTGCTGTACCTTGCCTTACACGTTTACTAGCACATCTGTTCTAGCAGAGCAATGTTTTGGCCTGTGCACAGAGATGTGACCTGGTAGACGTGATGAAAAATGAGTTCTCTAGGCAAGATCTCTGGAACCATTGAAATGAACTTTTTCAGGGGAGCAGGAACTCTGAACTTTGCTCTGCAATGAGAGGCAGGGAGGTGTGGGAGCAGGGAGAGCTGAACAGCCCTGAGGGCATAGAGTGCATGTGGGTGGCTGGGTTTGAGTAGGGGACAGAGGATGTTGTGTTTGATTAATTGGATCAATAATATGATTTTCTTCAAACATTGCAGTAAAGATTTAAATTGCTATCCCTGCATTGATATAGCTATCCATGGGCCAGGAACTATCATCCTCCAAGGAAGAGTGGGTCTTCTAAGAATACGCAAAACCAAATACAGTTAGAAGTAAAAATCCTGATAAAAATGCAACCATCTGGACATTTTACAGTGTTGCAGAAAACGCTAAAATAAGGTGCTTGAAAACTTGAATGTTTTCTTTGTGGAGAAGGTGCCTGAAATTCTCAACCTTTCAATCCTTATAACCTAAAATTACTGATTAAATTCTCATAAAAAAAATTAATAATTGATACACCCTGTATCCTGAAACATTTGGCTGAGATTGACGCAAATGGTTGTGACTGGGGAATGCTCAATGCTGCTAGTGCCCAGCAGTTGTTAACTAAATAGAAACATCACTCCAGTGTGGCCCAGCACTTCTAAGCATCCACATATCACAAATAAATCAGTTTCCAACTGTACACTGGGCTATATTTGGCACAAGTTTTTTGCAGAAATTGTAGATTCAACTGGCTGCGCATTTATGAAAAAAGTGAATAGAAGCTTTACCACTCAACAGACATTTTAATGGCAGAAATGTTGCTTAGAAATAGAGCTGATCAAATGGCATCCACAAATAACCTATCCGGAGATTCTTTTACTCCTATCAGTGTTTGAAAAAATTCTGGTTCTGAAAACTTGTAAAGTAGTTATTTTAAATAACGGTACCCCATGTCCTTCCAATAATCTGAAAGCTATACTGGTGGTCTTGCAGGACTGGAGGCTGCTGTTTGGTCTGCTCATATTGTTGGCAGGGGCTTTTGAGTAATGTTCATTTATCAAGAAGTCAATGTCTTGGGTCTTTGACCTTCAAAGGCTCTAGATTGTCTTTTGATATATGATGGCTCAACACTTGCAAGGTTGTGGCACCTCCCTGAAAGTACTGGGTCAACACTTGTTATATGTTTAGAAATTGCTGCTTTAAACCTTGTGCTTTATTATGTATAGCCATGCCACAGAATTGACAAGCGCAGCTAAGGACATTTTGCTTTCTTGTTCCTTTTAACCTCTCTGAAACATGGGAGGGAAGAGACGGGGCCACAGGTCTGTTCCTTTGTGCACTGCCCGACAATGCAGATTGCTGGCAGCATGTATGAATTGCATAGTGTGCCTGTTGTAAGTACATTTGTGAAATGGATGGAATCGGTAAATTTTCTTGCTAAATATCTGGCATAGCATCTTCAGAAGCAAATACTGGGTCAATATGTCTCTGCATGGTGCATTGCCTTTGCCTGTGGTGGCTGAAGGCAGAGACAAGGCAGCAATAAACTTCAGTTTTGCTCCTCAGCAGAGAAAAGACTGGGAGACTGTAAATTGCTTGGAAAGAATTACAAGTTGAAGAATTCACGTCTCAAGCTTGACTGTGTTCTATTGTTTGGGTTTTTTTCTCCTGATGATTCTAATCTGTGCTTTACATTTTCTATCTGATATATTGTTTGCCCCAAGACTTACACAAATCATAACATTTGAAGCAGAAGAATATAATGAAATCTGGTTTTACTGTCCCCTGAGCCCTGCAGTCCCCTGAAAGTGGGGCTTAATACATGCTTTCAGGTTTTCTTTCACAAACATGAAAGTCAGAGTCTTAGTTTAGTGCAATCAATTTTTCCCATACTGCAAGACTGTGGGGACTGCATCCTGAAAGAGACCAACAAGTTGCAAGCAAGTAGTGAGTGGTGCTGACCTACTGAATCACCAAACAATCTCTGAATGACATTCTTACTCCTTTGCTTCACAGAGTGTAGAGGTTTGGGCTTTTTTTTTAAAATCCAGTTGTATCTGTAAAATACTTGCTCACCTTTGGGTGGAAAGATTCTTAAGAATGTACAGACTGTAATGAAACCAGAGATTTTTTTTTCCTATCTACCTCTTGCACATGTATGTGTGCACAGCACCTAGCACATCAGGTTCAGATGCAGATACTGGTGTTTTTAGGGCACTATGCCAATTGAGTAGTGATATTTAAAGTGCTTAAAATGCTGTTATGTCGCAATGACTTGCTAATTCTTGTTAAGGATCTTCTATTCAAGCCAATAATAGACAAAGCGTATAGGAGGCAATGTTTCTTATCACTTCCAGTCTATTTTTTTTTTCCATTTTTTTTTCCTTGTTGCATTAACAGTAGTACTGACCTCACCAACTCAGAAGTGGGCAGGATGGTATCCTGTAAATCCTTGCATAAATTATACAGTCCTCAGAGTGAAGAAGCACCTGGACAAAAGGCTGTGGGTAGACAAGAATAAAATTACTGAAAGGCAGTTATGTTAAACCCTAGCAGGGTTTTTTGACCAGGTAAATTGTGTTTCTCTAGCAACTGCATTTAAGGGAGCTGCCAAATCCTGCAGTAGGAGAATTGAGAATGTTGTCCATTACAGATGTGGGATTATTTACTGTTACCTCCAGGAACATGTCCAGACATATAGATGAAGGCAATCTCACCTAGTAGGGTATGTCTGGATTTTTTTGTGTCATAACCTTTCTGGTATAGATGGTTTGAGACATGGCCATTTCACCATCTCTGTGAGGTTGCTGACCATCTTAAATCTTTGCCACCTTTTTTGTGGTGCAAATAGGTTATAACTCCAAGGTATAGTTTTTTCACAACCTAAAATCTTCAGAGGTCCCCCAAACCACTGTTTGCCCTATGTGCACAAAGGCACACCATCCCTTCTCTGAGGGAGTGTCCCAGTGAGATGTCTGTTTAGTGTTGCCTATTACTTGAGATATATCTGCTGCTGAAGTCTTCATGTGTATTTTTTCACAGAAGCAGAAAAAGAGTTTTAGAAAAAACTTTTAGTGGTGCTTTAGTTAATCTTTTCCTAGAATGCAGATCCAAGGCAGGATTTAGCAGCCCCACTGATATGGGTTACAGATCCCCCTGCCAGACCACCTAGCCATGTGCTTTAATAATTGTCACTAAAAGTTTTTCCTGATGTCAAACTTTAATCTTCCATTGCAATCCAACCCCATTACTTCTCGCCTCCATAACAGGAGGAGATTTTGTTTCTTTTTCTTTCAATTTTATCTACTTTTAGTGTATTTTCATTAAGAAATTATATGTATCTCTCCTTTTTGCTTCTGTGAAGCAAATATTTCTACTTATTTAGTATTTTCTTGTACATCCATGTTTTCTACAACTGCCATCATTTCCATTTGATAAATGTCTTCTGTGGACTCTGAGCTCTGGCTGAGACCCTGCTGATATTGAGTATAGTGGAAAGATTGCTTTACATATCTTACTGTCAAGTCTCTTCCCCTGTATATATCTTTCTTTGATATTAGCATTTTTTGAAACAGCACATTATTGTGGACTTGTTGTTCAATTTACAATTTACTGTAACTTTCATATCTTCTTCTTCAGCAGATCAACTTAATCAGTTCTTCCCCAGCTGGCAGCAGCAGGATTGATTATTCTTGTCCAGGTCTAATCTTCACATTAGTCTTGTCCTGTCAGATCTGTTCTCCAATTTTTCCGGACCATTTTGATTTCTAATTCTGTTTTGTTCAATGTGCTTGTAGCCCTTCTGAGTTCTGTGAATTTAATAAGCACATTTGAATTAAAAATTGAATAGTATCAAGCATACACTTGCAGAACATTCAATTCTTCTTCACATCTAAATATGCAGCATCAATAACTATTTTCTTCAACTAATACCTGGGGTCTGCCTAAATGTTTTACTTGGTCCTACAGTAGTTTCAAATCAGCCACGTTTTTTTTTTCTTGTTCCAAGAAAGGGCTCATGTCACCTCTACTTTTTTTCCCATATCTATGAGGCATACTCTATCCAAGAAGAAAATTAGTCTGATTAGAGAAAATATGTTTTTGGCAAATGCATACTGGATGTTACTCATATCTTGTTTTCCTTCTGCTTGCTTTGCCTGAAGTAAAGTTTTTGTTTGAATTCTTTTTCTAATCATTTTCCAGGAGTGTAAGTAAAATTGAAATTTCCTGGCTTACTTTACCATCTTACATCCATTAATAATGAAATGCACTTTATCTGCTCTTTTAAAACCCTTTGAATTTTTACTTGGATCCTGTGGTTTCTTAAAAATCACTAAATAACTTGAAATTTTTTTTCAGATCATTCTCTGAAAGTGATAGATGGAACTATCACCGTGTGTTTGTAAATTTGTTTTGGTCTCTAGATTCATATATATATGTGGATTTATTTTATGGAGAGTCTGAAGCAAAATTAGTATCTACAATGAGTAATTTCAAGCTGGAATGATCTCTCTGAAGAGCATAACAAAGACATGCAAAAGCTACAACATATTTTATGTATGCATTTATTTATTTAGAATTTGGAAGGTTTTAATTTTACTCTTGTTTTAATATTAATTTTGCCTGTTCCTTTTATTTATTTTAGGAACAAGGATTGAATCTGTGAACAGTAAAGAGATAGAGTATTTTCAATGCAGTGCTTTCTCAGATCTAATGCAAGTCAATGGTCTCCATGGTGTGACTAGGAATAAAGATGTTTGGTTATCCAGAACTACTTCTCCAAGCCATTCCTTGAAGGATTTTTCTTTTCTCACTCGTGGGCATGCTTTTTTATTTTTTATATAAAGCAACTCACCCTTTTTACCAGCTGAAAATAAAATGTTGCTATACTGGGGGCAAGAGGGCAACGGGGCTTCTCTGTATGAGAGAAAGTATTAAATTCTGCCTCATGTTGTGATGATGGCTGTATAAATGGGTCTTTTCTTCTTCCCGGAAGCAATTACTTGGTGTAATAAATTATATCTGTAGGAGGCTGTAAACCTTCACACAAACCCAAGCCCCTTTGCCTCTTGCCGGTTGATTTCCAGTTTCTGCTGCTTGAAGAGCAGGTCCTTTGTCTTGCTTATCCAGTGAGGACAAAGGACAGACACCACACTCCAGACTGGGTACCAGTAAGCCACAGGGGAACCACCAGTACTTTTCCACTGTAGGGCAGGCTGTGTCCCCTCTGTGGTTGCCACCTGCTACAGATGATTGTGAGTGAATTGCTTCTCTTCTGACCCAAGAAAAAGAGGCACTGTATTTAAACTTCCTTTCAGTCAGGAAAAAAACCAACAACAAACCACCCAGAAAATTCAGCTAGTACAAGCATGAAGTGATGGGAAGTGGTTTAACTGTGAAAAATGTAAAAAATTCTGAGCTGCCCCTTCAGCAGCACCTGAGGAAAATTTAAATCCTTCCAAATAGCCTGGTCCAGTTTAAACTAGGAAACAACAACCTCACTTTATGAAGCTGAGGAAGAAAATTCCCTTCCACACTGTCTATCTCATTGGTGCTAGAGATGCTCATGCTGACTAAAAAGTGTGAGTTGGCTGGTTCACCACAGTTGTTTCATTTACATCCTGAGTTCTTGTCCCACATGTGTTTAAAGAAGGTTTATAATTTCACAAAAGTTACATTTTCACTCAAAACCCAATTAATTTTCTTTCAAACTATTGAAAATATGTATATACATCAGATGGACCTCAAATACAAAAAGAAAGCACAGCCACAAAGGGAGCAAGGAAAGGTATTTTCCCTGCCAAATTTTAGGTATACTTAGTTAAGAAGGGTAGAATGAATGTAAGATTCTTTTCTAGATAGCCTTATGGATGTTTAATTTTTTTCTGTTTTTTTTATGAGCACATTAGAAGCATGGACCTTGACAGATATGTGGAGGGCAAGTACAAAGCAGAGGCCACTCTACTCCCTCCAGAGTTAGCAGCCAGTATCAGAGTTAGAAGACTGCATCAACTCAAATGCAGAAGTGGTGAGCCAGAAAGGGGCAGAGGGAACAGCATCAGCAGAAGTGACAAGACCACCAAAACTCACAATCTTAGCAGATGTCTTAGAACTTTTGAGTGGTATACCTAAAGCACCTGGGAGGAGATGGATGCCTGAAAACCCCAGATTACCGTATCTATTGTCTTAAGTTTCTAGACTTAGGATCATAAAGGAAAGTTTGTAATGCAACCAGAAAATAAGAAATATCCACTCATAGCTCACTGAGTTAAATTCAAAAGGCTCTGAGTTGGACTTAATCATTACGGGTCCCTTCTGTCTAGAGATGTTCTGTGACTCTGTGTTGAAAAATCCTAAAATATATTTGCGTATTAGAGAAGGCCTCACATTATTCTAGGAAATATATTCTTATATTGGAACAGAGCAAACTGGCATGACTTTTGCTTTCTTACTACTAGGAAGCTGCTTGCCTAATTTTCCCTGACATTAAAATGTAAAAAGACTTCCTTTGGCAAGTCTTAAGCTTGTGTGTTAGCCTAAATTCAATGGTTATGAGCAACTGAAACATACATATTTTGAAAACATTCAATCAATTGCAAGTGTTTCTCATAGCAACACTCTATTTTAAGTGTTTGATTCATATTAACTTTGATTCATTGTCACTTAGCACAGTAACATTTCTTCTGTTACAGCATCCCAGAAACTGGGAAATTAATTCCTTTCCCTCCCATTTTATTCCCTTCAAGAAAGAAACAGGAAGCAGAAGGCTCTTCAAGTCTGGGGAAGGGGTAAAAAAAGACCAAAACTTTTACTAGGTCTATAAAAGTGGAATATTTAAATATGAGTGGGAAGAAGGAGGTGAAAAAAAAACCTGACATAATTCCCTTGGAAAAGGACCAAAGGAATATAATTGAGACATTTTACTTGCTGGGAAAGGGATTTACCTTTGTTATAACTTTTCCTAAAATGTCTGTGGGTTTTTTTTTTTGTGTGTCTATTCTGCTGCTGAAGTTTTCCTAAGAATAGCAAAAATCTTAAACTAAGAACAAGTTGTATTCTGAATATAACTTAGTACAGCTGAGACAAAGGACCAAAATCTTCACTCTTCACTGCATCAGTAAATGCAAAATGCAATTGTCAAGTAGAGTTATTGATTTCCTGTGAAACCCGTGGACTGTACGGGGTGGATTCTGGCTAGCAGATTTTCATTTTCATGTGAGATTTGTCATGATACATACTTTCATACAAATGCATTTTTAATTCTACTTTTTTTTTTTTTTTTAAGTTTTTTTAGCACTCAGTAGCACCCTCTCAAAGGGGTGGAAGATACTGAAATTATGAAATACTTTTTCTAGGTATGAGTAATAGAGCAATTTGTAATGTATTTTTATTGCATTTGACTATAATTTAGAAAATGTCTGTTCTTTCACACTATTAATTTTGTTTTGTTCATATTGCTGTTTACTCAATTTCCATTGAATTACATAAGCAATAGTTTTTTAATGGGAAATACATGGCAAATTCTCTGGAAAATAAGAATGACATTCTGTCTTATGTTGCGGTGACAGAGACCATTTTGTGTCACTTCACAAGATAATTTGGGGATCAAAATATTATAAATTGATAACATTTATTTTGACATGTTTTAGTTCATTGTTACTCTAGGAATATTCAATAATCTTGAGGTAGTATGGTGTGGTGGTTTTGGCCCTGGCTAGAGGCCAAATGCCCACCAAGCCGCTCGCTCACTCCCCCTTCAGCCGAAAAGGGGAGAAAATATGTTTTTGGAGGCTTAGGCCCTGAGATAAGGACAGAGGGATCACTCTCCAATTAGTGCAATGGGCAAAACAGACTCAGCACAGAATAAGGGAAAGAAAAGTGATTTATTACAGCTACGACTAATACACCCAGTGAACCGGAACGAGATAAGAGTAAGAAGTGGCCAGGTCTTAAAGTGCCTTCCCCCACCCCTCCCCTTCTTAGCAAACTCAAACTTCATCACAATTTTACTCCCTTCTTCCCCCTCAACACTTCTACTTCCCCCCACCCCTCGCCTCTTAGCACCCTTGACTTTAATCATCAATTTCGCTCCCTTCTTCCCTCCCATTGCAGCACCAGGAGGGGCAGGGAATGGGGAATGAGGGGTTTTCAGTCTGTTCCACCCGAGCTGTCTTCTGTCTCAGCTGGAGGGGGGGGCATTCCACACACACACACACACTTCCCTTACAGTGCCGTGGGGTCCCACCCACGCCAGAGTCGTATCCACGAACTTCTGCAGCGTGAGTCCTTTCCATGGGGGAGTCATCTCCTCACCACAGGCCTCTCAGCAGGACTTCCTTCCATAGGGTTCCGACATTTGGGCCCGGGCTCCCCCAGCCTGGCTCCCCGCAAAGTCACAAGTCCCCTGGCAAACCTGCTGAGGCGTGGATCAATCTCTTCACAGGGCGTAGATGTCTCTGCTCCCCGTCCTCATCCATGGGCTGCGAGGGGACATCCCACTTCACCATGGTCTTCTCCAGGAGCTGCAGGGGAAACTTTCTTTCCAATTCTTCTCTCCCCGCACCCCCCCCCCCCCCTTCTGGGCCTGGCCTTGGCTATCGCTGCAGCTGGTCACATCTTCCCACTCTCTGTTCCGGTGGCAAAGTGCCCCAGCCAGGAGTTTTTTTCTCGAATATGTGATTCACAGAGGCGCTATGAATCCTTCTGTGATTGGTCAGAGGTAACTTTGGCCTTGAATTGGCCAATGTTCACTGTGCAGAACTTGCAGAAAACTGTAACTGCTGCTTTGCAAAAGCCATCTCAGCAGCACAGGTACACCAAACTGCAACATATGGTTACAATAATGTGTATCTTCTGCTCAGTGACACAAGGCAAGTTTTTCATCTATCCTAAGGTGCTTACTTTTCCTTGGCTCTATTTTAATGTCCTTTTTGCGTGAAGAGCTATTAGAATCTCTTGGTGGTTTGTTTGTTTGTTTGTTCATTTTCACCAGAGAACACGAACACTGATTATAACCTGTTTCCTTCATTAAATTTGCTAGAGAATATGTGTCTGGATAGCAAACTTTGGGATCCCTTTTTACTCTGAATTGACTGTACAGTGAATAGCAGCATGGCTGAGAGGAGAGTGGTCTGGGATTACCCTGCCAGTGCTTGTCATGAGCATTTTAAGCCGGCAGATGATGCATGTTAATCTCATAATTTGTGTAAGGGATGCACCACACACCCCAGTCTTTGTTATGCAAGTTACAAGAACAGAGGGTTTAATTTTAACTCACCTTGGTCCTATAAAAGCTGGGTTGTTATATTCTGAATGACATCAGCAAAATGTCTTAGTAATGATTTAGAATTCAAGTTTGTTGCTGTGTGAATTAATGAGGGGTTTTTTTGTAGGCTTATTTTTATGCTTACAATAATAATAAAAATATTAATAATTTTCAAGACAGTTTGAATCTTATAGTGTCTCCTCTCTTAGAGCCCAGCATTTCATAATGTAGTTGAATCATGCTATTTAAGTGTGCAGAAAATTGAAAGAAAAAAATCAAACTATGTAGTTTTTCAGTATTGTTCTCACTTGATTAGGAGGGTTTTGTATTCTAAAGCAGATGTTTGAAACGGAATGAGAAGAACGGGCTGAATAACCACAGTAAAAGAAGATTATAAATTGTGGTGAATTTTGAATAGAAGAAAAAAAAAGGAGATCAGGGAGAAAAAAATATGCTGTTCTTCTAAACGTTAGTACAAGTCACTTTAAACCATTGCTCTGTGTGGTCTGCAGGGGCTGTCAAAGCAAGCACACAAGAAAAAAGTGAAATAGCTGCCTCACTATGGCTTTATGCAATAACATCTTGCAGCACTGCAAAATGAGACAATGTCCTCTCTAGCTGTGTTAAAAGAAGAGAAGCAAAGATTCAAAATTCAAACGGCAAACATGCAGTCTCCGAAAGTTTGAATTTTAAATGGATTATTTACATAAGATATTCTTGTAGTGTTTGCCCTTCTGGGTCTACAACCATATATCTGGGTAGACAAATTATTCCACATCTGCCTACCGCAGGGCTATGACACTTTTTTCCTGTAGCATATGGTGTTATGATCTACCGTCACAGACGGGACTTTGGGCCAGATGGACAGGTCTTCACAAAATTGCAGTTTGTGTGGGGATGTGCACAAACTTCAGAGGTGATTTTTGTCATGACAAGTATCACTGCAAATATTCCTGTGTAGGAACTTAGATAAAGCGTAGTAATAGTGTTTTCTCCTAATGACTTTGAGTGTACACTTTTTCCTTTTCCTGACAATAACAATCAACAATTTCCTTCTACCTACTGTCCTGGTGCCACTGTGCTGCTCATTAAGTGGTGTTGGATGTCCAGATCATTAATTCAATGGAATTTTATATGCATTTAAAAGAAAATAAATCTGCAAATCTGTTTTCTGATTAATTGGTGGAAATGTGTACCTGTCTATATAGTTTAAACTTTTTATTAAAAATTAGAGAAGTTCTTGTGCTTAAAATTAAAGAAATAATTGAAAACCCTCTCTAATATATTTTTTTTTATTACCAGTTTAGTTGTCAGTAGTATGTTCTTTTGTAGATAGCTATAAAATATCATCATTTTTTAGTTAGATACTTTTGCTGACTTTCCATGAAAACAAGTGGTCTTGAGGATGTATCAATTTCAGTAACTATATATTTGTGTGCATTAAATATTTTCTATATACATATATAGGCAGATATTTACAGTTTTTTTCAATGTGTATATATATATGCATACATACATACAGATACATATGAAATCTATAGAGTTTTCGTGTTGATCACTGCTCATACCTTAAAGTGTCCTGATTTTCCAGAGAGATTTTCAGAGCTTTGACTAGTCTTGGAAGAGTTGGTGCCACAGAGTATGTCAAATTAATTAACAAAACCATATTTTAAGCTTGGGATTTTTGGAAACATTGGGTAAAAAAGAAAAACCAACCCAACACCAATGTCATTTCTTCTACTGTACATACATAAAGTATTTCTGAAGACAGTGCACTTGTATTTCATGTTTTTTCATGTTTGTCATCAAACTGATACAGCTTCAGGGATGCCACTTCAAGGCAGTCTGTATTATATTTCATCAGACCTTGCTTTAAAAAAACAGTTACCTACTGCATCTTCTGAGTGAAAACCTAAGTGCCAGCATTAAATACAGGACACTGTTCGATCAGTGCTGCAGACTTCCAGATAGCTCTGCTAAGAATTCAGCTCCACTAGGACCCCTCAGTGTAGAGGGAATCAGGGACTGTACTGCAAAAACCCAAGTTTAGCACATGAGTCTCCTTTTGCACTCTTCAACAGTATTTGGGCTGCAGCTGCTCTGATTCCCATTGAAGATCCCTCCTCTTTTTAATAAGCTATGTTACCACGAGAAAAGCTGTCAGTCAGCAGAGTACATAGAGGGAAGACAACAAGGAGAGAGAATGCTTTAAACTCTTCGGTATTTTCCTTTCTCTTTAAAACTCCAAGCACAGTCAAATGTGTCAATAAAATCTAGTTGAAATACTGCAAATAGCTCTTTTTTTTTATTTCAACAGCAGTCAAAACAATGTCAATACTGAGGTGAACTGACATCAAAATATATTTGAAAGCCTTGTGAATACCAATCTTTTCAGACAGGAGGTCTCTTTAAAAAGCAGTTTCTACCAAAGATTCAATTTGAACTCTTCCTTTTGCTTTGAATTATACAGAAGACATCTTTGAAGAACATGACCTGCTTTACATCATTCAAACATATAATACAAGAGAAAATTTGTCTTTTCATCTGACCCTATGGGAGCTGTTGTACATCCCCAGTGCCTATGCCCTGGTACTGATACAGCAGATGACACATAAATGGAGTGACATCATTCATGACTGATGATTAAATACTTCCTAGGGACTCACAAAATAGTTCTGCAGAAAATGAGAATGGAAACTAGGTGATAATTGGAGCTTTCAGGCTTCCTTGTTCTTCTGATTTCATTCCTGCATCTGTCTTTTTACAGTAGATTAAATATTAACTGTTTTTTACTGCCACTTTGTATGATTTAAATGACTGATTTATGTCTAAACAAGTGAAATCATGCTGCTGTTCAGAAGAGTATCTATTACAACCTGCTCTTTTAGTGACCTTTCATTCAAGGACACTTCATAGTGATACTTTGAAGACATTAACCTAATACACCCATGTACTGTATTTTTACAATCATTTTTCAGGTAGATAAAATGGGAGATGAAGAGGGCAAGGGCAGTGACAGGTGTGGATAGGTATTGTAAGTCCTGACTCTTAGACACCATCTCCAGCCACAAAATCCAGCCACCCTTATTTATAGTCTTCTGTGGAGAGCAAATATCCTGTCACATCCATCAGCTGAAAACAGCATTAATTGCAGGGGCCCTGTGAGGCGGTGGTAGAGTTTTTTACTAATCAAACAATAGATACCATAAGAAAAAAAATGTATAGTATCTTTGGTGTGGATATCTATTCTGCATTTGAAATTTACAAGAAGACTGCCATCGTTATTTATTCTTAACTGCATATAGATGTGATATGCAGGTGGAAGTGTGCAGTAACAAAGAAAGAGGCAGGTGGTTATTTTACAATTAAATACACTTTTTCTGTATTTAAAGTTGCTTATTGGAATTGCGGTAGACAGTCTACCTGTACATGTGAGAAAAGTTAATCCCTTCACCCTGACCTTTGATATACAAAACTTGTGCTTCCACTAGAAAGTGCAATAAATGCCAGGTCCTTTGGGTACTAGCTGTTTGCATTAGTGTTTTCTATGCTCGATCTTAAGCCATAGATTTCCTGTCAGCATTTCTTTACACTCCTGGTGTGTAATAAGTTGAGCTGTAAGTAGAATGCTGTGCCTGGTGCTGTCTGTGCTGACATGCTGAATATTTTTAGACCACACATGTATGTAAAAAAAAAAACACCTTTTTTTTTTTCTCCAATTATAGCTCAGGATTGAAGTTTTGAAGGAATTACTCGCTGCATTGCTTAAGGAGTTATTCACAATTATATCAAGAGAGAAAAGAGAACTCCTATTAATATGGCTAGAGGGACTACAAGAAGAAAGGGGGAGTTATATGAGATTTATTGACCCATTCACAAAAAAGAAATATGATAGCATAAACTTTCTGTCACTCAGCTCAGGTCTCAAATCTCCTTTTGGGGGAGGAGGGAGGGGCAGAGCATAAAGTAGAAAGGTCTTTGTATTTCTATGAAAATGATGAATGGCAGAGCAATTGTTTCCATGACCACTGCCCACCTCTTCACAGTCATTCTGCCAGAAGTCTTGTGTGAAGCTAGTAAATTCCTTGGGAGGCACTGGGCTTCATTTTGTGCCTTTATGAAGACTATTTCATTGTGCTGTTTTTCTCAACAGGTTCTGAACTTTTGGCCGCTTTGGTGAGCACATACCATTTCTATTCTCATTTACTCTGTACAAGCAGCCTTACATCTTTGCCCCATAGATATACCTTCATACACAACAATTACAGATCCAAGTAAGTTTTCTAGGCAAATGTCACTTTAAATATGAAATTAATAAATCCCTAAACTCTTGAAGCTGTTATAGATAATAAGGGTTTTGAATGTATATGGAAATTCCTGAGATTCAAACTCAGGTTTAGATACATGTTTTCCATGCCTTTCACATTTGATTGTATTTTTACAGGTAAATTTAGTTTATTCTATTATCTTCTATTTTACTTGCACATTTAAAATTATTTAATTTCACTTGCCAGGAAACAGAGCTTTGCCTTTAGCATAACAATGAAACTCTGACATTTGGGGAGTGTCTATGCAAGAATCAAAAATATTTTTTGGGGAAAACTGTATTGTTGTCAAGAGAGTCAATGGAGTCTGTCAGTTAAGCATGCTTCTCAGTTGCACAAGAGGAGCTTTACAGAAACAAATTTGTCCCTCAGTACATCTCTCCTACAGAGGGCCTAGCAGAGAGGCAGAACTTCAGGCTTCTACCTACGAGGTACTTAAGTATGTACATAACTTAAGGCTCATGAATACTTCCATTGAGTTCAGTGGGTCCATTCATATGCTTAATGTTGTGTGTCTCATTAAGGACATTGCGAAATGGATTCCTAGCCTGGACCAGGGTATATACCCTGGTGCTGCTCTAACTTAGGCAGAGATTTAATCAGAAATGGGCATGCTGTGGGTTTTTTTGTTTCTTTCCATAGCTAGAAAAATGCTGAGTTAATTCTCCTTTGAATAATAGCATTTTCATTTTTGAAGTAGTAACATTACAGGGCCTCAAAACTCCACTTGGTTCTCCCTTACATGGCTGTATTTTATGTATTGGGCACCATGTAGTCATCAGAGGCCTTTTGTGCCTCTGAGATAGGACTGTCTTAAGAAATCTTTTAGAGATATGATAAAGCTGGTATTAACTTTCCAGCAGGCAGAATGCAAACAGGCTTCTCTGTACCTTTTCCAAAGTTATCCCTGTTCTATCCATGCTGCTAGGTCAGAATTCAGTACTGATCTTTGCTGACTCAGATCTGAATCACTGTAATGCATAGGCAGCATTTACTCTAAATAAATAGTTCTTGAGATCATGAGAAATTTCTACATAAGCTGACATATCTATATATTGTAATTTGCTATACCTAAAAAGAGGCAAGAACTACAAAGGTAAGAGAAACAAAGTACTTTGGTGTACTTTGCAGCCATTTACACAGTATGTGTAGTGTTTCATTCTGTTTGGTTATTTATTTTACAATTAAAGCATAAGCAAGTATGTGGACATAAACATCATACAATATCTCTGGAAATTAATCGAAACTGAAAAATGCCTAGGTAGTACAGGTTGTAATGACAGAGAACTTTACAAGGATAACAGTATCTTTGCTCTTTTACGGCACCATTGCAAAACTTTAAAAGGTGTTTTACATTTGTCTTCAGGTAGTGTCAAGACTTTATTCAAAGGAAATGTTAGTATCCATGATGGGAAAGGTACTCAATTCACTGTTCTTGTTTTGCATAGTAATAACACCACTCAAACATTTTTTTGACATTTTGCTAACCAGAAATGTACACAGCTCTGCATCCCTATTAGTACCATTAAACTTTTTAAAGTGCCTGGCTAAAAAGGAAAGATATTCCATAAAAAAACCCTCAGTGTCTGTGTTTGAATATCAGATTTTAAATAATATGTTTACAGATGAAAAATTGTCCAGTTCCTTCAACATAGAATATCTTTTCTTAGCCAGGCAGTAGGATGTTCTATATTCCTGAAAGAGCCTTAACTGATACAAAAATTTTGGGAACTATCTGCAGGGAATTTCCTGACATTCTAATTTGCAATTGTTCTTTAGTCATCTCTTCTCAGGAATAGATAGATCCTTCTTAGAAGAGACTGCAGTATTTTTTTTTGTTGTATGAGTGAATGTGAAATGTATGAAGTCAGAAGCATTTGTGCTAACAGAACATGATTCAGAGTGTTATATATTTCTAAATGGACTGTGTCTAAAGTGAACTGATTGGCCTAAGGGACTTGTGCCCAATATATACACATCATTGACTCTATTTAGGGCCTAGGCAAAAGACCAGAGACTGAACCCAATTTCCCTGTAGACTTAACTCTGTGGCATTATTGACACTAAATGTTATTGCCATAGTGGTATTAGTATATATATAGAATCATGTATATGCACACACACACCTCTGCCCCACCTATATAACATTTGTATATCCTCATAGTGGTATCAGGCTACATTAATCTGATATTTCTATGGTGACGTGTTACAGGACAAGCTGTTAGGTGAAAAAGAAGTAGGATCATTGTTTTGTAACACAACGTGAGGTGATTGATTGACTTAAGCATATTATAGAGCAGGGTGGTGTGGAAACAGTTTCTAATCCCTATTTTGCAGTATGTCCAGCACAGATAACACATTGTGAATTCACACTGCTTTGCCAGGAGCACTCTGAAGTGCTTTAGCTATAGTGAGAGTGCACCAGTTATTGGCCCTTGTGTGGAAGGAAACTGTAGTCTTGTAGATGGATCAAAGCTATGATCAACTGACATTTCTTGTCTGCTGAATAGGAAGAATTCATTTCAAAAAATATATCCCACAATGTTCCTATGGTGGGAATGATAGCAAAAGTACACTGAAAGCTATTTTTAAAAATGGCAGTGTGAGATAAATAGGATGGTGATTCAACACTTAATCATTTAGTGTAATTTTCCCACTTACTTCACTAAGTACTTTATTTACTTTGAGCCAATTTAGGTTTGCCAAAATGTTGGTTTTCTTAATTTGTCTCTCATTAGTTTAACTCACTATAAATTGTCTTTAAAAATCTCTTAAAAAAGAATCAACTGTTAAAGCATAAACATGGAATTGCTTGTTGTTTGGTATGTAAACATATTCATTGCAAAGAAAATGAGAATCAGACCAAACTGATTCATTTTTTTAAAAACAAAAATAAATTATCTGTGTTTTTGGCTAGTAAGTGAGAGGTTTTTCCCACTCATTTTAGCATTCATTTTTAGCATTATGGATGTATAAATATATATTGACAAAATGTAGATGCTATTAGAGATTAAGCAAGAAAAAAAAATCTTTTTCTCATAGTGCTTTTTCTTCTTTCAAATGCTTGTCTCTTTTAGACGATGGCTCCTGTTGTGTACAATGAAGCTAAGGCATGTAATGGGCCAACTTGGCATCATGAATAAATACAGGGAAGCAGCCAACTGGATGAACTCTAGCTATCAATAGTTTTTAGGTAAGTCCATCAGAATTATCTTCTTCTTAAACTGGTAAAGAACATCACACATGAAAACAAATGGCAGGATGTGGTCTTGATTATGTTCGCCCCGTTGCAATTGCAAGTGTTGAATAATCTTTTCCTGTGATTTGAAAACTGACTCAACGTGCTAATGTAGTTGGAACTCAACTCTGTGCTTGGAAAAAAGTAGTACACTAGGATGGACCAGAATACATGATCAGAGTTACATGCTAAAGACTTTGGTTGTCACCCCGCCCTTTTCTTACAGATTTCTTATTTCCCTCCTGTCAACTAAGACACCTTGCACAGAAACATGGGGTACTCAATGTTTCCAAAGTGGCTGAAACATATTTTCTTCCTCTTCATATCAAAGCCTATGGAAGTGGTGAGACAAACTGACACTGACATTTTAAAATGAAATGGGTTTGTTCATCATTCATTTTTAAGTTGTAAGACAAGACATAACAAACTCATATTTGTTTGAGAAACTCCTGACATAATACAGACTTTACTGATGCACAACCCTATGTAGACACACGGCACTAAGCCCAGTATCTTATTCTATGTCTTAATTCTTTTATTATCAGGAATGCTTTCAAGATCCTAATTCTTTGGCTTGTTAGAAAGTTGGAAAAAATCATTACTAAAATAATCTTGGCATTGAAATCATTACCTGCTGTTTTGGTTGTCTAATTTTCTACCTGTCAGGAAAGATTTAAAAATGGAAAAAAAAATAAATATCAAGAACAAGATTTAAGAATTTTCACATCAATGATTCCTGCTACAGACTTTCAGTGTGACTTAACTTCTGTATTACTATGGTAGGATTGATGAATTTACATGCAGAAAAAAGTGGTTTAGTCAGGATACATTTACACTATTTTTAGAAAGCATTTAAAAACTACTTTGACATCATCAGCCAGGAGTTTCTGTATGAGCATTGGTCCTGGCTGAGCTGGAGGCAATTTTCCCCGCAGCAGCTCTCACAGTGCTGTGTTGTGTATTGGTTGCCAGGAAGGTGTTGCTGACACCCCTGTGTTTTGACTATTGCTGAGCAGTACTGACAGAGCATCAGGGATGTCTGCCCAATGTTCCCCCTTCAGAAGTAGGATCGGTGGGCAAGATCTTAGGGAGGAAGTGCAGCCAGGATGGCTGATCCAAACTGACCAAAGGGATATTCCATACCATATGATATCTGCTCAGCAATAAATGTGAGAAAAAGGAGGAGAAAGTAGGTTCACTCATTATTTATGATATTTTCCTTCTGGAGCAACTGTTACGCGTACTGAATCCCAGCTTCCTGGGAAGTGGCTGGACATTGCCTGCTGATGGGAAGTAGAGAATAATCTTTTGGTTTTTCCTTTGCTTCCATGTGTGATCTTTGCTTTTGCATTATTAAACTGCCTTGATCTTGACCCATAAGGTTTTTTCTATCTTATTTACACACATGCACACACCACTTCCCCCTCACTGCCTCTGCTTGTCCTGCTGAGCAGGATTGTTACAGAGTGGCTTGGTGGGCACCTGACATCCAACCAAGGTCAACCCACCACAACACCATAGATTCACTAAAAGGATATTTATTGGATGTTCATTAGCTAAAGTGTCTCCTCTGTAGATAGACAAATCAGAGTTTTGGAATCATTTCTTTGGTATAAAAAAAATGACGTCACACTACTGCAGTTTTCTGTGAACTGTAACTTCCCAAATGCCAAATCTGTGTTAAAGAGAGAATTATTCATGGCCAATTACCTATAAGTAACTGACACGTATATAGCAATATTAAAGCAAGGTCAAATAATAAAACAAATAACAGTTGATGGAAAACTTACAACGTTTTTCATCCTAAACGTTCACCCCTTGATTTTATCTTATTTTATTCACCATTTCCTGAGGCTAGAAAAGTTAGCCCACAAAGCATGTGATATCAGAAAATCACATTTTATAGAAAATCTCAGTATGTGGTTCTGCTTTGCTACGTCTCATTCCCTCTGCAATGTAATAACAACTGAATTAAATGTCAGAAGTCTTGCATTCTGATCAATTCCCTGTCACAAGCAAAACATTTTCTAGTGTTAATTAGTTGTTTCAGACATCTATTATTATTACACTATGAAGGTGTGGAATTCTCTTGGTAATTCTGTGATGCAACAGCATGGTTTAGAATTTACCCAATTATACATACCTAATTGTTCATAAATGTTCATGTTGATAGATGTTCATGCAGGAAAGGCAATGTTGGAAATAAATGGAGGCACTGGGAGAGTTGCGGTCCCAACTACGTTGTATAGGTAGGCACTAATGCCAGACCAATTACCTACTCAGAAAGATCTAGTGGCCTTTGTTGATGGATCAGTCATGTAGGAGAAGGACCCCTGGCAGTGGAAGACCTTGGCTATACCTTTTATTCTCCCTGTGGCTTATGCAAATCATGAGATAGCATTTGTGGAAGAACCCTTTTGGCAACTGTGTTATTAGGAGAGTTCTTCTCCATAGTTTTTAAACAAAGTCTCAGCATTCTTCTGCATTAAGGTTTTTACAGAGCACTCCAAAGACAGGAGAAGACCTTTTAATTTTAAATGATCACAGTGTAATCTGGGGCACCATATTTACCTGAGAATGTTCCAGGTGAGATATTAGCTTTAAAGACTGGGTGGTCATTTACAGGATTTGGAAGACCACAGAGATAGCAAGGTAGCCAGGAGTACTTGTATTCCAGTAAAATTTCTTCTGCCTACAGTCCAATTTCACTATCAGCTGTTCATCTTTGAACCATTGTGATTCTGGGACCATGCACATGGGCCTATAGAGTGGATCAGCATCTAACACATTAGGGGTGTCCTATGTTGATGGTTGCAGGTCTCCACTTCTGAGATTTATAGTAATAACTGCTTTGCACTAGTCACATATCAATGGAGACCATGTATATCACACATTTTAAAAAAACAACAAAAAAACCCAAAAGTATTTTAAAAAATTATTTCAGAAGTTTTTAAAATTAGAAAATTAATTTTGTGTCTATATGCATGTATAAATGGACATGCAAACATACATTTTCCTTCCAAATGTAGAATTAGATGCCTTAGTTTTCAAATGCCATACAGGAATAATGAAATTTAACAGCTTCTGACTGTGGTCTATAAAAGCTTTCTTTATGTAAAAAGGAGCAATTGAGGAGCATATCAGAATTCTACAGGGTTAAAAGCTACCATGCAGTTGCTATTAAAAAGCTAAAGATGTGTCCCTTTTCCAGAGAAAAGAGGACACATTTCTATCTCTGTAAATGAGATTTGGCTGTAAAAAAAAGACTTTTTTGTCTAAAAGAATTTGTCATAGCCACAGAAGTTAACATCATCCTCAGTGAATCTTGGTCGATTTGTTTCATTTTTCTGAATATAAGAAGTAAAAGGCTTTTTCTTTTACTGTCTAGCTGATTTAAAATTAAGATGGCATGTATCTGAAGCTGTTCAGGGCTTTGGATGTTAAAGAAAGTCCCAAGAGATAGATTAGTGGGTAGAGGGTAGGTAAGGCAGTCAAAGGTACATGACAAATTCATTTATCACATGGGTCTGTAATTTATCACCTGATTGTGCAATTTATCACATGGCTCTCACCTTTACAAAAGGGCTATAAGTGTTTTATGTATAAGGCAGTGGTCTCTCTGCGTAAGGGAAATTCTTCATTGTATATCCACTCAGATGTTTTCTTCAATTTCTGGAAGATTTCACTTCAATATAGAGTTTTAATTGTGTTGGCTGTAAGTGAATGTACACTAAGATAGTACTGAACCAGCAGATGGAAAAATCCTTATTGCTGAACAATGAAACAAGTTGAAGTTTGGTTGTTTGGTTTTTTTCCCTGTGCCATCTGGTACCTATGCTCACATTTGAAAAAACAACCATTCACAGAATTGTTGACAGTTTCAATAGTTAAACTCTTTCTCTGAAGATCAGTGCTTTATCTTTTTGAAGATAAAGTCAGAAAATAGAAATTAAGGCATGAAACTAAAATCTCCATGCATGTTGCAAAAAAGCAGAAACTAAAATGTTCTTCCCAGAAAAGTATTTCACCATTTCTTCCATAAGCCAATCACACAGAGGTTAATGTAAAGTATGAGGCATTAGATGTGTTTCTTTGTAAGCAAAAAGAAACACATTGCTTTAGTTTAGAGAAAGATGAGTAATGCAATTGTTAAATAAAAAGCGAATAAACCAAGCACTGTCTATGAATGAATCTATATAGTATGGTTTCATCAACTGATTGCCTGTGATAAAACAGTGATTGAAGTGGCAAATGAGACTGATGGAGGAAAAACCCCTCTTCCAGGGATATTTTTAATTAAGTATATATTATTAAGAATCAAGAATAAATTTTGTACAATTTGTAGAACTGAAATGTGGTAATAATTTTATGATCTCAAGCAGGCAGTGTTGTGTAGGAACTTAAGAGTTCTTAACCTGAGATGGACATACTATTCTGTGCCCTTTTGCATTTCTATTGGTTATTTTTTCTAGACACTTGTGTAAATGATACATTTTCTCATGCATCTTACCAGTTATGCAGTAGATAAATTATCAGATGCTGAAATTCATGGTTTTGATAGTCTTTGATAGATCTTATTTGAGGAGTATCAATGTTAATACTAAACTCTCTTATTTATAAAAATGCATAATTTCAATATTCATTTAAAGAAAAAGGCTAAGCTATTATTCACTAATATTTGAAGATGCTATAGTGGTACAACTATCATATTTGGTTTTAAAATTTGTTTCAGAAATTCAATGCCCAAAGACATTAAAGAAATAGCAACATAAAAAATGTCCTGAAGCAACCAAGGAGTGGGTATGTGGGGATTTCGTAAGTGCAGTTCGTTGTAGGAGTAAAGAGAGAATGGAGTTACTCATTCTAGGTGGACTTAATATGGTGCACAAAGGTACAATAAATGTTAAATGTATTATTATTAGCCAACAAATTTTAACTGAAACTGTTTGAATTTTACAGTACAATGCATTTACTGTGTAGAAAGGAAAAGAATTAGAAGAGGAATAAAGAAATATTATTATAAGGGAAATGTAAGAGACTAGGACAGTTGGAAATAGGAAATTTACTTAGTTCATGTAATTGAAGATGCAATTATGCCATTAGTCTTCAAAAATAGGAAGAATTGCTTCTGCATAGTATCCTGAGAGAAATTTCAACAATTCCCTTTAATCATACAGTTGCTCCTTTAACCATATGGGTATCTGAAGAAAATATTTTAGTTGTGTGCTAGTACAATGAACGGTAAATACATCTGGTCTTCACTCCAGAGTTGCAGTAAGTTCTTGGTTAATCTAGCCTGAACATTATATTGCAAAATAAGAAACTGCCAAAAAAAAAATTCTTTTAAAAATATTTGGTAGTTAGATGAAAAAATTACTGTATAATAAAACTTTCATAGGAGATACACATGTTGCTCTTCAAACAATGTGACAAAATAAATAACAAATTAGACATCGATGCACTGAGTATCTAGATCAGGAAATAGTTTAGGGTGAAAACAAAACCTTAACAGGAATTAGTCAGGCTGAAAAAAATTTTCTAAATACTGCCAAAACCTCAGAAACTTAATGGAGATTAGCTAAGTGGTTTGAAATTACTGAACAAAATGAATGCCTCACCTGAGACTATAAAACTTTAGGAAACGTAATATTTTAAACATTAGCATTTTCTTTATCTAGCTGTACATGTCTATAGCTCACTCATTGCTCCCAAGGTCTTAATTAGATTTTTCTTCCATACTAGAGCATGTTTCAGTGCCTGCATGACTTTTAGTCTCATTTTAGTCAGAAGTATCCTCTTCTGCTATTGAGAGGAAATGACCAGTGAAGTAGTACCAAGGTTCTCACTAGTGTAACTGAGATGTGGGTAGATATTGTTAGAACATAAATTCCAAACTGACCCCTGAATGTAGAAAGTTTAGCTGCTAAGGCCATGAGCGTACAACAGCTCTTCAGCTCCTGCAGGCAGCTTTTGCTTTGTCAAACCTGGAAAAGAAAGAATTTTGAATAAGAAAAGACCTTCCATTATCTTGTGCTGTTACTGCAAATCAACAGGGCAATCTCCACACCTCTGCAGTCCCTGGCACTTTTAACTTTAAAATAGATCCTACATCGCATTTGTTTCTTCATAAAAACCTAAGGGAGCAGGCACAAGACTGCTACAATCTCCAGCTTGTAGAAAAGAAACTTGTGCAATTAAGACACCAGTTACTGATACTTTTGCTTTTCTAAATGACTTAAATGGGTCATTCACTGAGTCTCCTAACCTCATGAAAGTGAAACACCTTGCTTTAGCTCTAATGCAGCTAAGCAGAACCAGCAATAAGTGACTATCTAATGTGCAACTGAGAACTTCTCCACATGAAAGGACTTCTCCTTTAAGTACTTTGGATAGGGCATGTAAAAAACTTTTAGCTTCATTAATTGGCTCTGTATGTGGCAATTTATAGTTTATGTGGAGGCGATTTTTTCTCATGAAACAGCTGATTGCATTACAGCTCATTAACAAGAATACCTTTGTTACTGAAAGTTTGTCTTCAGCATAGGTAAGACTCCTTGTGACCTACTTCTTATGTTTTCAGAGTTCTCAGATTTCTCATTTTTATTTAAGTACCTACCTTACATATCATTGGCTGCAGGATAAGATAGGCTCACAGTCTAATTTTAGATTGGAAGATGTAGGTTTTCTTCTGTGAGGGAGAAATTCAAAAATAACTTTTTAGATCATAAGATGCTGGCAAGTTTATGGAAATAGTTCACATTTCCATTCTAGCAGTTGAGAAAGGGGAGCAGCAATCCTGAACATTTATAACTCTGTTCTGATTCTTTGTATTCAGATGAATACATATTTTCTCTATCTCTGGTCCCAAAGGATTTCCTTCTCAGGAACTTTTCCATTGCTTGTATTGCCAAAAGCAGGATTTCATTCTGGAAGATTCTGAAGAATTGACTAGGAATTAAAAAAGAAGGGTTGTAGAGAAATTTAGTGGGGTTTAAAGCAATTACAATGGAAAGCTAAAGAATCTAACACAGAATTAATTCTTCCTTATTTTTTTACTAGCCTGCAAAATCCTGTAGTAGGACTACAATTTTCTGTTGCTGATACATTCTTAAGTAGAAACAGCAGCATATATTAACTTATATTTTGCATTATTTTGTAGTATTTAGCAATTTCTAAAGTATTGCATTGGCATGAAATTTGGATATCTGGGGATTTCTACATGAACATTACCTTTTGTTGACATTAGTAGAAAACATTTCAATGCAGTGGCTAGATGATACTAATGCTATGCATACAGACCCTGAATGGCCTACCAGTGGAATGAAAGGTGTGACCCAAAGATATCTTTCTGACATCTTTCTTTGGTCCTCTTAGAGGTTTTTGAGGGTTTGGTGGGTTTTTTTGTTTGGTTGGTTTTTTTGTTGTTTTATATACAATCATAAGACGGCACTTTGTGCACTATCTTCTACATATCCTCAGTTCCCACCACAACAGTGAGGCATACTCAGACAACAATTCAGAGATTGTTCTGGTTTCAGCTGAGATAATTTTCTCCTTAGTAGCTAATATGGGGCTATGTTTTCGATTTGTGCTGGAAGCTGTGTTGATAACACAGGAATGTTTACATTCCTGCTGAGCAGGGCTTACACAGAGCCGAGGCCTTTGCTGCTTCTCACCCCACCCCACCAGTGGGATGGCTGGGGGTGCACAAGATGTTGGGAGGGAATGCAGCTGGGACATCTGACCCTAACTGACCACAGGGATATCTTAGCCCGTATGTTGTGGGTTTGTGTGGCAAGGTTTTGGTGGTGGAGGGGGGATGCAGGGGTGGCTTCTGTGAGAAGCTGCTAGGAGCTTCTCCTAGGTCTGACAGAGACAATACCAGCCAGCCTAAGGATGGATCTGCTGATGACCAAGGCCAAGCCAATCAGTGATGGTGGTAATGCCTCTGTGATAACATATTTAAGAAGGAAAAAACAAGTGGATGCTTTTTGCTGACAGAGAAAGGAGTAATAAGATGTAAGAAACTTTGCAGACACCAACGTCATGCTCTGCACATAAAGCTGGGGGAAGTAGAAGGAAGGGGGAGGACATTTGGAGTGATGGCATTTGTCTTCCCAAGTCACTGTTAGGTGTGATGGAGCCCTGCTTTCCTGGAGATAGCTGAACACCTGCCTGCCCATGGGAAGTGGGGAATGAATTCCTTGTCTTACTTCACTTGTTAAACTGTCTTTATGTCAACCCACAAGTTTTCTCACTTTGACTCTTCTGATTCTCTCCCTCATCCCACTGGGGGAGTAAGTAAGCAGCTGCGTGGTGCCTAGCTGCTGGCTGGGGCAAAACCACGTCAGGGATATATATTTAAATTAATTTTCTCACTTCAAGGCATGTTCTTCCTTCAGATTTCAGTATTTGCATTTTCAAATTTGTGCTTGTATGTAACTTTCTGAGTACTGAATGTATGATTACACAGGAACCTGGAGATGTGTTTCAGAGTCATGGAAGCATGTGGGAATTGCACCTAACAGGTTAAAAACACGGGTGTTCATTTATCTCTTGTGCCAACGTTGTGGATGGAGATCCATAAGGCTGATATGAGGGAGATTTATGGTGGCAGGATGTCCCTGTTTTGCCTAGAATTTTTTCTGGAATTAACAGGTAGACAATTATGACACAGAGTTTTGAAGGCCATGATGCCTGAAGTCAGACATTTTGCTTCATTAATTGTGAAATCAGTATTCAAGTTGACACCCCTAAATGTGCTAATGATCAAAAAGCAGTCCATGCTAAACTTATATGACTACAGTACTTACTTCACTCAAATCATAATGGTTAACACTGGGGTATAAGGGATAGTGAGGAAGTTAACCCTGGTGGGGGGAGAGTGAAGAAGAATTTGAAGACCCCAAATAGGCAGTTGATGGGCTGTATGCCTTCTCCTCCATTAAGACAGGGATGCCTGCCTGGTAAGTACTTTTGATTTCGCATTTTGGTGAGAATACCCGGCATTAATTTTTTCTGGCTTTATAATTACAATCATAGTCATATATTAGCAGTATTACAGTAAGTGCATTTATCAACAGTGTGATGGTTGAGCCCTGGCCAAAGGCCAGACACCCACCAAAATCAGTCCTCTGCTTAGTTGGACAGGGGAGAAAAAAAATGTAATTGGGCAGCTCAAGAGACAAACTCGTTAATGACGCAGGCAAAACAGACTCAACACAGAGTACTGAAGAGAAAGTTATCTAATTTATTACACTACACTAAAGAGAAAGTGAAAAAGAACCAGAGTCAGGAGTGCAACCAACAATCTTGAAACAAATGCAAGCAGGCAAACACTTTTCCCCCCACCACTCCCTCCTTAGCAGGCTTTAGTTAGAAGTTTGCTCCCTTCTTCCCTCCCGGTCGCAGCCCAGGAGGGGCAGGGACTGGGGAAATGGGGTCTCAGTAACACCTTCCCCCCACCCCTCCATTCTAAAGCAGACTGCCCTTTAGCCATGATTTTGCTCCCTTCTTCCCCTCTCCTGCTCACAGCACAGGACGGGGGGCAGGGACTAGGAGATGGGGGCTTTAGTCAGTCCCTTGCAAGATGGTTTCCTTCTCGGCCGGGATGGGGGCATCCATTCCACACACCCTCCCCCTGCTGCACCGTAGGATCTCACCCATAAGAGCCAGTCCTCCATGAACTTTCTCCAAGGCAAATCTCTTCCCACCGGGCTTCATCTCTGCTATGGCTGGCAGCAATCAATCACAGTGTCTCTCAGTCCCAGTCCTCCACGGGGCTCTAGGCCTCCTCCAGCAAACCTGTTTGGCTCATCTCTGTAGGACGCTTGTGCTGGCAGGGGCTCATCCCAACGTCAGTCACGGCATCTTCTCTATGTCTGCACCGGCTCCATCCAGCGTGGAGCCTCTCCACCAGGCAGGTTGGGTCTCTGCCTCCTCCATGGGTCCTTTCCTCTGGCTACTCCACATGCTTCAGCTCGGGCTGCAGGGACATCTCTCTCTTGCCTGGGGTACCTGGGCACTCCCTGTCCCAGCCTTCCCGGCCTGTTGTGTCTGTCAACTGCTTACATTTATATGCAAATAGACATCCCAATGCCCTTAACGGGCCAAACTTTGCAGCCTTCCTGGCACTCCGTGTTCTGGTGGAGTCTTTGTCTCCTATATGTGATTCTCAGAGGCACTATAAGCAGGCTTGCAGAAGACTCCAGCAGCCATTTTCTGCAAGCCCCTGGCCCTCTCTCAGTACCCAACTATGCAAAACTGCGACAAACAGCAATCCCAAACTCTTTGTATCTCTCACGTTAATAAACTTTCTATCAGCTTTAACTTTGCAAAACTTTCTCAGTGAAAGTCTTTTGGGAGCTCAGACATAAACTGTTGACATAGTCTGGGACTAAGACTGGACCTATACACACCTAAGTTTCTCTCTGAGAAGGAATTTAGAAATCAAGTGTGTCCTTTCTGAACCTTGTGACTCAATGGGAGAACCTCCCTCAGCCACACATCAGACTTGTAACCTTATGTAGTTTAGGTGGTCACATGTACAATCCTCAATGAAACATTGCATGAGCAAACTCAGGGTCCACACCAAGTAGTTTAAATTCAGAGGACTGCATAAGGATTCGTATATTTCTCTGTGAAGACAGTGATGAGGTAGACATAGATTTTATTAAGACAGTTAGATCCCATGAATCCTGTGACAGGACAATGGTCAGGGGGCACAAACCAGAACACAGAAAGTTCCATTTGAATATGAGGACAAACTTCATCACTGTGAAGGTAACAGAGCACGGGGACAGGCTGCCTAGATTGGCTCTAGACTCTCCTCTGGAGATATTAAAAGAGAAGAACCTGGATCCTGCATGGATTTAAGGGACTGTATGCTGGACAACATGTTTTTATTACTTCAGATTTTAATTTGTTTGTGTCAGAGAACTCCAGTGTGTAAGGATCACGTGAAAGATGCCAAAGTGCATCAGCACTTTGCTTCAGTTTTGAACTACAGACAGTAATAATTTCTTCACTTGTGGTCTATTTATTTACAGACCATGTCTTTGTACTGATGTCTCATGTAGAAATACAAACACAACACCCAGGACACTGTGAAGGTTGGGGTTTGCTTGTGACCAGAAGGGTCAGATGCTTCCCACGGTGGTGTCAGGGCAGACTTGCAGGCAGGCCCAGCCCTGGGCAGCAGCATCCCTGGGGTTTGGGAGAGGGACAGGGATGGAATTGAGGTCCCAGACTGGGCTGAAACAGAACATATCCTCTCTCCAGTTCATCAAGAAATAAAAGTTTCTGTAAGACGTAACTAACTCTAATAGTGGGATATTACACTGAAGGTAATAATGCTTATTTTTAAAAACCATTTGTTTTTTCCAAAAGCATCACCAAGAAAATGGTTCTGTCCAGAGCTCTGGGGAAATTCTGCCTCCTTTCTGAATTAAAAAAGAAAACCAAACTAAAAAAACTAGACCCCTATAAGCCATTGTACACAACTGGCTGTCATGGTACATTTATTGCATCATAAGCATTACATGCATGCTGATTGTATGTTCTGCTCAAGAACTACTACACATACTTTGTAGTAATAATAAAAAAAAGTTAGTGTCATCATTTTGTGAAACTTTTTAATGAAGGTAAGATTAAATCTCTAATTGTACTCTTGATCTGGGGAAATGTAAGGGACTAGAGATATTTCTTAACAATGCCAGACAGAATTGTACCCCCCATACTTTCTTCTGTCTCAATGTGCTTAACAGCATATGCTGACAGCAGCGTACTTCTCTCTCTTTCTTTCACCATACTCCCATCTCTTTCTTCTCTCTCAGTCACCCCAACAATTGTCAACTTTATCTCCAGGCAATAAAATGAATTCCACCAAATTCCACCTGTCAGGAATGGATAGCTCAAAGAGTGTAACCCAAGTCCTCTGCTATATGCCCAGGTACAGAGTCAAGTAGGACAAAGGTGGGGTGGGGCTTCGACCCTCTTGAGGGGACTTGGACCCTCTTGAACTTTCAAGGACCCTCCGGAGGCCCTAATGTACAGGCATTCCACCTCGTAATGTACAGGCATTCCCTGGCTAAAGGCCAGACACCCACCAAAATCAGTCTATTACTCCCCTTCTTAGTTGGACAGGGGAGAAATAATATAATTGGGCGGCTCAAGAGGCAAACTCGTTAATGATGCAGGCAAAACAGACTCAACACAGAGTGCAGAAGAGGAAGTTATCTAATTTATTACACTAAAGAGAAAAACAGTGAAAAAAGAACCAGTCAGGAGTGCAACCAACAATCTTAAAGCAAATGCAACCAGGCAAACACTTTTCCCCCCACCACTCCCTCCTTAGCAGGCTTTAGTTAGAAGTTTGCTTCCTTCTTCCCTCCTGGTTGCAGCCCAGGAGGGGCAGGGACTGGGGAAAGTGGGGGTCTCGGTAACACCTTCCCCCACCCCTCCATTCTAAAGCAGACTTCCCTTTCAGACATGATTTTGCTCCCTTCTTCCCCTCTCCTGCTTGCAGCACAGGACAGGGGGCAGGGACTAGGAGATGGGGGCTTTAGTCAGTCCCTTGCAAGATGGTTTCCTTCTCGGCTGGGGTGGGGGCATCCATTCCACACACCCTCCCCCTGCTGCACCGTAGGATCTCACCCATAAGAGCCAGTCCTCCATGAACTTTCTCCAAGGCAAATCTCTTCCCACCGGGCTTCATCTCTGCTATGGCTGGCAGCAATCAATCACAGTGTCTCTCAGTCCCAGTCCTCCACGGGGCTATGATGCCTCCCCCAGCAAACCTGTTTGGCTCATCTCTGTAGGACGCTTGTGCTGGCAGGGGCTCATCCCAACGTCAGTCACGGCATCTTCTCTATGTCTGCACCGGCTCCATCCAGCGTGGAGCCTCTCCACCAGGCAGGTCGGGTCTCTGCCTCCTCCATGGCTCCTTTCCTCCAGCTACTCCCCGTGCTTCAGCTCGGGCTGCAGGGGCATTCTCTCTTGCTCGGGATACCTGGGCACTCCCTGTCCCAGCCTTCCCGGCCTGTTGTGTCTGTCAACTGCTTACATTTATATGCAAATAGACATCCCAATGCCCTTAACGGGCCAAACTTTGCAGCCTTCCTGGCACTCTGTGTTCTGGTGGAGTCTTTGTCTCCTACATGTGATTCTCAGAGGCGCTATAAGCAGGCCTGCAGAAGATTCCAGCAGCCATTTTCCATAAGTCCTTGCCCTCTCTCAGTAGCCAACTATGCAAAACTGCGACAGCAATCTCACAACACTGTAAAAGGGAGCATACTCCCACTGGACTAGAAGAGCTATGAGAAGTTATAAGAGGAAGAATGTTCCCCCACAGGACCTGAAGATATTGGGATGATGGTATTGCAACCTCTCTTTCTCTTCTGCTCTTTTCCCTATTTTGTACTTCCCTATCTTGCATGCTTGTTTTGGGCCAAATAAAGTGACTTGACACTTCATTTTGAGCCTGATTCTGTTCCTGAGAATTGCAAAGACCTGACCACAATAAAATACCTGACTAACCTCACTCGGGAGTTATGTCCTGCCCCCACCAACCACCCAGGCCAATCTGAGGTCATTTGTAACCTCTTGTCGCAGTTTTGCATAGTTGGCTACTGAGAGAGATCTGCATATTTAGTCTATCTGGTTGTGGATTGTGACTGAGTGCATTAGAAAAGAAAGCTTATATTTGCTAGGTAATATTGCTAAATGATGAGATTTGACTCTTCAAGTGTCAAAGACAGTAAAATTGTGCAAAGACTCAAAATCTACTACCTGCAAGTGACTTGGTGAAGTGGTGCCTTGACTGTCGAATTGTTCTACAAAAATATAGAACTCTTGGCCATTTCACATATTCAGAAAATAAATCTTTGTGTGTCTGTGTATGGTGACAAAGGTGTCTTCAGGACTATATGGCAATTCTTTTGAATGTTAAGAAATAAAGTAAAATGGCTTGCTTAGTGAGCAGATGTTCCTATGAATTCAAATACATCTCCTCAGTGGCAAAAAAGAGGCTTAATATGAGGTTCATGACAATTTTCTAGTGAACATATTTTTCCTGAAAAATTGATGTGAACTCTAAGTGAAATATTTAGAAAGATGATTTCTTTTGCAAGGAAAACCTGATTTCTTGAAGTAATGCTTTTGGTATCTTAAATAATAGCATTGAAAACATAAATAATTCCATTTGACATGTTTTCGTGTAGGCTTTACTAAGAGAAGTTGTTTTGTTTTTTTTTTTTATTTCCCCTTGCAAGCTGGATTTCTCAGCTGCATTACATCTTCCAAGTTACACCATGGCTGGAAAATATCTTGCTGCAATTCCCTCCTTCTACCACAAGCAAGATTATACTTTGTCACAGCACGGTGGGAAGTAACAGAGACATCAGGAAGTCCAGTTTATAAAGGACCACAGGAGGGGAAAAAACAAACTGCAATTCTTTTAAGTCTCTAAATCTCATTACTGTTTCCATTAGCTTTCAATTTTTACCTGGCAAAATGTCCATGGTCACTTTAGTAAAAAATTACTTTTTAGAAATTTATTATCATGGAATGGTCCGCAGAGAGTAAGTCTACCTTCCGATGTTGATGGGTTTTCTTTATACTTCACTTATGATTTAGCTGTGATTTATTAAGCTCATGAATCTAGAAACCTATTTGGGGAGTAATACAGACTTGGATAATTAAGCCTAACATGGAGCCGCACTGGTGACACTGACAGCTGTCCATATGGCCTGCCTACCTGTGAAACCTGAAAGTTAAAGGGCAGAGTTGCAAGGCAGAAACGGAAGCAATACTCATCATTTCTGTTCATCAAAGGCAAGATGCTGTTCATACCTTGTAATGTAGGTGTCCAACATGCAAGATTGCAGCAGTCTGTGTCCTCAGATTCCCATGTCCAGGCAGACTTTGACAAAACTTTGAGCTCCCTTGAACTCACTGAGTGCAGCTCCTTCCTGACAGGAAAATAAGCAGTTAAATTTGCTTGTAGTTTAAGAAAAATCTAGGAAAGAACTAGAGGAGTTATTTTTGGAATAGAAAACTGTACAAAGCAGAAGGCTAAGACTTGAGATTGTGAGACATTGACTCTAGAGTAACACATATATATAGTGATCTACAGTTTTTCAGTGTCTGATGCTTATATTCAGGATAATCCCCAAGACAGGTGATACTTAATGGAAAGAAATCCTGAGTTAGAGATAGGAACTTACTTCCTTTGGACAGTTACTAGTAGGTGAGCTGGCACCCTGATGAAATGAAAAGGGCAGTGACACTTGCCTGCTTTCTCACAAAGCTCTTTGTAATGTTACAGATATGTCCAATGTCTTAGGACCTTGTGAGGGGAGTCAAGCTCTCACTATATGTGAATGAAACATTTGCACACACTGTAACTCTGTACACAAAGGATCGTGGGCATTGTTTTAACGGGATTTGATGCATTCTTTTGTCTTACTGGAGTTTCTAAAGGCAGAAACTAGTGAGAACAGAGGTTGGTCTACAATTGTCACCATTTCTGAAATCATGGAAAAAGAAAAACCCTGTCCCCCAAAAAAACCCAACCAACTGAAGCCTAAAAAGCTTAACAAAAGGTTCTGATTAATTTCTGAGTTTTGCAAGGTGATAGGAGAATGAAAGAAAATACCCAAACCCAAACCAAACCAAAACCAAGGGAATTCAAAAACACAAGCTAAATCTGGAAATCAGTAAATGTGCAAACTATGATTTTTTTTTTGCCGTTCTCTTTACAGAGTAGAAATGCACTGTAAGGTAATTCGGCCATCCCTATCTATGTTTAATTACTCCTTTGATAATGGATTTTTTTCTTGTACATTAAATGACTACATTATACAGTGCAAAACCACTCTTGGCCTAACCCCATTGATATAAAAAAAAGATGGTGTCAGTAAGTTAGTCTTTTTCCACTCCCTGTCAGTTAACACCATGTTAACAATAAAGTTCTCTGACAGGATTATGTGATGTGTTTATTCACAATGATGAATGTATTGTTGTAGTCTGAATCACTGAATTTTAAGTGGTCAGATTTGTGCAAATAGCATTATTTACATATTTTGCATAGCATAAGTAAACCCATACTCTGTACAAGTTTGCAAGTTGAGCATGCCATTTCTTACTGTTATGGCATACTGACACAAGCCCTAATATTAATATAATGTAACTAAACTGTAAAAATGTATTTTTTGAGGATATATGTTATGACAGTTTCAAAAGGACATAAATCGTGTTTTACATCACTTTACTGTGTTGTAGCATATCATTTACTTTTCTAACTGTGTGAGAAAAATGAAAATATAAAAGTTCCTACACTCTGAGATTTTTGCTTTCGCAATATTTGCTAAAAGAAGCAGTGACAATCTTTGCTCACCCCTATTTTTAGTAAGATTATAACATTATCTCATTCTTAGTTTCCTGAAGAAAAGGGATCTAATTAAAGACCCCCTTATTAGGAGTGAAGTCCATATAATGACTCCATAGTTTTCAGCTAAAAAAATCTGCTTAGTGTCTTCTTTATTGCTGATTTTTTGACTATCCAGGCACAGACAAACAAAATTGTGGCTCCAAATCTGATTAATGAAATTAAGATTAATGACCAAGAAGGATAAGATTTCCTCATGATGATGATCTAATGCTGTTTATAGCTTGCTCTAAGGCTACTCTACACCTGCCAAAGGCTTTTTCTCTCTTTGGAATGAGGGATTCAATGTTTAAAAATATCCCACCAAAACCAGGATGTAAATTTTACTCTTTTACAGAACAGATTTTGTCTGTACTTTTAAGAATTTAATAACTTTTTCTGAAGTTAGCCAGGCTCTGAAGGCCAAGTAGGATGGGACTTTGAGAAACCTGGTCTTGTGGATACCCCTGACAATGGCAGGAGGTTTGAACTAGATGATCTTTAAGGTCCCTCCCAGCAGTATGATTCCATGATTCTACGATTCTATGAAAGTGTGAATCTCAGAACTTCAACGTTCCATGGAAAAACAACTACAGACAACAGCTTTCTTCTCTAAATCCAAGTGGTACATAAAATCCTTTTTTGTGCTCTCATTCAAAATCTGGAGAGTTAAGAAATAAGATGATTTACTTACATCTTTGATTATATTCCTGTGTTATAGTAGATCTGCTAATAACATGATGAACTTCAAATATTGCAAACACAGACTAACATCACTTCAGAATAATGTATGGAGCAGAGTCACAAAACTTATCACTATAAAGTTGCATGAAATTCCCAGTTGTGGTTATAAATAATAAGGTCTTCACATTCAACATTTTTTCCTTCTATATATTTCTGTTTTTGAGAACAAGTTCAGCTACATGTTGTGGAAATCTTGTAGCTATTTATTTTAGAAATTTTAATAATTTTTCTAGAATTAAAACTTGAAAAATCTTCAAATAAAGATTTTTATTTTCCTAAAAGTGCCTGGACTTAGTTCAAATTTATAGTGAAAATTCAAATAGATGTCAGTGTGATTTCAGCTATTGTAACTGGATATAACATTTCTCTATTTTATGAAGAAAACCCAGGTATTTAACAATGAACTGTTTTAATCTATTTTCTTTTGTTGGTCATTTGTATGGAGGAAAATAACATACTGCAATATATAAAAAACATGAGGGAATTACTCACAGTCATGTGGTATATCTATGGCATAGAAAGAAATAAAAAATTAGGTCTATAGAACTCACCCAAGTCTTTTTCTTCACTTGCAGGACATATTCACTTTGAAAAATGCTTGAGTTTTAAATACTGGCTTGAATTTTTGTTGCAGTAGCAATAGTAAAAAAAAAAAGTACTTTTCATAAGACTCACAAAAATATTTTCAAGGGTTCTGTGTGTTCTGAGATTAAATTCTTTTGTGATAGTTTATATATATATATATGTTCTTCTACTCAGTAAGAAAATAAGTAAGGGTAGAAGAATAGAGGAAAACTATTCCCCTGTAACATTTAAAATGAGACTGGTAGTGGTTTTATAAAAGAACAACAACACTCCAACATTTACTGGTGTTAGAAAATGGACTGAAGGGGAAAAAATAGGAGAAAAGGATCAAGGACATATAGAATGGACTAGGACTATTAACTAAATTAACAGTTCAGCAAAATTATCTGAGGGTGATGCTTTTGTTGCTAAAAACAATTTTGATGATGATTGCAATGAACTGCTCTTGCAGTTCTTGGATATTCAGATTAGATGTAAGGTGGATGTTTGCCATGTAAATGAATTATTCATAGGTATGGAGAGTATCTTACTGTAAACACTTGGTTCCAAGTCAACCACACGGTATAGGTGGTTGGAATGAGTCATTGCATTTATTCTGTGAAGAACTGATGTACTGCATGTTTTAGGGACAAGGAAAACTTTTAGATAACTAACAGACAAAATAGTGTTTTTCGTACAGGGGTTATATTGCAAACAGGCCACCCTTGATGAAGCCAAGGAAGGAAAAATAGGCCCACTTTGGATATTAATCAAAATATCATGATTAAGAGGAGAGGTAAAACGAGCATTTACATGTTAGATGGTCTTTAGAAAACTAATACACTACATGAAGGATATTCTTCAATGGTGATTGACAAATAGCCCTTTTCAGGAGAGTGAGAAGTGGCTTATAAGGCCAGAGAGAAACATTATCTAATTTCTTAAGGGCAAGAGATGAAGATGGGATATTTGCTTTAGAAGAAACAGGTAACTACTTTTTTTTTGCCAATCAAAAATATTTACTATGCTAGTTATTTGAAAAAAATCAAATACGCTGACGAAATATTCAGTCAATCTGCAAAAGATGGTCAGATAGTTAGAGTCATGTTATTTTTATCCTTCTAGGATGAAAAAAGAGATGAAATATGTGGGTTTTGGTCTTTCTCCCCACCCTGGTCCCCTCCCTCTCCCCTCCCCCCGTATTTTGCTTTCATTTTAGCTTTTGGAAAATGTCAAATCTAATTGCCCCTGATTCAGTTAGAGATCATTTGGCATTCTCTGGGATGTCTTATGAAAGGACTGGGGAACAGATCTGAAAAGATCTCTGTAGTTACAGTTTGAAGGAGATCTTACATTTAAAGATGGCAAAAATATCTGCCTTTGTGTTAAAAGTTGTACTCTTTAAGAAAGCTGTGATAGAAATTCTTCACTCATTTCTGAACATAAATTCTTCCAGCCTATCATAGAAATTATTGTTTTCTCTATTAATCCTTTACTGACCTTCAAGAACATTTCTTCTAAGCAAAACCATTCCTATTCCGTATTAGTTTTAAAACTATGAAGACAAGTGAGGCGGTCAACTTATTTTGAGCAGTTGGAAAAGTGGCAATGGACACAAGGCCAAATGCTAGTGAAAACAGGCACTTCGTAGTTTCCACCTTCACTGCTCTAAGGCTTACAAGTGTAAGCAACAAGGGCACCGCACCAGAAACTTGTGTCACAAACTCACATTGCTTTTTTTGTTGGCTACCCTGTTATTGTTTCTGTGGTGGAAACAAAGTGCAAAAATAAGTAGATGTCCTCCCTTTGAGGTTTTAACAATTTCACCTTCAACATTTAGAACTAAGAACAATCTCTACATTTTTAGCATAAAGTGTTCAAGCTGCTTACTATTCAGGGTAACAAGTTTTTTAAAATTACTCTTCTATTACTTTCTGTCTTTATCAAAAATCTCCCATCCAAGAACTAATCAAACAACATTTGTTGAGACTCAGTTGGATAACATCGATAAATAGATGTTATGAAACCAAAAATATCTTTTTCCTTTCATAATTTTTGATAATATGATGCATGTTTCTCACACTTTTACATAGCTTATACACAAGGGACAATACCTGATATTAATATTTGAAAAGAAGTATAGTCTTCTAGATGGTACAACTAACTGATTGGAATAGGTCCTCAGAATAGATGAGTAATCAGGATAGTGACTTCTGCTAAAAACGAGTGATATGATTGATGAAGCATAAGGTGTCTATTTTCTGCTTGGTGCATAATAGTTTATATACAAGTCTTCACAGCAAATAAAGGGACTTGCCTATCTAAAACCCTGCAGATATTTCTGAAAATCTACCATGTAATGTCAATAGAAGACTTGATGATCTCTGAAACAAAAATCAGACCTAATGTATTTCTGCAGTTCTGACCATCTAGACTTTTCCTTCTGTTCATATTGTAGCAATCAGGTAGTAGTCATAGTTACAGTTAAATGACCTATTTTTCACAAAAATGTACGTTGTTTCCTTTTGTTTCCCTTCACATTATATACAAATTAAGACCTGCTTCTTGCTGAGGTTTCTATGGATTTATACTTCCACCGTCGAATTCTTTCCCACTTAATTTTCTGTGTTATTTCCAAAATAAATCTGATCTTGTCTCTAAACAAGGTTTCTTAGCATAATCAAAAGACGGCAAGTCGGGAAATATCAATGGGATTGAGAGCTCAGAGTAAAATGTCATCAGAGCTTAATGTTAAGACAGTGAAAAGGGGGAAAGAAAAAACAATCAGCTCCATAAATACCTTGTCAGTCTCTGGTATGTTTTTAATTGTTTTTGGTGAAGCTCTATGCAACTGCAGGGCAGCAATTCAGGACCCTGCCTTCATCTCTAGTCTTTGAGTCACTGTGGTCTTCCTTCAGCAGCCACTAGTGTCCTTCAAGCTGGGACTTTCCTACCATAATGCCTTGCAGATGGACACACTTCTGCATCCTCTCCTGTAGTACCTAGTGAAAGCCCCAGCAACTGCAAGAATACAGACGTGTTGTCAAAACTGCATGTTATTTCTCACTCAGCACCTTCCTAGTTGATCTGTTTACATGCTATTACACAAAGTTCTGTGCTAAGGCAAAATTTAATTTCTTTCCAACACAGGAGTGGAATAAGACTATTAACTACTAGTTTAGAGCCATTTCCAGACTATCAGGAGTAAATGGGACTCCAGAGAATTCTCTGGAACAGGAAATATTTGAAGTGAAAACCTTCCCCCTTCAGCTGTTTGCAGAAATGCAGTCTCTGAAATTCTATACCCAACATCTCTCTAATTTCTCTTTATCCATGTCTAAAGCTTCCTGTTGCCCGCTGAAAGCATTTGACAAGGGAAGCAGAGAAGCATCATTTGTAATATCTGTTTAATGTAACCAGAGGAGAATCTTATGATTTCTAAAATGCGTTATGGGTTTTGGAAACAAAATATGAAACCAGACTGCAGATTAAGCAGGCAAGTAATGTAACTAATCAAACTGTGAATCTTACGATGTTTACTTGAGTGTTGTATTCAATTCTGAATCAGAAATCCCAATCAATAAATAGCACAGAATGGACAGGATCTGCCTGCATCCTTGTAATTACTTTAAATTACAGGGCAGTGTTCTGGTTGCCAGGTTGTTGTGAGACCCTATTAACTAAACAGCTTTGACTATATGTAGTCTGTTAGAAGAGTATTGTGAATTGGCCTGAATTGTAGCATACTGAGGTTTACAGTTTTAAGTGTGACCTGTTAAACAGTTGTGATTTGCTTTCATGATATGACTGGTTCTATCCATTACCCTTGTTTGCTATGTTTTATTCTTTCTTTTAGATTTTCTTACCAAATTGGTGTGAAGGACTTCAATGTGTTTGAGGTCATGGCACCTCTCTTCAGTGGACTTGAGTGCCAATGTCGTTATCATAGAATCATAGAATCATAGAATTGTAGGGGTTGGAAGGGACCTCGAGAGATCATCGGGTCCAACCCCCCTGCCAAAGCAGCTCCCTAGCTCATATTGCACAGATAGGCGTCCAGATGGGTCTTGAATATCTCCAGAGAAGGAGACTCCACCACCTCCCTGGGCAGCCTGTCCCAGGGCTCTGTCACCCTCACTGTGGAAAAGTTCTTCCACATGTTGGTGCGGAACTTCCTATGCTCCAACTTGCAGCCATTGCCCCTTGTCCTGTCTCCACAGACCACTGAAAAGGGGCTGACCAATTCCCCCTGCATCCCTTGCTTAAGATATTTATAAACTTTAATTAGGTCCCCCCTTAGTCTTCTTTTCTCAAGGCTGAACAGTCCCAGCTCACTCAGCCTTTCCTCACAGGGGAGATGTTCCAGGAGCTTCATCATCTTTGCAGCCCTTCTCTGGACTCTCTCCAGGAGATCCCTGTCTTTTTTATACCAGGGAGCCCAGAACTGGACACAATACTCCAGGTGGGGCCTGACCAGGGCAGAGTAGAGGGGGAGGATCACCTCCTTTGACCTGCTGGCCAGGCTCCTTTTGATGCACCCCAGGATCCCACTGGCTCTTTTAGCCACCGAGGCACACTGCTGGCTCATGGCCAACCTGTCATCCACCAGGACCCCCAGGTCCTTCTCCACAGAGCTCTTCTCCAGCAGGTCATCCCCCAGCCTGTACTGATTCAAGCAGTTATTCCTTCCCAGGTGCAACACTCTACACTTGCTTTTGTTGAACTTCATTTGGTTTCTCCCTGCCCAGCTCTCCAGCCTGTCCAGGTCTCACTGGATGACTGCACAGTGTTCCTGTGTGTCAGCCACTCCTCCCAGCTTTGTATCATTGGCACTTGCTGAGGGTGGATGCTGTTCCCTCATCAAGGTCGTCAATGAAGATATTAAACAGGACTGGACCCAACACTGAGCCCTGGGGAACATCACTAGTTACAGGTCTCCAGTCAGACTCTGCTCCACTGATCATCACCCTCTGAGCTCTGTCTGACAGCCAATTCTCAACCCACCTCACTGTCCACTCATCTATCCCATACTCTCTCAGCTTTGCTATCAGGATGTCATGGGAGACAGTATCAAAAGCCTTGCAGAAGTCAAGGTAGATGACATCCACTGCTCTCCCTCCATCCACCCAGCCGGTGATGAGATCGTAGAAGGCTATGAGATTGGTCGAGCACGATTTCCCCTTGGTGAATCCATGCTGACTACTCCTCATGACCTTCTTCTCTTCCAATTGCTTGGAGATGGCATCCAGAACAAGCTGTTCCATCACCTTTCCAGGGACAGAGGTGAGGCTGACTGGCCTATAGTTGCTAGGATAATCCTTCTTGCCCTTTTTAAAGCCCAGAGTGACACTGGCTATCCTGCAGTCCTCAGGCACTTCTCCTGTTCTCCAAGACCTGCTGAAGATGATAGAGAGCAGCTCAGCAATCACTTACACCAGCTCCCTCAGCTCATGTGGATGCATCCCATCCAGACCCATGGATTTGTGTACATTAATCCCTTTGAGATGCTCCTGGACCACCCCCACCTCAATCAGAGGGAAGGGCTTCATTCCCAAACACTCCTACTTTCATCCAGTGTCTGTGGGTCCCAAGGGACCCTTGAAGTGAAGACCGAAGCAAAGAAGGCATTCAGTATCTCCACCTTCTCAGCATCCCCCATTACCAGGACACCCGCCTCGTTCAGCAAGGGACCCACATTATCCCTGGTCATCCTCTTACTATTCACATATCTAAAAAACCCTTTTTATTATCCTTTATGTTCCTTGCAAATTTCATTTCCAAGTGGGCTTTAGCCTTCCTACTCATGTCCCTACAGGCCCTGACGACATTCCTATATTCTTCCCAGGTGCTCAGACCCTTTTCTTCATAGACCTTCTGCTTCCCTTTGAGTTTACTCATTAGCTCCCTGCTCATCCACACAGGTCTCCTGCCACCCTTTCCTGATTTCTTGCTCAAAGGGATGCACGGGTCCTGTGCTTGGAAGAAGCGCTGTTTAAATGCTAGCCAGCTCTCACAGGTTCCCTTACCTTCTAACAGCATAGCCCATGGGATAGCTTCTATTAGGTTGCAGAGGAGATCAAAGTTAGCTCTTCCAAAATTCAGGGTAGCTATTCTACTTTTTGGCTTGCTTCTTCCACTCAGGATCTTGAACTCAACCATTTCATGGTCACTTTGTCCTAAGCTGCCCCCAACCTTCACTTCCCTAATGAGCCCGTCCTTGTTAGTAAAAACAAGGTCCAGCATCCGCCCTCCCCTTGTAGGCTCCTGCACCATCTGTAGCAGGAAATTGTCTTCAACATACTGCAGAAATTGTCTGGACTACAAATGACTGGCCATATTGCTTGCCCAGCAAATATCTGGGTAATTGAAGTCCCCCATAAGGACCAGCACCTGGGATCTCAAGGCTACTTCTAGCTGCTTGTAGAATGCACTATCAACCCGCTCCTCTTGATCAGGGGGCCTATAGTACACACCCACAACAGTGTCACTCATACTAGCCTGTCCCTTGATTCTTATCCACAAGCACTCGATGGATGGTTCATCCTTCCCCAGGTGGAGCTCAATACATTCTAGGTGCTCTCTAACATAAAGAGCAACTCCTCCACCTCGCCTCCCTAGCCTGTCTTTCCTAAAAAGCACATAGCCATCCATGACAGCGTGCCAGTCGTCCAGGTTATCCCACCACATCTCTGTGATCGCAATGAGATTGTGGCCCTGCGACCGCACAAAGATCTCTAACTCTTCCTGTTTGTTCCCCACGCTACGTGCATTTGTATAAAGGCATTTAGAGGATGCAGGTATCCTCAACAGATCACAGCGAGATTTCCAACAGGGGATGGGCAATAGTGGCTCCACTGAGGAGTCCTCAGGGCAATCCACAGAATTTTCCCTACTATCACGTGGAACAACATCCCCAAGTCTGTCACTGTGCTGTTGGTATTTACCTTTTTCCACCATCAACTCCCGTTGTGACTCCCGAAGCACTTGCCTGACCCCAGCAGCCTTCGTAATATCCCCTTCCCCCTTCCTAACTAGTTTAAAGCATGATCAATGAGCCCTGCCATCTCCTGGGCAAGGATCTGCTTTCCTCTATGGGACAGGTGAGCCCCGTCAGCAGTACTCATGCCAGGGGCAGAGTACACCATCCCTTGGTCAAAATACCTGAAGTTCCTACGCTGGCACCAGCCTTTCAGCTACTCGTTCAACTCGTGGGTTCTCCTGTCCTGCTCTGAGCCCCTCCTCCCACAAGTGGGGATAGACAAAAATATTATCTGGGCTCCCCACCCCCTCAACAAAGCGCCCTAGGTCCCAGAATTCCCTTTTGATAGCTCACAGGCTGCATTTCATGATTGCGTCCCTGCCTGCTTGAACTATCAATAATGGATAGTAGTCAGAGGATCTTACCAGCCCTGGGAGCCTTCTGGTAATGTCTCTGACCTGGGCTCCAGGGAGGCAGCACACCTCCCTGCGTGTAGGGTCTGGTCTACATATGGGGCCCTCCGTCCCCGCGAGGAGGGAATCCCCTACCACAACTACCCTTCTCTCTTGCTTAACAGAGGCAGTCTCAAGGCATGCAGACAACCGCCTCACTCTAGGCTTCCGCTTCCTCTGAGGCAGAGGGGCTGCATTCATCTCCTCACATACCTCCTCCTCAACTGCCAGTGCCCTAAACCTGTTGCTCAGGGAAACCTGGGGGAGTGGGGTAGGTAGGCAGGGGGAGTGCCTACAATGGCGAGACGGGACTGTCTTCCAGGGGCCCCTCTTGTATGGAGAGGGATAATTCCTGTCGCCCTTAGCTCTGTCCTCGTTGAGTCGCTGCACCGTGCAGTCCAGGGGAGGGGTAATGGTGGCTACTGGGTGCTTGGCTTGGTCTCTCCTTTTTATCTTTTTAATTTTTGATTATTTGCCCCAGGGGTTGTCAGTTTCAGAAAGGGTCCCTTGACGGAGTTATGCTGAGGAGCTTGCTTGTAGCCAGCTGAATAGTGATGAACGCCAGTTGTCACTGATGGTAGTTCTGTGCTGACACAAAATATTTTGATAATTGGAAAAACTGAGATTGGGGCTGTGAGATTTTGTTCACTTCTTAGTTTAGTGCTGTGACAGTATACCAGGAAATCCAGCTTCTGAGCTCCTGACATCTACCACTGGACTCTATGAAAGTAGGATGAGAAGGAAACTGATGAAGGATCTGTATATTTGCCTCAGTTATAATTATTAGTAACAATAAATGAGAAGGTGCACTGCCCTGTTGAGTACCCAGGTGTTCATGGCTGGTATTGTACCAACTGTGTCATAGGTATGTGCAGGTGGACCCTGATGCAATTTGTGAGATGAACCCTGATCCTGGCAGGCTAGGTGGTTGTGCTTTGCCAGAAAAGAGGCTTTGTGACTTTCCCCTTGAAAGCCACTTGTGTGTAACACTGAAACATCCCAAATCAGGATTTATTTCCCAAGCATGAGGGAGCTTCTGTGGCTGTGTTGGCATTTCTTGATAGCAGCATCCTGACTGGTGAACACTGTATGCTTTGGCCTGCATGTCAAGGACAGAACATGTATGGTGACTAGCAGGTGTTAAATTTTGAGAAAAGCTACACGAAAAAAAAATTAGAAAAAATGACATGAAATGAAATTACTCCTTCAATTTTTTTCTTAATAATCTTTTCTTCTTGCTCTGAAAACCAGTGAGGAAGTGTGTGGAAGAAACATCTGTCTCCTGAGCAATGTGGAAAAAAAGAAGTATCACTTGCAGATTAATATCTCTGATGGAAGTGAAGTCATATTTTGCTGGAGGAGAGAAAGGAGAAGGCAAAAGACCAAGGACAAGGAAGTACAAGGTTGATAGAGCATGGGCAAGGGCACTTTAGTCAAGCTCTTTGCATGGCCCATCTTCTTTCTTCCAGAAAGTCCTTTTGAGAACCTGGCTTTTGCTTGTGTGGTCAATCACTCTTTTTGGTAGCCACAAATGCAACAATAGTCTTTAGCAGGCAGTATTCACTTAGCATGGATTTCAGCCAGCAGCAGTCAACAAAAGGACTTCTCTGAGCTACTTAGCTGGTAAACAGCACCTTTACATAACCTTTAGTCAGTTAATGATACATTAATATTCAACAGCTGGTTTAATGAACTTCTCCAATATAAACAATAGTGGTGAGAACTGTGTGTTTCATGAAGGGCGAGCTTAGCTCAGTCAAACGGAATTGAGTGGAGCAGCTTTCTTGCTTGCTTTTGTGTGTGTCTCAGAGGGCCCAAACCATTCAAGTTATATTTCCACACAGATAATATTTGTATCCAGTGTCTATTTCTCCAGCAGTGATGAGAAAAAAAAATGTTCTGGACATTCACCCCTTGCAGGTTTCATTACATCAACGTCACGATATGGTTTTATTTTTACTTCCTTCACTGATTATGATTCCTTCAAAACTCTGTCCCAGGGGTATAAACGAATGTATTAAATTGCTCAGCTAATTTATCCCCTGCTGAGAGCACTGTTCTCATTTTTGCTATGGTCATGAATGGTTTAAAACATTTCATTTCTTACACACCTGGATCTTGCACGGTTGGTACCCACACAACAAACTCTTAACTCCTCGCATTTATTATACTGCTTAATAGCTAACTTGAAAAAAGCTGCTTTCGAAACCCTGCCAAACCTGCTTTGTAGACTTACATGCCTCTCCTTACACACTAGTGTGGTTTGAATTGCCTTGATTGATCTAGCTGGTAACTAATGAAGACCGGAAGAGCCACCCCTTCATTTCAGAAGCCAGTGGATGGAATTGTGTGTTTTTTAGGGTAGGTTCAGGAATCTCCATAGTAAATGACAATGTAAAAGCATGTATGTAAGGGAAAAATGTGGGGAGAGGAAGGGACAGGCAGAATTTCTCCTTAGAACAGTCATGACATGATGTTGTTATGTTGGAAGATTAAAGATTTATACTGTTTTAAAACTATTCTCCCTTTAATGTAGCTTGGGTACCCTAGAGATTTGTTTTGATATATACTTCTGCAGACTTTGCCTTCGATTAGTATTTGATAACAGGGAGTTTTTGGCAACCATGAGGGGAGGTGGGGGGAATGAGTCTGTGGGCTTAGTCTTTTATAAGTTTGATCCTGTCTCAATGGAAAGCCTGGTTCAGGTGAGCTCTAAATTGTGACTTAATAACATTGTAAATTGAGAATTTTTCTTGGATGTTTATTTAAACATTCATTAAATCTTATGCTGTGTTAATTTGATATTATGGGAACTGAACTCTCACATGTTCAAAATTAAGCTCATCTGAGGCAATGATAATGTGAGTTCTGCAAAAAATACCTCTGGCAGGACCACTTTGAAGGTAATGAATAATGGTTTAGTATCCAGAACATCCAGTCAGTCCTTGGTTCATGCACACAGGACTGTCTATTACTTCTTTCAGTGGTACAGAATAATGAAGACTTGTAAATTTTGTTCTGCTACCCTCATCTGTCCTGAAAAGTTTCTGAACTCACAACATCATGTCATGTGGCCCTTCCTGTTATGATTGAATAAACTCTAGGTTGTCAAGGCAGTACAGCATGCCTGCCATGTAAATGATATTCAAATTCAAGACTGCCTCATGTAAGTCAAATGATGTAGGCAAAAGCCTTAAGCCATGAGTGAAACTGGGTGCTCTTTTAGCACTGACATACAGTTTACCAGCTGTCTGAACAACACAGTTGTATGAATATCAAGGTGACTCAAAGAGTTCCCAGTCTGGTGTTTAGGAGAGGCTTGAGATCATCACTTGTGTTTACATTACTGAATTATTTTAGCAGCAAGGTCAGTTTTTTGGCCATGTGTGCTTGGGTAGAAGGTTGTGACTTTTTCTCTCTCAAAATTAAATTAGCCTAATATGCTCTGTTTGAACCTGTGCCCTGAGTTCATCCAGAAGCGGAAGCTGATGCGTAACACATTGCTCAATTTTTTAATGCACTGTCAGGATGGCAATGAGTTTTGTCTGTTATCTCATCAATCGGTAGATATCTTGGCAGAGTTTGAGATGCTTGTTTGAAGTTATAAAACATTTAAATAACGTTGAAACTGAGGGCACATTTACCATACCATCATTGCATTGACTTAGCACCATTTTTCTCCCCTATCACAGTAAAAGTCATCACTGGCAGGGCATTATGTGTGGTGGTGTCTTTGTTCTGATATTTGGTTCAAACTTTTCAAAAAATATTATGAAGCTGTTAAAGGTTAAGGATGTCTGTTGAGATTATATATCTGCTGAGGCTTCAAGGTGTTGTATAGTATAAATGGGATAGTATATAACATGTGGTTTGAATTACCGATTCTGTTTACCCAAATTTTGGTGTCTTTTTTTGTTTGTTTTCATTGAAATTCTTACCTGTGAGTTGTCATTCTAGATAATTATATGTGATTTAAGCTGTTAATGTAATGCTGATTGATTAGATGGAAATAAACGGTATTCTGACTTGTGTTCAATGTGATAGTATTTCTTTTGTGACTGGGCTTCACTTTCCTGTGTGGTATCTGGTGTCCAGCATCCTGTTAAAAAATATGGAGCTAAATTCCATGAGTCTATATCTCTGTCAGTACTTTATGTTTAAGGGCAAAAATAACTACAGAAATTGTCTTGAATTCTACTACCTGTATAAACTACAGCACATACAATACAGTGCACATCTATGTGTAATGTTGTTATTAGAATCTTTTACATAACTGGAGGTCTGACCGATGTGGGCCTCAATCAGACAGTGTGGCCGTTACTGAAGTCAGCAGTTGTATTAGGAATTACATACTATTTTGGGGGAGGGGAGGGAGGAGTGTGGGGGAAGGTATTTGAAGCATATCACAAGAATGTATATTTACGCCTTCTATTTTTACAAATATTATGAAATATGCAAAAATGTACAATTAGTGTATGCACAGATTTCAAATTCTGCAAAACAATAATTAAAATGATATTATTTAATCTTAAAAAACCTGCTTTGTCAGTACACTGATCTAATGAAAATTGTATAGAGCTTGGTTTCATAATCAGTGAGCACTCCCTATACTGCCTATTAAGTCAAATTGTAACTGTGTGCAAATTTAACAAAATTAAGGGCCACTGTCTTTATTGGCATTTATTGACACAGACACTAGCTGTGTATGAATGTAATGGAAGACCTTACAGTTCATTGAGCAGAGCATAAATGGGATAGAAACAAAACTATGTTGCTCAGTTGTGTATGGATGTTGAGATATCTAAACTTTATCAGGTTATTGTGACTCTAATGAACCAAACCAACCCTCTCATCCAAATCCTAGTTTCTGGTAAGGATTAGCATCTATATAATAAAATATATCTTATCTTTGCTCTTCTGCTTCAGCTTCTTCCTCCTTCCTCTTATACTGTGGCTGAGTAATGAAAACATTTATTTAAGGAGGATGCAGAAAGAAAAGTAGCATCTGTGTTATTATGGCTGGCTAATCTTCCCATTACGCTTAGAGTTTTATGCTTTGGTTTATTGATTAAGCATGGTTGTAGAAAGATATTATTTTTTTTAACCTATGAGTCATGAAAGATGTTCTTCCAGAACTGCTATAGAATTTGCAGTGTATTTATTATGTGATTCACTAAAGCGCATTCCTTACTTGTTAGCTTATTTAAGTAGAAAGGATAGTGTTCTCTCCTAGCCATTTTGTGGTCCAATAGTTAAATTTTGCTGTATTTCTAAAGCACCTGGTTATCTATATAGTTATTCTGTGATTACATTTCTGTATCCTCCTTGAAGAAAAAGCAATAAATTAACAAAATTGCCTGTAAAGTGGAGCTAAAGTCTTGTGTTCATTTATAAATCTGCATTTAGGAAATCTGAGAAAGACATCAGTACCAGCTTAAATACTGTGTGTGAGGAGGGTAAGATGTTGTCCATGCATGAAATTGTCTTTGGTAACTGGTTTTGGCAGCAGTGAGGTTCTAAACCACTGTAGCTTTGCTAAATATGGGGCTCAAAGAACAAAGTGTGCAGTAATTAGCCAGTCACTTGGACATCTCTGCCATGACTTAGTATTTATTACAGTTTTGCTCACTGTACTAACCTAATTCAGTGACCTTTAATCTGAGATGCATTTTGCTTTCAGAAAGGGAAAAGATCTTTTAAAAACTGAGATAAGCATTTCTGTCGGGGGACAAAAGAGCATTTGCATTGCTTTGTCTGGAAATGCCCTTGCATGCATGAATTTCGCCTGTTGTAGGAGGATAGCCAAGAGGTCTCTAGGAGGACTGCTTTTGCTTTCAGTCTCTTTGGAGATATCTTAAGTGTCTTAAAGGACTCAGGACCTGTGAAGATGGATAGATGAAGGCTGTTGTATCTTGGACTTCATTTTTTTTTCATTCCAAGAAGTTCCCTGAATGGCTGAGAAAAAATGGCAAGTGAAAACTTCTTAAATGTAAAGAAACTATGACGTGTGTATGCACCTCTTCTACGTAAGTTACAGCGACTCTCACAAATTAGCGGTATTTGGGCAGAGTTTTTTAAAGATGCACTTAACAAAGAAAGTGGTTACTTGAAATTACACCAAGCCCTTACTAATTTATTTCATATAGTCCTATCTTTTGTAGTCTTTATGCTTTTTCTATGTATACTTTTTGTTTTATTTATATGCATATACATGTGTATGTAGATTTTTGTATATGTGAAAAAAACCCTCAAAACCAAACAAACATCTAGAAGTCCTGCATCTCAGCAGCTTTATGTTTGTTCCTTCTCCTTCCCTCCTGATGTCACTGTATATACTTTCACTTACATTTCATTCTTCTGGAACAAGGCCTGTATTTATACTTTTTATGTTACTGGCTCACCATTGCTAAAGAATAATAGCCATATTTTAAATAATATCCCAGTTATTTTTTTTTCTACAGGCTTTGTAACAAACCATCTTTAGCCAAATTGTCTTTCACAAAATGCATTAAGTAACCTTGATTCTTCCTTCTGTGATTATCCTTCTCTAAAGATTCACCTCTCCTCTATAAATAAGATTATGATGTCAGTTCCACTGTATTCAACTTTTTGGATGTGAAAAACTAATCACTGTATGTGGACAATTTTAAAAGCAAAACTACATGTTTGATCCCTAAGCTATTTATGATATCCTAGCTCCATTTTTTTCAGATTCCTAAGATTTTTATAGCTGATTGACTCTCTAGAGAGTTCTCCTTAAATAGGCAGTTCAGATTTCACCCTGCCCCGATTTGTTTGTTTGAAAGGAAAGGAAAATAGGCAGGGAATATTTGCACCAAATCTCTGTTGTTATCTTTTCTCAATTCCCTATTAAAAATTGTGGAATGTATTATTCTTCCAATGCTTTCTGTCTTTCTGCACTGTATTTATTTATTTTTAAAGCCCAGAAAGGAAAAGCAACTATGAGGTATTCTTAAAGGGAAAATGACTCAGATGGCAGAAGTTATAGTGAGAGATTATTTTAGTCATATCTAATTTTGTCTCAGAACAGAAGTATGTCTTTCTTGGATCCCTTCAAACCCTATATTTCTATGTTTTCTATCAAAATTTGGAGTAACTCCAATTGGCACATGTCTAGTTATACAATATTATATATAAGCTACCAGCACAAAGCAGTAAAGTTAAATAATGAAGATTTATAAGTTGGAAAATGAAGATTCAGTTTTCTTGTAGAAACATTTCCTCCCATGGTACCTTTCAGTGCATTGTGCTTTAATTTAAATTAAATTAGTGTTAGAAAGTCTGGATAAATTCAGTACAAAGTGGGAATACCAGAGTATATGTAACTGACTTTGAATTTACTGATAAAACAAGAAGAAACTGAGTAATTTTGTCAGGATAAATTCATACTTTTTTAGTGTTACTATCATGGAAGCTCTTGAAAAAGCAGGACATATAAATCATTGCAGGCATTATAGATATTCACCTGTCCTTGCCCTGGAAACAGAAAATTTCAGTGTGAGCAGAAGTGGACAACAACTGGAAGGAGTCTAAAAAGGGATTGAGATGAGGTTTTATGTTCGTGGCATCTTGAGTTACATTCGGATTTTGACAGTTACTACCATGAAAAACGAAAACTAAAAGGGAAAAACACATCATTACATTAAACTCACAATAGTTTAAAGACAAAACTGCTAACACCAGCATTTCTCAGTGTAGTCTCTAATTCTGTCCCTGTGTATAAAGTGTATTTAGGAAAATCCTAGAAGGACTAGAGGCTACCATCTCTAATAATTTACACTTCACTGAGCACATCAATCAGTTCTATTTCTCTCAGATATAACCATCACCCTCTAGCACAATTCCTGAATAAGAGTCTCTAGCTCTCTCACAAACTGATTCTTTGAGCTATTCCACCAAGGAATGAAACCAGAAATGTCTCATGGCAGGACCATAGTTAAGAACATGGGCGGCTTCAATTCTATGATTTCCTAGCATTTGAACTATTCTTCATACCAGATGCTTGCTGAAAAAACTCATAAGCATGAAGACTGTCTGACTCTTGGAAGAGGAAAAGGGAGGGAAAGTGACAGATATTTTTTATAGAAAACACAATGGGAGAAGACTATGATAAAATGTAGCATTTTGAGAGGACGTGAAATTTCTAGTGAAGTGAAAAATTGCTGCATTCTTGGAAAATGTGATACAACCTTCCTTGAACATTTTTTTCCTCTTAATTGTGAAGAACTCTGAGAGAGGAAGTATGGAGGCTCCCAAACATGTGACATTTGGAGGCTGTATATTTGTCACACTGCTGAACATTCTCTACAACCGTGTTTGGTTTTGCATGACTGGGTTCCAGTGGAGAAGCAGGGGTTGCAGCGATGGCTTCTGCAAGAAGCATCCAGAAGCTCTCTGCAGGCCCAACAGAGCAAACACCAGCCGGCTCAAGGCAGGAGTCATTACTGACCAAGGCCAAGCCCATCAGTGATGGTCACAGCCCCTCTGGGAATCACAGTTAGGGGATATTTTGCCACCAGTGAAGGGAGCTAGAAGATGTAAAAAACTGTTCAGTCGCCAAGGTCAGTAAAGAGGAGGGGGAGGAGGCGCCTGAGGTGCCAGAAAGATGCCTTGGAAGCCAGTGGAGAAGACCATGGTGAAGTGGGTGTCCTGCCACAGCCCATGGATGATGAGGGGGACCAGAGATCCCATCTACAGCCCATGGATGACCCCACGCTGGAGTGTGTGGAGACACTGGAAGGATGCTCTGACCCCGTGGGAAGCCCATGTGAGAGAAAGCTCCTGGCAGCAAAACCTTCAGCCTGTGGAGAGACCGACCCATGCCAGAGCAGGTTTGCTGGGGGACTTGTGACTCCGTGGGGGACCAGGCTGGAGCAGTCTGAGCCTGAAGGTCAGCACCCCATGGAAGGGAGCCATGCTGAGGCAGTTGGTGAGGAGCTGAAGCCTCATGAGAAATGACCCATATTGGAGAAGTTCATGAAGGACTGTCTCCTGTGGGTGGGACCCTACGCTGGAGCAGGAGAAGGATGTGAGGAATGTCCCCCACCCCAGCTGAGAGGGAAAAACCTCATGAGGACTTGGCTGAAACCTCCATTCCTCCGTTCCCTGCCCCTCCCCTTCCCACAGTGGGTGCGGGGAAGAAGGGAGAGAAATCATGAGTAAAGTCTGCTAAGAAGGGTGGAGACAGGGGAGGTGCTTTAAGATCTGGTCGCACTTCTCATTACCTGACTGGTGTCACTGGGTGTGCAGTGCAGTGTAATAAATTAGAGAGCTTTCTTTCCTTTTTTTCTTTGTTGTCTGTTTTGCCCATGACACTGATTGCAGAATGATCTCTCCTTGTCCTTATCTCAACTCCTAAGCCTCTCAAGATATATTTTCTCCCTTGTCCAGCTGAAAAGGTGAACGATAGAGAAGATTTGATGGGTGTCTGGCCTCCAGCCAGGGTCAAACCACTGCAAAAAGATGTATCTTCCCTTCAATCTCTCATTCTTCAACCATCTGTCTTTTGAACACTGCACCCTGTGCAATGTTTAGAGTGACACTTATAGAAAGACATGTATGCTGCCCTTTCAGAACCACAAGGCAATAAAATCACCTTCTAGGGGTGTTACAGACTTAAAAAAAGTAGGGAACTGAATCTGTAGATCACCTTATCCTCAGTGGCACTAGTGGTTGCTGTAACATTTCTTTGTCATGGCAAACAGTTATCTGAGTTGAATTAATGTGGATCCTTTAAAGTCCTGGGCTGGTTTAGGTTAAAATTCAGTTGAAAAAAACCGAATGTGCAGTTAGATAGAAGACTCTAGTTTTAATTATATTAATAGGGTCTCCTGATAAGGAAAGGATTTTTAAAAAGAAAATAAACATCTTGAATCTTAAACTGAAGTATATGCAATACAATATAGTCTTATGAAAAATGTATATCTAGTTGCAGCACAGTTCTTCAGTGTTGAGATAATTCATTAAAATATCTTTTTTGACAATGTGAGTCAGTCCATCATTACAAAACAATGTGTAGTGCCAGTACTTCAAAAGCTATACTTGCTATTTATTCCCAAATATACTGAATAAGTCATACAACTTTTTTTTTTTTAAGTTGCTGGATTACTGTGCTATCAGATGCATCTTGTAATAAGTGACATTCACTCCTGGAAGAAATGAATTGTTAAGATGCTCTCTGATATAACAGGTTTATCACTTCATGTTGTTTGGGATGGAAGAATGTACCTGTTGATTTTATAATGATTTCCTAGCTTTTAAAAATTATCTTCTCTAGAATAATGGTACATACATACTTCTTAATCAAATTCATTGGAACCAAGATTACATGATACTCTTGCATACCAAAGATATTTTTTCCCTCATTCCTTTTGCTGCTTCTCCAACTCTACATCCTTGAAAGCTGTGTGGAATTTATAACCCAGGAAGACTATCTTTGAAAGGAAATGTTTAAGCAAAGGTATAAATACTGAGAAAAGATCCTCCAAACTGTCTTTGAACTTTCAGAAAGTGCCAACTATCTTACTTCTAAAATGAGGTGGAGACATTCAGTTTAAGCACTGTAACTCAGACTTAATAGTTTCAATTTTCTATATTTTCTTATGAGGATAGATGTGTATCCTAACAACAATTAATAATCTTAAACCTATTGAAAACTGTGCATTTGAAATGTTATGATAAGGACTTGTAACCAGTGCAAACTCCTGGTAGTCCATGAAATAAATGGTAGTCATGCATTTTTTGACCCCCAGATTAACGTATATTCAGAAAATATCATAATTATCTTTAGATGGGAAAACTAATGTGAGTCAGTGTAGGAAGGTAGTTTACAGTTCTGTGAAAGTATTCTTAGTATGCTTAATATCCTTGAAGTCAAAATGTGAACATGTTCTATTATAAAACCTGTTATCTCTCTGTTGTGGTTTTGGCCCTGTCTAGAGGCCAAATGCCCACCAAGCCGCTCACTCACTCTCCCCTTCAGCTGAAAAGGGGAGAAAATATGTTTTTGGAGGCTTAGGCCCTGAGATAAGGACAGAGGGATCACTCTCCAATTAGTGCAATGGGCAAAACAGACTCAGCACAGAATAAAGGAAAGTGATTTATTACAACTACAACTAATACACCCAGTGAACTGGAATGAGATAAGAGTGAGAAGCGGCCAGGTCTTAAAGCGCCTTCCCCCCACCCCTCCCCTTCTTAGCAAACTCAAACTTCACCACGATTTTACTCCCTTCTTCCCCCCCAACATGGCAACGGGAGGGGCAGGGAATGGGGAGTGGGGCTCCGGTGGTACCTGTTGCTTTCCTTCCCCAGATCTTAACACTTCCACTTCCCCCCACCCCTCGCCTCTTAGCACCCTTAGCTTTAATCATCAATTTCGCTCCCTTCTTCCCTCCCATCGCAGCACCAGGAGGGGCAGGGAATGGGGAATGAGGGGTTTTCAGTCTGTTCCACCCGAGCTGTCTTCTGTCTCAGCTGGGGAGGGGGCATTCCACACACACACACACACTCTTCCCTTACAGCACCGTGGGGTCCCACCCACGCCAGAGTTGTATCCACGAACTTCTGCAGCATGAGTCCTTTCCATGGGGGAGTCATCTCCTCACCACAGGCCTCTCAGCACGACTTCCTTCCATAGGGTTCCGACATTTGGGCCCGGGCTCCCCCGGCCTGGCTCCCCGCAAAGTCACAAGTCCCCTGGCAAACCTGCTGAGGCGTGGATCAATCTCTTCACAGGGCGTAGATGTCTCTGCTCCCCGTCCTCATCCATGGGCTGCAAGGGGACATCCCACTTCACCATGGTCTTCTCCACGAGCTGCAGGGGAAACTTTCTTTCCAATTCTTCTCCCCGCCCCTCTTCTTCCGGGTCTGGCCTTGGCTATCGCTGCAGCTGGTCACATCTTCCCACTCTCTGTTCCGGTGGCAAAGTGTGCCGCTCTGCAGTATTTTTCTCGAATATGTGATTCACAGAGGCGCTATGAATCCATCTGTGATTGGTCAGAGATAACTTTGGCCTTGAATTGGCCAATGTTCACAATCTGAAACTCACAGAAAACTGTAACTGCTGCTTTGCAAAAGCCATCTCAGCAGCACAGGTACAGCAAACAGCAACACTCTCAATATATTCATACTAAAAAACCATGACATCCTTATAGCAAAAATACTTCCTATGACTACCTACCTGTTAGTGAAAGGAAGAATACAACCTCTCTAGAATACTCAATATATTCCTGCAAGAATTGCAGAATTGGTTCCTCTTCCATCATGATAGTGAGAAGTGCAAAATTAATTTATTCTGTGCACATGCAAGTAAAATCAATACTGTGGAGTCCTTGAATTTTTATCATATCCTCTTTCCCAAGTAAGAGGTTGATTAAATCCACATTAAAATCTATGCAGGATACAACTGGGTACATTCCTTATGAAGTTTCTAATGGTAGCATGAACCATAATACTGAAAAAACTTTTCACAAAGGCTCTTACAAGGACCAGATCTGAGGACTCCGAAAATGTGTCTCAGTAATAATGACACCAATTAGTGTATCAGAACAATTAATTAAGGTGCCTTGAGTGGAGGAACCCTATGAAGGTGTGTATATATCTGGGAGAGGAAATCTGCAGTCCAAATGGTGTGAAAGATTTGTAAGACTTCTTAAGCTTATCATGGCTCAGCAGTTTGAAATAATGCCTGGCTGGTGTCTGTCATTACCTTGAATCAAAATGGAAATTCTTGCCAAGCAGAAGGCTTTGCCTGGGCTAGAAAAAATGGACATTTTGTCATGCTCCCTTTTAATTTTTTTTAATATGAAACTGGGGCATTGAGTTTCAACAATGCAACAGGTTGGGGTAGAAAGCAGATCTGAACACAACTTTTTAAAATCTAAAGAAGGAATTCAGTCTCTAGGTAAATCAGAATAGCTCTATAGAAGATACATTACTCAAGCTTAAACAAATCAAAATTCAGGTCTTTGCTAATTTCTTGGTTTTTACCCTTTGTCCATCTTTAATAATATCTTCCAGTTTTGTTAGATGAAAATCCTAGTATTTTGATTGGATATATTTCTTTAAATTACTGTTGATCCATACCTATATATGGAGCAGGACATTAGTGTGCCTTCTATGGCAGTAAATAAACACAGGATTGGTAATTCTTGTGTTGAATATTTTTCTTGGGGTGTTTCTCTCACCTGGTCTTTGCTTTGTGGAATTGGGATGTTATGTCTCCTGGTTACTGAGACAGGTGGTATTTTCAGCTACACCAAATGCTTCTTCTTTTCCTTCCACATTTATTCTGGTATACCCTTTAGCTCCATTTCTAGCTGTTATTTCCTTTCACCTTGAAATCTTTCTCACATTCTAGCATTCATTTCCCAGCAATATTTACATTTTGTTCCTTCACTTTATCTCAAGGAATTCACAATCTCCCTTGCCAACTTCTTACTCTTAGTGTGTTTGTAAAACCATTTATTATTTATCATTTCATCCTGTGCTTTATTTTTCATTCATTTTTATCACAGCACTCTCGGTCCTTGTCATTTATTCCTTTACTCTAAGGTTTTATGCAACCTCTTTGAAGCACTGATTCCTTCTGCTGTTTCTCTTTCATTACTTTTTCCTCTCTGCTTATTTAGTTATCCACAGTGGTCACTTATTTATTGATCTTTGTCAAGTTCGTTCCGATCTACGCTTGTTATTACATAGAAAATCTGTCTTTATAAGCTGCAGATGCATTTTTAATTTACATGTGTCTTGCATTTATTTCTCACAAAAAAATGTAAAACTCTCAGCTGCCAAAATGCATAACCTCTCAGCTGCCAAAAAACAGTAGGGAATACTACAAACTAAAACTGATTTGCCAGTTCATGCAGTCGGCCTTTTAGAATTGTCTAATATACCTACATTATCTAAATATACCAGTGTTATCTTTAATTTTTGCAGCCTAGTTGAAGGGATGTCATGGATTCCTGGCAAGAGTATATGTGACTGAAAATCAGTGGGTTTTATTTTATTCCTCAAACAATTGACTTTAAAGGATGATTTTTGACCGATAATTTAAAGATCCATGCCTTGTACCCTCTCAAGGACCTGTCACAGTTCTTGATGGTCTTATGTAATTTTTGCTTGCCTTTGATTAGACATGGTAAGATTTCACAGTGTTTATTTTAGCTTCTGATATTAATTTAGCTTTAAAACACTGAAAGTTTCCTTTTACATACCCAGGCTTTTATCTGTTGCATGGGAAAGGTTTTGCTTTGTTTTGCTTTGTTTTGCTTTGTGTTGTTTTGTTTTTTTTTTTTTTTTTTTTTTCTCCATAACATATGTAGATTTTTGTCAAATAGATATTTTGGTGTTCTCCCTTCAGGCGTCACATCAGATTTATGGGAATCCTCTACATTGGACTTTTACTTCCTCCTCAAAATAAATACACCACCTGGCATGGGTAAAGTTTTTGGCTCACTTCATGTCCTAGACAAAAGAGCAGGTGGTGAGGACAATCACGGTACTTTGGCAGAACTGTTTGGGGGACTTACACATCACTGATGTTCCATTGTTGTTGGCCCTAGATGGTAGTTTTACAGTCTCAAGCCAAGCCCATGACTTCAGTCTATTTAAATAAAATCTTGCCGGGAATTTATTCAAGAGCTAGGCTGAATAAGAAGGTGACTAAATGAGTAACGTTTTGCATCACGTGCAAGGTAGTAAGTGCGTGTTTCTTTATGTAAAAGGCAACTGTGAGAACACCGAACAAACCTCTCTGAATTTAACAAGAATGGGAAAAAAGATACCTTTACTCACCCTTTGTCACTGATTTGAGTACTTCCTAAGGAAATAATTTTTTCAACATGTGATACTGTATTTCTATATTTCATGTATTCTTGAAGTGGCTAAATAATGCCTTGCTGGAAAGAAAAATAATACCTCATAACAGTCAAATTGCATCACAACGTATGTGCTAATATCTCTGGAAGAGAAGGTATAAAGACATGGATTATTTGCTGTCAGTTAACTCTTTTGATGGATGAATAACTTATCCCTATGGCAGTGCTAAATTAGCTGCACTGTATATACACTTTTACACAGTGACAGGAAAAGGTTAAGAAATACGCATTACTTAGTAGTTATATAGAACTTTCAATTTTCAGCTGTTGAATTTAAACTCAATAACGTAACTCCGTATGAAACTATAATCACATATATGCACCTATGTACGGAACTCTGGAAAACATGTTTGTTCTTTTAAATACCATTTCTAATTTCAATAATGTAGCTACAGAGGTCTTTTCTGTTCATGGAAGTTATGTAGTCTAAATTATGTAAATCTGAAGTTTGGCATACTCTGTTAGCCACTGCACAAATGTGTGTGTATTATAAATTTTGAAGGAAATTATGAAATAATCCAGTAACGAACCACCAAAAATCTACTAAGATGGAACACTGGTGTTGGTTTTATCACAAGTTTACATGTAAATTTTTTCCACTTTTTTGAATTCTTAAAATAGCTCTATATTTTGATACGTGTAAGTTCTATCATAATAATGCACAAGTGTACTTTCTATTCTCTTGGGTATAATGTCAGGACTTCCCAAGGGCATTTGGCTATCAAGCAGACATGTTTACTTTACAGCAGAATTAGTGTGAATCTAGTTTGCTACTAGGGGTGGATCACTTTTTAGTATCATACCCAAATTACTTAATAGGAGTGCCACAATGTCTCAGATAGTCAAAATTAATATAGCAGTTTATGACAAAAAAAAATCTGGCTATAGATTTACTACCAGAAATTTTTTGTTTGTATAAAGGTTTTTAAAGATACATTTCAGAACTCTTTCTCACCATAATTTTCTTTTATCTTCTATGATTAGAGCCTCATTTGTAACCATGTCTATAAAAAACACCTGCAGAGCAAACCTAGAGTGATTATTCAATTCATGATCATTTTGTGAGGCCTTATTTTAGCCCTTTTCACTCAGGCAAAAGATCTGTTAATTCTGGAAGTCTGAGTGCAGGTTACAGGATTTGGGATACATTTTGAAAAGATATTCGAAATCCTGTGTTCTGTAGGATAGAATTATGTCTTTAGAAGATAGGAAAAAATGCTGAGTGTTGAAATGCTTGCCAAAGTTGGTGACTTGCTGGAAAAGAATGTACCCAATGCAGTAGTAACTAATTCTTGGGCTTAGGATATAAAATTTGCTAAATGAGTAAGGTGGAATAGACCTCCTCCAGCGCTGAATGCAGCAGTGAAAATTTATTTCACTTAAGAGAGAGTTAATTCTAGTGGAGCGGATGAAACTGACAAGCTTTAAAATAGTGTGCCAATGTGCCCATTCCCAATTTTAATGAAGAACCTTAAAAATCAAAGACAGAAAAGCTTCAGATGGCTGATTGCAGCTAGCTATCTACTTGCTGCATGTTACAAGGACATTTGCAGCCACCCGTAACCCAGGGTTCACTTTTTGCCTTAAAATGAAAATAACTTATATATTTATATATATATATGTTTCTCTGTGTGTGTATAACACCCCATATATATAACATATATATATTTATATATATGTTTATATATTATATATAACCTATATATTTTAATATATAATATATATTTATATATACACATGTATAAATGTGTGTGTGTCTATTTTATATATATATAATTTTCCCCCTCACTTGCAGGTTTTTGACTTTAGAAATAAAAACCTAACTACACTTTGAAACTTTATTGTCAAAGCCTAAAATTGCATTGTCATGGCCAGGCTTAAATTTTCTGCCTCCTTACCCAGCATGAAGGCTACTACTAAACAGTCTTGCCAAGAGGATATTCTGAATTGAGGGAGTTTTGTGAGATCCTATGGAGTAGTGAAAATCATCTGTGAGTTAAAATATCCTTCTTCCAAAAGAAGCTTTCAATAACTGCCACTTTTCTGTGAATGCTTTATTTCTATATGCATTTTGCAAAGCATTCAACAGCTAAGTTTCATTTCATTTTTGTCAACAGAAGGTAATTTTGTTCAGATCATTCTGTCAACAAAAAGGCATCAGCATATAATCTTTTTGTCCATGGAACCAAATTGCAGATTCATTTTGTGTGTGTGGATCAAATAGTGAATGTTTACTAACTGAAAATATGACATTTTCTCCACTCTGAACAAACTATGGTTAAATACAGAGAATTTTAAATACAATTAAATTCTATAAAGCATCTTTGACTCTACTACTTTTGCCTAAACAGGGTCACTGCTGAGACATCCCTAACACTGGCTCTGGGTAACTGGCTGTGGGATTTGAGAGACTTTGGACTAAATTTGCTTGTGTATTTTCAATAGATAAATACTATGAGAGAATGTTTGTTTTTTTTTTTTTCCCAAAGAAACATTTCCTGTGAACAAGAGGTGGATGGGCTGATAAAATAACCACATTTTATTTTTCTTTTAATTCCTTCCTGGATATATGAGGGCTCAGCTACAGACATCATGAAACTGAGCTCTCACTTCTCATGTTGCCTGTTGGGGAGGATGTATCTACCATCGTAACTATTTTTTACATATGGATTTTATAGTTGATTGCATTTTTGCAGTGTCTTCCTGTTGCCAATTTAGTTAATATTGTTCTGTGATAGCATTACATAGCTTGTGCAGGTGAGGTGTACTAAAGTGATCACAATGAGAAAATTAAAGTAGAAGTGTTACTACGCAGCTTTATGTCAGGTTGTAGTACTGCTCTGTTGAAGAGATGGCCATGTTTGCTTACTTTGGAGGCAGTTCCATCTCTTACACTGATTCAATTGGGGGAGAAAAGCAAATCCACAACTATTTGTGATGAGGACTGAAACTGAAGATGCAGTGTGACTTTCGGCTCAGAGTTCAGGAGACCTAAGATTTCTTTCTGTACTTTCTAGTAGCTATGACCTTAAGCAGCTCTCTTTAGTGTGTTTCCAGCTCACAGTGTTCAGTGAAGCACCTAGTGTTCTATGGAGCAGTACTATGTGTAAGCCAAGTGCTAATCTTTGTCATATGAGTGCAGCAGGATGTTTTCTTGCAGCCTTGAAAGAAAGATTTTAGCAAATTCACAATTTATCATTAAAGGAACTGTAGAAGTTCTGGCAGAGATTATGTGAATACCCAGACTGCTGTGTGAAAAGAGAGATTTATTAGGTGAGGACTGTTTATGTTTATTATTTAGGCTTTTATTTTTCTTCACCTGGTGTTGACAAGCAACAGAACTAGGACTTTGTACAGTATGGTGTTGAAGCCAGCTACAATGAGAGGCAAGCTAGAGAATTGATAGAATGTGTGTGAGGTTTTTTTGTGCAACAGTACCATTGAATAGTTTGAACCTTTTGAGTCTTTTTTTTTCCCAGTAAGCAGCAAGTACAGGTACCACAAAATATCATTTACCAACCAAATTGATGATTTGTTGGCAAGTGAATGGCTTTAGTGTAGTGAACTATTTGTATACAATGGTGGATTCAGCATCGGTAAGAAAAATGACATTACAAAAAAACTTTCTTCCTTTAAAGTGAATACAAATAACATTTTAAATTGTACTTTTTGTGAATTGTCTTGTTAGGTGATGCTTGTGCTTTTTGGCCCTACATAATTTTTTGAAATTTAATTTCTAATTCTGTACTTATTCTTGATATATGAAGAATCTCCACTTTCCTTTTATGTGGAGTCATCAAGGATACATTCTACTATCCAGTGACAGTTCAGTTGCTTCCTCCAATAAAGGAGTAATCAGGAAATTTGACATCAAGTTGTGCTGTACAAAAAAAAAAAAAAAATTCCCCTTGACATTCTCACCACTACAAGCAAAAAAGCAGCTCACAAATTCCTCACTGGACAACTGTTGTTCACGTATTGTCAAGATATTTGCGCTCTTGGTACTGTTGCCCCAGCACTCAGGCAGCTGTAATAATGATGTTTCTTTATGGTATAAGGGGTACTGTCTTCTAGTACAGAGAACAACCAGCAGTATTTAGAAGACTGAAAAACATGTTTTTCCTCCATGAATACTTAACATGTACTATGTGGAATAGAAATTGGCAGAACCCTGGGCTACAGAAAGTACCTTTATATTTTGTCTATTTAATGTCCTGTTTTCTAACTTATAGTTTTAACATATATATTTACATGCATATATATATATATGTTCATGTATGTATATATATGCTGATTGCAGAGAAAAAATATTTTCCTGGGTGCATCTGTGCTTGGTCTCCCATTGACTCACACCAACAACTTAAGATGTATAGCTCCCTGCATATGAAAAGAAAAACAGCTGAATCACTTTATTCTTCTGCTATCATTGTGCTAGAGATGTTTCACCACTTTCAAGCACTAATTTCCTTCACTCTTGCTCTTTTTTTCCTTCTTGTTATGCAGAGAATAACAAGCAGGCTGTTTCATTTTCTTTTTTTTTTTCATTTCTTTTACTGGAGTATCTGCAAAAGCAGTTGTTTCATTCCACAGTGTGACTCTATAGGGCTATAGAATTTCCAACATAGATGTGCATGTGTTCACGTTTGCATATCTGGGGCAGGGGGTGCCCTCTATTGAAATGACATCCAACTCTAAAAGCATAAACTATAGATTCAGGGCATCTGTCCAAACCAAAGACTGCAGTTTTGATAGAGCTGTACAAACAGTAAATATTCCTTGTGATATAACACTTATAAAAATATTATGACAGCCTTGAAAACATTTTGACAAGCAGGAAAGCTATTTAAAATGGGAGAGACAGTCTGATTAAAGGAAAAAATTAGGATGGCCAGCTTGAGAAGCTATGGGAAGTGCTGTGGCATTCTTGCTTTTCCTGTGTTTAGAGAAAAGGGAGTGAATTGCAGACATGCTCAGCCACATTTTTTTCAAATGAAATATCAATCCACTGGTGAAAAGACCTGAAATGAGTTTGGAATACAGAAAGTGAAAGCAAGCAGCAGGATTTGTTTTGAAGTGTTTTTTGGGAAGAGGATATGAACTGGGGTTCATACCTGGCTCCTGTCTACTAAGATAGCTTTCAGATTCATATGCAAGGAAGACAGTTCAGGAAGAGGACACTAGTGTCCCATTTAATTGGCTTCTGTGTATTTAATATTTGTAACATTTGTCAACAACTTTAGAAGAAATTAGTTACAAATTTTAGGTATAATCTGAGGACGTATTTTGTTAACTCTCATTTATCTCTTGTAATCTTGTTTCAAGTTGCATAATTACAAATTTAGTCCTTTTCCTTAGAATCACAGAATGCTTTGGATGGGAAGAGACCTCAAAGATCATGTAGTTCCAACCCCCTGCCATGGGCAGGGACACCCTCACTAGACCAGGTTGCCCAAAGCCCCATCCAACCTGGCCTTGAACACTGCCAGGGAGGGGGCAGACACAGCTTCTCTGGACAGCCTGTGCCAGGGCCTCACCACCCTCACAGGGAAGAATTTTTTCCTAACATCCAACCTAAACCTGCCCTCTTTCACCTTGAAGCCATTGCCACTTGTCCTATCACTGCACTCCCTGGTGAGCAAGGAACATGCTAAATAAGCTTGCAATGTTTTAATCTTTTAAGCTTGCCTAACATTAAGTGTGACTTCATCTGAAAATGACAATACAAGAGGCATTCTGCGTGTATTAGATACCTTCACAGGAAAAAAAGTTATGTGTGTAGTCAACCATTTTGTGGGGAACACTAGGAGGCCCTGAAACAAAAATCAACTAAGAAACCTGGAAGTTGGAGGTTTTTCTGCACAAATTACTTTTGCCAGCTTTATTTTTTCTTTTCAGAAAAGGGGGTGTGAGAAGTGGTGCTTTTACTTATGTTTTGTGTCGCATTTCTGTGCACCTCTCTGATAGATAATTTCACACCCAGTGCATAGAAAACTGGAAAAGAAAATGTGACAATTTTTTGACTGAGAGAAAAGGGTGAATTTATACTTCTTCTCTTCTGATTACTCCCAGTTCAGATCTTTTACTGGTGATTCATGAGACTGCTATCTTGATTCTGATATAGCTAGTTTTAAAGATGTACAATTTGTTTTGAGCAAGTATAATTGCAGTGTATCACTGGCTATTTTTATTGCTTCAGCCAAACCAGAGATTCAAGATTTTTTTATGTGATGAGTATTCCACCCTGTCATAGTACCACTGCCAGTTCTTCTCCAGCTCTCACACCCTTCTTCTGCTTACCTGGAGGAGCTCTCAAATTCCAGTGACTTCCTCTGCTCCATAACAATAGGTTCTCTGCTCCTTAACAACAGGTAATCTGTGGTTTTCATTTCACAGATTGGTTAGACTGTTGCTGCTGTTTACTGTTTCCATTCTTACTACCATGCAGCTGATCTCTTCTTACTGGCATTTCTTCAGACATCTTTTCTCTTACATTGCGGCTTTCTCTGATCCTTTCCCCGACCTTCTGATTTTATCAGTAGACGCATACTTTAATTCATGTCATTCTGTGCTGTGTAACATACAGAACAAAAGTGACACTTCACAGAGATGCTTCAGAAATTTTATTTCAGTGGGAATATAAGCATAAACTGTAATTAGCAATATATTTGTGCATACATGCATATTAAAATAATTTCTATCTGTAAGGATACATGAACCTACTAAAATGAAAACTTCAATACTGCCTTAAATGTTGTGTTACTGTTTCATTGTAAGATCATAATATGCTAGGTATCCACTGATACAATTGAAGTTGATGCTGACAGCTACTATTATGCAAACCTGGGGGGGAGAGGCAGTGCTATGAACTGCTTTATATATTTGACCCTGTCGTGACTGAGTCTGATGTATGTTCCTCCTAAAACAGAAAGATGCATTTGGCAGGGTACCAGATACTCTTTTCTCCCCTTCCACTCACAGTTTTACTTAAATAGTGTCTCATTTCTATTTCTAATTTAACATTGTATTTTAGCTCATTGTGATGGTATTTGTGCTTGACAGATTTGTCACAGTATTTTTCCTATTTCTATCAACTGTCAGATTCCTTTTCTTTTTCCTGTTCTCCATATTTTATTTGTCTCAGTATCTGCTAGTCACCACATTTGTCTTAGCAGAACACACGACCTGAACTAAAATTTGTCTCATTCACTGGCATTGGTCCTATTTAGAATGCATGTATTTTTCGGACTGATTCACGGAGTAAGTTTAAGAGATATTTAACAGAATATTAACCCTTGTCTTACTGTTTTACCTCTAAGTTTAGTTGGGGTTTTGGCTTGCTTTGTGTTGCCTTTACAATGGAATTAAGAAATTGAAAAATAATAAAACACAACAAAATGAACACGGTATCCCAGTTATTTATTATACAACATCCAGCCAATAGACCCACAGTAGCATCTAATAGACTTATTGTGTAGCAATGGCTCTTTTTTCCTCTTCTCTATCAAGAAACACTGTGTCAGTGATTTCTTAACTCTATGTGTAGTTTCTATCCTATTTTTCATCTCATTTTCAGGATATGTTTTAAACCATGATATTTAGCTTTTATTTCTCTTTGATCTTTTCCTCTCCCAGTGACCCATAAGCATGATTAATTTTTCCTCACTGACCCTGAAAATGGATGAGTTGCATGTGCATCTCTAAGGCAGGATGCTGAGCAAGGTCAGAGCAGCAGTGCAACATAAGTGGATGTAAATGTGTGAGTTCTTGCTCTGAATTTTTGTAAGCCCAGTAAGGGAGCTTTGGAACAATGTGATCTATTTCTTGTGGGAAGCCAGGGTGACTTTTCATTAGTGCTTGGATTTAGAGGAAGCTTCCTTTCAGTTACAATAACATATTATCTAGGTAGGTATTTGTGTTGCTATTTTTTTAATGGACATTTTAGAACATGTGGCCTGAAAATCATTTTGCCAGGAAGAAATTCCAATTTTACACTCCCAATTAAAAGTTATTTGATTTACAGGAGATCTGAGAAAAAGCATCACTGAATGTCAAACGTATATAGACTAGAAAAAATGAAGTGAATACCTGCCTTTTGTGTAATGAGATAAGACATTCACTAGATAAAAGAGTAAGAACAAAATATGTCAATGAGAAATGTCTTGTTTAAGCTTATTTGTGTCATGGATAGGTATTACTGGGCAGAAGCAACTTCAGCATGAATAGGATGCGGAGGAAAAAAGCAAGACAATTTTTATTAGTGATGTATACAAGGGGTACTGCTCTCTTTAGACTAGTTTTTTCCACACCGAGAAGGAAATTCACACCATACAGAAATATTCCCAAACTCTTGTTAGGAGGCTGTTTCTTAGACCTCTGCATTTCAAAATATCTTTTAACCTTGAGTAGGTTTTGTAAAATCAAGTATTTTGTAAAATCTGTTTCTTTGTTTTCATTTTTTTCTCTTAATATCTCTGTGCTCTTAGATGAATACTATGAGGCAAAATGCTCTGAATGAAATGTTGAAATATAACGGATCAGATCTTAAAATGAAGTAATTTAATGTTACCAGAATAAAACAGTAGTTAGAAATCAAGTAATTACTAATTGAGGTTTCCTTCTGACATCTAAATAAGCATTATTCTACCATAACAACTGCAGCGTAAGAAGTCACCATGTATGTATCCATGTGTTTCTCTCCCTCTCAAGAGCCATGATCAAATCAGAAGAACTGACTTGTCCTAGAAAAGAGGCTTGAGTGAAAAGCTAGATGGATCTACATGTCTGTTTCTTAAAAATGTACCATTGACTATGGTTCTACATTTCTCTCATAAAAGCAGTTTTTTCTGATTATTTGTGATTGAACAGAATCAACACTTCAACTTTAAAAATGTGTCTGATAGAACATAAGATTTAAAACATGTTTTTTTATCTTTAACCTGTAATATATGTATGGTTATTTTACTGTAACGTTATTCAGTCTCAGATTACAAAATTACCTACTAGAATATTTGCTGAAAGTGATAAGAAATGAAATCTGAATAAAGCTAGGTTTGTTTGCTTTTGTGTGGGGAAAAAAATAGAGGTTTTTTTAAAATTTAAATCTTTTGATATATTTATGAACATTAAAAGGAAATTATTTGAAAAATGTTTTAACCACAGTATCACAGAATGCATCTATTATATTTCATCGGCTTTGTTTTCCATTTATGTTATTGTACATGAAGATGTGATAAAGAGGATCCTTCAACAAAACTACAAACAAATTCCAAGTTACATTTTTAACATACCTGCCTGTATACATTCAATAAACTTTATTAAAATTGAATTTGGAGACATCTCTAGCATGGAAAAGACTCTATATAGTACAACTACATCACAGCCATTACCAAAGAGATACATTCCTTAACAGCCCAGGTGGTTCAATTGGCCACAATATCACTGTCCTTGTGGCAAAGTAGATACATGTGGTTGTTTGGCTAGTGTCCTGTGAGCAGCCATTATCATCCTGTCAATAAAAATAGTGGAGATTAAAACCAATGTCTGAGTTTTCCAAAGATTTCCTGCAGTCTACCCAAATATGCAAACAGCTGGCTTCTGAGCATTATATGTCACTTGCACCATTTTGTAGACTTCCCATCTAAACTAAATGTCATTTTGGACTCAAGCACTAGTCAAAGAAGGAGAAGGGTGTGTGAGCAGGCATAATGCCAGTGGAAGACAAGTGTGTGTGTGGAGGCTGCCAAGAGACCGTTACATGGTCAATGAGCACCAGGCATTATTTGTGAAGACTGAAGTCCCAACTGGGTATATCCAGTTTGATGTCCAATTTCAGATTCTGGCATTACACAGATAGAACAAAATGTACATGCATGCATGTATCTAGATGTGGAGGGTCACATCTTCTTTTAAAGTAATACCGGTCTCATAAAGAAATTGTTTTCCTTCAGACAAATCAGTATCAGCAAGCAGAAAGAGTGAAATCTGTAGGTTTACCTGTTTGCTACACCATGACAACCAACTTCTCTGGATATCGCTGACAGTTATGGAATAGATATGATATTATATGAACAATAATGATATTGTGGCTTCTAGATACTTATGATAAATACTGGTGAGTTTTACATATTTTATCCCTTAAAAAAATCATGCCACCTGTCTCCTTACTCTTAATCATTTTACTGCAGCAGACCTATCAATTCTTCAGGGGATCTATGGTATCAAGGGTAGTGGTCTTTTAGTTCTTTTCTTATGACCCTAAAGTTAATCCACTTCCAAACCATAAATCAGGAGTTACAGTTTCAGGCTGGCTGTTCTCATTGTAACAGAGAAAGTCTCATTGAAACTGATTGATAAACTGTGAATCTTTGATAAAACATGCTATTCTTTCTTAATCTTTTTACTTAATAAATTGTCTCATCTCTTCTCTTCATTCACCCATTTTCTCCTTCCCCCTTAATACAGTATAATATACTGTATTATAAAATGACTGTGGTTGAGGGGTTTTGTTTAATTCTGCGCCATTTTTACTTTTAAAATTTTCAGGTATGCTTGGATATTTTTTCTCTGCATTTTTTGTACTGTCATTTTGTTATTATTTGACTTAGCTATGCAAAAATCATATGAATTACTATAGTGATTCAGACCACTGATTAACCTGCACTTGTATCATCTCCTTGGCAGTGCCAGGAACACCTCTTCAACATACTTTGAAACATGAATATTACTTTTATTTTTTTTAATTTTTCCAGTCTTTTGGTGGTTTCATAATATACATGTGTATAATTGTTTATTTTTAAATCTTCTGAGCTTTTGATCTCAATAGTATTTTAAGAGAATTTAAAAGTTACTATATCAGTATGTTCAAAAAGAAGACTGTTTTTATACTGATTTTTTGCCTTCCATATTTCATGTTAGAATTCAAGAGATAATAAATATAACTATCTGATTAACATCTTTATAACAAACACTTAGGTTTAGTTTTGATCAGCAGTTATTTACCTATTGCCTCTCTGGAAGACAGCTAAAACAACCACATGAACATTTATTAACTCTCCTTCCCCTTCCTTTCTCCCACAGTGGGATGGAGGAGAGAATTGAAAAGGGGAAAAAGAAGGTAAAATTTATGGGCTGAAATAAAGACAGTTTAATAGGACAGAAAAGTAAGACAAGAAGAACAGCAACAGTAATAATAATATTAATAATAGAACAAAACAAGTGGTGCACAGCACAATTGCTCACCATCCAAAGCTGATAGTCAGCTAGTTCTGGCGCCAACCCGTCCCCCTGTTATATACACAGCATGGTATCATATGTTATGGAGTATCTCAATGGACAGTTGGTTTCACCTGTCTTGGTTGTGCACCTTCCCAAATTCTTGGGTGTTCCATCCCCTACTTTCTGATTGGAAGGGTAGTATGGAAGCTGAAAAGTCCTTGACTGCTTCGTAACATCTAGAAACATCAATGTGTTATCAAGACTGTTCTCATCCTAAATCCCAAACACAGCATGACACCAGTTTTTAGGAACAAAGTTAACTCTACCCTTGCCAAAACCAGGATGCCCATCCCACCCTGCAAGATACTGTACATAGTTGAGTGCATTATTTACTGCTTGTCTGTTGGTGGCTAAAGTGTCAAGAGGGATGTCCAGTAAATTATGACTACCTAACTGCTCTTCCTTTTACTTCAGGAAGGCCAAAGAAATTATTTCCTCTTTGACATACTTAGTTCTCTGCTCAGTGCCATGTCATTTTCCATTTGTTTCTGTGTACCTATGGATGCATATGTATATGTCTGTCAAACGGGGAATGAGAGCTCTGTATAGAGCTCAGCTTCTTTGCAATTGAATTCTTCTTGCTGAAACAAATTGCCAGGGAACTTGAACCATTTGTCCAGTTGAAATAATACCATTGATTTATGTAGTAAGATCATAATTTCCTAGCTACTTCATAAATAGCATTATATTTAATTTTCTTTTTAGAAGTTCAGCAGTCACTTGGGGTCAATGACACAAGAAGCTTCATTTATGTGACATACCTCATTAAAATCAAGAGACTTCATGGGGGCAGGTGTCAAAAGATGCAACATAGTGCTAAATGGTAAACTTTTAGGTGATTTGGATATCTTACATCTTCTGAATTCAGTAGAAGTACAAATTCTCATTTTCAAGTTGCATTAACAAAGCCCTGTGTATAAGCAGGTTTAAGAAGATATGGACTTAAGCACATAAAGTGCAAGTAGAAACTTCCCACTATGCAACCTTCTTGATGCACAGAAAATTACATTATGTATTACATATACAGTTAAAGAAAATCAGATTTAAGGGTCAGTGAGGAAAATCTTAATAATCTGACAGACATTTGTCGGAGAACTGAGGACTACTCTCTGCAATGAAAAATAATGGGACTTAGACTCAAATTGGGAGAATGTGTCATCTTCTGATAAAGATGTTGGCTTAAGGAAAAGAGAATGACTTCAGAGCATTTTTTTTATCTTTGTAATGTAAGACAGTATTCCTTTTTAGATATTACTGAAAATTTTCCAAATAAAAAGTACAGTTATTGTTTTTAATCTATCTCTCTGTGAAGAATCACATACTGATCAACCTTGGAGAGAGCCCGTGAGGATGGAAGACTGGCTTTTCTGGGTTGGATGTGACTATGAATTTTTGCTAGAAATTTATGTGGGGTTTTTTTGGTTTGTGGGGTGTTGTTTGGTTTGCTTTTGTTTTGGTTTTTTTCCACTCTTCAGATAGCAATCTGTGTTCTGAAAAACTAGTCACCCTGGATATTGGTGTAATTTTTGAAAGGAAAGTATTTTGAAAACTGCATTCTCTAAAATATTTTGTTAGCAGAATTATAGAAGTAAATGCCTTTGAAACTGAACTCCTAAACATCTTACACTGACTGCTAGAACAACAGAATTTGCTTTATTTAATTTAGGTAGCCCTAACCTAAAACTTCCTTTAGCTTTTGAGGCTTTGATTCTAATTTCAGCTAATTTCACCCTTTTTAGCCTGCTGCTCTGTGCTCATAGAAGCATAGCACTATTTCTGAAATGTCCTGTGGAACTCAGGAGAAAAGTCAGAATAAAATAGTAAGGTGTGGAGAATGTCAGATTGTAGGTCTTATTGAAAAATCTTTATCTACCCTTAGTCTAAGAGACAAATTCATTTGTAAAAGTTAAAGTGAAACTAAGTTCAACTTACTTGCCTAGGAGAAAATCTTAATGGAAACTGAGGAAGAAAATTCAAGTCAGATAGCTCTAATTTTTCTCAAATATTATTTGAAAATGTAATGAATTTCTGTCCCTTGCATGGAAGTAGCAGAATATAGTGGAGAAGGAAGTTTTATTTATTTATTTATTGCAGAAAATTCTCTAAGAGCTTAACATAAGAACCTATCTTATCTGAATTTGAAAGTTCACTTGCCTCAGTTCTTCACCAATTTATTCCTAAAAATTTCAAGTACAAATATTTTAAAATCCATTTAATATTACAGAGACTCCTTGTGTAACTGATTTACTACGAGGTAGAAAACTTGAAAGTACAAAAAGGAACCCACAGTCTTCTTTAAATGAATCTTCAGAATTTAATAAGATAGAACTCCAGAGAAGTAAAATTTCTGTTTCTGGTCTACTGCAAATACATCAATTCCTGCGATATCTCCAAGTGAAAAACACTCTAGACAATATGTCATTATCAGTTAAAGACCCCACATAAGTCAAAGGACCATCCACCTTATTAATAAATTCTATGATGATAGTTCTTAAATTGCTTTATTTTTACCTGTACTCACGGTTATGCTCCACATTTATGGAGTATTGTAATTATTTATCCGGACTTGTTTCTAATTTTCATATGCTCCATTTCTTGAAGATATTATTATAGATACTACTTATTTTCCTGTATCTCTGAGCAGTGTCAGGGGAAAGGTTGCTCATGTGGTATAAGAGGTCTTCTGAGGATTCTCTGTGCCACAGACCTGTGTTTAATTTTGCCCAAGAGATGATTCCAGAAGGGTTTTAAAGGGGTCCTATTTGTTGGTTGAATGCTTTTATCCTGGAATTGGTCTCAGAATAGCTAAGGAGGGAGTCCCGAGATTTTGGTTTTTGTCCTCTTTCTCCTATTAGAAGTATTATCTCATTTGCTTCATCAGCTTCGCTTTCAGGTAGTGGAACAATAAAAATTTCTGGACAGCGGTTGACAAGCAAAATATAGAAAAGGCAATTGCATGATTTGCGACAGTCCTGTATCTGAAACAGAAGAGATTTTACATTCATTTACATTTATTTTATTATGAAAACAAAGGGAAGATTGGTATTAATTCTTTCCAGGAAAACAGGAAAAAAGAGAATAAAACATCTTTCCTCTCACAATGTTTTCTCCCTCCAGAAAAATCTGAATGACTTAAAAATGAACTGTATTCCTTCAACAGCACATCAGTTGTCAGTGAGTGTGCATAAGGGAAGGAAGGACATGAGAGATTGAATGCTACAGCTGCAGGTCAGGAAGGAGGACTTAGAAACGTAATCGTGTGAGGGTTATGCCTTAGCATGAAGAAGTGTGATGGGAGAGAAATACTAATGTTCATAGTGCTAAATTAGTAAGAGTACACCTAAGTAAGGGAAAATAGTGATGAAAGAGTAATGTTTTGAAGATAAAAAAGAATTATTTGAAATTAACTACTTGTGGTGGTTCAGCCCCAAGCAGTGGCTGAGCACTGCGTGTTGCTCACTTATTCCTGGAGGAGAAACAGACAGACCCTCCTTGTGTCGGAGTTTTGCATAGTTGAGTACTGAGAGAGAGAGAGAGGGTCAGGGGACGCAGAAAATGGCTGCTAGAATCTGCTGCAAGCCTGCTTATAACGCCTCTGAGAATCACATATAGGAGACAAAGACTCCACCAGAACACAGAGTGCCAGGAAGACTGTTGGCCCGTTAAGGGCATTGGGATATATATTTGCATATAAATGTAAGCAGTTGATAGACACAAAAGGCCGGGAAGGCTGGGGGAGGAGGAGCCCAGGTACCCGGGCAAGAGAGATTGCCCCTGCAGCCCGAGCTGAAGCACGTGGAGTAGCCAGAGGAAAGGACCCATGGAGGAGGCAGAGACCCGACCTGCCCGGTGGAGAGGTTCCACGCTGGATGGAGCCGGTGCAGACATAGAGAAGATGCCGTGACTGACGTTGGGATGAGCCCCTGCCAGCACAAGCGACCTACAGAGATGAGCCAAACAGGTTTGCTGAAGGAGGCCTATAGCCCTGTGCACGACTGGGACTGAGAGACACTGTGATTTATTGCTGCCAGCCATAGCAGAGATGAAGCCCGGTGGGAAGAGATTTGCCTTGGAGAAAGTTCGTGTGACCTGCGGAAAATATTTTCTGGCTGGCTTCATGGAGAGGGAGGCAAAAGAAAGCATCCTTCAGGTCTAAAACAGTGAGCCAGGTTAGGTCAGGTGTTAATATATTTCTTCAGTTATTTTATAGCTCGTAAGTCCTGGACCACTCGATATGATCTATTGGGTTTGTGAACAGGTAGTACAGGAGTATTAAAATTGGACTCACATTCTCCTAGCAATCCTATCTGTAAAAATTTTGATTATTGGCCATTTTCCCCTGCTGTTTAGTTTATAAAGCAGCCACCACTGATTACAATATTTGATGAGAGTCTTTTTGCTCTCCGTCCCTCCTTTTTACACAATATCTTTCTAATGTGCTAAGTTGAGTGAGTCATCAACCCTGTTCAACAATCCCTCTCCCACCTATCCTCCAATATTTCCCACAAGGTTTTTATCCCTAATTTCCAGCCACAAAATAGTGATGCACGCAGGACACTGACACTCGTACGTAAAGTGCAGGCTACTGTGGCAGCCGTGTACTTGATGACAGGTTAAGCACTCAAACTTCACCCAGGCTCTGTGTCTGTGGGGATGACTGGCTAATTGATCAAGGCCATTTTTACATTTCCTAACAGCAGCTTGAGCACGAGCACTGATAAGAAGCTAACAAGCATGGGAATCAAGGCTGTAACAGGAGCTTTTACATTTCAAAGTAGCAACGGAATTTTGATACCGTGCAGCTGGTTCCCCCCTTTTCTTGGCCCCTACCTATCTGTATGAGAACTAGCTATCTGTGTGAATCAGCTATCTTCCTTGAAGGTGTAAAAGACTGTAGCTTGCTTGAATAAAATGGAGTGTTTGCTTTTAACCATATTGGTGCCCAAGCACCTCCTGCCCTTCCAAAGCCCTGGAAAATTTCATCTCTCCTCTGATCCTGGATTTTGGGACAGGGGATCAACAACATATGTAATGCTTGATTTTTACTATAATTTGAAACCACCAGTTTAGCTTTTTTCCACCTCTAATATTCTTTCAAATTTGCAAATCACAAATTAAGGTTTCTCCAGCAATACTAATGAGAATTATATGGGGTTGGTTGTTTTTCTTTTTCTAATATATTCTCAGTTCAAAACTGATTACACCAAACAAAACAAACTGTAAATTTCTAGTGGCTATTTTTCTCTCTCTCACACACAGACATGCTGCGGCTCAGTCACTCACCACTCACACCAGAGTTAACTCATTTCACTCCCACAAACAGTTTGTCAAATTCAAATCAATTTTCAAAACACAGTTCCTTGTAACAATATCCAAAGTCAATACCAATAAATCAGTGCCCCCAGAGCAGCGACTCCCTTTGTGAATCAAACACATCTCCTGTGTGACAGTAGGAGTTCTCCCACTCAGTTTCTCTCACACTGACCACACCAAACACAAATGATGGTTTGCACAGAAAGTTTTCACAAGCAGTTTAAATTTGTCATATGCTTCGTCCGTCTCCGGCTGGTCTCCTCGCAGAGATTCGGAACCGCAGATTGGGACTGAGCACTTGCTTCGCAGTCAAACTGCGTCTCACTCACTCAAACACTCAAATCATTCAAACAACACAGGGTAATAAATCTCTAAGTCCTTTACAAAGTTACCGATCCCAGCTTTCATCTAACATTCACCAGAAGTTATTTTATCTCTTCGGTCTGTTTCCAACCAGTCTCCTGGTGGAGACGTGAGATCACGGATTGGGATTCTTCACTCAGTTTACAATAAACTTAGTTGCACAATCACTCATACACACAGCATACACACAGCACCAAGTTTCTATGACAGATATACCATAACAACAAAACAACAAATGACACTGTACAATAACTCAATTTCACAATCACTCATTCACGCATCATGCACACCACACCAAACACCAAGATTTACGCCAGATAGCAAGGTTTACGACAAACACAGACACTATAGCAGTAGGGCAACTGTTCTACACGTGCACGTCAAGCTATGTCTGAACAGCTTTGTAAGTAACAGCTGCGAAAAAGATAAAACCAACCAGACGTAATTACGTGAGGGCCGCTTACCCGTTCCTGTCCCTTATACCCTCTGTGGACAGGTCCGTTATGGCTCCCGATAGGGATACAGCGGTTACCCCGGATTTTCTCAATCTGCTCCCAAGATCGCTAGCGGCCACCCCTATTGGTCAGCAAATCCCCCCTTTACCATACCAGGGTACCCTTCCCCAGGGACTGTGCTGCATGCCAGATGTCTCTGCACGGTTTACCAGCTGCCCCAGCCACACGTACGACTTACAGTCTCCCTTGGACCCCCTTGGTCCCTTTAAACATACTGTTTATGTCCGCAGCTTCAGGAGGTTGTTGTCTGTTCTCCGGGTGAGCGGCCAGTAGCAGAGGCTCCTCCAAGGAAAATACCTGGGGTGCACCTAGGAGAGTCCACTCCATGGCTGCTCCCTCGGTCGAGCAGAGATCTCCTGGCTGGCTCGCCAAAATGACGTGCAGAAAATAGACTCTATAACTCAAAAGTTATAAAGTAGGTATGTTTATTCAGCGCTGGGTGCGCAGGGGATCGCTCCGCCACAAACACGCACACCCCACACAGCAAGCCATCCGTTTACTTATACAACATGATAATGAATATTTATTTTATGCCTATACATATTAATTACCTGTACCTGCCTACTCTCGCCTTGTATGCTAATTAGATTATTGAACTTCACGCTTGCCCAGATCCTTCCAAAAAATGGTGGGCCTGGGTCTCCGGTGGTCCACGGGATGAAGACCCCAAGTCCTCCTCACGATGTACTTTTCAACTTCCTTGCCTGGAACGCAAGAGTCTTGCCAACTGGCAGTACTCTTTTATCAGTTTGGACTCACTTATATGCCCGTATAGGGAGGCACATGGACATATTCCGGCAATCTCTTCCTTCTTTAATGAAGAGGTAATTGACATCTCTGTGATGAATATCATTCTCTTCCTGAATCCTGAATTCCTGTTTCCCTACAATCACTCCCTTGAGGTGCTACAAGGTCTACCTCCCTACAAGCCAATTCCTGTGGGCCTCCTTCCCTTAGCTGTTTTAACCTACATCTATATAGCCCCCTTATATCACGTGGACGACTGTCTCTCGTGGGTGAGATCCTACGGTGCAGCAGGGGGAGGTTGTGTGGAAGAAATGCCCCCATCCCGGCCGAGAAGGAAACCATCTTGCAAGGGACTGACCAAAACCCCCATCTCCTAGTCCCTGCCCCCCTGTCCTGTGCTGCGAGCAGGAGAGGGGAAGAAGGGAGCAAAATCATGGCTGAAAGGGAAGTCTGCTTTAGAATGGAGGGGTGGGGGGAAGGTGTTACCGAGACCCCCATTTCCCCAGTCCCTGCCCCTCCTGGGTTGCGACTGGGAGTGAAGAAGGGAGCAAACTTCTAACTAAAGCCTGTTAAGGAGGGAGTGGTGGGGGGAAAAGTGTTTGCCTGCTTGCATTTGTTTCAAGATTGTTGGCTGCACTCCTGACTCTGGGTTTTCACTGTTTTCTCTTAAGGATAGCGTAATAAATTAGATAACTTTCTCTTCTGCACTCTGTGTTGAGTCTGTTTTGCCCGCCTCATTAACGAGTTTGTCTCTTGAGCCGTCCAGTTATGTTATTTCTCCCCTGTCCAACTAAGAAGGGGAGTACTAGACTGATTTTGGTGGGCATCTGGCCTTTAGCCAGGGCTCAACCACCACAGCCTCCTGGGTTGGGATGAGAACAGTTTACTGACAAAAGAACCCTGAAATTAGAACAATATCAGCAAATTACACTCACACTTGGTGATAACACAGAGTACATTACCAAACCAACCATTACAGAGTGCTGTACAACATGAGAACTGCTCCAACACCCCACCCACACTCAGACTGCCCTGAGGACACCCAGGAGCACCACTCCTTAAACAGCTCATTTTATGGGGGAGTGGGGTCAGGCTGTGTGGAAGACAACTCAGACTAACTCAGCTCATCTGGGCTAAATAAGCTCACCTGGGTTGGTTACTTGGGGAGGTTGACTCTGGCATGGCCAGAACCAGGACACTTCTTTTGCCATGTCACATAAATTTATGGCATGGAAAGCGTAGGAGTCCGATGTATGACTGAGGGAGCCCCTCCCATTGAGTCACGAGGTTCAGTAAGGACACCCTTGATTTCTAAATTCCTGCTCAGAGAAGAGTCTAGATGTGGCTAGGTCCTGTCTTAGTCCTAGCCTTTGTCAACCCTTTTGCCAGTCACAGGGAGTTGATTGTCCCTCTCTACTCTGCCCTTATGAGGCCCCATCTGGAGTACTGTGTCCAGATCTGGGGCCCCCAGTACAAGAAAGATGTAGAACTGTTGGAGAGGGTTCAGAGGAGGGCCACAAAGATGATTAGAGGTCTGGAACACCTCCCCTACGAAGAGAGGCTGAGGGAGCTGGGCTTGTTCAGCCTGGAGAAGAGAAGGCCGTGGGGGGACCTCATTGCAGCCTTTCAGTACCTGAAGAGAGCATACAAACAGGAGGGGATTCAACTTTTTAAAAGGGTAGACAATGGCAGGACAAGGGGGAATGGATTAAAACTAAAGGAAGGAAGGTTTAGATTAGATATTAGGAGGAAGTTTTATGTAGAGACAGTGGTGAGGTGCTGGAACAGGCTGCCCAGAGAGGTGGTGGATGCCTCGTCCCTGGAAGTGTTCAAGGCCAGGTTGGATGGGGCCCTGGGCAACCTGGTGTAGATCCAGGCCTGGAGGTTGGTGGCCCTGTCTGTGGCAGGGACATTAGAACTCTGTGATCCTTGGGGTCCCTTGCAACCCATGCCATTCTATGATTCTAAAGGATTATATATATAACCACGTATCAGTCAACGTTTCCCTGTCAGAGCCCCTGAAGGACTTCAACTGAGACAGTTTTGCACAGTTGAAATTTATTGAAAGTTTATTAATGTGAGAGATTTAAAGAGTTTGGGATTGCTGTTGATAAATTCACTCAGTGCAATAGTGCTCATATATATGGCTGTGACTGTAATTGTAATACTAGCAAAATACAAACCTGGGTATTCTCACCAAAATGTGATGTCACAATGCTTACCAAGAATGTGTCTTTCTCTTGAGTGCAGGAGAAGGAGCATAGCCCATCAACTGCCTATTTGGGGTCTTCAATTTCTTCTGGCTCCCTGCTGGGGGAACTTCCTCACTATCTCTTATACCCCAGTTTTAGCTGCTTGCTGCCTCAGGTGATATTTAGCATGACTTGGGTGGTGAGCTGAGTGCTAGAGTCATATAAGTTTAGTATGAACTGCTTTTTGATCATTAGCATATTTAGGGATGTCAACTTGAATACCTATTTCACAGTTATGAAGAAAAATTTCTCAGTCCAGGCATCATGGCTTTCAAAATTCTGTGTTGAAACCAGCTATCTGTTTATTCCACAGTCTCTAGCCAAAACAGGGCTGTCCTGCTGCTTTTAAGTCTCCCTCATTTGGCTACTTCTCATACCAAACTTGCAGATCTCCATCCACAATGTTTGCACAAGAGATAAGTGGACACCAGTGTTTTTAACCTCTTAGATACAATTTCCACACTGTGAATTACATAAGCTCAGGGATGATGTTAGACAATTTATAGCATTTCATAACTCCAAGTAAAGTGATGTTATCTGAAACATCACATATACAACCTAATAGTAAAGCATTGTCTCTGCCTTGGCTAGAATGGGTGTTTCTTAGCTATATCCCTAAGTAAAAATTGTTAAGAATTTTCTTGTTTACCTATGTCCATATAAAAAATTCTCTACATCTTCAAGTTCTCCTGATAATTAGGTTTGAAGGCTTCATCTGACAGTTTTACCCACATCATTTACAGACCAGACTTCCATTACCTCCTGTTGAAATTTGGGTAAATTTGATTTTCTGACTGATTTTTTTCAAAACCTCGCTTCCAGTTTGTCTTGTCTGAATGTCACAAATCCTCATATTTTGGCTTATGATGCTTATGGTGGAAACAGAGGGTCCTTTAGTTTTGACCTGCCTATTCTGATTTCCTTATTATTTATGTGCATTAAACCCAAGCAAACATATTTTGAAAACAAGCATTTAATTTGTTACTTTCAAACCTCTATAAATGCTAGTGCAGATATTTTTCTAATAGATAAACTCATAGACCAGTGAGTGATATAAAAATTATAATATTCATCTGTTCTGAAAAAACAGTGTTATTAAGCATGGATACTGCAACTACTTCTAATGCCCAGAGGGCTAAAGCAAATCAGCTAAAGCTTGTACAGTTCTCTGTATCAGTACATTTTATTTCTTAGGTGATTGGTCAAAACTTTGCTTTCACTGAATCACAGAATCACAGTCTGGAAGGCACCCCTTTAGATGACTTTGTTCAATCTCCGCATGAAGCAGAATCTGCTAGAGCTCAGTGTTGTGTCCAGTTGGTTTTTGAATAGCTTCAAAGATGGAGACTCCAGAACCTCTGTGGGTAACCTCTTGCACTGCTTTTTAAAGCTCTTCCAGTGAGCTTCCATCACAGTAAAAAAAAAAAAAAAAAAAAGTTATTTCTTATGTTCACATGTAATTTCCTGTATTTCAATTATGCCTGTTGACTGGGCACCACACTGGCTTCATCTTCTTTACTCCTCCCATTAACTATTTATACGTGTGGATAAGATTCTCCTGAGCCTTTTCTTCCTCAGGAAAAAGAGTTGCAGCTCTCTCAGACTGTCCTTTCCTTGCATGCTCCAGTCCCTTCATCATCTTTGCAACCCTTCAGTGAATCAGTTCCAGTAAGCGCATGTGTCCCTTTGAGACCAGAGCAAGACACAACACTCCGTACATCTCAGCACAGCTGAACAAAGGGGAAGGATTGCTTCCCTTGATAATGTTCTTTTGAGGAGCCTTCTCTGCATTCTGTGGAAAGGACGCACGCTGGAGTAGTTTGTGAAGAAGCAGAGCCCATGGAAAGGACTCAAGTTGGAGAAGTTTGTGAAGGGCTGTCTCCCATGGGTGAGATCCCACACTGAAGCAGGGAAAGAACATGAAAGTGGCAGAGGCAACATGTAATACACTGACCAGAAAACCCATTCCCCATCCCACTGTAACACTCAGGGGTGGGGAGTCAGGAAATTTGGGAGTGAACTTGAGCCCAAGAAGAGAGACGGGGTGGGGGAAAGGGCTTTAAGTTTTGTTCTTATTTCTCATTATTCCAATCTCATTTGATTGGCAATAAACTAAATTAATTTTCTATAGTCTATTTTGCCTGTGACACTAGTTGCTAAGTGATCTCCTTGTCCTTATCTTGACCCATAAACCTTCATCCCGTTTTCTTCCTTTTGAGGAGTGGTAAAACAGCTTTGTGGGCATCTGGTGACCAGTCAAGGTCAACCGATCAGAGCATTACAAACTTACAATTCTTACTAAACATCTGTAGTAAAAAATGTAGTGTACTGGTGAGATAAAATACTAAACAGAGGAAAAAGTAATTTTATTTATGTCCATTGTCCTAGATGAATTTCTAAAGATCTTTATTGCATGGGTCACCTATGTGATAAATTGAAGTGATATAAAAATGTGCATAACAACAGCACTTTGAAGAAAGACTTTTAATGGAAAATGAAAATCAGGCAGTAAAAATAAATACAGGTGGCTGTAAGTGCATCATTACATTTAGATATTAGTACAGAAATTAAAGATACATACCTATTATAGCTATTATTTATTAGTGATATAACACCTTAGTGCTTGCATAGCACTTCTCAAAGGACTGTTAAGTGCAGCACTGTGATTGGAAGAGGCAGGCAAATTTTTGGAGAACATAAGACCACTGTGCTATCACCTGAAGATCCTTAACTGTGCTGCATTTGGATCATTTGACGTTGCAGTACAGCCTTTACAAATACAGCTTACTGGTTGCCATAAAGAAACACTTGGATGTGAGGATAGAAGGTGATATGGACATCATCAGAAGATAATATTACGGAAGTAGAGACATTAGCTTTGTGTAAGATGGGAAGCTCAGGTCTAGTTGGTTTGCTAAGTTATGGTTTTGGGAAAGGTGTGGAGGTGAGTGGACTTTACTGCTGATATATACAGGCAGCCAGGAGAAATTTCTATGAAAATCTTTAGGCTTGATGTAAATGAACACGGCTTTATGTAAGCCTTTTAAAAGCAGGAATTCGGATTAAATATGTGTGAGGGAGAGTTGGAAGAAAGAATAAAAGCAATGATGGCAAAATCTTTGAGTTATAAAGGACACTAGAGCTCTTGGTAAGAATTAAGCAGAAAAGAATGGATTTGTGAGAAAAATAATTAGCCATGAATTATAAAATAAGATCATTTGTCTTCTGTAAAATAGGTCCTTTTATAATATCTTACTAATCTACTGAACGTTTGAAAGCTGATAGGCTTACATTCCTCCTGCTGCACTACACATAGCTGGTTGGCTCTTGAGTTCACAGATCATAACTCCCCCTATCAATAATACCATATGATGGATTATTTTAAGAAAAAAGAGAGAGAATTTTCTTTCCTGTTAAGTTACTTGTAATGGATTGAATAGTAATTTCAGTTATTTAATCTTTCTGTTCACAGAATGTACTGCTCTTTGGAGTACATCTCTCTCAGATTTTATAGAGACACTTATTGAGAATAGGGCTGCAAATCAGTCAGGGATTGAAGAGTGAAGCACCCATTTTCACTGGTTTCTAGGAAGCTGAAACTTAGCTGAGGAGTACCTTACAAGTATGCAATGAACTCGAGTTTTTGGAGATAAATCAGTATGCCAAAACAGATCTCACCCTTGCAGGGTATTTCTTTTCTAATTTGCCTTTTTAAAGGAATTATATTATAATACAAAAATAGAAGTGTGATGCAGTTACCAAAAGAATGAAGTGTTGTTTACACCTGCTCTCAGACAAATCCAAGCAATTTCATCCACACTGACAGCACTGTGACAGTCCATGTAGTTTATTTGCAGGGCTGGAAACTTTCCTTTTTTCATATGTTATCCGTGGAAAGACAGCAGATGCTAATTTTATCTTTACTGCACCTTACTGATGAAGCATACTCATCTCCCAGAAGCAGAGATTGGGTTGCTCACTCTTTATGATGACAGTTGCCTTTTAAAGAAGCAGGGAATGAAGCATCTGAGGAATGCATGTGTCCTGCCAGGAACACAGCAGGAAAAAGACCTTCCATTTGGGATGAGATGTACTGACAGCACAGTAGGAACAGCTGAAATTAACTGTGCATTTGGAGTTTTCATACTGACCTGGATCACTGAGACCAACTTGCATGTGTCCTAGAATTTGATGAAAACTTTTTTTTTTTTTCCTGCAAAGCAGAAAAAGAGAAGAGGATACCAACTGGGCATTTATCAAAATTTTTGCTACAGACAGCAATTGCAGTATTTAAAAAAAAAGCAGAAAAGAATCTAATAAACATTTCCAAAGTAATTTATTGTGCATTTATTAAAAAAGGAAAGAAGGAACGGAAAAGTGATGTATGTGAGGGGATAAATGAATCACTGATTTGCAAACTTTAGCTCTCTGCCTTTGTTGCAACCCAGCCAGGAATTGAACTAATGAGCTGGCAGCGGAGTTGTGGTAAGCAGGGTTCAAGTCCTGAGGAATAGGATAAAAGAAGAGGAACACTAGTAGCTGTCAATGGCCATCAATATGTAAAGACTAAATCTTACACTGGAAAATTTTATGCTGATAAACCACAGGATGGATGTCATAGGTACATCCATTTATGCTTTTAAAAAAATGAATTAAAGAACCCAAACTTCTCGAGAAGAATCAGTCCTACATATCAATTTGCTTTTGTAGCAATTTTTGATTCCCACCTGTGTTTCTGATTTCCACCCATTTTCTACATTTCCTTAAACACATTAGAAGGTAGGAAAGAAATCAGGTCTGACTATGATTCTTGTCTGTTTAGATTTGATGTATTCAGTGGTTTGCAATATGTTTTTGAAAAGTGTTCCAGTTCGCGTTATGGCTCAGTTGCTGTCTGAGTCCATGGAACATTCATTGTCTTTCTTTGATGTGAAGCTACAGACATGTTCCAAACATTGCATTTTCTTTCAAGTTTTACATCTTACAGGCTGATGCACCAGCAAGCTCTTGTAGTAGGAAATAGAATCCTTCTAAGTTTTGATGTTAAAAGTAGAGGGTTCACTTGTCCTCTAGAAATAAAGATTGTCTATAAATTTAGGAAAAGTCTTAGGGATGAGATTTAATGATGTTTGCTGCTCATGGTAGTTACTGAAGAGTCATGTCCACGGTAGTTACCTGGTAGTACTGATGAATTATTTTAGAGGAAGATAGAATTCTTAAAACAATTGCATTTCTGTATGCTTTTATGAACAGAAATAGGATAAGATCTAGGAAGTATGGTATTTAAAATAATGTTAAACACTAGTTTCAAGATAGTTTTAGTTGGCTCAGGGATAGAATGTGAAAGAGAAAGCAGTGCTTTAAAGTAGAAATCATTCACAAGATAAGAGTAGCTTAACAGCACTGAAATATAAGTAATTCTATGGCTGAAAAGTATAAACCAAATGTTTAGATTTGGCAGCAAGTGGTAAAGACAGATAACAGCTACTGGCTCATCCTTGCACAAAAGAAAGTGAGATTCTTTCACATACAGGAAGATTGAAGCTTTGGGCAACTTGATCTAGTGAAGGGTGTCCCTACTCGTTGCAGGGGGATTGGAATAATATGATTTTTGAGGTCCCTTCCTACCCAAAGCATTCTATGATTCTATGATATTTTTTTAGTTAATCCGTAACTGGTTACACATAGTAACTGTGGCAGTGATAGTTGATCTGTTCAAACTTCCTGTTGTTTGCCCCTACTTGTGTTGCTACTAGCATTGGAGCATGCTAATTAGAAATCAGTATTGCATATTCATTGGTTCTTCAGTTCATGTGTACATGAAATATTGGACAGCATGATTTAATTATTTCAACAATTTCAATGTTTTGCTGTGTTCTGTATTTGGTTTAATGTAAACTAAAATCTGCAAAGCAAGAAATGAGGGAAAAAGAGGCATTTCACAGAATCACAGAATCATTAAGATCACAGACAGGGCTGGGACATCTCTCCTATGAAGACAGATTGAGAGAGCTTGGGTTATTCATCCCGGTGAGGCACCTCTACTAGCCTTCCAGTACCTAAAGGAGTCTACAGGAAATATGAAGAGAGAGTGTATACAAGGAGGACAGGGGACTATGGCTTTAATCTGAAAGATTAGATATTAAGAATATATTCTTTACTATGAGGGTGATAAGACAATGAAATGAGTTTCCCAGAGAAGCTGTGGCTGCCCCTCCCTGGCAGTGTTCAAGGCCAGGTTGTATGGGGCTTTGGGCAACCTGGGCTAGTGGAGGGTGTCCCTGCCCATGGCAGGGGGTTGGATCTAGATGATCTTTGAGGTCCCTTCCAACCCCAAAACAGAGAATTTGTGCTGGAAAACAGTATGGAACACATAGGAAAACTCCATGGAAGCTTTGGAATAATGTTGCACAGGAGCTTGGTGGAAGGGTACAGCGCTACAAACGGTGGGCCCTTAGCACATCTGTGGCTAAGGCACTAAGGAACCTCTGGTGCTGTGAACCATAACTGTATAACCTCTGAGGAACAGCAGGTTGCTCTTTGGAAAAGAGCTGTTAAGTTTTGGTCATTTTGTTTATAGAAACTCATGTGTAAACTACAGTATAGCATTAATCTGGAAAGCTGATAAATGGAATGAAGAATAATGAAAGACAGAGTTGAAAGTTTGACAGCCTGGAAAATTGATGAGTCCACAGAACAGAAATATTGAAGCAATCCTCCATAGCTACTTAAGTGTCAGATTCTTGTATGTGCTGATACTTACTCCATTTTTACCTTTTTTTTGTCAACTAAGACTACTAAAAGCAGTACTGGATTTTGGACCCAAAGGAATTTAAAACAATGCCATTGGTACTTGTATGGCAGGGAAAATCTTTGACAGTAAAAGGAGGAAAGGAAAGAAATGGAAGGTAAGCATACAAGAAAAAGTTAAACTAATGAAAGGTAAAATTGTAGTTCAAGCAGAATAGTGAAATCTGAAGGTGTAATTAAGATTAAAAGGAGGATTGTACATTTTTCACTTTAAAGTATATTTTTTAGGCAACTGGTCATATTATCTCTGGAGACTGGCTTTTACTTTGGTTATTTTGGTTTTTAGTAGACTTTAGAACTTTGCCTTCCTCTAGTTTTAGAAGTATTTCCACATAATGTTATCAAATAGTCACACAAGATAGAAAGGAACACAAAATCACATTCCTTTTCTATACATATGTTAGTACCAGCCTTTGTGGAATTGTGCAGAGTGTTACTTGCTGCTTGCACAGACCTTCTTTGTGCTGGTGGTCCTTTCTCTGATCTCGGAGAGTTCTTCTGTTCCATTATGGTAGCTGAGTGACTTAATTTCATGTTCTTATAATCAGAAAACAATGCTCTAATACTTTTCACAATGGTTATTTTACAGCAATTATGAAAAGAAAATTAACTTTTGCTGGAACAATGTATTCATATGAGCCTGTGATAACTGGGGATCAGTGCCTATTTGGCAAGTTGTTCCTTCCATTGGGCTGCATGCCAGTCAAGTGAAGTATTCAACACTTCATCGTTTTAAAAAATTATTTAAATGTATTTAAAAATGTAGTCCTAGTTATTTATGACCCATATGCGACTTTTAGCTTTTGCTTTACGGTATTCCATTTTGGGTTGGATTATAATAATTTGGGCATTTACATAAACAGTAGTAATTATATTCTAATAAATAGACTTTGTGATACTCAGGGAGTCTTTAGCAGGTTGCATACCAGAGATTTATTTTTTAGCAGTTTGCTAGTGATTAAAAAATTAATAAAACCCTGTAGGTGTTTATTGGTTGGACAGAATACATCAAGATGGTTAATCTGGAAAAATTTAGAGAAATATTGTAAATATGTTCCACAGGAGGTGTGTGCTTTTTTTTCATTTATTTGTTTCATCTTACTTGTTCTGATCTCTAAGCTTACCTGTTTATGAAGAATACAGCCTAAGCCTCAATTGCTGGGATTGAAAATACACTTCTGCCAGGAAATCCATGAAAATGGATTATTTTCCCTGGGTATTTATACTTTCCCCTCATTAAAATGCCTTAAGTTATCTTTTCTTATTTCCTATGGTGGTGTTCTAGTTGGGTTTTCTCTGGTGGCGGTACCTCATGGCTTATTTTGTGTATTTTAAGCCATCCATTGCGCAACAAAATCCATGTTGGTTTTGCATTATTTAGTATGTGAAATCTCTGGAGGGCAGAAGAGAGATACATGGTTCTGACTCCATTTTCTGCTGGCCTGGTTAAAAGATGGTCTTTGTGGCTTACTTTTAAAACAAGAGCAGGATTAAGAGTCTTTTCCCAAGAACTACAGGGAAACAAGAAGCACAAAGTGGCTAGTAGCTTCTCTTCTTTCCCTTTCTTGCTGCAAACAGTGGTTGAGTGCGTAGGTATGATTATACAAAACAGTAGCAGTCATCTGCCTTCTGATCATCATTACAGGAAATTTGAGTTTGCCTTTTAGCCATCTTTTTATCTGGTTGATGTGAAATAAGCGTGTGAAGCAGTGAGAAGAAGGTGTATTTGGCACAGTCTCAAAATTAATGTATTTTTCCTTAAAACCATCTTTACCAGTTATCCAAGTTTACTAAAAATCAGCAAATATCATGTGAACAATGGTATTTGGAGGTTTGTGGTTTTTTGTTTGTTTGGCTGGAGTTTTATTCTCCCTTTTAATTTGACTATCATTCCTGCCTGTTTAAGAAAATTGTGCTTTTTCCATTTCGGGTATCGCATCGCTTTCTGTGACGTATAAGGAGGACACATCAAAGGTTATTCCTATATAATAAGCACTGCATTTTATGTACAGATTTTGTTCATTTGCCTGTTGAAGATATGTCTATATCTAGAAACAAAAGGAAAAAAAATCTTAACCAGTTATTTCTATTTGTAAAGTATTAATAGCTCATGAAGGGGATTTTAGAATTTGTTAGTCAAACACGAACTGAGAAAGTTAATAAATCTGCAGATGGTAGAGCATAGTGTTCATAGATTTAATGTAAAACCAAGACAGGATAGTTTGCATTTCTGTTCGTTCTTTTTCCTTTGTCTCCTCTGTCTTCCTTCCCTTCATTGTGTTGCCCAGGTGGATCTGAAAGAAAACTGATGACAGCATTTTGACTTTAGAATTCAGTGATAAAGTATGGCCAGAGTCAGTGGTATGGAGAAAACCTGGTACCTCAACTGAATACTTACTGACAGCCTGTAAACTAAGACTTTTTATTAATTCTGTCTGGAGTATGTGCCTCCTTTCTAATCTGTAAAATTATGTTTCCCTTTGCTGAAGCCATTATTAAATAACGCACAGATATGAAATGATTGTTCGATTTTTCTTTGAGTAAACTTTTAACCAGAGGTGTTAGATGCTAGAAGGAACATACTAGGTTAGGCCACGATTAAACCAAAGATTAACAGGCTGTTTCTAGTCTGTGTAGCAGGTAAAAGTGGGATATTTTTATTGGGATTTGCAGTTATTTCTCCATTATTCCTAATTAGTCCCAAATCCATCTCTACAAAACAGCTGCAGTGATTTGCATGAGCGTGGAATCATGAGAGTGCTGAGGAGTAGGTACACTGTCCTCTGCCTGAATCTCAAGGTTTTTGAATGGAAATAGATTCGAGAGCTGGTATCTCTTTTTTCATTCTGCTTCCTCTGCATTTTGATAGGGTCTGTAAGGAAATCTACAATGAAAAGACTTATTAGCCAGGCAGCCTGGTACCACTACCTGTACAGACAGTTTGGTGGTATTTCTCCCTCACTGCTTTTTTTTTTTCCTTCTAGCCTCATCAGACTGTTTTTTCAATAGCTTCTGGTGCTGTCCACTTCTTATGATACATCTAGGGTTCTTAGTTCTTTTGTTAGTCCTTCCATAGCGGCCTTCTTAATTTGTTTTTATTCAAATTAAGCTATTCCTTTTCTTCCAATCTGTCTAGGTCTAATAAGAAACATTGAGAGTAAAAGTGGCAGCTTTCCTTATTCAAATGCTTTGTGACTGATGCTACCGCATGTGCAATAAGAACAAGAAAATTTGGTTTTGTACCTTTCCATTAGCAAATTTTCATAGATGAGAATTTTTACTTTCTAAAAAAGCTCTTACAAAACAAAACTGCAAATTTCTAATCCCACCTTTACTGAAAGAATTATCAGATTATTTTTTAGTATAGATGAATCAACATTTTCTCACACAGACTTTAAGTAAGTTTGGATATATTAGTTTTGAAGGAGTTTGAATAGAAAAGGACACCTAACACAAACACATTGGTCACAAGAGTTTGGCTTCACTAGCATATGAATAAAAAGAAAACCTCATAATTTAAAAGGAGGCGTTCTCACTGTAGACAATATAAACTACGGTAACAAACGATAGATTCAAAAAACCAGAATAAAATATGTTAACTATAAAAAATACCAACTTAGAAAATCCCCCAAAAAACAAACCAAAAAAGAAAGAATGAAATTACCAAGTAAAAGAAGCAGTTATTGAACAATGACAAAGTGAAAATATTAACAGTCCAAATTTAGCATACTGACGTGCAGACTTGTCACACAGATTTAACATGTTCAGGTATAATTCTGCATCTGATCTAATAAAATGTTTCAGTTAAATACATGACATGGGATTTTTCATGCACAAGAAATATAGTATGGTTCAGTTAAATTGTTAATGTTCCTCTGATTTCCTCTGATGATGAGTCCATTAATAACTTTCTTAAATAAGGTTATATTGCACAATGTAAAGCTATTTGATAATTGATGTAGAATTAAGTCTTAAGAGGCACAGAGTTTGCATGTGTAATTATGCTAGATCATATGAATGATAGGAGATACTATCGCTGTAACTCAGGTTTCTAGAATAAAAGTTAAAAAGAAGAAAGAAGTGGCCTGGTCTGCTTTTCTGTAATGACCTACTGCAATACAAAACAAGATGCAGAAGCTATTATCAAAAGTATATAATCTTGTTAAATGGTAAGCAGATCTGCTCCAGTATAGTATTTCATGAATCCCAAGTAACATCAGGTCTGCAATATGAGATATGACCTTGAGTTTTATTTGTTTAGACTGCTGACAAGTCCTGCTGTGAAATGTGAGGAATGCAGGGTGAAACCCATTACATATGAAAAAGTGACATGCTTATGAGTTTTACTGAACAGTAGAAACAGGTCTAAGTAGGACAATTGTTAGTCCTATATTAAATAATCTAAATTCAATAGGATTTCTAGATGAAAATTCAGTGAATAGCTAGGGAATCAATTTCCTCCCATCTTCCCTGAAGCACAGGAAAACTGAGTCAGAGTCACTCAGAAGAGATATGGTCATCCTCTCCTCCAATCAACCATTACTTAGCTATGAGAATATCCCTACTATCAGTCTCATTGCCTCAGAAAGAGAATTAGCATAGCATATTGGTATAAATAACCTGGGCATAAAATGCCAAGGACATTTTTATTTTACTTAGAAATATATGAACTAGAATATACGAACTTCATGGAATATATGATTTTCTTGTTCTGTTCATGCATTCTCTGGTTCAGAAGAGCAAACAAAAATTTGGAGATGAATCCTAGAGAAGAGCCTTCAACATGAGAATTTATAACATTCTGTGATTTTCTTTTAACCTCCAGAAAATATATTTGAAAGAAACACAAATTAGAGTTTGCAGTTTTCTTATTTTCTGTTAAAAAAAACCCCAAACCTTTCTGTTTTCTCTATCATGTCGTATGGTATTTGCTTCTCTAGGCTAGTATTTTATGTCATAAAAAACTTAGACACATTCAGAAGAATCGAACAGATAAAAAAGAAGAGAGCGCAGTTTGAAATAGGAAAATATCAGACTGCCTAAATGGAAGAAAGAGAACTCATTTACTTGTGAATAGTAAAATAAGAAGCAAAAACTACTCTTCCACTTTGTGCTACTTGTAGATTTCTCCAAAATAAGTGCTTGATGTTGGAATACATCATGAATTTTGCTTGAAAAAAAGAAAGGAACAGAACTAACAGAAGTTGTTGTCTAAAATCAATGTAAACTGGAAAGACAACTGGAGATAAAATCATATCAGGTGAGTTTTTTTAAAAAATAGAGGTAAACAACAAGCAAACTAGGAGAATGGCAAACCATATTTATAAAAATTCTGTTGAATAATTGTGTTTGCATATTGCAGTTTTCATGAACTAGTTTGAAAGCAATATAAACAATGACAGTGAAACCTCATACAGGTTTCAAATTCCTTACTACTGTTTATAAAATATTTCTACAATGTTCTTCTTTTTCCTCTTCACAGCAAACATTATGTTTGACTTAACATTCTTTGGTAATTTCTAAAGGGAGGAAGACAGGGTTAATTTAGGTTTGTTTAGCAAAGAAAAGAGTTTTAATTTTGTGTGAAAAGATACTTCCGTTCCTCGCCCCTGTCAAAATATAATTGGCCTCATCTTGCTCAAATTATTGAAATAATAGCTTTATGAGTCATCATTCATTCTTTCTACCTTTCTTTGTCTACTATATTACCAAAGACTTTGGGAACCCTCTTCAAAATCAGAGCTAAATGTTATTTCTGTGTTATCATGTGAGGCTGCCGGCTAACACATCTTTCTTTGACTCATCCATTGTGCTGAAGTTTCCATGTGGGAATTACAGTGGTGGTGTGGATTTCACTGGTGCAGCTGAAGAAAGAGCTGTTAATGTTAATATGACTGTAACAGGAGATCAAGCAGATGAAAGTTGCCAATGTTCATGGTTCAGTTCAGAAAATAAAATTAAACAAAATCAGCTGCTGTTCCTAGGTCTCCCATTAATTTTCGACTTTAATTCTAGGGAAGACACTCCCTGATACTAAGACTACAATACACAATATTCCAACTCCATCGTTATTAGAATATTACATCTAACACAAAGACTGCAAAATCACTTGTGTAAGACTTGCCCTGACCAAAGAAATCCTAAACAGGCTGTTGTAAACTATCATTCTTTATTTTCTTGGAGCAAAACTGCCTGGAACTGAAATTGACAAGCCTCTAGACTTTGTATATTTCAGACATGTTCTGTCCTGAGCCTGAGCGCTACAGGCACTTCATGATTCATCTTTAAGCACTGAAACACAACGGTCTTATTCAGTTTGTTATAAGGACACATAGCCATGCTTCCATTGGCCAGTTTTGACAGAGTGTGGAAATAACTGGGAGTGAGGGAAAAAAAATCCCCAACTCTTACGGCTCACAATGAAGAAAAAGTGGGGGATACATTTAGAGGTAATAAATTAATTTTTTTTAATGCTAAATCTGTTTTGCACATGACAGTAACTGGTGAGTGATCTCTCTCTGTCCTTATCTCAACCCATGAGCCTTTTATTCATAGAATCATAGAATGACATGGGTTGGAAGGGACCCCAAGGATCATAGAGTTCTAATCCCCCTGCCACAGGCAGGGCCACCAACCTCAAGCCTGGATCTACACCAGGTTGCCCAGGGCCCCATCCAACCTGGCCTTGAACACTCCCAGGGATGGGGCATCCACCACCTCTCTGGGCAGCCTGTTCCAGCACCTCACTACTCTCTCTGTAAAAAAACTTCCCTCTAATATCTAATCTAAACCTTCCTTCCTTCAGTTTTAATCCATTCCCCCTTGTCCTGCCACTGTCTACCCTTTTAAAAAGTTGAATCCCCTCCTGTTTCTCTGCTCCTTTCAGGTACTGGAAGGCTGCAATGAGGTCCCCCAGCAGCCTTCTCTTCTCCAGGCTGAACAAGCCCAGCTCCCCCAGCCTTTCCTCATAGGGGAGGTGCTCCAGCCCTCTAATCAACTTCGTAGCCCCCTCTGAACCCTCTCCAACAGTTCTACATCTTTCTTGTACTGGGGGCCCCAGATCTGGACACAGTAGTCCAGATGGGGCCTCAGGAGGGCAGAGTAGAGAGGGACAATCACCTCCCTGTCCCTCCTGGCCACCCCTCTCCTGATGGAGCCCAGGATACCATTGGCTTTCTGAGCTGCAAGAACACACTGCTGGCTCATGTTAAGTTTCTCATCTACCAGAATCCCCAAGTCCTTCTCAGCAGGGCTGCTCTCAAGGAGCTCTTCTCCCAGTCTGTATCTATGTCTGGGATTCCTCCAGCCCAAGTGCAACACCTTACACTTGGCAGTGTTGAACCTCATTAGGTTCACCCTGGCCCACCTTTCCAGCCTGTCAAGATCCCTCTGGATGGCTTCCTGTCCTTCTGTGGTGTCAACCACACCACTCAGCTTGGTGTCATCTGCAAACTTGCTGAGGCTGCACTCAATTCCATCATCAATGTCATTGATAAAGATGTTAAAGAGCACCAGTCCCAAGACAGACCCCTGGGGGATCCTGCTTGTCACCGGCCTCCACCTGGACATAGACCCATTGACCACCACCCTTTGTCTACGTTCTGTCAGCCAGTTTCTTATCCACTGGATGATCCACCCATCAAATCCACATCTCTCCAATTTAGAGATAAGGATATGGTGGGGGACTGTGTCAAAGGCCTTGCACAAGTCCAGGTAGATGACATCTGTTGCCTTCCCTTTACCTACCGATGCTGTCACTCCATCACAGAAGGTCACCAGATTGGTGAGGCATGACCTTCCCTTGGTGAAGCCGTGCTGGCTATCCTGGATCAGGTGCTCAAACCTTATAGCATGTTATCCAGGAAGATCCCAGGCACAGAGGTGAGGCTCACCAGCCTGTAGTTCCCTGGGTCTTCCTTGCTCCCTTCCTTATAAATGGGAGTGATGTGACCTTTTTTCCAGTCCCCGGGGACCTCTCCTGACAGCCACGACTTTTCAAATATGATGGAGAGCGGCTCGGCAACCACATCAGCCAGCTCCTTCAGGACCCTGGGATGCATGTCATCCGGCCCCATAGACCTGTAGACATTCAGTCTCATGAGGCAGTCTCGGACTTGCTCTGCCCTTACCATGGAGGGTGATTTACTCTCCCAGTTCCCACCTAGAGGTTCAGGGATGCAAGGTTCTTGGACTTGAGAATTATGAGAATCTTGGCTGCCAGAGAAGACTGAGGCAAAGAACTCATTCAGTACCTCAGCCTTCTCCATATCCCTGGCAGCCAATTCTCCTTTCTCATTTCCCAAGGGGGGTATGCTCTCTTTGGCCTGTCTCTTCTGGCCAATGTACCTGTAAAATCCCTTCTTGTTGTTTTTAACATCCCTTGCCAAGTTCAGTTCCCTCTGTGCCTTGGCTTTCCTGATCCCATCTCTGCAAGTCCTGACAGCATCCCTGTATTCTTTCCAGGCAACACACCCTTGTTTCCAGAACTTGTATTTGCCTTTCTTATCCCTCAGTTTGACCAGCAGGTCCTTGCTTAACCATGCTGGTCTCCTACCCCTCCTGCCCACTTTCTTATTCAGAGGGACATAGAGCCCTTGAGCTCTCAGAAAGGCATCCTTAAAGAGTTTATTATGCTTTCTCTCACCTGTCCAGATGAGGAGGAGATCAACAGAGCAGTTTGAATGGGCATCTGGCCTCCAGCCAGGGTCAACCCACTACAGGCAGGCAACTCAGGAGGATGTGGTGGAGTTGTGCAAGGAGAGAAGTAGAAGAGCAGAATGAAGCCCAATTAGAACTTAATCTGGATACTGCTGTAAAAAGCAATTAAAAACAACCTCTAGAAATACATTATAGAATCACAGAATTATCTTGGTTGGAAGGGACCCTTTAGATCATCAAGTCCAACCAACAACCTAACCTGCCAACCATGTCCCTCAGCACTACATCTACAATTTTTAAAAATACCTCCAGGGATGGAGACTTCACCACTTCCCTGGGCAGCCTGTTCTGAGAAGAATTTTTTCCTAATATCTCCCTGGTGTAACTTGACACCACTTCCTCTTGTCCTTTCACTTGTCACTAGGGAGAAAAGGTCAGATCCCACTTCTCCACAACTTCATTGCAGGTAGTTGTAGGAAGCAATTAAGTCTCCCCTCAAACTCTTTTTCTCTAGGCTAAAGAACACCAGTTCCTCCAGATGTTCCTCATAACTCCCTTCTTTCTAACTCTCATAAAGTTTCTCCTCTTCTCTGCTTTGGCACGGGGTTGGACTCAATGATCTCTTGAGGTCCCTTCAAACCCCTACAATTCTGTGATCCTGTGATTTACTCTCCAGTCCCCTCACCAGCCTCATTGCCCTTCTTTGGACATGCTCCAGCATCTCAATGTCTTTTCTGTAGTGAGGGGCTCAAAACTGAACACAGTGCTCAAGGTGGGGCCTCACCAGTGCTGAGTACAGGGGGACAATTACTTCCCTATTTTGACTTCACCACACTATTCCCAATACAAGCCAGGGTGTTGTTGGCTGACTTGGCCACCTAGGCACACTGCTGGCTCATGTTCATCTGGTTGTCTACCAACACCCCCAGGTGCTTCTCTACCAGGCAGCTTTCCAGCCGCTCTGCCCCAAACCTGTAGCATTGTGAGGGGCTACTGTGACTCAAGCACTTGGCTTTAGAAACAAAAAGAGGGTTGAGGAGAGTCTCCATCCATTATTGCATGTGAGGGGAAACTCAGTGACAAAGGTTAAGAAAAAATCTGAGATACCTAATGAATTATTTTCCATGGATTTTCAGAGCAGGACCAGTTTTTCTCTGAGTACCCAGGCCCCTGAAATGGGAGACAGGGACAAAGCACAGAATGAAGCCCCCATAATCCAAGGGGAAATGGTTAGTGACCTGCTACACCTAAGTGCATACAAGTCTATGGGCTTGGAGGGGATCCAACCAAGGGTGCTGATGGAAGAGCTCACAAAATCACTTTCTATCATTTCTCATCAATCCTGACTATCTGGAGAGGTTCCAGTTGTCTGAATGTTAACCAATGTGATGCCCATTTACAAGAAGGGCTGGAAGGAGGATCCAGGGAACTACAGGCCTGTCAGTCTGACTGCAGTTCAAGGGAGTGTTATGGAGCAGGTTGTCTTGAGTGCCATCATGTGTCAGGTACTGGACAACCAGGCATCAGGATCATTCAGCAGGGTTTTATGAAAAGTAGGTTCTGCTTGACTAACCTGCTCTCTTTCTATAACATCCACTTAGTGGATGAGGGAAAGGCTATGGAAGTTGTCTACTTAGAATTTAGCAATGCTTTTAACACCATTTTCCACAACATTCTCTGAGAGAAACTGTCTGCCCTTGGCTTGTACAGGTGTCCTCTTCATTGAATAAAAAACTAACTAGATGGTTGGGCCTAAATGTTTACAGAACTGGTGATACACAATGTATTTTCTTACCAAACTGAACGACTCAGTGCATACAGCTCAGAGCCGTCCCAAAGCTGAGCTGTTCCCAGGCTGCATGTCCTGGAGATGTATGACCCTCCCATATCAGCCCCTCTTTATGCTGAGCATGGTGTCATGGTATGGAATACCCTTTTGGTTAGTTTGCGTCACATTTCCTGGCTGTGTTCCCTCCCAGCTTCCTGGAGGCTCCCCTCCTTCTTGTTAGCAGGGTATTATGAGAAGCTGCAAAGTCCCTGACTGCTTGGCGGCCACTAAAAACATCAGGTTATTATCAACACTGCTTTCATCCTAACTCTCAAACACAGCACTACATCAGCTACTAGAAAGAAAATTAACTCTATCCTAGCTGAAACCAGGACATTGAGTTAAATCCAGTTGGTGAATCACCATAAACAGTGTTCTCCAGGGCTCAGAATTTGGGATGGTTCAGTTTAATATCTTTATCAAAGATTTGGATGAGGGGATTGAGTGAAGCCTTAGTAAATTTGCAGATGACATGAAGCTGGACTGGAGCATTGATATGATTGTAGGTAGGAAGGTTCTACGGAGGGACTTGGACTGGGTGGATTGATGGGCTGAGACTAATTGCATGAGCTTCAACAAGGCTCAGTTCCAAGGACCTGCATTTGGGTCACAACAACCCCATGCAATGCTACAGGCTTGGGGAAGAGTGGCTGAAAAGCTGCCTGGTGGAAAAGGACCTGGAAATGTTGGTCAACAGTCAGCTGAACATGAGTCAGCAGTTTGCCAATGTAGTCAAGAAGACTGACAGCATCCTTGTTTGTATCAGAAGTACTCTATTCTAATGTGTCCAGGAGGACTAGGGAACTAATAGTCCCCCTGTAATGAACATTAGTGAGGGTGCACCTCAAGTACTGTGTTGAGAGTTGAGCCCCTCACTCCAGGAAAGATATTGAGGTGCTGGAGTCTGTCCAAAGCATGTTTCTTATGAGGAGTGGCTGTGGGAATTAGGGTTGTTTAGCCTGGAGAAAAGGAAGCTGAGGGGAGATATCATCACTGTCTACAACTATCTGAAAGAAGGTTGTAGCAAGGTGGGGACTGGTTTCTTTTCCTAAAGAGTAAGTGATAGGACAAGAGGAAATGGCCTCAAATTATGCTGGGGATGTTTAGACTAGAAATTAAGAAAATTTTGTTCACTGGAAGGTTTGTCAAGCACTGGAACAAGCTGTCCAGGGAAATGGACACCATCCCTGTCACCATCTCTGGAGGGATTTAAAAGGCATGTAGATGCGGTGCTAAGGGGCCTGGCAGTGCTATGTTAAGAGTATGACTTAATAATCTTAAAGGTGAAATTACCTTCACTCTATTTTCTGGGTTCCTGCTGTCATAGCTCCCATAAAGGACACCTGGGTGCAAAAAGGCAAACAACTGATGAGGCTTTTGAAGTTGCTTAGCAAGAGCCTGTGCTGAGGTGAAGAGCTCAGTAACAAGAAAAGACTGGAATTACACTGTAACACGAAGTGAAAATGGGAACCAGGATCGTGATGAGAAAGGTAGGGTGTTGAACTGGATATAGTAACCGACACAACAGACCAGAGGTGAGGAAGGAAGAGAGGTGTGTAATTGCTACCTTGTGTCCCCAGGGATCCAAGAATAGAATCTGTGATTGAGCACCTTGTCAAATAGCAGTTATCCCCATTATGCAGATTAGACTAAAAGATTTCCAAATTTGAAAGAAAACAAAAAAACACTGGTATTGCTAGGGAGAGAAATTGCATGTTCTAACTCCTACATTTATGCATTTGCATATATTTTCCAGTACCTGCCCTGCCTAGATGTTAAAAGTTTCATCTGTCATTTCTAAGACCAAACTCAAGTTGTGGTTAAAGGTCCTGAATTTTATTAAGTGGTTGTGGAAAAAAGCCAGGCATTCTGGGTGATAGATTTCAATTTTCATTATCATAGAAAGGCAAGATGTATATATGCCATTTCAACCTACCAAGTACGTAAGAAGTAAATATTGTAAAATCAGCATATGACTTTCACTGACGTTCAGATAGACCTTCAGAGCTTAATAAATGTCACTCTAACCGAATTGCATATTGCTGATTCTTTTTCTCCTGAATCCTTTGCACTTGATTAAAGGAGTGGACCGGTTGCTCTGCATGAGGTGGATTGAAAGGAACAGCTTATGTATTGATGAAGAAGGAAATTCCAAGTGTGTATGAAAAAGAGCATGTGGGTTGCGCTAGACAATCTGAAAAGGTTCCTTCTAAGCTCAACTACTCTGTGATTCTTTAACACCAAAACCTTCTAAAAAACACCTTCCTAACATGTATATACGCATTAATTACCTGTCATGTGATTCTTTCAAGACTAATTTTTTTGTGAGTTTTGAATTAATTATATAGTTTTCTAATATTTGTGGTAGAGGAAGTCAAAGCAGGGGTTAAGAAGGGCAGACTACAGACAAGTCAGTTGTGAGGTACAGTCTTCAGCCATGAGAAGATGCATATTGTGTTTGACATTCTCCTGATTTCATTTGTCAGCAATATTGACTTTTTTCTCTACTTTATTTCAGTTTCTTCCCAGCAGAATTTGTGTGATGAGGACTATACCTGCCACCTGCTAGGTCATTATGGGTCAACACTGTGTTTGTATAACTTGTAGAATTTTTTATAATTTTGTATAACATGGTATATATTCTCCTTGTTTTTCATTTTTTAATACAGTAATTTCAGCATTTATTTAGTGACATCGGTCATTGCTAGCGACCATCAGAAAGCATTCTTGTCTTTATTCATCCCAGCTTACCTCTTTTTTTATACAAGGCATTAAAACATGGTGAAAGATACCCACACCTAGACAATTGGAGACTTCTGTGCTTTTCTCATGGCTGAATTCCTACAGGCTTCAGAACTTGAAACTTTTTGACTGTGTTCATGCTGTAGACTTTTTCAGTAAAGCTTGGGTGTCTGTGCTGCAAGGTACAATGTCTCAAGTGGGCTTCTTAATTAGGAGTTCAATGACCACAGAATACTTAACTGAAAAGATTATTTAGCTTTGATGACAGGATATTGAGGGAGAAGTGTGATGATTTAGCACTCAACATAGACTTTGTCACACAAGTCATGTAAACTAAAGCTAAGTAAACCTTCCTCCTATTCATATTTTATTGGAATGAAGCCAATTGTGTTGCAAAGTGTTATTATATCCTATTTTGGCAGTATGATCTTGCTGTATTTCTTGAATTTTCTGTTGGCTTTATCACCTAGAGAAGGAATGGAATGTTGCTTATTTACCACCTTTTGGTACCTGGGACTTTAATAATAATATTATTAATAACTTTAATAATAATAAAAAAGATTCAAATTATTTTTAGTATATGTGGCGTATAGCATTATATATTAGAAACCCAAATAATAATCAAAAGGGAAACTGTGTAAAGGAAATAAAAATGAACATTTTATGGGGTCAGACACAGAGCAAATGCTTACCACAGACTTCTCAGAAAAATCTCTTTCAAGGGCCTGTCCACAGATAGAGGATTTGCTCTTTGCTGCAATTTACATTCTCAGGCCAATAAATGTTTTATGACCTCTCCGTATGAGCACTCACAGTCGCTCACAGCCAGGAGGAGGTAATGCAAAATTGATCTGTGTATTAAAACTGCTGAGCCAAGCAGACAGCTCAGAATTACAGTGATGGTGCATTGGTGATTCAGCTAGCCTTCATGGAAATATTATTTGCGAAAAAATCTATTAGATGAGAGTTTCCAACACTCTTCTAGATTTTGTGGTATCTTGGTACCTTGCAACTGAGACATCAAGACTGGTATACTATAGGGAAACTCTTGCCTTTCTGTGGTGAGGTTTGTAGTTCCAAATCTGGCTCAATTGTAATGACATGGTGACCAGCTCCTCTGGGTAACCTCTTCCAGTGTCTCAACACCTTCACTGTAAAGAATTTCTTCCTAATGTCCAATCTAAATCTCTTCTCTTTTACTTTAAACTTATTACCCCATGTCCTATCACTACACTCCCTGATCAACAGCCCCTCTCCAGCTTTTCTGTAGGCCTCCTTCATCTACTGGAAAGCTGCTGCTATAAGGTCTCTCTGGATCCTTCTCTTCTCCAGGCTTAAAAGCAGCAACTCTCCTATTTTGTCCTCATAAGACAGGTGCTCCAGCACTCTGATCATCTCCATGGCACTCCTCTGACTTGCTCTAGCAGCTCAGTATCTTTCTTGTACTGAGGAGCCCAGGGCTGGACACAGTACTCCAGGTGGGGTGTCACCAGAGTGGAGAGGCAGAATCACCTGCCTTGCTCTGCTGGTTACACTGCTTGAGATACAGCCAAGCCCACACTGATAGCTCATACTGAGTTTTACATCAGTCAACTCACTCAAGTCCTCCTCCTCAAGGCTAGTCTCAATTCTCTGCCAAGCTTATAGTTATGCTTGAGTTTACACTGACCTATATGCAGGGCCTTGTCTTTGGCCTTATTAAGCTTTCTAAAGTTCTTATGGGCCCACCTCTCAAGCCTGTCCAGGTACATCTAGATGGCATCCATTCTCTCCATTGTGTCAGCTGCACCACACAGGTTGGTGTCATCAACAAAATTGCTCAGAGTGCACTCAATCCCACTGTCCATGTCTCTGACAAAGGTGTGTCGTGGTTGTGCATAGGTGGGTGCTAAGAGAGAGAGGAGCCAGGAGCTGCAGAAAATGGCTGCTGGAATCTTCTGTCAGCCTGCTGATAGTGCCTCTGAGAATCACATATAGGAGACAAAGACCCCACCAGAGAACGGAGTGCCAAGAAGACTGCAATGTTGGCCCGTTAAGGGCATTGTGATATATATTTGCATATAAATGTAAGCAGTTGACAGACACAAAAGGCAGGGAAGGCTGGGGGAGGAGGTGCCCAGGTACCCGGGCAAGAGATGCCCCTGCAGCCCGAGCTGAAGCACGGGGAGTAGCTGGAGGAAAGGAGCCATGGAGGAGGCAGAGACCCGACCTGCCCGGTGGAGAGGCTCCACGCTGGATGGAGCCGGTGCAGACATAGAGAAGATGCCGTGACTGACGTTGGGATGAGCCCCTGCCAGCACAAGCGACCTACAGAGATGAGCCAAACAGATTTGCTGGGGGAGGCCTAGAGCCCCGTGGAGGACTGGGACTGAGAGACACTGTGATTTATTGCTGCCAGCCATAGCAGAGATGAAGCCCAGTGGGAAGAGATTTGCCTTGGAGAAAGTTCGTGGAGGACTGGCTCTTATGGGTGAGATCCTACGGTGCAGCAGGGGGAGGGTGTGTGGAATGGATGCCCCCATCCCGGCCGAGAAGGAAACCATCTTGCAAGGGACTGACTACAGCCCCCATCTCCTAGTCCCTGCCCCCCGTCCTGTGCTGTGAGCAGGAGAGGGGAAGAAGGGAGCAAAATCACGGCTGAAAGGGAAGTCTGCTTTAGAATGGAGGGGTGGGGGGAAGGTGTTACCGAAACCCCCATTTCCCCAGTCCCTGCCCCTCCTGGGCTGCGACCGGGAGAGAAGAAGGGAGCAAACTTCTAACTAAAGCCTGCTAAGGAGGGAGTGGTGGGGGAAAGTGTTTGCCTGGTTGCATTTCTTTCAAGATTGTTGGTTGCACTCCTGACTCTGGTTCCTTTTCCCTGTTTTCTCTTTAGTGTAGTGTAATAAATTAGATAACTTTCTCTTCAGCACTCTGTGTTGAGTCTGTTTTGCCCGTGTCATTAACGAGTTTGCCTCTTGAGCCACCCAATTATGTTATTTTTCCCCTGTCCAACTAAGAAGGGGAATAATAGACTGATTTTGGTGGGCGTCTGGCCTTTGGCCAGGGCTCAACCACCACAATGTGTTAAACAATTGCTGGACCCAGTAGCAACCCCTCCAGAACCCCACTCATTGCTGGTCTCGATATGGACATTGAGCCAATAACCTCAAATCTTTGAGTGCAGCCAATTCTTTATCCACTGATTGGTCTATCCATCAAATCTATGTCTGTCCAAATTAGAGACAAGGCTATCATGCAGGACAGTATGAAATGCCTTTCACAACTCCAGGTATATGAGATCTATCATTCTTTCCTTATCCACACATGCTGTAACCCCATCATAAAACTCCACCAGATTTGTTTTGCATGATTTGCTCTTTGTGAAGCCCTGTTGACTGTCACCAATCACCATGTAGTTTCCCATATGCCTGAGCATAGTTTCCAGGAGGATCTGCTCCATGACCTTGCCAGGCACAGAGGTGAGACTGAACAGTCTATAGTTCCCCAGGCCTTCCTTTTTTTTCCCTTTTAAAAAATGGGAGTTGTGTTTCTCATTTTCCAATCAGCAGAAACTTTGCCAGACTGCCATGACTTCTCAAATATATGGGAGGCATAGTGGCTTAAGTAATTCATTGTCCAGTTCCTACAGAACCCATGGATGCATCTCATCAGGTCCCGTGGACTTGTGCACCTTCAGGTTCCTTCCATGGTCTCAAACCTCATCTTCTCCTACAGTGGATGCTTCTTCATCATCCCAGCCCTTGCCTTTTCCTTCTGTATCTTGTGCAGTGTGGCTAGACCTGTTGCTGGTGACTACAGAGGCAAAAAATTCATTGAGTACCTCAGCTGCCTCCATATCCCATAGCCAGGTCTTCTGTTTCATTCCAAAGGAGACCCATATTTTCCCTCTCCTTCCTTGCATTGCTGGCATACTTATAGAAGTTTTTCTTGTTGCCCTTGATGTTCCTGGCCAGATTTAAGCCATTCTGTCAAGGGTTTAACTTTCCTAACATGATCTCTGACTGCTCTGATACTTTCTCTGTATTACTCCCAGGCTACCTACCCTTGCTCACAGCCTCTGTAGGTTTCTGTTGTGTTTGGATTTATCTCAGGAGCTCCTTGTTCATGCATGCAGGCCTCCATCCATGTCTTGACTTCCTCTTTTTTTGAGATGTATCACTTCTGAGGAGGGAGGAGGTGAACCTTGAATACTAACCAGCTAACTTTGGAACCACTTCCCTCCAGGGTGATGTCCCATGTACTCAATCAATATAGTCGCTGGAGAGACCAAAGTCTGCTCTCCTGAAATCCAGGGCAGTGAGCTTGCTGTTTACCCTCCTCGCTGCTCTGACCATCTTGAACTCCACCATTTCATGGTCATTGCAACCAGGGATGCCCATGAGATTCATATCCTTTGCTAATGCCTCCTTGTTGAGAATAAGGTCCATCATAGCACCTCTTCTTGTTGACCCCTGTACTACTTGGAGGAGAAATTTGTCATCAATGCACTCCAGGAACTTTCTTGACTGTTTGTTCCCTGCTGTGTTGTCCCTCCAACAGATATTGGGGTGGTTGAAGTCCCCCATGAGGACTAGGATTTTTGAATATGAGGCTGTTCCTACCTGTCTACAGGGAGCCTCATCCGCTCTGTCTTCCTGGTCAGGTGGCCTGTAGGAGACCCTTGCTGTAGTGTCCCCTGTCCCTGACCTCCTTTTAATCCTGACACATAAGCTTTTAGTGGGCTCCTCATCCATCCCCATAACCTTATGAAGAGGTTAAATTATATAAAATGTTCATCTTATAATTTCCTGAAAGGCAGCAATATCAATTAGATTTCAAACTTAATTTTTGCAGAATGCAGTTTTTGTGACAAGAATTCCTAAAAGTTATCTTGCTTGTATATTTTTATTGGGAAAAAATGAGTCTACTTTTGAAAGGTGTGTTCAGGACTTTAAGCAAATGTGATGTTTCTAGATTTTTTTGTGTTTCCAGGCAAGCATTTGCTTAAGTATTGTCTGGATTCAGAGGTCATAGACCTCAACTGCTCAAAATTGCTGGTCTCATTTTTATGATTTGATTGCTCACCACTTAGTTCTTTAACCTGATTGTGTAGTGTACTTGAACAAAAATTAAATGGTTTGGTTTTCACAAGTTAAACCAGAGTCACTAAACACAGCCAGATCAGAGGCTAAAAAATTCCCCTGTTGAGCAATGGCAAACATGGATGTAGGAACATCAGGATAGGGAGAAACAAATCTAGACAGAAGTTGTTAATGTCTTACAGTGAATGAGCAATGGTCAGTTTTCATGTTTACTTTGGTGCTCATTCATGCCCTCCACTGTAAGACTGCATGTTAGTAACCAGTGGATTCAAGAGATTATTTTTTTATGAATAGTTTTGATATTTCTGTATTTAAAATAAAGTTGTAGGATTTTTTTTGTGTAGGGCACTGATGAAAGGATGAGAAGATGCGAGGTATATATAGAAAGGCAAAGTTCAAAACAAAAAGACCTCTGATGGTCATGAGTGGAAAAGAAAACAAAGAAGTCCAAGTTATGTTCTTAAATCTTGTACATAAGATGTATACAGTTTTAAAAATCTCATTAAATTCCATCATATTTTTTAGACAATCACACAGACATATTATACTGTCCAAACTCCTTGCTGGAGATTATCACCAGTATGTTTTCTATGTGCAAGAATTCACAAGAAAACCACCCTCTATCCTCTCATTAATCAATTTTCAGAAAAAATCTAGGAAGCACACAAGCTCTGTGTCCTTTTTTCATGAGCTCGCTAGTGCTTCTGATTAGTTTTTCACAAGTAAAGGGAGAACTTTAGACTTGGAGTAGATTGTGTTACACAAAAATTTTTTTTCACACATGCAATGGCTGGTGAAGAAATTGAATCAGTTTTTAGGGATAAAGTTTCAGACTTCAATATCAATGATATATTTCTAAATAGATTATTTTCTATGATTTTGAAAGACTATGTACAAAGATCTTCGGATTACTCAACCTCTCCACTTTTGTGTAATTTTCTCATTATTCTTTAAGTGTAAAAGCTCTCAGACTTTGAGAAATATTCAGGGCAAGAAGTTAAGTGTCTCAGGTTAATTTACTACTTAATTTCAAAGTATTTTTTCCTGCATCAGCCTGTTAGGCAAATTTTATGAGGTAGAAGTGCCATTTTTTCTTTGGTAGATTATATAAGAAAATATGTCAGCAGACAAGAAATCATTTGGGATGTAAGTATTGGTTTGGAGAAAACAAACTGCAGATACTGTACTGATTTGTATGTGCTCTGATGGCTTTGTAATGTAGAAGAGCATGTAGGTCTATTTTATTGACAAAAAAGTTTAAAATCTAATAAAAAAAATCTCAGTTTTGAATAATTATGGATTGAGGGCGGAGTGTACCCTTGTTAATAGTTTTACAAAATCTCCCGATGTCTTTGCAACATGCTGCATTGCTTCTAAACTTTAGAGTTTGCAAGTTCAAGTAATCTATCCTGAAAACTTTGCTTGTTTTTCAGAAGCAGACTTTCATTATCAAAAAAATCCCCCAAAAAACCCAAAACAACCAAAGCATCTAATTTCTTAGCTTTTTATAAATACTCTGTTGTGTGGAAGAGGAAAGAATAGAATGGATTACTTAAAATGCAAACAGTTCTTTTTTCAGCCTGAAAAACCTCTGAGTGGAAAGGAACCTCGCTTTTTACTACTTAGTCATTGAACACAAAAGTGAGGTGGCAGGATATGAGTAAACAACACACATACAGAAGAAATAATTATTCTTCTCTCCTCTTCTCTCCCTTTCATTCCCTTCCCTTGCCCTCAGAAGGACCTACAAGCAAGAAGTAGAGATGAAAACCCTGTACTGAATTTGAACATTAACCAAACATTAAATAGCAGTGGCAGTTTATTCTCTATTTTCAAACAATTTATTTTTTTTAATTTATGCCAAGGATTCAAAAATTCTGTACAATTTTTTCTGTCTTGTAAATGGAAGAATTTGAAAGCAATATGAGCAACAAACACATCCTCTGAAGGCGGTTAATCATGAGATTAACCGGGAGATAAGAGTCTTGTTTTTTTCCATTTACTATATAGAGTTTTAGTCTCTAAATTAGATACCCAAATTAAATGCCGGGAATACTAATTTTAGCCAATTTTGCTCCATAAATGTAGGCCCATTACAGTCCAAGAAATCTGATTTTAGGGAGCCTGTTTATTTTCCTGTATTCAAGTCTATGTATATGCCAGGGTCTTTTTAAAATGAAGAAAAACTGTTCTCTGAAAAGTAAAATTCTCACATTGATATAGGAAGATTTTCTTTATTAATAATTATTTTCTTTTCTGAAATAATTTGGGGAGCTAAATTCCCCCTGAGACATTTCCTTGTGTCTCTGCAGCTTACCAGTTCTGAAGATACCTTCTTTAAATAAAGAAAGCTAGGAACTCATGTCAGCTAAAATGTTTCAAAAATGTTTACCCAGTAATTTTTTTTCTACAAAGATGAAGATAATTGAGTGTTATGAGTGTCATAATTTATAAAGGAAATCAAATGGTAAATTATTTTGAGGAGCAAATCTTAGATCTTGTCACATCAGTCTTCAAAACAAGAATCAAGCTGGTGTTAATTAATTTTGTAGATACGCATTGCTATGTGGAATGTGTTTATCAACTTGTAAAAGTGATATATGAGGCACCAAGTATGTGGTCACTCTGAAGTGCAAGAAATTAATTTAAGCCCAATTACAGTTATATTAAATAACTTTCTGGTTAGGTATTTCCAGGTTTTCAAAATTCTTCATACTTGATGACTCCTTTATGTCATGTTTTTAATTTTCTTAAATTCTTGGTGCCTTAAAAACCACCATTAACAGTGCACAGAGGACTTAGAAATTCCTCAGTAAGTCCCCAAATCTTATGTCATGCTTTCTAACACTGGAACTTCTTACTTTTTTTCCGCTGATGACTGAAAGAATGCTAACATTCAATTCTATCAATGTATGCTTGTTAATAGTAAAGTCACTATAGAACAGTTGAAGGATAACTAGCTGGAGGGGAGGGAGAATTATTAGTGCTTCTTTATGAAGGAGACAAAATAATGCCTTGTCAAATGACTTGTCTTTCCCTGGATGTGTTTCTTTATAAGATAATCTAATGAAAATTAGCTGGAAAAATCTATGGTTGTCTGGAACAGGATGGCCAGCAACATTGCAGTAAATGAGTCTGAAGCTCTAGTATTTTAGAGGGAATTTTACTGCTTGTAATTATTTTTTTCTTCTCCTCTGTTGTCACTTTATTCCAACACCTGAGCAGCAAACATAAGGAAATAGCTTTTAGGGAGGGCCAAAACTTTGTTCTTGAGCAGCATAATTTATAGTGTGCTCTTGCAGCCCAGAAACCCAATCTTATCCTGGGCTGCGTCAAAACCAGAGTGGATAGCAGGTTGAGGCAAGAGATTTTGCCCCCCTATTTTACTCTGGTAAGACCCCTCCTGGAGTACTGCACCCACCTATGGATTCCCAGTATAAGAAAGACCTGTGAGCCCAGAGGAGGGCCACAAGGATGATCAGAGAGGAGTAACACCTCTGTTATGAAGGCAGTTTGAGTCAGTTGCGCTTGTTCATCCTGGAGAAGAGGAGGCTCCAGAAAGACTTTATAGCAGTCTCCAGTACTTGAAAGGGTCTACATGAAAGGTGGAGAGGGAGTTTATCAATATCCAACCAGTGATAGGAGTGTAGTGATAGGACAAGGGGTAATGTCTTCAAATTAAAAGAGGGTACATTTAGCTTAGTTCAGAACTGGTAAACCAAACTTCCAAGGCAGCCATTGTTTGGAGACTGGTTGGATATTGATCTGTTTGTGGAAATGTGGTTGTTTGGCTTTACATCACTTTTTCTTCTTTTGTTCACTTATTTAATTGCCTTTAACTTGACCAATAAATTTCCATGCTTCTGCTTTTCCTAAGGAATACTCTCCGCAGTCCCACTGACCTGAGAAATGAAGTTATGTTACACTTTGCAGTTGTCCAGGGTCAACCCATCACATAGTGTAAGGAACTCATTTACCTGCCTTGTAACTGACCATGACCATTTCATGATTCGAGCATCTATCTTCTCCTTCCCTTCAGCCCTCATTCTTACTCTTTTGTTTGTGTTGTGTATTTATTTGGGGGAAGTACAAGGAAACTAGGAACCATTACCCAGTTTGAAATTTCTTTGCCATAGAAAGCACAGTTCATGCCCAGGATATGTCTATATTTACAGTTCTGTTGGATTAAATTATTTAAATGGATCTCATTTATGACTTTTTTTAACTGAGGAAATACAAATTTTGAATAATATGCTTCTGGTTTTGGACTGCTAGCAGAGTAAAATACATACAAGCAGAAGTCCTGCCCAAATGCACTGGCAAGTATCAAGATATGTGTTTCTTAATAGCATGATATGCCTTTGATTAAATATCCATGTAGCTTATCACGTATCGGAGCAGGGTTTCTATAACACACAGAATCGGAGAACAATACAGAAAGAAAATGTTTATCATTAGTCACTTGGTGCTGGTGTGTTTTAGAAACTATTGATTCAGGAGTGTCTGCATATTGCTATAGTAAAAAGAGACAACTGGTGGTTACTAAGTATTTTTTTCAATCTCCAAGCTATTTCATTAGTGCTAAATTTTGCCTGTGTGTCTGACTGCACACATGATATCACTTTCAGCAATCTCAAAACAGACATTTGGGTTAGTCCTGAAACCTGGAAAGAACAGACAACAGAAGATGACAGCCTTTAGTTGGTTTGTGCCATAGTTGTTCGCCTCAGGTATGACAAGATTTAGGTTTTGGGTATAAAAATCTGTATGCTTTTTGTTACAAACACAGGACAGTGTTTAAGGCTATTAAATAGGGGATTCAGGAAGATAGGTGTTCTTCTGATATAACTCACCTTGGTGATGTATAGAACTGTGATGCAATTCCACAAGCCTTTTATACTAGGGAATAAGGCATCTTAACAGGCTTAACTTGAAAGAGGACATGCTTGTGGAAATAAATCTCTCTCTGTGTCTGAAGAGTGAATTGAGTTCTGGGCTACTTTTTGTTGTACTTTGTGGAAAGTTCAGTGCCATTAATGTAATTTAGAGTACAAGTTTCTTGAGCCTTTGAGATTTCCTTGATCCTTTCCTGTCCTGTAGCTTTTTCTAGATGCTGATCCCTTCTCCCTTTTTCAAATGAGAGTACAGGCAGTATCAGCAGCTCATATGTTGATGTAAGCTAAATCAACCTCAGCCTTCCCCAAGCTTACTCCAGCAGTGAGGATGTAGTTTCAGAACTATGACGAGTTTTCTTATACAGCTCTGCAGTAGTGTTTTGACTTGTGGTATGATTATGCATGGCAGTGTGTATCTCGTTCAGTCTTGATGGACTTCAGCACATAAAACTGGAAAATGGTGGGCATGCTCATCACAAAAAACCCTCAGGTATATTCTTCAAAGGAGGTGCTGCAAATGGGTCACTTGAAAAAGTGATTTTTTATATCTAGTTCTCTAATGCATCTGACTTCACTGTCAGGACTAATTTGAACAGGGTGGAGATACAACAGAAGACACTAAAGAGTAACAGAATTGTCCATGGCTGGAACTTGTACAGTTGCCATGCTGTTTTGGGCAAACCCCAAAATTTATCCTTTTCAATGTTATGTGTAAGAGATAATATCAAGACACTATCAAGAAGAAGTGATATTTTAAGAATTTTGTCCTTTCAGAGGTCTATTTACTACTGCCATAGTATTAAGCACTACACCACCTCTTTCTTCTTCCCCAGTGGGATGGGAAGGAAAATGGGAAGAATGGGAAGGAAAGGCAAGTCTTGTGATTTGGGATAAGGATAGTTTGCTGGAACAACAAAGGGAAATGATGCTGGTTTTAACTTGTTTAATGTATACATTATTAATTTATCATCATCATCATCATCATCATCATTTTTTTGCGTGTGTCATATTAAACTGTTTTTGTCTCAACCCGTGTGTTCTCTCACCTTCACTTTTTTGATTCTTTCCCCCATCCTACTGGGGGGTGGGGAGGTGGGGGAAGCAGTGAGTGAGTGAGTGAGTGAGTGAGAGTCTGCATGGTGTTTAGTTGCTGGCCAGGGCTAAACCATGACACCTACATGTTTGGGTTTTCTGGGCAAAATGTCTTGTAACACCAAGAATAATTGACTGTACAACTCAGTATGTTTTATTTGCTATCTAAAACATCTCTGATATTATCTCTGAGAATTTAGTTTATTTGAGAAAGATGTAGAGAATAGAACTATCTAATTAACATATATATCTCTATATATTGTACTATGAGAGTCAAAAATAACATCAGAGTTCTAAGGAGGACATATTATTCTTTTTTCATTCTCCTTCCAGACTTCTCTCAGTAGGATTTCTGGAAAGCCCACTGTTCTGAGCTGATGCCAGCTAAAGGCCAGGTACCCAACTGAGGCTACTCTATCACTCCTTCTCTTCACCCACAGAGGGGAGTGAAAATATAATGAAAAGCTCTTGGGTCAAGATAAGAACAGGGAGAGATCATTCACCAAGTACTGTCATGGGCAAAACAGACTCAATATAAAACAGAATAAATCAACGAGAAACAAAATGAAAACTTAAAGAACCTCCCGCACCTCTTCCTTCTTCCTGGACTCAACTTCACTCCCCATTTCTCTATCTCCTCCTCCAAGCAGCACAGTGGAATGGGGAACGGCGGTTGGAGTCAGTTCATCATGCACTGTTTCTTCTTCTCCTTCCTCCTCAGATGGAGGACTCCTCACACTCTGTCCCTGCTCCAGCCTGGGGTCCCTCCCACAGGAGACAGTCCTCCAGCAACTTCTCTAATGCTAATCTTTCCCATGGGTAGCAGTTCTTCATGAACTGCTCCAGCATGGATACTTTCCATGGGGTGCAGACCTTCAGGAACAGACTGCTCACATGTGGATAACAAGTTCCTGATGTATTTGTTAAAAGCTTTACTGTTACAAATGGAATTCATTATGTCTGCTAAGTTTGAGGACCAGATCCTACCAATCTATTTAACTTAAGTCTAGGCCTACAAAGGAACCATTGAAACTTACTAGATGACATCTGAAGAAAGCTTCTGCTCTGTGCAAATAGAGGAGAACAACTTAACTTTAAAAATGGACAACCAAGCAAGAGCTCGGTTTCATAGGCTGGAAGAGAGGAGCAGTACACATATGTTAAAAACATGCAAGATATATCTATGCATTTGTTTTCTTGTTGAATTTGGGGGTATGTGCTATGTATATTGTACACATTTGGGGGTTTAACTATATTGCTTCTTTTTAATGAAATCTGTCATGACCATTACTATTTTAATGATCTTTGTATATTGTCTGAAAAAGAAGATATCAGCTATTCTTTACCCAGCTATTACTTACTCAGCACAGAGCTATTTGGATTTGAACCAAGAGCAGAAGTCATACCCTTGTGTAATTATGGCTATTTGATCGATGATCATGACATTTTTAAATTTTATGCATTGTAGAAGATGGAAAAAATACTTTTAAGATTTGCCCTTTGCAAAATTAAAGAATTAAAAATTAATCTGACAGAATCACACAACCACAGTGAGGAATTTCCAGTTATCATTCCTCCTAGTAAAGGTCAATAGTTCTCCCTGACTTGTTCCTCTCCATACTGAGAAACTAGATTTAATATTTTGATAGTGCCTTTAGATGAAAAGGTAAATCTTGTCAAGAATATCCACACATAGTTGTTTGGGTAATAGACTCAAAAATTGGGCAACTTTTGGAGGAAAACTTATTAATATTTGCTTGAATAACAGAAATGGAGTTTCCTCTCAATAAAGATTTCTTTTTTTTTTTTAAAAGATACATGTGATTAGTTGGTCATGGAAAAGCTTGTATGATAGCATTTTTCCAGTTATCCAGGCTGCTTGTGACATTAACCATGACCTTAGGTGAAAGGCCACTATCTAAGGATCAGTATGAAGACACAATGCCCTCCTTTGAACCAGTTCTTCTTTGCTACATCCTTTACATATTGCAGCTCCTTTCTCTCCTTTGCATTGATGTTTACTGCAGTGATTTCCAATACAGATTGCAGCTGCAGAAGAAAGAGAGAACAAGATGATTTTCCTCAGATTAATTGCTTATGTTGATCCTCACAAGCTGGAGATGTTTTGGGGTTGTTGAGTTGGTCTGTCTGAAAATGTGAATGCAGAACCATAATCATTCTTCCCTAGCTTCTTTTTGTCCTTTTCTCAGTAATTTCTTGAAGGGAACACATGCTAATCTGTTTGTACTTTTAGCCATGAAAACTGCTGAGTAATGTGAATTAGACAAAGGGGTGAAAAAAAGACCAAAGAAAGTGCACTTTAATTGTTTTACTTTGTACCATGGACAAGAGAGTACATTTCTACCTGGATATACATAGTTGTTCTGTACTGGTGCAGATGCGAAAGGTACAGAAATACTATATCAAATAATCCCCAAAGAAAAAAGGGTATTTTATTTAAAATTCACCTTAGCTTTATCTTTCAAAAAAAGGAAGTCCTTAAATATTCCTTCCACAGTATGTATGTATGTATATGTCTGACTATACAAACTGAAAAATACATTTTTCAACCTTGTTTTTGCCAGCACCAGATGCTTTCATAAAAAGTACAAGAATAAAACTGAAATACTTAGTTATGCCTAATATACCTTCCTAAATTGCAGAGTGAAAACTCAATAGAGGTAATATTTTCTTATTCTTAACTATGATTCAGCATCCATTTTTTGTGGTGTTTTTTTTTTCCCTGGTATTAATATTCTAGAGAATACACTTCCATAAGTAAATATTTTACATGATGATACTGTACAGGGAGAACTAATATTCAAGGATGTGGTGATTACAACATAATGTCAGGAAAGTTTCATTACCAAACCCATTAAAATTAATAAAAATGCCATCTATTTTGAACTTTTCTTTTTGAAGATAACATAGCTGCAAGTAATATAAGAATTTCACTCTAAATTCAGGGGACAATTATTATACCCTAAGGTTCCAATCAAAATTTATTAATACATTGTTATTCATAATGCTTACCACCTTTACTAAATTGCTATGGGAAAGATCCAACAAGGAATGAGTACAGCAGTTGAATGTCTGAGATTTCTCCTGACACAGAACCAGAAAATTATTTATTTAAAAAGGAAATCTATGCTATCCAAAACATCTCTATAGACCAGAAATGTTAACAATGGTCTTAGCATTTTATAATGAGCTGACCTTTGTTATCTGCTATTGTTCTATGGAAAAGTGTGTTGCCATTGACAAAAATAACAGTCCAGCAGATCAGTTAGTTTAAAATAGACAAGACATAGAAAGCCAGGTGATAAAAGTATAAGTAGTAAAACTGTCTAATTTAGCTTTCTGTATTGTAGCTCTTTATTGCAGAAGATCATCCTCCTTAGAATTTTTTATTATCATGATGTTTGCTGCTTTTTTGAGTATTTCTACAACTTTTAATTTGAATGTGATTACTAAATGAGAAGGTATAGCGGTTCACTCAGCTCAGTGTATGAAGAGAGTGTTTATATTTATTATGTATACTCACGTTCAGACAGGTAAAATGATCTAAAATGAAATAATTTTTGTTCGAGACATAAAGTTTTAAATTTGAAGTTAGAGTCTTAAAATTAGAGACTTTAAAAGCCCATACAGATTCTAATTTATTCCTGTAAGTATTCTTAGAATAGAATAAGTTTTGTAGTAATAAAATGGGTTTGTACCCTGCACAGTAAGCAGATTTTGGTACATTAAGGAAAGCAGAAACACAAGGTCACTCAACATCGGATTTTGTACACAGAATAGGAGCTGCATTACAGCTCCGTTTATATGCAGATGACCTAAACAGACTTGCAGAAATACTCTCTCTCTTTCACCTTCTAGTTTTGAGATTGCACAGCTCAGCAAATCCCAGCACCGTAATTTAGAGGTATTAGGATTGCTGTCAGACTCCATGTTCCCCGGCTGCAAATGAAAACAAATTTTTGAAAGAAGCATGGAGAACTGGAGTATCTTGCTGATCTTTATATATTTAAGTCTTTTGGAGCCAAGTTGGATTATTTAGGTCTCTAGATAGTGTTAAGGAATACAAATAAATCTGAGGCCTTTGATCTTCTGATAATATTGCCTTTAGTATTTGATACTCTTAGATATGTCGCAACAGAAATGTAACAAATCTTTAGACATCTTACAGTTTCAAATTCAACTGAATACATTCAAGTACAAAAGACAGAAAAAATGTGCAGGGAAAAGGACACATATGGGAATAATCCCTCTTACTCTCTCTCCCAGTTTTTCACTGTATTAAACAGATTGCATGACTTGCTTAGCTAGTTTCCTAAGGAGCAAATTCATAAAGAACTTGGTCTTGTTTTTCCCGTAGAGATTTTTACTGCTTCTTTATCTGCAGTCTTGCTTACAACCTTCTATTTACTGCTCATCTGCTGGCTCTGGTGTATCAAATACTTTGGAAAAGTGTTTCAAAATGTGGACTGTCAACTCTGGGAGACCTGAAGAGCTAGCAAAAAAGATATATTTAGAATTTCCTGTACATGTCTACTTCTGAATGCAATTAATGCCAAACGCTTAGTCACTCTGCCCAGAAAAAAAAACAGTGATATTTTTTATTCTTTTATTTTTTCCTTTTGGAGGGGGGCTGGGGTGGGGAGAAGGGGAAAACAAACAGCATTAAAGCTTTATATTTTTTGTGGTCTTTCTTTGCTCTTGTAAGTAGAAGCAGACAGTACTTTAGTACAAGACATCAACCTTGAAGAGTTTTGTGGTAATGGTTAGAAACTTAATGCATATACCAGGTCCCTACTATATAAAAGGCTGTACTTGGAATTATAATCCTTTGGATTTAGAATCATAGAATGTGTTAGGTTGGAAGGGACCTCTAAAGGTCATCTAGTCCAACCCCCTGCAACGAGCTGGGAGATCTTCACTAGATCAGGTCACTCAGAGCCCCATCAAGCCTGACCTTGACTATCTCCAGGGCCTCTACTACCTCTCTGAGCAACCTGTTCCAGTGATCATTTGGACTACATTTTTCCCATACAGGAAACAGCAATAAAAACGTGTGAAGACAATGGCAATGCATCTTTGCACATTTACATTTCGTTGCTTTATTTTCTTTGCTTGCAGTATTTTTTTGCTTCAGCTTCAGCTCCCTCATTGGGGAAATAGAAATATGATGAGGTAGCAACCTTTTGGCAAGTTCAAAAGCTATCTGAGGAAAAATAATTTTAACTATAATTTAATTTACTGCAATGGAGATTCTATTCCATGTTCCACCCTCTCTCAATGCTTGTTCACAAATTTTAGATTGAGGATCCTTGTATTTATCATGCAAACTGGTAGAACAGTAGAAGAAAGAGAACCTATTTGAAAATTGTCTGCTTTTGTCACATGAAACCTTCAGATATATTAATTTTTCTTTCTGCATTTGCATGGTTCAAGACTTTTAATTCAAAAGCGTACTGCATGTCTTAAGGGAGGAAATCTGCATTTTAGAAATGTCTGTCCAAAATTCTTATGTTACTGATCTTGCCAGACTAGAACCCTCTAAGCGTTTGTACAGAGTTGATGCAGAATGGACAGGACAGGGCTGGTACCTTTCACAATAGTGATAACTTGAAAGTTACCAAACAATTTTATTTTCCTTCTGAGGCTGAGGATTGCCAGCAGGACTCAGCATGTTGTGAGTGTGTGTATGTGTACGTGCATGTGTACATTTCACTGTAAAACTTTTTCTCTTTTCCCTGTCACTCAGGAGCCTTTGTTTTCAGATTTGTTCTCTTTCAAGTTTGATGGACAGGAAGTTTTAGGAGAGGATTGGAATCTTATTTTGGTAGGGATTTAAATCTTATCTAGACCAGTGTCTCAATCCCTTTTCAGAATCCAATGGCCCTGAGACAACCTATTACTAGATATGTGACCCTGCAGCTAATGCCACTCTGATGGATGTGCAACCCTGGTTTATTGTAGGTTCTTGAGTTCAGAATGGTAGAGAGAAGGTCACAAGGAGGATACTGAGTGATACAACTTGGACAGTATGTTTGTCTGCTGTTAAAATAGAACTACCTCCAAACTGTCAGAGTTAACATAGAAGTAGACTGATATAGATGCAGACTTAAATTGATGAGGCACACGTGTAAATTGATAAAGGGAATTTGATGCACCAAACTATTGAAATTTATCTAAATTCAATATTGTTAAACATTCTTAAAGATCAGATGAATTATACATGAAGTATATGGATTATTTGTTCCAGGTAAACAATGGTGACATTTCTGTCTGTCACATAGTATGACAAGGTTAACATGTTTTATTCAAAAGTTTTAAACAATAAAATGATTTGTATGCATTACTCTTTCATTGGACTATTAGGGAAAGCAGAAAGCAACAGTTATTCGATGATGCAGTTAGTTTTTGTATTAAATAAATAAAGAACAGGATTTAACAGTTTTAAAATTTATGCTGAAGATGTTTTGTCATCTGCAGACACAAAAATGTTTAAGAAAGGTCAAGGAAAAAGAAACAAGGGAACAAGGGAACAGTTTCCTCCCTCAAACAGATTGAATAATGATCAATGAGGTTAAAAAAACAAGATACCTTGATAATAGAGTCCATGGTTTTATGTAAATTTAAAAAGTATCTGCTGGAATGTATTGAAAGATTTCATGTGAAATGAATTTTCCGTGTTATATGAGATTAAAAAATGGGGAGAAATCTTCCTCTCTTGGTCATTCTTGGAGGCCTAATGCAGCACAGATGTTTGGGGTTCAAATTCTACTCTCTGAATTCAGAAGTCCCTTAGCTTTCTTGAACACCCTTTTAGTCATCTTACCTTAATACCACCTGTTGAACCTTTTCCAACTGGAAAAAATGATTAATTATTCTGTGACACAGAGATCAGAAAAATGGGTATAATTTTCTAAGCCTGTGGTTGTGGAATTCTGCAGAGAAAATTTAGTCCAATATCTGCTCTGGATAGCAGAGAGGGATGATGAGTTTCCCAGGTCCCAAATGAATGCCCAATTGGATGACAAAATCTGTGCACTGAGATGGAAATAAGGGCTTATAAGACATGCATCAGCTTCTACTATGCTGCTGAAGGTATCAGCACTTCTAGACAGGTAAATGGAACTGCTTGAGAGCTACAGGTCTGTTTTGTAATCTCAGGCAGGATATTTTCTGGCCTCTAGAAGGCGTAATGAAGATTTTTTTTGTTGTAACACTCTTAACATGAGTACTGGTTTCTGCTTGTTGTTATCACTCAAAAGAACTCAAGTGTGTAAACACTATGGCATTCCAGATATTGATAGTTTTATGAGTAGCACAACTGGTCCAGCAATAATACAGACGATAACCTGTTGACAGACTACTTGTCCCTTTATGGCAGTCTAGAGAATAGAAAGAATATCACAGGATTTAAGTAATGAGCCATTAAAATGTAATTTAAGATTTACTTGCTGAGTACCTTGTCTCTGGCAGTGGTTAATTCCAGATCCATTAGTGGGAAGAACAAGGACATTTTCCTTCATTACCTTCAGTTCTTGTTGGCTTCATAAAACTTCAATCCTTAGTCTGATTTTGGTTTTTGGAGTTTATTTCTTTGTTTCGGTGTTTTTTTGTGTTGTTTTTTTTCCATGGTGTACTGTTGTATAAAACTTCAGAGCAGGAATGTTCATAGTGTGGAAGTATATTTTAAAAAATAATTTATGAAAATTTCTTCATGGATTTGAAATTTTTAATTCTATGTTAATCATGATTTTAAAAGTTACCAGAAATATTAAACATGGAAAAAAAATACTTGATTTTGAGGTGTCCAATGGATTTGCGCATGATCAGTTGCATTTATGAACAAAAGTTGCAGGTGTATTTTGGCAACTTTTGCACTGAAATAATTGCATGCAATATTTATGAAGGACACCAATTCAAGACCCAGGTAGATCAAACAGTATTCATAGCACGTGTGAATTATAGATTAGTGTCAATGAATTTTTCTCCTTTATCTCCTTTATTTTTTCCTAGTGTTCTTTAAAGCTGAACCTATAAAAAGCAAATAATTACACATACATGAACACTGGACTAAGAAGATGAGGCTGGGAAATTGTGGTATGAAAGGAACTGATTGGTGGATATGAGCAGAGGAGAGGGGGATGTCCATTGCCACAGCTGCAGCCCTGTACCATTGACTAAGTCAGAAGGCACATTTAAGCGCAACTACCATCTGACATGTTTCCCTATAGAGTTGCTGGCCATCATCAAATATTGATCTGCAATGCACAGTAGCTGTTAGTCTCAAAAAGCATGGTTTGGTTTTTTTTCTTGAACGTGTCTGTACTACCCAAATATTAACTAACAAGTAATACTGAAAATTGTATGGCATATAGTAGTGTAAAAAATTTAATAACATGGAACAGTCTTATCAGGGATTTTAAAATGCTCCACCCACATCTAAAATCTGAAGAGGTAAAAAATGCAATGTTTATTCAAAGCTCTTTGATAACTCAACATATTTCATCATAATTTCTAAATGTATTTGAATTACTTTTATTTTCATGTGCACCTTATTAACATGACAGACTATGTCATACAATGTGGAACACAGCACTCCTTCAGCCATGTGGCACCTGCTTCTCTGTAAAATTATACCTCCCTGTTATTTAACCTCTAGTTCTTAAAACGCTGCTGTGTTTGTTGTTATAGTTTGGGGCATGTCTTAACATGTCAATAATGTGTGATCTCATTTTCTGTTAAACACCATAAATAAAACAAGTAAGAATGTGTCTACATTTTTATGATTTAATAAACATGAATTTGATTTGAGATAATATTTATTAAAATAGCATGTGGATCAAATTAACAGCTCCTAAAATCACAATTTAGTTGTTTACTAGGTGGTTACCATCCGTTTCTCATTGTCATGAAATTATTTCCACTGTTTAAAATTTAGTATCAATTCTTCTCTAATGAACAATCTTTTTTTTTTTTTTAAGTCTTTACATCTTTTGCTACATGTAAATCTTTGGTATATTAAAGTTGCCATCATTTGCTCTAAAAGCAAGTGGCAAACTAAAAAAATATGATACCTGTGTTAATTATTACTTGTGGGTTCTCAGCTGAAATTTTTCCAGATTCACAGATTGGAATTCTTTGGGAAAGTATCATCTTGCATTTTCAGACTATAATATAGTTTTATGCTTTTTAAGTTGAAATTATTTCTTTATTTTATTCCTGAAATATTCTGGATTTCAGAAATATTTATTTTGAAAATTATATTTTCCTTATGTTAAGTGTCTCCATTTATGTATTGCTGTAAGCTCGTTTAATAAAACTGTGTGTTTCTAGTTTGAGATTTTATTAAATGGACACATTTTTCAAAAAGTGCTAGGTAGTCACTACTTAAAAGGTTTACAGTGTGATGTCACTTCCCACTCAGGAAGACTGTATGTAACTATATTTACTATGCATTTGGTCTTCCAAAACCTCTCAATGTCCTATGTCAGTAGAAATGTAGCTAATAAAATAAATCCCTATTTGAAAGAGTAGGAAGAGGAAAAGTGTTGTGCAACTGCATCACATGATATTTGGATATTTGGCTATAGGCTGGAAAATCTGCACTGAATTTACCTCCATTTTCCTTGTAAACTTGCATCTTAAATTACAGCCAAATTCTCCATATCTTAATCCTGAGAATGGATTCACTGAGATCCTTTTGTGTCTTAGGCTCCCACATAAGTATATAATTTATTTTCCCTAACAATAAGCTACTTGCCTCATGTGGCATATGACTTGTTCAGCTATTTTTATACTTTTTGCCTATGATGGAAAAGATGTAGTGACCCACCTGACTGTTGGTTGAATACATTAGGCTTCTTGTTATATTATGCACCCACAGTTAATGGCTGTAATTGATTAGAACCTCATCTGGATTCAGAAGATTAAGTAATGCAAATTGTTTTACAATTCCTTAATAGAGCCTGCTTTAATGAGACAGTCAGGAGATTTCAAGGCTTACTCTCTGTTTAGAGTTACACAAAAGCAGTTACTATGGCTGAGATCTAGTGCTACTGATATTGACTCTTATGCACATGAAAAATAACTGCCATTTGCATTTGTAAATATTGCCATTCTGTTAATTTATTAGCAATAATTAAAAAAAAAAGAAAAAAAGAGGTAAAGAGCAGTTTGTTTCTTCCCCCACAACCCTGCCTCCAACCTCCTTTTCATCTTTACATCCATTTTCTTTGTGGATTTTCTGCACTTCTTCTGAGAACAAGGGTGATACTATGTGCTCTGAAGGAATTTTTGGCAGATAAGATTTTGCAGAGAGGGCCTAAAAATTTACCTGAATGCTTTTAGCCCCCACCAGAAGAGTCAGCTACTTAAAGAAATAGAATAACCAGATATATAACTTAATGTACATTTGTGTCAGCACAGTGCCATCTTACAAGTGTGTGTCTTGTAGAAATAACATCACACTGCCAGGCTGGTGACATTGCCAACATCACGTGTATCAGAGGTTGTACTTCTGAGAAACGGCAGTCATGCTGGCTTGCTGACAAGGTAGATAGATAGCCAGATACCTTTTATTTATGAGAGTTAAGTTCTTCTGAAGTCCATATGCACATAATTAATCTCAGTTTATTTTGTGGTTTATTTGCCATGAAAAATTGTTAAGTAAAGGGGAAACATTCACAACTCATTAAACCAGATTCCATTAAAACATGAAGTCCCTGGACTTGGCGATAGGGCTTACCATTCACTGGCAGCAGGAAGGGTTCATTGGGACCCCCATGCACTTGCAGCAGCAGCAGCACCGTGCAGCGCTGACCCTAGCAGGCAAAGCCTTGGCAGTGACACTGGTGGGACTGAAGACAGCTCTGGGGAGAAGGTCCTGGGTTCTGTCTGGCAGCCAGCTGAGCAGGGCCAGAGAAGCTGAAGATAAGGGAAAGATTTTCCATCCTGAGCATAGTGGGTCAGTGAGACCAGTACCCGGAGATATGGTGCCATATCTCTCCTTGGGGGGATTCCAGCCCCCACGGGATAAAACTCTGACCAAATGGGTCTGGGCACAGGGTTTGACTGGAGACCACTCACAGTTCTCAATGGTCTGAAATGTCCTAGGATCCATCATATGGTCTTCTGATTAATTTAAAAACATGGAATATATTTGTGGTTGATTTTTTTATTACAGGGAAAGAAAGTCTTCTGTTGGAGTCAAAATTTGTGGTATCTTGAGTAGGGATGAAACATTTTGTAAAATGACATAGTAAATTCCATGACAATTATGAATTAGGATCTATTTGTTTCTGACAAATATACCATTTTGGGTTTTTTGTTTTCCTTTTGATTCTGAAGTATTTATCTTTTTCCAAGACTTTTTCCAGTTCTCACAGACTAGGTAGTGTTTGTGATCAACTTACTAACTATTGAAATATTTTTTTTTTATCCTCTGTGTGTGCCAACACTACATTTTTTGTACTGTCATTGCACATTTTAATTTTAATGATTATTTTAACTACAGCAGACCAGTTATTTATCCCTGGTGTAAATTGATTAAGGAAAGCTGGGTTCTGGTCCATCTGTAGTATGTGCATTCCGTTTCCCCTCCTGTCATCACTTCAGCTGGCAAGATTTGATTTAAAGGGCCCTATTAGTCACTGTTTACACACCCAAATCACTGATGAAATTATTATGACTACACAAGGGAAGTGGAGCAGATTGAAATTTAGGAATGATCTTTGTCCATGGTGGAAAAGGATTTTACTAATTGGCCTAAAATATACATAGAAGCCCTACTTATATTTAGTCCTTCACAATTTTCAAACTTTTCTAAACAAGATCTACCAAAAGAATTCCTTTTAGGATCTCCTTCTAACTGAACACTACATAAAGCAATTTATGGGATCTAATCCTAACACTTCTCTGTAGAAAGCAATCCTAGTCCATGCACCAGCATTACATGGATTGTAGATCACAGCATGAATTGACACCTAATTTTATCTGGGAAGTGACTGAATTTAACCACCAGCATATCTTCCATCTAAGAATAAACGTCAAATTAGTCTTTCAAGGAAAAAAAATTCTTATGTAACATGTAGGACTTGATATTTTGTTGGTAACTGAAAAACTAAAAAACACTCTCCAAGAGAAAGAACAAGCAAGCTATGTCTTTCAATTCACTACTATCTGGTTTAGATTTTATAGCACAAAGGGCATAAAGCTTCAGTATGGCAATTTTTGATAAATCTCAGAATAGCAGACAATATCCCCTTCTGCACGGAATTATTCTCCTGGTCTACAGTGAGATCATTAATAGTGGTCTTTCAGGGTAGGAATCAGTATGCTCAAGTCAGTAGTATTATTCACACCTCCAAAAATAAAAATTGATTAAAAAACATTACCAAAATTGCCAGTATTCTATTTTTCCTTTCTGTCTTGTATTTGGAAGAGCCAGTACAACGTAGAGGTTTTGGTGTGAGACTACTTTCAATGACTGTATTATGTGGATTTCACTATTCTTAAAAAGATCTTCAGTAATTAAGTGTATGAAATAAATAGTTACTAATTAAGTTAAATTAAGTTCTATTAAATGGAGAATAAAGATTAACATCTATCCATCTATGATAGATATTATCAGTGTTATGTGGACACTAAGTGTTTGTATGTTCATAATTTCTAAATTTTTTCTTCACGTATATTTGGAACAATTCAGACAGGATGAGAGACTATTTCATATGTAACCATAAATATCACGGCATGTAGAAATGATCTCATAATGCAATAATTAAATAAACCTGTGACTAAACTTTAACAGTGTTACTTTTATCAATTGTAAATCAGACTTCATCAAAGTTCATTCAGAGTTGTCTTTATAAAAGGCAAAAAAAAGACATTAATGTTGAAAGTAGTCTTGTTTGGAAAAAAAGAGTTTAAGACAAGTAAGAGAAGGGTGTTAGTAGGCCTTCAGATCACATTGAAACTTACAAAATAATGCCTGCTGCTTTTGTGAGGTATTTTTCACTGACTGTACTGCAGTATGGAGGAGCCATGACAGAAAAGAACTCAGCAGACATCTGTGTGGGAGCAGTTGAGGACTTAGAGACTTCTTGTAGCCTCCAGCAGTATTTGCCAGAAAAATCTCATAATCCCTCAGGTTTCTGGTAAAATCATCATTTTAGCAGTGACTAGGGTCTGCCAGACATCTCACTTGCTGAGAACATAATAAAGAGGTTTTCTAAAGCACCTTTGGGTTATTACTTTTGGTTGACTATGCTTAAACCACCTCATAGTCTCAGAGATGAAGGGAAAACAGAACAATATACAAGGGTCCAAGGAGATAGTGAGCATTCTAAGAAATTGCAAGTTTGCTATTGGTAGTACTAAGTTGAACAATAACAAGAAAAAAAATAAATGCTGGTTTTACAGGAAATAATTGTTAATACTTAGCACTGTGCTCAGACCAGTGGATCTTTACACAGGTCTTTGCACGTCATTCAGCATAGCTATGACACACTTGTATTTGGGGGATTGTTTGATGGTTGCAACACTGGTCATGACAGTAGCATTGAATTATTCATGTCAGACTCCACATTATGTTCTGAAAGATATCTACATGTAACACTGTCGTTATTTTTCTGCTTTAAAGAATATGTAAGAAGGTTATCTAGAAAGATTATAGCTTGCAGAAGAAAATGGCAAAGGCAGAAAACACAGTACTGATGGTCTTGGTGAATCTCCATGTACATATCTGTATTCATAATATCTATGTACAACTGGCATCCATACATATTTATGTATGTAAACATCCATTGGTGACTCCTCCAAAGGTCATTTGCCTTTCCATTAGATAGTTTGGAGCAATGAGTTGTATAGAAGACAATGGGATAAATACCCAAACAGGAAAGGTTATAGATGTCTACATTTTTGCAGGAGCATATATATACTTTTTTAAAACTTTGAAAACATTTCTGAAAGCATACTACAATTAGGGTACACAGATGACAAAGGAGAAATATTTAACAGCATCACTGGAACCTTGAAAAGGGGCAGAAATGTACTTGAGAAAGAACATGAGCAGCATGGATTATGCAGGAATGAACTGCACATCTGTGAAGGTAGAAGAATTGACAGTTGTCTACTACTAAGTGTTTGTCACAACAACCCCCTGCAATGCTACAGGCTTGGGGAAGAGTGACTGGAAAGCTGCCTGGCAGAAAAGGACCTGGGGGTATTGATTAAAGGGCAGCCAAACATGAGGCAGGAGTGTGCCCAGGTGGCCAAGGCAGCCAACAGCATCCTGGCTTGTATCAGGAATAGTGTGGCCAACAGGACCAGGACAGTGATTGTCCATCTGTACTCAGGACTGGTGAGGCTGTATCTCAAATGCTGTGTTCAGCTTTGGGCCTCTCACTACAAGAAGGACATTGAGGTTCTGGAGCGAGTCCACAACAAAAAATCTGGTGACGGGTCTGGAGAACAAGTCTTATGAGGGTCAGCTGCAGGAACAGGCATTCTTTAGTTTGCAGAGAAGGAGGCTGAGGTGAAATCTTACTGCTCTCTACAACTACCCAAAAGGAGATTGTAGCCAGGTAGTCCCTTCTCCCAAGTAACAAGTGAAAGGATGAGAGGAAATAGCCTCAAGTTGTGCCAGAGGATGTTCAGAGTGGATTAGGAGAAAAGACTGGTCAAGCGTTAGAATAGGTCGCTCAGAAAATTGGTGGTTTATCTTCTTTGGAGATGTTCAGAACATATGGAGATGTGGCAGTGCAGGAAATGGTTATCGGGGCATGGTGCTGTTGGGTTGATGGCTGGACTTGATGATCTTAAAGGTCTTTTCCAGTCTTAAAGATTCTATGATTCTATTCTGTGATTCTATGGGAATAGGGAGATGACGGTAAATGAGATATTCTTATTACTTTCTCTCCCTTTTTTATGTCCAGAAACTTTGTAAGCTGCTCTGCCAATGAATCTAGTAAGATTTATTATTAAGAAAATTCTCTTTGCTCGGGTGCAGCCTTTTGGAGCCTTCTCTACTTTTATATATAAATTATGTGTTGACTGAAAAGGGTGGGAAAAATAATAAAATGCCTCCTAGAAGATTTTATCTCACCTAGGAAAAGGCAAAAAAATGCAAGAATGCCTGAAATCAGGTCAAAAAAAGCATTCAAACTTTAGATCATTTGTATTTATCTGGATTAACTGTAGGTCACCAAACTCAGACCCTTACTTAGAAATCTTCTAGTTTCTAGGAAAACAGTTTAGATCTTCTGGTCTAAAAGGTCCAGAGCATTAATCTGTTTATCTTGTTATGCCTTGGCTATTTACTTTTATTAATAGCATAACAGATGTTCTTATCAATTTCTCTCAACAAATATGTGGGCACATATTTTGACCTAGAGAACTTCAGAAAAAAGGAAAGGCTTTGCACACCACTTATATACAGGCATTCTCTGGAGAAGTAGACTTTATGGCATAGCCTTTTAAAAGCCTAAATAAATTATGCTCTTCTGCAGTCACATCGGTATTTTAAATGGATGAAAAAGAATTACCCATGAAATACTCATTCTTAATGTCCGTATGGGAAACCGTTTTCAAATCATATTCTGCATGCACTCTGGTCAGTTCAGAAATCTAGCACCAACTCAGGTAGTTCTCTTTTCTCACAGCTTGCCTACTTGTAGGCATTTAAATGGCAGGATTTTGAATGTGATCGAGCACTAACCACTGTAGCTGCATCAGCAGCTTTGGTGAAGAAGTTTGTAGACTCTGCAGTGCACAAGGAGAAAATGGTCCATTTTGCTAATCTGTATCGTACACACCCATGCTTCTCTAATTTTTTGTTATTACCTGTTCCACTCCTTACTCTTTTCTGTACCAACTGCCCACAACTGCACACAGCTGTTGCAAGTTGAACACTTCTATCTTCAGAGGAAACAAGGACCGATGAGCATCAGTCTATTGCTATTTATGATTTATGATATAATTTGTGAGGAAATAGTGCAGAAAACTGTACTTGCACTTCAGCTGTGTGATGTCTGCCTGAGAATCAGAATTAGGACATTTTTCTTATATGTTAGACTCCCTGTGACAAGGATGACAACGGAATCTTAAAGATGATTTCTGAACCACTGCACATGCTGAAATCTTGTTCAGCAAGGTGCTTGGTGTCCTTAGTTTCCTTCAATAAACCCAGAATTTATGGAGAACATGTTTATTCCAGATACTGTAAAGAGAAGTGGTGGGTTTTGTAACAGTAGCTTATGACTGAGCAGTACTTTCACCATCCTTGTTATAAACTTGATGCCATCAGTACAGAATCAATACAAATAAAAATGTTAATATGCACCACACCTAATAGTCACAAGATTACCCAGCTTTTCACAAAACTCAAGCTAATCACAGAGACTGTGCCATGCTAAAACCAACCAGACAAATACAATTACTTTTTGGAAATACTCCATAATGCAAATAGATAGATCCTTCATGCTTAGATTAATGCTCCTACCAGGTTTAAAGTATTTTAAAAACAAAATAAAGGCACAACCCCCTCTATCCCCCACCCCAGCATGTGCTCTGAATTCTCTAACATTTGTTTCATTGTGCAGTAATTGATCCACCATGTTTTCTCCCATAATTATTTTTTTTAGTCTACTTGTGCTACTTGAGTTTATTGAGGGTCTGCATGAGGGGAGCACAGGTACTGGAAGAGAAGGATTACATTAGGAGAAGAGTATGCAAGTGTGCAAAGCAGAACATAGTTGACATGTTTCTGAATTATCTTTCACTGAACCACAGCTGGCTCTAGCAGTTACATTATTCCTGTGTGTAAACAGTTTATTTTATCAGTCCTGCACTCTAAAGGCTACTGATGGTGAGAAGCTCTGCTTCATATAATTTGACACTTCAGATATTCATCCCCTGCTTGCATTTGAGTCTAAGAAACAAACTGGAAAGTAGAGAATGGCAAAGAAAGTCTTAGGAGAAACACTGCATTTAACTTCCTTGATTCATGCTGGACCTTATAATGGCCTTTATAGAGGACCAATAGAGCTTTTGGAAATTTGGTTCAGGTGTGCACAGGCACACCAACACATGTTTATATCTTTTAATTAGAATTCTGAATCACAGCGTCTTATCTCCAGGCCTTTTCCATCTCTCTATCTTTCTTGACGAATTGCTGTAGTACTTGTAGAAGTCAGTTTCATTTATGTAACTTCAAGTCAACAGTTCTTAAGTATCGTAATTACAAAACACTTTACAGCACCTAATGCCACTTTAATAGCCATTGCATTGAAAGATAATTTTTTTTTAACATTCTTTTCAGATGTGAATGTAAAAATATGGGTCCTAACTGAAGACTTGCACCTCTTTGGTGCTACAGAGTTCTGGTTTCAGCTGAGATAGAGTTAGCTTATCTTTCCAGTAGCCCGTGTTTGGATGTGTTTTGGATTTAGTATGAGCATAATGTTAATGCATAGATGTTTTTAGTTGTTACTAGGTAGTTTTAGTGTCTATATTAAGTCCAGGACTTTTCAGCTTCTCATGCCCTGCCAGGGTTACAAGAAGCTGGGAGAGCACAGCCAAGACAGTTGACCCAGGTAGGCCTGAGGAATATTCCCCACCATAGGATGACTCGCTCCAGATATCACTGGGGAAGTGAGATGGGAGGTGGGATGACTGCTTGGAAACTGACTGGGCATCAGGGTTTTTTTCCTTACACATGTTGTGAGAATTGGATTTGAGCATCACATGTATTACTATTGTTATAATTATTGTCTTCTTTTGTTATCCTATTAAACTGCCTTTATCTCAACTCAAAGATCTTTTTCCATTCTCCTACCCATCTCCTTCATTTAACCTTGCTCTTACTGTTTTAGCTAAGTATTTGGAGCTTTTCACATACATAGCACACCATTTGCTTTCAACTCCTTCCAATACATTTTTATTAGTTACTTTTAGGATTAGTAAATTGCACCAAACCGTCACAATATTCTATTTAGTTTTCTATTAGATTTATGCAAGAATTTTGTTTCCTACATCTGTTAAGGCACATAGAGCTGCTGAGAGGAACAATATTTCATGATGAGTTTTGAGATTTCAAAACTAGTTTTCATTATGGGATAGAAAAATGCCACATCATCTGTGTTTTAGAAAAGAATGAGAAGACAGAATAAACCACTAAGAGCAAAATATGGTCATGCAGAAAGATGGTTAAGAAATGTCCATGAGGCTGGTGCAAAGCAAAGTCTGAATGCAGCAGAGAAGGTGCTTAATCATGAATTACTTGCATTTGAGGTATAGTCTTAAATATCAGCTGCTGACAGCTCTAGACTCTTTCTCACTCTTACAGAAACATCTCAACTCAAAAATAACTAGAATGATTTTAAAATTTTAAACAACTTGTTTAAATTGAATTTTAATTTGGAAGGGTTCAAAAGAAGTATTTTCTTAGCTATAAAAATGTGTTGTGGGTTTAGCTGTTTTGTTTTCTTTTAGTTTTTCTCCTTTATATAATAAAATATTCAAGAGTATTCTGCCAGATTGTCCCTCACTCTCATGCACATACTCATTTTATTTCTTATTTTTCTGTGCTTGTTTTTTTGACATCTTGGCAGACATTTCTCATAATCTTACTTTAGGAAGTTAGTGAGTGTTGTGACTATGACTTTGAATAGAAAGAAAAAAAATCAGCAAGCACATACCAGTTGTATTTGAGAAACCATGGTTGAGAAGTTAAGAAACATGGGAAAATAATTAGATTCTGATTTTATTATGAATTTTTGTATACTTTACTGTACCTTTAACTGTGTAGTGATACAAATACAAGGGTAGAGAGTATGAAGTAATCTTTTCCTAAGAACCTGTCAGTATATTTATCATCCAGTAATTATAGTTATTATTTGAAATTATATTTGAATTTAGTACAAGTCATGAAAATTATTTTTGCACTATAAGCATAAAACTAATCTATTTCTCTATTTCTCATATTTATGGTGAACACAATTTTTAAATGGTTGCAGTTCAATTATGAGAAACTTATCAAAGTAACAGGAAAATACAGAAGAATTGAGATGGAGGGAAAAGAATTTGAGAGGACACAAGTGCTCATCAGCTGAAATGTAACATTGAAATAAATAAATAGAATAGATTAGCAGCAAAAAAAGTTCTGAGATGTTGAAGAATCCAATCAATTTATGTGATGATTTTCTCAGAAACAGACAGCATAACTTTACATTTGTTGAACAAAAGCCAAAGTGTCCCACCTTTACTAGTTTGGCTTTGTTGTGGTTGGCAAGATAAACTGCGTAATGCTCCTAGCACTGATCATTTAAAAGAAGTTAATGAGAATAAATTATCACTTTTAGAAACATGAAGGACAAAATTTAATCTACCAAGCTAACTTCTGCTCTAATATTCCCCACCACAACCTTGGTGGAACCATGGTCAGAACTGGTCTCAAGGACCTCAGCAAAGAGTGTGCTTTTACTACATTGTTTGCTTTCTTTGTGCCCAACACATTCAAAGAGGAAGTAAAATCCTGCTATTTTTTAGAGGACAGTTGGATGGAAGGGCAGACTCATAATGTCTATATTCAATTCCTTATAGAAACTGCTGTAACTTCAGTGGGCTCTGCAGCAGGTAGCAGGGTGCTACACAAACTTTGGTCCTTTTGCCTCACAGAGCTGGCATCACAGAAACGCACAGCAGCAACATTTTATTGCTGCACAGTCAGCAGAAGTCCAATTAAAACTGTTGGCAGGAGCTATATCAAATCATGTGCACTGTGAACATCGCTGGTGGAAATGTATGAGTAAAAACATCATGCCAGCCAATGCAGACAGACTGTGTCTTTCTGTAAAGACTGTATCATATGCAGAGCGCTGCAGGCCATATCATCAGAGGAAACCTCCTTCTTTCTCTTATCCTCTTCCATTAAGAAACATATGTTATCACTCTTCACAGATTTTTTCAAACTTTAATTTTTTTTTTCCTTCTGCATTTTACTATGGAAATAATCCTGATCTCCCATAACACAGTATGTTATGCTTTCTCTTGTAAGCAACTTCAGCTACTGAATGTATATTTTGCCTAAACTTTCTTTGTTTCAAAGGGGCTGACAACCTAAAATGTGCATGACTCTTTCCTGTCAAGAGAACTGCATTATGGTATCTAAAATTGCAGTGGCCAATCATTCTCATCTTTCTGTCCAAAACCTAGTGCAATGGAAAACTGACCTTGGATGAAATGTTTCTGTGATATAAGCATATAATCAGGCCAGGAGATGCATGAGCAGCAATGAGATACCTTTTGAGAAAATGAACCAACTGAATTATTTAAGGCAAACTGAAGAAGTCAAGTATAATCTAAGATGGAGAAGTTTTGATCAATTTTATTAATTCTATCTTCATCCATTTAAGAATATTGAGAAGTATTTGACACTGCTACAACTTGAACCTGAATGTTACACTGCCTAGACTTCTCACGGTGCTTGCCAGTTTAGTCTTCACAGGAGAAACTGAAACTAAACTCCTAATTTGAAAGCAAAGCCATAAGCGACTCAGCCTTTGGTATATGGGCAGCACTTGCATAACTCTCAAACCAGATCACTTTCTGCTGCTGGATGAAAACAAGGAATTCGGTGTTTAAATAGTGGTACTATTGGCTTTGTCGAAAATATTTGAATCACATGGATGAATAATAGGAAGTCTTTCTATCATTTGAGCAGTTCTCAGATGTTTGTTCTCTCAATCACTACTTATTTGTATTAAAATATTATGTATTAATTGTATTCCTAATGCATGAGAGTATCTGTGTTCCACATACCTGACAGAAATGAGGCATAATGCTTTCAGCAGAGATATTCCATTTGGGCAATGACTGGAGTCACTAAGTATGTTTTATGCTGGTATTGCATGTATAAATGTATGTGTTTGCTTTTAAGCACATGCCTTATTTAGAGGCACTCAGGATGAATTGGTCTGACTGGTGCAATGACACCGAAAACGACAGCACTCTTTGCACTTGCAAGTTTGAATTAGAGCTGAGTAAAAAATGATACATACATCCCCATGAGAAATTTTACCACTGAACTGTCAAGAAAATCTTGCAAGGGTTTGTTCAGCAGACTGCTCTGAATCATTCTCAGTGTCTTCTAGTGAGTTATATGTACTGCAGAAAAGGTTTGGACATTGTATAAAAGCTCATATATAGTTCAAGCTGCCATACATCCTTATCCAACCATCCTCAATGCAAGGCAAGACATGGCGTGGGCTATGGGTCCTTAGATTTCAAAGGCATGAGAGATGTAATAATAATAAAAATGATAGAATTATGAGACTAATATCAAATTAGAATATTTATAATAAATCTATTTTATTATGAAACATCTTGCTTAAATTTTAATATTTTTTACATTATTTTTTTTTAATTTTCAGAGACATAGTTTTGAATCAGATTATCAAATCGAATGACTTACTCAATATGAAAAACTACCTGTTGCACATCTGACTAATATCTTCTGAGCAAGCAGTAGGCTTGTGTGTATGTCATCTGGGAAATTTCTGGAGTGCCTTGGTGACAGTGTCTCAACACAAAAAATTGATGAGTTGACCAGAGGAGAATCTTTGCTTGCCTTGTGTGTCATAAGCAAGGGAGAAGTTGGGTATGTGATGGACAAAGGCCGTCCTGACTGCAGTCATTGTAAACCTGTGGAGCTAAGATCCTGAGAAAAGCCCATAAGACAGACAGTAGAGTCACAGTTGTGAACTTCAGGGCAGCAGATTTCAGCCTGTTTCTGGACTCTCTTGGCAGAAACTAGACAGTGGCAGTAAATGACTCATTTGAGGAGTCTGAGCCTAGGTGTAAAACATGGAGAAGGTGGTAGCTGAAGAAAGATAAAAGAAGGTATATAGGCAAAACAATGTTATATATATTTATTTAAATGCTTGCAGAAAGGCTTGTAAATGTGTGGATACTACATGGCTTTTCACCAAAGGTCACTTGTCTCCCTATGAGTGAGAGGATTACCTAAACCACCTCAAGGTTACTAAATGATGCATCCATTTGGAAGACAGCCTGCTTCCATGCAAAGCGGTATGTGTGATCTCAGCTACTCAGCTACCTTCATGCAAGTGCTGTTGCAATAATTCCTGGTATTCAGAAAGTAAATGAAGAAGGTAAGTGATAATGACTTATATTTAGGTCACATTTCGGAAAGCTATTTGGTGCTTTTTGCATTTTTATATATATATATATTTTTTTTTTACCCTCCCCCTCCCTCCCAGTGCTATAATTTCTATGGTCAAGCCTGAAGGAATTCTTACAGTAGTCCTGCTGTGCAGTGGGGGCTACATGTTTTTCACATTTACTGAAAAAGTAGAAACCCAAGGATCTTTGTGCAAGACCCACAGATTGCAGAGACTCTGCATCTGCCAGTGGGCATGGGTAGTCTATTTGTTATATAAATGTTAAAAAAGACTTTGAGAAACAAGAAAATAATAAAACTGAAGTATTTTGCTAAAGTGTTACCCAAGGCTTATTTCATTCACATTTATGTGCAGGAATTGTTTATAGTGTATCAAGCTGCATAAACTTGTATACTATCTCTTAGTTATGATATGCATTCTGTGACAACCATCTGCTAGAATGACATAACTTTGTTTTGGGTTTTTTTCCTCTCATTCAGTCTCACTGAAATTAAAATAGCGACAGGAACATTTTCTATGGGGCACATGAGTTAACAAAAGACCTGAGGTTACCTAGGCTTTTTTGGATTAAAATTGCAACTTTATAAATTAACATAATACATAATCCTGAGCTAAATACTTTTAAAAAACCCCAAACAGACAACAAATACAGACATAAATAAGAACTGAATGAGGATTTAACATATATATTTTTGATTCCTAGAAAGAAAATCTTAATTTTACTTCCATTGATTAAAGTCCAGCATGTAATTTGTAATAAAACACCAGATATTTACTGACTTTTGCTTTCATTTTCACAGTGGGATTTTCCTTTTTGTTGTGTTTGATTATGCAACAATTTATAGGACAGACTGCATGGGTCATTCCTATTGCTGCTGCATAGATGAACAGTATGCTCCAGGGCCCACATTGCTACTTTTGCCTCTACTTTAAAGCGGTGGACCCACAGCCAGTTTGAACACTGAATCTCTACCAATTTATAGCAACTGATACCTGACAAAACTATTAAACCTCACTTGCATCCACAGCATCAGTTCACAGGCACATCAGCTTCTATTTGTTGTCTCTCAATGAAAACGGAACCGGTGGTTGCAGAGTAGTGCTGGGGATACTCGAGTAGGACAAATGTCTCAGTCACTTCAGAGTGTAGAAATGACAGGCTTTTGAGCTGGAAATCCAAGTTAGCACAATACAGGGTCTAAAAAGGCCCAAATTCTGCTGTGATACTTAGGTAGGAAAAATGAAAAGGTGCTTCCCTAGCACATCCCAGTCTTTCCTATTCCTGAATGCTGTGCACAGCTGGGAGCTCTGACATATGCTTGTTTTCATGTTGAAGCTGAGGTGTTGCCAGTTCTCAGGAGAGTGTGTGTGTGTGTGTGTGTGTGTGTGTGTGTGTGTGTGCGTGCGCACGCTACCCATGAGATTTCAGCCGCTGGTGAAGCCAGACTCAGAATGATGCCAGGAACTCCAGTTTTCATGTCATACCACATCTCAGGCCAGGCAGAAGAACCCATTCCTGTCACCGACTGCCTCTCTGCCCACTTTCTCTCCCTTCTGGAAAAGAGATTTATAGCTCTGTTTTCCCTCTTTCTCCTAAACTCCAGCCCTAATTTCATAGACTGGAACTTGCTGACGCAGGAATACCAAGAGGGAAAGAATACTTAGTATACTGTCCTGCAGTCACACACCACAACTCCCCACATCTCTCTCTGTCCAGTTTTACCCCTCTGCCTTAGCTTAATTACCAAAATAGTTCAACACTACTCAGCAGCTAGAGCACCCCATAGCCACTTGCTTACTCTTGCAGCAGGGTGGGAAAGAAAATTGGAAGAGTGAAAGTGATAAAACTGTGTGTTGAGATAAAGATAGTTTAGTAGGCAAAGCAAAAGCCACACACAAGCAAAGCAAACAATGGATTTGTTTACCACTTCCTATCACTGAACAGGCATTCAGCCATCCCCAAGAAAGCAAGGCTTCATGCATCATGGCTACTTGGGAAGACAAATGCCATCACTCTGAACTCTCCTCCACCCTCTTCCTTCTTATTTTCAAACCCCTTATAAGCTGAGAATGATGCCATATTGTCTGGGATATCCCTGTGGTCAGCTGGGGTTCCCTCCCAACTCCTTGTGTAACTCCAGCCCGCTCACTGGTGTGGTGGGTCTTGGCTCTGTGAAATCCCTGCTCAGCAGGAACGAAAACATCCCTGTGTTATCAACACAACTTCCAGCACAAATCCAAACTACAGCCCCATACCAGCTCCTATGGAGAAAATCAAATCTCTCCTGGTTAAAACCAGTACAATGAGCTAGGATTCTTGTAGGTACACTGAAGTGAGCACAGGGTAATTCTACTTTTTCAGATGGTAAATAAGTCCTCACTGAGCTCCATACAGCTGCAGCTGGCATGGCTTTTTATACCTCAGCTGGTAAGCTTAGAAGTAACGTGGATATATTTGTCCTGGAGCTTTGTCTTGTAGAAACTGCAAGATTATTTTTGTCAATATAGTACCCTCTCTATATTTGTACCTTCAACTCAAAGTGTGGTAAGTCCCATTAAAACTGTTTTTCTATTTTTGTTTTCTCTCGTGAAGTTTTAATTGAGAAGTGTAATTACATTTTGTATATATACAGCCCATGTGATTTTAATTCTATCTTTCATTAAAAAAAAAGAAATTTTCATAGAATCACAGACTGATTTGGGTTGGAAGGGACCCCAAAGCCCATCTAGTTCCAACTCCCTGCCATGGGCAGGGACACCCTCCATTAGACCAGGTTGCCCAAAGCCCCATCCAACTTGTCCTTGAACACTGCCAGGGAGCCAGGGGCAGCCATATCTTCTCTGGAAAACCTGTGCCAGGACCTCACCACCCTCACAGTAAAGAATTTCTTCCTAATATCCAACCTAAACCTCCCCTCTCTTCGTTTAAACCCATTACTTATTATCCTGTCACTACACTTCCTGATCAAGATTCTCTCTCCGTCGTTCCTGGAGGTCACTTAAGGTACATGAAGGCTGCTGCAAGGTCTCCCAGGAGCCTTCTCTTCTCCAGGCTGAGCAAGCTCAACTCTCTCAGCCTGTCCTCACAGAAGAGGTGCCTCATCCCACTGATCATCTCCATGCCCCTCCTCTAGGCTCTCTACAACTGTTCCATTTCCTTCTTATGTTGGGGGAACCTAAAGCTGTACACAATACTCCAGGTGGGGTCTCACCAGAGCAGAGTAGAGGGGCATAATCACCTCCCTTGACCTTATGGTCACACTGGTTTTAATGCAGCCCAGGATACAGATGACTTTTTGGGCTGCAAGTGCACGTTGATGACTCATGTTAAATTTTATATCAGTCAATTCTCCTTAGTCCTTCTCTTCAGGCCCGCTCTCAATCCATTCTCTACCCAGCCTGTAGTTGTGCTTGGGATTGTGACAGCCTATGCGCAGGACCTCTTATTTGGCCTTGTTGATCTTCATGTGGTTGGCATGTGCCTATATTTGCAAGATGTGGATAGACCTGTATGAATGGCTAATACATCGAAAATAAATGTGCTTTCGTGCATAAAACCGTTTAATTTGTTTGGTTCATTTTCAAAGTAGAAACCAATGTCATTCTAAAACCCAAAATGATTTTATTTCAAAAGAGCTTTATATTTTGTGCAGTATATTAATAGCTTCAGGAGGACAAAACTCTGTATATGCCTATGCAGGTATATATCTATAGGACTAATGAAGGGTAAGAGTAAGTGAAATTCACAATGTGATCATTAGTAGTAAATTTTTAAGCTGGCTTCATTCAGCATAATGAACTGGTAAGGTTTCTACTTCTCTTTCTACAGTGAAAAATATAATACATTAAGTATTTAGTCTAAGAGTGATCTGCATTTGAATGAATACCAAAGCTTTTGGTCAGAGGCCTGAATCTGAAGTTCATTACTTGATACATTTTTATTTGGATCACTTGATATATGTATAGAATTTTTTTAAACAATGTAAGTGTAAGTACAGATAATTCTACTGGTCTTCATATTTGGCATGCAATGACTTTGAGTACAGTGAGTAAAGGTATGCAAAACACATATAAAAAGTATGTAAATCACATCAAGTGGTTCTTTCTTCAAATATTTGATTTATATCAAAGAAATTATTTCAATTAGAATCACCACTTGGAAGGATTTTGCAGATTAGAGATATTGGCAGTATATCTTAATAGCATTTGTAATATTCTTTAGTTATGAGTATTTATTTATCACATTGTACCAAAAAAATGGGTTTGATCAGTTTTAGGATTCCTTCTTTTTAGGTAAAAAACACCTGTGATTACTCTTTATAAAGGAAAGCCCATTTCAGTAAGTGGTACATGGAATACAATAAAAAGAAGAGTTGGTATCAGGAAATACGGGTTAGGGACCCAGCTTGGGTGACCTTCCCATATAATATTACTCAGCTCACATAATACTGTTATATCAAACTGTGACTAAACCCAACAATTTCTATTTTTATCTATACATAAAGTATTCCTTGTCAGGAACCTCCCTCCTTCTAAATTAGTATGTCAGCTATGACACATGAGGTGGTGTTCTTAATCAAAATAAGAACCATGAGGCAAAGAGTCTACATTTGCACTTGCATTTTGAGCTAGTGTTTTTTTACAGTAGTGCTTATCATCAGAAGCAAGGTAGACTTGCACTTGAATCTGCTTATGCAGCTCTGAGCTTGAAGGCTGGATAATAAGGCACATAAATATCTTCTGATGTACCTTGTTGTTCACTATTGCAACAGCTGAGTGTGCAAGGTCTGAGCAGTCTTTCACCTTGTGGACTAAAATCACATAGATTAGGTTTGAGATACGCATTTGTTGGTGCATGTGCAAGGTACATTCATATGTACACAGTTCAGGATTTTGAGTTCATTCTTATTATTAATATGTGGGCACTGGGCGTGGCCAGGGATTAAGTCAGATCCAAGGTCAGCCCTGGAGTAAGAGATTGGGCCAATGGCAGGACTGGAGACCAGGGCACTGTCTGGGTCTGAGTCCCACTCAGGAAACAAGGACATGCCATGTGTCCCAGTTCCACGGTTAGCAATGTGAGACATCCTAAAGAAGATTTAGCAGGGCATGGTAAGATTCATGGATGCTCTCATGTACCTGACCCTCACTGTGTTAGCAAAAACCCACACTTGAATCTATTAAAAGGTCAAGAAAGTCTATCAGCCAGGGGTGATAATGCAAAGAAAGCCAAATGAAATTTTCACTGATTTCTTTATTTGCTTCAAGGACGAGAAACAAATGAAATGCAAGTTAATAGATTTAAAAAAGGAATAGGAAAATATATCTGTAAAAAGTAGGCAAGCAAAATACTAATGGTTCAAACTTTTCCTATAATAAATTAATACTAGAAATGGTATTCGTTGGCTAATCTCACTTCTCTCAATATCGAATAAAACAATGTGTATTTTAAGGGGACAGTACCAGTGAGACACACCAAACAGTGAGCTGTATCTGTGAATGAAGGTTATTATTGTTTTTTTTTTTGCTTAGGCATGTGATTACTTTTACACATTTGGCAGATTTCCATCTCTGTAGTCTTCCTGATGTCACCTCTGTGTCTTTTTTTTTCCAGATTTGCATTATGTTGTACTGATAACAGCAAATAGTTCTAAAACAAGGTCATTTTCTTATCAAAGGGTAGAGATAAATATATGTCAAACTGAAACTTCCCCCAAAATCAAGTGAAGGCAGCCAGCAGCAAGATAGCTTGGAAGAAAACATCTTTGCCAGACAGTCTATGCATGTAGACACAGTACCCCTGGTAATTTTTCTAACTTCTTGGTTTAAGCAGCTGATATGATGAGTTGGAGGGCATGGGTACATTTTATATATAAATTAGCTGTTTCCTGATTTTAACAAGCTTTCTTTGTAATTTGCATATATTTAAACAAGCTAAAATGTTCCAAAAGTAGTAAAACCCTAAAATCTTAAAAAACATAACACGTCATGTAGGTAATTCTGCATGACCAGTTGTAAAAATATCATTTTCAGTCTGAAGCTACAAGAATTGCAACTAATGCTCAGAAGAGGAAAAATACTGTATGTAATTCTTAACATTTTCTGAAGTTTCTGAAGCTAGTGTTGCAAGATAAAAACCACAAAAACATAAGCAGTGGGACATCTTGTTTCTTGTGAGGGATGCCAGCTGCCTGTCTAAAGTAGGAATCCAGGAGCAGACATTCCAGTCCATATTCAACTTTGAATTAAAATCCTCTCACTAGGAAAGAAAGGAAGTCATTCACCTTCCCAGAGAGCTGTCTATCATGAAATTTGGTATTTTGTACTGGATAGAGCAACAGGAAGATCTTCGCATTACCGAACTGGAAAGTGATTACCATTTGTACACAATTGCCTTTACAGATAGATTATAAAAGCTGAACAAAAATTCTTGTTTGCCAAATGCTGGCCCAAATGGTCATTCCTATTGGCAGAGGGAAAAATTCCAAAAAAGCAAAGTTTCTTCCCACTCCTGCCTAGAGAGAAGTGTCACCTGCTCACCAGACCATCTTAAAAGCTTTTTGGATGTTAGAGCAAAGTTGCTGATCAGCGTTAGGTACACGTTAGCTGTCTGCTGCCTGCCAGCATTCATTCAGATCAGAGCAAAGCTGCTGATCAATGCTAGATAACACCTAGGTTATCAGCTGCCTGCCAGCATCTATTAACATGTTTGTTAGCATTTTGCATGTTTGCATGTCTTTTTTTTATGTATGCTTTTTCACTTCTACCCTGTTTCCAAATTGGCTTCAGCTAGTCCCTGGTACTAAATGTACAATCTGGAAATGCACACAGAGAAAATATAAAATACAAAAGTAGTTTTGCTGCTTACTGAGTCAAGTTTCAGCCTAAGCTACGCATTCTACATACCTTGAGAAACTTAAATTTAGAGAATTTACCAGGAAGCATATTCAGTTCTGCTCTTCAAAATGCAAAGAAATTTACTTAATTTCATGTACTTTTTTTTGGATGCTGTCAAATATGGGGATGCTGGTGTTTTTCTATCAGTATTTTAGTTCAGGATTCAATGGACAATTGATACCATACATTGAATCATGTCACTACTATTCAGATTTGGATGGTATGTGATGATCCTGGACTATCAGTCAAGACGTTCATTCTATGTCCAAGAGGTATTTGTTGATTAAATGCTTCTATTAAGTTAGAGAAAATGGAAAATGTTTTCTGTTTAGTAAATCTTTCTGCACACTTGCTTTGAGTGCAAGATCCTGCCATTTCTAGTGACATATTTATTTCAAATGGCTACCTCAAGGTTAGGTCATCATCACAGAAAATATAATGTAAAACGTGGAATATACTGGCCTGTATTCTAGCATTACAGGTGGTAGAATTTTAAGCCCATTTCATAGTTGCTGGGAGCACACTTGCCTCAAAATATTATGCCCAAGACTATGTGAAATCACCACAGTGTTTTATGTTTATAATCTTCTAATTATCCATTGCTTGATTTGTAGAAGTCCTTAAGGATCTCAACAGGGGTAAGAATTTAATTGTCCTAAGCATTTCACAAATGGAACAAAGCAGTCCTTATGCTATAGACTTCAGACTAAGATTTAGGCATCATGCAACAGGTGGATAAGGCAGATGGTGAGCTGGATGAAATGACAAAGCATTTATAGAAATAGGCTTGTTCACAAAACGTTAACCATAGGTGGTCACTAGCCTAAATTATGCAAGTTGGTAAATGGCAATCACAACTTGTCATTTTATAATTATTAAGAAAATAAAGAATATTATTTTTGTAATAGCTGAATTAAGTTACTTTTAGTGAAGCTTATTGACTTTATTTTAAAAAGACAAAATTTTTTATTAATAGTAATTTTTAAAAAGAAGTTTGTTAAACTGTAAATTATATAAGATGATTGTTGTTCATATTTGAATTCTTAAACAACAGATGAACCTACATAGCTTTTATCTTCATGTTAGCACAATGTAAATGAGTAATTGTTGTATGTTTAAGAAAGTTATTATGGAAAGAGTTATGGGAACAAAAGAAGTGTGAAAGGCAGTAGAATAATTTTATTTTTTTTTTATCTTTGACAAAATAAAATGCTTGGGCTCCAGAAACCACCAGCATATAAGAGAAAGTAAATGGTCAGTATGTCTCTTTGTCATTGACTGTTAGCCGTGATGGTAACAAAAATGACTGCTCAACTTTCAATTACCGCCTAGAAGTGAGAAGATGATTTGATGCAAGAATTACCTATAAAGGTTCTGGGAATAAGCCCCCAGGTTTAAGGTGAGTGGAAGAATAGCTCCTTATTTATTCATAAGAAAAAACCCAGAAAGATACTTGCCATTTTCATCTGAGATAAAGTTAATTTTTCATTTTAGTAGCCAGTATTTGGGTGTGTTTTGGATTTACTGTGAGAATAACACATTCATGTTTTCAATTGTTTTTAGGTAGTTGTGTTCACCCTAATTCCAGGACTTTTCAACACACATTCTGCCAGATGCACAAGAACCTGGCAGAGCACATCCAGGACAGCTGACCCAGATTGACCAAGGGATATTCCCTGCCATATAACATCATGCTCCAAATATAAATGGGGAAGCAAGACAGGACATAGGATAGCAGCTTGTAAACAGACTGGGCATTGGATTTTGGTTTTTTTCTGAATGTGGTGAGCAATTGGATTTATGCATCACTTGTTGTTGTTATTATTATTAATCTTCCTTTGTTACCCTATTAAACTGTCTTCATCTCTACCAAGAAGCTTTGGAGATTTTTTTTTCCATTTTCCTCCCAGCCCCCTTGGGGGAGGGAGAAGGGGTGAGCAAACATCTGTGTGGTGGTCAGGTATTTGCTGGGGTTTAATCATTACAAAATTCTATAGACTGGAACATAAAGAGGAGCTTTAAAAAAAAATTAATTTGAGAGAAAAAATAGTGTATAACAGAATACTATAATATACCCATACATACAAACCACAGGTTGGTTTAATTCCCCTAATTTTCAAAACATCCTGCTTGGTAGAGTTCTATAAACAGTGTAAGATCATGCCATTCAAAAGAGACATTGACCAAACCTTTTTTTCTCTTAAAGGCATTATGTCAGTGATACAATGTACACAGATATGTGTCCTGGTTCCGGCCAGACACGGGTCAACCTCCCCAAGCAGTGAGCACAGGTGTTAGCCCTGGCTGTTTTCCACACCACCTGACATAAATACCCCATCTGTTGTCGTGGTGCCTCCAGAGCAGTCCGAGTGTGGCCACGGTGTCAGGTCAATCCTTGCATCGTGCAGCATTCTGTAATGGTCAGGTCGGTAAGGCACACTGTGTTGTCACTGGGTATGAGTGCAATTGGCTGTTACTGTTCTACATTCATGGTGCTTTTGTCAGTAAACTGTCTTTATCCCAACCCATGGAGGGTCTGTCTGTTTTTCCTTTGTGAGTAAGCAAGTGCCATGTGGTGCTCAGCCACTGCTTGGGGCTCAACCACTGCTGTTTGTAAAGTCATCATTTGGGGATGCCTATCTGTGCCATCTGTCCTAATGAACCTTCTTTCATAGGGAGGTTGGGCTCAATGATCTCCTGAGGTCCCTTCCCACCCCTACAATTCTGTGATTCTATAATCAATGTGTTACAGATCTAGTATCACTTTCAAACCTGTTTTGACATTTGACCCCTTTTCAAGAGCGTGGCATTTCCTATACTTTCTCTGATGCACATATGGACAGGTACCATATCTGGTTAATTAAATAAAGTACTGTTTTCTTCCTCCAAAACACATAATTTCAGATTATCGGTTTGTTTGGACATCATGAGAAACCATTTTCTCGTTAATAATATATTCTGATAGGAGAGCCAAACAGATATCCCCGAATTCCTATACTTTGCCAAGTATTAGTAACACATGCCTCTTCCCAGAAAATGTTAGTACCTGGACTAAACTCAAGAGGCTTAGAGGTTGGCAACACTTACTGGATAGATTACTTTTATTACTATAGCTAGATAGATGATTCTGGGTTAGCCAAGAATGCTGGGGAAGAAAAAATATCTTTCTGTTAGCTATTAATAATTGATAGTCATCAGTTGAAGACGAAGATATGTGAGAAACCTCATGTTCACAAGAAAATTTAATAACCATTAATATGCAATAAACTTAGATTGTAAATTATGTGCTTCTACCAGGTTTTCATTCTTGATAGGCGGCATTTTATATAAACTGCAAAACCCTTTCCTTGCCTTCTTCAGGTCTCATGTTGGAAAGGCTAGGTAATGTCTGCTGATATCCTTGGTAAATTCTGAAGCAAAGGGAACCATAAAACTCCGGTCTATTTTTGCAATAATGCTGGTCTGCTTTATTTCATAGCTGCTCTAGTTTTGTGTGGCTGGGTTCTCGTGGAGCAGGAGGACTGCAGGGGTGGCTTCTGCAAGAAGCATCCAGAAGCTCCTTGCAGGCCCCACAGAGAGAACACCAGCTGGCTCAAGGCCAGAGTCATTGTTGACCAAGGCCAAGCCCATCAGTTATAGTCACAGGCCTCTGGGAATCACATTTAAGATGTAAAAGAATGCTGGCAGCTGCTTTTTGCCCCCAGAGGAGGGAGTGAGAAGATGTAAGAAACTGTGCAAACACCAAGGCCAGTGAAGAAGCGGGGAAAGAAGGAGCTGCATGTCCCAGAGAGAAAGATTCCCCTGCAGCCAGTGGAGTAACTCATGGTGGAGCAGGTGTCCCCCCGCAGCCCATGGAAAAGGCCAAGACCCCACCTGCAGCCCATGGAAAGGCCCCACACTGGAGCAGGTGGAGACATAGAGAAGACTCTGGGACCGACATTGGAGCAAGCCTCTGCCAGCACCCAGTTATGCAAAACCGTGACAGTGTGTAATGTAATAAATGAGATCGATTTCTTTCTTTTATTCTGTGTTGAGTCTGTTTTTACTATGACACTGATTGTGGAATGATCTCTCCCTGTCCTTATCTTGACTCCTGAGCCTCTCAATACATATTTTCTCTGCTGCCCAGGTGAAAAGGGGAATGATAGAGCAACTTTGGTGGGCATCTGGCCTCCAGCCAAGGTCAAACCACCACAATAGTGTTTGTTAATTTTGCAGATATTCAGATATCATAATTTACATAAATTTGGAAAGGAACTATTGTGGAACTGCAATTTGAGTACAAATCAGTGTGTTGAAACCATGATGGAAGTCCTTATATTAATATGTACAATAAAATACAGAATCACAGAATTGTAGGGGTTGAAAGGGACCTCAAGAGATCATTGGGTCTAACCCCCTGTGAAAGCAGGTTCCTACTTAGAAATTTCCATTAATCATAGTTCACTAGACTCTACCAGCCAGACATTTAAAAAGGAAACCAGTGTACATCCTTTAATAACCTCTGTCTACCTTTTTATCTGTTAAAATATTAATGGAGGCTGAAAATAAATAGCAAATGAATGGATTTTTTTCAGATATAAACATGAAAGCAGACATTTGTGTAAAACAAAAAAAAAAAACCCCACAAAAAACCCCTCCACAAAACAACGTGAAAAAGTAACGACCCCCTGCCATAAAACCAAAAAGAAAATGCTAAGCTTAACATATGCATAATGACCAAGACAATATCCTATCTTGGATCACTCCTCCACATTATTTTGTTAGTTCTACCTGCTTTTCTGACAGTAGATTTAGGTACATTTTCAGCAAAAGTGTTTTCTGATTTTGCTAAAGTGAAACATAAATCTAGAGAAGCATATATTACTTTTCTTGCTTTCTAGTTGTGTTTTTATGAAATGGATTCATTCAAAATCACTGTGTATTTCTCAGCTTGCAGGAGGTCTAGTCCACAGATTGAACCTCATTCCTTTTTATACTGAGGAATCGATGTCCCATGGTCTGAAGTGCATGCAGTGTGAAACATGGAAGAAGATAATCTATGTGATCAAAATATCTGCAAGTAGGATATTTACTGCAAAGAGTTTAGTGATAGCTTAAGGAGATTTGGGCTGACTGGATTTGAAGCATTTTGCCAGTGCTATTAAACTGGTTTAGTGTACTAAAAAAGCACTTAAATGTAACTCACAGAAATTGAGATTCTGCCAGCAGAATATATTCCGTATTCCCCTGAATGAGAGAATTTATAGCTCAAAATGTATTCTAAATTGTTGCTATAAACCAAACCAATGCTAAGGCTTTTGCCAGACAATCTGCCAGCCCTATCTTTTACCTCACATCTTTTTAATTAACAACCAGTTAAAGTCCCCAGTTTGCTATGCTGGCCTGGTCTAGCTCTTGTGGACAAAATGATACATTTCTCTACCTGTAAATTACTTCCAGGCAGTAACTTTGTTATCACAGCATTTAATAGCTCTGTGTCTGCTATGTCAAAAAGTCCCTTCAGGCACCTTTAAATTCTGAGGCAGATTTGGTTTTGCTTCACCTGCACACCTTCCTTTATGAAAATTGCAAATGGCCATGGGTGTGATAGACACAGCTCAAAATAAACTGTGTGAGGAGCTTTGGCTGTTTTCCTTACCATCTGTTGACTAATGCGGGGATGCTTTATTAGCACACTGCTGATGGTCAGGAGCTGTAATGAGTGCTGGACACCAGGGGCTACTACCGCACAAGGGATGTCTCCCCCAGACAAGTTGAACTCCTACCACATTCCTTCAGCAGGAACTATTTTGCAGGACCAAGAACTAGGCCAGTTGCACAAAACTATGAAAGGAGGTTATTTCACCAGATTATCAGAAATGATCAAAAGCTTTTCATCCAGAACTATGTGAATAACCCTGCGAGAAAGGACAGCAATAGCACAGACCGCATGCTGCTATGTAACAACCTTTTACTGGATCAGAAATGGGCACTAATGACAAGTGGTCACAGGGTATAAAGCCCAAAACACAGTGTGAATCTGTCCTGGGCAGATCACACCTGCCTCTGACAGGTACCAGAGGTTTCTTTTGCGCTCTGGCTAAACTTATAAATATCACTATGCTCATGAAGTCTGTTTTCTTTCCAAGCTGTTGTAGACAGTGATTTGATCCTTCACACCCTTGTGCAAACAGAAGTATTGTATTTTGGAAAAAATCCAAAGCCATAATAAATATCTCATTTATCTTTAAAGGTAAAGGGCTGTTTTAACAAAAGGATTTTAAAAATATGTTTTGTACTCTGTATTTGTTGCCTTTATGTTAAAATTAGAAACTCTGCATGCGTCATTGCCTAAGAAACTGAGGAAACTCATTTATCAAAGTGTTCATTTCATTCTATTTTTTACAGTTTTGTTTTTCTTTTTTTATTTGAACTGCCAGTTATAGGTGAGTTTTGGTGCAGTGCACCATTTCTGCAAGAGTTTATGCAACGGGCAGGAAGGAATAGGGAGAACCAAATAGTACTTTTTAAATGAGATCTTGTTTTCTTACAATAGAATGTATGTCTGTTTTGTGTGAGGCACTGCTTAATGCTGAGGATAAAATTTAATGCTTGTTGGGTCACCCTGATGAATAGAAAGAGCTTGGGTTTTTTAGTTTTTCAAAAGACAGAGGTATTCTTAAACTGACCCTTTTCCTTTCTTGTGGCTGAATACTGAGAACAAACAAAAGATATTACACATCATTCATCTCACATAAATTGTCTACTTTGTGTAACTTTTATGTTGAAGGATGATTTCTCTGTCTTAATTTTACAGCTTTTAAAAAATTGTTTTCTCCCATTTTAGTATGCTTTGCTGTTTGCTGCTGCTCTTTTTCTTCTATTTATAGTGGTTTATGATGATTAAAAGACTCAAAGACAGTTGATTCCCCATAGATCCATAGACCAGACTGCTGTGAGGAAAGCTATCATACAGCAAATACGTGCTTTTGTGATTTGGCACATAGGTCATCCTATAAGTGACAGGCTGGTTCCTTACCTGCTTTGTGTTGGCTTCTGATAAGGACAGGTAGATTTCAAACTTTATTACTTTTTTTTTCCTATGACATGGAAATTTGCCCAAACCAGAGACAAATATGAATTCCCTATTAAAAATCTTATCTGAAATCATTAGAATATGAATCCTCAATGATCAGAACCATGAAATTAAATAAAAGTGTTAAATATTGTTTAATGTAACTGTTGTGGACTCATCTCCAGTAGGAAGATTTGTCCTCACTTGGAAGAGTAGCTGCAAAATGTTACTGTTTAAGTTTCAACTGTTCTCAAAGATTGTGTAGACACTTGGTAAATACACCACTAAAGAAGAAAACATGGCTTGACCTGGAAACTTAACTATGAATTGTTATCAGGAGGTCAGATTTTGCAACTGAGTGAAAAGGGCTATAGTTCAAAGAAAGAAATACTACAAATTCCCTGGGAAGTAACACTGATAGATGGTTTGAACTGGTAGTCTCCTGCCAGCTGCTTGTGCTCCTTTCCCCTCATATCCCTCCAGTTCCCCCACTCATCCCAACATTACATAGGTTACCTGGTACCTGACTACTGTTTGAAGACCTGTTATCCATGAATCAGGCTAATCCTTTTTAAATTTGCTAAAGCACTTTGCCTTGTTAAGTGTTTTGTGATGTCATATCCCAGAATCTCATTATCTGCTGTGTAAAAAAGCACTTTCTTTTCTTTTTCAAATGATCTCTCAACAGTTTCAGTGAGCACCCCAGGATGCCAGTGTTACATAATTTTCTGAGAAGCAGAAAATCTTACCACTTCATTCCTCTTACTACCACAATCATGATTTTGCAAACTTTAATTCTATCCCTTTGCAGTCTTCTCCTCTTTACATAGAGAAAGAAGTGTCACATTTTTACTATGCCTTTGTAAGGCACCTGGTTCCACTTCCTAGTAATTTTTAAGCTCTTCTTACATCTTTTTAAACTACACTATCTGCATTCTGGAACTGCAAACACTAGATCTTTAGGTAGTGGTCAAGAAGTGAAAACACTGGATTAGCAGTTTTTTCCATAGTATTAATTTGAAACATTCCTAGCAGACAAGTCTAGCATAGTTATGTAGATCTGTGATGCACTATGACTTGCCACTGGGTAGAAATGCACTTCAAGAAATGGTGGTGTATAAGCAAAAACATACAACAAAATATAAAAAAATAGAGGGTTTTTTCACTGTTCATACTGCTGAGCTTTTTTAGAAAAAAACTCAATGCTCACTAGATTATGCAAGTGATTAAATAGGGAAGGAGGTCCTTTAGTTGACTGATCTGGTAAGTAATGGCTGCAGTCCAGAGTCTTGCAGGTCTAAGTAAGGAATAAAACAATTGGTTTCTGCCTTTTAAAGCTGTAAACTTTAGGACATACTTGCATGCTGGGGAACTGTTAAGAAACAGGCATGAAGTCTATTCTGTGCTTAAGAAGTTCTTATCCATAACTGGCATGATCTATAAAGTAATTAGATCTAGAAGAAAAGTAGAAGAGTAATAAAAATAGATGGAACTATGTATGTTGAGAGAATATTGCATTTACTGGAGAAAAAATATGATAAGGACAGCAGCCAGATGCTATGGGGAAAACAACTAAAATTTACACTTGAATGCTCACTAAAATCACAAGAAAATCGGAATTTTTAGACTTCTCCACAAAAACCTCAGCATGATCATTAAAACTACTGTTCTGTAAAAGAAAATAACAAGCTTCATGCCTGCTATTATTTATAAAGATGCATTAGTAGTGGTTAACCTAGCTGATGTTCCCAGTCTTCACATATAAAAAGAGCATACTCCATGGCTTTGTAGGTAAACTTCTAGGAAGGGGATTTTCTCTGGTCTATACAAAGGTCATACGCTTTTCACTGGCGAGATAAGCACAGCCTCCAGCTGTTGACCTTCAAGGCCAGTTATTTTACCTAGCTAGGCCTAGGCTGAGGTGACCAAGATAGCCAGCTAAGGGCCACTTCTGTGTATGGTAGGTTCACTACTTACCTGTGGCAGCCCCAAGTGTCACAGCCATGTGATTTGTATTTTTGATATTTATACCAGTGCCTGGAGCATAGCTGGGATACTTTCAATAACTATATAGATATAAATAAGCATGACAGTGTCGCTGTTACTTAAGCTTCAATTTGGCACTATTAATGATTATGTCTTCATTGAGTGATTTCCATAATGAAACTTTCTTTCTCTTCTTATATGGTTTAAATCACTAGTGAGTGTGGATCTCTCTTTTTTTTTAATACACATTATTGAGGGAAAAGAGAGACATGTTATCTTCCTGAGTGTTTTTGCATGTCTCTGAATTAATATCAAGTAGGATATTGCTAAATGTCCTACTGACGTATGTCCATCAGATTATTTTTTTCAGTTTAAATAGGTCTCTAGAAAACTAGATGCATTTTTCATTTTGTAGCTCATAGATTTTCTTTTCTTATGATGCTCTTGAGTTTTTTCTTAAATGTTGATTATTTTATTGGAAAATATGAAACCCACTAAAAACAGTTGCTTCAACGATATTCTTTTTTATTAGACAAGAGAAAGGAAGGGAAGGAATCATCAATATTCTTGTATAGCAGAGGAGACATTTTGCCACGGCAAAAAAAATCTGATATAAAAAACCCGTCTAAATCTAACACAGTAACAAGAAAAGCTTCACACCCATATCATAGAATTGTTGAATCATAGAATGGCTGGGGTTGGACAAGACCTCAAAGCACATCTCATTCCAATCCTCCTGCCATAGTTAAGAACACCTACCACTAGAACAGGCTGGCCAAAGCCCCATCCAACCTGACCTTGAACATTGCCAGGAAGATGGCTTCCAATATAATGTTAGGGGAGAAAAAAAATAAAATAACCCTAAATGTTACTTGAAGGAGATGTTTTTTCAGATTTAAATTTTTAAATGGCCTGCAAATACAGTTGGAGCCAAAATTTCAGACCTTAAAGCAAACTGCCCTGCAGGTAGGACAAATTCATATCTCACCCTTTTCCCACTGACATTACAGTAACTACTGAGGGAAGAAGAATCAGCTTAGAAGAAAATTTGCCTAAGACATGTGAAAACAGTCCTTACTCATCCCTTTCAAAACAGAGTACCTTAAATCCTCACCTTCCTGGAGCTTAAATCAATATGTAGTTCTTCAATGGCTTTGGACTGTTCTTGAGGCAATATTTTGCACTAAACATCAATTAAAATTAAATACTATACTTAATTTTAAAAAAAAGATTGCTGCAGTTGGCAATGGATTAGCACCATAGCAGCTAGTGAGACCTAAGTGGTTGCTTGCAAAAATGTAGATCATAGAATGGAATCATAAAACGTGTAAGAGTAGAAGGGACCTTTACAAATCATCTAGTCCTGCACTAAGCAGGGCCAGATTCACTAGATCGGGTTGCTCAGAACCCAATCAAGCCTGACATTGAATATGTCCATGGATGGGGTCTCCACAACCTCTCTGGGCAATCTGTTCCAGTGATCTACCACTCTCATATTGAAGAACTTTTTCCTAATATCCAACCTAAATCTCTCCTTTTCTACTTTAGAAACATCACCTCTTGTCCTAGTGCTACACTCCCTTGGGAACAGTTCTTCCCCAGCTTTCTTAGAGGCACCTTTCAGGTACTGTACGGTCACTGTAAGGTTCTCCTGGAGCCTTCCCTTCTCCAGGCTGAACAGGCTCAACTCTCTCAGCCTGTCTTTAAAGAAGAGGTGCTCCAGCCCTTGATCATTTTTGTGGCTGTCCTCTGGATGTGCTCCAACAGACCCGTGTCCTTCTTGTGTTGAGGGCTCCAAAACTGGACAAAGAATTCCAGGAGGGGTCTCACCAGAACACAGTAGAGGGGCAGAATCACTTCTCTCAATCTGCTGGCCACACTTCTTGTGATACAGCCTAGTATGTGCTTGGTCTTATGGGCTGCAGATGCACATTGGTGGCTCATCCAGGAGTACTCCCAAGTCTTTTTCCTCAGGGCTGCTTTCAAGCACATCATCTCCTAAACTGGATAGCGTACAGGGATTATCCCAAACCAGGTGGTGGACTCTGTACTTGACTGTTTCGCATCATCTCCCTGTCCTCCACGTGCCTCAGCATAGCTTCTAGGAGGATCTGTTCCATGATCTTCCGAGGCACAGATGTGAGGCTGACAGGTCTGTGTTTCCTCTCCTCCAGTCAATAGGGACTACACCTGACTGCCATGACTTTTCAAATATCATGGAGAGTGTCTTGGCAACTACATCAGCCAATCCTTTCAGGACTCATCAGGTCTCATGGTCTTGTGTACATTTAGATTCCTTAGATGGTCATGAACCTTATCTTCACTTACAGTGGGAGGCACTCGGTCTCCCTGCTCTCTGACTTGCAGGCCATCAACTTGAGAGTAATGAAGAAAGAGGTTGCCAGTGAAGACCAGAGCAAAAAGCTCTTGAGAACCTCAGCCTTTTCCTCATCTGTGGTCACGAGTTCTCCATTGCCTCTCATTAGGGTGGGTTTGCTTCTTCTTCACCTGGTTAATATACCTGTAGAAACCCTTCTGTTTTTTCTTGACATCCCTTGCCAAATCCAGCTCCAGACACACCTTGGCTTTCCCGACCTCATCCCTACATATACAGGCAACATCCTTGTGTTTTTCTGAGGATATCTGCCCCTGCTTCCACTGCCTGTGTAGTTCCATCTTGCCTTTTAGTTTGATCAACTAGCAGGTCTCGACTTAGCCATGCTGGTCTCTTACCTTCCTTACCTGACTTCTTACACCCGTGGATCAAGAGCTCTTGCGCTCTGTTAGAAGCTTTCTTAAATGTCTGTCAGATCTGTCCCATCCCTTTGTCCTGGAGGGCCATTTCCCAGGGCATTCTATCAACTAACTCCTTGAAGAGCTGGGTGGTTTAAATCCCCCAGCTGGATGGGAGCCTGGGAGCTCAGTGCCTTCTGGAGCTGGAGCAGGAAGGCTTCATTGGTAAGGTCCTCTCGATCAGGTGGCCTGTAGTAGACACCAACCACAAGGCTCCCCTTGTTGCAGTCCCTAATTCTTACCCATAAAATTTCAACTTGTTCATGTTTACTCTTTAGGGACATCTCTTCACACTCTATCCATTTCTTAACATAGAGGGCAAAGCCTCTACACCTCCTTCCTTGTCTGTCCCTTCTGAACAGCTTGTAGCTATCAATAGCCACAGTCCAGTCATGGGATTCACTCCACCAAGTTTCAGTAATGGTTACTATGTTGTAGCTCTGTAGCAGCATTGTTACTTCCAGCTCCTCCTGTTTGTTGGCCATGCTGCCTGTGTTTGTGGGGAGGCACTTCAGCTGGGCCAGTGGCCATGTCATCTTCTTAAAGGGACACTCCTTTATTCCCCCAGGGCGATCTATGGAAGCTGCCCTGTTGTCTATTATTACATCAAGAGTGCAACAAGGTAAGTCACTCCTTCAGGTGTATGCAGCACAAAGAATGAGAAATTATTTCATGAAGATTATTTCTTTCCCCTTTTGGGAACAACCACATTCTGCTGCAGAGCAGTAGTTTCTTTTTTTATTGCTTGACTGAATCCCAGAAGAATGCTATGGAGGTACAGGTTTTAAAAAATGAAACGAATCACAACAGCAAACACAATGGAATAAAAAAAAACAAATGAAAAATCAACCTAGCCTTTTCATATGAAAGCTCTCTACATTTAAATATCTTTGAGAAAAGAAGCCCATGTAAACCTCTGCTGATATACCTGAATGTTACTATTCCTCTGGGTCTACTTTTAATTCTGCGGCCAGAGTGTTAGTAATACAAAACTGAAAAGTCATAAAATGCCAAGTCTGAAAATGTCACCGAGGAAAGAAAAATGAGAAAAAAAAAGTAAACAAAAACAGAAATGGAAATTGAAAGGGAAAGGGAAAAGAAAACTGAAGCTGAAAAAAACCAGAAAAAAAGAAGAAAAAAAAAAGAAAAAGAAAAAGAAAAAGGAGGTGGGGTGGGAAAGAAAAAAAAAAAAGAAAAAGAAAAGAAAGAAAAAGAAAAAAAGAAAAAGAAAAAAAAAAAAAGGTGACCCTGCAGCAAAGACAAATGAAATAAATATGCTTCACTGGTAGTCAACAGTAGTTTCTTGGGGAATATGATTTTATACGTTTTGCATCCTATTAATTTTCACAGCATTGATGGAGAAATATTAAAACTGAGAGTACTGAAGACAAATTAACTCATCAATTACATGTATGGGACAGTGGAGACTGAGTTTATTTCACTATTTGCAATTGCAATAAAACTGTAATTACTAACTCATGGAATCTTCATGGAAATCTGCATTCATTACCACTTAATTTGAAGTCAGTGACTGCTGTATACTTTTCAATTATCTAATGCAGAGGACGAGGAGAAAGCTTAGAATAATGCAGCCCTTCTTTTCAGACCTCCCAGTAGTTTTTCCTCTGCACTTGTCCAAGCTAAATTTTGCCTGTGTCACCAAAGAAATTGGTTTAGATTGAAACAGTACAGAGAAGTAAAAATGAATACATTTGCTCAAGGACATTACTGTTTCTGTTCTTTTATTTTCCTTGTATGTGTGTATTCCTTTCTCTTTTCCTTCAACTCATACAGTGTGCATTCCCTCAGGAAGAGATTCTGCTATCATTATACTGAATAATATCGTATTTTGAGAGCAGTCTCACAGAAATTGGTAAATGATACTTCATGTGAACCAGTCTAGCTTGTTGCAGTTATAGGGAGGTGCTGACACCAACTTGTTTCTCACATCTCTCTTTAATGTAAAAGTACAAAATCCTTTATAACTTTGTTATAAAGGACAAAGGAAAGAGGAAACACTGTGGAAAAAAAGTGTTGGAGTTTCACTTGTTCGCAAGTAAATAAGTTTGTACTTGCAAGGGTTTTTTTAGGGTAACTTGCTCCTCCTTGTTACCTGAGATTTCCACAGCATATGGGCCACCCCAAAGGTGTTTTTTGTGGACTGTTAGATAAAGTGGCAGAAAACCAAACCAATCCGTGTTCTCTCTAAAATAGCTGTACAACCACAGCTCTATAATTACTGCAACTGCATACAGAAGCAGCAGTATGGTAGTATTGTTAGCAACACTTAAAATGAAAGATTGCAAGGCTGATAGAATAAAGTCAAATATTTAAAATGAAAATTGTGTTGGAATATTTTGTGCACAAATAGTCCTTTTTCTATAAGATAGGCATGTTGATAATGCTGATTGTTCTAATGAACTGTTTACTCTTTTTTTTTTCCAAATGTGAATTCTGTTTTGGCATTTTGTGGTGGTTGAGCCCTGGCCAAAGGCCAGACACCCACCAAAATCAGTCTGTTACTCCCCTTCTTAGTTGGACAGGGGAGAAATAACATAATTTGATAGCTCAAGAGACAAACTTGCTAATGACGCGGGCAAAACAGACTCAACACAGAGTGCTGAAGAGAAAGTTATCTAATTTATTACACTACACTAAAGAGAAAACAGTGAAAAACCCAGAGTCAGGAGTGCAACCAACAATCTTGAAACAAATGCAACCAGGCAAACACTTTTCCCCCACCACTCCCTCCTTAGCAGGCTTTAGTTAGAAGTTTGCTCCCTTCTTCCCTCCTGGTCGCAGCCCAGGAGGGGCAGGGACTGGGGAAAGTGGGGGTCTCGGTAACACCTTCCCCCACCCCTCCATTCTAAAGCAGACTTCCCTTTCAACCATGATTTTGCTCCCTTCTTCCCCTCTCCTGCTCGCAGCACAGGATGGGAGGGCAGGGACTATGAGATGGGGACTTTGGTCAGTCCCTTGCAAGATGGTTTCCTTCTCGGCCGGGATGGGGGCATCCATTCCACACAGCCTCCCCCTGCTGCACCGTAGGATCTCACCCATAAGAGCCAGTCCTCCACGAACGTTCTCCAAGGCAAATCTCTTCCCACTGGGCTTCATCTCTGCTCTGGCTGGCAGCAACAAATCACAGTGTCTCTCAGTCCCAGTCCTCCACGGGGCTCTAGGCCTCCTCCAGCAAACCTGTTTGGCTCATCTCTGTAGATCGCTTGTGCTGGCAGGGGCTCATCCCAACGTCAGTCACGGCATCTTCTCTATGTCTGCACCGGCTCCATCCAGCGTGGAGCCTCTCCACCGGGCAGGTCGGGTCTCTGCCTCCTCCATGGGTCCATTCCTCCGGCTACTCCACGTACTTCAGCTCGGGCTGCAGGGGCATCTCTCACCCGGGTACCTGGGCACCTCCTCCCCCAGCCTTCCCTGCCTTTTTTGTCTGTCAACTGCTTACATTTATATGTAAATATATATCACAATGCCCTTAAGGGGCCAAACTTTGCAGCCTTCCTGGCACTCCGTGTTCTGGTGGAGTCTTTGTCTCCTATATGTGATTCTCAGAGGCGCTATAAGCAGGCCTGCAGAAGACTCTATCTAGCAGACATTTTCGGTAGAACCTGGCCCTCTCTCTCAGTAGCTAACTATGCAAAACTGCAACACATTTGTACATTTTTTCTGGGAAAAAACAGAAATAAAGAGAATTGGTAAAAATAAATTTCAAAAATCTAAATTTTAATCTGTTTCAATAGTATTTTTTCCAATCTATAGAAATATTTTTTGCACAAGAGATTTTGATCAATGGCTACTTATGAATGGCAAACAGAAAGGAGAATATGTTAGTACTTTGAGTACAGAAAGACCCAAAAAACCAAGAAAATTTATTTCAATATCTTCAGATCTGTCAATGATATCGTGGGACAGAGATAATTTATTTTAAATCCTGTACTATGTTAAATGGTATTTTATAAAATAGCTGTTTTAAATCCTATACTTGAGTACTAAAGGTTAAAGGTTCTTGGCTTTCCACTGAAATCAAGCATGAGCACAGCATCTGTTCCTAGAAACAGTTGGTTAGACTACCTGTGTATTTTCTGAATTTTATTTTCTTCATATAAGGCAAATGCCTTTTCTTGACATTTGGCAGTTCTTCCCAGTCCATATAATTATCTATGAATAAAAAACAAGTAAGACGTGATGTAACTTGCCTCCTTACATCTATGTAATAGTACATTAAAAAAAAAAAGAAAAAGAAAAGGAATTTAATATTGTGTCCTGTTGATGAAGTAGGAATGATATGATTACTAATGGAAAAATCAAAAATATTAGGATACGTTAATAAGGATACAGGGGAATTGTCAAATAAGAAGTTTTATGGTAAAAAAACTTAACTCCTAAAATAATTGTCTGTTCTCAGATGAAAACCAGGAAATGGAAACTCACTCTTAGAGAAGATCTGCCTCTGATCTGGTTTATGGAACAGAATTCATGCCACATTCATCACATTTAGGCATGAAGTTTAGATCTCATTTGATATGTAATTATTTATATTTATATCTATATGTATAATGTTATATATTATTAGGTATTTATTATCTGTAAAGTTTCTCTATATACTTTACAGATTAATATTATCCAACATCCCATAAAATAAAATATTGGAATCTTAGACTTTTTGCACTAGAACTATTCATTTACACCAAGTTTAGGAAATGAAACTTTTGATAAATTTCAGAAGATATTGAACTAATAATTTAAAAAAAAAAAAAAAAAAAAAGAAATTTACTACTTTGATACATTTTAAAGTAGGTTTTCAACACAGAGTACCCAATCCAAAAAATCATTTACAGTTGCCTCACAGGACATTTTCATAACACTGCTTGTAAAAATAATCTAGATGAAACTGTTGTGTTCTGTCAAAAGACAACTGTACTATGGAGTGGAAATCAGCAGTCTAAAAATGGAAGAATGTGGTGGTCTGTAGAGGTACTGCTTGGTACTTTTAGGTACTTGAATGAGGGAATAAAGAGTTTACTAAATAAATATGATATAGGAAACAAAATTGGATAACTGCATTGGAGAAAGTGTTTAAAATTCAAAATAATCCTGACAAATTAGAGATATAGTATGAGAAGTAACAATGAAATTCATTATGATAAATAATGAACTTCATTTAAGTGTTGATAATAGGCTGCAGAGGTTCAGGATAGGACTAATAATTTGCAAACCAAATTTGAAAGAAATATTTTTCAGACTATGTTGAGCAGGAAGGCAGTAATGAACCATCAATACTGTAAAAGAAAGTGCTGGGATGTATCCTAGGACGGAACATAAACAGAGCTTGTAAGAAATGTTAAATATTTTTTATTTTTAAAATTTTTTTTCCATTAATAAGGCCTCAAGTGTGGTGAGTGTTTTTTTCTTTTCTTTGGTCAGCCTGAGAAAGCACCTAGTCTCTGCATGCTGTCATTGTTACTTCTGAGGCTGTTCATCCCTCATACGTGAGATGCTTTTGACTGGTTGTGATGTCAAATGCTGTGATGTTAGAGGAGATACATGGTCTTTACAAGAAATGGGATTACTTTAAAATCAATCATGGGCACCATCCAGGAACTTCATTAAAGTTGTAGAGCTTTTTCTTTTGGCAGAACCATTTGTTCCTGTCTAGTAGAAAACAATGCATATAAGATATAATGAAGAGAAACAAAAGAGAAAAGAACAACTAGGTACAAAAGGTCATACCTCCACTTAAGCTCAAGAGCTGAGAAAGCACAAGATGAGAAAAAAAATTTGCTAATGTAATAAATGTTGCATTATTGTAAAAAGAAATATGATACATGGGATTAACAAAAAAAAAGAACTACAAAGTTAGACATTCTATAACATATTAATGTAATCACATAAAAACATATCTTGCAAGTAAAAATCTGGCTAGAAAATCTGCCTGTCTTATGGTTTGTGTTTTTCTCAATCTCTGTAGGGCTTTCTCCACTATCTGAAGGAGAACTCAGCTTTCTCCTATATCCAAAGCAAGGGAAAAAAAAACAAACCCAAAAAACCCCAAAATGTATAGCCTGATGGTTTTAGTCTTACATATATTATAGACATTTAAATCCACTACTGAAGACTGTCAGTGTTAACATGTTAAGCAATTTACCATAAAGTTCAGTTTTCAAGTTCTGTGCAATATGTACAATTCTTGTGTAGTGTTCAGAAATGTTCACTGGGACTCATCTAGTCTGCCTTCTGTCTCTTTGACCACTTTTTGCAAAGAAAAACTGTGGGAAGTAGTATTGAAAAATAATGAAGCAGACATGCAATCTTTTCTTTCCTGTAGCATTACAGATAGATAGCACAAGTTTCCTGACTGGATCCTTTCCCTACAGGATTTTACCCCTTGACACTCACCTCTTTATCCCTTTACTCGTACTACCTCTTCCCCTTAGTATAATCCACTTTGTATGCATATATTTCCTACCTTTCTTCACCCGACCTTGGTCTGTTTCTGCAGTCCACCTGTTTGTATTGCAATAGGTTAAAGGGAGTGCAAGTAATTTTGCACCTTGGAAGCCTTGTGTCAGGAACTTTTTCATTTTGGTTTTATAAAACAATATAAGGCAGCCTTAGAAAAAAGAGGGAGGGGTAAAGGGTTCAAGAAGAGGAGAATAAGCGGCTGAGAACAAGTTTGTCTTCCATAATATTAGATATTTCCATTTCTGAAAGCCATGAAGTGGCAGAAATGTCTCTTAAATCTGCACAATCCAACTGAGGATCTGAACAATCTGTGTGGGAATCAGGCAAGAGCAGGATATGCCAAGAACAACCATAGACTGCACAGTCTCAGCAATGATAGTGTCAGCAGAGGGTGACTTTGCCTACCACATAGAAAGACTATCCTTCAGAAGCACATAGCTGATTGCAACAAACTGAGTGATTAAGTTAATATTCTGGAGGGATGGGATGCCATCCAGAGGGACCTGGGCAGGATGGAGAAGTGAGCCTAGGTGAACCTCATTGAGATTTAATAAAGCCAAGTGCAGGGCCCTGCATCTGAGTTGGGACAATCTTTGTTATCCATACAGTTAAAGAGATGATGTGCTTGAAAGCATCCCTGAGGAAAAAGACTTGGGAGTACTCCTGGATGAGAAGCTGGACACGAGCCACCAATGTGCATCTGCAGCCCAAAAGGCCAACCACATCCTGGGCTGCATCAAAAGAAGTGCAGCCAGCAGATCAAGAGAGGTGATTCTGCCTCTGTGATTTGCATGACAGACTCAAAGAACTCTTTCAAAAATAACGTGTTGAACTCTTTCTCATAGCAGATTTTTTAAATTGTTGATATTTTTTAAAACCACACATGTATATGCTTTCCTTTCCCTGCATACTAGACAGAAATAACAAAAAGAAAAAAAAGAAATACATCCCTGCTGCTGGTTTTTTTCAATCAGCAATAGTTATTTTTTAAAAAGCTTGGTGTTGCTTCTTTTTTTCAACTAACATTTCTAAATTAGTTCTCTAATTTGTTCTCCTTTTTCACTCAGGTTATAACTTCTTCAGATGCCTTAACATGGTAATATCTCCACGGTACTTTGTGATTTACACTGGAAAACTTTTAGTTTGTTTTAGAATAATTCTTTATGGTGAAAAAAGTAATAATCCTGACAAAAGGTGGGATGAGAAGTTTGTGTACAACTGAAACTGTTTCATTATTTTCGGTCTATTACTTGATACCAGTGCTGTGAGTGCTGTTCTTACAAAGTAGCAATATAAATATTATTTATTATTATTTATTTGTTTAATTTAGTAGCGTTAGATCCATATGTGGAGTGTGGCAACTGGAATGATTGTGATGTTATTACTTACCATTTATCCGAGTTCCACCTGTTATAAAGAGCCAAATAGAGAAAAGATTTTATAGCCATCAGTAATGACAAAAATAATTAGCATAATTATTGGTGTAGTTCATCCAGAAGAAATTTCAAATTACTTATAGTGGACTGTCAAAACTGAAGTATTGTGCTATCAGAGATGAATTTAAAAATAATTGCAGCATATGACCACAATTCTAGAAAATAATTCTGTTGTTGTGAAATATTGAAATACAGGCTCTTTGTAGATCATGAGCCACAGGAAAGGTTGCCTGAGCACAAACCCAATAGTTCATTTCTGGTTTATTATGTGTAATATCTAATAATACTTAGGCATCTTTTTCCAAGTCACCTTCTCTCCCAAACTTTTGTTGCTTCAAGGCTTCCTGTCATCACATAGTTTATCAATGTTAACTATTTTTAAGAAGCCAAAAGATTTCGGTAATAGTACAATTTGTAGACAAGCTCTTTCAAAGAAAATATTTGCTTTATGGACTGCATATCACCATTTATTTTACAGAAAGATGTTCTAGCACTAATGGTCAGGAAATAGACCGTTGCTAACTTCAAGCAGAAAACTAACACAACTTTATGAATACATGTAGAATATATTTTTTGTTAATATAGGTATTTCTGGGCAGTAAATTGCTTTTTACTTTCTAAAATGTGTTCTACTAATGAAAACATTTAAAGTTGAAAGAGGAGAAAGTTATTTCTTTGCTATAAAATTAAACCAAGTACTATATCCAGCATTTTAAATCTATTTTGGATAGAAATTGATGGAATTACAAATATTTCTAAAATTAAGACCATGTGGATACTTACAGATATGTAAGGCTGTTTACCAGACACACTTATGCCTCTAGAAAATAACTAGCTTTGAATTTGGATGATTCATAGGACATGACACAACATTCGATCTTAAATAATTGCTTCTCTGCACAATTAGGATTTTTCTTTCCTGGCTTGTTTTTGCTAATATGACAATGTTGTTGTTTTGAGTGGTGGGATTCTAGTGTATAGGGGTGGGCTGATGGTGCGGCTTCTGCAAGAAGCAACCAGAAGCTCTCTGCAGGCCTGACAGAGAAAACACCAGCCAGCTCAAGGCTGGAGTCATTGATGACCAAGGCCAAGCCCATCAGTGATGGTCACAGCACTTACGGAAATAATTTAGGAGAAAAATAACCTAAGTGGCTGCTTTCTGCCACCAGAGAAGGGAGTGAGAAGATGTAAGAAACTGTGCAGACACCCAGGCCAGTGAAGAAGGGGGGAAAGAAGGCACTGCATGTCCTAGAGATAAAGACTCCCCTGCAGCCTGTGGAGAAGACGGTGATAGAACAGGTGTCCCCTCCCGCACCCAGCAGATGATGATGGGGAGCAGAGATCCCATCTATAACAAACCCATGGAGGACCCCATACCAGAGTGTGTGGAGACACCTAAAGGATGCTGTGACCCTGTGGGAAGCCCATGTTGGAGCAAGCTCCTGGCAGGATCTGCAGCCTGTGGAGAGACCAACTCATGCGGAAGCAGTTTTACTGGGGCATTTGTGACTCTATGGAGGACCAGAACCAGGATGGAGCAGTCTGGGCCTGAAGGTCAGCACCCCATGGAAGGGAGCCCTGCTGAGGCAATTGGTGAGGATCTGAAGCCCCGACAGAAAGGACTCACATTGGAGAAGTTCGTGAAGGACTGTCTTCTGGGACCCCACACTGGAGCAGGGGAAGGGTGTGAGGAATGCTTCCCCCTGACCCCTTCCTGGCTTAGAAGGAAAACAACTCATAAGGAACTGACTGAAACCCCCATTCCCCCAGTCCCTGTCCCTCCCTGTGCCACAATGGGGGTAGATCATGACGAAAGTGAAGTCTGCTAAGAAGGGAGTGGGGGGAGGTGCTTTAAGATCTGGCCACACTTCTCATTATCCGACTCTGTGTCAGTGTAATAAATGAAATAGGTTTTTTTCCTTTATTCTGTGTTGAGTCTGTTTTGCCCGTGACACTGATTGTGGAATGATCTCTCCCTGTCCTTACCTTGACTCCTAAGCCTCACAATATATATTTTCTCCCCTGTCCAGATGAAAAGGGGAGTGATAGAGCAGCTTTGGTGGGTGTTTGACCTTCAGCCAGTGTCACCACCACCACAGATAATATGTTTTGATTCCCATAAATGCAGGACTGGAAATGCACCTTCAGTATCTAGCAGGAATCATCTTCTAAAATCAAAAATGCTTTTCCTGAACATTGAGCACAAGGCTCATCTGAGAACCTGTGTAAGGCATGTTTCCTGTTTGAACACAAATTTGTGTTTTCACTCTGAATAACTCCATTATTGATATATTTTTAACTTAAGTAGCTTACAATGTGGATTTCTGACGTCTGATATCCAAGTTGATCTTGAACATGTGATGTTAAAAGAACTTCCATTGATGCAAATAAACATTACAAATAGAATGGAAACATTCAGGTAATTGTACACAAAAGAAGGAGTTAAATACTAAGAGCTAGGTATCTGAGTCATTCATCTGACTCTTTAGATCTCTAAATAACTTTATGTATCTGGCCTTAACTGACCATGGTGGCAGTGGAAAGATGTGATCTGAAGTGCAACTCTTTTACTTTGAAAAGATTCATTCCCAAATTGAAATACAGCTAACTCTAGGACTGCTGCCTGGACAAATGTCAAAGTCATACAGCAAATCAAAGTAATTCTGGAGCACTTATTTAAAAGGTCATAAAATGCTTGTGAAGAAAAAATATTTTCTCTGTAAAGGAAAATGTGGCCAAAGATATTCCCTATTACTGCCCTTGCCTGTCCTCTATACATTGAGGTTTTTAAATAAAAATATGAAATAATTGCAATGTCTCTCGTACAGTGATAACCATGGGCAAATGTTGCCTTTTTGACAAATATTTCTGTTTTGTAGGTTTTATTTTACATCTGCTTATCTACTCAGTTGCTGTTCTTCCACTATTTTGAGATAAATAAATAAAAGACAGGCTCTATCATGATCACAGAAGACAAAGGTTTAATAAATGTTTTAAAAAATACTAGTATAAGAACAAGTGAAAATGTATTTTATTGTGAAATTTTGAGAAAAAAGCAAGAGAATGAGTGAAAATAAAGTGACTGGAAAATTAACTTGTAAGACACCTCTGCAAATAATTTCAGGAAAAAAAATTCTATTTTTTTCCTTGTTATGACATTGAAGACAGTTTTGTTTCTGTGGTCTGGGGTGCAAATGAGGTATTTTTATATGGAATTAGTCCCATGGTTTGAATGATTTAACCTTAAAAAGAGAAAGTGAATATTGTTGTGATGGCTCTGTGCCACCTCCTCAAAGTATGCTGGTGGTACACCAGCTGGAGAAAGTGCAGATGTTCTTTTTGAATCTACTGTCCTTCCTGGAGGGGAAAGAACATTACTTCTCTTGGATGGGTACAATTCAGCAGTGCTGGTGTAATTCCAGTCTGAGTCTCTGAAAATAATCTGCCTTTGCAACTAGAATTATAGCTGCCTTCAGTTTTTCTTGGGTAACGCAGATGCCCATAGTGAAAGGAGGGAAAGCATTTCAAAGCGAGTTCCCTCTGCATTTCATCTTATTGGACTAATTTGGCTGGGGAGAAATTATTGTGAGTTTGGGCTGATTTTTTTTTTTATCGGCTCAGCAAGACAGCCTGTTATTTTGATATGAATATCTTTACACAGCAATGCACAGAAGACTTTCTCTCCTAAAAGAGGCCTCAGAGAATATTAAACTCACATTTTCCTCTGGTGAGCTCTGCAGTGCATGAACCAGCCTGCACCTTCTGGCTCTCAGCTCCATCATCAGCTCTCAGACTGGGCACCCAGTATATTCCTTATTTCAGGCAATAATAATGAAAACCACCCCAAAGTCAGAAAGAAATTAGATGTAGCTATGAAGTCTGTTGCTGTGCAGGAGCACACAGTCTGCTGGGCACCTTTCAGAATGCAGCATGCAGGAGATATGCAGGCAGGGTGCAGGCAAGGTGCAGGTGGTGTGGCAGGTAGGGTGCAGGCAGGATGCAGACAGGGTGCAGGCAGGGTGCTGGCAGACACCAAATCACCTAGGTGCACTGTGTGTACACAGCACCGCAGCCTGCCTTGCTGAGCTCCGGAGCAGGATAGCTTTTCATGTGTAAATGACAGTCCTTTCATTTTTCAAACCAGTGTACAACACGCCCTTCTGTTGAGAACAAACACAGGGAGTCACCCAGCGCTGAGTTAATTACAGAAGAGCTTTGGCTTGTATTTTAGCAAAACAAAGCTCTGTCACAGCATCTATGCAGTCTTCCCCCTGCTCAGCAGTGCCACAAGTTCACATCCCAGCTGGGGACTTCATCTCTTGGTGAGACTGTTTTCTGAAACTCAGAGTTCTTGATGCTAAAAGTGATTATTACAAAGGAGGAAATTCAATCATGAAAAGGTAAAAATGCAATTCCAAGCACTGTGTAGTGCCTGATCACTGATTCATAACTAAGGATGGGAATTAAATAGTAGTTTGGTTTATGCTCTGCGTTTCTCAGCAGCTTGCCTCTAAGGCAGCTGTTGTGGTGTCTTGAGGGATGAATTAAAGCAGGGAGGAAATGTGACAGTAAAAATAATAACAATAAAAAATGTCATGCCTGGTTTATCTTTTAAGGAAATGTTGCTTCTATCTCTTGGTTTGCATTATTTTTCAATTGCTTTTATATTAAGGACATCTAAGATTTATTCATCCAAGTAGCAACACATTTTTAAATTCAGTGTTTTAAAGGTGGATTTAGACAAAAAAGGATAATGGAAAACTAATAATAAACTTTACTATTCCCCTTTCTTACTGTTCATCAGATGGTGAGGCTCTGATACTTTTGAATGTAAGCCATGAGTTTGAATACTTAAAAGATAGAAACTGCAGACACTTTCTCTGTGTGCACAGTGGATTATTGCAGTGGTAAGAGCTTCTGAGGGAAAAATATAGATGTATATATCTTGTGCAGGTTCTGTTTTGTTTCAGTCGAGTGCCCTGAGAAAAGAGGATTAAATACACTGTTGGTCAGGGAAGGAGTGGTCTATGCATTTCCACACTGCATGTCATAGGATAATAGAATCATAGAATGGTCTGGGTTGGAAGGGATCCCAAGGATCATAGAGCTCCAACCCCCTGCCACAGACAGGGACACCAACCTCAGGCCTGGATCTACACAAGGTTGCCCAGGGCCCCATCCAACCTGGCCTTGAACACCTCCAGCGATGGGGCATCCACCACCTCTCTGCGCAGCCTGTTCCAGCACCTCACTACTCTCTGTAAAAAACTTCCCCCTAATACCTAATCTAAACCTTCCCTCCTTTAGCTGTAATCTATTCCTCCTTTTCCTGCCACTATCTACCCTTTTAAAAAGCTGATTCCTCTCCTGTTCCTCTGCTCCCTTCAGGTACTGAAAGGCTGCAATGAGGTCCCCCCTCATCCTTCTCTTCTCCAGGCTGACCCAGCCCGGCTTCTCTTTGTAGGGGAGGTGCTCCAGCCCTCTAATCATCCTCATGGCCCTCCTCTGAACCCAGAGGTTCTGAGGACCCCAGATCTGGACACAGTACTCCAGATGGGACCTCATGAGGGCAGAGTAGAGAGGGACAATCACCTCCCTGTACCAGTGCTCTTCTGATGGTGCCTAGGATACCATCGGCCTTCTGAGCTGCAAGAGCACACTGCTGGCTCATGTTAAGTTTCTCATCCACCATGACACCCAGGTCCTTCCCAGCAGGCCTACTCTCAAGGACCTCTTCTCCCAGTCTGTATATATATATGAGAATCCTCCAGCCCAAGTGCAACACCTTACACTTTGCAGTGTTGAACCTCATGAGGAGATTCACTCGGGCCCACCTTTCCAGCCTGTCAAGATCCCTCTGGATGGCTTCCTGTCCTTCTGTGGTGTCAGCTGTACCCCTCAGCTTGGTGTCATCCGGAAACTTTCTGAGGCTGCACTCAATTCCATCATCAATGTCACTGATAAAGACATTAAAGAGCATCAATCCCAAGACAGACCCCTGGGGTCCCTGTTGTCACCATCCTCCACCTGGACATATGGCCATTGACCACCACCCTTTGTCTGTGTTCTTTCAACCAGTTTCTTATCCACTGGATGGTCCACCCATCAAATCCACATCTCTCCAATTTAGAGATAAGGATATGGTGGGGGACTGTGTCAAAGGCCTTGCACAAGTCCAGGTAGATGACATCTGTTGCCTTCCCTTTACCTACCGATGCTGTCACTCCATCACAGAAGGTCACCAGATTGGTGAGGCATGACCTTCCCTTGGTGAAGCCGTGCTGGCTATCCTGGATCAGGTGCTCAAACCTTATAGCATGTTATCCAGGAAGATCTGTTCCATGATCTTCCCAGGCACAGAGGTGAGGCTCACCAGCCTGTAGTTCCCTGGGTCTTCCTTGCTTCCTTTCTTATAAATGGGAGTGACATGACCCATTTTCCAGTCCCCGGGGACCTCTCCTGACAGCCACGACTTTTGAAATTGATGGAGAGCAGCTCGGCAACCACATCAGCCAGTTCCTTCAGGACCCTGGGATGCATGTCATCCAGCCCCATAGACCTGTAGACATTCAGTCTCATGAGGTGGTCTCAGACTTGCTCTGCCCTTACCATGGAGGGTGATTTACTCTCCCAGTTCCCACCTAGAGGTCCAGGGATGCAAGGTTCTGGGACCAGCTTGAGGATTATGAAAATTCTAGCTTCCAGTGAAGACTGAGGCATGTAGTGCATGAGTACTTTTTATGACATTTAAGGTTAAAAAATAATGTTTAATATTTATGCAGTCACCCATTTTAGAAAATTTTTTGTTTGAAAATTCAAATGTAGGGTCTGCAAGATCTCTCTAATGTAAACTGAAAAAATCCACTAGATCATGCAGACAGAAAGCCTGAGACAATGTCTCTTATCAGGGAGCCATAGATCAGGCTATTCTGTGTCTGTCTGAATATGCTGGTTTTGTTTCACGTAATAAGCCCAGGCCAAGAAAAATAAAACCCACAAAGAAAGACCATCAGTGAAACCAATCAAGAATTAGCAGTAATACTCTGGTCAACAACCTGATTCTAAGGGGTCTCTGCCTACTGACACAAGGACTTACACAGCAGGTAGCATCTGTAACGCAAATTGCAGTAGAGCATGTTAGTCGTCAAAATGTTGATGGGACACCAGACCAGAGGCTCAGACTGTTACCACTCACAAAGAATGAGCCACGAAAGCTCCACTGAGTTCAGAAATTAATTGAAGAAACAGCTGTTCCTCTGTGTTCCTCTTTCTTTTGGAGACAGGTAGCCAAAAATAAGTTTAACTTATGTTTTGTAAAGGGGTACTTACTTCTTCTTAAACCTTCCTGAAGATAACTGATACAGTACAGAAATGTATTTGCTTGCTTGCGGCTGTTTTTCTCTAGCTGGACCCTGTTCACTGCTTGTGCTCCCCAGTCAGAAAGAAAGAAAATAAATCTTTGTATTTATCCCAAATTTTTGCATTTCAGCATCTCCAGTCCTCTGGACTGCCTTTCTTTCCTTAGCACACTCAGATGCTTCTCTATATTTGCAGTGCCTCCCGGATTTGCAGTTCAGCTTTTGCCCTTCATTTTCTGCAAAAATGATTAACAAAATTATTGTTAATGAAAATAAGAATACTCCCACAGCAAAACACTAAAGAACTTTACTAGTGTTCTGGCTCAAGTCCAATGGATCCATTTACAGTGCAAGCCACTGCTGTATTTCATTTAATAATTTCTTTTACTACTGTTTGCTTTTCTACGAACAGGAGCAAGTGCTTTTATGAGACACCATATCAAAACATCCAGCCAGAAAGGAGCCACACTGTTTTCCTTTTCTAGTTATTAAGAACGATACTAACCTACTTACTCTGGAAAACTGTTTAAAATATTTCCTACAGTGGCATCTGAATCATCTTCCAGTCTTTCAAAATTTGATCTAATATCTTTTTATAACAGTAAGTTCAAATTTGTCTTCATCCTCTCCCCCTCCCTTTTTTTTTTCTGTATTCTTGCATAGAGATACCATGTTTATAATGGTCACAACATGATGTGCTGTCCTTAGCTCGAGTATTTATTTAGGAATCTTAATTACCAAGTCAAACACTTAAATACAGAAAAGTCAATGATAAAAGGTATTTAAGAGATCAGGCAAATAACAAAAATAATTTCACAAATATGTGTCTTTGTACACATGGAAAGGAAGAATATTGTGGTAAAGTGATCTAGTTAAAGGTGCCCCTGCTCATTGCAGAGGGTTTGGACTAGATGACCTTTAAAGGTCCCTCCCTACCAAAACCATTCCCTGACTCTATGAAAGTACTGGTAGATATGAATATTATAGAAAAGATTCAGGAGTAAACTGGAATGTAGACTGATTTTTTTGTGTCTTGAGTTTCAGAATAGCACTGAAGCAGGTTCTGTCCTTGGTGTGCTTTGCATGTCTTCTGGATGATTTTGAACAAGTCACCATGCCTGTTTCCCTACATTAAAACTGAGATTAACAGCATTTTCCAAATTTGTAAATTGGTTTAAGAAATACCCATTTCCTAATGTACAGTTTTGTAGGTAGTTTGTTTGATTCTGTAGATAGATATGTTAAAGCAATGTAAAAATAGAAATGAGTGATTTTTAATTTCTAGTTGTAAAAACAGGAACTCAAAAAACTCTTTAAAAACTAAAGACACAAAGGTATTTATTTTTCCAGAACTGATTAAAATCTGACATCAATATTAGTCCAATGGCTCTTATGGAACAAGTACAGCTGGCATGAGTACTGGTATGGACAGGGTCTTTCAGGCAACAGATGCTACTGCCACATGACAATGCCTTTCATTAATAAATTATTACCTTGAGTCATTTAAAATGGCAAGGTTTTATATGTTGTTTTTAAGAACTTTTTTTATCCTTATTTTATCATCCCACCATGGCCCACAGGTTTCTGATGCTAACAGTGGCAGTCTATAGAATCAGCCATCATTTTTCCAAGGCCTAAATATGCTGACAATGCAGAGGCCATCTACAGAATGTCACTGTGATCGCGATACCTTGTGAAATTGTCTGAGAGCATGATATTTGTTTAAGGCGTATGGGGTACACAGAAAGTTAATCCTCTGTGATGTATCTTCTTTAGTTATGCTGAAGATCAACATATGAGCTTATCTAGCTGATCATGAAATCTTTTTTAAGGATCGCTGCTTGGAGTCACAAAGGAGGAGCAGAATAAATCCAACAAAGTCGAGGAAAAAACGTGGTAAAAATTTGTAAAAGCTTGCTCATGGTAGCACTTTGAATATCACTGGATGAGTCAAATCGCATGCCACTGTGGTTTTGTGCTTTAAAGCATACAGAACCTTCATTTACACTAGCTGTGGTGTATCCACAGCAATGCTACATGTTCACATATTGAAATTCAACTCAGATTCAAATTTGTGGTGTAGAGAAGTTCTCAGTATTGCACGTATTTTCTGGCCTTTTGAAATACAGAAAATGTGCCAAAAATTATTGGAAGCCAGTGATTTATCAGCTCAGTGCCTGCCTGGAACTGGCTTCAGCCCTTTGTGTGTGTTCTGCATTTCCGCTATACATTTCAAGAATTAGATCATCAAAGTGGTATATAATTTCTGTTAGTACAAGCAGTCTAATATTTCTACACTTGGGAATTATTAGCTGCTTTCAATCAAATTTACTTAAGTGCTGCCAGCAGATCTGTCCTTACCCTGCAGACATAATTTGGTTCCCTTTAAAGCTTACCTTGCCTTCTTAGGGGGTAAATGATCTCTTTTTCCATTAACATTTCACTGATTCTTCCTGATCACATGTCTGGGGGAATATGTGTCTAAATTTTTTAAGGTACTTCCCTGGGTCACGGTGATATTTCTGCATGCCAGCTCTTTTTGGCATTGGAGCCATGTGTAGAATGTAAAATTAGTATTCAAGGTTTTTACACTCTCACACGTGTGCGCACACAGGAGAATGAGAAATGTCTTTTGTTGTCAGTTCTGAACTCTTCTGGAAGATTTATTCAATGAACTTCCCTCAAGATCTGCTTCAACGAATCAGTGTTTCGTGACTAAAGGAAAAAATAAATGTGGGGTCTGTCTGAAAATTTTCGGGTAGTTCTGTAGGATCTTGGTAACAGCCATAACGAACCAACTGTTATTTCACTTAGATGTGTTTGTTTCCCTTTATTAAACTCTGATGATTACCAGTGAAATTGAAGCATGTAACATTTCGTTTTACTTTGAGTGCCGTGGATGTAGTTTTTAAATGCTTTCTTTTTCTGTTTTAAACTGTTGTTTTTATTACAGTTACAGCAACCCTGGTGTAGAGGATTTATGTGAAAGGTCCTGGAAATATAAAATTGATCACCTTCTGTCCCCCAAACTTTAATTAAAGCAGACCTTGTATGTACATAGGCCTTAACATAGAGACAGAGAGCATTTAACACTGCTGAAAGAATTTTTAGAACGTATCCCCACACCCACTTTTCACTGCTGTAATCGCAAAATTCTGTTTTTGTCAGAAAGGAAACCGCGTATTTTGTATTAGTAAAATAATTCAGCTTTTGGATTTCCAAACGCACTCGCGTTGACTGTTTTCCTCACCGTCTACAGGTTTCTTTTCCCGGTGAATGAGATTTCGGGGCTTTTCCTTAGGCTGCAGCACTTCGCATCTGCCACTGCATGGTGCTGCACGAGGCTGCGAGCTCACCGCGGGTCCCTGCGTGCCCTTTGGAAAGCTCCTTTGGAGGTCAGGCCGGCGTCCCTAATTCACGGCACAAGGAGAAGGAGAGGGAGCTGTTTCCCCGAGGCACGAAAATGCTCTTCAGCTCCCGCTTCTCCGTTCCCCAGGCGGGCAGGAGGATGGCAGGACATTGCTGCAGCCTGTTCTGGGACTGGTTCCTCTCCACCTCCCCCCTCCCCCCTGCTTCCCCGCTTGCCTGCATACTTCGTGTCACAAATGAGTGCTAGATGTCCCCCGAAATGCTATCAGCTCATCTGGGTGAGGTTTTGAGGGCACACTAAAAGATGTAAGAGACCAGACACGAGAACAGCTGTTGACAGGGCTGCTCCCTGGGTTTCCATGTGGAGGTTCCGGGGGAAGCTGAAAAGCCAGTCTCTTTAGATAAATTTCACTTTTCCTTTCCCTCAGACGGTCATTTTCAATGGGAGGAGGGTTCCAGCACGGTCAGCCACAATACTGGAAGCCACAAAGCACGTGAAAGGAGTCTAGTTTTAATCTGCTGCAGCAGGTTTCAAGCAATGGAAGCAGAGCACTAACAAACACAGTTATTTCTCTTGTGAAAAATAATAGTATTAATTTCATATTTCTCCTTAAATAAATTGTGCTGCAATGTGAGCTTGCAAAGCTGATGCAAATGCAAAGTACTCTGCACGGTCAAATGCAGTGTAATAATAATAATAATAATAATAGTAATAATAAACAATAGCAAGGAAGTGAAGTGCAGTGGAAAATACTAAGATTTGTGTTTTCCAAAGGAAGACCATTTCTCTTTTAAGTAGAACATGATAAGATGGAAAGAAAGAATTCTAGGAAAATCCAAGAAAATGCTGATTGTCTAACTGTAACCATACATTTTGTTTATGTATAGCGGCAGTTATAAATCCCTTAAACACTTTTTTTCCCTTTTTTTTTTTCCCCTTTGTCGAGCTATCGTTACTTAGAAAAATAAATATGGCATATGCAACTAATTTAATCTAGAAAACTACTTTATAGGAATCATAAGTATGAGTGTGATGCTTTTGTTGCTATTGTTAATGCCTAGATTTTTCATCTTTCTGTCTTACTTGAGTTGCAATTTTTATCTTTTTTTTGCAGAGAAGTTATGTCCTGATAAAATTGAACTTCTATTAAAAAAGAAGAAAGGTGGACTTGGTTTAGTTCAGTTTAATCAAAGATGGGTATTGTAACAAAATATTAAACCTGGAAAGCACAGTCACAACTTATAATGTTTTTTCTGTTTTTAAGGATATATAACTGTATATGTTTTCATTTTTTGGTCAGTTTTTATGTGGGAATATGAGTTTATGTATCAGTGAAACACATCAATATGAATGCTAAATTTTTTAATATTTTTTGCCTGTTTTCTAAAATTTGGAATCTATTTATTCTACATAGTTGAGTAGCCTGTTTGAAGCTAATTAACTTAAGATAGCCGCAATATCATTTTAAGGGCAGAAGGGAGAGAAAGGGGAAAGAATCACATACTTACAGCTTATTATGAGGACATAAAGAAATTTCAAAGTCCATTTCTTTTCTTTAACAAACATGTTTTTGCAGGATGACAAACATCAACACCTGCATTTCCAGTGCACACTTCAAAAGAAAAGTATCAGATCTCATCTAAACATCTAAAGTTTAAGGATGGATGGAAGAAAATGCAGAATTTATGGAATTTATTAGAATTCTATCCATAAAATAACAGGAACAGTTTTTGCTAGAGCTCTCTATTCGCGTTTGGCTGGTGATACGGGAAGTATATGTCATCTTTGAGGACCAATTTTTGTCTAAAATGGAGAACTGACCAGGATCATTTTAAAGCTGGCAAGATTCTATATGAAAAATGAACTTAAATGAGAAAACTTACTATGCCCCCTTTAAATAATGGTAACTCCTTTGAATATTGAGGATGCAAGAAAAACTTTAGGTTGTTGAATAATGACTTATTTGTAGGCCTCCCAATTTGATCTTTAAAAGCTAGTGCCTTATTTCTTCCTTTATGTTTCCTTGCTCTTTTAGCCTAATCTTTCAGAAATGTTTAAATTTGGAGATGTATCAAAAAGACCCCAACAACTGTTAAATGTTTCTCTTTCTTTTTTTCTTCTGCATTATTTTCCGGCTGTTTCCCAGAAAAATTATCATATTGCAAATGGAGATGCCTATCTTTTTATTTTAATGACAGTGAAAATGAATTAGATTATAAGGGAGAGAAACATTTTATTATGTGTACAATAATATATTCTCAATCATTAATCATTCAGAAAAAAGTATGAGTCATACTACAGGAACATGTAAAACAATAGTTGGAAGCACATTGCTGAAACTACAGCCTGTGATTTGAAAAGCATTCTAGTTTTCTATATACAGCAATTGTACAAGAACACACAAAATTAGGTTTAATTTTGAATATGTGTCCATCTGAGGAGTGACCTAAATTATTTTGGCAATCATAGTCTGGATTCTAAAAAAAATGATTCCTTTTCCATTTTACATGCTGGGAGTGAGTAAGGAATGAGTTGCTATTCAGCTGAAGTGTACAAGTATCAGCATTTAGCTTACTTGATTTTTATTACTATGTAGGATCAGAGAAATTTGATCAGAACTAACAATCAGGAAAAGAGAAAACTCAACCCCACCTTGAAAATTTTGAAGTCTAATGCATTTAATTCTTCAGCTTATGAGCTGATTTGAATTGCAGAGGTGTTAAATGCCAAATTTAGTGGTTGAAGTCAACATATAAGTGAATGATGTGCACATCTGAAAAGGCTTGAAATTGTCTTTCCATTGATTTCAGGATGCAAAAGCAGAAGCAAGTGATTGTGTGGGCCTTAGTGAAGCACTGGTTTCCTTCCTCTGTGACTTGATAGTCTAGCTGTGTTACCAACCTGAGATGCTTGAAATTAAATAAAGTCTTTTCTTCTGTTTGGTGGTGGGATTCTGTTTTGGATTTTTTTTTTTTTTTGCTGTGTACCTCTCATGTAAGTAATTCTTAGAGAGGACATGACTTACATTTTTGAAATAATCGTTTCCTAAATCAATCTAAAAATTCTAGGAGTAAAAAGTTTACTGAAAGGAGAGATCTCTACATTCCCACAATGTCTCATTTTTGTCTGGTCATGGAAGCAGCACAATTTCTGATTATTAAAATCTATTTCAACTGCAGGCTTTTAATTATAGCATTTAAATAAAAATGAGGTTATGAGCTACAGTCTTTGGTGGAAACAGGTAAAAAGCAATCTTTAATGACCACCTTCCCTGAAATTCTACTGATTTTTTCCACACAAACCTACTACTTTTAGCTACAATCCACATGACTGAATATTTGTTGTTTATTCATGTTGTTCTTTTTGCATTTAATGATCCTTTCACTTCCCTCTTGTTTCTCTTCTGTCTCTCTTTTCATTTTTCACCTCTTCAGTTGATATACAGATTTTCTTCTCTCTCTCTGATTCCTGCATTGCTAGAAATTGTCTACTAGTCTCACAGTTGTCACTTTGGCTGGTTCTGACAGTCCTCCCCCATAATTATGTTTTTCTTCATTTCAAGTTTCAGCTGCTAACTCTGCTCTCTTCTACGTAACCCTACTCACCATTTCAGGCAGCTAGATTGGCATCACCATGTTTTCCACTGCTTCCATGTGCACTTCCTTTTCTCTTTGCAGTGAGAGGCACAGAAGTCCTCAGAAGCACAAGAGCAGCAGACCATGCACATAGCTGTTGTATTTTGGTATGACCACTGGCAGTTCTTTGAGGTTCTTTGTCAAGGTCCAGCATTTTAACTCAGCTAGGTAGTCTGCGGGAGGTTCCTATATTTGATTTAAGAACAGTGTGAATGATCCATAAAATCATTGCACTGCCTTTGATATAGGAATTGACAAAAAGAAATTTTTGAGAGTTTTTCATTCGAAAGACCCAAGTAATATCCAGTCAAATTTGCCTCCTTGAGCTACTGGCACCATAAGAAGGCATTTCAGAAGGATTTTCAACACAAGTAAACAGAAACTGTGCAGACCCAATATTTTGGAAAAATTAGGTTTCTAAATATGGATGTTGAAGCCTACATTTGCATAATACAATTGGAACCCATGAATCATATGCTGTATAGATTGATTCTAAACTAATTTCTTTTTTCAGTGATTTGGTCTCAGTTCTTGAGAAACTAGTTCAAAATCTGGATGTTTAAGAAAGATTATATTGAATATAATATTAATTTTGATGCAGAAACAACAATTATTTCTGTCCCAAATACATGATTTTGAATACCAAACTACATATTTGTATCTAAAAAGGTGTTGGGCCATCGATTAACAACCTTGCACTAAGCCTTGATATCTATTAAGTTTAATTTTTGTTTGTATCTTGTGGCACATTTTATTGTTTTATGTGAAAATGCATTATTTATCCACCTGTTGTAAAAGTATCTCTGCTGGTGATAGTAGAGGAGACTAAATGGCTAGCCTGCTCTTCTAGTTGATTAGAACTTTGTCATTTTGAACATATCCAGACATTTCTGAAAGGGTTAAATTAATCTGCTTAAGGGATAACAGCATGATATAGTGCTCTTTTTTTCTCATTGCACTCAAAAAATGGAACTCAAAGTGAGTAAGAATGAAAATCAGCCATAATATTTATTATTGGTACAAATAATTTGACTTTACTGATGTTATCAGGTCAATCATGCAAGTGACTTTTGACTCAATCCTATTATTTTTTCTTTCCCTATTCAAGGGTTTTATTATTGTCACAGGAAAAAAACACTCAAGAAGAAAACTTTAGTTTGCTGTAGAGCTCGGTTTGATCCTGTTTCAAACATGGTATGGCAATATAGAGGACGAAGCTTTGGTGAACTTGTATTTCGCAGTTTTGTTGAAAATCTAGCCATATTACAGGTATTTTGAAAGAGTGCAGGTAAGGAGTGCAAGGGTTTTGGAGCAATCCATCAGAGAGGTTTAGGTAGCTTTGCAGTCAGATGAACTCATTGTAACAAGCATATGCTGATGGTCCTTAAATACTGGAGTCAAAAGAGGTAAATGAAACAAAACAAAATAATCAACATTTCAAGCAAAAATGAAGTTTGACCCTTTTCTATTTATTATTTTTTGTTATTTGTGCATTTTATTTTCAATAGCAGCAGTGATCCAGGCAACTTCTATCTGAACCATTAGCTTGGCCCAGTAGGTGTCAGATTAGATATACATTACTCCATTATCTCTGTCTACTACTCTGCATCAAGGGGACAGTGTAGATGGTGCTCATGAGGGAGAAAGAATAAATAAAGGATGTATCTTTTTGGTTTTGGAGCAGCACTTTTACCATTAAGAAAAATCAATAACTGGATTGACTGCATTCCGTCCGGAGTAGTATTGTTTCCCATAATGTATCTAATGCATATCATTACCAAAGTAATCACGTTGTTATCTGCCTCTGCCTTCCTACTTGCTTGGTTAGACATATACCCAGAACTACTTGTAATGGTGTTTTTTTTCCCCCTCTTCAAAATTGCTGCAAATCCTGTTTCTTCGCAACTCCTTTATTAGCTGTTGGAACTGCTCAGTACCTCTAAATTCAAATTGTTTTCCTCCTCTCTATTACTGTTTTACTCACATTTATCTAAACCAAAGCTTCATTAACTTGAAATCTGGCTTTTCTGTTTCATATTCTGTCATAATACCATTTTATATTAGGCATCACATACAATGCCATGTGTGGTGGTTGAGACCTGGCCAAAGGCCAGACGCCCACCAAAATCAGTCTGTTACTCCCCTTCTTAGTTGGACAGGTGAGAAAGCATATAAATGGGTGGCTCAAGAGGCAAACTCGTTAATGACACGGGCAAAACAGACTCAACACAGAGTGCTGAAGAGGAAGTTATCTAATTTATTACACTACACTAAAGAGAAAACAGTGAAAGAACCAGAGTCAGGAGTGCAACCAACAATCTTAAAACAAATGCAACCAGACAAACACTTTTCCCCCCACCACTCCCTCCTTAGCAGGCTTTAGTTAGAAGTTTGCTCCCTTCTTCCCTCCCGGTTGCAGCCCAGGAGGGGCAGGGACTGGGGAAATGGGGGTCTCGGTAACACCTTCCCCCCACCACTCCATTCTAAAGCAGACTTCCCTTTCAGACATGATTTTGCTCCCTTCTTCCCCTCTCCTGCTCGCAGCACAGGACGGGGGGCAGGGACTAGGAGATGGGGGCTTTAGTCAGTCCTTTGCAAGATGGTTTCCTTCTCGTCCGGGATGGGGGCATCCATTCCACACACCCTCCCCCTGCTGCACCGTAGGATCTCACCCATAAGAGCCAGTCCTCCACGAACTTTCTCCAAGGCAAATCTCTTCCCACTGGGCTTCATCTCTGCTCTGGCAGGCAGCAATCAATCACAGTGTCTCTCAGTCCCAGTCCTCCACGGGGCTCTAGGCCTCCCCCAGCAAACCTGTTTGGCTCATCTCTGTAGATCGCTTGTGCTGGCAGGGGCTCATCCCAACGTCAGTCACGGCATCTTCTCTATGTCTGCACCGGCTCCATCCAGCGTGGAGCCTCTCCACCGGGCAGGTCGGGTTTCTGCCTCCTCCATGGGTCCTTTCCTCCGGCTACTCCATGTGCTTCTGCACAGGCTGAAGGGGCATCTCTCACCCGGGTACCTGGGCACCTCCTCCCCCAGCCTCCCCGGCCTTTTGTGTGTGTCAACTGCTTACATTTATATGCAATTATATATCACAATGCCCTTAACGGGCCAACATTGTGGTCTTCTTGGCACTCCATGTTCTGGTGGAGTCTTTGTCTCCTATATGTGATTCTCAGAGACACTATAAGCAGGCTGGCAGAAGATTCCAGCAGCCATTTTCTGCATCCCCTGGCCCTCTCTCTCTCAGTAGCCAACTATGCAAACTTGTGACACCATGTAATAGTAGAGAGACACAGTATGGACTTCAGACTTCAAATATGTTAAGTATCCCAGTGAGGGGCTAGGGTTAGCAAAGAGATACTCTAATACCCAGAGGATTCAAAGTCAAAGAAACTTTAAAAAAAGGTTTGATAATGGCTGAACAAATAGGAAAAAAATGTTGAAGTGGTCACAGGAAATTGACAATGAGGGTAAAACAAGAGAAGAAAAAAGGAAGAGAAAACTCCTAAAAATGCAGGAAGCAATTAGAGCTTAAAGAATGTTTAGTGGTTGAATCAAACCAAGGCCATTTACATTAAATGAGAAATGTGGTCTTGATACTAATTCAAAGACTTGGCCCGTAGTGTTCAACTGGAAGTTATTTTTGGAACTATATTTATTCTAAAACTCAGGAAGTGCAAAGTTTTATTCTTTCTTGAATTAATGGTTAACAGTTGCAAACTGTGTAGTCAGAAATGGGAATCATTGTTAATAATTCTCTCTGGGTTACGATACAGACATGGACATTTTAATTTTTAAGGGCTGCATGGCTTAACAGAGATAGGAATTTTGGCAAAACCTCTTCATTTGCTCGATGGGAAATGCTTTTTCAATCACTATCATTTGCCCATTATACCTTGGGAGGGTCTTAAGCTTAAAAGCTGATGATAAAACTAAGATCAGAAATGTAGTTTGAACAGCCTCTTAGCCAGACTTGTGGAGCTATTCATCATACAGATGGGTCTTAAATGAATGTCTAAAAATTGCTTTGTTTTTTCTTCTTCTGACACAGTAATTACAAATCATCCAAAGATATGGCAGGGTGAACTCATTTCGGAAAACAGACTCCATAATAGAGAGTTGCATGAGACTGATATGTGGGGATCCTGCCAAATTATCAGCTGTTATAAAATATTGTGACTTCTCTGACTCCCATGAGCACAGACTAATATTCAGCTTCAGATAATCAGAATAAAAACTGCTGCAGTAACAACATGGGGCAATGGCTGCAAGTTGGAGCACAGGAAGTTCCTCACCAAGATGCCGAAGAACTTTCACACAGTGAGGGTGACAGAGCCCTGGGACAGGCTGCCCAGGGAGGTGGTGGAGTCTCCATCTCTGGAGATATTCAAGACCCATCTGGATGCCTATCTGTGCAATATGAGCTAGGGAGCTGCTTTGGCAGGGGGGTTGGACCTGATGATCTCTCGAGGTCCTTTCCAACCCCTACGATTCTATGATTCTATGATTATACGCAGAGACAAAAAGAGATCAGTGTGAAAGTTTAATATGATGAGAGTCAGAGGGGTTTTCCTCTTAATGACAAAATGAATTTTCATTGGATATCTCTGCAATCCCATACATTTCAGAACACTGCTTTTCTGAATTTTCACCACCTCAGAAATTTAGTTTTGTACTTTTCCTCATCTGTCAATAACATTTTAATTGACTTTTATTCAAATAATTAGGTTTGCCTGGTTTTCATTAGTTTATATGTTTTTTTATTTCCATACAAAACACACAAGTTAGCCAAAACATGAAGCAAATTAGAAATACAATCTATTATATCTGTGAAAACACATAAGATAGAGATAGATTCCTAGTTTTGTTGCACTCTCTCTGTGAATATTAACATTGCATTTTTTGCAATTTGACTTAGGTCTACCATTATGAGGACTCTACATTGAAAGGAGGATAAAATGATTAAAAGGTGTTAAATCTTTATCTGTATAATAAAAGTTTAATATGTGAAAAAATATGGACTAAATTGGGAATTGAAACTGGAAAGCATATCAACTAACAAAGACCTAGATGTTATGAAATATCCTAGGTATTTGTAAAAGTGGGTAATTTGCTGGAACAAATTTTGTATCTAGCATTCAGCAGGGATCATGATGAATGAAGTTCAAATTTTTCAGTATATCTTTGTATATTTTTCAGTATATCTTTGTATATTATTTAATATATGTATATTAATATACAAAGAAAAATAGACATAGAGTTAAAATGCTTAGCACAGAACCTGTTTAGACAAAAAGAAAAGAAAAATTCCCAACTATTGAGAACTATGAAAAAGTTCAGAGCAAATACAATGAATATCTCTGAGCATGACAGAGGAAAAATTCAGGGATGATTAAAATGTGATACATTCCATTAATCACACAGATCATTAAATAATAAATTATGGCAGGTAGCTTGAAATATTGCTTTGAGCATGCAGAGAAGTACTGTATAGACAAAGAAGTAAACATGTGGATGACATCATAAAAGATTCTTGATAGTTACCTTTTAAAAAACAATGCAACATATTCAGTCTCTTACTGAAGGGGGTTGTAAGATAAGTATCTTTCTTTAATCATGGAAATTAATGTTGATATTTTTTCCAATGCCCTTGTCTCCCCCGAAAAGATCACAAAAGGATGTGGCAAGAAGAACCTACATACATTTAAATAAAACAGGGTATTGTACAGAAATTAACATTTTTCATTTTAAACCAGCGTAACAGTAGTATTTCATTCAATTTTGAAAGGGAGCTAGGAAGATGTAAGAAAAAAAAATACTAAAAAAGAAAAATCAACGCCATATTTCACTGAGAGGTAATTATGTGAAAGCTATAAACTTCAAGGACCAGGTTAAAATGTGATCAGTGATATTCAGCTGCTGGTATAGAGCTGGTGCATCTGTGCTTCCTACTTTGCTGACAGCATTAATTATAAGATTTAAAGAAATAAAGCAGATGATATTTAATATACATACAGCATTTGAGTGATTTCACCTGGCTATTTTTGAGTTGGGCCGTGTACAGTTATAAAAGAAGCAGCATCACATTTAATTACAATACACAGGAAGTGTAACTCTTTGTAATTGTTTTCTGATATTTTCAATTAATTTAAAACTATTCAAGGTTTGTTTAAAGCACTTTGTATGAGTCTGCAGGTATAAGTTTATTTATGCATTTATATATGCCAGCAGATGAAAAAGATTGGAATAGACAAAAACAAATGTAGCGTTTTATAGAGCATATCCTCTATGTCAGAAACAGTAAATTAGGATGAAAGGTACACAAAAGAAGCTAATGCAAGTTTGACTTAGAAGTATTAAAGAAACATAGCTACACATACATTACCAATAAAAGCTTCCTCTTCTGGCCTGCATTTTTCTTTTTCTTTTCATTTTATTCTTGTATAGAATAGCTTGCCCATGGGCTGCAAAATATTTAAAAGAAACAAGAAAGATCATGAAAAGGGATAGTCTCCCATAGATGCACACAGAAAAATGATGCTGCAGAAACTATAGAACAAGCAACAATTCTTATTGTAAGATTTTTTTGATCCAAAGAAATCAATGTGGCTTGTATTGTTAAGTCATGAATGCCATTGACCAAGTAGTGAAGTATTGTATCTGCAGTACAAACAATGTTTAATAGATTGTCTAAAGTTTTTGGAGAAAATCACTAGTTGATATTCTTGGGATTTTTTTCTTTTGTAGATTTGAAATACATATGCCAAAACTCATAATGTAATTTTGAGACACAACATACCTTCTTAGATTAGAAATTATATATTTTTTGCTGTTTTTAAAAATCTGTGCTTTTTCTCAGGGAATTAATTATCACTAATTCAAAACAAAAAGTGTGGGGAAGATGAATGATGCTGTTAGCTACTCTAGTCACAGGAAGCAATATAGTCAGGACAAAAGCAAAAGTCTTAGGTCAATTCTTGTCTTTTAGTCCTTTAGATTTTAAAATGTGATTTTGCAAAATATTGAATGTGAACTGTTTGGATAATGGAGTGAATTGGATTAAAAGAGTTTAGTAAAAAATATTAACATGCAACCTACTTCAGTAATTTAGGATATATGATATATGGTCTTAGAGATTGCAGCTGAGTGTAAAGGATGTTTAAATTAGGCCTTTAGCTGAGGGAAGTTAAAATATTCTTTGCTTTGTCACAAATGCATTAGTGACATTTGCATTCTGTGTGAGACTAAGGTAGTTGTGGCACAATGGCATAGTGATCTTGTGAAAGATGTATCATTCCCATCAGGTCTGTATATGGTTATACAAGTGTACTCAGTAGAATTTAATTTATGGACATTTTTCAGGACTAGTTCATAGACTGCATGGATGATATCTGTGTATTATACCAAAAGATGGGAACGGTTGTGGTGGTTAATGAGGTTGCATTGGATAGTGCAGTACCTGAGCATGATGTAAAGGATATGGAATAAGGGGTGGAAAATAAGCTGGGTTTGACTGGGATAGATTAATATTCTTCATAGTAGTTGGTATGAGGTTGTGTTTTGGATTTGTGTTGAAAACAAAGTTGATAATGTAGAGGTGTTTTTATTATATAGAGATGCTTTTGTTATTGTGAAGCAGTGCTTGCACAGAGCCATTTTTGTGGGCTCTTTCTCTCAGTCCCCGGTGAGTTTACATGCAGATCCTCCATATTCACCACCTGGAGCCAGTTGCATGAAGCTGACTTCTGGTCTTCTTCAGACTTTCTATATAACAAATGACGATTTGAAGTCACTCCTTGCCCCCATGAAAGATCTATATTTTTTTATTTTTATACCTTTGAAGCTATATTGAGATCAGGACTGGGCATTTGAAACTGGAAATGAAATTCCATTTGAAAGAATTTTAAGAAAGGCATGCTTTTGAAAAAAAGAACCTCATAGCCAGGACAATGAGTCCAGGAAATAAAGGCAATCCTGAACTATAAACAACTACGAGTCAGAAACACATTGATGTTAAAAATGCATATTCAAATTTTAATCTGAATATTATGATTCAAATTAAGGTAAGAAATTTTTTGTTTATAGTAAGCTTTAAGTGTTGAAATACTGCAATCTTGCAGAATACACAATTTCCTTCAAACAGTTTCTCAGGGAAGCAAATTTACAAAGGAAGATGTTTTTGTTAATTCTTAATCCTCCCATTCCTTTATGTCCGTTTCTAGATCACTAATTTCATAAATTAGTGATACATGTACAAAAAATTAATAGCTTCTGTGAGAAGTTTGCTGTCCTGGTTTCAGTCAGGATAGAGTTAACTTCATTTGTAGCAGCTGATGGAATGCTGTGTTTGGGAGTTAAAATGAAAGCAGTGCTGATAACACCCTGATGTTCTTAGTTGCAGTCAGACAGTCAAGGACTTTCTCAGCTTCTTCGTATTTCTCTATTCATGAGAAAGGAGGGGCGAAGCCAGGACAAGTGACCCAGATGGGCCAAAGAGAGTATTCCATGCCAATTATGTCCTGCCCAGGATAACGGGGGCTGAGGGGAGGAAGAAGAGGGGCGGTGGCGGGACGCGTGCTTCTTGGGGGGACGGTTGGGTTCCGGGACAGCTCTGGGTGGTACGGCCTGAGTTGTGTGGTTCGGTGAGAAACTGCATTGGGTATCAAGAGTTTCATATTCTTTTGCTCTAAAGTCCTGTTAGCATTGTTATATTTTATCTTTCTGTTCTCTTAGTAAACTATCCTTATCCCAACCCATGGGCCTCTTAGTTTCTTGGTTTTGGAGTTATTTGCCCCTTCCTTTTCCCTTCCCTTGTTTCCCCCTCTTTTTCCCTCTTCCCCTGCTCTTTTACTTTAAGAAGCAGGCAGCTGCGTGGATCTCGGCCCACAGCCGGGGTGAAACACTTGCTCATTCAAAATGCATTTGAATAAATTCTATACGTAGAATTTCAGTTTAACTAGTTGGTAAACTTAGCATTATATAAAGTAGCTAAATTAGCAAATATTCGCGCACAACATGTACACTTGATTAAAGTGACTTTTTCTGTAAAATATGTTATAAAAGTGTCTAGAAATTCCAAGTTATTCCAAGAATCTCAATCCTTGGTTTCTCTTGTTAGAGTTTCCCCAGGAGAGAAACAGCCTGTACAGAGGAAAGGATTTGCGAGAAACAGTCTAAGACATAAATTGACTCATCATATTCCCTGAGATGTGATTATAGAATTCATAACAGAGATTACTGTGACACGAAAAAGAAATGAACTGGTTTAATATTTAGTTATTTTTATTTTATAAAGCCTTGAAGTAGAAAAATGGGGAGAAGCTGAACTCAATTTTAAAATTATACATAATATTATTTCACTAAGGCCTGTAGAAAACACTGAGCTTTAAATGGATGTCTCGAGGATATTGACATAGTTGATGCAAACCTTAGTGGCCATTATTTCCTCTTTAAACATACTCAGGAGAGAATACCTCTTGCAGAAGGTTTACTTTCCACAAGCAAAATTTCCACAAATATGTCTCTGTATGTAGCAAAGAAAGCAGAGTTTACTTTTAGTACTTAGCATGTATGAGTCTTTTATCACTTTGCATAATAGATATGGGCCAGAAAGATTCATCCCCCATCTTGGCCTAGCAGTATGAAGCAATACAGATGATGTTGTGACCAAGTTTTCCACTTTCCTATCCTTGCAACATGGGTTAGTATAGGAAATTTTATTAATGTTTTTTCAACAGTGCTTCATCAAAATTAAAAAAAATATAAACCAAATGATGAAAAATAAACAGAGCTAAAAATAGTCAATATTCACCTAGTAAATTTGGAGTCCTGTTTCTGTTTGATACTGGAAGTAGGCTTCATGATCTTCTTAGAACACTTGAATTCTTTGAAGTCACCTTATGCCCAAAAAGTTCCATTATTTACAGTCTGCATGTTGTTATATTAATGCAAAACAAAACTAACAGATTGATAAATCAATGGAATAAGAAGGTTCACTTTACCTTATTTTAGGACAGGAAGTTCATTAGTTTTTAGCTACTCTGTAAAACAATTATGCTATATAAACCATGTAATAAATGCAGTGCATATCTACAAATGGTAGGATATAACAATATCAAAAAATAGTTATTTGTTCCACTTATCTCTGTAGTTTTTAAAGGGGTGATTAGAGGGCGTTACTCTTTCTACTTACATTAAAAAACTTCTGTTATTAGAATTATGCAGGCATGCTCATCCATTGCCATCTGTTTTCCCTTTTTTAAGGCTTGTCTAAGACCTAGTTTACATGCAAGAGTGAAAGTTGTTTAAATGGATAATATACTTCCTTTATGAGAAATACCACTTTCTTTACACTCCATTAATTTCAGATGTTGACTTTATATGCTATGTACCAATTATTTTTACCACAAACAGCAGAATAGCTTTTCCATGGAGGAAAATACATTATTGCAATATGTTATTTTCTCAATGTATTCCATAAAGACATAGGTCACCATACATCTGACAGATGACCAGGTACTTTAAATGTATAGTATATGATCTGTAACAAGAGGATAAATGTGACTTTTGTCTTCCCATTAGAAATTCTGTGGGGATTTGGACAAGTCATTCTACCAAGCCTTCTTCAGTACTGTAACTGACAAAATATGTAATGGAAAATAACTCCAAAATTAATGGTTGAATACTTCAATGGGTGGATCATAGTAGATAAATTTTGTTCAGATCTTATATAATCTTGTGGACACAATTTTGCACTGAGATTAGTGGAGGTTTTGTCTGAGTTGTAACTACAGGCAATAGCTTTCTGAGTGCATAATTAGCAGAGAAATCTATAGCATATTGAATAAAGCAGATTAACATAATAAGTAAATAGCACTATAATTCACAATAGTAAATTTGGAATAGTATCTAGAGGTACCTAATTTTCTATTACATGTATGGCACTAACTAAAGCTGCTCTATCACTCTCCTGTCAACTGGACAGCTCAGAGAAGATGTAATTAAATGCTGATGGGTCAATGTCCTGCTTTTGGCTAGGATAGAGTTAATTTTAACAAGGAGCCAGGACAGGTGAGCCAAACTGTTCAAGGAGGTGTTCCATACCATGTAACATCATGTTCCCTGTAAAAGGGGGCTAGCGTGGGAGAGATGGCTCTGGGACAGTCTGAGTATGGGCTAAGAGACCAGTTGGTTGTGGTGTCAGTAAATTGCCAATTCAATTTCAGCTGAATTAGATTCATTCACTTCACAACACTCTCTAAATAATTGCAGTAAAGAGAAGTTTACCTTCTTAATTATTTTACCATTATATAAAATAATTAATTTAGGGATATCAGTAGTGTTTCCCAGTTTTAACTGACCATGAATGGAAATGAATTCTAAAGAATGTCTTTGGATTGACTGATTTTTACCTGGAAACATATTACATATCCAGTTTCTTATGGAATAATTTTATTTCCAATTTACCAGTAGCAGCCCTATAAACAGCCATATAAATAGTGGAGCACAGTAGTTTCCAAAGCACTGCAATGAAAAGGTACGTATGAAGGAAGCAGTACAAGCAGTATGAAATTAAAATAATAAAAGGTTACACTGAATGTGAGTTAAATGCCCATTCTTCACAAGGCCTACCTTAAGCTGTTCATCAGCAAAGTAGACCAAATATATTTAGCAGATGCAATGACTGGGCAAATACCTGTTTCATAGCAAGGTGCTGGAAAAGACTCCACATTTAAAATGGAAAAGGTGGTATCAATAACAACACTGCCAACTCAGGGGGAGGGAGGGTGGAAAGGGGGGAAAGATTATTAAGAATTACACAATGTTCTACTGGAACTATAACAAGATGACTTTGAACTCCTTAGATTTTAGGATGGTGTTTGTGTGATTAGAATTTGTTTAAAGATACTAGCTCCAACCATGAACTGTCAGTGCTTTTGTTTCTAGAAGATTGTCACTTCAAATACGAATTAAATAGCCACAATGGTACCAGTCTATTTTCTTGGAAGAGATGGGGTTGATTTTGGTTTTATCTGGTGAGTTTCAGTGTTTACATTTGAATTTTTGCAAGACAGTTTTAATTGCATCTTCCTTGTGTGCAATGCTTTTTTGTTCTCTGACAGAGCAAAAGGAAATCATATATTTAGGTTTCTGTCACAAATATTTCTAAATTATGTAAGTCATAATCTGCATTAAAAATCATTATTAAAAAAGCTTAGAAACCTGCTTGCATTTTTAATACTGATATATATGTATATACAAAAAGAATTTAAATACATAGTTCACCTCAAGATAGCTATGAAAAATTTTATGTGCAATTTTTCTTGACTAATGTTCTTATGAAAACCATAAACAGTGCAGGTGTTTATTCAGTACATTGTAAATTTGGGGTGGTTTGTTTAATTTTTTTTCTACAGGCTAATATGATTTGGAAAACAGGAATGTATATTAAAAAGGGTCTCTTCAAAATATAAAGAATGCAGCAAACGTAAGCAAAGAGTCAATGAATTAAATTTAGTGCTGTAGATGTTAATCAGCAAAATCTTCAAAATGTTACTTGATTAGAATGCTTATTTGATAAAACTCACAAACCAGACCTATCTTAATGTCAGTGAATTTATCTTCATTTTTACAGTTATACAAAATACTGATAAAACAAATATCTTAGTAATTTGTGGGGTTTTTTTGCCTTTCTTAATATATTCTCTACAGTGAGTCCTTTCATTTCAGCTGTGTAAATATAATAAAATTAAAACTTTTGAAAGACAGAATATTTTGCTCTTAAAAATATAAAGAAATAAAAATTTCAAGGTTTCTCTTCAGGGATAGAGGCCAGAGTATGTACCCTTGACTTATGATGTAAGAGGAAGATTTCTTTCCATCCTGCCTTCATAGTTGTTTCTGCTCAAAGCAAATGACCTCCACGATCAGAAAGAACGATGAATGATGTTGTAGTGATTGAGCCTTGGCTAAAGGCCAGACGCCCACCAAAATCAGTCTATTACTCCCCTTCTTAGTTGGACAGGGGAGAAAAAATGTAATTGGGCAGCTCAAGAGTCAAACTCGTTAATGACGCGGGCAAAACAGACTCAACACAGAGTGCTGAAGAGAAAGTTATCTAATTTATTACACTAAAGAGAAAACAGTGAAAAACCCAGAGTCAGGAGAGCAACCAACAATCTTAAAACAAATGCAAACCAGGCAAACACTTTTCCCCCCCACCACTCCCTCCTTAGCAGGCTTTAGTTAGAAGTTTGCTCCCTTCTTCCCTCCCGGTCGCAGCCAGGAAAGGGGCAGGGATTGGGGAAAATGGGGGTCTCTGTAACACCTTCCCCCCACCCCTCCATTCTAAAGCAGACTTCCCTTTCAGACATGATTTTGCTCCCTTCTTCCCCCTCCCCTGCTCGCAGCACAGGACAGGGGGGCAGGGACTAGGAGAAGGGGGCTTTAGTCAGTCTCTTGCCAGTTGGTTTCCTTCTCGGCCAGGATGGGGGCATCCATTCCACACAGCCTGCTGCACCGTAGGATCACACCCACAAGAGCCAGTCCTCCACAAACTTTCTCCAAGGCAAATCTCTTCCCAGCCGCTTCACAGAATCACAGATTCACAGAATGGTCTGGGTTGGAAGGGACTCCAAGGATCATAGAGCTCCAACCCCGCTGCCACAGGCAGGGCCACCAACCTCATGCCAGGTCTACACAAGGTTGCCCCCAGGGCCCCATCCAGCCTGGCCTTGAACACTTCCAGGGATGAGGCATCCACCACCTCTCTGGGCAGCCTCTTCCAGCACCTCATTACTCTCTCTGTGAAAAACTTCCCTCTAATATCTAATCTAAACCTTCCTTACTTTAGCTTTAGTCCATTCCCCCTTGTCCTGCCATTGTCTACCCTTTTAAAAAGTTGATTCCCCTCGTGTTTCTCTGCTCCCTTCAGGTACTGGAAGGCTGCAATGAGATCCTCCCACAGCCTTCTCTTCTCCAGGCTGAACAAGCCCAGCTCCCCAAACCTCTCCTTGAAGGGGAGGTGCTTCAGCCCTCTAATCATCTTTGTGGCCCTCCTCTGAACCCTCTCTAACAGTTCTACATCTTTCTTGTATTGGGGGCCCCAGATCTGGGCACAGTACTCCAGATGGGGCCTCAGGAGGGCAGAGTAGAGAGGGACAATCACCTCCCTGTCCCTCCTGGCCACCCCTCTCCTGATGGAGCCCAGGATACCATTGGCCTTCTGAGCTTCAAGAGCCACTGCTGGCTCATGTTAAGTTTCTTGTCTACCAGAATCCCTAAGTCCTTCTCAGCAGGGCTACTCTCAAGAAGCTCTTCTCCCAGTCTGTATCTATGTCTGGGATTCCTCCGGCCCAAGTGCCACTTGCACTTTGCAGTGTTGAACCTCATTAGGTTCACCCTGGCCCACCTTTCCAGCCTGTCAAGATCCCTCTGGATGGCTTCCTGTCCTTCTGTGGTGTCAACCACACCACTCAGCTTGGTGTCATCGGCAAACTTGCTGAGGGTGCACTCAATTCCATCATGGATGTCATTGATAAAGATGTTAAAGAGCACCGGTCCCAAGACAGACCTCTGGGGTCCCTGCTTGTCACTATCCTCCACCTGGACATACTGCCATTGACAACCACCCTTTGCCTGCTATGGCTGGCAGCAACAAATCACAGTGTCTCTCAGTCCCAGTCCTCCACGGGGCTATAGGCCTCCCCCAGCAAACCTGTTCGCCTCATCTCTGTAGGTTGCTTGTGCTGGCAGGGGCTCATCCCAACGTAAGTCACGGCATCTTCTTTATGTCTCCACCTGCTCCATCCAGCGTGGAGCCTCTCCACTGGGCAGGTCAGGTCTCTGCCTCCTCCATGGGTCCTCTCCACTGGCTACTCCATGTGCTTCTGCACGGGCTGCAGGGGCATCTCTCTCTCTGGCACCTGGGCGCCTCCTCCCCCAGCCTTCCCGGCCTTTTGTGTCTGTCGACTGCTTACATTTATATGCAAATATATATCACAATGCCCTTAATGGGCCAACATTGTGGTCTTCTTGGCACTCCGTGTTCTGGTGGAGTCTTTGTCTCCTATATGTGATTCTCAGAGGTGCTATCAGCAGGCTGGCAGAAGATTCCAGCAGCCATTTTCTGCAGTCCCTGGCCCTCTCTCTCTCAGCACCCAACTACGCACAACCGCGACAGATGTTGATCCACAGACAGTGACAGGAAGATGGCATAGTTGCAGTTCTTTTTAATTTGTAATTCTCAGGGACTATCTGATCTGAAATAGCTCTAATAAATCTAAAAATCTTGGTGTCATTATTTTTTTCTACTTAGAGAAAAAAGCATTGATTTTGCAGATCTTAGGGATTTTTTATATGAAGTTCTTCGATGCACAAAACCCAATCACTTTTTCCTATTGAAATTTTTTGGGACGTTGGTTTTGGGTTTTTTGATTTTGTTTGTTTGGTGTTTTTTTCCCCATTAGAAAGGAACTAACACTGTCTTCCTTCCTGATAGCATGCTAGTTCACAGATCAATATATATGTATTTTTTTGTTAAAGGAGAAAAATTTCAGTAAGGGGTGGAATTTGGGGGGATGTGTAAGGTCAAGGAGTGTTTTACCATGATTCAAAGCTCTGCCTGGCTAAAGTGAATCAACAGCAAATTCCTACTTTCATTTAATTCATTTTCATATTTCTTTTATAACTAGGAAGTCATTCACCTGAAGATACTTTTAAGGGGGCTGTCTTGAAACTTCAGGACATGCAGCCCTTTCATAGCATGGCTTTATTGTTGATAGAGGGTGAAAATACAGTACTTGAGGGTTTGATGTAATCATCATTGCTGAGTTGATTTGAAGCAAACACATTTCTCTGTGTCTTTCAATGCTACTTCTGACTGAAGGATCAGTGAATCATGAGTCAGTCTTTAAAAATCTTGTCATATTCAGACAAGGAAACAAAACCAAAGGCAAAATATGAGGAAAATTTCTTCTGTGTTAAGTGTGCACTGTAAAATAGCCATTAAACATGAAAAGATTTTTTAACTTTAAAATTTTACTGCCTTTTACCTGCTAAGTCAGTGACTGCTCAATGCAGCTTTTTTGTGTCCCCTATATGCTGTTTTTCTCTGTAGATTTGTAAAAGCAATAATGGTTGGTAGTTAGTAACTAATTGCAGTAAATCTAAGTTTTAACACCTTCATATTTCTTTTTCCAGTTTATTAAGTAACAAGATATTGATGAGAATCTTTCAGCAGTTTTGAGAATGAGGAATAATGTGGGGAGTATTTGACTATTAATAACTTTGGTTCTACTACTTTTTTGGGGTTTAGTATGATGTATTTTTTAAGGATTTAATTTTCATTAATGATACTGACCCTTCTATAAAATATTTTGGCTTGCAATAGTGGAACGTATTGTATAACATTTTATTATATACCACATTTTCAATCCACTTGGTTTTTTTTCGGTGTGACCGAAATTAAAAAAAATTTTAAAAGAAAGCTAATTTTCATTTTGGCTTGTTGCTGTGGATGCACTCAGAGGGCACACTTGCATGTACAGACATTATTTGTTGCAAAACAGAGATATTTCAAATGAAACTTGATTTTTCTTAATGTTTATTCTCAAAGACAGAAAGAAAGTGCTATATGGTGTTATATGGTATAATGACATGTTAAATTTAAAAAAAAATATATTAATACAAGTTGGTTTGCATGTAAATTGGGGTAAAACCAAAAAAAAAGAAAAAAAAAAAAAAAATTTTATAGGAATGTGACAAATAAAGGGACAGTGGAGTATAAAGTTATGACTTATTTAAAACTTGATTACTCAATATCTTTGCCAAGGTCCAGAACAGGGGATTAAAAACCCAATTACAGCATTTTTCAATTATGCTGTAGTGTTTATCTTTAGATAGTCTCTTGTTCTGGTTTTGGCTGTGACTAAACATGAAAATTATCCCCAAAGAAACCTGTTTCCTTGCGTCTTGGAAAGATTCCTACATCAGTAGGTGATTAATATAATTCTCCCTGATCAAAGCAACTTACCTATTTTATTTTACTCTCATTATGCCATATTGAAAGCAGACACAGCAGTGTAAATAACTTCCACATATATTCTATAGCACCGAAAGAAAGAAGACAGGTGAATAATAAACAAAAATGCACCCAGGTCAATCAAAAATGTATCTTAGGAAAAATATAGTATTTAGCTCTGATGCTGAATCTCATTCATATTAAAGGAGCGTTACCGCGTTTCCTCGGAAAGTGAAAAAAGAGTTAATTTACAGTGCAAATTACCAGTCTGGTGTTTGGAAAGCAAATTCTGTACCACTCTCCTTGGAAAAAAATTCATGTTTAGAACCATCTATTCCAAGAACATTTATTCTATTAGCAAGATGACTACATCACAGAGCTTTGAAAATGTAATAGTATTGGCCCAAGAGCTGATCTAGGTAGTTAGGTTTATTGCTAGAGGCTTAACTGAATGCAACAGAGATATCTTGACTAACATTGAATATTGTCCCTGATAGTGAAGAATAGTATCTTCCAAGACTTTAAAGCAAAGTTTTAGATAAAATTTCCTTTCATAGGACAGCACAAATGCCCCATTGATATTAACATTATTTTTATGTTTATATACTACATCTTTTTGCTGAAAAGAAGCTATATATATGCTAGTTGCATGAAACATGTACAGGCATTAGTCTATATTTTTATATTTTTTTAGTATAATACTTCACAAATATTAGTAGTTAGTCTTATATAGACATATGATCCTCAGGAAAATTAAAAATGTTGCAGCATTTGATGATTTATAAAACACATAAACCTCCTGGACTCTGTTTTCACAGTTTGTAGCTGAAGGAATGTTCTCAGATTGATTTATAAAGATAGAAATCGGATATACTTAGTTTTCTTCAATCCCCTGTTAAAAACTTAGTGTCATGTAGTTCAGAATCTCAATAAAACTAAATTCTATGCAACTCTCACTCCCATATGATGGAACTAAATAATTTTTACTTGCTTTTTAAAGCAAGTTAAGTTTACATGAGAAAGATGGTTTAAACTTTTTGTTCTAAAAAGTGTTAGTGAACAGAAGGATATACTATGAAGATGTTTCCTTGAAGTGTTTTATAATTTCTGTCCACAAAAAAAATATAATCAGAAAAAATAGAATTGCATTTATATTGATATGAATCTATTTTGATGGTAATTTGGTAAGAGTATATACTGCCTGAGACTGACTATTTTTTCTCCCTTTTCAGACAGAAAAATTGTGTTTTGGATCAGGTCAGTGATTCATTTAGTATCATTTAACTAACAGTAAATACCATTTCTTCTCTCTTTGAATAAATATGCGTCTTTAAACATGAAGGGCCAAGTACCTTGAAACAAGAGGCCTCTGAGTGAAGTGACAGGAGCTGATCTAGTTCTTATTTGGGTTGTGGGATTCCAACTCATCTGGACTAAGTTTGTTTGACCATTTTGTCATGACCTAAATTGTTACACAGCCCACAGCTGTAGATATCCTGAAATAAATAAAAATAAATAAAATCATTAAACACTAGTATACTACCACAAAATCATTGCCAGCAAGTATACCTGTGGTTGATAAAGTGAATATAAATTTATATATACAAAGTTATTACAAATTATTCTCAGTAACCAATAATAGCAACAATCAATTTTAAAACAACAATCAATGTTATAGCAGCAATCAATAACAGTAGCAACCTGTTAGGTACATACTATTACAGGTTGTCACAAACTTATCATTAGTGAAGGAAGCTTACCAACAGTATAGCAGAAGATATAATAAGGTAATTGTGTGGACATATATTACTGAGTTGAAGCACATAGACAAATTTCAGACTGAGCCAAATTACCCTAGAGTGTAAAAGAAACCAAACCCAGAGGGTGAATTAAAACCCAAACCAACTCCAGAAGTGGTCCCAAGGTGGGGTCAATATGGTAACAGATGGTATCTCACTTTGAAGATGATCTATGTAAGAGCATGGAGTCAGCCAGGCATCCCTGGAGACAGCCCAGGATACTGTGGAAAGCTTATGCAGGTTGCAGCCTGCTTAGGAATGAAAAAGATATACAGATGGGTAACTTCTTGGTCAGAGAGGCTCAATTTTGGATACAGATCAGATCCTTTTAATATCCTGTAGATGTAAGAGAGTATAGGACACCACCAACAGAGTAGCCAGTAGATGATATTGATTTCTGATTTCACCAGTAAAAACAGGTAAGAATGTTTTCTGTTCTTGCAGACCAATTTTATTTTCCCTGAGTGTTTCCACCACTGAAAGCTGCTGCTATGAATTTTGGAGGGGGTGGTGGTGGGTTGTGCTCTTACTGGTGGTGTCTCAGGATGTATCTGGTTTCTAGGTATCCCAGCTGAAATTCAGAGTCCAACTGCACTTGTTTGCATTTTCCAGGCCAGCAGGCTTTTTGAAATTTTGTTCAGAAATTTTTTCCCTTATAACTACCCTTCCATTCTGGCTACTCACATCTCAATTGCTTTTCAACTTTCAGTCAGTTTAGAGGACAGAATTTTTAGAAGTTAGTTTTCTTACTTGTCTTTCACATGTGGTGGTCCTGTTTATAGCACTTGTCTTCTGCTCTCAATGTCTCTTGGCTAGAGGTCTCACAAACTTTTGATGTTTTGTGATCTACATAGGAAGATTTCACATGTAAAGAACTCTACATCTATTAAAATTATTTATCGAAATTGAAATTTTTAATTAAATACAAATTTAAAGGATGCATTTCACCTTGACCATATATTAAATAGCTCTCATAATTACACAGCTGGTCTCAGTTTTCAGTTTCTAGTTGTGGCACAAATTTAGAATAATTCCTATGACTGGTAATCAATATATGCAACAGATAGCTGCCATGCCAAAATGGCTCCACAGAACTTGTCCTGCTTTTCCTTGAGCATCTTTGTGAAAGAGAGTTTAGAATCAATTTTAGTTTTGCAACTTTGTCTTCCTCACAATAGCAGAATTTATATGGGGTGGGCAACTGCAAGTCCGACATGTACTTCTCAAGCTTCTTTTATTCAAGAGATTAATTTGACAATATTTTCAGGCAAGGCAATCATTAAGTTAATCAGCTTAACCCAAAGTTCAATAGATGAAGTGCAACCATGATTTATATATGAGTTTTGTTTTTGCAACAAAAGGCATTCTTCTACTGTACCAGCAACAACTGCTGGAACACATTAATCAGACCTTAATTAACATGGAAAAAAGGTGATAATTTACATTTATTTCACATTGACACATCTTGCTTTATTTAGTAAATAGGAACTGTCAAGCTCTGCCAAAGGACCTTAGACTGAAGGGTGAGGTTTGAGAATGACTCTTAAACCTGTCTGAGCTGTAGGAGAGACCTTTCAGAGTATTGATACAGGGACCGTTAGACATACCTCATGCTAAAATTTCATGAGCCTTTGAAAAAGGAACACTCAAATGTCATCAGGTATGAAATATAATGACACATTGTCATTATATGTATGAAATCACAATTTATGAAAAAAACCCCTATTTTTAGGGGTGGCAAATGTAAAAGAAGCAAAGAAATTTTTTCAGCTGCTTAGATGGATCTTAAAACAGTAACTTTATGAAAAAGAAAATGCATGTGCACCCAGTGATGTGCAATTTAAAAACTATTATTTTCCCAATGAACTGGAGGTGGAAGAGTAGTGATGAGTCACACTAAGCCTGTGCTCTGGGATGTGTGTGGGGTCTGCACGAGTCATGCAGTGTTTTCCTTTTATGGGTGCTCTTGAGCTGAAGACCAAGACAAAGGACAGAAGGCAAGCAGCTGGGACAGTAAACTGTGAAATACACCCAAACCAAAAGAAAAAAATCTGTGATTGAAAATGTAATAGGGCAATGCAGACACAAATAAGACTACACAGCCAGCAAAATGAGCTGCAAATTCAGAAAATATCTGTTATGCAAAATAACCCACAACTGTTCTGCTTTTCTGTCTGAGATTGTGTTTGCTAAAAATGATTCAGCTATTCTGTTCTTAGTGAAAAAAAAAAGAAAAAAGAAGTAGTATATGCAGAATAGTCATAAGAAGTGCTTATAAATAATACCTTCCAAGATAAAAATTGCCTTTTGACATACACAGCTTGGACTGTCTAGATCCACTGTTGGAGAATCACAGAAACATATAACCATTAGAGTTGGAAGGGACCTCCAGATATCATCTAGTCAAAACACCGTGCCAAACAGGTTCACCTAGGACATGCCACACAGGAATGCATCCAGGTGGGTTTTGAAAGTCTCCAGAGAGGGAGACTCCACAACCTCTTTGGACAGCTGGTTCCAGTACTCCATAACCCTCACAGTAAAGAATTTTTTCCTTATGTTGAGGTGGAACTTCCCATGTACCTATCACATACCCCTGCATTCTTCTAATGTTTGGTGTGTCTGGTTGGCAAGAAGATTTAGTATGTTTAGTTTCTTCAAGGAGAAAATATTGCTGAAGTTGTGTTTGGAAATGCAGATTTTATAGCTCTCTGTTTCATAATATTAATTCTCCTTTCAGAGCTGTGGCTATGAAGCTGTACAAGTGTCTGTCGTACTACGAAAGACTGGTGCTTTCTAGGCATAAATGACTCATTCTTTCACCTAACAGCTTCTTGTTGCTGGGACATGAATGCAGCTAAACAGTGCCAGTACTTGTGCCCTTTCTGTTCTCTGAATTTGAACTGAGGACCCATACATATGAAAGAGTGTAAGAGCAAGGGGCTACAAGGCAAAATTATGATGATGTGATTTGGTGCAAACCAGGCTGCTTTGAAAGGTTTATCTCTCTGAAGTTTCAAGATGTTTCTATTAGTAGGCTACTCTGAAGACCAGTTGGACCAAAGGTTTCTACCTGCATCCCAGATGTAGCTCTTAGATGGCATTTCCAAGTGTGCTCCACACCGAGGCAATGTGGCTGGTCAGGAACACACTTTTCAAGACAATGACAAGGAAGAGGCAGCAACACTCTAGTCTCAATCCATAAAATGTTAAAATAAATCAAAGTGTTCAAATAAATTAGAATGACCATACTGGAGTGTGAGTCAGTCTGTCGTATATAGTGCTTAACCTCAGTGATTCCTGTTAGAGTGATTTCCTAGGGTTTCTGAAAGGTACTTATGTCTAAGTCTTCCTCCATATGTCTGGCTAATACTGTTTCTTTCAGGAAAAGAAAAACAAATTCAGAAGTTCATGTTAAGAAAGAGGAAGGAAAAAGAATGAACACATTCTAGCTTGTGTAAGTCAATAAATATTTTTGTAACTTTTATATATTGTTTATCTACCTGTACAGATTCACACAAAAAAAGTATAGATTTTTTCTGACATTTTTTTTCTGCTGAGATCTTTTAGTCTAAGAAGGAATATAAACTTCAGTGATCACTTTTTCAGTGTGGGACTCCAGTTATAAGGCAAACATGCAAGAATCAGTAGAGGGGTAAAGGTGGGACAATCAGAATTTGATCATGCACAGAGGTTCAGAGCATTATACTTAGAAAAGCCATGTAATGAGAAATAACCAGGGCAGGCTAAATGCAAGACTGTGATCTTTCAGTAATCTTTTCTAGTAACAGGAGGAAGGTCACAGAAAGTAGAACATAAGTAGCTTGCATGTTATCAGAATAATGATCAAAACCAGATATCTGCCATTTGAGGTACATGCCTTCTATTCCTATATATTGGTTGTAATCTCTCTGGCCAATTTATCTCATACTCCTTAAATTACAAGAAAGCATGTGAAATGGTCTTGGTATTTGTGTTCAGTGTGTAGAACTGTATGTCATGCCCTTCTCTGCATGAGTGTATCCATGCTTTTAACCCATTTGAGAGTTCAGCATCTTTATAGATAGTATGGGAGAAATAAACTTTGCAAAACTATGATTACTAAATCTGGAAAGGAAATTTGTCTTACTTTTATCAGCTGAGAAGGCAAAACATTCTGTTTTGTCCTCTGCTGTAGATTTTCAGTTTCTCTGATACCTTTTGTTGTCCTTTTACAATTTTATTTAGAGTTTTCTTTCTAAGTGTTCTTCCACAAGATGTTTATTCGTGATTAGGATGCCCTAATGAAATAATGCTGTAAAGAATAGAAAATAAAATTAAAAAAAAGAAATCTTATAGAGGTTGAAAATAAGCCATAATGTATTTGAAAAGAAAGACAATGTGTTAATTTGTGCAAAATGAAAGATGAATATTTTCTTCACTAGAACTATTATTCTTTGGTAATGAACAGTGTTCGTGGAAAATGAGTATTTAATATGTAACCAATTAGGAAAAAATTAAGTCAATTACCAACCACAATTTCTGTGTTAAATGTTAATTAAATTCAGAGGTATTTTTAATAAGATTAATATGAAGAAAACAAATTAAGAAAAAAAGTCAATTTAGCCTCAGTTTAATCTATTAATCAGGAACAGTGTTCAGTTTTTATAGACATATTTATAGCAATACTTATAGTAATGGTTAATTTAGCATTCAGAAGTTCAGTTCATAACCAAAGGGCTTAAAAACTCAGTTAAGCCTGCTGTTTATATAGTTGAGCATAAGTAAAAGATATATTTCAATGCAAACATTAAAAATAAAATATCAGCAATACTCCTTTGATCTTAACAAGAATGCTGAGTTGAGCCTGACCCTGTATTGATTTATACTTTATGGCTCTATTTGAATAAATATGCATTTTAAAATATGCAATAGCAAAGAACTTCAATTCTTCAAGGTACTGAAACTAGGAACTATAAAAATGTAGTAGCAGAGAACTCAGGCTCTTTTACTTTTTAGTAGTTTTGGAAGGTGGGAAACTGTATAACTCAAAAAAAAAAGAAGATTTTTCAGTGTATGTAATGTTTGATTTCACATCTCACCTTTCTTTTCTAAATAAATGACTGAAATATGTCCCAAGGCATTGGAAATTCCAAAATAAACTTTGGTCCTTCAAAATAAAATTGTGTTTTGGATTTTTCTTTCCCATAATCTAATAAAATGTGACCTCAAAATTATTGTGATATGATAATAGAAATAAATTAACGTTCAAAAGAAAGTCTGTGTACAGTGAGATTTGAATATAGAATTCTGGGTGGGGAAAGAAAAGCTGCATTTGTGGGACTCCAGTTACAAGTTTGTGGTGGTGCTGGGTTTTTCATTTTACATTTGAAAAAACAGAATCGTAACTTCTAAACTTTACTTATCTTGTACAGTGCTACATGGAGACAATTTTTTTAATTCTTTTTTTTTAATTTATACCAAAGTGTACCTATTTCCCATACTATGCACCTGAGTTTATAAAACTTGTCTCATAATATCATTGTGCTTCTTACCGTAAAACTGACCCTTTCATCTTTTAAAGGCAGAATAGCTGGCATATTTGCTATCCTCTGACAATATCTCCTTCATTTGCTGCAATGCAGCCCTACCCCAGCATCTCTGGGGAGCATAGCATTTCCAGGTGGTCCAAAAATCTCCTGTACAGCTGCAGTAAAAACCTGAGGTACACTGAAAGGAGCAAAATGTCTCCCCATAGCATGTAGCTTCCTGAGTGCTTACAGCTGCTGAGAGTTTGCCATCTCCTCCCACTGAAATATTTTCATAAGAACTCTTAAAGACCACGTCAAAAGGCCTTTTTGGTAGAGCGGAAAGAGACCTGACAATAGGAAAACAGAAGATCCACTCCTGCTGGGGCACAGAGTGGTACAGCAATTTGTCCAGGACCACTTCTTGTGCCATTTCCAGGAATTACTTTGAAAACTGGTCAAGAGCTTTCTCTTTGCCACTCTGCTTTTCTTAATGCTCCTAAGTTAGGTATTGACTAAAAAGTGGATACTGGAAAACTGAGCAATTAACAGCACTGATTGCTAAAGAAACAGAAATCAATCGCTATTTTAAAATCAGATTGGAATCTTTATGGACAAATTTACCACTGCGAATATGTATGTCTGATTTCTAAACCAGAAAAAGAATGGATTGGATACAGTTGCCACGTCGCGGATCATTTGCATAACAAATAGGTTGTCCCATCTTAGATCTTAGGAAGACATAAAAGAGGACCACTGTGACTTACCATATTTTTGCTTTCTTTTTTGCTCATGCTTTGTGCTGTTACCAAAAGAAGATGAGGATAGATGTCTTATTTGGGGGGATAGGGAGAAGAAGGACTGTGTTTGAATGGTGGTCCGGTCATAATCACCCAAAAAGAATTACTAAAGAAGGCTTAGATGGGCTGGTATAGGTATTTGTTTCTTAGTGAAATATTATGAGATATTAATGATGTAGGATACCTGAAGTGATTATCATTTAAATAAGCATATGATTGACCACAGGTGGTGAAAGAAATGAGAGATGTGATCTAGAGGGGAACTTAGGTGACTACAAAGGCATTCAGTATGCCTAAAAGAAAGACTAGTGGTATGAAATGGGTTTTATCTAATAAAAAGCATGTACCGATGGACAAGTTTTCTCATAAAAATCTTAGATATCTGCAAAGAAATGCCAGATGTAACATTCATATGAATCAACATTTAAATGCATACTTCTGTGGTGAGGAGGTGAGTGTTGGCAAAATTGGTTTGTGTTATATGAGTATGTAAAATGCTGGCTAGACCAAAAAAATGTGGGCTGAGTCCTTAAATCCTTTGCTTCTATCATGAATAGAGGGCAAATTCCCTGACATACACCAAAACCCCCCCAAAAAAACCCAAGCAAAAAACCAACAAAACCCCAAAAACAACTTTCTGTACAGTTAGGAAGTATAGTTCAAGGCATTGCCAAGCTCAATTATTTTTGATGGGAAAATCAGATTGTTGATTCTCCAGTGACAGATCTGAAGTTGCATTTTATGCTTTCTCTGCATTAATTCCTGCTCTGCTGTGTTTTGATTTTATACCTTCGCATCTTTCCACATTTGGTCACAAATTGTGGTTACAGAGAGTCAGCTTATCTGAGGTCTTCCATGAAGCTGACACCTGGGGTTTTGTGTCAGAAAGTCTGTGATGATGATGGGCACCTGCTTAAAAACTACAATAAGGAACAAACACACCAGTAGTAGACTCATGCTGTGTTTTGTCCTCTTACAGAAGGATTTATATACAACATGTCTTTCCCAACAAAAAGTCTGACAAGGTAAACACACTCTGTTGCACGCACCACCCACGTCAAGACAGAAGTAAATTAAGAGGTCTGTTTAATGAAGAGCCTTCACAGACAACAGCAGGGTTAGCCACCTGTGATTTTCTGCAGCTACCAAAACAACTGAAAAACTGGAAAACTTCAACCTACTTGAAGCTAACAGTCAGCTGCAGAGTGCATATGGTACAGGCTGGGTCATACTGTTAAGGAAATAAGGCACACTGGCAGTTATTTTTCCTTCCTTACTGATCATACCTACAGGTTTTATAGCATGTGTCATGTCTGCTGGTGTTTATTTGGTGCAGTAGCATCTAGTCCTATAGCTGCATTTCCCTTGAGTATGATCTTCCTACGCTTTCTTAGGCAAAAGAAATACCCATCTGCTGCTGTCTGTTCAGTGCAACAGAAAAAAGCATATGGGCTCTCCCCCTGGTGTGGCTGAATAAAAAGCACCCGTCTCCAGGGTTGCTGTTCTAATATCTTTTATAAACCATAGACATGTTTTAATACAATTTTCTCAGCTGTCTGTGTATCTGGCTCTATTACATTTGTGAAGGTTTTACATTAAATATTCTTCTCCCTATTGTTTACTTTGGTAGTTTATCCATGTCAGAACCATGTGTGTTGCACGCAGAAAAGATTACAGCATTCCCCAAAGAGTTCTACTTCCCAAAGCATGCATATTTCAACAAAACATACACAACTGGGGATGTTTTGCTTCTGACTGCTGAAAAGATGGCTACAAATATCTGGGGGAAATGCAGAAATAGCAAGATAGATCCGACTGTTTATTCGTTTGTGACTTCTTTTGCAATTTAGGGAACAGCCTTAGAGTTAAATATTCCAGTAATAGATTATAACCTAGAGGATAGAGGTAGATATCAATTTCTGGATATGCCTACAAGCTCTTCTTTTTGTGGATGACAGTGTCCTCAGAGGTGGTGACTTCTTAACAAATCATATGTAGTTGCACTGGAGAGGAATGTCTGAAGAGTGATCTAGGTGTGTCTTGACTTCCAAGGATATAGCTGCAGATACTTGGGGCATTTGGTCATATTTTATTTCATTAAAATGAAACACATAGGCAAACTCATCAAAAATATGCATTTATTAGTCATTTTTGAAGGTCTGGGTTGTGTGATGAGATGTAACAATTTGTAATTTAATGGCATAGCAACCTCTTTAAGATTGCAAGGTCCTTCCATATGAGAGACCTTGTCAATTTGTTTCCAGTTTCATTCACTTTACAGATGCTATTCAAGGGACACTTTCGATGGTAGTATGGTAATAGAAGTGGAGGAAAGGAGAAAACAGTAAGATTTCCAGTAGTGCAGCTGGAAAAATATGTTCTGTTTGCTGTCACTGAAATTTGGTGAGATGAACCACATGATTACAGCACTACAATCAATGACTATGAACTGTTTAGGAGGTACAGTTAGGGAAGGAAAGGTGAGAGGTTGTCCTATAAATAAAAAATAATTGATTGATTGCCCAAAGCTGCGTTTGAAAAAAAGAAATGCACAGGTTGAGCACTTATGGATGAATATTAGAGACCAGGCCAAAAAAGAATCCTCATGGTTCATGTTTACTACAGGCCACCTGATCAAGCAGAGGATGTTGATGTAGACCTCTTGAAGTACAGGAAGCATCAAGCTGGCAGGTCCTGATCCTGCTGGGGAACTTCAATCACCCTGACATTGCAAGCAATCTAGGAAACTCTTGGAGTGCATTGAAAGTAACTTCCTAATTGTCCTGGTTTTGTCTAGGACAGAGTTAATTTTCTTCTGACTAGCTGGCATAGTGCCATTCTCTTTTGGGATGAGAATGGTGTTAATGCACTGATATTTTGGTTATTGCTAGGCAAAGTTTACCAAGTTGAGAACTTTTCAGCTTCTCATACTGCCCTGCCAGTGAGGAGGCTGGTGTTACACAAGAAACTGGTAGGGGGAAACAGCCAGAAAAACTGACCCAAACTGGCTGAGAGAAATTCCATATCATATGACATCATGCGTAGTATATAAAGTTGGGGGAAGCTGGCCAGGGGTGTAATCAGTGCCTGGGAAAAGGCTGGCCATCGGTCAATGGGTGGTAAACAATGCATTGTAGATCACTTACTTTTTGTATAATCTTTTTATCATCATCATCATTATTATTATTATTATTATTATTATTATTATTATTATTATTATTATTATTCCTCTGCTGTCCTATTAAACACTCTGACAGTTTAAACTGACACTAATCAAGGTGACAGAGTCTCCAACCAGAGAAGATGACTTATTGGACTTGCTAATACATAGGGACTTAATTGAAGTCAAGGAGAAGTCATGATTGGTGGTAGCCTCACCTGCAATGCTCATGCCCCATTGGAATTCATGATACTGAGGCATTTTTCATGGTCCCACCTAACAACCTTGTCACTAGATTGGAGGGATAGAATTGAATGGATAGACTATTCAATAGGTAAGGAATTGGCTGGACAGCCGTGCTTGATGAGTTGCAGTCAATCTCTCAATGTCCAAGTGGAAGACAGTGACAAGTGGTGTCCATCAGGGGTCTATATTGAGACTACCCACTATCGTTATCATTGATGTGGAGAGTGGGATTAGGTGCATGGAGATGAGTGGTGCAATTGCCATGCTTGAGGAAAGGCATGCCATCCAGAAGGACTTTGACAGGCTTGAGGAGTGGGCCCATGTGAACCTTCTGAAGTTCAACACAGCAAGTGCAAGGTTCTGCATCTGGGCCGAGACACTCCTCAGTACCAATACAAACTGGGTAATGAATGCATTGACAGCAGCCCTGTAGAGAAGGAATCGGGCACACTAGTGGATGACAATTTGGCTATGAGCTAGTAATTTGTGCTTGAAGCCCAGAAAGCCACCCGCATCCTAGGCTGCATCGAAAGAGCTGTGGCCAGCAGACCAAGGGAGGTGATTCTGCACATTGACTCCACTCTCGTGAGACCCTTTCTGGATTACTGTGTCCACCTCTGGGGTTGCCACCACTGGAAAGACGTGGACCTGTTGGAGCAGATCTAGAGGAGGGCCACAAAAATGATCAGAAGGCTAGAGCACTTCCTCTGCAAAGACAGGTTGAGAGGGTTGGGATTGTACAGCCTGGAGAAGAGAAGGCTCTGGGAAGACCTTATTGCAGCCTTTCAATTATTAAAGGAGGCTTATAGGAAAGGATGAGATAGGGTTTTTACCAGGGCCTGTAGTGATAAGAGAAGGAGAAACATATTTAAACTAAAAGGAGGTAGATTTAGATTAGACGTGAAGAAGAAATTCCGTATTAAGAGAGTGTTAACAGATTTCCCAGAGTGTTCGTGGATTCCCCATTCCTGGAAGTGTTCGAAGTCAGGTTGGACAGGTCTTTAGCAACATGATCTAGTTCAAGATGTCTCTTTCCATCGCAGGATGGTTGGACAAGATGAACACAGAATCACAGAATCACATATCTCAAGTTTGATGGGACCTGTGAGAATCATCAAGTCAAGCTCCCTCCTTGCAGGACTAAAGCTAAACCATATAACTAAGAGATCATCATACAGATGATGCTCCTTGAATTTTTAAATCCTTGGTGCCAGGACCACTGCCCTGGGGTCCCTGTTCCAATGACTGACCACACTCTCAGTGAAGAACCTTCTCCTAATATACAATCTGAACTTCTCCTGATGCAGCTCCATTCCATTTCCTGGTGGTGTTGATCACCAGAAAGAGGAGATCAGCACCTCCACTGTGAAATGTGTAGACTGCCATGAGAACACGCCTTAGCCTTCTATTCTCCGAGCTGAACAATCCAAGTGACCACAGTACTCCTCATACATCTTGCCCTCTAGGCCTTTCACTGTCCTGGTTGCTCTCCTCTGCACACACTGTCTGATATCATATAATCATAGAATTATAGAATCATAGAATGCATTAGGTTGGAAGGTACCTGCATACATTGAGGCATACAAGACTTGGGGAGGGGTTGTATCAATGCAATGCAGAGTGGGCCAATCCTGTCCCTTGACCAGCTAGCTATGTTGTGCTGGATGTGATCCAGGACGTGCTTGTCCCTTTTGGCTGCCAGGGTGCACTGTTGACTTGTGTATTCAACCTGTCATCAACCCAGATCCCCGGTTCCCTTTTCATAGGGATGTTATCCAGTGTCTTGTCCCTCAATTTCTATATGTAAATAGGATTACTCTATCTTAGGTGGAGAATTAGCCATTTGCTCTTTTTAACTTTCATGGGGTTAGAGATTGCCCAGCTCTGTAGTCTATTCATATCTCTCCATAAGGCCTCTCTAACTTCCAGGTAGTCCACAGCTCCTTTTAGTTTAGTATCATTGGCAAACTTACTCAATATACATTCAATTCCTTTGTCCAGATCGTTAATACAAACATTAAAGAACACTGGCCCTAAAAATCAAGCCCTGGAAAACCATGCTGGGGACTGTCACCAGCCTAAAGTAACCTAATTTATTGTTACATTTTGAGCCTGACCGATTAGCCATTGCTTCACCCATGATATTATAGATATTTTTAGCCATATGCTAGACATTTTGTTCAGAAGAATACTGTGAGAGGCTATCAAAAGCTTTGCTACAATCCTTAGAAAAAACATCTACTGGCTTCCCTTGGTCTACTAGATAAGTGAACTTCTCCTAAAAGGAAATTTAGATAACTAGGTCTTTCCCTTTGTGAACCTATGCTGCCTATGAGCAATTACTATATTGTGTCTCAAGTGTTTTTAAGTAAATCTCAGAGTAACATTCTGTATGATTTTACTGGGCACTGAATTTGGACTGACAAGCCTGTAATTACCAGGGTCTTCCTTTTTGCCCTTCTTGAAACCTGGGACAATATTTGCCAGCTTCTAGATGAATGGGACCTCTCCAGACTCTCAAGACTATTGAAAAGCAATGGAGCGAGGTCCCTCAGTAACATCAGCCAGCTCTTCCAGTACCCTGGGATGAATCTCATTGGGCCCAAAAGACTTACGTGAGTCCAGTTGCTCTCAAAAATGTTCAGAGTTAGATGGGAGTTTATCATCCAGGAGTCTAGTCATGGTCTTCCAACAAAGGGCTCTGGGGTCCCACAGATCATCATCAGTGTTGAAGACAGAGACAAAGAAGAAATCAAATGCCTCTGCTTTGTCTACGTCCTTATTTGTGATGAAACTGACCTCATCAAGTGATAGTCCAACAAAAGTTTTTGTTGTCCTTCACAGTGCTGTGAAGCTTGAACTTTAATTGAGATTTGGCCACGTTAATTTTCTCCCTACACTGGTGAACAGCATCTGTGTAGCTCTCCTATGTCACCTCTCCTTGCTTCCAATGTCCATGCACTTTCCTTTTCTGCCTAAGTTCTAGACTAAGATTGTGCTCAGCTAAGCTGTTCTTTGTTGCAGTTTTGTGTACCTTGGTGCTGGGAGAGAACATGGGCCGCAGAAAACGGCTGCTGTAAGGAGCTGCTGGAATGCTCTGCTGGCCCCAGACTGTAAACATCGGCCAATTCAAGGCCAAAGTTGCTGCTGACCAGGGCCAAGCCAATCGGCGATGGTCACAGCGCCTCTGGGAATCACATTTAGGAGGAAAAAAAAACCCGCAAGCAGCTGCATTTTGCCACCAGAGAAGGAAGTGAGAAGATGTAATGAGCTGTGCAGACACCAAGGCCGGGGAGGTCAGGGGAGGAGGTGCCCCAGGTTCAAAAAATGCCAGGGACAAAAAATGTCCCTGCAGCCCATGGAGAAACCCATGGTGGAGCAGATGTCCCCCCTGCAGCCCATGGAAAAGGCCAAGACCCCACCTGTAGCCCGTGGAGAGGCTCAACAGTGGATGGAGCAGGTGGGGACATAGAGAAGACGCTGTGACCCGTGTTGGAGCCCGTAGAGAGAGGCAGAGACACAGAGATGAGCAAGGGAGAGATTTGTGCTGGAACAGGTTTGCTGGAGGGAGGCTTGTGACCCCATGGAGGACTGGGACTGAGAGACATTGTGATTTATTACTGCCTGCCATAGCAGTGACCCACACCGGGGCAGCTGGTGAAGAGCTAAAGCCCTGTGGGAAAGGACTCATGCTGGAGAAGTTTGTGGAGGACTGTCTCCCCTGGGTGGGACCCCATGGTGCAGCAGAGAGAGCATGTGGAATGAACGTCCCTTACTCCAGGCCAAAAAGGAAACCAGCTTGCAAGGAACTGACCAAAGCCCCCATTTTCCCAGTCCCTGCCCCTCCCTGTGCCACAATGGGGGGGAAGAAGGGAATGAAATCATGACTAGAGTGAAGTCTGCTAAGAAGGAGGCCTGGAGGGAAGTAGAGGTGTTTTAAAATCTGGAAAAGCTTGTGAAGAAGTGACCAAGAACCCCATTTTCCCAGTCCCTGCCCCCCCTGTGACACAACGAGAGGGAAGAAGGGAGCAAAATCATGACTAAAGGGAAGTCTGCTGAGAATGGAGGGGTGGGGGGAAGGTGTTACCGAGACCCCCATTTCCCCAGTCCCTGCCCCTCCTGGGCTGCGACTGGGAGGGAAGAAGGGAGCAAAATCGTGACTAAAGTCTGCTAAGAAGGGAGTAGCGGGGGGAAAGTGTTTTAAGATCTGGTTGCATTTCTTATTATCTGACTCTGATGTCACTGGGAGTGTGGTGTAGTGTAATAAATTAGATAGTTTTCTTTCCTTCACTCTGTGTTGAGTCTGTTTTGCCCATGTCATTGATGACAGGATGATCTCTCCCTGTCCTTACATTGACTCCTAAGGCTCTCAATATATATTTTCTCCCCTGTCCAACTACAAAGGGGAGTGATAGACCGGAGTCTTAGGTGGGCGTCTGGCCTCCAGCAAGGGCTAAAACACCATATTCTTCTACACTTGCTTGATTTCCAACACATGATCTAATTGCCAGCTCCTGTGTTCTCAAGAGACATCTCTTAAAAAATGACCAGCATTCCTGGACCCCAACACTTTCAAAGCAGATTAGCCTAGGACCTTACTAACTAGCTTCTTCAGCAACCCAAAATCTGTTCTCCCTATATTTAGGGTTGAAATTAACTGTCAGATTTTCTCTTATCTCCAGTGACATGAAATTTAACTACTTAGACAATGAATAAGACAGCCAATCACCATTTCACACATGAGTTCCTCTCTGTTTACAAACAACAAATCTATGAGGGAGGACACACTTCCTAGTCAGCTGTCTGAGTACCTACACCAAGAAGCTATCTTCATTGTGCTTCAGAAATTTCCTGGACTTGTTTGTATCCTCTAAGATATTCTCAGTTGATGTTTGGGAAATTAAAATCACACATATGAACCAGGGCAGCTGATTAGAAGATATCCTTTAATTCCTTGTAAGATAATTCGTCAGTGGCATTGTCCTGGCTGTGGTCAATAGTAGACTCTTACAACAACGTCCATTCTATTTGCCCCCCTGTTGTGTTCATCCTTACCCAGAAGATCATCATTGTCAACTCTAAGTGTCATACAATTCGAGCCCTCCCTTATGTAAAAGGCCACATTCCTGGTCTCATGTGCCCTGCCTGTCTCTTCTGAAAAGCTTACAACCATCCACCACGGAACTCCAGTCACAGAGCTCATCCCACCAGGTATTTCTTCTTATTATAAAGACCCTTAAAGGTGCTGCAGTGTAACCAGCACATCATGGAGAAGACTGAAGGACCTGACTATCACATCATCCCTCAAACATTGTCATGCCATGCCCAGGCTTCTCTCTAGAGACCCTGGCTTTCTACCTTTCCCCCTCATATTCAGTTAAATAAGCTCTACTAACTCTAGTACAAAAATCCTTTCTCCTTTTGAGAAAGGTGCATCCTGTCTGCCACAAGGACTACTGTCTTGTCAATCTTTAAAGGTCCTTTCCAAACCAAGTAACTTTTTGGTTCTATGATTCTGATTGTTTCTATGATTCTTTTATGTGGAAGCCCAAACAGAGTTAAAGGTTTTCAGAGGAAAGAAAATATAACTGAATTTGCAGCTACACACTGCAACTTCTCAGTGCAGCTTGCTGTGCTCTTTTGTCTTCTACTGGGTCTCTAGTCTTTTGGGCATGGCTGTAAAATACACAAAGGGAAAACAGATAGATTTAGATAGAACTAGTGAACAGTCTTTTCCAATACCTGGGGCAAATGTTCTGCTTCTCCTGTTTTCTATGTGGGATGGTGAGATCATGGCTTCAGCCTCCTATCAGCTTCTTTCCAATACCAGGGTCATGAGCTAACTTACAAATACTTTGTAATTAGATCTCTGTATGCAGCGTTAGGTTTGCACCTAACCTTCAGATGTGCACCTCATTTTTGCAGCTGACCAGTGTGGACTTCAGCAGATTGTGAGTGTTGTGCATCGTTACTTAAGTGGCAGAAGTTTGTAATTCAGTCTTAATAGTAACCAAGCCCGCCACAGAGAAGTTGGTGTACACCTCTAGCACAGAGCATGCTTTCTTTTAACAATTTCAGAAAGGCCAATTTAGGATGACATTTATAAGAATGCAAAGGGCAGAGAGCCTTGCCTGGTGGGATAAATAAGTAACTAAAATGGGAATCCACTTAGATATAAAAGGCTTCCAGCTGAATGTGGAGAACACATTCAGCTGGAACACTCAGGCTGGGAACAGCTCTAAAGTGGAAGAGGTTGTACTCCTGAGAGGGACTGAAATCCACTTCTGCTTGATTTGAGGGAGGATAAAGTTATTTTCTTTTGTTGCTTTTTTAAAAAGCATAACAAAAGTATAGAAATATTGCTTTGTTTCATGGAAAATACAAAAATGACATGAACTTGATATGCTGTTGATGTGCTTTTGATGTGCTATTACCTATCATATCCTTGCTAGGAGGAAGAGCAAACAGTTTACCAAGAAGCAAGTTGTGGAAGGATCTCACAGATTTTTATGATTTGGGATGCAAAATCAATCACATTAATTTAATGTATGTTCAGAAATACAATACACTTCATTTAAGCACTGCAGATTTCAATATCTAAGTTTAAAGTACTGAATTAATCTTTTGAAACATTACTTGAAGAACACAGAGTATAAAAAAATTCTGATGCAAAAGGCTGACACTTAAGTTCAGGCCTTTAATAAGCAGCGAAATGTTTGAGGAGGTGAATCACCAGGCACTATGGACATTAGTTTCTGGAGAGACGATTTGAGGATTTTATATATTTAATATAAAATACAGGCTTCTATACTGTTGGGAAACTAATATTCATTGGGCAATATTTCAGAAATGCATGAGCCAGTCCAGTACCACTTTTATAATGCATTCTGAAAATACCACACTTCTTTGTTTCTGGTTCTCAGTTTTGTCTGTTCATGCTTTTACAGGTTAGAGACTTTAAGCCCTTTGACAACAATCTTTTATATTTGTGTTTTCTTTATATTGATGTCTACACGGAAAACATTGTTTTTTTCCTGTGGGTCGAGCAGCTTTAGCCTGCTCTTTCAAATTTCTCCTCACATCTCACACCTTATCATCTGTGGTGCACTTAAAATTCCTGGTTTAGACCTGTTTGTTTGATATATGATGTCAAAAAAGCAATTAAGACTATATAAACTCAAACAAGCCCTCATTTCTTTCTTTTTGTTCCTGCATAATCCTTTTTTGTGTCCTTACTGTGAAGGTCTGCTCTGTGCTCCTAATTACTCCTATATTTTTACTGAAACCCATGACTTTTAATTCAGTTATTTTAAACTATACTCACAATCCTGGATTTTTTTACTACCTGATCCACATTTTTTTGATTCTGTCAGAAATGTTTTCATGTTTGGTATGATATATTTTATAATTAAATTATTGCATTGAAACTGAGGGGTCTACAAGCAGAACAGATACAATAACCTTGTGTTTTGGTTTCCTGAAAAATATGCCATACAACCTTCCATGACTGAGATTTCAGCATGTGCCTCCTGGTTTCCCTGTTTTTCCTGGCTTCAACACTTCACTTCCTCCTCTATTTGTTAGAATATGCTTTTCCTTGACATGGACATTTACCTGTGCATTACAGTCAAGGTTCTTGTGCCCTGCTTCAGTGACATCAGCATGACATTGTTAGTTTTTCCTCTATCTGGTTCAAACAGCTAAGGAAAAGTAGCTCTAGACTGCTTTCCTTCTATTACAACAGAAGTGTTCATGGTTCAAAACAGTAACTTAATACAATATAACAATGAAAACTTTCTAATATGTCTGTTTATCAGATCTTTGCAGTGATATGGTGTGCTCGTTTTGGCTGAGATAAATTTATTCCTAGCACTTATTATAGGTATTTGGATTTGTGCTGGAAGCAGTGTTGATAACACAGGGATGTTTTAGTTTCTGATGAGCAGGGCTTACACAGAGCCAAGGCCTTTTCTGCTTCACTCCACCAGCAGGTGGGTTGGGGCTGCACAAGGGATTGGGAAGGGACACAGCTGGGACAGCCGTCCCAAACTGATCACAGGGATATTCCATAGCATATAGCATCATTCCCAGGTTATAAGGGACTGAGGGCAGAAGAAGGAAGGGGGTGGTGGTGGTGAGGTTGGGTGTGATCGTTCAAAGTGATGACATTTTTCTTCCCAAATCACCATTATAAGTCATGGAGTCCTTTCCTGAGGATGACTGAGCATCTGCCTGGTGATGGGAAGTAGTGAATTAATTTGGTGACTGCTTTGCTTGTGTGTGGCTTGTGCTCTACATCTTAAAATGTCTTTATCTCAGAAAATTCATTTTCTCAATTTTACCCTTACAGTTCTCTCTGCCATCCTGACTGGGGCATATGAATGAGCATCTGTGGGACCCTTAGTTGACACCCAAGGTTAAACCATGACATATGGAATGGGAATTTTTTTTTTTTAAATTTTCAATAGAGATTTTAGTCTGCATTCCTTTTTAAGATATCTGAGCACTCCACAATAAACCCTGAATATCGAAAATGGTACAAAATACATGCTGTTGACATAATTTCAAAACATTTTTTCAGTAACAGCCTAATAAAATTATGTTGCTGGGGTAGAATCTCATTTATGTTTCTCTTTCCTTTTCTTCCCTTCTTTCTCCAGAAAAACAAGAAAAGGGAACTCAATCTTTATTATCTTTGATTCCTGATTTTATGAGCAAATAGGGGAAATGCAAATGAAAATCTATTAGAACATCTATGACTTCAACAAACCTTATACATTGCAGCTATATTTCCAGTGGCCAGTTTTAATTGTTCCTTTTTAATTTCTGCAATATATTATTACAGAGAAGCTATCACTGTAGGTGAAAATTAAAAAAAAATCAATAGAACCTGAATCTGCATTACACTGGGGCCTTATATTCATGCATTTTTCTCTTGGATTTTTTGAGAAGCAGCCTTTCTCTCATACTCTATCCAGCAATATACTCTAGTTAGATATTTTTAAATTCCAGTCATCATACAGTCAGAATTTGCAGGTGGTTCTGGGAGACTTTTTCCCCTCTAGCTAGCTGTGGAAAGGACAATGCAATTAATAACAGATGGTATGGAATGACCACGTCCTTGAGAGAATGCCTTATTGGCACCTCCTGCTAATTGTATCACATATAACGCAAGTAAAAGCATAATAAATCTGAACTGGGGGACATTTTATGCAAGAGCTCTTCTGTCTTTCCAGACGGTAAATTGCTCAGCTCTTGAAATATCTATAACCTTGTGATACCCAACTTGCATTAGCTTAATTGCTTTTTTTCTTTTCTTCCTTCCCCCTCTCCCTCCCCTTCCTTGCTCTCCATCTCTTGTTTTGTTCCCTGGGTCTATAAGAGAAATTCTGTTTTGTTACTTTACCTGCTCTAGTGTTAGAAGAAAAGAATCTGTATTTACTGTCTTGGACAGAATTTTGTTGGATCTGTTCTGCAGACTTATTGGTAAACTATCCTTTTTAAAGAGCTTTAAAACAATTTACTTGATATCAGAACATGGTTAAATGCTGAAGGAATTTAATAGAAATCTAGAAGAGTATTCTCATTAACTGTGAAGGAGTAAGTTTGAGACAGATAAACAGATACAACCTATTTTATTTCTGAAGATGACTGCCAGGATTAAAAAAAAGTCCTCATCCACAAGTAATCTTTCTTTTGCACAGTAGTAAATCAGTAGCAAACAAGTTGCAACGAAGTGGTAAATTGGAAAAAATAAGAGATATCTCAAACCTCCTTGTGCCTTGTCACCACATGGGGATTAAGAAGGGCTGAATTTTTGTCTTTTGGTAGTAGGGGAAGGAGAGATTGCTTCCTGTTAAAGTCCTCCTTTTTTTTTTTTTTTAAATAAATTCTTCTATTTTTAATTACATTATTATTTTCAGCCAGCTATTTGGTCCAAGGGGAAGATAACAGGTAAGTGAACAGGAGATACTATTTAAGGCACAGAGTGATGATACAAATGCACATGGAGAACAGCATCTACATTTGCAAATGCCCTGTCAACATGTAGTTAACTTTTAGGCATAAGATGTCTCCCTGACTTGCCTAGTGCCTGTATGGAGAAAGCAGATGAACAGAGAATTGGTCTTTGTGGAATATTGCAGTAAGAGAGAGCAAAGTCTGCAAGTGATAATTCAAAATCCACTTGGGATTGTGGAAAGGTGCCAAATCATTGCAATCCATCCTCAAAATACCTATCATGCCCTTTTGGTGTCTCCTGTTTCATGTCATGTTCTGCAGAGTGTTCTGATGGAAGGAGGTCTTCCCCGGAGAGAAGGACGTACACATCAGTGCAAACCCTACAGGAAGATATGCATTGGATAGGGAATAAGGACTTCCAAATCTAAGTCCCATTCCTGCTACTGACTTCCTGAGCAATCATAAGCTGTTTACTTCCCTTTGTTTTTTTGTTTCTACTCCTGGACTATTTCAGACTGAAAACTCTTAGATGATGCCTATTCTGAGGACTCCTTGGTGCTATTGGAGCACACAGTATTAGTATTAGCAACATAATGAATTGCTTTGGCAAGGAACTTAAAAGCCATGTGTCACTATCAAGAGTGCTTTAGGAAAAAAACATAGAAATGCAAAAAGCATTCCCAAGAGACTGCTGGAATCTGAGCTAAAAGTTGTTCTTATTTTTATTCTTTATGCACTGCACTTTGAAGTGGCACCTGAAGTATGCATGAGATTGTTTTTCGTTAAGTTTATCTGGCACTGTCTCGTCGTACAGATTAGAAGAGTGGTTAACGCTGTTCTCACCTAGTCCCTGTGAAGCCATTTCAGTCTCACTCTGCACCCATCTAAGTTAACAATAAGATTCCCATGAGTTTTCTGAGACAAGAAAATAAGCTTGCAAATGCATATATTTTGGAGAAGATGTATAAAAAAACCCAATCAACCCACCTTCCCCCTCACCCCCCCAAAAAAAATAAAGAGGAAAAGTAAAGGCAAAAAAACCAAGAAACATTTGGTGCCAAGAATGTGGCCACGTGTTGAAGTGAAAAAGGGAAAGAATAGATAGTATGAATAATAACTGAAGTTACTATTAGAACTGGAGTTCTAGTTCTGAAAACTAGAGTGGCCTAGTTGATGACACAGTAATTGCTTAAGTCATTAACTTTTTCAGCGTGATGCTGGTGCTGGAATTTTCGTATTTGCCTTGTACATTTGCTAGTTTAGTTCATCATGATGGTATTACTACATTATGAATTAGAGTTGTACAATAAATTGTAATAACTGGCATAGTTTGTACATCTGAATATCAACTTAAATTCAGAGTTTCGGGCTTGGAAAAATACAGAAATTGATCAAAGATGCTATTTAATCCTCTAAGAGTAGTTATGCTAATCCCGTCTTTATATGCAGACTAAAAATTTAAAGTTACATAAGGAACTTTGTAGAAACTAAACAGGCTAGACTTTGTAATTACAGCTAGGTAATCAGTGTACTTTATTAACTAACAGTGCTTACTTGTACATGTAGTATGCAGTCTGTTTTCAAGTAGTCTTAATTTCCATAGATAGGTTCAGAGCTACATGAAGAAGTAGATTCATCCCCTAACTATCAGAATACTGATCATAATAAAAGATAATTTTTGAATTAAGTCAAAAGGCTGAAAATCCGGAAAACTCTTATCTCCCTCACTGTGTGTGTTACTGTAGAAAGGATTTATTACTATGCATTGAGTTCCACCCCCACCCATTAGACTGTTTTCCTTCAGATCTTAACACACTTGGTCCATGTTCCAGTCCAATATTTCACCACTGCTGAAATGCAAAGAACCTGCTGTAGTTTCCTGGAGAGAAGTCCTAGCTTAATACTCATCTTCTCTTCAGGCTGGCCCTGGCAGCTCTTTGGTCTTGCTTTCAAACAGTTCAGCTGATGAACCTGTAGAAAAAAACCCACACCAACCAAAAGAAAACCTAAAAATCTAAACAGGGATTTTTAGCAGTATGTGTTGGGGATTAAATTTAATAGATGATAGAAGACTGGAAGAAAGCCAAAGCCAAAGCCAAGTCAGGAAGAAGCATTAATGACAAAAGCGTAAGTTAGGAGAGAGGAGGGAATTTTACCTCTCTCTTCAGGTTATGGCAAGATCCTAGATTTTTTCTGGTGCAACATGGTTGTCCTAATAGTAGGCATCTATACAACTGTTTACATATTTGTATGCTATGTATGTTGAACAATATATATCATGCAGTAATTTTCCACGTGTTTACATCTGAGGGAAACACGTACTCATTGTCACCACTAAAAGGCCACCTCGTCTTATGCACAAAACGTGATGATATTTCTGTAGTTGAACATCAGCATGACCTCTGTAAGAAAACATGGAAGTATAGTTTTAAGCAGTTGTATTCAGTAAGGCAGGATGATCAAACTAGTGTGTAGGTATTAAACCAGATATTATAATGTGTCAAAGATAGCAATTCGCTCATACTTTAATATTACTGTATATATGGTGTTATCTTGACAATTCTGTCATTTCCTGCCCTTTGTGTTTTCATTTTTGTAATTTTTTCAATTTTCAATTTTTTTCCAATTTCTAGACTTCAAAATGGAAGGTGCTTTCCTTAAAGGTCACATCACTTATTTGGTAAGTGCATAGTTTGGGTGGGTGGATCTGACTGAGATATAAATAATATGTATAAACTATATTGTGTTCAGCTGATGATGGGGTAAAGTTGTCACTTTATTTGGATTAGCTGTTCAGAATTTTCTGAGTGCTTCCTCTTCCTCCCCCTCCTCCTTCTCTTTTTGCTACTCCTCCTCTTTTTCAGTCTCCTTATTTTCATCTTCATCATCTCTTTCCTTTAACCACCAGAACTCAAAGATGGATACAAGCAAAAGCAATGCAGATTTAGAGGAGACACTCAAAAAACCTTATTTTTTTTTCTTAGAAACCAGCTTTATGCCATTACTCATTATCAACACACAGCAGTGCTGTACACTCATTTTCTACTTTCTTGATTTTTCATTTTTATTGTCAAAAAGGTACTCAGCCTTTGTAGTAAATATCCATCAATATCATGATTTATGTTGGTAGACAGGACTTGTTACATATTATCGTTCATATATTCTTAACCTTTCTTCAGACCTTTTAAAAATTTACTCATTTTTCGAGGTGAAATCTCTTTACTTTCTGAAAAAGATAAAAAAGTATCATTTAGACCACATTCACTGTATATGATTGCTTTGCTCCATTGTGGATCAATATTTTGTTGTTCTTAAACTCCTTCCAACTACAAGGTGATGGAATGGAAATGTGAGACAGAAATGGGTGCTTCTGTAGAGCACAGTGCTCAAAACTTAACAATAAAATAAAGCAAGTAATGTTTTTTCACTATTTGATATGAAAAATTATAACACAGTGTAAGAACATAGATGCTATTGTTTTGGGTGAAATCTATGAAGAATCATATAACACCGGGGCAGAGATGATTTCAAAACATTGCAAACTATGTTGTTGCAGTGTCAGGCAATCAGCAAATCTACAGAGGTCATGTAAGCTATAAGCTGCACTTGCACCATTATATTTAAAGTTCTTTGAAGCATTTTTCTTCCATTCATGAACTTGTCTAATGCACCACTTCAATCCAGTTCATACTTCTGTACCCAAAATTTCATAATGATGACAAGCTCCATGATTTAATAGTGTTTCCTTGTTTTCTTTTTTGTTTGTTTTTGTTTAATTTAAGCCTCTTTGCATTATGAGGAATAAGAGGTCATTTCATATTTGTGTTCATTACATTTCATTACATTTATGTATCTCTATTGCATGAGCTGATCTGCATCCTTTGACAGGTGAGGAACACTTGCCTGTTGAATTTCTCATGTTAATTCCTCCTTTGATGCAAGCTTTTCCACATCACCAGTAACTCTATCTTTATATGGTTCTGAGCTCATTAACTGAAAGTGCCAGCATGCAGCTGTGCCATGCTGTGATGACACTAGTCAGGAGCACCAAGGAAGGCTAATGACAACACTAAGTGTAATGAACAAAACTGTAAAGCTGTAGGTTCAGTGTTGGGGTAGGTGTGCAGGCAAAACCTTCTGCCACTGTCTGAATTCATCTTCTTGCTAATCATATAGTATAGGCATGGCAGGAAAGACTGTAAAGACTATGAAAACTTACTCAACTATATAAGAACAAAATATTTACATGTAAAGACATTATGAACATCAATATACAATATTGATAATATCAAACACAATATTAATATAAGTGGAAAGCTGCACACACTTAGAAAACATCTAGTAGGACTGTAGTTGAAAATTGGTGTAAAATAGGTTTTCTGAGCATTATTACTCCTGGGACTCTTAATAATTTATGTTCATCCTTCTTTACCTTCTGAGATGTTAATCTAGCAAATCAATAACAGTGAGGCATCTTTGAGTCAAGATTTGTCATGTGTCTAGCAACCATACTTCTCATTAAGACATCTATGAATTGATTTGAAACAGAGAACACATCACAAGAGATGTCTATTTATCTGTCTGCAGTTTGCCAAGTAAGCATGGAGAGGAGCAAGAACTGGCATACACCCCAATTCCGTCTGATGCAAAATTAATCAACAGAAAGAAAATGTTATCTACTAAATAACATGAAGAATAAAACCTCTTTGTTCTTTCTTCTTCCCCTTTACCTTTCATAGCATTTTGCTATTTCTGAACAGTTTACTCATGTGAGTGGGTGTATAACTGCACTTTCACTGTAGTTAAAGATTAGGGACATTTCATCAACAAAAATTGATAGCTATACCAAATGAATGTTTGATTTCCAGAATGTGAACACAGTTTATTCCATATCTAATTGCTTTTTTAACCTTGCACCTGTCTTTTTGACTTCGCAAATCTTGTCTACTGTTGCACAAAACAAGATAAGCCTGGAGCTCAAAGATTATGGAACATCCAATTTAAAACAATGCATCACTGTAAGAGAAGAAAATTATTTAGGGAACCACCTATTATTTTTTTTGCCTTTTTAAAAATTATTTTAATATAATGTCCAATATGCTATTTTGAAACCATCCTGTCTGACCACCTTTATCATAGACATCATTTCTGCCTATGCCAAGGATTTATAGCTTTTGTTAGATAAAATACATACATAAAACAATTTAAACAAAATCACTAAGTCTGAAATAGCTTTTAACTATCAAAATAAAAGATAATTCTGAAAAACTCTAAGAAATGCAATCAGTGAATTTGAAACAGCAGCATATAATGGGCTTAAGTAATACATTAATAACAATATGAAGAAAAGTAAAAATAAAGAGCAGAGAGTGTGACCCAAGATGTGTTCATGTACAGTGAGAGTATTACTGCATTTGGCAAAACTGAATGACAGTTTGCAACTGTCATGTCATGATGGAAATGGATATACTGGCCACAATATAGTCAAGCTTTATGGCAGTAGATTTGGATATGTTGCATAAAATGGGAAGGAGAGCTTAGAGTTTATACTGCATCTTAGATATGTTCTGACAGCTTTGTGTGTTGTTGGGAATTTTTCTTAATTTAATATCCACTTCATATTTGCCTGAGATGGTAGGACAGGGCATATATTGATTTTTACTTAATTACCCTGTTAAACATTTGTTGATGAAGTGGAGAAAGAAGTGTGATAATGGTCCTTCCACATGTTTCTCAGTTAAATAAGAAAGAGGCGTAGTAATAAGATGGTGTATTATAAAAATGTTCCTTTGTAATGTCTGTAGGAGTCTTATACAAATGCAAGGACTTTTCTTTGAGTTCATTCCTCTCCAATATATTAATCTCATTATATCCAGATAACTGCTTTTCTGGAAGTCCTCACGACTATTAATGTCATTATAGTTGTTATTAGTATAGGACTATTTATATTAGAAGATCCATTCAGGGTTTTTCAATATATATTTGAGGTGAATTTTCAACAATACAAGGAGTAATCACTGTCTTTTATCCTGCCGCATTCTACTTCTGTTTTGGATATAGTATCAGAGTTGAAACCTAGCTATGTAGTTATAAAGAGTTCAAGTAATAGTACGATAGATTGAGGGTGATAACTTGTGTTTATATGTGCAGTAGCAATATATTCTGACCTATTCCAACACAAAGCTGGAAGATGGATATCTCAACAAATAGGAATAATCCAGATACACACCTTCTTAATTGTAAGCTTATTGTTTTGTAGGGACCTAGTCAATAGGCAGTTACTTTGCTTTAATAGATTTTAAATAAATGAAATAACTAGCGTCTTCTGTTGTGATTGTTTAAAACAAAATAACCCAAACCCAAAACGAGAAAACACATCATTCAGAACAAAAGAGATAAGTGTGTTCTTTCAACTGAAGGAAAAGGGGACCTTTTTAGTCTGTTTGGTTTTTTATCATTGTCATGAGAAAGTTCAACAGAATTCTTCAGTGCCCACTAGTCAATTTGCAAAACACTGATCCAGTGGCTGTGATCTGGTTTGCTTATCATGTCACTATCTTGTTATGTCTTTCAAACCACTTTTGTAGGAGTGACACAATCACTGCCAGTGAGTCCCATTTAGTTGCCAATTTTGTTTGCAAAGTATGGTCTCATTTCTGTTGCTATGGCTATATGATGTTACATAGTAGATTTCAATAACTCTTTGCCTCAGAGTTCTTAGACATGGAGCATAAAAGTCTAAAGTAATTCTTCAGGCATGGTTTTCTTCTTTTTACCATCCACCAAGCAGGTGTCTGCTGGCAAGGCATATAAATTGTCAATAGAATAATTAAAAATCTCAAGTTATCCCATACTGGTGGGAAAATTGAAATTACTGGAGTTCTTTAAAAATAAAAAAATAATTTAAAAAAAAGACTAGCGGGAACACAATTAAACATATGGATTACCATGAAGAAGCTGTGTGAAAATTGAACAAAAAAGCATGTCCATTTAATTTAAAAGATCACAGTGTCTTGATCCATGATTAATTACACATTACTTATTTTTACTACATATGCATATAAAGGATTATTTGTCCATTTGGTCTGACAAGACACTGCAGATATATGTTGTAGTTTGCATTTCATACTATACAAGCCAAATTATCACAGAAATAATCTATTTGCAGAAAGAAAGAAGAAATTCCTCACATTTTTTTCATGGTTCATAACTTAATGTAAATTCTCTAAAATCCTTCTCTTAATTCCTTCACCCTATCCATGACTCACACACCAAGTTGACAAGGGTAGAGGACCCCTTGTCCCAGCAAACCCCTGGATCTAAATTCTAGATCAAACAGAAAGATTCATAATTCAGGATGCAATGACTCAGAAAAAAGTGGGCTGGAAACATGGTTGGAATCTGTGTTATTAACACTAAAATGAGTTTGCCAATTGTCCTGAATTTGTGTCCCATATGATTCCAAATAATCTAATGGGAAAATTCTTTGATATCTCTTTTCTTCTGTCCTTTCTTTGCAGCCATTTATGTATGACCTGATTCACTGCCCTTACCCATTAATATCTCCAAATATTTTGAAAGTACAGAATAATCTCCACACTTAAAACTCAATTTAGGCATTACTTCTTGGTAATGGGAAAAAGCCACAGAGGGAAGAGGGGCCAAGACAGATTTTTAGTGTTCAAGGATCACATCCTCCAAGCTGAGGAACGATTCATGTGAACAAGGAGGCGAAAACAGGTAAAAAAACCCAAGGCCTTCATGGTTGAGTATGGTTGAGAAGCTCAAACACAAAAAGGAAACTTACAGAAGGTGGAAGCGAGAACAGGTAGCCTGGGAGTAAAACAGAGAAATGATGCAAGTAGCCAGGGATCAGGTCAGGAAAGATAAAGCCATGGTGGAATGTCTAGGGACATGAAGGGCAACAAGAAAAGCTACTCTGTCAGTGATGCAAGGAAGATAAAGGAAAATGTGGGGATGCCTCCTGAATGAAACAGAGGATCTGGTAACCTGGGATATAGAGAACGTTGAGGTACTTCATGACTTTTTTGCCTTAGTCATCACCATCAAGGGCTCTAGCCACACTGCTTGGGACAAAGGCAAGGACTGTGAGAATGAAGAAGCACTCGCTGTAGGAGAAGATGAGGTTTGAGACTGTGGAAAGAACCTGAAGATGCAAAAGTCCATGGACTGATGAGATGTATCTGTGGGTCCTGGAGGAACTGGACAATGAATTACCTAAGCCACTATGCCTCCTATCTGAGAAGTCATGGCAATTTGGCAAAGTTTCTGCTGATTGGAAAATGAGAAACACAACTCCCATTTTTTAAAAGGGAAAAAAAGGAAGGCCTGGGGAACTATAGACTGTTCAGTCTCACCTCTGTTCCTGGCAAGATCATGGAGCAGATCCTTCTGGAAACTATGCTCAGGCACATGGGAAAGTACAGGTGATTGGAGACAATGTAAGAGTGACATTATACTGATAACTAAATACCATTTTGACTATAAATTCCAAAATATACAAACTTTTAACTTTGTCTTCTTTTATACACTTAAAAAAATATATATTACGTACCTTCTTTTTGACCCTCTCCATCAGACTTCCTTTCTTACACGTATCTTGACTCTTTGACTCTTTCAAGATGGAAAGCTGAATGTTTTCCTCATGGTTTCTTACTTTTCTCTCTGTTGTCCTATACTTGCTCTGTTTTCAGATCTGCTGTTACCAGTTCTAGTGTAGCAGCAACTCTGTCATTTAGCAACTGCTGAAGCTAAACAGCAAATTAAATGAAATATTTTCTGAAGAGTTTTAAAGGAAATGTTGTGGTTTAACCTGATAAGGAGCTAAAAACCACAGAGCAGTTGTTTCTCCACCCGCACAGTGTGTTGGCAGAGAGAATCTGGAAAAAATAAAAAGTAAAAACTCGTGGGTTGAGATTAAGACAGTTTAATAGGACAGAAAGGGACAGGATAATAATAATAAAATCTCTTTTGTTATAATTGATGATGATGGTAATAATTATTATCAGTTATTATTATGATTAGTAGTAGTAGAGTATACAGAACAATAAATGCACAATGCAATTGCTCACTACCCATTGAGTGATGCTCAGCCAGTTCCACAGCAGGAGGAGCTGGATCCACCCAGCTGACTCCTGCCAGTTTTATTGTATATGATGACATCATGTGGTATGGAATACCCATTTGGTCAGTTGGGGTCAAATGTCCTGGCTAGGTCCCCTCCCAGTTTCTTGTGCATCCCCAACCTACTCTCTGGCAGGAAATGAGAAGTCCTTGACTTAGTATAAACACTGCTCAACAACAACTGAAACTTTAGGATATTTTTAATGTTAACACTATGCCATCATTGTATAAAAAGGGATTTCCTATCACAACAGAAATAGCGTAATTTGATTCGAGTCTATGGATTTCTCTTCTGACTACAGTATCTTTCGGTTAATTTTGGGTGTGCCAACCAAATGAATGTTTCCTAACTGTAAGATCTCTGTTCTTTCATGTGTTTATTTTTATTGGAATATTGCCATATGACAGAAAAAATGTTTTTGATTCAGTAGAACACACCAATTAAAAACAATATCATGTTGGATCACAGTATATAAACATAGTAAAACCTGCTCAAAGCATCACTCAGAAGCCTTATTCAGGAGACAACACTTGAACACTTCTATAATTTCAAGTCAATGGGTTTAAAGTTAATTCCATATTTGCATATTTTCTTGAATCAGTATCATAATTAAATACTCTTCTGGGCCATGATCCAAAGATTGCTGAACTAACAGAATAGGTCACCATAAATTCTGACGGTAGCTAAATCACTCATCTTTCATACTGCTTCAGGCAGCACTATTCTTTCATAGTGTCACAATGTTCTGTTATCCACTGAAGACTTTCCTTAGGTTAAAAGGAAGATATTTGGGTTATTAAAAATCTGGGTCTTTCACAATTTTCAAAAAGATTCACAGGCACAGAAAACATTTTAAAGTCATAAACAGACCTATTGAAAATAGACTAACATTCTGTCTCATAATGCATCTTTTGGCCAGGTGCCTCACTGATGTGTTCTTGTCACAAGAAAACTCCACTATGAGGGGTAGTATTGTTGATGTTACTAATAATTGAGAGCATTCACTGTGTCGTGCTCTTTTTCTTGTTAACATTCCAAATGGACAAGTGAAGCCTTGATAATTACAAAACTTGTTGTCATGTGTAGCAAAGAGGAAAAGTTCCAAGGGGACAAAGGCAACCAAAATTTTGAATTGGTGAGAACTAATGTCTTTCAGTATGCCAGAATGGAGGTATGCAATGGGATGAGTGGGCTACACCTGCTCTCCAGACAACAGAGAGACTGCTTTCTGAGATCTAGTGCTCCAGTAACTTATAAATCAGGCCACGTAAACCTGGGGACTGACTGGAAACTCACATTTTCATTAAACATGTTTTCTTCTCCTTCCTGTTCTGTGTTCTAGTTGCAATAGATTCTTTTTTTTCACATGTATTTACATTCTTGCTTTCCCATATTAGAAGTAATTTTTTTGTGGGGGTCTTTTTTGTTTGTTTGTTTTTCCAATCAAGCACAACAAATGTCAGCTTAAACATCAGCTTTGGAGGAGAGAAATATTTCTGTCAATTATTCCTGCTTAAAGTACAGGTACATAACAAAGCTCCTCAAGCACCCTGCCAGTTTGTTTCAGTGCTTCAGAATCCTTACCATTGAAGAGTATTCCATAATATCATCTTCAATTTTCCTAGCCGTATTTTGAGCTCATTAGTTCAATTGTCTTGTTTTAGGTAAGGTCAAGTCAGCAGAAGTTAAAGAGTGTGCTCAAAGTTATCAGATTTTTTCTTGAATCACTTTGTTAATTTCATGAATCATACTTTCTTGAAGAAGTACTTTGGCTTTCAGTTAGCGATGGCCTTGCTTTCGATGCCCATACTGGTATTTCATTGTTAGATACTGTCCCCTATTCATGATTTCAAAAATAATATTATCTTTCTTTGGGACAGCTACAGATTTTTTTTTTTTTTTGCATAATTAATCAAACACACTTGAATACAATGTATGAATGCAAACTTCTGCACTAATTTCTTTAAGTGTGCTACAAAATCTTATTCCCTGAAGGAGAAATTAAGGATTAGGGTTGGTTGAAAAGCTGTGCTCTTCTTGGAAGCTTCCTTAATTTTCTGTTCAACTGTAGCAACGACATTCTATTTTTTCCACCCTCTGTCTCCTAGACACCAGGTCACCTAGAAAAGATACCTCTCTCTTAATCTGTTACAGGGAATAGCCCATTCTGGACTTATATTTCAAAGCCAAAAAATCCTGGTTTTGTCCATTTCCACTACTTCTTTTAGGCTTACTATTCTGAGTCAAACCCAGACACTTGGACATGAGAAAAACCACCACTGACTCTTCAGTTTACCTTTTTTCTTTTTTTTTCCCCACCTTGACTTGTAGTTCCTGAGATTTATGTCTACTTTTCTTATGTATTTATGTTGTTGTATACGCTTTTGGGAGTTGCCTGGAATTTGCAGTTGCTTTGCAATAAAGACAACATTTACTGTCTGGTATAAAAGAGAATACAGGGATCAAGCTCTCAGAATTTAGGCTATTTTCATGAAAAGCACATAATATAGTTTGTGTTTAATTGACTGACAATATTCAGTTTGATTACTGTTTACAAAAAAAAAAGGACATATATGGAAGAAGTGTCAGAATCAAATATTTTAGCTATAAAATAGCGCGTGAATGATGCAGAATGCCATAACTGGGCTTTTAAGATTTCTTTATTTTAGATAAATTATTTGAAATTTGCTTACTTTGGAGATAAAATAGTGCATGCTTTGTTTTTATTTCAACTTGGTTTTAATTTAATCAGCCTCACTATGCTAAAAGACACTGACTTGCATCTTGATTCAATTATGGTGAAGTCTGTGCTAATGAGATTTATTTCATGTCACTTGAATGATATACTTTCCTTATGTTATAGATCTTTTAGGTTTAAAAGTGAGAATCCCTTTTTAACTCAGAAAATATACAGTTTAGTTTTTAAAGCATATCAGAGGGTTTTCAAATACCAACAGAGCTGTCTCTTTCCAGATTTATTATTAGAATTTAGGCAACATATCACAGAAAGGGAGGTGGGGAAAAACAGCTTCCTGTTTAATATTATTTATAGACTAGCCTTGACATATCCTTCAAGCTCTGTAAACCTTGCCAATATGCCATTTGTCAAGCACATCAGACCTTGTGCACAAACAGTAGGCCAAAATACTTTGTACAGTTCAGATTTTCTGCTGTAAAAAAAGGTGAAAGAAAAAAAGTTTTTTCAAAAATTCAGTCTCAATTAATATCTCTTTATAAGATAATTTTGTTATTTCTCTGCTAGTATCACTGTAGTCCCATCAGTGATAAGACAATGTTAGGTGTTTCCTTTTGTAAATATAGGAGATTTACACAGTGCATATTTCTCTTTGCAAAACTATCTTTTAACTACATAATATCCCCTTGAGAGCAGGATAAACAGACAAGGTTCAGTATGTTTAAGAATTTTTGTAAGATGCCCTCTGACAGACACTTTTCACCTGGTGATCTCAGTTTTATTTTGGTTGTTTATTGGTTTTGCTGTATGAGAACAACATAAAATCTTTAATGTGTTTATTCCTGGATCTCACCATAAAGTAAAAATGTAAGAGGTTAAATGTAGTTTAAATGTCTGAAAAGATAGTTGTGTGGTTTATAGAAGAACTTCTGTTGTGTTAGTTCTATTATAACTTCTGTTGTGTTTGACAACACCTAAGATATGAAAAGCAGCACATTTAAATAGTTTTTTCAGCTCTGGTAAGGCAGTATATGCCTACTGATGAAAAAATAGTGACCAGTTTTTAAACAGATAAAACAGATAAAATTTTAATAGATAAAATAAAATCAAATAGATAAAAAACATTAAAATGAAGAAAGCTAAGTAAAACCTTTGTAATTTTTTGTGTTCTGCAGTATGAACTCTATTCAATAGAAAATAATTTACTTTCAGAAATAAACAGATTTACAGTGACTTTACTGGAAATACAGTTCAAATACATGGGCTATGGTCAGGCTAAGAATGTCTAACTATAGCTAGAGAATGACAGAAAAGAAAACCTCCTGAATTCTCCTCTAGAGCTGTCATTTTGGGTGTGAGACAAGGCATTAAACTTTAGATATCCTTCAGTTGAATTCAAATGTGTAGAAGAGGAATTTTCAGAAGAGAAGGTCTGATGCCAGAAAGTATGTTCATTGAATCAGATGCAAGTCACTTTCAAATTTAAAATAAGTATCAAGTTCTTTTTCTATATTGTAAGTATTATAACTGTAAGTGCCCTTTATTGTGTGAATAATTTCATTAAATACCTTTGTTTTCATACTTGCAGTGTGCTATAGAAGGTTTTACCACAAATGAGAATAATTTGGGGAGTGAAGGCTGTTACTGGTGTCTCTCATACGTAATCTGTCCTACATTTTGACAGGCTAAATTATTTATGTACCTGATTTTCATTCATGTCTTCCTACTAGTTCCTCATTCATGTAGCATTTCTGTAGTGCATAGTGTCACTGTTTACAATTCAGTTAGTTATATTAATATTTCATGCAAGTAGCTGTAATAACTACCATTCTTGTTAGTAGATCTAAAAACCACTGTTCAGTGTTTTCAAAACATGGTAAAAAAGTTTAAAAAACTTCAGTTGCCATCATTCTTTTAAAACACATAGTTATCTGCAATTTTCCAAGGATGCCTGGAAGAAAATCTCTCCATGGTAGTTTAGAAAAGTCAATGCACCTGGATTGCATGGGGAAGATCATGGAGAGGGTCATCTTGGTAGCTATCACGCAGCATGTGTGGTGGCCAGGCAGTCAGGTCTAGTCAATATGGGTTTTCAAAAGGTAGATCCTGTCAAACTGACCTGATCACCTTAATGGACAAGGGGAAGGCTGTGGATGTGGTCTACCTGAGCTTCAGTAAGGCATTTGGCATGGTTTCTCACAGCATTCTGATTGAGAAACTGGCTGCCACCGGCCTGGACAGGCAGACTCTCTGCTGGGTTAAAAACTGGCTGGATGGACGGGCCCAAAGGGTGGTGGTAAATGGAACTAAATCCAGCTGGAGGCCGGACACAAGTGGCGTCCCCCAGGGCTCAGTCCTGGGTCCAGTTTTGTTCAATATCTTTATCAATGACCTGGATGACGGGATTGAATGCTCCCTCAGTAAATCTGCAGATGACACTAAGCTGGGAGGAAGTGTTGATCTGACTGAGGGTAGGGAGGCTCTTCAGAGGGATCTGAACAGACTGGACCGATGGGCTGAGACCAATGGGATGAAGTTCAACAAGGCCAAGTGTAGAGTGCTGTACATGGGACATAACAACCCCACGCAGCACTACAGGCTTGGGGAGAGTGGCTGGAGAGCTGTCAGGCAGAGAAGGACCTGGGGGTGTTGGCTGACTGGCAATTGAATATGAGTCAGTAGGGTTTTTTTCCCAGGTGGCCAGGAAAGCCAATGGCATCCTGGCTTGTATCAAAAACAGTGTGGCCAGTAGATCTAGGGAGGTGATTGTGCCCCTGCACTTGGCATTGGTGAGGCCACACCTCGAGTGTTGTGTCCAGTTCTGGGCTCCTCACCATAAGAAGGACATTGAGGTCCTGGAGCGAGTCCAGAGAAGGGCAGCCAGGCTGGGGAAGGGGCTGGAGGGCAAATCATATGAGGAGCAGCTGAGGGAGCTAGGGATGTTTAGCCTGGAGAAGAGGAGTCTGAGAGGAGACCTTATCACCACCTACAACTACATGAAAGGAGGTGGTAGAGAAGTGGGACCTAGTCTCTTCAGGCAGGTGACAGGAGATAGGACAAGGGGAAATGGCACAAAGCTGTGCCAGGGCAGGTTCAGATAAGATATTAGGAAAAAAATTCCACTGAAATAGTTGTCAGGGCCTGGAACAGGCTGCCCAGGGAAGTGGTTGAGTCACCACCCCTGGATGTGTTTAAAAAAAGGGTAGATGAGATACCTGGGGATATGGTTTAGAATAGGATGGGAATGGTTAGACTTGATGATCTTAAAGGTCTTTTCCAATCTTGTAATTCTGTGATTTTAGAAACATGAAGGAATGAAAAGGAGTAATACAACATTATGGCTTCAGTTCATTTCCTTCTCAAACTCTCCATGTCTTTGCTGTTTTGTCTGGAACATCTTATGGAAGCCAGAAGAATTTACGTATCATTCCCCTCAATTTAAATAATAGTTCCGTATTTTTATTGATTTCCGCCCTGTAGATTAACTACTTCTTTATGTTTTTCCATTAGTTTATTGAAAATTTATCACTGGATATTATGGGATCATCTAGGATTGGGTTAATTTTCAATGGAAGTTAGAATGGGACACAGCCAGGGGAGGTGACCCAAACTATCCAAAGGGGATATTCTGTTCGATATGATGTGTCGTGTTCAGTATAAAAAGGAGCTAGTTGGGACTGGGCAGAGCAGATCCAGGACATGTGGCTCAGGGATGCTCTGGCTTCAGAACAGGTCTCAGCTGTACAGTCTGAATTTGGAGAGAAACTTCTTTGTGTATCAACATTTGTGTATATTCTCTACTACGTACTGTTTGTTTTGTTTAACCCTAACTTTGCCATCCCAGTAAACTCTCCTTATCCCAACCCTTGATATTTACATTTCTCTCCCCATTATCCTCCCCATCCCACTGGGTGATGAAGGGGTGAGCAAGCAGTGTGTGGGAATCTGCTGTGGCTGGGGCTGAACCACAGCACAGCTCTTGCTAATCCTACCAGTACTGATTGTTCTCTTTTTGTTCTTGAGAAATATTCCTTTTAAAACTAGTGAAAAATCAAATCTCCAGTGCCATATGTTTGTGGCAGTGCTGAAGGCACTGTCACTCTTTAGGTGTGTTTTGTCCACACAGTTTCTGTGCTGGGGTCTGAATTTGATTCCAATGTTACCTTACAAATAGCAATCCTAGTAACAATACAAAACAGGACGATGGTAATCTGTGTATTCAACGTAGCTAGGGGAAGGTTAAAACAACACCATAGCGATGAATCTTCTACAGAGACTGTCTTCCTCCTCAGAAATATGCTTATCATAGCTCCTTCTTCCATTAACATATGTATAAAATGATGGCTTCAGAATATGCCCTGTTTGCTAATAGCTTGACTTAGAAAATATCAACTATGCTATCACAGATTTCGAGTACTCCCATATATGTGAATTTGCATGGATGTGCTGCTTTTGTCTGTGACAGATTTCCTCAGAGTTGTGTGCATGAGACTATGTTTTGGATCTGTGCTAAAAACCATGCTGATAAAACAGAGATTTTTTTGTTATATAGAACAATTCATTCCCACTGAGCAGGGCTTACACAGAGCCAAGGCCTTTTCTGCTTCTCACCCCACCAGCAAGTGGGTTTAGGGTGTTGGGAGGGGACACATCCAGGACAGCTGACCCCAACTGATCAAAGGGATATTCCATAATGTGGCATCATTCCCAGCTTATAAGGGGCTGAGGATAGAATTATAAGGGGTGAGGGGTAGAAGAATGAGGGAATGTTCAGAGTGATGACATTTGTCTTCTCAAGTCATCATTATACGTGATGGAGTCCTCCTTTCCTGAGGATGGCTGAATACCTGCCTGGTGATAAGAAGTGGTGAATGAATTCCTTGACTGCTTTGCTTGTGTGTGTGGCTTTTGCTTTACCTATTAAACTGTCTTTATCTCTACACTCAAGTTTTCTCACTTTTACCTCATCCTGCTGGGTGAGAGTGGGAAAGTATTTGCATGGTGTTTTCTTGCTGGCTGGGGCTAAAGCAGAACAGCTGGTCTTAAAGTAGTTATGTGTGGATGACAATTTCCAAATGGGTCAGTCATATTGATATTTAAACAACTTCAAGGTGCATTAATGTAAGCATGCAGTGCATTGTGCTTAGTTCCCAAATGTCACTCTTAGACCTTCCTATTTTTTTTTTCCTTAGAATATTAGCAGTTATGGAAGATCGAGATCTCTCTTCTATTCATCCTGGAAACAGTAAGTACAGTCCAGTACAGACTTCTTCCAGATAGGGCAGTAAGAAAGAATATATTTATTAATGTGTGCTTAACTATTTATTTGTTAACAATGCTAGATGCCACTGTACCACATAAAAGTATATTATTAAAAGTATGACTTTTCTGGAAATTATATCAACCTTGCAGGACACCAGTATTAAAGGTCAAATTCAACTCAATTGCAACATATATCCCTTCTCTTTATGTTTTACTAAGTCATAAAATGATAGATTTGAAGAATAATATATAGGCATTCCAACTTATATTTCATTGATAGCTGTATAAAAAGTGCACACACAGTCACCATTAAAAGGGGCTAAAATGCAATTAGAATGAGTGATAGGTCAAAGCAAGTATATTTGAAGAACAGATATATAGAAAGCTTTAATATTAATTTAAAATAAGGACTTACAGAAGCAGCTATACCTAGTTATTTCACAGGACAGTTAAGAAATCTGAAAGCCTTGTTGGTAACCTCTGCCTGTACATGTCTACCAGAGTTTGAAAACTAATACTGATCATGGTTGGTTGCTCAGCAGAGGCAGTTGTCACCATAGTAGTTTGTTTAACTCTTGCTACTTTTATATGGCCAAATCCCTTTTCATCTGTGATACTGTCCAGTTTTTGAATCCTTTCTGTAAGGCTGAATCTCTGAAGATTACATGTACACTACAACAACCAAAGAGGAAAGCAGAGTTTACCTTGATATGTGGGTTTATTTATTTCAGTATCTGTTTCTGATTAGAAAAAAAATAGACAGTGACATTAGACACAATATTAAAAACATCATTAGGCACAATAGAAAAGACATTTTGACAGGCAGACAATCAGAGGAATTACGAAGATTATTTTATCTCTCAGCACAGACTGTCCTGTTTTATGGTGAATTATGTGATTCTGATATAATTACGCCAGATGGAAGAAAGGAACGAGTTTCAAAACTGGAGCTTATTAACACAATATGTGCTTAAAGAAATTATCTTACTATAGTGTCCTCAAATTAATTTTTCCTTTCTGTTCTTTATGAAAGAACACACTTTTGAGACAAAAAAAAATTACTGTGTGCTTGTGTTTTTCAGTTCTGACTCTTGTAAGTCATTTTGGGATAGGACGAGAAATTCACTGCGAAGATGTCAGGAGAGGTCACTACAGCTCAATCAGCAAAGCTGATTCAAAGACGCATGGTCAGGATGTAAAATATGTGTGCATGGCCAGGCCCACTCCGAACCTACAGAGAGCAAATAATGGTGTAGGTTGGATTCACAGTTACCTGTGTGGACAAACAAACAAAACAAAACCAAACCAACCAAACCAAAAAAGTAAAGCAACTAGTTCAATTGCAAATTTAAATAAAGCATATAAAACATTTCATAATCTTTTATCTACACAGAAGAAAAGGAATAAGTACTAGGAAAGGAAACATTTAGGGAAATGCAAAAATTTTCAGGGATGAACAACAGTAAATTTATTCCAGTGACTGAGTATCATACATGTATTTTCAGGTGTAATTGCCAGATTTAGGTTATTGAGGTTTATCACATCCCACTTCTACCTTTCTGTTCACACTAGCACCTTCTTTTTATACTTCTCCATACACATCTTTTCATATTACAAATATAATTTATAAGATGTCTGTTTAGGGAGAAGATTTCTTTTTAGGTTTAATGACAAAAGACCTATGAGTGACAATTTCCAGAACTGAATTGCAAGAATTGTGTTATATTTTTTTTTCCCAGTATTAGGAGGTTTTTCATTGCTGGAAGACATGATTCTGATATTTTCAGTTAGAAAGAGTTATCAATATTAAAAATACTGAATGGAAGTGTAATTTTTTTAATATTTCATATCCATATTCATGTAAACTATAGGTAGTTCATCTGTTTAGATCATTAATACTAAAGCACCTATATTTGATGGGTAACAAGAATCTCTGAGAAAACAGAAGTAACTTTTATATGTGTATGTGTATATCTTTGCAAAACTTCACTGATATAAGAATATACATTATGTTCCATATCAATCTACTGAACACAGAATATGAGATACAGATGAGTATTTTTACGATGATGTAGATTGTTTCTGGCAAGTTTAGTAAGGTCATTTGTCCTTTTACTCCTGAATATTTCCAGCACTCTGTCTATCACCCTAAAGTGTGCATGAGCTCTCATTTGCTACAGATTCATATCTAGTGAAGATCCTTTATTCCTCCATAATCTGCAACTTTGACCTTTTCCAAAACAGCATGAGAGAGATGAATAGGTATTTTGATGCGAAAAATATTTATTATGTTGAATGATAAATTCACTCAGGAGAGATCCTGTACAAATATAAATCTATGCTATTCTAAATAGGGAAAAAAAAAATCTAGGTAAGGAATGTAATGTAGATACTCAGACCAGCACACACACACATACCAAGATAAGGCAGGCTGGTTATGAATTGACCACATACTTCTAGGGAAACCCTAGAAATTACTGAATTTTTGATATGAAGTAATATTTGAAGAGACCAGACAGTTCTGTTCTCCATTGTGTTGGGTACTGTAGAAAGCCTTGATAAACTGATGGAGCATTTTCTCTCTTACACTGGAGGATACTGCCCAGCTTCAGAACAATCAGGATAACTAATATGTAGGTTAGGGAGAAAGAGAGAAAAAATACATGAAAAAAGTTATGTAGAAGAATGTAATCCACTATTCACTCATTTCATGAATGTTCTGTCACAAAGACAAAATATTAGGCTAATTTTTATAACAGTTTGACTTTCTAATCATAGTTAACACAATCTATGTCTGTGTTAACACAGATGTTTAACTGGCTTATACTTGTCAAGTCTAAGGTCATCAAAATAATGATTAGTTAGCTAAATGGACAGAGCCTAAAACATCAGAAAGGTGTTTATTTCTTGGTCAGTGTAGAAACATGGAATTGAAATTGTTGTCTAAGAATGACTAAGCAGTCATCAGAAAATATTAATAATTTCAGATCACCAGAATCATTATGCCACTTCTTTCAAACTCAGCTGTAAATAAGGTATGGATTTAGCCTAACACTGAGAAAAGAAAGTAAAATTTTAGTTAAAACTTCCACCAAAAATAAATTAAAAACTTGAACAGGATTTCACTCAGTACGCCTGCACCCTCCAACAGCTCAAAAATCTGAAGTGCTGGAGATAAGGAGTAAAAAATGATTCCATTGAAGAAACAGGGTGAGGTGAAAATTGGGAAGTAATGGGGGTGGGGGCAAAAACTAAAGATCTGGTCAAGCCAATAGTTTTGGCGCTGCATAATGAACAAGAATACTTTAATCCTCTATGGGCCTCCCACATACTTTCTCTGCAATTCCTCAGACAACTTTTGCCGGTCCTTTCAAGTGTGGAGGTTCTTCTCTATCTACAAGAAGAAAGGCACAGGAAGTACTGCAGTGTAAACTTCCTCCTTGAGGGTACACATTGTAACCTTATAGTTAGGTCATACTTGATTGAAGTGGTTTTTTTCCCCCCAATGTTCTTAAAACAGTCTATTTTCTACTGCTGGCCCTGTTGTTTTGCTTTTGCTTTTTCTTTTCTTCTTTTTTTTTTTTTTTAAATTAGGAGTCTGATTATTTCTGCGAAACATTCCTTTGCTTTTAGCTTTCTTAGGGTAAGTTAGGAAGTTACAGAACAAATCAGAAGGCACCATTACATGATTACATCCTACCAATCATCTTATACAAAGAGCAGTTTGTACTGCTGAGGATCCTTGAGGAAACAGACATAGGGGAAAATGCCTTTCCTTTTGAAATGCATCTGGATATAATATATTAGCTCTACAAAACACCATTTTTTGCCTCTGAAGATGTATGTGTTTTAATACATTTTGTAGAACAATTGAGAAGATTGTTTGTAATCAGTAATAGCAGGAGCTAAAAAATCAGTGTTAGATGTTTAGAAAATCACTAACAGGTTATGTGCTTAGATTCTAATTAATACAATAATGGAAACACAAGAGAAGTCATTAAATAAGTTATCTTGTTTACCCAAACAGCAGAGTCTGGAGTAGTCCCCAGCAAATAGAAAAGTAATGCCTCCTCCAAAAGAATTTTTTCAGGAAAATGTTTTACTAGAAGTAACTGGGGAAGAAAATGTTAATTTTACAACTGGGTGGTAGACATAAGGATAACGCTATAAAAGTTAATTTTATGTCAGCTTGAAGCAAGTGGTTTCATCCTGTATGAAAGCAACATACTATGTAAGATGTCTCATTACATCAGCTGAGTTGAATAAACTCTAAGGAAACATTTTTATGCATATTTTATTCCTTTTTATAAGTTAAAGGAATGTTTTTATATCATGACAGCAGTTTGTGGTGAATTTTCAAATTCTTGACTTAAATGGTTCCTAATAGAGTAATTTTTCATTCTGGGTGTCTTCCTCCTGGTGTCAGGAGGGCTAGAAGTGCTATCTTTCTTATGTTTTCTTTACCTTTTGTGGAATGGGTCATTGCCAAACATAATTTACAACCAAAATTGTCTTTCCAAGAAATGTAACATGAAAATGGCAGTGAGTTCACAAGTATGCTCCTGCAATCCTAAATGCTGAAGCATACAGAACTAGTGGGGTATCAGATGGTAAGGAGAGTAGACATTTTGAGGAGTTATGTAATGTGTGTCTGAAAACAAAGATAGCAAGCAGTGCAAAGGCCTGCAGGCATGTGTCTTTGAATGTGGGGAATCATTATTGAGTCATTATTGAAGTGCTGTTAGAAAACGGTGGCAGAGAATGGCTAATGATCTTCAGGCTCATGGGATGACAGTCATGGACAGGCTGTTGTATTGAATGAACTCTTGCACACAAGTCTGTTTTCTCTTTGGAGCTTCATGCTGCAAGTGATGGTTTGTTTAGGATTCCTCCCATTTACACTACATGTTTGTAGTTAAATAAACCTGTAGCTGATCATACCTTTCTTCAACTAAGTGTATTTTAAAGTACAGCATTGAGACAGATCACATAGATAAAAAAGTAAGAAGAGTTTCCTGGGGGAATATTACACAGAGAAATGTAGTTTTTGCTTTCTTTTTTAATGTAGAAAAAAATTATTTTCTACTTTCCTTCTGCATGAACAGAAAAAAATTCTGCCTAAAGATAAAATATGATTTTCAGCCAAAAGTTAAAGGTTAAAAAAAGACTTTATATGAGCAGGTCTTTTTGTATCGTATGGTTGTGCAAGTTCCTAACAAACTCTGTTAGAAATAAAAAAGGTTATTGAAGAGTATTAATGTTGTCTAGTTCATAAAATACCACAGAAATCCATCTGGCTTTGAAAGTTTTATCAGAAGCATTTTCTCTAGGTTGATTGGGTATTCATGTAGCCTTCACTCAATGTTAGCAGTTAGTTTCAACAAAGACCTGAAGTAACTTGTATTCATCAACAAGTCAAAAGTGGAAAACGTTATATAGACAATGGAATTGATTGTGAAAATGAATGATACAGAAGAATTCAAGAAAATGAATAATGAATTTAGCAGTGGCTAAAATGCTAATGGCACTAGAATAACACCATGAAGAAATAAGAGAGAGGGCAAAAATATGGAAATGTAAATGTCAGGTCACAAACTAAGAATGAATATATAGAAATTCACTGCTATAATGAGTTGGTGTAAAATCATATTTTAAGTCAGGAAGATATTAATTCCTGATTACAAAATAATCATAACAGCAATTATGAATTATAGTTGCATAGCACTGAAAATGAATTGTTGGAATAGTAAGAATAATAAGTTCTGTAGCAATAATGGAATTGCTGGATAGTTTTGTAAGTGGATTTATAACTTCTGGGAGATTTGATGGGGGATAAAATTTAAAATAGTATATAAATTTGAAAAATAGTCTGTTTTAAGACCTGTTTTTGAAAAGACAGTAGGGAAAAGCTGAGAAGAACAGAGGATGAATCTAAAATCAAGGTATATATCACAGATTGTTTTCAAATTAAAGTTTAACCTGGAAAGTTCTTTAGACCTTTTTTTAACCCATTAAGCATTTTTTCAATAAAGAGAAAAAAAAGCAGGGGTGCCTAAAATTTGAATACATGCAATGGCCAAATTCATACTGGGTAGTTGTTTGATTCAATGTGATGAAAAAGAAAGATATTTTCCCTGTCTTGAGGGGAAAATATTTTCCCTGGAAAATATTTTTGTGAACAGATATATAGCAACTTACCTGGATACAGTATTGGAATGCATTATTAATAATAAAACAGATTGTCCATTGGTTAAATCAATGCAGGCTTCTGCTGCTGTATGAGTAGCAGAGTGAAGTTTATAAATCATACAATAGTATGTATTAAATATATGTAATGTATATTATGTTAGATATATAAGGTAAATAACACATAATAGAGAAAATAAATATATTAAATATGTGTATTTGCAAGTATCTTTTTAAACATGATATAAATATGTGTATTCATTAAGGAATCAACATAAAATAATTTATTCAATGGCTGTCAGGGTCAACATTTTACTGGAAGTTTTGTTAAAAGCTGAAAATACTTACATTCAGTAAAAAAAAACCCCACAAACAAAACATATTTTATGTCCTTTCACCCTCTATCAGTGCTTATGCATAGTTTTACTAGTGACTTTTTTCCTACTGTCCAGGTTGCAGGATTCTGTTACTTGTGTTGTGATTGAAAAATTTTGACATAGCATTTTTGCTTTTTTGAGCCATTTGAGTTAGAATAACACATTTTTGTGCTATATAATTGTTGGACAGGAGTTCTCACTTTGAATTCTGATAGAATTTGTGACAAAGTAACAGTGCTTCTATAATAAGAAGAACTGTCAGAGTACACCTGGAGTAAAAGGGTGCTTAATCATTATCTAATCAGTATTATCACATCCCTGACCTTGGCTCTCTTGATATTTTTGGGGCTCATTCCCTAACTGGTCTCTCTAGTGTCATTATTGCTTTGCAAAAAAAAAACAAACCTCTAAAAAACAAAATAATTGTGAATATCTAAAAATTTATAGCTTCACCAAGGGAGAAATACTAATGTAACCTATCTGTCGTGGTGAGGGATAATCCAGGTTAAAACAGCCAAACATTATCACTTAGAAATGGATAAACAGAAAAGAAAGGAACCATTTTTATTGTACGAGTTATACAATATGTTGAAATGAATGTACTTGAGCACAACGCAAAAATTGAGTACTGTTTCTAAAAATATTTTCTGATAAGGCCTTATTTTTCACTAATTGGGGAAAAGCTCCACCAAGGAATTAAAAAGTATGAGGTGTTGAAAATTTTGAAGTGCTGGCTGATCTAATTCTTTCCAGTAAGAGCTGCAGGAGGAAGTGAGAAGGCCCAATGCATACTTACTAACACTATAGTGGGACTCTAATGCTTCATGTCTCTCTTAATAGGTGTATCATATGTTCTTTTTCTACCTGTAAATTCTGTGTTGTTGAATCAAAAAGAACTGTGTATGCTGTCTGGACTGCCTGGAAGTTTAGCAGGTTTGTCCTGTGGTACAACCAGAAGTTTTGATGAATGCTTTCCAATATGCTTCATGACACACAATAGTTCTAACACTATATGTAAATCCTGAGACAAAAGAGGATCATCCTGTTCCTAACAGATGAATTCAGCATATGGAAAACCTTGTGTGGAATCTCTAATCATAAAAAAATCAACTGCAGCTTCACTTACCTATTTAGGTTGTACGAGGTGTATGGATCAATGTCCTCTAAAGTGTTCATAGACTCTGTGTATCTTGAGGAGGTAAGCTGCAGCAAAACTAAGGCACCACCTAGTTTTCTTGTACATCAGACTACATAAACATTTGCATCGAAAACAGTGTATGATTAACACAGTCCTGCAGGCTTTACATCATCATTCAAGGTCAGAGATCTGTAATGCGGACTTCCTACTGGGAATTTCATTGAGTGTTCTGACATTGGTTTGGTCATTAAACGTTAGAATGGAAGAGGTAATGCCTACCACTATTCAAATACTTGTAGAAATGCACTGGAAGGATAACATAGTTTTGCTATTACTTCCTTGGGTTTCATACAACTGTTTACTATATAATGGTGCCCTTCCAAGACTTGAACATGAAGCAGAATTCTGCTTTAATCAAAACAACTTCCCAAACAAGCTTTGTCTCCCCACTTCCATTGCTTCCGTATCCCATACTGAGAACAAATTAGGCAAAGGTAATGACACTGCAGAACCTGTGTGAGTTTGTAGTCTTGAACTCTCAGGAGGATGTTGCCAAATTCCTGCTTCTCACAATCTTCTGGTCTCTATGAAAGGCCCAGTCTTTTCCCTAAGTTTAATTTTATACAATAAAACCTCTCAGACTTTCAACAGACTAAGTATGAGAGAAATACACATCATTCCTAAAGAGCCTGATGCTCCATATCTATATATACCTAAATCATTTTATCATTCAGTTAATAGCAGAACAAATTAGTCATAATCTCAGATTTTGATGTACATTATGCTGAGACATGCCCACACTAATATGCCTTCTGATAAAAAAACTGCTTACTATGTCAGAGCACAAATCTTATTTTCTCTTAGTAAAGTCCAAGGGAGAGAGAGCTGAGTCTGCAGTAAGACTGCTTACTCAAGGAGATTTTGAGATTTATTAGCAGATTTCATTAAATATATGGAGGGACCCTAGCATTCAAGGTTGGAAAATTAGGATGCAAGAGAGAAGCAATATGCACAAAGCAAAACAGGAGAAGCAATTACTACCAAGGCTGTGTAATAATATCATGCATATCCATACATATAACCCATAGATCTCTGCCATTTCTAAGCATGCAGGGATTCAACAATCAGGACTGTATCTATATGTTTAATGCAGTTAACTGTTTTGTAATGGCTGTTTCAGCATGGCATTGACAGCCAGCACAGTGGTGTGATCAGTGACACTGAGGGATTGTGTTCCACTGGATGTGACAAGCATTTCGCTTTCATTGTAGCTAGCAACTCTGTTAATGTGAAAGAAATAATTACACTTCACTTTCGCTTCTGGTCCATTACCTGTCACTCTGAATCTAGTGTCAGAGAAAAACACAGATTTCTTTGTCTCTACTTCTGATCAGATTTTGGAACAGGTACAAGTATTAACTGCCCAAAAAATGATGAACAACCTCAAGTCTCATTAAGGCCAGGATTGAGAAATCTCAGTGAATGTTGTCTACATAGTAGGTGTTTGTTAAATATTTATTGAATATTTTAATTAATACTCTTCCCATGCTAGATGCATTCTGACAAATATTTTGATTGTGTTCTCAAAAATGTTATTTTATTCACTGCTACTCTTTCACTTGCTACAGATATTACATCTAACATCCTAAATTTCTGCATCGTTATGCTTCTTTGAAATATTAACTGAATGTAAATAAGGATTGTGAGGGAAATAAGCAAGATTGAGACCCTGCTCCTGAATGACAATAGCAGATGATGTATAAACTATGAAGATAATAGTGATTCACAGAATTATAGAATGTTTGTCATTGGAAAAGACCTTCAAGATCATTGAGTCCAACTGTCTATCCAGCCCTACTAGGTCCAACATTGGACTATATCACCAAACACACCACCTACTCTTCTTCTAAACACCTCCAGGGATGGTGACTCAACCACATCCCTGGGCAGCCTGTTCCAATATCTGACAACCCTTCCAGTAAAGAAATTTTTCCTAATATCCAACCTAAACTTCCCCTGACTCAACTTCACACTGTTTCCCCTTCTTCTGTCATTAGCTACCAAGGAGAAGGGACCAAACCCCACCTCACTACAACCACCTTTTACATAGTTGTAGAGAGTGATGAAATCTCCCCTCAGTCTCCTTTTCTCCAGACTAAACAATCCCAGCTCCCTCAGCTGCTCTTCATAAGATTTGTCTTCTAAACCCTTCACCAGCTTTGTAGCCCTTCTCTGGACATGCTCCAGCATCTCAAAGTCCTTCCTGTAGTGAGGGGCCCAGAACTGAACACAGCACTCCAGGTGTGGCCTCACCAGTGCTGAGTACAGGGGAAGGATCACTTACCCTATTCTGGCTGGCCACACTGTTCCTGAAGCAGACCAGGATGCCATTGGCCTTCTTGGCCACCTGGGCACACTGCTGGCTCGTGTTCAGTTGGCTGTTGATCAACACACCTAGGTGTCTCTTCTCCAGACAGCTCTCAAGCCACTCCTCCTCAAGCCTGTAGCTTTGCATGGGATTGTTTTGACCCAAGTGCAAGACATGGCACCTGGCCCTGTTGAACCTCATGCAACTGGCCTCAGCCCATCGATCCAGCCTGTCCAGGTCCCTCTGTAGAGCCTGCCTACCCTGCATATCAAGACTCCCACCAATCAGTATCATGGGCAAATTTACTAAGGATGCACTTGACTTCCTCATCCATGTCATTGATAAAGACATTAAACAGAACTGGCCCCAGTACTGAGCCCTGGGGAACACCACTGGTCACTGGCCATCAGCCAGATTTAATTCTGTTTACCATAAACACCTTGAACAGCTGCCAGGTAGTACAACTGTTAAACTAGGAATGCATGTCTGTGACCAGAATGTTGGAAGAAATATTATAATAACAATAACAACAAAACCAAGAACAACAACAATAAAAATAATAATAATAAATTTACAGAATATCACCAAATATGGTGAAAAATTACAAAAGTAGCCATTGATAATAGTAAAAATATATAAGTTGCAAGTTCATCTTATGTCAAATCCCAGCATCAGCTTCTTAAATATTCAGTGGAAATTAATACTTTAATGCACAACATTAATGCAAAGCAGCGTCTCCTCTAATTACGGAGGAGATAAAATACAAATTACAACATTCCAAAAAGCAAGAGTGCTTTGCTCTTCCTTACTTTGCAGCATATAAGATCTCATGTGGTTTCCTTACCAAAACAGACAGCATCATCAAATTCAGTGTTCTTCCTCCAGTGTTTTGGTGAGCTCTCAAGCCCTTCCTGCAACATTTCCAGGGATGAGGTTGCACAGCTTTGCCTGGCAGGTTATGAAATCCGAATTTAACTCCCTCTAACATGATAATGTTTTATTTGCACATGCACTCTAACTTCATCCAGTGTAATTTAAGCCTATTGTCTTTTCGCACACTCTGCAGGCATAGGAAACAGGTGGTTATTACTGTTTTTGAGGCAGCTCACCTTCTCAGCTGACGATTGTATCACACTTTCCTTCAGTCTTCCCTAGGATGAGATTAGACAATGGGTAGTTTTCCAGTCATTTGCCATAAACTCTGTACTCAGTATCCAGTCATCTTCTTCTTTCTCTTCTGTCATGTCTCCACTTGTTCATGCCTCTCAAGCAACAGCTATAACAAGGCTAAGAAAGAAAATCTTTTATGTGAAAACATCTACTCATTTGAATAAGATTACTAGTTATGTCATCTATTCTGGTGATACAGTTCTGCTGCCTGAGAATATTTAATTTTTTCAGAAACTCTGTTTCTCATTACTGCCAAATCCATCACTGACTTGTTTCAATCAGGATGGAAAACTGTTCATAGTGAAAGTGTAGTTGTGCCACAGGAGAAAGATATGTGCTTTCAAAAATGCATGAGAAGTATTATTTTCTTCTGAAAATATGTCTATATTTTTGCTTAGTCCTTAATTAATTAGCTACTTATTATAAAACTAAACTGAAATAATAATGGTGAAAGTATTTTATTTTTAATATTACCTGTATTTCTTTTATAGTATCTATAAACATTCACTTCAACTGCCCTGAATATTATTAGTGGATTACTAGTGCAGGACTGAGATCAAAAGATTGAAAAGTCCACCGAAAAAAATTGCACCTTTAACCAAAAATTAATAATAAGCTTGAAGAAGTGATCAAGAAAATAATGAACTTTAAGAACAAAACCTGATATTTAAAAAATGGAGTACTTTGCATTTCCAGACAAACTGAAAACATGAACTCCATGACTTCAATTTGATGTATGCATGTGTAATGCCTGTATGTAACTATGGCATGTAAAACACCGAGTTCAGTAATTTCTTTCTCTTTAAAAGCATTATCGAGTAAATCATTACACAGAAACAAGAAGGAAACACATGAATTAAGTTTGTAGTGTTATGGATAAGAAGGATATTTAATCTGAAATCTCACTGCACATCAGATTTTTATGAGGCTTCAAGAGGATAATGACATGTATAAGTTCTTAACAGTAAAGCAAATTCTGAATTTTCTATGAATAGAATTTTCTAAAACCCATGATAGAAGCTGACATAAATATAGCTGAATTCACTAGTGTGTCTTCCACTGTATTATTTGGGATAATCTCTAATTAGCATCATGTTTTATAAAGACCCAAATCCACTCTAATGAGTGATGAGGAAAAGCAGTCGTTGACTTTGTCTTATCATGATGAGATAAGCAAACAAACCCTCTGATTAGGACAATAATTAGATGCAATGTTTTTCCTTAAGCATGTTTAAGATCTTTGTTGGACCCATGGACAGTAGGATTGAGTGCATGCTCAGGAAATCTGCTGACACCAAGATATGCAGTGTGCGGACATACTGGAGGGAAGGAAAGACATACAGAGGGACCTTCACAGGCTTGAGAGTGGGATCTTTGAATCTCATGAAGTTTAACAAGGCCAAGATGCAATTCCAAGCACAACTACAGGCTGGGCAGAGAATGGATCAAGAGCAGTCCTGTGGAGAAGGACATGAGGTCATGAGCTGGCAATGTGCACTTGCAGCCCAGAAAGCCAACTGGTCTGCATCAAAACAAGCATGACCATTAGATTAAGGGAGGTGATTCTTCCCCTCTACTCTGCTCTGGTGAGACCCCACCTGGAGTACTGTGTCCAGCTCTGGAGTTTCCAGCACAAAAAAGACATCGATCTGTTGGAGTGAGTGCAGAGGAGGGCCACAAAAATGATCAGAGGGCTGGAGCACCTCTCCTATAAGTACAAGCTGAGAAACCTGGGCTTTGGTCTGGAGGAGAGGAGGCTCCAGGGAGACCTTATTGAAGGCTATAAGGTCTGATAGGCTGGAGAGGGACAGTTTATCAGGGAGTGTAGTGATAGGACAAAGGGTAATGGGTTTAAACTAAAAGAGGGTGATTTTGATTGGATATTAGGAAGAAATTCTTTACCGCGAGGGTGGTGAGGTCCTGCCACAGGCTGCCCAGAGAAGCTGTGGTTGTCCCCTCCCTGGCAGTGTTCAAGGCTGGATGGGTAGGATAGGGCTTTGGGAAGCCTGCTGTAGTAGAGTTTGAGGTGGAAGAGGGTTTTGAACTACATAAACTAAGGTATCCTCCAACCCAAACCATTCTGTGATTCTATGATTATATAAAAGGAATGTGTCTTTTAAAAATTATTTCTTATTTATTTAATGGTGTCAGGAGTGAGGGCAAGTGGCCTTTACATATCTGTTAGTATAGATAGTCACAAGTTGAATATAGATAATATCCTAAGCTATTTTTTTCCTTTGAAAAAATATGTAATTTGATATAAAGAGCATAGATAAAATAGCAATCCCTGACCATTCCCACAGTGCCCTTTTTATGCAGAATAAAGATTTGGGTCTGAAGCCAATGGTTACCTCCTTGATTATGTTAGCAAGAACCGTAACAAAACTACTGAGACTTTCCAGTGTGATAGGCTTAGCCAGCAGGGAAATGCTAGGGAAGATATAACTAAGGGGTTGGCTACCTTTATCCTTTATGTTGTTTTGGCATGAATCAAAGAGTTAACAATTACTGACTATTGTTCAATATCAAAGTGATTTGAGTTCCACTAATGCAATCCAAGTAATGTGCCACTGTTATTCAAAGTATGATAATGTACTGGTTCTGGATAGGCCAGAGTTAACCTCCCCAAGCAGAGCAGCTGAGGTGAGCTGAGTTAGTCCAGCTGAGCTGAGTTAGTCCGATCTGTCTTCCAAACCACCTGACATCACTTCCCCATAAAATATAAAGTTGGTTACTTCTAATAAAAGATTTGTCTACAGTTAAAAACTTCAATCTGGCAATCCTTTTAAATCATTTTGCTATGAACACTCTGCTATTGTTTTATTTATGCTGTAAAAAAACTCTGCCCTTTTAAGTGAATTATTTTTATGCTCCTTATATTTATTCTTTAAATGTAGAAAAGCGGTCTACAGTTCCTTTAGTGTAAACCTTTATCAAATTTCAGCGTTTCTTATAGACTCCAAATAACATATCATCTTTCTAATTTACTGATGAGTTTTATACAAATACCTCTACCTAGTAGAAAGCTGAACAATTAAAATTATGTAAATGTGAAATTTCTGTTAATCAGAATCTGGGAAACCAAATGTCAGATTAGTATTTTTTCTTATTCTGCTCTGGAGACTCCTATTATAATATCAAATCCAAAACTTTGATCATTGTGTTCTTTTTTCAAGAAACCAGCAAGTTAATATCAACATTATACCTTGAAAAAAAGTAGTATTTTTTTTTCTCATCTTCTTTTATGATTGATTATTACTTGACATTGTCCACTGTAGGATAACTTGAGGTTCAGTGTTTGTGCATTTAATCTCTAGGAAAAAAAGAAAAAAGTAATTCATATCCTCAGCAGCATTGTTGCACACAATGCCATTATTTGTGAAGTTTTCATCAAAATCTCAATTAGTCCATATGTTTCAGTTAGCTTTCTTACACGTCCTTCTTTCTTCTTAGTCCTGAAACTATAATTTTTTTTCTCATTGTCATCTTGTCATTCATTGTCTTGCTAGAATAGGACAACTACCTTTTAATCATGGCCTAGATACTTTATATTTAACTACACTTTGCCTACCAAAATTATTCCCTCAAATTTTTAACTGTGTGCAGCTGTTCCTTTCACTGTTAGTCTGAAAATTGTGCTGATGCTTGCTAAACAGTTATAATATTTCATTCCAAGAGAGGCTCCAGTTGACACTTTCCTTATACAGATTTCCATACATATTTTTTCAGCAGTATGCAGTCAGACATAAATTGTAAATAAAATGTTAATCAAAGAAAAACTGCAGCAGATTAGAAATATTGGCATGTTTGAGACAATGGGGAAAATAACAACATATACAACAAACACACACAACACACATTCTCTCTCTCACATCCCATAAGATTGGGAGAATTTTGTACTTCATTGAGTTCAAAACAACTAATTTCATGGCTAATCATAAATTGAAAGTAACTTTTTATGAAAATTCAGTTAAATGAAAAAAAAAAAAAAAAAAAAACACAACAACAACAAATATTCCTAGTCTTTCCTTGTCTTTGTCCTTAAGTTTCCTATTTTACCTGCAAGGTAAGGAAAGGAAGAGAGGCAGAAGTATCATGCTTGTTGCTGAATATTTGGCAACTTGATAAATGAAAAATAAAAGAACCCACTTACCAGCTTTGAGAGATGACTATAGTATATTGCTCTGTCATTTGACAGATGACCCAACCATTGCCATGGGAACCAGCAGGAAGCAATGTGCCACATGACAGAAAGCTGCCACAGAGTGGTAAAGGCTAATAGCATGAAATAAATGAAGGGGTTAAAAGGTTAGGAAAATTCTGGTAGTTCCTGTGTGTAGTCTGACTATGAAAATATGTTTCAGCCTTCAACAAGCTGTGGTAGAAAAAGCACACAGATTAAAGGATGAAAACTAATATTTGGAACTATCCAGCCTTAAAACTTCAAGGTTTACCCTTTGTGCATTTTCTTAGCATTTAGCAGTGGAATGGAGTCTTAAGATTTGACATGAAATGCTTTAAAAATGCAATAGATAAACTAGAGTAAAATCAATAGTGGTGTGAGGAATGACTTGAGCAGCTTGTGTTTTCACAGTGGTAATCAAAAAGTAATTTTATATCCAATAATTTGTATTGATTGTTTGTGGAACTGTAATGCATTATGCTATACAACTCGTCGTCTGGTTATAAATATGTGTACCATTGTGTTGGGCTTTTTCTTTTCTTATCGAGTTTCATTTTCTCCAAGACAATTTTTATTTTGTGTCTTTAATACATAGGAGCAAAGTAGCAGGTTATGAATATTATTTGCGCTAACAGTTACAGCTTGCTATCTGCTCTCAACTTCTGTCTGGAAGAGAACAAAGGGGCACATGGCATAGCAGAGCCCCAGAACAAGCACCAGGTGATACACCCAGCAGTTGTCAAGTGTGTTCTTCTTTTGGCTGCCCATCAATTGCTAAAAGAATTGGTTCACACAAAATCGCATTTGCTTCTGAATGCAAAAAAAATCCCATTATTATATCATATCAGAAAAATGCAAGACATGAATAAGATGTTAAACTCTAAAATAGCACGTGTTTAACACATGAAAAAAACACATGGTAAACATGTTAAAAAAGCATGCTGCAAAAAGAGCAGAACTATTTTATCAATCCCTTCATTTTAGGTCGGTTCCTGAGTCTCATGAACCCAAAAGATGTGGCAGATGCTAAGAGGATAAGTGGGTAGGTGTGGGCTGTTAAAGTATATCAGACAAGAACGCAAAAGTTTCAGGCAGAGCTCTGATTTTATGTTTTTATTTATTTATTTATCTGTTTATACTGCGAATAAATTGCAATGTCATAAATTACTCTGCCATATTTACTATTTTTTCTTTTAAAGATATATTTTGACTGAAAAGCCCCAGAATTTAAACGTATTTTATTAGCATATTCTATTAATATATTCTCCAAGATAACTTACAGTATTAAAGCATCCCAGATTAATGTTTTTATTTTTGTTGCTTCTGCTATTTATGTAGACCTTAGAAACATAATTCATCTCACAATATCCAGAAATTACATTACCTTGAAAGCCATCTTTGTACAGTGACTACTGAAACAGATACACTGCATTAAAAAAAAACCCAAAACACCTTACTTTATCTGCTGTTATTCACTGAGCAGTTTATACTGAAAAAATAACCAGTTACAGAATGTAACTTTTAGCTTAGTTATTAGGCTTCCTTTCTAAGCTAGTGATTTATAACTGAGTCTGGTGAAATAGGTAGCTTTCTGGCTGCATCAACTCTGCATGCTAGAGATGGGAAAGAGTTTCCAGAGAGGCCTCCAATGGTATCTTGCATGGAGAGTAAAAAGAGAGCACTGCAGTGCTCTGACTACAGTTAGAAGAAACTGTATCTTTGGTGAAAAATCTGATATATTCTACATTTGTGTTTGACCCTTACCAATGACAGTTGAAATAAGTATTTTTTCACAGGACAATTTTTTTGCTTAGTGATGTTTTACTTATTGATGTCTAAATGACTTTAATTTTTGCGGAGCTGTTTATTTCTATTATTGAAACTAGAAACTATTTCTATTATTGAAACTACTATTGTAGTTCATGTACAGAATCTGTAGTTTCTATTAGGCCACATTCACTTACCCTTGTATCTGAAATACTTCTGACAGGAGACAACATAGTAGTAAGAATCTTATGTTATGTGTCAGGCTCATTTTCCCCTCAGAGTTGTTTGTTTAGAGAGCCCTAATTGCAAAGGAGAGTATGAGACTAAAGTTGTCACACCTCAAACCTCATTAGTCTCATTAGCAGTTCAGCAGATAGTTTTAGGTCAAAACAATGCATAATAGAAGATTTCATATTTATTCAGAAAAAAACTAATCCTCTTTGATTCAATTTGTGTGCATGAAATGTTAAATATTTTGGTATGTTTCTCCTGGCAGAATGGGGAAAAGAATAAAGTCTTTTTGAATGTGTAAGTATTTCATTACCGTATCTTCAAATTTTGAGGCTCCAAATTGGTATTTTCTTATTTGTGTCTATTATTCAGAAACAGATTGTCATCTTTGTTACCATAAGTTAAATGTCAAACTGTTGTGGTTTGTCCCTGGCAGGAAGCCAGACACCCATGAAAGTTACTCTATCCGTCCCCTTTTCAGCTAGACAGGGAGAAAATATATATTGAGAGGCTTAGGAGTCGAGGTAAGGACAGGCAGAGATCATTCTGCAATCAGTGTCACTGGCAAAACAGACTCAACACAGAACAAAGGAAAGAAAACTAAATTTATTCCATTACACTACACACACAGTGAAACCAGAGTCGGATAATGAAAAGCGTGACCAGATCTTAAAGCACCTCCCCCCACTCTACCTCCTTTCTTAGCAGACTTCACTTTAGTCATGATTCTGCTCCCTTCTTCCCCCTCATTGTGGCATGAGGAGGGGCAGGGACTGGGGAAAATGCGGGTTTAAGTCAATTACTCACAAGTTGGTTTCCTTCTTGGCCGGGGTGGGGCATTAATTCCAACCACCCTTTCCCTGCTTCACCATGGAGTCCCACCCAGGGGAGACAGTCATTCACGAACTTCTCCAACATGAGTCCTTTCCCACAGGGCTTCAGCTCTTCTCCATCTGCCCTGGCGTGGGGCATTGCTATGGCAGGCAGTCATAAATCACAATGTCTCTCAGTCCCAGTCCTCCACAGGGTTACGAGCCTACTCCCAGCAAACCTGTTCCAGCACAAATCTCTCCCTTGCTCATTTCTGCGTCTCTGTCTCTTTCCATGGGCTGCAAGTGCTGGCAGGGGCTTGCTCCAACACAGGTCACAGCATCTCCTGTCTGTCTCCACCTGCTCCAGCGTGGGGCCTCTCTATGAGCTGCAGGTGGGGTCTTGGCCTTTTCCATGGGCTGTGAGGGGACACCTGCTCCACTATGGGTTTCTCCATGGGCTGCAGGGACATCTTTCTCTCCAGCACCTGGGGCACCTCCTCTCCCAACTCACCAACCTGTGTGTCTGCACAGTTTCTTACACCTTCTCACTCCCTTCTCTGGTGGTAAATGCTGCTTGCATTTTTCTTCTCCTAAATGTGATTCCCAGAGGCGCTGTGACCATCACTGATGGGCTCAACCTTGGTCAGCAGCAACTCTGGCCTTGAATCTGCCGATGTTTACTCTCTGGGACCTGCAGAGAGCTTCTGGCTGCTTCTTGCAGAAGACATCTCTGCAGCCCCCTCTTATCTACCAGAACCCAGCCATGCATAACTGCAACACAAACATACAAATCATATACATATTCAACCTATATACTTACTGTTACTTGTCCTGGTTCTTGGCTGAGATAAAGTTAATTTTCACAAGGGGGTCTTTTACACAGCTGGGACAGCTGTCCTAAACTAGCCAAACGGGTAGTCCGCACACTACAAAGTCATGCTCAGCATAAAATGAGGGCTGGCTGGGGAGGAGGGGTCACTCCCTGCAGCCAGGTTGGACATCAGACTCCAGGTGGTAAGTAAACTGCATTGTGTAACACTCACTATGTATGTTCTTTTATTAGTATCATTATTATTTTCTTCTTCCTTTGCTGTCCTGGAAAACTGTCCTTGTCTCAACCCACTAGTTTTACCTTTGTTTGCTGATTTCTGCCCCTGTCCTACCAGCAGCTGCATGGTGCTCAGCTGCTGGCTGGAGACAGGACAGTCTTTTTGGCACCCAAATTGAGGCATGAAGGGCTGAGATAATGATACATCCAAACACAGTGTTTTAAAAATAAAATACAAAATATCTTTAAGCTACTTTTGCTGTACATAGAAAAATGGAAACGCTGCTTGTGATCACATTGCAAAATAACAAAATAATTTGCAAGTATGTGTCAAAACAATCCTTTTCATAACAAGAGAAAAATACCCAGAACCTTTTCAGAACAAAACACTTCCACTGGCATAAATGACAACTGAAAGCTACACAATAAACACTGTAAATTCTGAGGTAAGTGCTTGGAAAATGCTGGGTCTGTTACTTCTCACTGCTTAGAAAGCTTTATTTACCGCCAGCCCTGTTAGTCATGATCAGCACTTGACTTAACATGGTGTCCTCCACACCGCTGAAGGGTGATTTACAGAGTTAAGGGTCAGAAGGCAGAACTGAATGTACAGGAGTATCGATATCTGTGCCCAAACTTTGCTTCTATTCAGTAAATAATGTTGGTGGAAATGTACAGAAACTTCCATGTAGTTAATTTACTGTTTTATGGACAGGTAACGGTATCTCCTACATTAAAAGTTATATAGCCATATGATAATCCACTGCTATCAAACTCTGGTTTAATAGAATTCAGGTACCTTGATTTTTTTTTTTTACAGTAATAATGTCTGAGTAGTGTGGGTTTTTTTGATTTCCAGAAATTTGCGAGAAAGACAGAAAGAAAGAGAGAAAGAAAGAAAGAGAGAAAGAAGAAAGAATGAAAGAAAAATAAATAAATAAAATAAATAAATAAATAAAAAGAAAGAAAGGAAAGAAAGGAAAGAAAGGAAAGAAAGGAAGAAAGGAAGAAAGGAAGAAAGGAAGAAAGGAAGAAAGGAAGAAAGAAAGGAAGAAAGGAAGGAAGAAAGGAAGAAAGGAAGAAAGGAAGAAAGGAAGAAAGGAAGGAAGAAAGGAAGAAAGGAAGAAAGAAAGGAAGAAAGGAAGAAAGGAAGAAAGAAAGAAAGAAAGAAAGAAAGAAAGAAAGAAAGAAAGAAAGAAAGAAAGAAAGAAAGAAAGAAAGAAAGAAAGAAAGAAAGAAAGAAAGAAAGAAAGGAAGGAAGAAAAGGAAGAAAAGGAAGAAAAGGAAGAAAAGGAAGAATGGAAGAAAAGGGAGAAAAGGAAGAAAAGGAAGAAAGAAATGAAAGAAAGAGAGTCTAATATCCAGGCAGCAGCTGCAGAAGATAATGGATGGACTTACTTTTTGCATTTTTAATCACATGGACTAGATAAATTATTTAGAAACCTTAAATATATAATGATTTCAAAGCAGGGAAATGGACCAGGTTTCTAAAGATATTGACTTCCAAAGTGCTATATGGAGAGGCAAAGTATTAAATTTTTAAATATTCTGATCTTAATCTTTACATTACAGACTATCAGTGTATTGATTAGAGCAGTGTGCTTTCTTCTTTCTAGTGAAAGCCATTTGAGGGTATCACTGGCTGCCATTCTAGGAAATGCATTATTGTGTTTATCTTCCCACATAATCAGAAGCTCACAGAGTTTGTTTTTTCAAGGTTAGTATTTTCTTGGCTTTTTTTTAAAGCTTGATGTGTGGTTCTAATTTTCATCTAGAATAGCCTTTTTGTTCAGTTGTTAAAGGAATGTAGAAATGTCTGTTTAACTGCAGCTTTGATATTGCACTCAGAGACGGTGCTGTAGCTTTTCTCTGCAGCACCTAGAAACTTCAGTCAAATGTTCATTAACTAAAGGGAGCAGAGAAACAGAGTTAAATTAGTGTTGTCCTATAAATAAATGAATTTAATAATAAAAGAGGGAAAATTAATTATCTTATTTAGGAAGCTATTAAGAAGTTTAGTATTTCATAGAGATCGTAAAAAAAGGGGTGTACTGATTTCTGACAGAAGTACCATATCAGTATAGACCTGAAATTATTAACGTGGACCTAAAAATGGCAAACATATGATTCATTTCATGTCATCTCCAACACTATGATATCATTGTGAAAAAATTCTGAATGTCAAATGTCTGCTTGCACTCTGCATTCCAACTTCAAAGTGTATAAAAAAAGAATTCTAGAAAAAATAATTTCATGTTGTAGTGGTAAAGTGTTCTTTATAAAAAGTTATTTTAGTTATTACAGTGACATAACAAGAGTTAAATTTATTTAGACTTATACTGTAACTTCTATAGAACACTATTTTCTTTTTGTTCTACATTTTTACAAAGTGGCTCAGCCATTGACAAATGTGATTCAGGTTAGAAATGCAAAAAAACTTTCCCACAGTGAGTGAAGCCCTGGAATAGACTTACTGGGGGCTTGGAAACTGGAGGTCTCTAAGAGCAGCCAAGACCACCACTGTCGTGAGTAATAAAACTGTAGTTCTTTCTGCTCTTGTGTAGAGGAACAGAAATGATCATCTCCTGAGTTTTCTCTATGCCTACCAAATTATTGTGGGACAGTGCCTCACTAAGACGTATTCATTAGTACCTTCTTAAATGTTTAATGTACCAGAGAAGGAATGATATAGGTTTCAAGAGGAAAGGAAAAATCTGAAGTAATGTATTTGAAAAGCTTTTCAAATGTCCTCTTTTATCTGTCTTCCTTCTCCAATAATGTAATTCTCCCAGTTTTAGAGTACCAGGAAAATAGGATACAGGATCATGCATGTTTCAATCTTCCTAAGATAAGTCTGATATGAAAAACTCTAGAACTCTCCTTGTAGCTACCTGAGAGGAGGAGAAATGGATTCAGAAGGATTCACTGAAATATCTTAAAACATTTTTACAATTTTATCATTTGCTGTATTTTAGGTACAGCCTAAAAACTCAGCAAGACAAACATGTTAAGGACAAATTTTAAAACTGGAAGAGGAAAGGCATAATAGAAAACCTTCTAGAAGCAATATACTAAAAAGTACACAAAGCATGACTGTTCTGAACTTCTTGTCTCTGTCTTGAGCTTCTTGAACTTAAGTTCGGTTCCAAAGTATTGATAGCTGATTGTCATTCGTATGCTGGGTTACATTCCTTCCAACAAAGATTATTAGGTAAAGACTTTGAGCAGAGTCATAAAAATCAGAATCTGATTTGGGTTAGAAGGGATCTTAAAGACCCTGTAATTCCAACATCCGCCTGCCATGATTAGGGACACCCTCCTCTAGATCAGGTTGCTCAAAGCACCATCTAACCTTGAACACTGTCAAAGAGGGGTATCCACAGCTTCTTTGGGCAACCTGTTCCAGTGTCTCAACACCCTTACAGCAAAGAATTACTTCCTAATATCCATATAATGTAAATCTCCTCTCCTTCAGTTTGAGGTCATTACCCATTGTCCTATCACTATACTTGCTGATAAACAATCTATCCCCAGATTTCCTTAGGTCCCCTTCAGGTACTGGAAAGCTGCTATAAGGTCTCCCTGGAGCCTTCTCTTTTCCATGTTGAGTAAGCCCAACTCTCTCTGTCTCACGGGAGACATGCTCCAGAAGAAAGATTAAATATCATCAGAATTCTTTCCAGCTGATCATACATTTAAAAAAAATAAAATAAAATTAAAAAAAGCTTCTAGTTAATTGAAAACGTAGATTTAATATTGTGATTACTAGTTAAAGATTTGGGTATGTTGGTCCAGTCTTGATTATATTGAAATCAATAACAGAATTCTCACTTCCTTCACCAGAGCCAGGGTATAATTTCTTCTTAATACATCTCTATTACATAAAAAATAGGAAAAAAGAGGTAGATTTTTTTGTTATTTCTGTTTAAAAGAAAGTTTACTTAAAAAAGAAATAGAAAGAAGAAAGAAATACTTGAAAATGAAGCAAAGCTGAAAATAATAATCCAAACATAATTTATACTTTGTGGAACTTTCAATAAAAATGGAACCACACATGCTATAACAGAAGTGGAAATTAAATGAAAGAGTAAAACAGGGAAAAAACAACAGAATAAATGAAATATATCTGCTAAAAAGTTCTTCAGTTTATCAAATATTACATAAAATAAAACTCTATGGACCTTATGCTTGAACCCCAGCAAGTGTTTGATTTGAACATGTGCTTGTGAAGACTCAGGAATATATCTCTACATGCTATGGGCCTTTGAAGAAGAAGTACACAGAAGTGTTCCAATGTCTTGGTTTCTTACGTGATTCTAGTCTGATGATTGCTTCACCATAATCACAGTGTTGCTCAGCTACAGAAGGCCATTGACTTTATATCTGTACACATTTGTTCCTTACTACTCCCTGTATTAATATGAGTGAAATATAGAATATGGAGTCCTTGTTTTCATTTAATTGTCTGCAGCAGTGATGTGGGAAGACTATACTTCTAAAAACTATTTTATTCTTGTCCGTCTGTCTTTGTCAGGCACCACTGAAACATGCACATATAAGTCTGTGTCACCTATTCATTCTCGTTAGTCCCAAGGGAACTTGTAGATGGAGTCCCTAAGTTGCTCTACATCATGTTTGAAAACTCATGGTGGTCAGACTCAACAACTGGAATAAGGGAAACATAATACCAATCTATTAAAAAAACCCAAAAAAAACCCAACATAAAAAGAGTACTCTGGGAACTACCAGCCATTCAGTCTCAGCTCTGTGCCAATAACATCATGGAACAAATCCTCCTGGAAGCTATATCAAGACATATAGATAAGGGAGGTGATTAAAGATACCCAGCATGACTTCATAAAGGATAAATTATGCTAGAATAATATGGCTTATTGGACTGTCAGTGGATAAGGGTAACTGATGACATCTACCTTGTCTTATTTAAGAACTTTCTCATGGTCCCACCTAACAACCTTGTCACTAGATTGGAGGGATAGAATTGAATGGATAGACTATTCAATAGGTAAGGAATTGGCTGGACAGCCGTGCTTGATGAGTTGCAGTCAATCTCTCAATGTCCAAGTGGAAGACAGTGACAAGTGGTGTCCATCAGGGGTCTATATTGAGACTACCCACTATCGTTATCATTGATGTGGAGAGTGGGATTAGGTGCATGGAGATGAGTGGTGCAATTGCCATGCTTGAGGAAAGGCATGCCATCCAGAAGGACTTTGACAGGCTTGAGGAGTGGGCCCATGTGAACCTTCTGAAGTTCAACACAGCAAGTGCAAGGTTCTGCATCTGGGCCGAGACACTCCTCAGTACCAATACAAACTGGGTAATGAATGCATTGACAGCAGCCCTGTAGAGAAGGAATCGGGCACACTAGTGGATGACAATTTGGCTATGAGCTAGTAATTTGTGCTTGAAGCCCAGAAAGCCACCCGCATCCTAGGCTGCATCGAAAGAGCTGTGGCCAGCAGACCAAGGGAGGTGATTCTGCACATTGACTCCACTCTCGTGAGACCCTTTCTGGATTACTGTGTCCACCTCTGGGGTTGCCACCACTGGAAAGACGTGGACCTGTTGGAGCAGATCTAGAGGAGGGCCACAAAAATGATCAGAAGGCTAGAGCACTTCCTCTGCAAAGACAGGTTGAGAGGGTTGGGATTGTACAGCCTGGAGAAGAGAAGGCTCTGGGAAGACCTTATTACAGCCTTCCAATTATTAAAGAAAGCATTTAGGAATAATGGAGAGAATCTGAGAATCATAGAATATGTTAGGTTAGAAGGGACCTTTAAAGGTCATCTAGTCCAACACCGCTGCACTAAGTAGGGACATCTTCACTAGATCATGTTGCTCAGAGCCCCTTCAAGCCTGACCTTGAATGCCTCCAGGGATTGGGCCTCCACCACCTCTCTGGGCAACCAGTTCCAGTGATCCACCACCCTCATACTGAAGATTTTTTTCCTAATATCCAACCTAAATCTACCTTTTTCTAGTTTAATACCATTTCCACTTGTTCCACTGCTCCATGTCCACGTGAACAGTTCTTCCCCAGCTTTCTTATAGGCACCTTTCAGGTATTGGAAGACCACTATAAGTTTCTCTCAGAGCCTTCTCTTCTCCAAGAGGGAACAATTTCAAGTTTTAATTGTGCATCAAGCCAGTTCCTGAAGGTCTGGTGGGTTGTAGGTCAGGTCACAGACAAACCAAACCACTAGCAGGTTCCCGTGCAAGCTCAGTTCTTCCGGGTGAACGGGGTTAAGGATCTCTCAAGGAAAGTAAGTTAGCAGGTTATTGTGCAGGCTAAGTGACTGCAAGGAATGCAGCTGTGCCAGATGAGGTGGAACACTCTGGATCTTGTTGTCACACAGGAACAGATAGCTCAGAGAAGGCAGGTTTGCTAATTCAGGTAGAATTGAAGTAATCAAATTCCCTCTGAGGTACAGAAATTCGAAACTGTGGAGCTCCTGAATGTCGGGCAGGATGATGTGGCTCTGTGCCGGACCTTATAGCAGACTCCCAGTAACTTTGGATGTGCTCCAACAGGTCCATGTCCTGCTTGCCTTGAAGACTCCAAAGCTGGACACAATATTCCAGGTGAGGTGTTTCGTACAAGAGCTGAGTAGAGGGGCAGAATCACCTCTCTTGATCTTCTGGCCACACTTCTTTTGATGAAGCCCAGGATGTGGCTGGCCTTCTGGGCTGAAGATATTAGGAAGAGGTTCTTTATTGAGGGCGTTTTTGGGCACTAGAACAGGATCCTCAGGGAAGTGATCTCAGCACTGAGCTTTACTGAGTTCAAGAAGAGCCTGGACAATGAACTCAGTCAGATGCTCTGACTTGACTGGCCCTGTGTGGAGCCAGGAGTTGGATGCCTTCCAGCTCAGGATATTCTGTGATTCTATGAACCATATGGGAACCTGATGTACTACAGTTCTGAGTATCTGTGTGCTTTCTCCCCTGAGCAAGAACTGAACCAGAACTGAGCCAGTAATTCATCATTTTCCTGTCAAAAGCATGTTCTTTGGTGAACTTTGCTTATTAAAATATCATACCAAACATACTACCATCTCAAAAGCTACTTGCCTCCAAGGTGTGACCACACCACCCTGAGCATGCAATCTGAATTTCTGCTAGTCTATGCTTCTCAACATGAAGCGAGGAATATTTACCCCAATCACAATAAAGATGTGCATGACTAGTGTCACTCAAGCTCCACCTGATATGTAAGAATAGCATAAAAGTGGCCTAAGAATGAAGTTATGTTAAGGAAGATACCATCACAACAAGTCAGGAACATGCCAGAACATACTATTGCTGACTTCTGGGACAATTTGACAGGCTGACCCTCTCTTCACCCTTGATTGAGATTCAAACACTTGGTTATCCTAGGAAACTTAGAAAACTTTATATTAAGTTATTTATGTTGCTTATTTTCCTTGCGTAGTTTTATGATTTTCTATATGTAGTTTTATGTTCTCGTATGTTTCTATATTTCTTGCATGTGCTTTTGTAGACAATGCATGAACACTAGCAATAGAAAATAATCTGCATTCTGTTGCTTCAGTTAACTGCACCACTCACTAATCTGTGATAATTCTTATTGAATGAGACCAAACTGCTTAAGTCTGTCTGTGCTAGTTCATTGAACGTGACTAGACTGAAAGTTGTTTCTCACTATTTCTGCATCTGCAGTCGTGGTAGTTCAGTATATTGAATGCAACCAGACTTATAGTTAAAAATCAGGAATCACTCAGAATATAAGCCTAGCCCTCTGATATCTGAGAATAAGCTGGAATCCTTCCTTCCTTCCTTCCTTCCTTCCTTCCTTCCTTCCTTCCTTCCTTCCTTCCTTCCTTCCTTCCTTCCTTCCTTCCTTCCTTCCTTCCTTCCTTCCTTCCTTCCTTCCTTCCTTCCTTCCTTCCTTCCTTCCGTCCTTCCTCCCGTCCTCCCTCCCTAAGAGGAAACTTCACTTTGCGTCTGACAGAGCACTGGGACAGGCTGCACAGAGAGACTGTGTCCCTTTGTCTGGAGCTTTTAAGACTGCCCGGGATGCAATCCTGTGCAACCTGTTTTAGGTGATCCTGCTTTAGCTGTGCATTTCCTGTGCTTCTATTTGCTGTACTTTCACCGGCTGTTTACAATTCTAATGTAAAGAAATTTAAATATTTTTATACATTTATGGATTGCAAGTATATCACAGAATCATAGAATGGTTTGGGTTGGAAGTGACCTAAATTTCATTTACTTCCATTCCCCCTGCCATAGGTAGGGACACCCTCCACCAGGTTGCCCAAAGCCCCGTCCAACCTGGCCTTGAACACTGCCAGAGAGGGGGCAGCCACAGCTTCTCTGGGCAACCTTCTCCAGTGCCTCAACACCCCCACCATCTCCTCTTTTTATATTATTACATGTCCTCGTAAATAGTCCCTCTCCATCTTTTCTGCAGGTCCCCTTTAAATACTGGAAGGCCACTTGTCCTGGTTTCAGTCAGGATAGAGTTGACTTCATTTGTAGCAGCTGATGGAATGCTGTGTTTGGGAGTTAAAATGAAAGCAGTGCTGATAACACCCTGATGTTCTTAGTTGCAGTCAGACAGTCAAGGACTTTCTCAGCTTCTTCGTATTTCTCCATTCATGAGAAAGGAGGGGTGAAGCCAGGACAGGTGACCCAGATGGGCCAAAGAGAGTATTCCATGCCAATTATGTCCTGCCCAGGATAACGGGGGGCTGAGGGGAGGAAGAAGAGGGGTGGTGGCGGGACGCGTGCTTCTTGGGGAGACGGTCGGGTTCCGGGACAGCTCTGGGTGGTACGGCCTGAGTTGTGTGGTTCGGGGAGAAACTGCATTGGGTATCAAGAGTTTCATATTCTTTTGCTCTAAAGTCCTGTTAGCATTGTTATATTTTATCTTTCTGTTATCTTAGTAAACTATCCTTATCCCAACCCACTGGCCTCTTAGTTTCTTGGTTTTGGAGTTATTTGCCCCTTCCTTTTCCCTTCCCTTGTTTCCCCCCTCTTTTCCCTCTTCCCCTGCTCTTTTACTTTAAGGAGCAGGCAGCTGCGTGGATCTCGGCCCACAGCCGTGGTGAAACCACGACAGCACTATAATATCTCCCTGGAGCCTTCTCTTCTCCAGGTGGAACAGGTCAGGTCTCTCAGCCTGTTCTCATAGGAGAGGTCCTCTGCCTTCTTTGTGACTCTCATCTGGACTCAGTCCAACACTTCAAATTACACTTGAATTTAACAACATTTATACTAAAAATAAGATGAATTTGCAACTTCTTAATTTCCCCACAGCTCCACTGTTGCTTCTTATAAATGAGGAAATTCCTCCTATTATTAAAAAAATGTAGTTAAAAAAATGGGAAGATTACCTAACACTGTATATGATAGCTGTTATTTTAGGGGTGACGCTTCAAATTAGGTTACTACTCTTAAAGTACAAAGCTTAGAATTGAGTTGAAAAATGTTTCTTAAGTTATTTTTCTATATAAAAAGAAAGCCTTTTTTAAGCAAAAAAATGTTTCTTTTCAACAAATAATTTAAATATATAGTCCTTTTAATTTACAATATGAATGCAATTCTTCTGTACTTCACAGCTCTCACATAGCAGTCTAGTAATCCTTGCAGTAAAAATCTCAGAGTGACACTGAAGTTGACTAAGCAAGTCTTCTACTTTAAAAATATTTCCTTCAAGGAACAGGCTGGCCCATACATTATTTGGAATACCTTCCATCAATTACAAAACTGCATAAAATCTTAAAGGATTGGCAACTGTCCAATAAAAAAGGAGGATCTGTTTCCTCCAAATTATACAGGTTTCTAAGATGCCTTTCTCACGGCATCCTTGAGTTCAAATATTTTGTAACCAGCTACATAAGGAAACTTTTCTGTAAACCTGCCAGCATTTTGACTCATTTGAGAGGAAGTGAGCTCATGGGTTTTTGACTTGAAAAGAGCTAGCAAGCGGTGTTATTGGTAAAGCTTCTTGGCTTTGGAATTCTTTCGTCTCAGTTCTCAAGCTCATCCAGGCCATTGGTTTCACAAATAATAAATGGTACTTCCAGGCACTGCATCACAAGCATAAATGCTAAAAAGGTATAGTGTGGACTTGATCACCAAAAATCCTGAAACAGATAGACATTCTATGGTCTACAAAGAAATGCACCCCCCCACCCCTTTTTTTTTTTTTATTATCTCAGGTAAAATGAAAAGTATTTATTTGATATTTTCAGTTCTATCTTTTCTGAATTATTTCAATTTTACCTGGAAATTTTATTTGTTGTTTTTCTCATATACTGTGCTGGGTACTGGTTAGGTAAGTAAACTATCTTCAAAAAAACAGGTATGAAAACAGTGGCAGCTTAGGATCCCTTCACAAGAAAACAAAAACAAAGCCAAAGACCACAAACCAAAACACCACCAAAAAGCCTGTACTTTAAATCAAGAAAAGTTGTCAAGGAAATGTTTGGCTGAATAATTCCAGAGGCATAAAATATATTGAGCAGGGAGTATTTGCTGAAAATTACTTGCTCCATTCTTATAAATAATATAGTAATCACCCTGTTGCCTAGTCATAATTCAATTGGGTTTTTTTGTTGTGTTGTCTCCATACCCTACATCATATGACCTAAGAGGTCTGATTTGATGCCATTTGGGACTTGAGTTAGGGTTGAAAATCCACGAATGCCTTGCCAAACAGCTTGAAAATTTCATTCTTCCAATCACAGCAGTTGTCACAAATGCCCCTCCCTCGTTGTACTGGTTAAATATGTTTGACTTTAGAATAAACTTGTACAGCAACAAGATGAACATGCTCGTTCTGCTGGTAGAGAATATTATAGGAAGACGTGATTTGCCCTTTAAATTCATAATGAAATAGAATCTGACTCATTCTGCAGCTATGGCATGTGTTTTAAATCAATTAGTCTCTGTAAAACAAGACCAAAGCTCTGAACTATCTCAAGGATCCTTTAGATTGAGCCTGTTTGGACTTGGATGTATGCAGTCCCTGAGTTAAGTCAAGCAGTATACATTCTTTTAACATTTTCAGCTTTGTCCTCTGGTGAAATGTGCTCATTTTTGGTATTTTCTGATTCATGTTTGATAGGGTGGAAAATCAGAAGATGTTCTTTCAAACTACCCAAGCCGCTGATGTTAAACTATCAACAGTAGGGAACTACCTTAACAGAATCCGCCTCAGCACTTTGTGTTTTTCAATTAAAACATAACCAGTCCCCTTCTGCTCCACTAAGGCAGCTTTTCTTTTCTGTGCATGCCTGAATGCATAAATAGTTTTGAAGATCTTGACTTATACCAATCCATGTTTCAGTTTCCCTGTTTATACATGCATACATCTAGGAGCTTAACAGAACTACTGAATCATGCAGTCTGTTCCCATGCTTGGTTCAGGCCAGCTACTTTCATCTAGTAATTTCATCCTACAGGGAGCCCAATACTAGTTCATCTGCCTGAAGGTGGTAATAATACAGGTTTGGGGTTTTGGGGGGTTTTGTTTGTTTGTTTGTTTGTTTGTTTCTAAATTCTAGAACATTAATTGCATGGCATTAATCCTTTTAAGGTGCTTTGCAATTTACTGCCGAAATTTTATCCAAGAAATGTACGCCATGCCAAAATTCAGTATTTGGTGACTCTGGGTAGCACCTAATGTTAGAATCATATTGAAATATCATTATTTGTCTCTTTTCAAAATTAATAGTGTGAAACATTCATTTCTTTTGATTAAATGCAGGAAAGGCACATGAAAATGTAATACCACACCAATTTAAAACATCATAATAATTTTATCACCTTCTCTCTGAATTAATCTAATTAATTGACATTCACCCTAGGTTTGTTGGATCTGCAGGTCTCAATAACCCCCCCACAGATTAATTCTGGGTGAATCTTCTTTTTGTTAAGAAAGGTTTACCACGCTCCGAAACAGGTGACCTCTGTCAGTTAGTTGTTGCTGCTGCCATGGTCCAGTGACTTCTGTACAACACAGGGATAAGACTAGAGCCAGAAAAAAGTAAGGGAAAGGAAGATTAGTGTTGAACTGAAACCAGAAGAGTTCAACAGAAATGAAGTATTTTCTTCCCTCACACTGTCCACTACTGAACTTTATTGTTTCTTTTCAACTTTATTTGATATGGCAGTAGATGGCTACACATTTCCTGTGTAACAGTTGTAATCCAGCCTAAAGATCTATTGCATGTGTGTCTAATATGCTGTAGCAGTATGTTCTAAATATCAAAGCTATTTGGCAAAATATGTCAGTACTAATTTATATTATTTGTCTTTTCAGGGTATATACACTTGCTCTTAACAACTAAGTATTCAAAGAGCCCAGTTTATTTTCCCTGTATGAGGGCATGTTGTGCTGCCCTCCGTGAGAGGATTTTTATGGGGCCTACAAAACATCTAGCTGTACTCATTTTTAAGTTCTTCCATAGTTAGAGATAGGAAAAAGTTTTTATGGTTATTAATGAAAGCTTCATGTTTTTCTAAAATGATAAAGCAATAAACTATTCTTGGAAAATGAAGGGTGTTCAAAATACGTGCCTTCTTAAAAATGCTCATAAAAACTGAATTATGTATGCTAAACTAGTCTTTATTTATGCTGTACTTGAGTTTATGATTTCTTCACCTTTCCCATTCTCAGAGGTTCAACAGTTCCTGAAGTAGTGATGGTTACTTTCAAATGTGATGGCTATGCTTCTTTTTAGAAAAAAACATCAGCACTTCTGAGGTGGTTTCCAAACAACTAGATTATTTTTTTCTGAGATAGATTGCACTTTCACACACATTTGTGATATTTTGTTAGTTTCTGATCGCAGCTGCCAGTTGGAGCACACCTCCTACTTCACATTTAACCAAAATAAATCCAGTCTTGGTGTGCCTCTGACCAAAATCGCTCTGTGTTAAGAAATAAAGGAGAGGACACAGTAACAGGTGAGAGATTGATTTCAATGGCACCTGACAGAACTGAATTAAAGCAGTATCACAGATAAACTCATGGGCTCATCTCTTTCCATGATTGTTTATTCTTAATGGACCCAGTCACAACAAACAGATGTAACTCTGTCATTCCTTGTGAAAGGAAAAAGGGAGACATTTAGAGAGAGGTGTAAAAATAAAGGTTAGGAAGGTGGGTGAGAAGGATTACTCCCCTTCTTATAATTGTGGGATTTCTTTCAAACAATAAAATAAATAAAAAGTAGTAATAAATTAGTAGGAACTAAACCAAAGACTTTTTTTTTGATAAAAGCAAGATGTCATTAGTTTAGCTGGTATGCTGCGAAAGGTTTCTCTGACCATTTTCTGTATTAGAACGTGATTTTCTGGTCATCCTGCTGAGCTTCTCGTACAAAAATTCTAGGCTGTCAAAACAGGGAAGAGAAATTTTTAAATATTATTGGCTTCATTTTATAGGTATATAACAGGGCACAGTAATGCCCATGTCAACTGTGAAGACAAAAATATGTCAATACAACCTTTTTTTCTTAACTGGGTTCCATGTATGTCCAAAGCCTATTTAGGGAATAAAAGGCAAAACTACTTTCTTCAGGATCATCATAATAAGCAATACAGCTTTCTTTAGACTTCTCCTAAGTTAAAATGCCTCCCTTTCATATCTTGAAGCCAAGTCTTGTGTCTCACTTTCTGCCGTTCATTCTAGAAGCACAGACCAGATAGAATAAAGACTTTTTGATCCACTTCATGTTTCTTTCAGAATTTATTCAGGGTCAAAATTCAGAGACATGAAAAAACAAAATCTTAAGAGATGTTAATCTCTTAAATACCTCATCTCTTCTTTGTTCTTCACTGAAACCTCCCCTTCTCAGTTCTCCTAAGGTCAAGGCATTTAAAAGAAATACTGTTTTCAGCAGCTTGATTATCAGGACAGATAGCACTTACTCACCAAGATGTAAGGGTGTTTTCCTGTTACACTTAAAGCTGTTTATGCTGAGAGATGACTTCTGAATTTTTTAAACAAAGTACAGTCATACTACCTCTTCCTCTTCCTTCAAAGGGAAAAGCAGGCAATATAATTTCTGCTGTTAAAATCTCATCTAAACTTTTATGTTAGTTTTAACTGCTGCCTAAATTATTATTGAACAGTTGCTATAAAAATAATGTTTTTCTGAAATATTTGACACAAGTATTTCATACATCTGTGATTTTCAGAAATGATTGCCAGAAAAAAATATTAATCAGCTCTGTAAAATATTAAAAAAACTCCTAAACCCTATACTGAATATTTGACATACATAACACATGAAAATGAATGGAAGATGTAGTGTTTCAGGGGCAAAGCTACAGTAATTTTGAGAGTGCATACCTTCTCCTTCCTCTCCTGGACATTGGTGCATTGGTATAGATGCACTTTATCTTCTTCCTGTTTCTTCCCTTATCATTCCCTGTAGCTGGAATGAAAAAGCGTACACTACCTGTGCCCCCAATCCCTTCAGCATGGACCTGAAAATCTTTTTAACTGCCCTCAACTTTCTTGTATAGATTTCATTACTGCCTACTTGGAAAATTAAAAGTGGATAATAACCCATGGGTCTGGCCAGCATTGGAAGTTTCTTGCTACATCTCTAACAGGGGCCCCAGGCAGGCAGAAGACTTCTTTATGTAGTGTTTGGTCTACAGATTGGGCCTTCTGTCCCCTTCAGATGGGAGTCCCCTATGATGACAATGACCTATATGTAAAGCTGTATCTCCTACTTTATAAATCTGTTAGCAAGATGATATCATACTGATAGAACAGCAATATTTGTTAACTAAGGACATGTAAAATTACTACTGTTATCAATGAAAAAAAATCAGTTCTTTATAGCCTTTTAAATTCTATATTATGAATTTTATTATTGAAAGAATGTGAAATAAGAAGTAAAGAAATTACTTGTCAAAGCTTACTTAAATGTTCAACAGCAGATCTTAAATAAAATGTAGGCATTCTTAGTCCACAATAATACAAACCCCATAGCATGAGTTATCAGTACCACAGGGAATTGTAGCTATATTGATGTACTTAAGAAAAACTGACTCCAGTGTACCCTTGGTAGTCGCTAGCAAAAATTCCCTTTGTGTAAGAAACTTTATGAAGAGGACCCGTTTTCCAAAGGCACTCTTGTTTCCTTATTACCCCAGTACAAATTGCTTGAAAAATCTGTGGCCAAGTATCTTAAGCTTTTCTGGAGCTGAGACAAATGCTGCATCTCAGAATTTGACCCAAAAATTTAGAGAACATTAATGGTTTGTAAGAGTCTACATCCTTTGTACACTTGGTAACTTGCCTATGCGAATCAACCCTGTCAAGAAAAGGAAATCTTAAACTTATGTGTAGAAAAATTATTTTCAGTAGATCACAAACATCTACAGATCCCCTCAAAAAGTCATTTCGTCTATACATGTCTTCTACATTGTTGGCTCTATTTCCCTTTCTGTTAGGTCATTATTTCTAGACATGGAATGAAAGGGTTTGTGCTATAAATGTATGTAGACATTATTTCTATCTTCTATTCTGCCCTGCTTCTGATATGATCCTCAACTTTATTCTCTTTATTTCCCAAAAGATATTCTCTTTTGCTCTATGTATCCTTGTGCTGTCTTCCTGTTTGTATCACCTCAGGATATTCTTGCTTCGTATTGACTGGATTTGTCTATTACATAGGTTCAAGGAGAAACATTTATTACACACTATTTTAAATCTTTGGGTTGGGCTGCAGGGGAGATTCATATCTGCAAAGTACAAACATGCAAGAACTAACTTTTTATTTGTAGAATACACTTTTCTCTGAGACAAATGAAGCCTGAGATGTGCTACTCTATTTAAAAATAAGAGAGGGGAAGGGATGAATGAAAGAACTCTTTGATAAATCAGGAAAATATTTACTTAACTTGCTACTGTGCTGCATGCTGTGAATATGAGTAATTTTCTGACACAATGTTATAGGATTAACTTAATCACCTTGAGGAGACAAATTCCTCTCTAACTAGCTCCCGGGTGTGGATTTTCACAAATTCTGCCCCAGGTACATTGGATTTTGCTTTCCCATGGATAAGACAAAAGCTGCCTTTATTATACAACCAGTTCACTGCAGAAAAGAAAAAATTGTGAAGGCACAGTTCTTTGACATTTTTTCCCCTATTCCTCTGAAACTGAACTTGATAAAAGCTCTTGAGGCAAGCAGGAGAAGAAAGTGGTCCATTAGAATGTAATCTTTATGATAGCAGCAGCTGTGATAGCCATGGCAGTAAAGGCATATCATTTTTATTTAAAATAGAAACCAAGATGTATATTTAATGTATTCAAGAATTTCTGGAAGAAATAAATGTGTCATTCCAAGTAGTGAAAACTGGAGATAAATGGAAAGACACCTCTGGATTACTAAATGAACATTTCTTGATCAAATATTACCCAGACCTTGACACACCTCTCTTTAAAAATTCACTCAGCAGATGCAGGTCTTGGGAAGAAGAAAAATATTTACTATGTATATGGATTTTTTTGAAACTTGTCTCTGACTATCAAAGAAAACAAACATAGAATCATAGAATACTTTGGGTTGGAAGGGACCTCAAAGATTTTTTTAGTTTTTTACACACACACACACACACACACATCCCCTACCATGGCAGAGGCGTCCTCCACTAGATCTGGTTGCCCAAAGCCCCATCCAACCTGGCTTTGAACACTGCCAGGGAGGGGCAGACACAGCCACAGCTTCTCTGGACAACCTGTGCCAGGGCCTCATCACCCTCACAGTGAAGAATTTCTTCCTAATGTCTAATCTAAATCTATCCTCCTTCAGCATAATACCATTACCCCTTGTCCTATCACTACCCTGCCTGATAAACAGTCCCCTCTCATCTGTCCTGTAGTCCCCTTCAGCTACTGCAAGACTGATGCTATAAAGTCTCCCCAGGATCTCCTCTTCTCCAGCCTGAACAGCTCCAACTCCCTCACCCTGTCTTCATAGGAGAGGTACTCCCTCCCTCTGACAGTCTGACTGAATCATAGAATATACTGAGTTGGAAGGTACCCATAAGGATCATCAAGTCCAACTACTGACTCTACACAGGACCAGACAAGTGTGACTCAGTCTCATCAGCATGTGACTGAGTGCATTGTCCAGACACTTCTTGAACTCAGTCAAGCTCAACAATTCATGCTGAGTTTTAGATCAATTAAACCCCTCAATTCTTTCTCCTCAGGGATGCTACAAACAGTTGAATTCTGTATTTCAAATGGAAGCATTTTCAGTTTTCTATAAGGTGACAAAAAATAATCTGAGAAGCCAATTATGCAGGAAAGGAGATTGTTCACTAATGTGATGTTTTCGTACATTCTTTACTGTGTAATGGTATACAGTCATAAAAAAAAGATTCCCATTCTGAGAACCAAATTGTAAATGTCATTCACCATAAATACTCTCATAAATGACCCTTTATGTTACATGGAACTTTTGTTTAGTAAAAGATCGATATGAGCATGCAGAGAGATTCTTGATTTGAACTTTAAAATGTTTAAATAGAAGGACTCTAACTGAAGATGTTGGTATAAATATAATTTTTTAAGTGTAAATTTTAGTGTTATAAACACAACATCATGGGGTTGGGTCAATAATTGGATAAAACTGCTTTCATTGTTACTTTGGAAAATACATACTGATTATAAGGGAAATGAGTATAGTTTTATATATACTTCTACAAATTAAAGATCTGCATATATGCCTACGTAAATTAATTCTCAGATATTGATAATCGTCACAGATAAAGTTTTCATATCGTGCAAATGATGGTATTACGAAGGTTAAATTTTCTTCTTTACTAAATTAAATAGTAGGTTTTCTTCATTTTGAAAAAAATAGAGTTTCACTTGTTTTGCCTGTCATGTATTTTTTCATTGAAGTTATTTTTGAATACTGGATGATTGTAGACCCAAATTGTGTACATGGCACAATTCAGGAAATTTCATAAACCTGTGCTTAACTTTCAGGATTTTGGCTTAGACACCTAAATTCTAAAGCTGGACCTGGTCAGTTTTTCCCTTGTAAGTTGTTAGTCTCTGCAGCTGGTATTGCATTATCCCTTAACACAGAGTTGCAGAAGTGAAGGGAAGACATTAGACATTGAAGCCCTGGAGACATGTGGAGAGCAGGGCTATGAGAAACATAGAAATCATGCAAATATACTAGCTTCACAAAACATTCCATGTTATTCCATAGATAACTGTTTTCTATCTGTTTCAGGTTTTAGAAGTAGGGATTAACAAACAGCTGACAGAGAGGTGTTTTCTGGATTTTGATTTTATGTAAGTGTGTGGTTTTGAATTGAGTAAGAAATTTACCTAAAGTGTTAATCTTGCAATAGTTGTGTTTCTTACTTCCCCTTCTCCCCCAGAGCAGGGAAAAGAAACAGCAGTGTCTCTGAGAAAATGCACTTTAAGAGCATGTGATGGTATCAGTCCCTGGTGATCTTTAAAGCAAGTTCTGTGGTGGTTTTGTTTCTCTCAAAGGATGCAAACGCTCCATTCTTTTTTTGTTTTCTTTCCTTTCCGTTCTTTTCTCTTTTTTTATTCCATCAGTTATAACTTATCATTACATATAAATTTGTGGAGATTTTTGTTGGTTTTAATTAAATCATATCACTCTCTGGTTACTCTTGCTGACTCCTAAAGATAATGGAATTCTTGTGAAGTTATTGTGTATTTTTTCCATGTTTTCACTGGAACTTTTCACCAAAAATGTACGAAATAATATGCAATAGCAGGAATCAATGAGAATGCATCTGAGTTTGTATATGATACTTATTCAGTGATCTGAAGTTGAATCTGGGGAAGTTTAGGTTGGATATTAGGAAAAAAAATCTTTACTGAAAGGGTTGTTAAGTATTGAAACAGGCTGCCCAGGGAGGTGGTGGGCCTCTGCAGGTGTGTAAAAGAAGCGTATATGTTGTACTTGGTGACATGGTCTAGTGTGGATGGTTGGACTCAGTGATCTTGAAGGTCTTTTCCAACTGAAAACATTCTATGATTCTATGAATTAGGAATTTTTTTCTTTCTAAGAGTGGAGAAATATTAATCGCAATCACTTTCAGTTGTCTAATAACCACTAAGTTCATGCTTTCTCAGAAGTCATGGAAGACAAAGAGCCATGTGTAGGTTTTCTCGACATAAGAATTCCTGTAATTTTAACCTGAGACCTTTCATTTTACAGAGCAATAAAGAACAGATATGATCATTCAGTGTGCTACAAAAAAGGCATGGCTCATAACATTGTCTGATGATGTTCAATGGAATTACTTTAGACAAGCTGAAATAGTCAATATTATGACAAAGAACATGTTTCAATGCTGTTTCAACAACACGAGTTGTTCTGACAATTTGTGTGCAAGATTTGAGTTAATAAATTCTTCCTGCTTATTTTAGCTTATTTTTGAAGAATGTAGCAATTGTTATGTTACTATGTAACATCTCTGGCTAATTGAAGTTTATGGGTTATGTTAATGAATTCATAGATCTCAATAGCAGAAGTAATTGCTGCTATTATGAAATTTAATTTGCTAAACATAGAACATATAATTTTGACATGCAGTCCCTCATCAGAACCATGTATTTTAAGGACATAGGGTTTATCTTTCTGAAGAGCATTCAAAATTTTTCAGATATTTGAAATTATGCATAATTCTTAATGCACATCAGTAAATTCTGAAGACAAATGTTCTGATGATAAAAAATTTAATCATTGTATGAATTGGTGAAGCAGCAATTTTTTATACCATTTTATAAATAAATGGATATCTTCCAATGATATTGATCATGTGGAGATGATAATTTTGGTTTGGCTAGAAGGTAGGACTAGCACTTCTCATGGATGGGTGCTTTTCCAGTCTCTGAAAAATTTTTACAAGTCTTTAGGTCCTTCATAACTCTCAGTATATTTTTGCATGCATCGCTTTGTACACAAACAGTTGTCTTATCAATGATATATTTTAAAAGTACAGAATTTCCGTGACTCAAGAATGTTATAAATTCCTGTTACCTATAATGACACTGTTATCCCTTTCATATGTTATTTAGAACTAATTGAAACTTGCATTGGCCAAGTTTGCCACAGTATAAAATAAGGGCAAATATTTCATGTTGTTTCTGTGATATAAACACTTCTTTAAAATTGTCTTTGAAGTGCTGAAAGTCAAGTAATAAATTTTTATGCACACTGTCATAATTTGTAAAAATAGTTGGGAAACACATGCTTATTTCAGCAGGTGAGATTTCTGTTTCCAATGATAGACCTTAGATGTATGCACTGAGCATTCATTTGATGATCATAAAAAGTGTCATGACTGAGACACTAAAAAATTCTAGTGATATCTCTCCATGAAGCTCCCTGTAACAGTCATGTAAAAAACTACACATGGATATGTTGTATGTTCTCTACTCTCAGAAGGACCAATAAGACAGCAAAGTCTTGGCTTTGTCTGCTTTATCAAGTAATCTCTGCAACATTCAATAGGATTGGCTAGTTATGTCATACGTTACTTTTACCAGGTTCAAAGAAAGTAGAAATAAATTGATTATTTCCCAAAATACCTGTTCACAGGTGATCCTCCTAAAACTATTTTTCAACATGCCAGTGGTTGCTACTTCACTTTGTAATTTTAGACTGTCTTGAAAATTCAAACAAGCTCACTGCATATGGCACATGTTGAGGAGATAAAAAATGAAGACTGTGATCAGCATATGTTATAAATTTAATATATTAATGAATTTTAAAGGTTGACATACAAAGTCATCTTTTCACAAGGTTCATGTATGACTTCCCAAAAATACATAAATTTTGTGAATAATCCCTTCCTGTACTTATAAAAAGTTTCCTAAGGAGAATTACTACTAATATTTTATTAAAGCACAAGTGACAGAACTCTAGAACATTGTCTCTGAACAATAAATTTCACCAAATTCAGACAAAATAATACAATGAAATGAATTGTGATAAATACCTTTTACCAGATAGAAAATGAAACAAAGGTGAAACATTAGAATTATATTCATAGAAATAAAAAGCTTGTAGAGAGGAAGTAAAATCACAAGCTGTTGATCTTCATTCTGTAAAACTTAATGGGACTAGACATAACCAGAGAAAGACTTAGGAAAAAAATTAAAGAAGAGAAGGAAGCTGTCTAATCTTATGCAATTATTTGTGTGCAAATTGAACTGGACAACAAATATAACCATGTGTCTGAGCTAGACTATATCTTTTCTGTAATAATATATAGTTATACATAAGGATTTTTTTATTAATTTATATAAAGCCTTTTATGCTTCCACCTGTTTTATAAAGCACACATCCATTTACATTTTGTCTCATTCAGAGTATTCATGGTTACATTTTTCCCAGCTACTGAAAACTAGAGTCCAGATTACTTATTAAGGAAATAAAGATGGGTGGCCTAGCCAGAACTCATCTGATTTTTTTTTTTCCTCTCCCATTTCTTTCTTTGCTGTTCACATCTGAACAAGTAAGTTTGTATCCATAGGTACCTAAAGCTGGTCATCAAACATATTGATTCTGTTTCAAAATTTTGTCAGATAAAATTCACTTTGAGATCTGAGAAGTACAAAGTTGGAACATAATAGACTATTCTCTTTTAAAAACCTAATTAAGCAAAACTACTCTTACAAAAATAGAATACTGACAACATTCTATTTTTTTTTATTTGGCAGTGTTTGGAAAAAAATACTTTTTCTCTTACTGTGACTCAACAGTACTTGTTCTGTGTGACAGTACCAGGCATCACTTGCATCCATGGTTATCATAGAATCATAGAATCATAGAATGGTCTGGGATGGAAGGGACCCCAAGGATCATAGAGTTCCAACCCCCTGCCACAGGCAGGGCCACCAGCCTCCAGGTCTGGATCTACACAAGGTTGCCCAGGGCCCCATCCAACCTGGCCTTGAACACTTCCAGGGATGAGGCATCCACCACCTCTCTGGGCAGCCTCTTCCAGCACCTCATTACTCTCGCTGTGAAAATCTTCCCCCTAATATCTAATCTAAACTTTCCTTCCTTTAGCTTTAGTCCATTCCCCCTTGTCCTGACATTATCTACCCTTTGAAAAAGTTTTTTCCTCTCTTGTTCCTCTTCTCCCTTCAGGTACTGGAAGGCTGCAATGAGGTCCCCCAGCAGCCTTCTCTTCTCCAGGCTGAACAAGCCCAGCTCCCCAAACCTCTCCTTGTAGGGGAGGTGCTTCAGCCCTCTAATCATCCTCATGGCCCTCCTCTGAACCCTCTCCAACAGTTCTACATCTTTCTTGTGTTGGGGGCCCCAGATCTGGACACAGTAGTCCAGATGGGGCCTCACAAGGGCAGAGTAGAGAGGGACAATCACCTCCCTGTCCCGGCTGGCCACCTCTCTCCTGATGGAGCCCAGGATATCATTGGCCTTCTGAGCTGCAAGAGCCACTGCTGGCTCATGTTAAGTTTCTCGTCTACCAGAATCCCCAAGTCCTTCTCAGCAGGGCTACTCTCAAGAAGCTCTTCTCCCAGTCTGTATCTATGTCTGGGATTCCTCCGGCCTAAGTGCAACACCTTACACTTTGCAGTGTTGAACCTCATGAGGTTCACCTGAGCCCACCTTATGGACATGAAGTACTACTTTTATACTGAAGCATGCAGTATTCTCATAGGTTGGTAGAAGATGGCTTTGTATCTTCTTCTCATTTCCTGTAATTTCACTGTCCCCTATACTATTTGCTTACTCTTTACCTCACAGATATAATCAAGTTTAGCAAATTACAGAGTCTATGTAAGAATATCTGACAAATAATTGATGTGAGGTTTCTTGGGGATTTTTTTTTTTTGTAGTTATTTGCTTTTTTTTGTTTTTTTTACTGAGTGAATTGGCTGTAAGCAACTCTCAAAATTTTCAAGCATGTTAATTATTCTAAATTATTCCTAATTTCCAACAGTTCTTCAAATCATTCAAGCTATAAGTATATATAGTACAATTTGAATTTTGGCTTATATGGCAGTTAGTAATGTTTGCAAATTCCTTGTGTAACTGACAACAAATTTAAATTTAATTTGTGAATTTATCTGTAATACAAGGTACCAATGCTGCTAACAACATCCATATACCATCTAATCCAGAGGAAAAAGAAGTAATATTGCACACATCTATTTCATATCTAGACAAAAATTATCACATTTTCAAAGAAAAAAATATATACAAAAAAATAGTTATTTATCTGAATTTGCATGAATTTTCCTGCAAAGTTAAAGCTAATTTAAAGCTGAAATACAGTAAACTGGCATCAAAATATTCTAGAATATGGTGGATTTTTCTATGCAAATGTAAAGGGTTTTCACATGTATTTTCTAATATTTAATCAGGTCTGATTGCTAACCTGTTTTAAAGATGCAAATGTTCTGACAAAATCTTTCTAACAAAGAGTAAATGATGCGCATGCAGCTGTAACGAATTAGATGCCTTCCACACATAGGTAAATATGAGGCAGAAAAATTAAATTGAAACAATTTTAAATTTTGCTGTAGACGGTTACTTATGTTTTGTAGAAGAAATGAAAATATATGCCACGTTCTTTCTAGGTTTTGATTTTTCATCCTACTACTGAGTAGGCTTTTGACACTTTCACTTCTTGAAAGGTATTAAGGTAATTATGGGAAATTATTCATGGTTTGATATAATATCAATATTTTAATTTCATAACATTTGTAGCACAAATTTCCAAAGCAGCTGGATAAATGAAGTCTAAGATCTGTTCACACTTAACAGACTAAGGAACTAGTAAAGCTTACAGTTTAGGAGACGTTTGGTCAAATAAAGAGTTTTCAAATGCTAGGCTTTGTAGCTTAATCATTTTGAAAATCAGTTTAGAATCCCAAATTCCTTAGAATTTTTTCCTTTGGTAAGCCTTACACTGCATCTGACCATGCTGAAGTCGATGGTCCTATTGTTACAGATAAGTGATCTGAAAAAGTGTATTTCTGTGTGTAGAATAATTATGTTAGATCTATGGAAAATTAGTTGTATTGCTATTTTTTTCTATCCTTGTGATGAGAGTACACTGTACAAATAGCTTTGAAATTTAGAAAATGAAGAAAATACTGAAAACTAAAATCCAATCTATTTTTTAAATTTATAATAACTCTAGTAAAACAACAGGAGAAAAAGTGGTAACTCTTGGCTTGCCTACTTCAAGACAAATTTGTCTATCTCCAGTGTGAAAACTATCAATAGTCATGAAAGGAAAAATTATTCCTGATCTTGAGTCAGTTTCAACTTTACCCACATGGCAAAGACTTTCTGTGGTGGACTGATTCACCTGAAGGTAGTCAGGTTATAATCCTTCTCTCACGCTTCAGGTTTTTTATTTATTCTAACTGAAAATTACTTTCTCATTATTTTTCTTGAATGTGTGTCTTTCACAAAAACCTTTGCTGATGATGTATTCATAATATCTATTAATTGTTCTGATGACTGGACTTAAAGGAGCAGAAACAATGTTAGTTTATGTGTAGTTAAGAGCTTGAAAAGGGGAAAGAGCTTGGAAAATAAGATTTAAAATATTTGTCACTGTGTGCTAGGCATATGATCTGGTTTTAATTTTTTTCTTAAATTCTTTTACTTCTTTCTTGAGATTACACACTTGTATGTCTTGTTGCAACTTAAAAGACTGCATGTGTAAACCAAGTATTTTTGTATAAAGTAGTGTCTCACTTTGTTTTTTGGACTGAATTGTTGTGTACATCTATTTCCAGTGCGTTTCAAATATGCTTTATTGAGGATATCTCAGGTTCATTCATATGTTATGCATTCTAGAAAACTAAACTATGTCACACATTTGTGCAAAATATTTTTCAGATTCCACAAATCAATATAAATCCTCTTAGACTTAAACAGTATTTTTCTTGTAGACAAACTGTGTTGCAGAAGATGGGATTTCCCTCCGAGGTGCCCACAACAACTGATAAAATGAATAAATAGAATGATTTCCTCTGAAGAGGATTGCAAGACAGATGCATTTCCTAAGTTACAGAATTTGGTTAAAGTGGAAAATATCTTCATTTCATTGAAGGATGACTTCTTCCTTCACAGAAATCAGAGGAATGCAGTTGACCAAATGACATTTTATTGGGATATTTTAAATCTGAAGAGATATTTCATTAAATAATCCCCACAACACTCTTTCAGTGACCCTTTAAGTTTTTTGGGTTTTTTTTTTTACTTTTCTACTTAATACCTTTGTTTGCCACAAGGACTGTAGGATCAAATGCACCCTCAGCAAGTTTCACAATGACACTAAGCTGTGTGATGTTGTTGACATGCTGGAGGGAAGGGACAACCTTGACAGGTTTGAGACGTGGGATCTTTGAACCACATGAAGTTCAACAAGACCAAGTGCAAAGTCCTGCACATGGGTTAATGCAATCCCAAGCACAAATACTGGTGCGGCTGAGAGTGGATCAGAGCAGCCCTGGGAGAACAACTTGGCGGTGTTCTGGACAAGAAATTCAACGTGGGCCAGCAATGTCTGCTTCCAACTCAGAAAGCCAGCCATGTCCTAGGCTGAATCAAAGCAAGCATAACCAGTGGGTCAAAGAAAGCGATTCTCCCCATCTACTCCACTCTCACGAGACACCACCTGGAGTACTGTATGCAGCACTGGGTTTCTCCACCCTGGAAAGACATAAACCTGTTGGAGTGAGCCCAGAAGATATCCAAAATTCTGATCAGAGGAGAGGCACGAGGACAAACTGAGAGAGTTGGGATGGTTCCACCTGTAGAAGAGAAGGCTCCAGGGAGACCTTATAGCAGCCTTCAGATACCTGAAGGGCCCTACAGGAAATCTGGAGAGGGATTGTTTGTCAGGTACGGTAATGATAGGACAAGGGGTAATGACTTTAAGCTGAAAGAAGGCAGTTTTAGATTAGGTATCAGGAAGAAATTCTTCCCTGTGAGGGTGGTGAGGCATTGGAGCAGATTGCCCTCCCTGACAGTGTTCAAGACCAAGTTAGAAGGGGCTTTGGGCATCCTGGTGTAATGGACGGTGTTCCCTCCCATGGCAGGGCAGTAGGAACTAGATGATCTTTAAGGTCCCTTCCAACACAAACTATTCTATGATGATATGAAAAATCCTACAAAAATACCAGATAACTGCAGGGTTTTTTCAGACTCAACTTATTTTTATATAAGTTGAGCAAGAAACTGAAACAGGAAAATACCTATTTCAAAGTCTTATCACCATAATTGTTTTTTTTTTTTCTATCTTAGTGTCAAACAGATGGTTCTCAATGCATTTCTAGCTTATTTTTCTGCTGGAAACAAAAGATCAAAATAATTAAGAGATTGAGAAGTTTTTGCAGTAGTTGTTGTTTATCCATGTTGAACATTTGATCTTTTTTGATTTGGTATGTAAATAACCATATCAGTTGAGTACGACTCAGTTGCATAAATTTACTCTTTGTATAATACTATATGCACAACTCTATATGTTTGCAAATTAGAAATGCTGTGGTGGATTTTTGTGAATATTTTCTTAAAAGAAGATGTTATTGCTAAGATTTTTGTTGTGTTCATGAATATATTTTTTAAAAAGGAAATTTACATAGTAAAATTAGATTTCTTTTAAAATTGTTTTCCTCCAAAATTTATATATCTTTAACAGATGCAAAAAGAGGAAGTGATGAGTAATACTGGAGCAACTGTAGTAGCAGGGAACTAATAATCATGCTTGTTTTGTACATTTTCTTTAATTTTCCTTAACAAAAAAACAGCACTAAGAAAAATCTTACAGAAAGTTCTGTCCTTTGATGTTGGGTAACGATTCTTCATAAATATATATGCAGTCATGTGCAAATACAGAATATAACATTGACTGTGTCTGTATAATTTTATTATTATGTAATAGAATATTACATTTAATATTATGTGTGTTACACACACACAGAGATATGTATTTATTGGGGTTTCCCCCAAGTAAGAAATTGTATTTATTTACTACCAAAGAAGGGCTGTGAGTTTTCCTAGACATTTTAGACTACCCATTGTTGACACTGTGCAAATCGTTTACAGAGAGGACAACTATCATCAGGACACGAGTTTAGAGATTCCTCTTTTTTACTGCAATGTGCTGGGCACATTATGTATCACCAGAGGATGGAGGCTGTTCAGGCTGAGAGTAAATGATGTCTTGACAGGTCCCTAGGTTCACCTGACCACATACCCAAATAATATCCTTATATGTTCTTGGAAATATTCTTTCTCCTTGGTTCTAATTGGGAGATATTTCTGATGGCTGCCATAGTCTGAGGACAGAATATCTTTGTGTCTACTGAAGTGTACTTCACTTCAGAAACATTTTGAAGTGCTGATATGCCTGACTTTAGAAAGTTTTACAGTCCATATAATTTTTAGCCCAATCCTACATACCACCTAAGGAAAATCGAACCATCTACACTAGCAGAGAGGCTTATGAGTGACTACATTGTTTAGTAAGCACAGTTCTCTGCAATTCACTGTGATAAAATAATAGATGTGTAGATGCAAAGACAGTTGATCCTGCCACCTTGAAATAACACACCCCAACCTTCTCAAAAGCATGGTAAAAGACTAAAAGCTATAATTATACTATTATTAAATATCATTGAAAAAATTGAGGAGAAATCAGAGACTTTGCTAGTATTGAGGATTTCAGAACAAGAGAGAATTAATTTGGAAATGTCAGTACAGAATCTTAAGAGGTAAAACTCCAGTCTCAAATTCAGAACCAAAGAATCACTAGGTTGGAAAAGACCTTTGAAATCATCAAGTCCAACCATTCCCATCCTAAGGTAAACCATATCCCTGAGCACCTCATCTACCTGTCTTCTAAATGCATACAGGGTTGGTGACTCAATGACCTCCTTGGGCAGCCTGTTCCAATGCCCAATAACCCTTTCAAGTAAAGATTTTTTTTTCTTAATGTCTAATCTGAACCTGCCCTGGTGCAGGTTCTGGCCATTCATCTTTGTTGTATCACCTGTCACTTGGGTGAAGAGATCAACATCCATCTATACAAAGTCCTTTCAGGTAATTGTAGGTGGGGATAAGGTCCCCCCTCAGTCTCCTTTTCTCCAGTCTAAACAACCCCAGTTCCCTCAGCTGCTCCTCATAAAGTTTGCTCTCCAGCCCCTTCACCAGCCTGGTTGACCTTCTCTGGACACACTTGAGGACGTCAAAGTCTTTCCTGTAGTGAGGGGCCCAAAACTGAATGCAGTACTCAAGGTGCAGCCTCATCTACATGCCAAGATGCCACTGGCCTTCTTGGCCACCTGGACACACTGCGGGCTTGTATTCAGTCTACAGTCAACCAACACCCCCAGGTCCTTCTCTGCCAGACAGCTTTCTAGCCACTCTTCCCCAAGCCTGCAGCACTGCACAGGGTTGTTATGTCCCAGGTGCAGGACTCTGCACTTGGCCTTGTTGAACCTCATCCTGTTGATCTCAGCCCATCAATCCAGCCTGTTCAGATCCTTTTGAAGAGCCTCCCTACCCTCAGGCAGATCAACACTTCCTCCCATTTTGGTGTTGCCTGCAAACTTACTGAGGGAATATTCAATCCCTTCACTGAGGTCATTGATAAAGATGTTGAATTGGACTGGACCCAGGACTGACCCCTGGGGAACACCACTTGTGACTGGCCTCCAGCTGGATTTAGCTCCATTCACCACAAATATTTGAGCCTGGCCATCCGGTGTTTTACCCAGCAGAGGGTATGCCTGTAGAGGCCAGCGTCAGCCAGTTTCTCAAGCAGAATACTATGAGAAACGGTGTGAAAGGCTTTGCTGAAGTCCAAGTACACTACACACATATCCTGTCCTTCATCCACCAAATGGATCGCCTTATCACAGAAGGCAATCAGGTTAGTTTGACAGGACCTGCCTTTCATAAACCCATGTTGACTGGGCCTGATTACCCAGTTGTCATACATGTGCTGTGTGATAGCACTCAAGATGATGTGTTCCATCATCTTGCCTGACACTGAGGTCAGACTGACAGGCCTGTAGTTTCCTGGATCCTCCCTCCAACCCTTCTTGTATATAGGACCCATAGGCTCTCATTCTCATTCTTCACCCACCCCTATGTGGAACTTGATACCTTCCAGTAGTTCTCTCACATAAAGAGCAACTCCACCACTTCATCTTGCTGGTCTGTCTTTTCTAAAATTATGTAGCTACCCATGACAGATTCCTAGCCATGAGAGCAATCCCATCATATCTCTCTAACTGGAATGAGCCCCGTGACCTCTAATTCTTTTTGATATTCCTCATCCTGCTTAAGTTGGTGTAGAGGCATTTCAGAGAGTTAATCAAGCATGGAGGGTTGTCTGGAGATGTGCAAGAGGGTTCACTATAACCACACAGACATTTGAGATGTTTGGCTTTCTTGTTCACCTCTTGGGAGGCAACTGAAGAACATTCATCACTGCTCTGATCAGCCTGGCTTATTCGCCAGAGGGATGCAATGGCATCAGCTTTGCCACTTTGGCCTCCACACCCCAAGTCCTTCAGTTTAAAGCCTGCTTTAACAATACCTAGAAATAGAATGATGATTGACTTTTAGATCCCCATTGTAACTTGTAATTTTATTAGTACTGAAAGCTGAATATCTGTAGGCTTCTTTAAGTGTATGCATTGCTAGTATTTGGATGGTATGGTCAGGTTGAACTTCGCTGGATACCAGGTGCCCACCAAGTCACTCTATCGCTCTTCAACTCCACAGGACAGGCTGGGGAGAAAAATAAAATAGAAAAATATTTCATTATTAAGATAAAGACAGTTTAATAAAGCTTAAGGCTGTGTGCTGAAGCAGAGGAAACCAAGATTTATTCTCTACTTCCAACTAGCAGTCAGTGCCTGGCCACTTCCCAGGAAGCATTTCTTCAGTAGAAATAGCAGTTTCCCTGGAAGACAAATGTCACAAATAACAAATGCCCTGGTTCCCCCTTCTTTCTCCCACCTTATATTGCAGAGCAGATGCCTTATGGAATGTATATCCCTTTGGTAAGTTTGGGCCAGATGTCCCAGCTGTGTCCTCTCCAAAGATCTTTCCCACCCCTGTTCTACTGGAGAGGTGGATGTTAGAGAGACATCGTTGATGCTGTGTCAGCCCTGCTCAGCAGCAGCTAAAACATTGGTGTGCTACCAACACTTCGCTCACTACCGAACCACAGCATGGCACTCTGGTGAAAATAAACTCCAGCTTAGCCAGGCACAATACAAATGGTGATCCTTGTTTCCTTAGCAATATTTTGTGTCTTAAATTCTACTGAGACTTTACTCTTTATGAGCATTGCTAATTGCTTTTTTTTTTTCTTTTTTCCTTCTTCTTGTCCTTGTTTAGTTACATCAGGATCTTGTTTCTTCCCAGGCTTTCTCAATACAGAGACATTGTAATTGGCCAGCTTGGGACTCCCTCTAAGAACAATATAATGTATGTTTAATTCATAACATGTTACTGATTGTTTTTCATATGTCTAGTTGAAATAAAGATCTCATAACAGGTCAAAATAATGATTCAAAATATATACAGTTACTTTTGATTGCCCAGGAATGAAACTCTGCATTTCCATATTAAATTCTCTCTAAGATTTATCCTTTTAAAATATGTATTGGAGAATGGACCTTTTTTTCCGGCGTCCTATAAAACCGTTCTTAGATTTCCATTCCCATAGCTATTTGAAATACAGTCTTTAATGATTTTCCATTATTTTACTTGACTGCAGCATTATTTGTGTTAATACTAACACTTCACTCAACTTCAAGTTACCTTTATATTAAAGACTCAGAGAAAAACACAGTGTAAAATTTTAATGAGGAAAAGTATGTTCTGATATTTGGGGTTCAGGTTTCTTTTTTTCCATTGAGTCAAGGCAAAGTTGAGAAACAAAAGAAAAGAGTTCTTTTATTTGCAGAGAATATATAATAAATAGGTACTGGGAGGCACTACTTGAATTGATGCAGTGATGAGAAACAGGAAGGAGAAACAGTGTGAAAATTACTTAGGATAATGCCTCATCACTACACAGCAGGCTTATTAGTGGAGATATTGCCCAAAGAGCTTTCTGTGTTGTATCACTTTTTGTAAGTTTGTGATGGTTATATAAACTAAAAGGTAACAGGAATGGGTAGTAATGTAAAAGAGCAGTGCAGGCATCGGAGAAGAGTTCTCTGGTCCATTCTGTACCTCCACTTGCCACAGCCCAAGAGAAAAATATCTAGATAGAAAAATTGCTACACCCTAAAGCTGAGAAGAATGATGCATTTTTCTTTTCAAGTAGGCTTTCATGCAGGTTTAGTTAATTGTTTTTATTCAGTATTAGAAGCCCTTGAGAGGTAGGTGAAGGTAAGAAAACAACTGTATATATGTCAAACAGAGAAATGAAGAAAGAAAGTCTAGAAACTCAACTTCAAGATACTTATAATTGGGGGAGGTTTTTTTTTCTTTTTGTTTTAAGACATTTTTTCTGTCTTTACCTGTACAACGAGAGATGGAAGATTTTATTTCATGTCTAGTGGAAGTAGGCAAGGTGCATCTTATTTTCCATCATTTCACAGACTTGGTGTCTTTTTTTTGAACATTACAGTAGTATGTTTCACTGTAATTGTTATATAATTCAATACCCCTAAAAAAGCTTTTATAAAAAATTTTCAGATATGAAAATACAAAAAGGAATTCCATAGAGAAGAATAGAGATATTAAATCAGATGTTCATTTGCATATGTCTCTAGTCTCACCACCTTGAATATTATAGGTAATGGTAGTTAGTCTGTTCATTTTGAAGGACATTCAAAATGATACTCTTCAAACTTCTAAATTATTTCTGCCTACATGCTTCAAAGTATAATGCTGATTCTCAATATTAAATGACTAGAAAGTCTTGTTAGTTTTAACAATAAGTACATACAGATGGTCTTCATACAAAAATATGTATACACATAATAGGGCTAACTGTTCAACATAAGAAGTCTGCAGTGACAAGGACTGTGAAGAACAAAAACCCAAAACAAACAACAACAGAATCAACACAAGAAACTACAGAGGAATGCAAGTATTTGAGAGAGAAATGAAGAGAGCTCATGGTTGTGAGTTGTCAGGTGTGGCCCATAGTATGTGGTGACAAATTGAAAACATGGCAAAAACTGGATGGAGAAGGGACTTGTAGGAAAGCAAAAGAGAGGAAAGGAAAGGAGTCCAATTACATCACCACTTTATGGCTGACCAAAAGTTAAACATCTTATTAGGGCATTGTCCAAGTGTCTTTTGAACACTGACAGGCCTGGGACATTGGTCACCTCTCTGGGAAGCCTGTTCCAGTGTTTGACCACTCTCTCAATAAAGGAATGATTCTTAATGTCATTTTTGAACCTCCATTGGTGCAGTTTTGAATCATTACCACATGTTCTGTCACTGGGCCCCAAGGAAAATAGCTCAGCACCTCCCTCTCCACCTCCCCTCCTTTGGAAGCTGTAGAGAGCAAACAGCTTGCCCCTCAGCTTCCTTTTCTCCAACTTAGGAAAAATCAGAGCTCTCAGCCACTTACACAGAACATTCCTTCCAGCTCTTCCAACAGCTTTGTTGTGCTACTCTGGCTGCATCCAAAAACCTTTAAAATATGAGTGAATCTCAGGAATCCTGGGAACAGGCTATCTCCCTTTAAAGGTAGAAAGTTTAGAAAGCAGGATAAAACACAACTACCTTTAGTCTTGTGCTTCCAGTAGTACAGTTCATGATGTCTAAATGTTTGAGATTTTCAATGTTTGTACACTTTAAACATTTAACTTTGTAGTTTAGTACTTTTGGTTTCAGTCAGATGTAAGCAAGTAGTTGCTATTTGGTCTATTTCTTCTACTAGTGGCTATCCTGCATGGAAACCATGTTGTGAAAGATCCTATGTGTTTTCAGTAAGTTTTTTTTGTGTCTACTCATAAATTCCTTTCAAATAAATATCAGGAATTTTATTTTATTCTAATTTTATTCTATGTATATCATTGCAAAATGTTTAGAATTTCCAACTCTTTGAAATATCTACAAAATCTAAAGAAGGAGGGACAATTTAGCTTCAATGAAATAGCTTGCAGTTTCAAAATAGATAATTCAACTTAAATACCTGAATGCGTTGGGTTTTTTTTTTTTCCACCTCTGAATCTCTTTCAACATATTTTACGTGAACTCTTAAATAACGCTATTGAGCACTGGTAGAAATTCACTGCTATTTAATTTCCAAATCTCATTTATGATTGAAAAGAATATTTTTCCTATACATATTTTTAATAATGCCAAATCTTTTTTTTTCTTCTTTTTTTTTTTTAAAGTAAATCTATAAAAGAATATTAAGTCTCAGAAAAAAACATGCAATATGATAAAATGTCTTTGCCCATATTAATACGTTAGCTATCTAGTTCTCACTACTTTCGGCTGAATCACTTCAGTTTCAAGCTTTTCTTTACTGCCACTGACATTGATTTAGAGTGAATAAAATAACCACATTTCACTTGAAAGTTACAAAATCATGGGCTGCTTGTTTGTGTTGTAGTGTCTTCCAAGATATTTTTCTTTTATTTTTACATGTGAGTAAAAAATACTTAGTACCTGTCAGGTGGAGACCCATAGTTAAATGCTTTATAACTGAAGATGTAGAGAAAAAATGTTTCCTTCAGGTCACCTTTAAGCTATTCTCATTTTGGTGAATAATCAGTTAAGGCTTTTCTCCTGGAATATTCAAATTGTCATCGTCTGACAAAACTTCATGGCATCCATGAGGACTGATGTCCCCAATGGACAATATCCTGGGTGGACCGTCCATTCCTTTCCCACCCATGTGTGGTGCTTGGCCAATTCTATGATGTGCTCTTCTAACTATGGTTACATCTTAAAGAGCTTTTTTCGATACAGTTTATGGGATGTGTCTCTTCAATTAACAGCTGCCCATCACTGAATAAGTCCGTATCTGAAAGTTTCCTATCTAAGAAGCAGAAATTTAAGAGCAACAAAAAGCAGGTATCTGCTTGTATTTAGAGTATAATACTATCTTGTATGATAGAAGTCAGAAGAACAAAACAAAATCTCAGATAAACCAAGTGTGAAAGGTTGACCATCATTAAATACCTCCTTTACCTATAGCAGAACACTTACTAAAACTACTGGGCTTTTGAAATGCACATATATCTATGTTCAGATGGAAATAATAATTTATTTATTTTTTTAAAAAGCAAGATAAAATATTTCAGTGTTCATATTTTAAGGAAGTGATGGTAGGGTCCTCAGAAGTTCCAGCAGTCAAGAAACATGGAGCGCATATGTTCCCTTTATAGCTATAACTTAAATTCTAGTGCATTTAAGCTATTTACATGTTTTTTTCATAGGTTACTTGTATGGTCTGTTGTGGTGCAAATGCCTTACCCTTCAGGCCAATTATTAAAGACTGACAGATTTGAAAGGACATATGTAGAAGGGAATTCATACTGTGATAAAACAGTCTGAACTGAGGCAAGCCAAATCCTCAACCAGTGCCAGCAGACATTATTTTACTGTTTCTTCATTTCAAATATCTGACATTCTTGAATAATACTTATCTGGCAAGAGAACACAAAGAACAAATTTTGATGCAGGAAGACAAGAAGTGCAGTGATACAATCTAATGAGCAACAAAGTTGAGATAAATATCTATATATACTCATATATAGATATATATATACTTGTCAACCATTAATATTCTTCACTATCACCTGAGAGTACACTACCAAAGAGAAGATGTCAAACTGGCACTAGGGCTGGAACTTCAGAAGGGCTAGGAAAGATGCGACCTACAGAAAACTAGGGGTCATCAGTTTACGTATGGCCATGGTTGACCTTGCTGAGAAAGTACAATTAATTTATTTGTAATTATAAATGCTTTTCATAACTAAGTATCGCTAACTCTGAAAGCTAAAAGATATTGATAAGACTGAAATATTTGTTATTTTCCTTACTGCTTCATATGTAATTCATTCCTCTGTATTTGCTGAGAAACTGTAATTTTGCTACATATAACTTACTGAAAACTAAGTTGGGAACATGAACTGCATGAAGTGGTTACCCAGTAATTCCAGTCATGTGTTGCTGCTAATGTGTCAAGGATCAACATTGTTGATTCAGTTTTGGTCAGATCTCTTACTGAAGCTGGTGAAATACAAAGGACCATAGTTGAAATCTAATGCCTAAAACTGGTTTCTATTGGCAGGCTTTTCCCACACAATATTATGGTTAAGGAAGATAGGTATAAAAATGAATGACAGGGGATTAATCTGGTGTCATTAAGCGTAATATAAGGGATTCCATGTGCTGTAAAGATTGAAAATACATTTTATTCATCTTGTCACAGATTTGGTGAAGTTCTGAAGTGGCCTTAAAACTCTCCCAGACCTTATCATCACATCCATGAGCTTTTCCTTGGGGTTTCATAAGATCCCTTTGTCTCCAATTTGAGCACCCCAGTTGCAAAGAAACACATTGGGCACTCTCTACAGTATGACATTCCCAGGCATTTACAAAAATACCCAATACTTTGCACAGCCTACTTGGTTTCAGTCTGCTAGGTACTTAAAAATGTAGAACTAGGAAAACACATATTTTGAAAACGGACTTAGACATGAATTCATAAAGAGGACAGTTTCAGGGCTAACACTTGTTGCACACTAAGCATGTATTTTTTCCTCTTCTCCATTCAATGGTCTTGCCATGTGTGAGCTTGCTTTGAGTCGCCATCACAATACTTCCTTGCTTCTGTGCTGCATCTTCCAAACTTCTCTGATGAATTTTCTCTTTTCTCTTGCCACAGCTGGCATGAAGGATCCTGCAGACATACCTTTTTATTTCATCTGGCATTAGAAGTCTCAAGACTTTCTCCAGGATAATGTGATCCAGGTGCACTCCCAGGTGAGAACTATATTTATTAATATAGAATCTAAATTTTGTAAAAAAAATATTAATTTAATTTTATATACATGTCTTTTTCTGTAATCATAGTTCTTCTAGGCTAGTATCTCTACAGAAGTTAGGGATTTAAAGACTGCAACATCCAAAGCAGTCCCCAAAAAACATTTCTTGCAGACGAAGCAATGTTATAGGAACATATGTGAGGGAAATTGAAAGCAAGAAAGACACAAAACACCACCAGGTAAGCAACCACTGAATCTCTTTGGACTTCATAAGCCATTTCATAAGCAACTGGAATAATCAACAATCCCAAGAGGGTTGGGTTTTTTTCTGTGCTTTATATTGATTTAGGATATCTTTTAACAATACTTTATACTGACTTGTTTTCAGTACCTGTATTTAAAGTTACAATGCATTTCTGCAAGAGTATCACAAACAGAATTTTCTGGTTTTATAAATAATGTTGCTACATTTTCATTTCCTTACAAAGTCTTATCAGGAGGCTAATTTTAATAAAAGATTTCCATTGATATTTCAGTTTATTCTGTCTTTGCTTTGATGTTGAAGGACAGTTACCACCAACACAAAAAAAGTTAGCACGATTAGATTAGATTACAATGAAAAATCTTCCCTACATAGGAGAAGAGGGCACTGTTAGATTTGCTTTGTCAGATTTACTGGCAGGGTATACTGACCTTAAGTTTCAGGCAACTGGAGTAGCATTCATGCTTAGGATAATTAATTTAAAATAATAGTACTGACAGAAAAACATATTAAGAATATCACATAAACCCACATTTTTCATTATCGTTGTCCCTTAACTGAGGAAATTCCTGACTTCGTGCAGTGATATCTGACAGTGCAGCATTAAGAATGTGTTGGTTTGGCCCTATCTGGAGGTCAGATGCCCACCAAATCCACTATATCATTCCCCTTTTCAGATGGACAGGGGAGAAAATACATCTTGAGAGGCTTAGGAGTCAGGATAAGGACAGGGAGAGATCATTCTGCAATTGGTGTCATGGGCAAAACAGAATAAAAACAAAATAAAGTTCCAGTGTGGATTCCTACCCACAGGAGACAGTCCTTCATGAACATCTCCAGTATGGGTCCTTTCTGTCGGAGCTTCAGCTCTTCACCAGCTGCTTCAGAGCTCCTCCTTTCCATGGGGTGTTGACCTTCAGGCCCAGACTGTTCTGACCTGGTCTCCCCAGAGTCACAAGCCCCCCAGCAAACCTGCTCTGGTGTGGGTTGGTCACAGGTGCAAGTTTCCTGCCAGGATGCTGTTCCATCATGGGCTTCCCACAGGATCACAGCATCCTTCAGGTGTCTCCACCTGCTCCATCCTCTCTGGTGTGGGGTCCTGCAGGGGCTGTAGATGGAATCTATGCTCCCTGTCATCATCCATGGGTTGCAGGGGGACAGTCTGCTTCACCATGGCCTGTTCCAAGGGCTGTAGAGGAATCCCTCTCTCTGTGCCACCTGGAGTGCTTCATTCTCCCCCCACTCCGTCCTGCCTTCTTCCCTGGCCTTGGTGTCTGCATAGTTTCTTACATCTTCTCACTCCCTTCTCTGGGGACAAAAAGTGGCTGCTAGTGTTTTGGGTTTTTTTCTTCTTAAATGTGATTCCCAGAGGCCTGTGACCATTGCATATGGGTTCAGTCTTGGTCAACAACGACTCTGGCCTTGAGCCAGCTGGTGTTTGCTCTTTCAGTCCTGCAGAGACCTTATGTGTGTGCTTCTTGCAGAAGCCACTCCTGCAGCTCCCCCTCCTCCGCCAGAACCCAGCCACACAAAACTACAACAAAGATGTGTAATCCTTTACACTTCATATAATCTCTGACAAATACATGTTTTCATAGAACTGATTTTTTTCAGTGGTTTTAATTATGACATGGAATGAATCCAGGGATTTTCTGGTCAGCAAAGCTCACATTGAGAACAACTATTATTGTTTGAGAGCTTTATGTTATTCTTAAAACTGGTGGTAGTCTTCATGTTTCTTTGAGAAATAATTTGAGTTCTTAGTATAGACACAACACAAAGTTAATTTGATCCTTAGAACCTTGCTCTGTGTACACTTGTGAAGCAAGTTAGTGAAGTTTTTTACCTACTCTGGATTTCTGTATTATCAATGTCATTTCCTACAGAGCTTCCTTCTGGAAGATGAACGTCAATAGCTAATGGCTAGCAGATTTCTAAATGGGAAGAGTATCAATTAAAAAAAAGTGCTTGTCCTGGGACACTAAAGGAATATTTTTAACTCTTTTTTAAATTTCTTGATTCCCAGTATTTCATAGTGTGTTCTTGCATTTAGCTTTTTTTGTTCAGAATACCCTTCCAATGCTCTTGTGTTCTATTCTAACAGTCCCTTAAAAACAAATTAACAATATCCAAGTCTCACAACATGAGCTAGAGCCTTTTGAAGATTGTTTATAAACACTTGATGTGGTAGTTTCAGAAAATCAAGTAAATGTTCATAATTTGATTAATATCAATTCACGCAAAGGGGAGCAGCCAAACTTCTGATGACCCAATGTGTTCCTAGGTAGCTGCTGGAAGCTACAAACCATGTGGTCATCAGAGACAAAAGGGAGATGATAATAATACTTTATTCCTTCTTTTTTTTTCAGATAAGTTTTGAAGAATTCTCATATCTGGAACCAGAAAGATCAGTTTGTTGAACTGCTCAGTTGTGGTTAGGGAGCTAAAAAATATTTGCAGGAGGGTTGCACTAAATCATCTCTAGAGGATCCATCCAACTCCTATCATTCATTTTGCGATTCTGTGATTCTTTCAACCTTTCAGTTGAGTTAGAAGACTCTATCCAAGTGTAGGTATGTAGGTATGTATGTTTTATCTGTTTTCTCCAATGATGAAAGTCAGGTTTCTCTAACTAATTGCATAGTTTGAATCTGGTTTAGAGAAACCAGAATGGAAAGACTGCAATGTGTCACTGGGACAATGCTGACATTGTAGTCTAAGAGATTCTTGTACGTTAGATGAATTCACTGCTATGGAAAGTGTTGGGTTTTCTTCTTGGTCTTCATGCCAAATACAAACATTGTGAAAACTTCAGACCACCATGCATAGAGTAATGAGATATATATAGGCTTTTTTGCTGATAGAGAAAAAATGAATGTCAATCTTTTTAATGACTTAACACTTTCACAGGAAAAAATCAATTCATTACACAGATTTACCATAGGCATTAGCTAGAGAATTGAACTCTGTGTATCTCCCTAAGAAAATTTACATGTCCCCTCTCTCCACCAAAAAAAAACCCCACAAACCTTACCAAACCAAAAATTAAATTCCTACCTCATACATAAATGTACTCAGATATGAAATATCAACATGGCTTCTGTGTCCTTTTAATACATCCTAGTTGTTGTGGTAGCAACTGACTTATATTCCTCAGGACTGTTACAGATTCATGAAGATCTGCTTTTTCAGATCTACATTAAATTCACATTAAATCTACATTAAATTCAGTGAAGGGAAAAAGTCTGGAAGAAAATTTCCTCTGACTGTATATATTTCTTTTTTGAAATATTTCCAGTATGACTTACAAAGCATGAGGCTTGCTGAAGTCAAATGGGTTTCACGTTTCTCAAAGCGTGAAAAAGGTCTTTGCTCAGGAGCTAGCATATCTCATTGACATAACTTTTAGCAAGGTTTGAAGTTGGAGGGAAAAATATTAGGTTTGCCTGTGACAAGTTGTGGAATGACATATTAAATTTGGAGGGACAGAGTGCCAGTGAGGACCACTGTCCCATTGCCTAGAGACTTGCTGGACATGCTTGAAGTGTAGCAGACATGAACCAGAGGCTCATCTCATAACAGAAACACATAGGGAAACACTGGTAAAATAAATCAAACTAATTCCAACCACCCCAGCTAGGCAGTAATTTATTAAAAACTGGGCAGTCTCACCACTGTACCTGGAAAGATCATGGAGCAGATCTTCTGGAAACTCTGCTGGTCCACATGGAAAATAAGGAGATAATTGGTGTCAGTCAAGATGGCTTCATTAAGGGCAACTCATGCCTCACAGATTTGGTGGCCTTCTATGAGGTGGCTACAGCATTAGTGAATAATGGAAGAGTAATTGATGTCACGTGCACGGACTTGTGCAGAGCATTTGGCACTGCCCCAGACAACATTTTTTTCTCTAAATTGGAAAGACATGGATTTGGCAAATGGAGCACTCAGTGGACAAGGAATTCACTGGATGGTAGCATTGAAAGACCTGTGGTCAATGTCTTGATGTCCAAGTGGAGACCCCCATACATACGAGAGGTCAGTATAGGGACCAGCACTGTTCAACACCTTTGCCAATAATATGGACAGTGGGATTCAGTGCAGCCTTAGCAAATTTGCTGATGACACCAAGCTGTGTGCTCTGATCAACACACTTGAGGAAAGGAATGCTATACAGAAGGACCTTTAGAGGCCTCAGAAGTGGGTCTGTGAGAATCACATGATGTTCAACAAGGTCATTGGGCAAGGTTCTGCACATGGGTCAATGCAAACTCAAGCACAACTACAGGCTGGGCTGAGAATGGATTGAGACCATCCCTGAGGACAAAGACTTGGGGTTGTTGAGAGGTGTTGAGGAAGAGAGAGATTGAGAAGATATCGCCATCTGTATCACCACCCAGGGATCCACCATAGATCGACAAGAAGTTGTAGTCCTTGGATGGCATGCATATGTCAGAAGTCCCAAATTCGCATCTTTTATCCCACCTGACCCTACTCTCTTGGGAGGCCTAGTTTATCTTACACAGGCTCAGTGTTAAGTTGTAGAGTGTTCTGGAAATGAGTTGTTGCAGAAGGGGTGTCCCAGGTCTTCATTTGACCACTCCAAGCCATCTGATCAAGCAATGACCCCATTCAGTGACCTTGTTAGGACCTTTTGCAAGAAAGCACTCTGCTTCTGCAGGGTCCTGTTTGCTTGTCACTGTTCCTTATCAGATAAGGGAAGTATCCTGTTTATCAGGGTGGCAACTGAATGAAGGGCTGCACTTGCAGGGACACTGTCCAGATGAGAATGAGAACCCCATCTAAGAACAATGTCCAGTTTGTCAGAGTGACTGCCTCTGTTGGTTATATTATCTTGCAAGACAGATTGAGACAAACTGCTCATTCCAGTTCCCACAAGTTGGTATTTTGAGCAATACAAGAGGAAATGTGAAAAGTCCAGTTTGGCTGCCAATCTATTGAACAATGACATGATAGTATGATAGCAGACTAGAAATCCTTGAAAATTTTAACTACAGCTATATATAGCTTCATTGTTCCACTACCATTAGAGAAATTGCTATCAATTCTGGGTTATCCTAACATTATCAACATGAGCCTATTTAATGAGAAAATGAAACAGTCAACTCCATGTCAAAAGTCCTTTTTTCATGTGAAAGAGTGTAGTACTACCAAAGTGCATTACCAAGCCATCAGCAGATTATCTTTACTTGATGAAAAAGTCTAAATATAATCTTTAGTGTTATGACAGATCAATGAAAAGGAATAGCTAAGTAAACATAATTTTGATCCAAAGCAAGGAAAACTGATGACATCTTCTTCTGCCAAGAATGCTCAGCTGTGCTCTGTCCTGGTTTTGTTTAGGATGGAGTTAATTTCTTTTCTAATAGCAGATGGAATGCCGTGTTTGGGAGTTAGGATGAGAGCAGTGCTGATAGCACCCTGATGTTTCTAGTTGTTGCCAAGCACTCAAGGACTTTTCAGTTGTTCATATTTCCCTACTAATGAGAAAGGAGGGGATGCAGCCAGGACAGGTGACCTGAACTGCCCAAAGGGGGTATTCCATGCCAGTTACATCATGCTCAGTATAAAGGGGGGCTGGTGGGAGGAGGAGCAGGTGGCTCCCGGACGTGTGGTTTTTGAGGATGGTCTGGTTTTTTTGGGACAGCTCTGGGCTGCACAGCCTGAGTTGTGTGGTTCAGTGAGAAACTGCATTGTGTATCACCAGTTTCATATATTTTTTGCTATAAAGTCCTGTTATCATTGTTATATCCATCTTTCTGCTATTTTGGTAAACTATCCTTATCCCAACTTGCGGGGTTTTTGGTTTCTTGGTTTTCATTGTTTTTTCCCTTTCCCTTCCCTTCCCTTCCATCCCCCGTCCCCCACCAATGTCCCATGCCTTTCCTTTTAAAGAACAAGGACTGAGTAGTGCTCGGCTCTCAGTTGGGACAAAACCATGACATGCTCAAAACCAACTTGCAGTTCTTGTCTTCGGGATTCAGGCAGATCAGAAGGTCTTCTAGGTATTTGCCTGATAAATGAAACCGTAGAATGTCCAACCTGTTCCTCTGTGGGTTGTTGACAATGTGAAACCTTCTGTGACTTTTGGCTTCAAAAAAAATCAAAGTTGCCACAGATGAATTTAATTACCACTGTTTTGAGGACACTGAACTGACCTTGAATGTATAGATTTTATATAGATTGCTAATGGCATCATATCATAGATTTCATTACTACTATAACCATAGCAACAACTAGAGATCATTTCAAAGCGATACTGTAAAATAAACCAGTTCAAATGATAATGCAGAAAAGAGACTGATCAAGCCCATTCCATTAACAAAGAAATGCAGAGAATGATGAGCCTGGGGATCTGTGTGATGAGGTCATAAAATGTGATATAAAGAGATTGCAACTTTAATGTTCCATTGATTTCACCTTTTCACTACCCTACTCAAATGCAGCTAAAGGATTTTCTTTTGATATAGCTACTAATTTAAACTCTGAGCAAAAAGATAACATTTTTATGGACTATTTATCTCATACCATGGTATAAGCTGCTAGTGTTAGAACTAAATGGAGATTAAAAAAATGTTAAGATTTCTTGCCAAAGCTTCCAAATACTTAAAGTAAAAGAAGTTTAATTTAGAATTTAATTTTTGTCTAAACCTCCTACCTGTTTTACAGAGAGTATGTTGTTACAGTCAATGACAAAATGAAAAGTACAGAAAGTCTCTTTGTCATTTCAGAAAATATTTGAAGTTATTTACTGTTTGTGAATATCAACAGGAGTTAATTTTAATTTATCTAGGCTTTACTGACATGATCTCTATTGCTTACTTTAAAACTTGCTGAGTTTTTCTAACTGCAGAGGTACATTTCTATTGTAGTCTTTCTATGACTTTTAGTTGTGCTTATTTTGACTCTTTTGCCTATTTTTTAAATTTTGGTTCTGATTTCACAGGTTAGGTGGATTTTTTTTCAGTCAAGAAAAGCAGAAATGGGTGCAGATGGTGAGGGAACTGAATCTAAAATAATCCCCATATAAACATTGGAAGTAACATTTAAATGGTATTCATTACAGACGGAGTAAAAGTTTTTCAAGATTATGTTAACAAGTCAAGGAAAGGAAAACGTGCAGAAAAATTATATCTGCACTTCAAACATGTCACATGACTATGATCATGCAAATATGACTTGAAGTCACAGAGGGATATATCTATTTTGGTTTTACGATAATGTCCTTTCAATGTTTCAAGACTGTCAGTTCAAAGTCAAACAAAATTCTTGTAAGATTTCCAGCTGCATTCAATAACTCATTTCTTTTCTGCTGTCATTACTGAGCATTTTTCCCTCTGTCCACTACCTGGTCCTCCCTTTTGCTCTGCAGCTCATCTATGCTGACCTCTGAAATTTTTCCTCAGCTTTGGCTTGTATTTTCTACATCAGTGTGTCCAGCCCATCTCAGAGAATATGGTTCATGTTCAGATGCATTGATGAGAAGGAGTAGGAAGGCAGCTGATATGAAGAAAATTGTTTCTAGTAGAATTTTTCAGCATGGATTTCCATTAGGTTATGTCTTTTTAAAGACAGGTGGTTCATGTGCTTTTTTATTACAATCATGTGGTACTGAGGTGACAATCAAATCTGCTGTGTTTCAGACTTATTCAGGTAATGTTTTCCAATTCAAAATTTAACTTTTTTTTTCTTTTTCTTTTTCTCTAATGGAGCCACTAATTCTTCCCCAATAATGTGCTAATTGCTTTCATGCATAAAAATAGGACTTTCATTTACCAATAGAGCTGCTATTCAGTTGCTGCCTGAAACAGTAGCTCTTCCAAACTTGAATTTTATAACTTCTACGGAAAATTAAATAACTTTAATTACCACCTTTGCTATTATTTCTAAAAGAAAAAAGAAGTCTTAATAACAGCAACTTTAATTTTAATTTGATCTCTTCATCTGTTATGATGCTTCTTCTAAAGACAAGGAATAGAATATCAACCCTCTGGAGTGAGGGACAATGGATGAAAACAAATACCATGGTACAAAATAAAGCAGTGCAGATTATCTGTACACACTACATGCAATGAAGGCGAGTTTTCTCCTTATTACTTCCTTTTATCATCTAAATATATTTGACTAAATAGGCAAGAGAGGTCTGAGAGTTTAAAACTTAAGTTCAGCTCCTCTGCAGATGGGAAGCCATAAACCTGCAGGTGTAGAAATAAAGTTTCCAAAGACTTTTGGATCCATCTCTGAATCTTTGATATCTCTGAATGCAGCATGGATATATAACAATACTGTACATTAGACATTGGAATTCTACGCAATTTTTTTTTTTAATTTGGAATTTTTTTAGCCAGTCTGTGTTTAGAAGTTTTCAAAGTCACAGACTTCTCTTACACTGCGGTGGGTTAGTCTCATAATGTGGGTAAGAACCACTTAGCTGCATTCTTACTCTCTCTCTTTTTTCCCCCCAAGGTGATAGGGAAAAGGGAAAGGAAAAACAAAACAAAACAGTCAAGATGAAAACTTGATAAAGAAGTGAAGAAGAAAAAAAACAAAACAAGTGATACAAAGTCACTAACTCACCACGTCCCATAGGTTGGACAATGCCTAGATCGTTTGTTATTTGTGCACATACTTTTTCTTTTTTGTGTGGAGTATGGTTAGCAAAGTCAACATGGAATGTACCATTATCTTGACTGTTGCCCATCTCCTGTGCTACAATGTGTCAGCTTCTGATCAATTCCTTTCTTGTAGGACCTTGTGGAGGAAACAGTAACCTGCAAAATGAGAGACTCCAGCTGTTCTCACAGAATCAAAGAATTGCTATGTTGGAAACGGCCTTTAAGATCATTGAGTCCAACCGTTCCTGTCCTGTGCTAAACCGTATCTCTAAGTACCTCATCTACCCTTTTTTTTAAACACATCCAGGGATGGTGACTCAACCGCCTCCCTGGGCAGCCTGTTCCAGGCCCTGACAACTCTTTCAGTGGAAAATTTTTTCTAACATCTAATCTGAACCTGCCCTGGCACAGCTTAGTGCCATTTCCACCGGTCACCTGCCTGAAAAAGACCATCTCCCAGCTCTCTACCACCTTCTTTCAGGTAGTTGTAGGTGGTGATAAAGTCTCCCCTCAGACTCCTCTTCTCCAGGCTAAACATCCCCAGCTCCCTCAGCTGCTCCTCATGTGATTTGCCCTCCAGCCCCTTCCACAGCCTGGTTGCCCTTCTCTGGACTCGCTCCAGGACCTGAATGTCCTTCTTATGGTGAGGAGCCCAGAACTGGACCCAGCACTCAAGGTGCAGCCTCCCCAGTGCCCAGTGCAGGGGCACAATCACCTCCCCAGACCTACTGGCCACACTGTTTTTAATATAAGTCAGGATGCTGGCCTCCCTGGCCACCTGGGCACACTGCTGACTCATATTCAATTGCCAGTCAGCCAACACCCCCAGGTCCTTCTCTGCCTGACAGCTGTCTAGCCAAATTTGCTATTTGCCTATAAAAAGGAACTGTTCTCTTAGCTTCCCACAGGAGAATGTATCAGGAACTTTCTGGGATTGTGTAATGACATAGATAAAAACCTAAGTCATGGGCAGAACTCCACTATGTCACAGGAGGTAGGTACATATACTGAGTATTAAATTCAGCTTTCCAGTAGATATGGAACAAATTTTAATCTATAATTAATTAAATACTTATTTAAAAGCTAATATTCAAAACTGTTTCATTTTCTTTTGCAATGGATTGGGATTGAAGGGGGAGTATGTAATACAAATGTAAACTGTACAAAATTCAGTAAACTTGACTTGTAGAGTAGCTTTAATCTTCATTAATTATTCACTAATCCATATTTATATGAAACAGAATTATAACATTATTCTTTTGTTATATTCCTATGAAAACTATAAGACAATAAAAGTCACCACTGAATTTGGACATGAGCACACTTATTTAATTTGACAAAAACATTATGTGACAAAACTGCTTTCCAGTTTTGCCTTGCCAGGAACTGACTGTTTGATAAATATACAAATTATGCACATGTCCTTTTAAATAAAATATAATCGATTTAAGATTTTGGAAGTGTAAGTAAATTTTTACTTTGTACTCTCTTTTTAAAAACTCAAATATGTTCAAGCAATCTGACTTCAACTGTAGCTGTCCACCAATGTGGTTATCCCTGTCTAGATAGTTTTGCTGCATTACTACAATAATTTTTCATGACATGGCATTAACTAGGGCTCAGAAGGCAACCAGAAGCTAACATCCATAATGGCCATTCATTACACTTGCTGACTGAATAATTAGTAACTGGCTCTGCCACTTTGCTTGTGTACATGCTACTCTTTCATGTACCCTTTTGCAATGTAGTACATATGCACATTGTAAGTCACATGCAAAGTTCATCTCAAATTTTTCCTACATTTAGAATCGAAAATAGAAGAAACAGGAAGTGGAAGAAAGATGAAGTAAACAGCAACAACAGAATGGTATATTGTTCTACTAATTTGTACCCAGGGTTCCTCCCTCTGCAAACAATACATATCTCCTCCTATTTTGATATAAGCCACCTTGCAGATAGAAGAGAAACAAAAATCATAATAACTGTGGTGAAACATAGATGTGGATTGATATGCAAACATATATTTGCACATGCTACTGTTGATCCCTAAGTGGCTGAATTGCTGATATTCGGATGTGGAACTGAGAAAAATGGATGGGCTGTATGCATACCTCTTTTCACAGAGGAATGATTCTCAGAGAGTTGTATATGTCAATAACATAATAGACAGCTCTCTGTCTCCACTTAAAAAATAAATTATAGAAACCAGCTTTACAGACAAATTACCATTATGTACAGCATCAAGAAAACTGCTGCATGGAAAAAAAAACGACACCATGTACGATCATAATGACTGGTACAAGTTAGTAAATCTTGCGCAAGTATACATAGCAAAGTTCACAGAACACAAATTGACCAATTCTTTCTTGATCTTTCCATATATACCATGCTTCCAGTTCTTTTTTTTTTTTTTAAAGTACCTTAAGTGTTTTCAATTTAAATGTTATTTTTCCAAAATTCCTAAATGCTTCCATTATGACTTAGAAAGCGTCAAGGAAAAGGGCATCCAGAAGGGCTTCTTTTTCAGCTGTTCTTGAAATGCAAAATGAACCACTGTGGTTGAAGTACTACCCCAAGACCTAGCTTATTCAAAGATTGGCCGTGAAGTAAGCATTTGATTTAGTTTGGTTGCATGCTATCTATCTTAAGTATGCACACAAAGTACCTACCACATTTTGGTTCAAAACAGTCCACTTTCTCCTAACAAACATACTTATTTCTACTAGCAGCAATGTAAAAAAAAGTTGCCTCACCTCTCAGAGTGACACTGCTTATATAGAATAAAGAAGTGTATGCCAGTCTATGTTACTTTGAACAGATTGTTTCTGACAGAACATGGCAACATATTTAACAGTAATCACTTGACGTGCAAATTCATACAACCATTGTCCTGCTTAGCTTAGCTCTGATGGGACTGTAAGAACAGCTGGGATGAAAGAATATTTCTTTATTCTGTTGTTCAAAAGAGTAATAATTCCCCCCAACTTTAAATATCTATGGCAGAAGATGGGATTTTTGAATAGAAACTTAATAAAGAAAAGTTGAAAAAAAAATAGTTCTTTGTTGCAGTATCATAACCTATAAAATGCCTAGCAGACCAAAGTCACAGATTTAGTTTCATAGTGCAGATTTCTCTATTAAATCTAAAAACCCAGTTTATGTTCAAATATAAACGATAGGTAACTATTGTTAGATAAACAGAAGCTTGAGGAGAAGGTCATGCTGTGCCAAGGGCATAGACTGGAGGAATCACATTTTTGAAAACAGAAAATGCATGAATTATAAAGGAAGGATGAGAATTTTTGATAACAGACTAATTTTCATTCCAAGATCTGAGAATATATTCTTCCATTTTTAACAGTGAAATTAAATGTTTACACAACACTGAAATCAACAGAATTGCAAAATTTCTTTCAGGGAGACATTTAAAAGAAATTAAAAAGTGAAAACGAAAAGGAGTGTGTTGTAAAAGCGGAGCTTGGTAATCTAGAAATCTAGTAGAATTTAGGGGTTTTGATGCTTTAGCTAATATTTTGCTGTGCTAGATGTATTTATAGTATATCTCATTTCTTAGGAAGCTTCTATTAAAATTTCAGTGTAACTTACTAACATAAGGATCTGTGTCATAATGAATTTATTTACTTTTATTCTTAAGGTTGGAGTGCTTACCTTCATCTATGTTTTTTGCACCATTTCAAAGGGAAAGGGTTTTTGTAGGAAAAAAAACCCCAAACATAATACTTGCTCTTCAAAGTTCATAGTATTCCATTTAGTTTAACTTGAACTGACATTGGATAACTATGTGACCACAACCATGCCTCACTATCACCTTTAACTTTTTGATTTCACTGATGAACTGCGACCACTCTTCATCCAAATAAAGATTTTTAATGACTATTCCACAACTTCTTTCTCTCAAGAGTCTGATGCACCGGAAAATGACAAAAGTCTACACTTTGTTAAACTTTTTCTCCTGAATATTTCTGCTCTCATTTATATCAATGGATCAGAATGGTAATGTAAGCAGAACTGAAAAAATATTGTGGGAGATTCATTAGGTGGACGAATGTTTCATTAGTAACATTTGTCTAGTGGGGACAGAGTCTGACCTTCAGGACTTGTCTCTGTTCCAAATGTGTATCTATGTTTAAGAAATATAGTATATAGAAAAGAATATACACAGTTATAGAATACCTGTTGCTTAATATCACAATACAGTCTTCCATTTTTCTTGTACAGGGTAGGAGAGTCCTTGAAAATGGCCATTCATGATCTAAGTACCACCCTCTTTAAAGGTATCTTCAATAAATAATCAAAGAGCTTCCCTGCTGTTTTCTTTAGGATATAGGTCTCCTTTCATAATTATTAGTTTCAAAGTTAACTTTTCAGAGTGAACGGGGAAGAGCAGAAGAGAAAAATTTAAAAGATGTTTGAGTTCTCGCCACTAGATTTTAGTGAAAGGGAAAGCTTGTTACAAACATCGTCAGATTAAATTCTTCACCCATGAAGTGAAAAATCTGTAGTCGTTTAATATTTGTTTGAGGCCTTTTTCTGCTTATAAGGCAGGAGGATTCTTTGAATAATTAAAGTGTGATTTTGTTGCCAGATTTTTAAAAATAGAGAAAAATTATTCTATGATGCCAGTTTTGGGAAATTTCATACTAGTGTAAGGCTAGGGATATTTATTATTACATATTTATTCTATGCTGAGTGGACCAGGTCCTGCTTCGGCAACATGAGGAAGATTTCAATGTATTTAGCAAGGAGGTGTTTTTTTTCCTGTTGTGTTTAAAATTGTTAAGTTTCTTGTTAAAAGAAGAAATAAACCAAGCTCTCAGTATGTTACTTACAGTTATGTATGTCACACCAATGAATAATAATTTGCTTCCTAAACAGTAGAAAATACTATGTGGATTAAAATTAAAACGGGAATTTTAGTAATATACTGGGAATAATACATAACTTGAGACACTGGCAAGCTGTCCTTCAGCCTAATTTGTCTTCCATATGTGGCTCAGGGTTTGAGATGTAACTATTTATTGTGATTAATTGATAAAAGGACTCAGCCAAAGATGTAATGTAAAGCCATTGCATAGCAGTTGGCCTTTGAATTGTGGCAGAATAAAATATTATGCCTTTTACAGTGTTTTATACTAAGTATTTTTCCTTTCACATTTTCCAAGTGCTTTAAGTGGAAATTTTTTTTATTATCTGAATTAGGACCCCTTTTTCTAAATAATAACAAACATATTTTCCTCAAATAAAGCGGTATGTCTTGTCCATGTCTTTGTGTTTTCTTCAAATACTGTGGTTTATATTCAAGAACAGACTATAAGCATACCATATGTATCTCTGTATATTTATGTAGGTAGCTATGAATTTGTTGGGAGTACAATTGAAATTTTAGCAGTTCAATCATTGTTAGTCTACATCTTTTTTTTTTTTTAGGAACAATAGTGCAGTTAAAATTATTGTATGCACTCCTTATTTCTTTTTCTTCATGTTGTTTTCTTCTAACCCTCTTGTGGCTCCTGAGGATCCTAAGCTTGATGTTTTTATGCTGATAGTGACAGTAGATTTCAGCATCTGGATTCCTTTGCTGGAATAATACGATGATCATGTTGATGGTTTCTTCTTTCTCGGTCTAGGATCCACATGAAGTTGTTTTTGTAAATTTACTGACATATTTTTACACAGAATTCTTTCTTTTTTGCTGTCACAGTTCCAGGTAACATGTGAATTTTCTGTATAAGATGGCTTTTCACTATACTAGATATACATATAGAACAATTTATTTTTTTTCCTTTGTTGCCCTTAACACCAATTTTGTCCTGATTTAGGTACGTATTCTTTAACTGGGTGAGCTGCTTATAGCTGTGAGGTCACCAGTGACCTATGACCCATCTCTTATCATAGCATGCCTATGTCCCATCCTGTGTCTCCACTTCTGCTGTCATACAAGGCCTTTCTCTGCACTGTGTTGTTAAAGTTAGGCTCACAAATACCTCATTCTTCATAGATTTACTGCTTGTTGTTTCTATCTGTGGGGAAAAAGGGTTTTACCATACAAAGATACAAAAAAGAAATCATCCATGGCAGTAAGATCTTCTTCACTTTCACTGTAGGAAGGATGAGAAATTGTCAACCAGTAATAATAAAACACGTTTACAACAAGACAGTAATTTCCCCCCTAGCAACATTCTATTCTTCCTGGATCAAAGAAGCTAATGAAGAAGAGAAGAGGGCTTTGGAGATAGGATATCTTGACAATGAGAAATGTCTAAGTGGACCTGCTTGAAGAAAGGAGTCTCTTCCTTAGTTTGCTTTCATGGGAAACATGTACTTACATGACATATGAAAGAGTATTTGGTATAAGAGCCATGTTAGTTTAGCTGATTGCCTAAAGCATTTCAGTTCCACATTGACTATTTTCTGTCATGGTTCTTTGTTGGCAGACCATTTGGCAATATTTTCTCTAATTTTTTCTGATACTCCAGAAGCACTGCTGTCATCAGTTCCATCTGCACAGACATCATTTCTCTATTGCTCTTAACTGGAGTTTGCATGAAAGTCAATGGTTGAACCACACACCACTCTTTTCAGCATAAAACTCCATAAGAACACTGTTGAAGATGCAACTCATAGAAATGTAATATTGATAATAATTCTTATGATACTCTGAAGCTAATTACTATAAATCAAATAGTCTGAGGAGCTTCACATAAGTACTTTCACTGATCTTTAGTTAATATTGTAAATAGTAATAACTTTGAGCACATATGAAAGAAAAGAACATTTAAGAACACAAACAGGGCAAGTGAGTAGAGAAATGGCTGAAATACAATTTCAAATTGCCTTTACCTGAACTTGTTTGTTTGAATGTAACATTTATTCATGAACAAGGTGAAAAATGACAACATAATTGTACTGTGTCCTCATTTCCCTTGCTAACATTTTGGTGTTTAGGACACTTAACATTCAATTTTGAAATCTTAGATTATTCCAGGGTAAACTTAGCTATTTAAGGATGATGGCTAAGTAACTTTAAGATATCCTTTGTTTATAATGTCTACAGTAAAAGTTCTTATTGATGAGTTAGTGCATGTTTATGTTCTGTAATAGTATACCTTTGGCACTAACGGTTAAGTCTGCACTCGAGTTTGCTGTCCGTGCTCTGTGGAGCTAAAAACACATGCATGGGTTTTGTCAGGCTCCTCCCTGCAGTTTTTGAACTTCTTCCAAGTGTGCAGTTCTGAATTAATTTGACTTCACAGCTATGCTCCAGCCAGGGTCAGCCCACCACACCTTAATGACTAAATTATTGAGAAAAAAATAGAGTTGTATAATTCAGATTTTATTAAATTCTGATACTTTCCGTGTCTTCTGCATCTAAACCTAATACTGTGTTCAGTTTTCTGCTCCTCAGTACAAGAAAGACATTAAAGCCCTGAAGCATGTCCAGAGAAGGGCAACAAAGCTATTAAAGGGTCGGATACACAAGTTTTATGAGGAGCAGTGGAGAGCACTGGGACTGTTCAGCCTGCAGAAGAGGGTCAGGGGACACCTCATTGCTCTCTACAACTACGTGAAAGGAGGTTGTGGTGAGCTGGGGGTCAGCCTCTTCTTGCAGATAAGTAGCAATAGGACAAGAGGGAATGCCTGCAACTTGCACCAGGGGAAGTACAGGTTAGAAACTAGAAGAAATTTATTTTCAGAAAGAATGATTAGGCCTTGGAACAGGTTGCTCAGCGAGGTGGTCGGATCACTGTCCCTTGGGTGTTCAAGGAAAGAATGGATAATGTACTTCGTGACGTGGTTTAGGTAGTAATATAGGTAGTAGGGGGAGTGTTGGACTAGATGATCTTGGGGGTCTTTTCCAACCTTAATGATTCTGTAAACACTACACTTTAATGATTCTGTAAACACACTTGGTGTGTTTTGTTGCATATCAAAAGATGGAAATTATGGCACTGTCAGTTAAAGCCAGTGAAATAAATTACAAAGGAAAGGTCCATGTTCAATATTTTTCTCAGGCCTTAATTTAACACATAGGAAAATCTGTGATGGAGTAGCAAGTGCATCTTGTTGGACTGACACAGTGACATGATTCAAGCCGTAAATACAGGTGAGATATGGCCACTCTTCAGCATTCCTAAAGTCCTCTTTCAAGACACATCCACTTAATCATGTCTTGCTTGTTTTTGCTGAATAATTAATAGGTTGTTCAGAAAACAAACATAAGAAAAAGGGTAAGAAACTTGCAGAATATAGAGGGAAATGAACCTTCATTGAACCACATCACCAGCAAAGCAATAGTCATGGAATGGCCTAGAGTTGGGGATTTGATTTGTTTGCTGTCACACTATATGCTTAATCTCTTCAACATTCTAAGAAATGGAGTAACATATTATTTCCTGATAAATACTTAAAACCTTGCTACTTTGTATCAATCCCTGTATTCTGATCAAAGGGTTCCCAAAGAGCTATCTGAGGTCTGGTTTATTATTTCACAGGTATGTTTGTGTGTTCGGTTAGTCTTCCAAAATGCATTGCAGGTTTTCTTCCATGTTCTTCCTTTGATATCACTTATGTTTATGAACAAAAAAAGACATGCAGCTGACTCCTGCTAGTAGAGTACCACAAAACCTCTCAGATCATTTTCTTCCCAAGTGTAACTTTATATCCTGAAGTGAGTAGAATTAGGAAGGATTTTTTTGAGCAATATATAGCAGTGCTGCCCTGGTTTCAGTCAGGATAGAGTTAACTTCATTTGTAGCAGCTGATGGAATGCTGTGTTTGGGAGTTAAAATGAAAGCAGTGCTGATAACACCCTGATGTTCTTAGTTGCAGTCAGACAGTCAAGGACTTTCTCAGCTTCTTCGTATTTCTCTATTCATGAGAAAGGAGGGGCGAAGCCAGGACAGGTGACCCAGATGGGCCAAAGAGAGTATTCCATGCCAATTACGTCCTGCCCAGGATAACGGGGGGCTGAGGGGAGAAAGAAGAGGGGCGGTGGTGGGACGCGTGCTTCTTGGGGGACGGTCGGGTTTCGGGACAGCTCTGGGTGGTACGGCCTGAGTTGTGTGGTTCGGGGAGAAACTGCATTGGGTATCAATGGTTTCATATTCTTTTGCTCTAAAGTCCCGTTAGCATTGTTATATTTTATCTTTCTGTTATCTTAGTAAACTATCCTTATCCCAACCCATGGGCCTCTTAGTTTCTTGGTTTTGGAGTTATTTGTCCCTTCCTTTTCCCTTCCCTTGTTTCTCCCCCCCCCCCCTTTTTCCCTCTTCCCCTGCTCTTTTACGTTAAGGAGCAGGCAGCTGCGTGGATCTCGGCCCACAGCCGGGGGGAAGCCATGACAAGTGCACATCCATAGAAGTATTGTGGGATTTTCTCTTTTGATTTTTTAATCTTTTTCAGTAACTTTTCCAGGCTGGGGGAAGTTGACATTAAACAAAGGAGTGGTGAAGAATCAGAGGTCAGGTTATTAAGTACATGGGCAAGTTGATGGAAGTGAGAGAGCCTTCAGGGTTGCATGAAACAGGTCAAAAGAGAGCTTCTTCAATGCCCATAGAGACGTGTTTGCAGCCTAGGTGACAAGCAACAGCAGACAGAGGTCTTTGTGTAGAGGCAGAGATGTAGCACCACTGGAGTAACTGAGATGTGATGGGACTATTTGTGAGGCTGCTCCCTTGTGATGGAGGGATACTGATCATCTTAGAAGTAGAGGGAAGAAGGTGACTTTTCTTCTGGAAGAACATCTCAGATGTGTGAAGCTGCAGCTGTATGAGTCAGGATAAGATGGTGGTAAGTGTGACAGAGCAATAAAAGTGAAGAAATGGACTAGGTCTCCTTCATGATCTTTGATGAGGATTTGTTACCCTAGGAAAATTAAATGTTTCTGACTCCTCCTGGAAGGGTGGGTCACAAATAGTCTGAGTTTGAGGAGGGTGTTATGGACAGGTTCTTAAAAATAATGTGGCCTTGGATTTGACACTTAGGAATAAACCCCCCAAAATAGTCAAGGCTGGGCACTCTGGGGTACTGTATCTATTAAAGGGAGAAGTTTAAAATCCTGAGGGGAGTGAGAAAAGGGACTCTGGACTTTAAGACAGCAGATTTTGTTTTATGCAAAATACCTCAAGTGAGCTGTCAGATCTTGAAGGGCAACCTGTTGCAAGCACAAGAGCAGCCTACCTTGATCGTCATGGAAATGGGTGACAGGAGACCATTTTGTCTAAGAACAGAACTCATGAAGGGCTGTGGTGTAAAAAACAATAAGCAGGAGCATGAAGCAAATCTACAAAGAAAGAATTTAGAAACATTGCCTGGGCATGCAAGGATGCTGTTAAGGGTTCTAAAGCTCAGCAAGAGCCAGAACTGACAACAGACATCAAGAGAACACAGAAAGGCTTCTGCCAGTAACTTAACAGTAAAAGAATACACTGGAAAAGTGTGAGCACATTGCTAGATAGGTAGGAGATGTAGTGATCATGAATGCAGATGAGGGTGAGATAAGCAACTGTCCTTGTTTCAGCTGGGATAGTTAATGTTCACAAGGAGATAGAAAAAGTAAGCTGAGCAGGCCAAGAGTGTTTTCCATACCATGTGACGTCATGCTCCCATAAAAGGGGCTTAGTTGTGGAGGGGCAGGTCCATACAGTTCTGGGACAGAGTGTCTGGTCAGTTGCTGGGTCAATAAAGTGTTTTGTGTTGTCACCATTTGTGTATTCTGTCACAAGTTCTGTTGTTGTTTCCCTCTCCATGTGCTCTGTCAGTAAAATGTCCTTATCCTAACTCTGTATTTTGTTTTTGTCCATTTCTCCTCCCTGTCCTGCTGGGGAAGTGTGAGCAAGTGGCATGTGGTGCTCAGCTGCTGCCTGGGGCTGAGCTGTGACACCAATGTTTTCCTTCTTTGAATCTTCATGACAGTCTCACAGACCTATGTGCCTAATGGGACTTGAAGGAGGAAAGAAATTGTTGGGAGTAGAAAGGTTTGAATCATGGAGGTCTTGAGAAATCTCAACACTTACAGGTCCATGAGATCAGATGAGATGCACCCAGGGTGCTGAAAGAGCTTATGAAAAATCTCTTCAAGAGTTCAAAAAGGCTGGATGTCTTCAATCACTGGAGAAAGACAAATATTGCATAATCTCCAACAACTGGGCAACTCTATGGTAGTCAACATTAGTACTGTCCCTGGAAAAAACATGGTGCAAAACCCTCTTTCAGGTCATTTATTAGCACACGAAAAATGTGTTTGTGAATGGCAATCTGACCAATGTGCTTTATTTCCATGATGAAATTACTTGATCTATGTGTGTGGAGAAATCACTGGATGTCACCTACCTTGCACAAGACTTTTAATATGAACTCCCAAAGCATCCTTATGGTCACTATTGGATGACTGAAAAACTAATCTGGATCATCAGGTTTAAGGATAGTTATTGTCTATACTTCTCTTGAAGGCTGGTTACAGGTAGAGATTCTCAGCATTGATCATGGGATTTTGCATGTTTAATATCTTTATCAATGATCTGTAGAGTGTCATAAGGGGATTGGATACACCTGTCAGAAGCCAGCAGCTCTCATGGGAGATACTGAAGCAGCCCGGGCATTTCCAGAGTCACGACAGTCACCCCACACTTACCAAAGAGAGCCCAGGGAGCACAAGGCACCAGGAGCACGAGCCAGAGCACTGGGACCAAAGCAAAGAGAACATGTGTCATGATCCACAGCCTAATAGACTAATATGGCAGAGGGTAAAACCCTTGTGTTCCAACTAACCTCAGGTTGCTCTGGGTGGTTGGGGCACCTGAGCTTAACTCCTATGTGAGGTTCAAGTAGGTGTTCTAGCGTGACCAGGTCTTTGCAATTCTTGGGAACAGAATTAAGACTCAAAACAGAGTCAAGTGTCAAGTCACTTTACGTGGCCCACAACCAGCATGCAAGAGAAGGACGGAAGAAAGAGAAAAATGTAGAAAAGAGAGAGAGTGAGAGAGAGAGATTTCAATAGTTACCACCACAGAGCCATGGCATTCCAATAGTCCGATGTCTTCAGGTCTGGTAGGGGAATGTTCCTCTCTGTCTTAGTTCTCCTTGCCTTGTTATCTCATTGCATAGTTGGTAAGGCCCTGACATAGCCACACCTTCCACCTGGTGGTGGGATGCATGGCTATTGCTGTCTCCAGAGAGTCCACAAAAGTTTGAGAGTGTCCAAGCCCCCTCAAGAAGGTCTGAGCCCTCTCACACTTCATCTTTCAGTTGACCCTAGGCCTGGGGGCTTGCACAGAGGACATGGGCTACATGCTTTGAGATAAGCCATTTTGAGATAAAGATGTATCCATTCCTAACAGCAGCAAGCTGAGTACCCTGGACATGAGGAGAGCAGACTTTGGCCTCATCAAAGAACTGCTTGGTAGAGTACTATGAGAAAAAGCCCTGGAGTGAAGAGGCACCCAATACAGCAGGTTAGTATTCAAGAATCACCTCCTCCAAGCTCAGGAGCAATGCATCCCAACAAAGAGGAAGTCAGGAAAAACACTAGGAGGCCTGCATGGATGAACAAGGAGCTCCTGTGCAAACTCAAATACAAAAATGAAGCCTACTGAGGATGGAAGCATGGTCAGGTAGCCTAAGAAGAACATGGAGAAATTGTTTGAGCAGCTAGGGATCAGGTTAGGAAACCTAAATCCCTCATAAAATCAAATCTGTCCAGGGCCATAAAGAAAAGTCTCCATAGATATATCAGTGACAAAACGTAGGGAAATGTGTGTCCCCTACAGAATGAAACAGGAGCCCAGGTTACCTGGGATATGGAGAAGGCTGAGGTCCTCCACTACTTTTTTACCACAGTCTCCACCATCAAGTGTTCTAGCCACACTGCCCAGGACAAAGTCAGGGACTGGGAGAATGAAGAACTGCCCACTGTAGGAGAAGATCAGGTTTGAGACCATCTAAGGAACCTGAAGGTGCACAAGTCCATGGGACCTGATGAGATGTATTTGTGGGTTCTGACAAAACTGTCAGATGAAGTAACTAAGTCACTCTATCTTCTATGCGAGAAGTAATGGCAGTGGTGAATCACAGAATCACAGGCTCACAGAATTGTAGGGGTTGGAAAGGACCTCAAGAGATCATTGAGTCCACCCCCCTGTCAAAGCAGGCTCCCTAGCTCATATTGCACAGATAGGCATCCAGTTGGGTCTTGAATATCTCCAGAGAAGGAGACTCCATCACCTCCCTGGGCAGCCTGTCCCAGGGCTCTGTCACCCTCACTGTGGAAAAGTTCTTCTGCGTGCTGGTGCGGAACTTCCTGTGCTCCAACTTGAACCCTTGTGTTGTCTCGGGAGACAACTGTAAAGAGGCTGGCCATTTCCCCCCGTGTCCCACACTTCAGATATTTATAAACATTAATAAGATCCCCTATCAGCCTTCTTTTCTCAAGGCTGAACTGCCCCAGCTCACTCAGCCTTTCCTTGTAGGGGAGATGCTCCAGGCTCTTCATCATCTTCATAGCCCTTCTCTGGACTCTCTCCAGGAGTTCCCTGTCTTTTTTATACCAGGGAGCCCAGAACTGGACACAATACTCCAGGTGGGGCCTGACCAGGGCGGAGTAGAGGGGGAGAACACTTCCTTTGATCTGCTGGCCATGGTGTTTTTAATGCACCCCAGGATCCCATTGGCTCTCTTAGCCACCGAGGCACACTGCTGGCTCATGGCAAATCTGTCATCCACCAAAGTTTGCACTGACTGGAAAGGGGAAAACATAGCACTCATTTTTGAAAAGGGAAAATATAAAGGAAGAGCTGGGGAACTACAGGCCAATCAGTCTTGCCTCTGTGCTTTTCAAGGTCATGGAGCAGATCCTCCTGGAAACTATGCTCAGGCACATGGGAAAGGAGGAGGTGATTGGTTACAATAAGCATGGCTTTACTAATGGCAACTCGTGCTTTACAAATCTGGTGGTGTGCTACGATGGGGCTACAGCATTAGTGGATAACAGAAGAGTAACTGATGTCACCTGCATGGACTTATGCAGACCATTTGGCACTGCCCCAGACAACATCTTTTTCTCTAAATTGGAAAGACATAGGTTGGGCAGATGGAGCACTCAGTGGACAAGGAATTCACTGGATGGTAGCACTGAAAGACCTGTGGTCAATGTCTTGATGTCTAAGTGGAAACAGTGATGAATGATGTAAGTCATGGGTTGGTATTGGAACCAGCACTCTTCAACATCTTTGCTGACAACATGGATAGTGAGATTTCATGCCTCATTAGTAGCAGTGTAATTACTGTGGCACTGGTGCCAGAAAAATCATAGAGGAATCAATTTATTATTAATTCTCACTCAGTGAAGGAAAATTATTCTAGTAAGAAATCAACGATTTGTTTCCTCAGGGGTCAGTATTGGGACTAGCACCGTTTAATATCTTCAGACGCAACATCGACAGTGGGAGAGAGTACACCCTCAGCAGTCTGCCAATGACACGAAGCTGTTTGGTACACTAGTGTGGTGTGCAGGGATGACATCCAGAGAGACCTTGACAGGTTTGATAGGTTTTCAAAAACCCAAGAGCAGGGTCCTGTTTGTGGGTCAGTCCAATCCCAAGTGCAAGTAGAGGCTGAGCATGTACTACTCAGCCTTCCTTGAACAGGAAGCTGCACAGGAGCTCTGCAGAGGTCCTTTCTTGCATGGGTTGTTCTGTATCTCTGGAAGTATGGTTTGTAGTTACATTTTCTCTTGAAAAGATTGACGAAGGTGACTTTCTGTGGGGGAATACCAGGTTCTAGTGGACACTTCTTTCATTCAAAGTGGAAAAAATGTCTTTATCAGAATATAAAACCTGTTAAATAAGTACACAACACTTGGAGTTTCAGTTTTTAGGTTTTTTTGGGTTTTGTGTGGTTTGATTTGGTTTTTTTCCTTGTGTGTAGAATTGAGGATTTCTGACATATTTTGCTGATGCTCTTTTGACCACCATAAAAATATTTAATATGTTGCCTTTTTCCAGTTCAAAACAAAATTAAATAGAAAAATATATATTACTCAACTTTGTCAGTATACTGTGAAGCATCATAAGCTTTCAGATCAACATCGGTACCATTGACATGATGAACGGTAATAGTCCTTTCAGTACATATGATAGGCTATCATACCAAAGTTGAGCTATCGAGTTTTTTAGTTGGCAGATTGTTGCCTCAATAGATCACAGACTCTCGAATGCAGCAGATAGAAAGTATTGAACATGCTTGAAAGATTGTTATTAAATGAAATAACCCAATTGTTCAGAAAACAATGTAATGAACAAAATAATTAGCCTGTATTGTGAACATTACAGATTAATCTTTTCCTAGTTTGTTTTTTAGGATGATATTTTTTAATTATCAAAGAAAAAAAGTCTTCAGCATTTGATGTTTTAATTTAAAAAAAGTTATTATTATTATTGTTACTGCTTACTTAGATTGAAAATTCTCCCCATGCTTCAGACAATGAAAATCAAATTTGTTCTTCAAACATTATTTTCCTGGCCTTTTCTAGAAAAGCTTTCAGAAAACCTCTACTTTACGACACTGCAGGTACTTCTAGGTGTCCTCTAGTTATTTATCTTGATCCAGGGAACCTGATAGAACTCCTTCAGAACTGAATACCACAATTCCTGAGTTGATGATAGGAATCAGAAATTGAGAAGACCCTCCCTTCCATTCATGTCATTATTCTGTATAGTTCATTGAAACACAGAACTAAAAAAAGTGATGGTTTTGCTCTTTCACGCCAATTGTGTTTATAGATCATTAATGCAAAAATTCTACGTTTCTTTGAATATCATAAGGAAGTGTTAAATCTTCACAATTTTTGCAGTCGGCTTATTGATATCAAGAAAGCATATATCCAGAAATATTTCTCTGAGTTGTACATATGATAAAGGAGGTTTTAATTTAAGAAAATTGTTGTTATATTCTTAACCATTATTACTCATTGAACACAGAATGATTTGGAAGGTCAAAGCATTGCTCTAAGGAAAATAGTTAGGCCTAGGGTCTGTTTCTGCCCCATATTAAGCCAGGATGACTTGTTTGACACTGGTGGTACAAAAAGAGAGAGTAGAATTTAGGTGAGAGTATCCAAAATCTGATTACAGAGAAATCTAATGATGTCAAGGATTCAAATCATTGCACTGCTAGAATATTCCCAACTCTCTAATGTTTCTGAAAAGTGCTCATTATATCATTGTGTAATTTATGATTTCTACAGCTCTCCATTTTCATTCTTCCATGCCGCTCAATTTCAATTGAAATTGATACCAATGAAAGAAAATCTGTATAATTTCTGTAAAAATATTTTAATTAGATTTTTTTTTCAGTAACTTTTACTCTATTTTTCAGTATTTTTTCAAAATGCATTTACAGGACCAGAATTTTCTTATATCTCTGTACTCTTGCGAACCACCTCAAGGTCCAACAAAGCCAGCAGAGATTCACTTTTCTCTGAATGTCAATAAGATTGTAAGCAGAACCTAGAGGTTCTCACAACATATGGAGCCCATAATGTTTTGGGTTTTTTTTTTTCTTCAGTCCTGGAACAGAGTCTGGGTCCAAAGATCACATCTGTCCTCATTCAGTCCTGTGTCAGGCAAGCAGCAAAATGATGCCATTACATTTCTTCTTCTAGGTGGTTGCATATATTGATGATAACCCTTAAGTATGTGTGAGGTAGTGTCATGGGTACATGCTTTTGACAAAGAGTGTCCTGGTTTCATCTGAGCTAGGGTTAATATTTATTTCTAGTAGCTGGTATAACATTGTCTTTTGGATTTAGGATGAGAATCTTGTTGACAACACAGATACTTTTAGCTGTTATTCAGTGGTTGTAGTGTCTACACCAAATCCAGGACTTTTCACCTTTTCAGACCCTGACAGGTGTACAAGACACTGGGAGATCACAGCCACGACAGCTGACCCAGGCAGGTCAAAGGGGTATTCCCCAGTGTATAATGTCATGTTCCAGATATAACTGGGCAAGTTAGCCAGGAGGTGGGATTGCTGCTTGAAAAGAGACTAGACATTGGATAGTTTTATTTTCCTTCCAAATGTAATGAGAAATTGCATTTGTGCATCACTTGTATTATTTTTGTTATTATTGTTATTAGTAGTGCTGTTGCTGCTGTTATTTTCATTATTGTTGTTACTATTTTTATTATTGTTTTCCTTTGTTATTCTATTAAGTGGTCTTTATATCTACCCACAAGATTTTTCCATTCTCCTTCTCATCCCCTTGAGGGTGAGGAGTGAGTGACTGGCTATGTGAGGCTTTGTTACCAGCTGGGGCTAAACCATGACAAAGGAATTTTCCTGTGTATTGGAAGGACTTGTTTTATTGGGTAACTTTTGTCCTGCTGAGCGGAAGCTGTAGTCAGGAGTTTTGGCAATTATCACGTGATGCCAATCCTTCTGACTTCAGTAGGCCCATGCTTTGTTCTTGACTTTATTACTGATTTGCTTTGATATCTCAGGCACACAATTATGCAAACTTTTCTAAATTAATTTAATTCTGCATGCTTTAATTTTCAGTTTTAAGTGTTAAAATTAAAATTAGTTAGGGTCTGATTTTCAAAGAGATCAAGAATCTATTCCTTCCAAGATTAAGGTAAATTAACTCAGCTGGCAAAACAAATCTTTGGCAAAGAAAGAGTATTTCCTGGGTTCCTAGGAAGTTCACTTCTGTTGAGCTGTTCTACTTTGAAGTGGTTTTCTTCAAGGAGTAAGAGGTGGGTGCTGTAAACTGAAAGGAATTAAAGAGATATTTTTCAGAATTAAAATATGTTTAAGATCTTCAGATCAAGAATGAGACAGGAATCAACTATAAACAGACAAGAGTTTGCTGAGCTCTTTGGGGAGGAAAGCATATGTGCTAACTCAGAAAGTTACAGATGATGGTTACTGAGAGTCTAGGTGAAAAAATAGGTTATGACATTCAATGCAAAGAGCACTATCACTCAAATCCAAGCAAAACCACAGCCCAACCTTTCTTGGATGGGGGTGGGTTCAAAACTTCTATTGTATGTATGGTTAAAATGTTTGAGTGATGACACACAGTTTTATGAAAATATTTAGTAACAAAGAAAATAAAACAGGAAGTATTTTTAGTAAAATTATCCAATCATACCACGATACACAGTACATGTGTCTCTACAAATAAGTCAATTCTGGTATCTGTTTCAAAAGCATATATGTAAACTAAAAAGTCAAAGGATGGCTAACTCTGTGGAATGGTAGAATAATGAAATTTCGATGTTCCAGTTGTGCATGTGTGCGCAGGAAGAGGTCCTTAAAATCATGAAAACCATGAAGAATAAATAGAGGTGTATTATCTAACTTCTCCTCTAAAATAATAAATATTGAATAAAAAACATAACCATCAGACAGAAGGTTTAATCCAAAAAAGGTTATATTTCTTCGCACTCTGAGAACATAATCTACAAAATGCTTCTCTCAGAGATTTGATGGTTGCTGGGAGTTTTCAGCAAACTCAAGGAAGAAAAATACTTCAGGATCCAAATCACAGAGGCTAGCCATATAAAACTATGGTTATGCTTTTATATAGGTAGCTAGTCTGTGGCTATTGTCAGAGACACAACATTGAACTTAGTTTAACTCAGGATCAGAGTTTTCAATTGAAGGTAGGAGAAAAATATGTATTTTACTTTTGGTGTACTTTACATTCTTTGCCTCTGGATCCTTTGATTTACATAAAAGTGATAGCATAGATTTGATTCCAACACCATAAAGGACAGTATGCACTAACTGAATTTTCAGCCCACCTTAATTTCCAAACAGAACAGGAAGTGACAGAGGTGGAAGGAGATCAGAAAGAGACACTTTGAACTGGCTTCACAAAGCTCAAAATACAGAAATAGGAATGTACATATAAAGTCATAAACAACCATAACAACTTTAGAGTTAAGGGATAAGCTTGGGAACACAAAATTTTCAGCACAAATGAGTAACTGACATGAGACTGGCCAAAGCCAGCCAGCCAGCATTATGTTAAATTGCTATTTCTTATTATGGTGCTATTTCGTAATTTTTATGAGAAATACAATGAGTTGACAGTGCAATCATAACTGAACTGTACAAGGAAATAGAAGTTTAGTACATAGCACAGATTTTTCATGGTAGATGTCACAGAAAAAACTGCCTGCTGGCATGTCAGCTTGACTACCCTGGAGAAGACCATGGTGAAGCAGGCTGTGCCCCTGCAGCCCATGGATGTCAATGGTGGAGCAGATATCCACATGCAGCCCACAGAAGACCCCATGCCAGAGCAGGTGGAGGCACCTGAAGGAGGCTGTGACCCTACAGGATTCCTGTGCTGGAGAAAGCTCCTGGCAGGACCAGCAGCCCATGGAAAGAGGACCCCAGGCTGGAGCAGACTGTCAGGACTTGTGACCCCATAGGGGACCTGTGTGGGAGCAATCAGTTCCTTAAGGTCTGCATCCTGTGGAAGGGAGCCGCTCTGGGGCAGTTCATGAAGAACTGGGAAATGAAGCCCATGGGAAAGACTCACATTGGAGAAGTTGGAAGACTGACTTCTGTGGTAGGGGCCCCATGCAGCAGCAGAGGAAGCATGTGAGCAGTCTTCCCCCTGAGGAGGAAGAAGTTTCAGAGATGTGACGAACCCACATGATGAAGCCCAACCCCCATTCCTTGTCCTCCTGTGCCTTGGTGTGGAAGGAGGGAGAGAAATGAGGAGAGAAGTTGAGCCCAGAAAAAAGGAAGGGGTGGGAGGAGGGGTTTTAAGATTTGGTTTTATTTCTCATTATCCTAGTTTTATTTGATTGGTAATAAATTAAATTACTTTCTCCGAGTTGAGTCTGGTTTTTTTGTGAGGGCAAATGGTGAGTGATCTCTTCCTGTCCTTGTCTTCACCCAGGAGCATTTAGTTATATTTCTACTCCTTGTCCAGCTGAGGAGAGCAGTGATAGAGTGACTTTGGTGGGCACCTGGCTTCCAGACAGGGTCAACCCACCCCACTGATGTTGCAGACTGTGATTAAAGACTCAACGCTCTGAAATCATTAACGAAAGGTAAAAGTTATTTTAATGATTTGAAGTCTCTTACTGTGTATCATAGTCACCTTGGTACAAGATGGAAAAGCAGGTACTCTACTAACAGCATTGCCTGTGCTATACAAGAAAGGAGATTAAATTGTCTTTTCCACTGAGTGCCATTAGTAATAAATAATAATACACTTTTCTCTGACTGTTGTTTCTTTTTCCAATCTGCAAAACAATGTTAGTAATTGGGAGTTACCTTCAAACGCGACAAAAAATTACTTCATTGCTAGGACTGTCAGTCTTGGGGGGAAAGGGGGTTGCTCTATTGTGATTGTTTGGTTTAGGTTTTGTTTGGTTTAGGTTTTGTTTTGCTTTGTTGGGCTTTTTGGCTTTTTGGTTTTTAATTTTGGAAGCCTAGAAAAGTACCTTCATGTTTATTTCTTCTATTTTTGGCCTTCTAGTAAAGGGAGTATAAGTAATTCTGGAAATTGTAAATACTGCTAAACAGTTTGATTTTCATCTTTCTTTTCACTTAGATCAACATATCTATGTATCTTCCAGTCATGAATGAATTTGACTGTGAAGGATTCCTGTCTGGATGGGATATGGTGTTGTCTTTATTACTGAGTTAAGGAACTGAGGTGGAGTTTAAGGTCAGAGTTTTAAGCTGCTTTATTTGGGAATTTGTTCATCAGTGAGCATCTCCTTACATACCAAAGTATCATTCAAGCACAAGTCTTAGAATAACCTTTTCTCACTCAGATCCCAGTCATTTTGAAGATTTAAAATGCATTTTCTCTCTTGTACAGGGCCAGAAAACTAATAACGAAATTAAGATTTTTGACCCTGATTTATTCCTTACACTTAGACTTTCAGTTATCCTTTTTTTCCTTTCAGGGTTTTATTTAAAACAAAACAAACAAATATTTTAAAGTTATATTTTATTCACATGGGTAAATTTTAAAACAAAGATCCCATGTTTACAGGAATAAATAAATAAATAGAAAATCATATTTCTTGTGCTCTATGACGTAATCTTAATACCTCCTCTAGCTGCAGCGGGATTTGATTAACAGTGGTGAATTCATATCATATCACTTTCAAACAATGTTTACAGCACAGAGCAGGAGATGCAAGAGGTGCACAAATGTAAACGGCAATATCTTATTTCTGTAACAAGGTTATATGAAAGCATCACATAACTGAAGCCCAATATACTGCACTGTTCTTTGTAAATGTTTTCCTAAGTATACTTAGAAATAAGCACTTCACAAGGATAACAAAATCACACAATCACAGGATCAGTTAAAATAATCCCATTTTCCTTGCCAATCAACAAATACACTGGTTGGCATGTGTGATTGTGTAAATCTCATTTCATGTAATCCTATCATCACAAATTTAAGAGGTCATACTGTATAATATTCTACTATATGTGATACTGCTATTTTAGGAATGTCTATCCATGCAAAGATTTTCCAAGTATTTTCATAACTGTTCATGAAAAAGGCTGTTCAAGCATGTATTGAAAACTCCAGAGAAAAGTTCAGCTCCATTAGCAAGTAATCCTTTTAGCTTCTCTTTACACTGCCCACACATCAATCCTTGTCATATCCTTGCAGAAGTATGCACTTGAAGAAGAGTGAGAAGGAAGAATAATATTGGTAATATGGATTTTGAGAATAATTATCTTTTCAGTTTTTCGTAATGAAAAAGAGAAATGGCCAGTTTCAAAACCGTCTTCTCAGCTGCTGATAAGATTAATGTACTGATTAACACCTTTTCCAAGTTGGATTGAAGGTAAAAGCAATTCCATTTGGCAAAACCTCATCCCATTTGCTGACATCTTCATTAACCTCACTGATAAGAAAACCATTTCACAATAAAAAATTCTGTGGGCTAGAGATTTTATCTTCACAGTTTCACCTAACAATGTTAATTCTCTGTGTGAAACACACAGGTTCAATTGCCTTGATAATTTCATGGTGCCCTATACCTTTTATTTTTTTGGTTAAAAGGTTGACATAAAAGAAACCAATTACTCTGAACTCACTGCAGAAGACTGATTTTCAAAAGGACATTTCACCTTTTAACAAAAAGAGAGAACAAGGATGTAGATAAAAGTGAATGAAAGGGTCATCAGACACAGAAAGTTAGTTGAAGGTACATATTGAAGGAAATCATACTATATGATTGTGTATCAAGGTGTGCCAAGCTCTTCTGCTGTATTCTAGAGTTTCACTGTTTGGGAAATAAAAACAGGCACCCTGATTTCCCTATAGCATACTGCTGCATTATTAAGAAGACAAATATTGTGCCCCTTGCTCAGGCACTCTGTGTTGCATTTTTGGAGTCAGCATTTGACAACAGACTCTCTCCAGCTCTTTTAGAAGGCTTGTCTAACACTGGGTGGGAAGACTTTTTAAGTAACAGCTTATAATATAAGAAGCCAGTTGTGAATCTAACTGAATGGGAAATCTTGTTTCAGACAGATTACACTCCTGTGAAAATAATTTGCCATGTATTCTTACTCAGCATATCTATTCAAACACAAGAAAAGAAATGTAGTAGTATTTTTTTTCACTAAAACAGAGTACACAGCCCAGTGCAAATCAGTAAATATCTGTTTACCAGGGCTTTTATGATAGCAAGTCTGTTTACCATCTCTTTTACTTGAGTGTTTGGAATTGTGATGAATCCATGGCATTCATTGTGTTGATCCATGGCAGTCTCTATATGTAAATTCAAGAATGCTCATGTTCTTTCTGGTCTGAAAAATGAAGTTTGATATGCTAATCTTAATAGAATGTTAAGTCAATTCCATGTAATTTTATGGCTTTTCAAAGCCTACTTGAAATACTGTCTCAGGCTGAGGTGTGTTCCCTAGGTCTTGTGCTATATGTATTCTCATAGAACATCAAAATATTGGACCACCTAGGCCTGTGCATAAACTGAAAGTGACAAAGCAGCTCAAGATAACGTTCTATCTACTCTAGAATATGTTTTTCTTCTCTAATTTTCTAAAATTATAATGCTGCCATCTCCACTATAATTCGGTGGAAGTACATGTTCTTATATTAGATCCAATGTGACATTCAAACTACTGAAATCTGGGATCCAGAATCTCTGAATGCATTGATGCCACCAGCAAATACCCTGCACAGTGATCTAGCAAGTCATCTGTGCTGCAGTATGGACTGTACGTAACAGCTGAACTTTTAGACTCCAATCAGACAGACCTGCACAGCACAAGATCCCATTAGCAAGAACTTCATTACACAAGGAAGGTCGGATGTGTACTTTCTGTTACACAAAAGCACTAGACCTTTCATCAAATGTGACTCAGTTGAGAAATTAGTCACTGTGTGCTCTTATCTCACAGTCTCATAAAGAGATTTGTTCTAATTCTCAGAATTTGCTCTTCACTTTTAAAATCTTCTTAGGACTTAACATCCAGGCTTTTCCTTTTGTAACACTTTTGCGCATTCAAAATGCTATGACAGCTTTCAAAAAACAGAAGAGTTTCTTCTGCCACAGACATTATCACTTACACCCCTGTACTGACATCATTTCTGTTTTTCCAAATAAAAAGTGTCTCTATTGTCTAAATAAAAACTGTCTGTTCAACAGTTACTGACGACTACTGCTCTCTTTATCTCTGAAGTAACATTAGGCAAACGGACCTCAGCTAATGCAAGTCATGGTCTAGTCTAGCAAATCTCCCATACGCTGTGGTTGTAGCTATATCCACAAAAACAAAGGGCTGGCAAAGCCTCAGTTTTCACTTGATGGATGCTAATTGCTCTGAGATTTAGGAAGTAAACTGAATTATGACACTGCCTGTAAAAACAAAAAAAAAAAAAAGAAAAGAAAAAAAGGAAAAACTGCTAATAGAGATGCTCATGGAGTTGGGTAAAACGAAAAAAATGGAGAACTGCTAGGGCACTGGGACTTTTTCAGTATTTCATGTATTGACTCATTAAGATGAGATAATGCTGCAACATCACATCTCAAGTGCTATATTTATATGTTAACCCTGGTCACAGGCAGTGTGTTTAAGCTGTTTAGTGGAGCCCTCTCCAACTCCAAATCCACCTTCCATTTGTTTCCTATGTTTGTTCTTTCTTGTGTTCCTGACAGATTCTAAACAACCTTTGCAGATGCACAAACTCTCCTCTGCACTGCCTACTGCTGCTTCATCCCCATTAAGCCAAAATAAATCTAGAAAAAATAAGACAGTCAGCTCTACCCACAACCTTAATTCTATCTCTCTTGCCCTTTTAGCAAGTGTCTTGTTAATTGGACATTTAACAATTCCTGATTAATTTCAAAGGGCATTCAATACCTTCACCAGGGGCTGGAGGTGGAATGCTGTCTGTCCCTTCACTGGGGAGAGGGAAGTCAAGTCACTGACCTCTCCCAGGAGCATTAGGGTGTGTACAGCTTCTCCATTGGTTTTATGGGGTCACATATGTCATGATCTCATGTAGTTTGAGCAATATTTTAACAACAAGATGGCATCATCTCTGATCAAATTCAGGTCTAGGCAGAGAACAGGTAAAAAGAGAAAGTCTTGGGAGCAGGAGGACAAATTGCAATATTGGGGGGTGGGAGGAAAGGAAGGGGAGAGGGAAAATGGAGACAGAAGCAGGAGAAGAAGAAGGAGAAGGGAAAGGGGAGGGGAGGCAAGGACCACTATATATAACTTATAATGTTTATGTGATATTTTCTATATAGTATACCTTGTATTTATAATATTTTATAAATATTTTTCTTCTTATATCATCAATACAGAACACCAGGATCTTCTCCATGGGCAGTGGTGGCAGTCAGGGTTGGAGAGAGACTGCCAAGAGAGAAGTCAAGAGCAGTATTCCGAAATCTGTGCGTATGACCGAGTGGAGTTTTGAAACTGAAGCAGACAAGTATCTCTGATTTCTAACCAGTTTGATTGTGACAGTCTGGCTGAAAGAGGGCTTGGTGGCAATTAATTGTATTTATTAAAACCAGTCCAAAATATAGGGAGTAAGAGTTGAAAACTACCGTAAAGAAAATCCTTCTAAAGAAAAACATAGGACAGAAGTCTGGCAATGGCTTGATAAAGGTAACAAGTTACCTGTAAGAACAGACTTTGAAACTTAAAAAGTTTTACTGAGCAATGCAAGACTCATTGGTATGAAACGATATTTAGCAGAATGACTTTCAACAGTTCATCAAATACATAGAAACGAGATTTTGCAGAATGTCCATGAAAGATTAGGAAAGAACAGAAAAAATAGGCATTCTAAATGAAATAGCAGTGTGATAATTTTCCAGCAAATAATTCAATTTCTAAGCACTGGAAAGATGACTGATGTGGTATTTTCCAGCAGAAATTTCAGGTATTTTTCCACTATATAGCGATACATAACAGAGCTATTGCAGTTAGTAGTGTAGAATAAACTCCTGAAAACCTGAGCTAATAGCCTGGAACCAGAAGTGTAGTGAAACAGAAAGTCATGTTCTTTATCCATTCCAGTGTGTCTCTGGAAAAACAAGTATTGTAGCTTTTTAATACTTTTGGCCTGGTAAACTTCAGATTTGACATAGAATATAGGTCTTATGAATATCAACATCCATAGTAGTTTCAAAATAAAAGCAAAGACTGAGCTCCATTTAAAGCCCAGACTTGAACAATGTTTAGCCTTGAGAACAAGCTTAATGCCAACAAAAGGTGAAGCCAGAATGTTATGTGCAAATACGCTGGACAGAGAAGATTTTAGGAGACAGAGGAGGAGGCAGATTTGTACATTATGTATACACTTCTTGAACTATATTTGAATAATTCTTGTTCACAAAATCATGGTACACATGTACAAGAAATGAATGTTACATATTACTCATAGCTGAAATTGGTGACCTCAAATAAATTGTATCTTCCACTTTACATAGTACTGATCAACATTAATAATTTTTTTTTTTCAAGTAGCACATATGGAATTGTCTATTTGTGATAAGTAAAGTAAGAAAGAAATTCTAAACCTGTTTTAAATAATTTTACTTTTTCTTCTAGGTAGTTTTCACCCTCTGCGAAAGTGACTTTTGAGTGTGGAACCAATAATTCTGATGCTAGAACTGGAAATCTACAAGTGCAATTTCCTTAGAAGTAGTTTTGAAAAATAAGGCTCTGCACAACTCAGATCTGTTCAGCGTGCTATTAACTTAAACATTCACTTTGAAACAGTATGAAAACATAAGAAATTAATAAGGGCAGGGATTGACAGTACAACGCAGTGTATTGCTTTAGATATGTAAAGATGACCTTGACTGAGATGCAAAAATAACAATTCAGAATTGCTACCAAGCTAGAGCTTTGGCCAAAGATTTGTGTGGTGTAGAGGATAACTATTGCTAGAATCAGGAATATTAAGAAGTTGAAATCAGTGGTCAATAGCAGCAGTAACTGTTTTTCACTAAATGGTTTAGGAGATTACCCTGACTTGCTGCATTTTGTTAGCGATTTGTAATTTTCTTGCAGAATTTGTGGCAAAAATCTGTGCCTGTGTTTTGCCTTCAAAATGGTTGTTGTTTGTTAGCTTGTTTGTTTATTTGTTTTGTAGGCAAGAAATATGTAGCAAAAATGAGACATAATATGTTTGTATAGCGCTGTGAAAAGAACAGTTGTTCATGAACAAGTCTGTTACCCATAAATTTGGGTTGCTACATCTCCATAAATGGACAGAAGTAGAAAAATAGCCAGAGCATAGAAACAGCAGTTTATAAACCTGTATATATCACAGATTCTCTGATTCTGTGGCTACTCCTCAATGCTATTAATTTGCCAAGACTGATTTTCCAGACTGGAGCAGGTGGAGATTGGACGAACTTCTCAGTTTGAGAGATTAATATTTTCTTTAAAATACTGATTATGCATGCTTTTTCTAGCATCTTTTATAGGATAGAATTAAGTCAAAAATGTCAAATTATTGTATCAGGCACAGAGCATGAGCTTTAAAACTGAATGACTGATATAGCCACAGAAGTTATTGATGTTATGCCTAGTACAGTGTCTACAACAAATCAGAAGAATTGATGGAAGAAATGTCTAGCAGGGCTTTTTAAGATGTAAATGCAACTCTTTTCCCAAGAAGTCCTAAAAAGCAGAGGAAGCGTTACCTGATAATCTTATATTCTATTTCACAATGTACAGTACCATTATGAAATAGAGTATAAGAGATCCAAAATCTCATGTTGTTACAGCTACTGCAGTTATATCTTGATCCAGCATACCTGTTTCTGTTATCATGGCTGTTATGACTACTCAGTGCATGTTGTCATGAATGGAGAAAAACACAACCCTCCTCAAGCAGCACCATAATGTTGCATTCTGAGTTGGGGTCCATGATGCAGGACCCTTTTTCCTGGTGGTCAGAATTGCCTTTTCAGACTGGCCACCTGTTCTTACTGTTTCCCTTCAGTGCCACTAGTGTAACAAATAACAAAAGATAGTGGGTTTTTTTGGGGGGGTTTGTTTTTTTTTTTGAAAGATGTTAAATTTGCTTTCCATTAATTCTGTCTTTACTAGCCTATTGTTTTCCAGGACTGCAAGTGTAGCTTGCATAAATTGGTTCAGCTCCAGTGGTTTCTGGAGCTGTGCTGATTTACACCAGCTAATGATCTATTTCCCACTGAGCTGGAGCACCACTGGCAGTGCAGGGTACTTCTATACTACCTCAGTCCATTTCTCTCATCCACATTTAGCAAGTTTAAATGTTTCTAGTTACTGTCTCTGTCATACAGACATAGTAAATCTTCACATGTAAGAAAGCTACATTAAAATTGGAAGATAAAATAATTCCCCTTTAGTATTCCAATACAGCATTCTAACACCCTATGTTATGCAAATTAATATATTGTAAAATATTTCTGGATTTAGAGATAGTTTCATTCACTATTCCAGTTTTCACAGTGCATATTAAACACTTTTTCTGTAAAACTAAATCAATGACACCATTCAAAGAACAGAGTAACAAGTTAGCACATATTGAATGAGAGGTCAAAACCAGTAACAAAAGGAAAGAAATACTAGATTTCATGAGTACAGGAGTGATATGCCTTGGATTGAGATAACAAATGACAGCTGATGAGACTGGCAGTTAAAAGAATTAATTTCAGATGGATGTCCCTCTAAAGGAAACCTTCTCTGGGATTTGGAAAATGAGAAAAAGAAGAGTAATGTGATAAAAGAAGAGGGAGAAAAAAATAGATTTTGAAGACAGGCTAGAACTGATGATTGAGAACTGTGAAAAGGTTTTGCCTCTTCAGACATTTCTGCAAGCAAGACAGTCCATAGCAGTATTCATGCATGTAAGGAAGGACATCTGGAATCACGGAATGCCTAAAAACTGTGGTATTAAACAGACAAGCTCAAACATTAAATCTGAGGGAAAAGAAATAACCTATAGAGGGGAAGAGATTATGTCATCAATGATTGTCAACCATTTTACAGACTTCATTTAGTATCTAGATTACTGAGATTCTTCATTCCTCCCCAAAAGGGTCCAGGAAAGCTGATAAAAGTTCTGTATTTTAACGGAATCTTATGAGACAATCAGTAGGAAAAGCTCTTTGGGTTTCAAAGAGTCCCACCTTCCCAAGTCCACCACAAAACATGTCTGGACTTTTTAATCCCTAACTTCAAGCTCGAAACCCATGCCTCATGACCTATGGAAGGCATTTAAGCTTCAGAGAACAGAAAAATATTTACATTAATAGCTAAATATAACTGGGTTTTTAACTTTTTCTTTAGCTGACAATTAAAATGTACAACCTCAACTTACAGAACAAGACTGAAGACCCGTTTTGTCTTCTTTCATAAATGTACATAGATAAAGATAGCTAAGAAAAAGTGTTCATGCAAGAAAAAAGAGAACATAAGGTCTAAATAATAGGGTAAAAAGTCATTCCTACCCCTGTGACTAAAAGTAATTCAAGAAATATTCTTAATATTCTTACTTTTCTTTTTCTGATACAAAATAATAGTTTCAAAAATAGTAGATTCATGCAGTTTCTTTTTGTTTTCATCCCTGTGGTTGGCTCTTTTCATGCCTGTTTGTTAGGTATAAAGCTGATATTATTAACCTAATACTCACACATGACTATAAACATTGGAAGTACAGAACAAGTTTAAGCAAGTTACGTATGCCACATAAGAGTAAACAAAACAAAATAAACCAAAATGAAATACAATACCATTAGAAGTAATGAGCTTGGTGCAGTAGACAGAAAAAGCAACGTCTTTCCAGTACTATGACTCACCTGTTGGGATGTAACAAGATATTTTTTTTCTTTTGTTTTCAGAAAGACAATCTGAGGACTGCCTGATTTATGACTCCTGCCATGACAAAGTGTTAAAAAGGTAGATTTAATGTTCTAGAAACATTTCTGTGGGAACTTCTGTTCACATGACAGGTCTGAGGGGTAGCACAGGCTGTGTTTAGAATAAATCTGATTACACTGATAATTATATGCAGAATAGTCTCAGCCCATTTCTGGACAATAAAACCACAGAACAGAGTAGAAGATTGTTATTCGTTTAAAAAAAATACAGAAAAAAAATCTTTTTTTTTCCTCATCTGAAAGATGGAACCATCAAAGAAAACTGGTTGCACTTTATAGGAAAAAAGAAAAAGAAAAGGAGATCCATTTATTCTAACAGTGCCAGCTAGCTGTTCACAGACGTTTAAACTAGATGTGAAGCCCTTATTCTTTGAACTGAAATTTCCTCTCTTGATCAAAGGAACTATTTTGCAGTACCTGCAGTATTTACTTTTTGGCAGATCTAAGATGTCTACTACAGCCTTTCAACCCCTGTCTTCACATCTATATTATTGGTAGGGAGTAAAAAATTTATTGTGATACTCGTTTGGGGGCTTTCTTCAAGGGGTTAGATTTATAAACAGGCCGTGGCATCAAAGCAAGTCAGAAAGCCAAAGGTTGCAGTTATTTAAGTTAGGAAGGGAATTCCTAAGAGGATAAAAGAAAAGAGAAAAATTGTGTGCATTTAAAAGCAAGGATAAGCATAATTCTTGCCTGATTTTAAGCTTTTTTGCACCCCTTTAAAATTCTGTAAAGGCTCCAGACTGAGGCAACTACCATGAAAAAAAAAATAATTTCCAATTCCCATATAGGTTTTGAGTCATTTCTGTGTAACTTCTTCGTTATATAAGAAATACTTTGTATTCAGACAATTTATAGGAATAACTGAAATTCTCGTTCCGGTTCTTCATAGAGGGTAGCAGGCAGTGGGGGTGGAACAGAAGTATCAGAGCGATACTAAAATAATAAGCTGCCCAGATCTGAAAAATTCTTTTAAAACAGTTGCAAGTATCCACATAAATACTACATAATCTCAGTATTGGCAAAAGAAATAAGATTTTTTTTTCTTTTTCTGTAATTTATGATAGGTATGCTTGTGCAAAATTTTGCCTATGACATGCCCATGGTAGCTTGATGAATTTGAGGTCTGAATACAAGATACGAGGTTAGCCTTGGTCTTTCGTGCAACTGATTTGGTAGTTAGTTTAGAAATTTCACCATCCCTTTGAATTCTTTAAATATAAATACTGCCTTATATCACATATTCTGTCCCTGTCCCCTACAAAGCTGTAGATACTTTTAACTGCTTGGAATTTGGTATGCAAGTGATGTGGTTACATTGTGCTGTCAAGGCTCTAAATATGAGAACGTTGTGTTTTATGTGTTGCTATGCTATAAACCTTCAAACTAACACTGTATTAAAATATTCAGTAAAAATATAGTGTTCTACGTATTTCATTACCCATTCAGCCTTTGGGCAACTAGTCTGGCAATAAATATTTGCCCTGTGTGAGTCAGATAGAAAAGTCTGTAGCTACTTCTTCTTGCTGCCTTTCCCCATCAACAATTAAGAACAGAGAGCATTACCAAGGTGATGCTTTGTTTTTGTGCTGCTTCTTGGATTATTCACAGCAGTGAAGGAAATAGAAAGCAAGCTCTAACAACAGAATAAAACAGCAAAATGTATTAGTGCATTGAAAAACACTGATAACAGATTGTTGTGACTCGTATGTCTTAACTTAGGAAAGCAGTGACTGTGTGTCTAACTCTAAGGATATGAGTAATCATATCCCTAAACTCACTTAAAATCACATTCATTTTTAGCTGCATTTTGATGTATACCCACTCCTTGGCTCAATAGGAACTGAGTTATGGTTGTGCTTAATAATATCACTTAATTAGTGCCTTTATCAGTCAGGTCCTGTCTACTGAACAATCCTATCAGAAACAGAAGACAGGAAAATCCACTTCCCTTGTTTATAACATTATTATTTTTTTTAAAAAGCATTAATGAGAAATAATTAGCCCAGAATTAACATATGGTGCTCTTTTATGACAGATAAAATGACTATGTTGTTATACAATCATGCTGTGATACAGAATGAAAATAGATTGTAGGACATGCATTCAGGTTGGCCCCTTTCTCTAACTCACCCTTTTTTTTTCTGTTGGGGTAATATTACTGCTCTTTCATGACTCTGTTATTTCTCCATTTTTAATACAATTTAATGAAGGTCTTCATTGAATTACAAGGCAGTGGGAGAAGAATGGAAGAAAGAAACATACCTATTTGAAAAACAGGAAATGAAAGCATGGCACAAAACCTAAGGCCAAATAACAGATGTGAAAATTTACCTGTTGTCATAATTATCTGATCTGCTCTTATCATGTGTTGGGAGATTTGCTATCTTTTCTTTTCACTAAAGAAATATCCAAACTATCTACTACATAGTTTCTTCATTTTGTGTCTCATTCAGGTGCTGGTAGGTTTCATAAGAAGAATCCTGCAGTTTTTAACTGTTTTAAACGAGATCCAAAAACATCCTTTTATCCAGAAGGATTTGCCATCTGTGGAAGGCCAAATGGGAAGAGGAAAGGATAAGAGACCTTTACTGCAGCGTACCTGTTGGTGCTAACTCAAGACTGAAAGTTTTAAAACTAGGTGACTGAAAAGTCATCTAAGCATTTAACTCAGTAACTTTCATATTGGGTGCTGTGCACATTATATCCTGTTTTCTTTCACTTCCTAGAAACTAAAATACAGACCCAATCTAGAAAAGTCATCTTGAATGTTTTTGATTTTTAAAGGAATCCTGCTGAAATTAAACAGGTCCATAAGCTGTATGTCAAACAGAAGCTTTACTGTTTTCTTCTGTCATTCCAAATAAAATCATTAAGAGACAACTCTGGTCTTTATGTGAAAAAAGAAACAAAATATCCTCTATGGCCTCAAGTAGAAAGATATGGATCAAGTAGGTCAATAATCTCTTTCCAGTAAAAAATGGTGAAAGGGTTGTCTTGCCATGTTACTGAACTAAACAGGGCAAAGGAGATATACTTACTCATCTTAATCATGAAGATAAAAGAATCAAAAAAAAAGGGGTGGGGGGGGGGGGGGGGGGGAGGGTGGGGGAATGGAAGGGCGGGGTGGGAGTGGGGGTGGGTGTGCTTCTTCAGAAGGAAGATCTTCTGTAATTGATAAGAGGGGAAAATCAGCTGTTTGAGCTTGATTGGGAATAGTAGCTCATTATTCTTATATATCAGTCAACAGCAACTGATTTTCCTCAAAAAAGAATATTACCAAAAAATGTATTTTTCCCATTTTACAGGTAGCACAACACAGAGACCAGGAAATGAAGCCCCAGATCCTTGGTGACATTTAACCACACAATGGTACCTGGTAACTGCTGATCTCAGGCACCTAACGACACTCACTCAATACGTGGAACAAAATTAACTGCTGAAGATGCCCTGACCCGTCAACAGCAGAGACAAGGGTAGACACACAGGCTCTCCAAGACTGTGATGTCATTCCGTTATCTCACAAACACCATAGATGCTCAAAGCAATATGCATTGGGAGTGTCCCTGTGACCTCAGGGGTCTGCATGAACCAAAGGCGTGTGGCTGTCTCAGTGCTGGCCTGATGAAAACTACATTTTGTGCAATGGTCAGATGTTAACTTTTAAAACCTGTTCAGAGGTTTGCAAGCCCAAATTCCTGTTGTCGTATTGCCATGAAGTTCAGTAATTTGTTGTGGGCATCAGATATCAAATTTCTATGTTGTTCTGTGGTGACAGAACAGTAGTTAAAACAAGTACCCAATATTTTAGCAGTCTTAAGTATAAAACAGAAACATATTCTAAGCACACAGGATCCTTGCTCTCTGGGCTGAGCTCAGCAAAAGGAGAGGTTTCTGTAATTTTTATTTCTTTCTGACCAGTTTCATTAAAATCAATGACAATAGTTACTAGGGACTTGAAGAAGTAGGAACATAGGCACAAAAAATGAAGTAGAAGAAACTAAATATTAGAACAAAACTCTTCATCCTTAAACAACATAGAGAATGTGTATAACTTTTTTCTCTTTCCCTAGAGTTTGCTTGCTGGAGTGTCTCTGCTTTTTCTTCTGTTCCCCGAATTTATAGAGTTGCAGTACAGCCTGGAACTCAAAGGAAGAATTGTCACTTTGAGAATCCAGCTGATTTATCAGAAGGAAGATTTTGTATTCCGCACAGAATAACTGATGAGGTGAATTGTTTTTCCTAACAATGTCTTACAGATTATTATTAGAATCCATTAAAAACCCCCAAAAAATCATGAGTATTCCAAAAGAAAAGCAATCAGTTTTTATGGAATAAATTTCCCTGCAAATCAAAGGAAGAAGCATCTTCCCCACATTATTAATCTTCCTCAAAACATTTTTTACATAAAAATATACTGTGTTTTACAGTACTTCAGAGTAAAAACAAAAGAAATTAAAAATACCAAATCTCCCTAATAAATTTATTTTAAATTTACTGGAAAGATGGATACTTACAAAATACATTAAATGAACTGTTTTGTCCTTAATCCAGTTTTTACTTAGTACTGTGTGAAAACTGCTAAATATTTCCTTTTAGATGTTCAGTTGTAATCACACCAGCTCAGTTCAATTTCCTTGAAAAGAGATATATTTATTTGCTGAAGCAAAAGAATAAAACTCATGCACATTACTGGAGAGAAAATGGGCACAGTTTATACTGGAAAAAAGTTTAATAGATTTTATAAATATTTAGATTGTTCAAATGTCTTGTTATAAAATTTTTGCAATATAGTGTATTTTACATCAAAACTATGAGAAAGAGTATTCATTTTTCATGTAAATATCTCAGCTATAACTCACTCAACTTTAAAATGCAAGAAATTTTGAAATCTAAATTATTTCAATGTTAAAAATACTTTTACTGACAATAATTAAGCATTATTTTAATGCTTAATGCAGCTGTAATATCTGCATATCTAGTTTTATATTCTCATTACCATTCATGTGTGCAATTTAAATTTTAGTATGTACAGTAGAAAAGATGTTATAAAAACAAATAAAAGAAGGCAATTCTCTACTTCTAATATTATATAGATTTACACTGTTTAGCCCTGTTGAAACATAAATCTAGTACTTATATTAAATAATATTCACTCTGTTATCTTTTCCATTAAATCACTGCTAATTTTCAAGACTGTATCTACTATCCATTTTGCAGTGAATTAATATATCTGTGCAAAAGAAATAAATGTACCTGTTAAAGTTCTCTCCATATTCTCCTGACAGATGCACCAGTGCAATTATTTTACTGTAGCAACTGACACTACAGCAATTTCTTTTTACTGAAAGGAATAGTAACTATAGTCTATATTGATTTGCCCCAGCATATGAGATTGTGCTGATATTGGGATGCGTTGCTGCAATGTTTTGTCCGTATGCAAATGAGGAATGTGAAAACTACAGGGAGAATTAGGAGTCAAAGTTTACCTTTCTCTTGTAAGAGGCACCAGTGAAATCAGTGGGCACCCTGACATGAGTACTGCGTACTCCCTGCACCCCACTCCTGTTGAGAAAGCCTCTCAGCAGAAGCCTGCTGCTTTCTGTGAAAAGGCTGAGTACAGCTTGGGACTGCTAGGTGGGAGAATTGAAAGCATTTTGCTGTGAGGTGGCTCATGTTTGTTTGTTGGTTTGGCTTGGTTTTTGTGGTATTTTTTTCATTTTGGAAGGGTTCTAGTGAATTTTGCTCCTTCCTTTGCTGTAAGAAGAGCCTGGGGACAAGTTAGTAACAATGACTGAAATGATCCATTTTCAGTCCCAAGAGTGCTTCAATTACTTTCCCTTCCATTCTTCTCCATTCCCTTGCTATAAGTATCCCTCTAGTTATTAGGCTTGAACTCTACAGAGAAGGACTACTATAAGCATGGACAGTTTGTAAAGTTCTTTCTTTAAAATCTGTCATTTTTCAGGGTAAGAAAAAAATAAAATAGTTCCTTGAGGCTAGCAATCACCCTTCAGATGCAAATTTCAGGCAGAAAGCCAACCATAATTGAGAGTCCTTTAATGAGATGCTCAGCATGATTTCAGAAGCTACACGGTCAGGGGCAGGCAGGCTGTCATTTTAGAAGACATTTTGGATTTGTTTGGGGTATTTTTTCACACCTATAGATTTATATGACGGAGATGAAAAGCTGGATGACAAAATAAAAACACTTTTAGAAACCTTGCACACAATGAATCAGATATTTACCACTTCTGTGTTAGGATCAGTCTCTTTGATACAGAGCACACCTTTGAAGCTTCTAATTTGTTTTCAGAATTACCCTGAGATTTAACTAGGATCACATGCCATAATAGCTGTTAGGGAATTCTTTTGTGGGTCAGCTTGACAGTTCAGGCACAGCCCAGGACAAAGGGCTGAGCAAAATGTGAATGAACTTTTGAGTAGCTCAAGGTGTCATTGTTTCCTGAAGATAGATAACAATTCTACTGCCACAGCTTTCTTTCTCAGCGGGTTTGTGAGATACAGCTTGGATATATAGTGTACACTCCTGCTGCCTCTATCCCACTTCTCTTTGAGCAGTAAGGGGTCAGTAGAGGGATGGCTTTGCTTATTTCCTTGCAGTACTCCAGGGAAATGTAAAAGGGCTGTGGCAGAGCCAGTCCTCTTCTTTTCCGGACTCCTCAGCACAAGCAAAGCAGTCATCAGGGCATTGACTCCCTTTCCACCCTCAGAGGATGCCTAAGTCAGCCTGCACTATGGCTCCTGGAGAGTAGTTTCAAGGGAAGGAGGAAAGGAAAAGAAGGAAATAACACCAATGCTTTTTGCTAATTCTAGATTGCTGGATCACATCTACACTGCCAGGTAATACTATGAAATGACAGATTTGGAGTCCTATGTGAGTAGGATCCACCTACTAAATACAGTCCAGGCTGTAAAGTCTCCTTCACACATGTATTGTCACACCTGTTAGCCCTTGACAGCCCTTCTATCTTAAAAAGCAGAAAGAAATTTTGCAATTTAATGACTTGCTAGAGAAGTTTAACATGCATGTTAATTGCCATTTCTGTCACAATATTATTTTTATTTTAGGGAACCATGGAGGTTTAACATTAAAAAAGCATGTTGATGTGTTTTACAAAAGGAAAATGCAATATAAAAATTTCTTAAAAGCATATCTGCCTTTGTATTTGGAAAGGATTTGTTGCTAAAAAATGACTAGTGCTGTCTCTGTTGCTAGTTACTCTTTCCAAACTGATAATATATTTGTGGTTATAAGCAGTGCAGCTGCAAGAAAACCCTTCTTAAGCAAAGAGGTTGTGGTCAATGTTAGAGCCATCACTTACGTGAAATGAGCAAGTACAGACACTGCTGCCTTGGGATACAGAGCTTCGGATTGTAATTCTGGGAAATAATATAATCAATTCAGGGTTCATAAACAAGTAGGGCTAAGATCTACACCTTGGAATCTGTAATTGTTTTGGTTCAGTTCAAGTTAGCTATACAGCAGTAGTCTTCTTTGTTACAGATGAGCAAATTTACATGGCACCAGAAAGAGCGTGGCAATTTTTTCCAAGTCTAAGTTTCATTTGCATGTCTTCATTGAATAATATCAGCTATACATCCTCATCATGTCAATTACACAAAAAGATCTCTGTCTCTGTGTGTCTGATCTAGTATAGGAAAAAAATGTCAAGAACTGTAGAGCAGTTATATAGCACCTTTGTTTCACAAGCCTACTGTGCTTTTAGTATTCTCAATTGGTCAGGTTTCAGATAAATGTCCCCAAAAATGTGTATGTCCTTATGAAGCTCAGTTTTTATTTTTTCTTATTAAACTATAGTGCCCACAAAATTTTAAAAAACAAATAATATACGCAGATAGGAAAAGAATATCTTTTTACTGTAGGAAAGTAATATAAATATCACCACCTGCTAAAGGAAAATAAATAAAGGCAGTATCCTGAATTGCTGAAACACAGGGCTGTGAAGTTACTGTGTTTTCTTGATGGGTCCTTTCTATTATAACGAAAATTATTTGCTTCTAGTGGTATTATGTAAAAAGAAAGAATAGATGAAAAATTCTTGGTATAAAAGAATATCTACATCAGAATTTACCGATCCCTTAGAGATAGCAATTAAATTTAATGCTTTCTAATTTTCAATCAATCTGTGATTAAAGTAGAATTTCTGAGGATCTATGACACATACTGTTTTACTAATGTTTCAAATGGCATTGACTCTGTATTTTTATTGATAGGGTTAGAACTTTTATTTATTACTTTTAATTAGTTCTTCTGTCTCTGAGGTAGCAAAAGTATTTGCAACTACAGGGAGTGTATAATTTTACAGTAATATTGCTGTGTAGCATAGGGTAAAACAAGTTGGTTTTACTACATAATAACTTTTTTAACTTACTGTAAAGGATTTGACTCAGTTACATTAAAAAGCCACACTATAAATACAGATTGCGATTTCTGCAAATGACTTCAGTAGTATTTGTGTTAGTACTCCAGAATGAAAAAAATTTTCCAAAAAAAAGTTAAAATGCTACAAACTGACAAATATAAACCAGAATGTGAATAGTGGAGTATCCTGTGTAAATAATTCAACTAGGATTGTGTTGGGCACTGCATGACAATAGGAAACCTGCAGTGTGCAGCCTGTGTTTCCCAGCAGGCATGCTTTGCCAGCTTCCCAACCCTCAGCAGGAGCCAGACCGTGCCCCATCCCTCTGCACAGCCTGTGGGGATGCTGGGGTGCCTGGCAGGAATGGTGCGGTGGGAAGGGCTGATGGAGCAGGATGTGTGCTGGGTTGAATTTGCTCTTCCACAGACTGTGTAGGGTGAGTGCCCACACTCCACCGCTGAGACCGCAGTGCCTACCTGCCTGGAAGAACACTGTTATTTTTCAGAAAGCTGTGCACATTTTTAATTAATTTCTGTGTCAACGTCTGAGAGCAACCACATTGGACAGGTCAGGTTTAAGTTGAATATGCACCTTTTTTTTTTTTTTCTTCCCTTTCAGCCTTGTACCCTGTATGGATAAAATAAAACACTGGAGAGGGTCAGTGCAAGTGGGAGCTCAGGCACAGAAGGGAGACCCATGGCAAGGGAGCAAAACGGTAAAGCCAGCAACCAACTCCCCACTACATGAACCTCTGCCGTGTGTCTTAAAGGCAAGACTGCTTTCCTTCTCTTCAGCTCAGCTAGCTGAGACTATGTGAACTTTTTTTTTTTTTTCCTCAGATGAGAAGACATTGAGAAATCCAGAAGAAACTATATGGAAATTTGCTGTATTTGCCCAACCCTAAAAAACATTACTGTCAATCCTGTTTTCTTTCTCGCTGACACAGAGATTATATTCTATACAAACAAAATTAACCAGCAAGCATATTTGCTGTAAAAAATTCTGACAGTGACAGACACTTCCCTGGAACAAATGCATACATAACAGCATCAAGGGAAAAAATCCCACTCCTCTATGTTTGCAGTAAAGATAATCATACAATCATTTAGATTGGAAAAGACCCTTAAGATCATTAACTCAGAACTGCCAAGCCCACCATGAAACCATGTCCGTAAGCTCCACATCTACATGTCTTTTAAATACCTCCAGGGATGGTGACTCAGTCACTTCCCTGGGAATTCTGGTCCAGTGTTTTCCTAATACCCAATCTAAACCTCCTCTGGCACAACCTGAGGCTATTTCCTTTTGTCTTAGCACTGGCTACCTAGGAAAAGATAACCACCACCCACCTGGCTATACCCTCCTTTCAGGTAGTTGTAGAGAGTGATAAGGTCTACCATGAGCCCCTTCTCCAGGCTAATCAACCCCAGTTCCATCAGTAGCTCCTGATAATACTTGTGCTTTTAGTTTTGGGATCATCACTTTTAAAAGGTGTATCACTGTGTTTAAGGTTTTTGCCTTAAACCTTCCACTACCACCGCAGAGTGATATTTCACCACAGTTCCTGGACAGCTCTCGGCTGGCTTAGACAGCAGTCTGGAGGCACTGACTAGACAAAATGCAACTATCTAAGGATATTTCTTTATTATTCCAAGTAAAGACTTAACACTTCTTTTGCTGCATGAAGTTCTAATAGGGTTTCAAAGAAACAAAAGTCCTTGATTTTTGCCAGAGTTATTTTAACTGAAGAATATATCAAGAATACCCATGCAAGCTGATAGCATGAAAATAAAATTTAAAAATAAATTTAGAAAAATGATCAGCTCTTACTTCCTGAAAGAAAAAAAAAGAAATATCCTTATTTTCAAAGTTGCATTCAGTGTCATATCAAATGGTTGTATTAATAATATGAACCACAAACAAATTGATTTAGGAGAGAAATTACATTACTCCTTGTAATTTCCTACGACTTTAGAATCAATCTTTAAAATCTATGCCCAAAACAGCATTCTTGTAAATGTTCTTTGATTTGCACATGACCTTTAGTATTGCTGTGCTGGTCTCTCAGGGTCAAGTTTAAAAAAAAAAAGGTGTCTACAGTTTGATTTCTAAATCTATATTTATGTCCCTGAATTGACAGCTTGATTTTACGAAAGCCTCGAGCATCAAGCAGTTCCTATTGATTTTATAATGGAGTTGGATGGTGCAAGATCAATATTGTTAGGTGCCTAAATACCTTCAAGCTTCAGGTCTCTAGTGGCTCTGGTAGTGCTGTATATGGTGACCAGTTATTTTGACTTGTCATTACAAAATATATGTGAGATTTCATTGTTATAGTACATCAGTGTGGGGCCTGATCCTGTGTTTTCAGTTACAGCCAACAGTATCACAACACTATTTCTGTTATCCCTATTTCCACAACACTGAAGTAAATTATTTAGACCACAAAAATCAGGCTACATAAGTGTTACTTCGTGATGATTACAAAAATTCTCCAGTAGATAAGGTCATTGGCAACTGAACCACATACCCGTCGAAAGACAGAAATTGTCACCTCAGAAGAAAAACCAGAGGTTCATATGAATACCCATTTCTGTGCTGACAGGGACTAGTATCCAGACCATAAATGAAAAAACAAACACAAGAATGAGCTTTGGGTGAGAGAGAGAATAGCAGAAGAGATTTTCTAATCTTTTATAAATGACATGACTGGTTTAAGACATAGTAAGGTTTTAGGAAGAATTGAATAAAAAAGAATAGATATAGGAAAATATTGAACTTTATCTATATATACTCACACTTATTTACAATATACATATTTATATAAAAATATGCATATACATACAGACATAAACATGGAGCATGTCCAGAAACAGGTAACTGAACTGGTGAAGGGGCTGGAGAGCAAACCTGACAAGGATCAGCTGAGGGAGCTGGGGTTGTTTAGCCTGAAGAAGAGGAGGCTGAGGGGGGACCTTATCACTGCCTACAATTACCTGAAAGAAGGTTGTAGAGAGGTGGGTGATGGTCTTTTTGCCCAAGTGACAGGTGATACCACAAGGGGAAATGGACTCAAGCTGCACCAGGGCAGGTTCAGATTAAACATTAGGAAAAAAATTCTTCACTGAAAGGGTTATTGGGCATTGGAACAGGCTGCCCAGGGAGGTGGCTGAGTCACCAACCCTGGATGTATTTATAAGATGGGTAGATGAGGTGCTCAGGGATATGCTTTAGTAGAGGACAGGTACGGTTTGACTTGATGATCTCAAAGGTCTTTTCCAACCTAGTGATTATGTGATTCTGTGATATATAATTTATGCCAGTACCTGTCTTTTTAAGATACAAATATATGTAGTGAATAGTGATACAGAAGTCAAGTAGGCTGGCAAGAAAGCTCTGCTTAAACACATAGCCCTCTGTTGAAACAAAAAGTTCAGTCTGAAAATTAGGTCTGAAGAAGTTTAGATGATCTTTAGAGGAAAAAGAAAGAAGTTAGGGGCAAAGGAAATGAACATCCAAGACTTTGGATGAAACTGATAGCCTCCGCTGTTCCATGCTGGGATCATCTCTTGCAGAGAGGGGGAAGCTTGATCATTAACACATTAATGGACATCTTAGACTGTTGCTTGAAGAAGTCATCAGCACATTTTCTGTCAAGGAAACTATTTGTTAAATTTCTTTGATGTCCTTTCACCTAAGGTCATCATATTCTTCTCAGAATTCTGAAAAATCATAGACAGAAGAAATAGTTTTGGTGGAAAGTGATATTTAAATGTTATCTGTCCACCTCCCCTGCCATGGGCAAGGACATTTTTGTTAGATCAAAGCCACATTGAACCTGACTTCAAACACTTCCAGTGACAGAATATACAGATTCTTGGGGTAACCTGTTGCAGCCTCTCACCACCCTCACCATAACATTTTTCTTTCCTTATATGCAATCCAAATATGTCTTCTTTCAGTTTAAAAATGCTGTATTTTATGACACAACAAGAGCTCATAAAAAGTCTCCTTGCATCTTGAGACAATTTTGTTGTCATGAAACTTCTTTATCTAGTGAAGTAATTTTGCTGAAAGCAAGGTAGGGCTTTTTCTGAATATAGTGCATGAATTCTGGACAATAGGCTTAGGAATTAATTTTGTATCTAGGCAGAAGAAGCTGCCACAATTTTTGTGTTCATTATTCTTATTACCTTATGTATACAGTTTATTCCAAATATCATCTGAAACTTCAATGTAATTGAAAAATGAAAAAGTACACACTATCTCCTTTTGGAAGACCATGATGAAAATGTGAAGTCATGAATTGGTTTGGATTATAAGGGGGTTTTTTTTGAAACCTATGAAAAATATAAACCCCACGGTTGCTCAGTGTTTAAAACAACTTGAAAATCTCATCCTTAAATGTTCCTGTAGATCTTGGTCTTGGTCCAAACTAGTTATATTTTTAATTGTGCTTTTCTGGGTTTACACTTAAATTACTGTAAATAAAATAACTTCTTTGATGCCAACTGAAACTTGGAGGTTTGCAAAACCAGATCAATATTTTGTGTGCAGAAGACCAATGTTCATTAGGAATCTGCACAAACAGGTATTTACAAAACTTCTACAACTGTGGCTCAGATCTCTATTTTCCACCATATAGTCGAAATTTTTTTCAGGGGACACAGCAATCTTTGAGACTTTGATCTTGGTCCATCCTTTGAGGACATGAAGACAAGGAGACTTTTTAAATAATGCAACTTGTGCAATCTCTCAGGCAAATGGCAAATTAATCAGTCTCTGAATCCTTGTTTTTTTGAAGACTTGTGCATTTTTAAAGAAGATGGAGTAATTGTTTAGTGACTTGGTGCCATTGATTTTCATTATGGATGGTGTTGACTGGGTCTATGTCAGGTCACCTGGGAAAAATAGCCTTTGCATAGCTAAATAAAATGGGGAAAGTACCACTTCTTATTTCATATTCACAAGGAAAGCTCTACTCCTTGAAGTAAGTTTTTTGTGACCTTCTTGTTAAAGAAACTTTTCTTTCCCAGCCATTTCAATAAAAAAGAGAAGTGCAATGCTGCATAGTCAGGAAACAGAGGTCTAGATTTTACAGGTCAATAGATTCTTAGTTAAGAAAAGTTGATCAGAAGAAAAAGTTTATGACAATAGAGGACTGCTCTCCTTTACTCAACATATGTAATACTACTTGATTTCTCTGATCAAACAACTAAAATAGAAATGGAAAATCTAATGAAAAGCAGCACTTCATTTAAGGTGTTGCATTATGTAAGTTTGCAAATTCTGACAAATTTTCATTCGTTATGTTGGGTAAAAAACCTGCTATAATATACTTGTTATATTTTAATGAGGTACAGTTTTAACCTGATAACATCTAGATCTTTCTCTCCTAACATAGTGCTTGCTATTTTCAAGTTCTAATTCTTTATTTTCAGGAGACATGCAGTATTATTTCTAAATTATACTAAAATGCTTCTTCCTTTCACTCAAAGTATTGCAAATCTATCAGTTCAGTCTCACTTCAGAATTTGCTGTCAAGTTGGGTCAGGTTTTTTTGGTTTTGTATACTTGGGTTGTTGAGTTTTTTTACTTTCTTCTGCTCTTCTTATCTCTGGATATGCACATATACACAGACACACACTTTATTCTGTCTAATTTTTGTCTATACTTGACATCTAAACTTCTGCTTTCTTAGATCCCTGTCTCACTCAATCTCATTGAAACAAATTCCATAATTTTAGGTTTTTTACAATAGCTACTAGGTTTTAACAAGAAATTATACACTTGTCAGATTATGATGACTCAGTGAATTTCTCCAAAGGAAAATGTGACTTTTAGAGGTTTGTTGGCTGGAAGCAGTTTTTAGATACCTGCCACAGCAGATTTCCTCTCATAATGATAACTATATGAAGAAGTTGTGTCAGCTGTTCCATAGTTTGGCAGAGAGTAAGAAATAGAGTTTTTCTGCAATGAGGTGTCTTGGAAAAATAGGACACTTTGATCTGTGTAGTAATTTACTTGTAAATATAATCAGAAGTCATTGCTACTTACTCAACCTGCATAAATAGGTCAATTAAAATCTTATCCAAAACATTCCATGATAAAGGCAAAGGGACATTGTTAAATACTCAGAGCATTTGGGGATAGCTGACAGGTAATTTGAGACTACAAAGGTTTTTGATTCATTGACCAAGTATTCCTCCTGTAGAGGCTAATATGAAACTCTTTAGAAAGCTATTAAACATCTCTTATACTTCCTGTGTTTGCTCTAATAATAGCTTTGGGATGCATAATAACCACTTTTCATTCCTATCAGTCAGGTCAGAGGGGAGGTAAAAGGAGGAAAGTAATGAGCATGAAGTCCATGATGAAAACACTGCTGCATTTGTCAGTAATAAGTTAAATTGATTGTCTTTAACAAAAAAAGAATAGTTGTTATTAGATACTGTCCTGTTTAGGTGGAGCAACCATCTATTGCAAAGGAGAGAAAGGGACTGTGTCTGAGCCTTTACACTGTTTCCTCATCTGTAAAGTTCCATGGGTATGCATGGTATTATGTGTTATACAGGGGTGTAAATATATCTTGAAGTACCTTGAGATACAGCATCAGATGATACATAGCTGTGGAAACCATACAGTGTATTCCAACATCTTTCTTAAAGCAAAAAAGCTGAGATGGAGAAATGTCTGAAATTCCTCTGTGTGCCTTCCTCTGGTACACAGCAAAGAAGTTTTGAGCTTGTCCACTTGAAGTAACTGATTGGTACTCTGGTGAAATTAATTGCTAGTCTGTGATGGTATTAGAGTTCCTGTTAAGTATGTCTTTATTCAGAAAGCTGGATGCTGATAAGGCTGGGGGTGAGGAGAGTAAGGAGGAAACTTATACATAAATTGCATGTAGCTGGAGAGCAACCCCATGAAAGGAGATCATAGAATCACAGAATTGTAGGGGTTGGAAGGAACCTCGAGAGATCATCGGGTCCAACCCCCTGCCAAAGCAGCTCCCTAGGACATTTCACTCAGACAGGCGTCCAGATGGGTCTTGAATATCTCCAGAGAAGGAGACTCCACCACCTCCCTGGGCAGCCTGTCCCAGGGCTCTGTCACCCTCACTGTGGAAAAGTTCTTCTGCATGTTGGTGCGGAACTTCCTATGCTCCAACTTGCAGCCATTGCCCCTTGTCCTGTCTCCACAGACCACTGAAAAGGGGCTGGCTGATTCCCCCTGCATCCCATGCTTAAGATAATTATAAACATTAATTAGGTCCCCCTTAGTCTTCTCAAGGCTGAACAGTCCCAATTTTCTCAGCCTTTCCTCATAGGGGAGATGCTCCAGGCCCTTAATCATCTTCGTAGCCCTTCTCTGGACTCTTTCCAGGAGATCCCTGTCCTTTTTATACCAAGGCGCCCAGAACTGGACACAATACTCCAGGTGGGGCCTGACCAGGGCAGATCTAGGAGTTTGGGATCATGGCAGGTTGAACAGGAGTCAACAGTGTGCTGTGGCAGCCAAAAGGGCTGACTACGTTCTGGGGTGCATCCAGAACAGCATAACTAGCTGGCCAAGAGTGGTGATTGCCTCATTCTGCACTGTACTGATGCAGCCCCACCTCAAATCCTGAGTGCAGTTTTGGGCACCTTAGTATAAGGAAGACATAAAACTATTAGTGTGTGTGCAGAGAATGGGGACCAAGATGGCAAAAGGCCTCAAGGGCAAGACTTATGAGTAGCAGCTGAGGTCATGTGGTTTGTTCATCTTGTAGAAGAGGAGGCTGAGGGGTGACCTCATTCACGGCAGTCTATACCTTCTTCAAGAGGGCAGCAGGGAGAAAGTGTTGATCTCCTCTCTCTGGTGACCAGCAAACAAGACAAGAGAATGGAATGGAGCTGCATCAAGGGAAGTTCATATTGCATGTTTGGAGCAGGTTCTTCACTGAGTGTGTGGTCGGTCCCTGGAACAGGTTCCCCAGCACAGTGGTCATGGCACCAAGACTGTCAGAGTTCGAGGAGTGTCTGGGTGACATTCTTAGCCATATGGTTTGGTTTTAGGTAGTCCTGTGAAGAGCAGGGAGTTAGAATTAATGAACCTTTTGAGTCCCTTGCAACCAGAGATGTTCTATGATTCTATGATTCTAAATTGTTTTACTAAACAGTATGAAGCCTATAGAAAATGTTATCTTTCTCAGCAGATTCTTTGAACCACTTTACACAATATAGATAGAAGAGAGGATATAAAACTGTCCTGTTTATAGTTGTTCAAGAAAAAAGAGCAGTGCTGCTTCAGCAGAGATAAAAATTGGGAATGTAGTCCACAATAACCAGATGCAGTTGCCACTGTTGCCAATGCTCTGCAGGTGAACACAACCTTCTCCTCAAAACTGGCATCCTTTCTGCATTGCTCACACTTGAATCAATGATCCCTATGCCTGCATCTGACACAAGAGAAATGGTTAAAGTGTCTGCCACAGAAAAATAACCCCATTAGTAAAGGACATAAGTATTTGGGGAGTATAATATCCAATAGTAAATATAAGGGAAAAATTATGTGGGTGGAGAGTGGTAAGGATAGTTTCACATGTGCAGCTGCATGCAGAAATAAGAGAAACTCTAAAAATCCACTAATCAAAACTATACTATTTCCAAGAGAGAATACCATGCAAAGCAAAAATTATAATATCTCTAGCAATATTTATAAGTCCTTGAAACCAGTAAACCTATTTAACTTTTTATGTATATCTGACATTTTTGTCGAATAAAGATATAAGGATATGGCGTTCTTACCTGGTTTTACTTCCTAACAATTTCTAGGGTCTGTTCAGTATAAAATTAGCAGAAAGAAATATGAAATGGTCTGGTTCTGTTTTATTAGAGGAAAAACATAACTTTTTTCTTATGTCTATTGAAAAGAGAAAGAAATTTTTTTCTCTCCAAAATAAAAAAAAATGATAGAAAGTCCAATAACATTTAAATATGATCCTGAAGTCCATAAACAGGGCATCCTGCTGTGAACTCTTTTTACATCCTGATCTTTTTTTTTTCATGAGAGTTGCTTGTCCATACCTGAATATTTCTCAGAATTACAGCATTCACCTCTCTGAATTGGAAATGTTTAATGAAACCACTGAAGTGTTGAGATATATTAAGTAGTTTGAACCTCTGCTAGCAGGGGGCTGGACTAGATGATCTTTCAAGGTCAACCATAACATCCTGTGATTCTGTAATTCTGTGAGATAGATGGATGGATAGATATATATAGTAGATAGATAGATAGATAGATAGATAGATAGATAGATAGATAGATAGAAAGAAAGAAAATATTTCTTATGGACTAACATGTGACACTTTTCCTGGGAAGGAAAAACCATTTGTATCAGTACAGGCTGGGGGATGATCTGCTGGAGAAGAGCTCAGTGGAGAAGGACCTGGGGGTCCTGGTTGATGACAGGTTGGCCATGAGCCAGCAGTGTGCCCTGGTGGCTGTCGTGGTTTCACCCCGGCTGTGGGCCGAGATCCACACAGCTGCCTGCTCCTTAAAGTAAAAGAGAAGGGGAAGAGGGAAAAAGGGGGGAGAAACAAGGGAAGGGAAAAGGAAGGGGCAAATAACTCCAAAACCAAGAAACTAAGAGGCCCGTGGGTTGGGATAAGGATAGTTTACTAAGATAACAGAAAGATAAAATATAACAATGCTAACAGGACTTTAGAGCAAAAGAATATGAAACTCTTGATACCCAATGCAGTTTCTCCCCGAACCACACAACTCAGGCCGTACCACCCAGAGCTGTCCCGAAACCCGACCGTCCCCCCAAGAAGCACGCGTCCCGCCACCACCCCTCTTCTTCCTCCCCTCAGCCCCCCATTATCCTGGGCAGGACATAATTGGCATGGAATACTCTCTTTGGCCCATCTGGGTCACCTGTCCTGGCTTCGCCCCTCCTTTCTCATGAATAGAGAAATACGAAGAAGCCGAGAAAAGTCCTTGACTGTCTGACTGCAACTAAGAACATCAGGGTGTTCTCAGCACTGCTTTCATTTTAACTCCCAAACACAGCATTCCATCAGCTGCTACAAATGAGGTTAACTCTATCCTGACTGAAACCAGGACAGTGGCTAAGAGAGCCAATGGGATCCTGGGGTGCATCAGGAGGAGTGTGGCAAGCAGGTCAAAGGAGGTGATCCTCCCCCTCTACTCTGCCCTGGTCAGGCCCCACCTGGAGTATTGTGTCCAGGTCTGGGCTCCCTGGTATAAAAAGGACAGGGATCTCCTGGAAAGAGTCCAGAGAAGGGCTACGAAGATGATTAAGGGCCTGGAGCATCTCCCCTATGGGGATAGGCTGAGTGAGCTGGGACTGTTCAGCCTTGAGAAGAGAAGACTAAGGGGGGACCTTATTAATGTTTATAATTATCTTAAGCATGGGATGCAGGGGGAATTGGCCAGCCCCTTTTCAGTGGTCTGTGAAGACAGGACAAGGGGCAATGGCTGTAAGTTGGAGCACAGGAAGTTCCGCACCAACACGCAGAAGAACTTTTCCACAGTGAGGGTGACAGAGCCCTGGGACAGGCTGCCCAGGGAGGTGGTGGAGTCTCCTTCTCTGGAGATATTCAAGACCCTCCTGGACGCCTATCAGTGCAATATGAGCTAGGGAGCTGCTTTGGCAGGGGGGTTGGACCCGGTGATCTCTTGAAGTCCCTTCCAACCCCTATGATTCTATGATTCTATGATTCTATGAATTGTATCACACTTAAATCTACAGGTAGGTTGGATAGGGAATATTCCGTATGTAAACTATTGCTTTAGGATGTCACATGGCAAAATATACTAAGCCAAACAGCAGTGTTTAGATAGTAAACTAAATCAAACTTCTCTAAACTAAATCACTGCAAGATGACTTCAGTCTACATCCTCTTGAATCTGAGACTTTTTTTGGAAAAAACCAACTTTGCCTGTGCATCACACCAGAACAATAATTGTCAGATGTGACATACTTGTATCAGCCTGTGGGCACATGTTAGTATATGAGGCACACACTAAATTCATAGAATCATAGAAACACAGAATGGTTTGGGTTGGAAGGGACTTTAAAGACCATCTAGTTCCAACCCCCGCCCCTGCCACGGGCAGGGACACCAAATGTCAAAGTTTTCAGATGTGCAATGGGATGCTGTGGTATTTGCAGTCTGAGACACATGAGATAGGCAAGAGGAGAGTGCAGGACAGAAGTTACTCAGCTGAAGTACCTTCAGGTATCAACACCCAAGATCACCAATTTTTGATATGTATAATATAATACTGATTAAAGTATCAGTATTACTACTCAAATTATTTTCCTGTTACAGAGTGAGACAACAAAAACTTAAACAAAAACCATGACAAACAGATCTAAAATTTGTTACAGTATTAACTGTCAAGCAACGGAAGCCCTTCATACAAGATAGTAATAGGAAAGAAAAAACATTATTATTTGTTCCTAGGCACCACTGACAAACCAGTAAAGCACATGGTTATTGAAAAAGTGAGAAAAAAAAATTATAACAACTTTAGGCAAAAAAAAAAGAAAAAAGTCTTTTAAGTTGACCAAGTGAAAAAAATCTTGTGGAAGTTCCTCTATACCACAATTTTGAGCTGTTTAAACAGTATTTCATACAACCAACATCTCCTAAGTGTAGCCAGAGTGCATCATATTCACTCAAGGATAAAATATGTTGCAATATAAAAACTGGTTTAGTTTATTATAAAAAAAGATCCATAGTGTCTGGTCCCAGAAAATTATTTTTTACAAACTACTGGGAGATTGACTACTACTATAAATTAATTTAAACATGTCAGAAATAATTTGGAAAAAATCTACTTAAAAGACTTAGAAATAAACCACAAACTTTATGCTCAATTTTTATGTGCATTATTGTCATATACCAGCTATGATGAATTGAACATTACTAAACCCCTCATTATTCCCAAGTAGGAATTTTTTGTTTTCATTGCTTCTTAGGAAGAGGAACCTTAGGGAACATAGGTGATGATCACTAAAAGCAATAAGCCATACTTTATTTTCGAATATATTCACTGGCAATGGATGAAGGTGGTTTGTGAAGCACTCTACAAGATAGAGAGCTTATGGACATGCAGAATATAAGAAAGTTGTTATGTAAGCCATTTTGCTTATTTAGTATATTTTTAGAGGTTATAATGCATGGGGGAAAATCATGGTCTTATAATTCTTAAAGAAAAAGACAAAGCATCTTCTGTTCTTTTTTCTTTAAGGAAATAATAATCAGGAGAGAAAATAACACTTTCTTCCAGCCACTTGGCAATGCCATCAATTCATTCTTTTTCACAAAAACAACTTGGAAATTTACCTACATAGATGGATTTTGTTCAGAAAATCTTGGAATCATGTCTCGGTCAAAGTTTTGCAAATACAATACAATTCAGTGAAGAGTTGCATGGCTATGGATGTAGTTCTGGAAAAAATGCCAACAAATCCACTTTAGAATTCTCTGCTTCTCATGCATCTTGTCATCACTAATGCTTTTCTAATGTAGAATAACTGAAATGAAAATACCAACTCACCATGAACTGCTCATGAATAGACTGTTAAAGGGAGAGAAGCCACGTATGTTGAATGTGACTATTTGTATTTGCAGGAATGGAACTACATGAAAATAACAAACTTATATTATCTATGGACTAGTGTCTGCATATTCTTCGTGTTGTTATGTGTGCTGAAGAAAAACATGTTAATTAGCAAAGAAAAGCATCATACAAAGAGAAAAATACGCTTTCTTAAATGCCCTATCTTTTCTCACACAATATTCTATTTGTTGCAAGACCAATTTTGACTTTGAAAAATTAAGTAGATGTAAGTGCTTTATGTGACAGTTCAGTGTAGAATACTGACATTGTGCTACTTCTATACACAAGTTAACTGTTAGTCCAGGGGTCACTAAAGACTAAACTGTCCCAATGCATCATATCTAATGAAAAACCTGAGCTAAATAATGAGACACCATGAAGATTTAGTGTTTCCTTTGTCAACATGTCTTCATTAAGTCACACTTTCATTTGAAAATCAAATAGGAATTTAGTGCACACTTAAAATGACAGCTTAGTATTTATCCTACTGTCACAATCATTATGAAGAATTTGCTTGGTGGAACTGAAAATGTTAGTGTAAGCAGAATTTCCACCTCGAGCAAGAGACTGGACTAGTTGTCATTCCTTTTAAAAACCTTTCCAAAACTCTGCTCAAAAATTACCAGAAACATAATGTAATTACAATTAAATATTATTGAAATGTTATAATGTTTTAAACCTTTAGAATAGATAAATCCCAGTAATATAATGCTGAGCTTCCCTTTCTGTTTTCATAATGTCTGTTGAGACTGAAATTCCACAAACAATTTTTCTTTCTATGAATTATATATAAATATTCAATGGCAAATCTATGGTTGGTACATTTCAATAAAGTGAAGTCGTCAATATAAGGGTTTTTTTCCCACATATGGGCTCCTTTCCCATTGTGTTTTTGTTGGCTTTTTTGGTTGATTGGTTGGTTCGTTGGTTGTTTTCTTTAGTATTAAAATTTAGACAAAAAACATTCTGGAATGTAATCTGATTCTTGGGACAATGGGTAAGAGGGGACAGTATAAGAAATCTATAGGAAACAAAGAAGCAGAATTAAAGAATATTAGATAATTTTCAATATTTATCTTTCAAGCCTGCATAAACCATTCCTTGGGTTGGATTGTTACAAATATTAGGATACATAGATAATCACTCTTTTGAATTTTACAGTAATTACACTCCACATGACCTTGTTAAGCTGTAAAGATATGCAGTCATAATATAGGTCAAATTTTCCCTGACAAATACAGAAGTCTGGGCTGTCATGTATTTTGAGGGCATTAAATATGGTGAAATTAAACACTTTTTAAGCAAACATTCTTTAATAGACTTTTAGTGTCCAGTTGTGCGAAGGAAATCTGACCTCTTTAATGCTTGCAAAATGCAGAAACGGTGCAGGTAAGTCTGTAAGAAATGGAATACCTACTTTGCAAACAGGAAAATAGATTGTGATGTACTTGTTTGCATACATACACTTTTTTTTTTTAAGAACAGCATTACCCTGGAACCCGAGAGTCTTTCTACTGACTCAATAACCATACATCAACTACAGATTAAGAGGTTTAACAATGCCTAGAGACTGGAATTATAGTTATCCAGTAGTGAAATAATTCTATTAGTTTCAAAGAAATGTAAACTCTTCAGTTCCACTGGGGGAACGAAAATGCATAGTATCAGCTTGTTGATAGCATTCTCTTTCTGGAGAAAAAAAAAAGAAAGATGGATAAGGCCATCCTCAAAATTAGGGTATTTTTAATGTATTCTAAGGAGGCATAACTATCCTTGAATAAATACTGTTCTCAGTAAGATTCAGAAAACTGAATCTTTCAGGAAACCGCAAGATTTCGGTGAATCACAGTCTATCGCTCAATATTTCTTTAAATTTGTAACTATGTTCTAGTTTTTGATAGATAATATACATTATTCTAGATATACAAATATGTTATCAATTTGCTGAGCAAAATCTTTTCCATTAGGTCTTTTCAGTGACTTTACAGACAGATTTTCTGCCCAGTGGTATACATTGTGCCTGTGAGTTTTTCTCTAACATCCACAGTGAAATGCACCTCAATATCTTTTTGCTAGGTATCAACAGATGTACTGTCTACAAACTGCTAAACTATTCAAAAACAGTTATATGTTAATCATTTCAGAAGTAAATTTTACTTGCTTAGATATGTTGTGATCTTTTCTTTTTCCCTGTATGAGAGACAACCATAAAACAGATTTGATGGAACCATTTGTTGTGAAAATTAGTTCTATCCCAGCCAAAAATGAGGACAAGCTTACAGTATCAAAATATCTTGTTGTTAAATGAGTTTTGATTCCTCTTGAGAGATAATTCCACACTATTATTAACTAATCAAACTTCTCAGTACATGAGCAATTCACTTTCTCTTCATGAGCCAGTGTCCAAATTTGATACATATTTTGGAATGTCTGGGTTGTCTACAGGAGCAGATTTCAGTGTACAGAATTCTGCGTGGGGTTTTTTGTGGTTTTTTAACTCTGAATATTGTATGACAGGAGTTTCCTTCATATTTCTTCTCCCGTGTTCTTGTTCACTTACTGCCTCCACTGTAATTAGAAGAAAAGGCAAAATTTCTGACTGTCTCCACAGCATTTTCTTGTATTTCTTTTTTTTTTTTTCCAGCAGAAATATGAAATATAAGAATATGAATCCCCTGGAAATGTTTTCTACATCCCCTAGGATGCCTTTCTTTGCTATACTTTGTGAAGCCTGAATTGACCTGAGTCTTCTGCATTAATACTGTATGCTAGCTTCTAACAAGAAGATATAAATACCCAGAACTAGGCTAATTCCATGTATTTTTTATGCACATGGGAAATTGGAAGCATAATCTCATTACCTTATAGTGTTCCTCTCACTTTAATTTCAGCACAGAGCTTTTATTTTTCAATAGTAGCAGAAAGAGCATCTGCTGCTCTAGTTGTTCAATCTAGCCTCAAATGTGAGGTAAGGCAAGGATACTAAATGAGAAGAGTTAATTTTCTTTTACTGTCATACCCACCTAGGGGACATTATGTGACTAACATGCTCTGGAATGGTGCTTGAGGATGGGTGACTGAATCTGACGTTACTTTTTTCTTTTTTGCCTTCCTTTTTAAAAAATTCATTTAAAAAATCAGACTGTCACGCAAGCTACCCGAGAACCTCAAGTATCCTTTTCTCATCATGCCATTTATTTCAAGAAGGCCCGATTGCAGCTTGTGGGTGGATTTCCACTGATTAGAGCACATCTGTTTCAAATGGTTTTCTTTATGCTTATACTTTCCCAGAGAATGCGACAATTGGGAAGTTTTAAAACTGATGAGGTTCTAAATCTGGAACTAAGCAACAATGATATAGGAAACAACTGCAGAGTGCCAAATAGGCACTGCAAGGACTGCAATAGCCGGTTTCACATATGATTATGGATTGAGAAGAGGCTACAAACAGGAGTGAACTGCAGGCATAGACACCAGTGTATTTTTTGCTGGCTGGGAAAAGGATCAATACAATTCATTTTAACTCTAACTGTGAGTAATTTTATGACATGGTGATTTTGGGAAGAAAATGACTGCTCTGAGAAATTTAAGAAAAAACAAAACAAAAGTAAATTAAAAACAAACAAACAAACAAACAACAAAACAGTACTGAGTCTCAGAACTCAACAGAGTAAATCCTTGCAATCAGAGATCCTGACAGTATGAAGGTAGGAATTGTCAGGGGATTGGGTGCATTTAGTCAAACGCTTGTTCTTTCAGAGTGATCACTCTTCCTCATTTCAGCCAAAGGTGGGAAATCTGATATTGTCAGGTCTCAGATGTCAGGCACCTAATTCAGCCTGATCTTTAATTCCTGAAAGTAGGCTCCAGTCCTTCAGTTTCAGCACTCTGATCCTCTGCTCCTTATTACCACCTTGTCTGGCTCCCTGCATGTATGCCTTGCTCTTCTATGAGAGAATCGTGCTCTCCTTTGACTCCTAGTACCTCATGAGCCCACTCTGTGTATGCAGCCATTCTTTCTGGCTGAAAATAAGTATGCATTACTCAGAGAACTGTTTCCCAACTGCATTTATGACATTGAAACACAAGAACATACCTGTGAACCTATGAATTTTGGCATAAATGTCTCCTTATATACAAACAGGACATAGTGGTATACTGATAAACAGAAATCCTTCATTTAGAGATCATGCTTTGTTTCTAAAATTGGGAGGAGCTGTTGACTCCGTTGAGGGCAGGAGAAGCCTTGCAGAGAGACCTGGACAGATCAGAGAGCTGTACACTCACCAACAGCATGAAGTCCAACAAGTGTAAGTGCTGGATTCTGCATCTGGGAAGGGGCAACCCTGGCTGCACATCCAGCCTGGGGGATCAGATGCTGGAGGCCAGCCATGCTGAGAGGGATCTGGGGGTCTTGGTCAACAGCAAGTTAAACATCAGACAGAAGTGTGCCCAAGTAGCCAGGAGGGCCAAACATATCCTAGGGTGCATCAAGCATGGCATGGACAGCTGGTCCAGGCAGAGGGTTGTCCTGCTCTACACTGAGCTGCTGCAGCCTCATCTCAAGTACTGTGTGCAGTTTTGGGTGCCACAGTACAAGAGGGACACAGAACTATTGGAGAGTGTCCAGAGGAGGGCAACAAGGATGGTGAAGGGTCTGGAGGGGAAGTCTTATGAGGAGAGGCTGAAGTCCCTGGGTTTGTACAGCCTGGAGAAGAGGAGGCTGAGGGGAGACTTCATCACGGTCTGTGGCTTCCTGATGAGGGGGAGTGAAGGGGCAGGTGCCAGTCTCCTCTCTTTGGTGACCAGGGATAGAACCCAAGAGAATGGCATGAAGTGGAGACAGGGGAGGTTTACATTGGATCTTAGGAAGATGTTCCTTACTGAGAGGGTGGTCAGGCACTGGAAAAGGCTCTTCAGGGAAGGGGTCACAGCACCCAGCTTGACTGAGTTCAAGAAGTGTCTGGACAATGCACTTAGTCACATGCCTTGAACTATCTGACCCTGTATGGAGCCAGGAGTTGGACTCAATGATCCTTATAGGTCCCTTCCAACTCAGGAGATTCTTTAGTTTCACAATTACAACATCCATAAAGAGCCTCTCCCATTTTCACTGAGACTGACAGTGTTTCTCAAGCATAAAATCAAGCTCCAGGAAAAATCTGTAAATGCCATGAATTAACCTCATAATAACACTTTAAACCAAGTAGTTATTTGGCTTCTTATGTGGATTTTTTTTATTATGGGTATAATTAATTACTTTTACTAGGAGAAAAAAAAATCACCCTTTCTAAAAATGTCCTTCACAGTACATTCAGGGAACAAAAAATTTTGAAAGAAAATGCAAACTCTGTGGATGACAGGTAACTTTGCCATTAACTTGAGCAGAAATAGGATTTCACTGTGGTTTACATGCCATATTAAGCCCTGATTATAGTCAAATCCCATTTTTCAAGTTCAAATTATATGGAAATTCTGCTTAAATATTCCTGCCTTCTTTACTGTGTTTTAAACAATGTTTCCCATGAAGACTTCAGCTACTCTAGACCAGTATTAATATATTCTAATAACAAAGGTCTTTTCAATGGGAGAAATAAGTCCTGATAAAAGTTTTCATAATGATGAGCCATAAATTTGCCCCTGGTGTAGCCTACTCTGAGCTATTCTACTCTGAGCTAGTGTTTTTGGAAGTCCCTCACTAGCAGGAGATGATTTTTACACTTGTTTATTCTTTATACAGAGCTGGTAATATAATAGCACATTCACTGCATAAACTATTTATATTTGTCTGCATGTTTCATGTCATACCGTGAAAATAAATATCTGCTTACTGTAATAGCGGTTACATATGAAGTCTGTCACTTTGATAAGCATTGTTAATTCTTCATGGTTTTACTGTAGGTTATTTTCAAAAGAAGCTAGGTCTGCAATTGAATTTTCTGCTTGCTGCAGCATGAGGATAACCTGACTGTCCTGCAAGAGAAGCATTTAAGCCTCATTTTTTCTCCTGGGCATAATATTTCTCCAGTACTACTGCATATTTGTTAAGGTAGCTTCAGCATGAATCAGAGGATGCCTCTATGTAGAGCGAAGTCTTTTGTAGTCTGAGAAGTTGGGATGACGCTCTTTCTTAGATGCCAAAAGAAGACAGGTGAGGACCTCATAATATTCTGGTGCTTGTGTATTTCAGCACGGCCTTTTGCTACAGTGTTCTCAGCTGCCAGCTTCAAGCAGAGCCTGGGATCCTTAGTCATCATGATCAGAAAAGTGGAGATTTACAGAAACAGAAAAGTGGACCCATAAGTTACACTTCTGATGGAAAAGAACTTTGTTTTGCACTTGAGATCCCAAAATATGCTCTCAGGGCAACTCCTATGACAAACTATAAATCACTTTCAACCCAACTTCTACAGGGACATTTTTCTTTCTATGTAGGGCTTTCTTCCCAATCTTAACAAGGGACTGGCTAACAAAGTGCAGCTGGAAAAAAAACCCACATGTGAATGTGACCAGGTGTGGTGGTTTGACCCTGGCTGGAGGCCAGATGCCCACCAAAGTCACTCTATCACTCCCCTTTTCAGCTGCACAGGGGAGAAAATATATATTGAAAAGCTTAGGAGTCAAGATAAGGACAGGGAGAGATCATTCCACAATCAGTGTCATGGGCAAAACAGACTCAGCACAGAATAAAGGAAAGAAAATTAATTTATTACACTGCACTGCACACCCAGTGACATCAGAGTTGGGTAATGAGAAGTAAAAACAGATCTTAAAACACCTCCCTCCAATCCTCCCTGCTTCACAGATTTGTCTCTCCTCTCCGCCTCCCAGGGGGACGTGATGGGCCGGGGGGAGGTATGGGAGGAAATGGAGGTTTCCATTATTTCCATGTCAGTTGTTGTCCTTCTTAGCAGAGAAGGGGTGTGTGGGGAACATTCCTCACACCCTTCCCCTGCTCTAGCATGGGGTCCCACCCATGGGAGACAGTCCTTTACAAACTTCTCCATCATAAGTCCCTTCCCATGGGTCTTCAGCTCTTCACCAGCTGCCCCGGTGTGGGTCACTTCTATGGGGTGCAGTCATAAATCATGGAATGTCTCTCAGTCTCTCAGGCCCAGACAGCTCCAGCCTGGTCCTCCATGGAGTCACAAGCCCTCCCCCCAAAACCTGCTCTGCTGTGGATCTCTCTCTCTCTCTCACTCGTCTCTCTGTCTCTCTCTCTCCACAGGCTGCAGGTCTTGCCAGAGGTTTGTTCCAACATGGGTCACAGCATCTTCATGGGTCTCTCCACAAGCTGCAGGTGGGGTCCCCCTCTTCTCTTCCATGGGCTGCAGTGGGGCACCCATTCCACCATGGGTTTCTTCACAGGCTGCAAAGGCATCTTTCTCTCCAGTGCCTGGAGTGCCTCCTCCCCCCTTTCTTCACTGATCGTGGTGTTTGCACAGTTTCTTACATATTCTCACTCCCTTCTCTGGTGGCAGAAATTGTCCATGTGTGTTTTTTTTCTCCTAAATATGATTCACAGAAGCTCTACGAACATCACTGATGGGCTTATCCTTGGTCAGCAGCAGGTCTGGCCTTGAGCCCAGATGGTACTTTCTCTGTTGGGCCTAGGGGAAGCTTCTAGCTGCTTCTTGCAGAAGCTACCCCTGCAGCCCTGCTCTACACCAGAACCCAGACACGCAAACCACAACACCAGGCAGCTAGAACATTTAGGAACAGACATGAATCATGTTTGTAACGATAACCTTCTCTTACACTCTGTAAACAGAGATGTAGCAGAGCAGATGCGTATCCATTTATGATTCCTCAACAGTGACAGGTCTACCAGCTCTCTTCTTTTTTCCTGGAATTTCTGCATGCTCCTACTATGAGCAAGAGCTTGCATACACTTATGGGGATATATTTTGTTTAATCTACTACTTTCTTAACCAGAAATTGCAACAGATTTGAATATTGGTTCTGTAAGTTTAAATAATGAGATACATCTAAATTTTCTTTTTAAAGTCTGAGGTATTTGTTTCAAGTATGTCTTGTTTTGGTAAATTTATTGTCTCCTATTTGTTTTAATCTGCTTCTTGGATTTATTTGTCTCCCAACAAACCAGGTCTGAACTTATAAACACTTGCACGCAATATTTTTTAACATTTTTCAGGCTATCCCCATTCACTCTCCCATTTGCAATCTGATCTAAACCCTAGAACAGAAAGATTAGGGAAAACTCTGTGATTCAGTATTCTTTCGAATGTGTGTGTTACTTTAAATTCAAACTAACTGGATGTAGAGGTCAAACCCCTAAAGGGAAAATAACATAAGATTAAAATTCACAAATGTGTTTCTATGACTGATAATTTATATTTTCCTTTTAAAAACAAGACAGCATGCTAATATATCAATTTAGAATACTTTAGATTATAAACGAGCAAGTAATCTTGGGCATAGCTCAACATAAGCTTTTAGCAACTAAACATATATTTCTTCAGCAAAGTACTTTTTAATTACAAAGTTAAGCATGTGCCAAGGTACTGGAAAGAATTGCAAAATGCCAGAACAAGTAATAAAAGACTTTGAGGTTTTACCTGTTTACTTTGGGTTTCTTTGAGGAAAGAGAAGTTGTTCAAAGGAGAAGATACAATTTGAAGCCTACTTCTAGACCCTAATATGGTTTTGTATGGTTTTTTTGATTGCTTTGTTTCATTTTTGCATTTGAAAGTATGAAGGACAAACAGAGAGACAGCAGTTAACCTGGCAGGATGTTCTTCTATGTCCTTTCAGGATAATAATTTGCACAAATTTATAGAGAGTGAAAGTCTCAGCAGTTTTTCAGCTTTGCAATGTCAGGATGAATCAAATGTATCAATACAGTTTTGTCAGAAGCAGAAGCAAGGCTTTATAGGAAGATTGATGTGGTCGGCATTATGCATTGTAATCAAGCCATGAGTCAATATAGATTAAATATTGACTGAGGTAGTTTGACTAGTCTAAAACTAAAATAAATTCCTGAAACCTTCAGGAAACTATTATTATTAGCATTATTGCAATGAATGTATGAAAATCCTTCCACTGCTTATGCTATTCATTATACAGTGCTAGACTCTAAAGACGTGTTTTCATGTGGAAAAGAAAAGATGGGAAAAAAAAGAAAATGAAAAGAAGAGAAAAATGCCCTGTAGAAAAAAACTGATATTGGATTTAGCAGCAGCATTAGAGAGTGTTTTTTAATGAGCTGGTTCATACACCATTAACCCATCATAAGGCAACAGAGAAAGCAGGAGCTTGGAAGTGTCTTGAGAAGTGACCCTACCTTAGTTATGCTGGTACAGGACTGCGTAAATGACCAGTAAAATGGTGACAAACCTGGTAGTAGTGGAGAGTTTATAGGGAGTAAGAAATTGTTTCTTCATATATGTATGAGTACTTACATAAAAAAATGTGATGGTCAGCCTTTACAAATCATGTGAAAGTCATCATCTTAATGTTATACCTCAGTGATTATTTCCAGTGAAATATCACTGGATTCTACCTAAAATAAAATTCATGATGCACTCTTTTTTTTACTTTTTTTTTTTTTTTTTGTTTTTTTAAATAGAACAATTCGAAAAAGGTACAGTGTTAGTCCTTGTTTTGGGCAATATACAGGAGAAATATAACTAGATTTTTTTTTTCTTTGGAAACTAAGGAAACTATAAGAGAAGTCAGAATAGTGTAGCACTTGGACTATCTTCAGATTATTACAGTGTAGCAGATGTAGTTCAATTTAGACTAGACCGTGATGAGCACTAATAATATGCAAGACACTTTCTTTGCAGAATATATTGTACAGCCCTGTGATATAACTCAGACTGTGTGACCATAGATGGAATGTTGAAATAAGAAGTCATTTTGAATATTGAAGTGAGTAGTTTGGAAAAACATCCACCACGTAAAACCACATTTAAAAAAAAAAAAAAAGTGCAATTTTGTATTTGCAAACATGTCTGCACCTGCACTAAATCTAACCAGAATGTTTTTGGTTTGCCTTTACTTATGCGACAACCACCTGAAAACAATGAAAGGTTTAACAGCTCAGCTTAACTTTTAAGACTACATCTCAGTAACAATACATTGTTATTAAATTGCAATTAATGTGGGGTGAGTTTATTATGCAGGTTAAGACTTTGCAAGAAGCCAACATTGACACTTTCTGAAGAGAGAATTACCAGATAAGTACAACTATTAAATCTACACAGTAGCATTTCTGTTTTCAAGAGAAATATAGAAGATAATGACTGAGTAACAATAAAGATATAGGGAGGAATATAATAAAAACTCATACACCAAAGTTAAAAATGTCCTTAAAATCAAGTAGTTTGTATTGACTCCTCAGTGTAAAGGGAGAACAAATTGTCACCCCTGGCTTACATGTTGTTGAAACAGCATGATTTTGTGTTGATTTCCATTCTACCTCTGTTGTTATTTAAGGGTAACTGTTGACATACATTTAGTAAACACATTAAGTATTATGTCTCTGTCAGTTGCTCTCAAGGACTAGAATAATTAGAGTAAGGTCTAAAATGCATTCGTACATAAAAAATTTATTCCTGAAAACCATACATAATAATTTACAGTATCTGAAAACACTGAAGTTCAGAGACCTGTCTGTATTCATGGTAAGACATGCAAGGTCCACATTTAACTCTAACCTAACCATCCAGAAATTTTTGTCATTGGCACAGCAGTACAGTCACTCTGGAATTTGTCAGGCCTGATAATTCATGAATGACAGCCACAGGGTTTGGTGTTCCACTGAGCTGGAGTCACAGACAGCATCATCCCCAGCCGGTGTAATTTGGTTGTTGTTCATATGTAGTTCCTTGCAAAGAGAAGAGAAAATTCAGGAAAGAATCGTTCATCAGCTGTCAGATGGTTTCTGCTTTCTCTGTTCTGCTTCACCTTTGAGCTGATTGATAAGCAAGACTTCAAATCAAAGTTTTCTGCAGCAAGCAGGAATCACCAAGCTTTAGATCTTTCTTTTCTCTCATTCCTTCTTGTCTCATATAGTTCATGTAAATGTATCTGCATAAATCAGATTTTAAACTACAGGTTCTACATTTTTGCAGAAAAAGGAAGCAATTAGTAAGAATGAATGGTCTTTCTTGACTGCTTCTCTCAAATTTGAAATGCTGAGCTCAGGAAAACTAGAACAGCTTCTACAAATAGCCTTGTTTGCACTAGCTACAAATGGCCACAAAAGGATCATATTAGGCAAACATAAAAATAATCTTTTATTTAGATTAGCATTGGCTATATTAATAAGATATGTTCATGTAAAGGACATTAGCTGAACAGAACTACGCCTCCCACCCAAGAAAATATCTATAACCAGGAGTGAAACAGAGAAAAGTATGACAGAAAACTTCTTTTCCCAAGGAAGTTTACCACAAAGATACAGTTCTCTAAGTATTTTGGTGGCTGCTAAAAGCCTTGAAGAACACTAAGAATAATGTTTTATCAGATAGGTATTTAGGAATAAAATTAGTTTGCTCTGTTTCACAGTGTGTTCCTTTCAAATCTTGTCACGATTGAGTAAAAGGGGCTAAGAAGTGCTTTTGTTCTGTAACCATTTTTTTTAATGCCCTGCTGAAACATTATCTCCAAATTCAAGTTCAAATGCCACTTTCAGTAGAGAAAGCCAAAGGACAGCAAGAGCAGAAGTATGAATGACTTTACATGTCAGATAACCATGACAGTAAATGTCACTGTTTATCTTGATGAACGCCATCTTGTCTTCCTTATTGCTGTGTTAGTGTTAGAAGGCAGTGAATCAAGGCATTCAGACGTTCATTAAAAATTAATTTCCTCTCAGAGGGCAGCATTTTGTGCACTGTGAAAATCCCGCAGTGTTACAGTCACATGCAAGCAAGCTGTTCCAGGAAGGACAAGAGAAACAGTAATTGCAGAGTGTAAAGTGACTATCACCTCAATAAAGAAGCCAGAAGAAACCATAAAGATGTGTATTAGGTCTTATTCCCCATCCTTAATTTTCTGTAAATTCCAAGCATTTCCTAGCCTCCAAAACCCACTGAAGCACGAGACACATATATTTCTTTTATTTCCATTGAAGAAAAATGTCTGTGCTGCTCTTCCATGAATGCAGTGTTGTCCTCCCTCTTTTCTTTCTAACTGATGCACCGTCAATAGAATAACACTCATGATCTGTACTTCACTTCAGTGTGACAATAAAGCAATCTATATTCACACCACCCTCAGCACCATTGAAACTAGCTCCACCATGGTGCTCTGCAGGTCCTGCATACTATGAATCCAGGCAGCAATAACACTGAGAACTTTTGCTTAGTGGTTCATACCACCACCAGCACCTCATCCTGCCTCATGTTGTAAGGACGCCTTGTATGGACGCCTTTCAGTTTACATGGTGCTGGGAACCCAGCTTGTATTTACCCAAGCACCCACACTGCACATAGGAACCTGAATATTGTTACTAGTAGTCCCTGCAGGTATCTCTGGCTACCTGCACACCTTTGAAGTAAGTACTTTTCAGGGGGAAAAAAAAAACAAAAAAGAAAAAGAACAAAAAAGGGTGTCTTTTAAGTTTCCAGAGATTGAATCTGCTCGTGCTTTTGCTGGGAAAGTTGAAGATAGTTACTGAACATCCATGCTGTTAACATTGTGCATAGAAATAAAGGAGGTTTCTCACACTGGCACCTGGGGACATTTCTCATACTGCAGCACTGAACACATAACTGAATTCTGTATCATATGGTAGCATTATGGTTATACTTTATTGATACCTAATAAAAGTCCCTACTGGCTTGTCAGTAAAAATTCTTAGAATCTTTAACCTAAATTACAACATCTTTCTCATTTCATGTATCCATAAACAACGAACAGATTGAATATACCTATTTTATTTTTTTTAAATGCCTCCAGTGTAATATTTTAACTTACTGTAATATTACCGTTGCTGAGATAGCACAAAGAAAGGATTTGGTTTGCATTCCATGGGTTGGTTGTTTCTTTTTTCATTCTCACAAAATACTCTGAGGAAACTCTTTGCATGTTAATGAAATGTAAATGGCCTCACTTATTAAAGGAGAAATACTCTGAGCCATCAGGAGGATCACTCTTCTAAATGAAACATGGATAATTGCATTAGAGCAGGTTATGTTCAGCTGAGCTCCGCAGAAGATTTTATTGAGTTAGCTGCGTATTTTTTCAGCTCAAGAGAATGGGTACAATTCGCTGGAGAAAAATCTCGTGATGGGGTTATTTTAGACACAAGCATTTGTTTTTGAATAAATAACTGCATCTCCCTGTCCTAAAGATGCGTTTCCAACGCACTAATAGCATTGTGCTTATCTTGTTATCACCAGGGTTTATGGATTTTTCCTCAGGTTGATGGGTTTATGTATAAATCTGTTTCCAGAATGTTACCATATATAGCAAGAGTAAGACATGAGATAGTAAAATATGCAACAAAATTCAGACTCAGTAACCTTCAGCAATGATTTCAAATATATAACAAGTTTACTTATTGGGTAAAGCTGTTTCAGGAATTTATTTGTTCAAGACATGAAAGTGTAATTTTAACCAATTGTATTAGATGACTTTACTGTCACGAAAAATGTAAATTAGATTCACAGCACTGGCAACTGGTAGATGATGAAGAAAATGTATTCAGGAAGTAACCAGTCACCAGCCCAGCCAAGTAAAAAAAGCAACATGCTTATAACCAGTAACATATAATTGATTTTTGGATGAGAAGAGAAAAGGGGTCTTCCACAATGCTAAAGCTTGAGTCTGTCATGTGCTGAAAGACAGATGAAGAGGAAACTTGGGCATCAGTGCATCATTTCCTGCCTCTCTTCTCAGAGAGAAGAGCTGTCTCTAATGAAAACTGAGCTTCCTTCATTTTTGCTAATGTACAAACAAAATGTGATTATCTTTGAGAGAGACATTAACCTGCTTATCTCTGTGCACTGCTACACATATCATTACAATAAGGCAATTACACTGACACTGGTCTGAATAACAGGCCAAGATGTCCAGCAATGAATAATTGATCACAGTTCATTATATTCCAAAATAATTTCAGTTTTGTTAGTCTGTATAAGTATTTAGGAGTTTGCTGACTGTGTGTCGTTTGCTTGGCTTGTGATATTTGCTGTGTACGATAACTTGAAATAGTTTACTATTTAAAAACTTGCTGCATATACATAGTTTATCATATCAGTAGTAGTCTGCAAATAAAAATAAGCTTAACATCATTATTTGCTTGTGCAACTCTACCAATGACCCCTTAAAATAGGAGATAAAGATTCTTGAATCTGTCACAAGAAGACTTTTCCTGGGCTGATTAGGCACTGAAAAAGGGTCTGCAGAAGGATAATACATTCTGAATATATCTAATGCACAGCAGCAATACTTATTTTTTTTATATGTGAGGTGTCTATACATATGAGGAAATGTGGGAATACTATGTGCTTACTGTGTTTCTAAGCCTAGGTGTGAAGGATCCAGGGTCCCAACCTTACTATGGTAATGTGGATTAAGCATTTTGATTTTCCTTGTAGTAGCTCTATCATCAGAGAAGGGTTAGATTTAGTTCATCAAAAGTGGCGATACCTAACAAACAGTATCACCAAGGCTTGAATGAAAGAAGGAACACTGACCTTTGCATCTGTTCTGTGATTTTTGTTTATTTGAATCTACCTCTATCTTCTCAACTCCTTTCTTAAGATGTTTTAAACTAAATTTGCATGTTAGACTTCAAAGGGAATTATACACAGATATAGAAAGGCTCACATGGCTTGTTCAAAATGGGGAAAATAATCTAAAACTTCTCACTCTGTTTTGTATTTAAGTCATTGATTCTGAAGGAAAATATATAACAAATTTTAATTTCCAGTTTCATGGAAAATATGCTGTTTAGGACTGGATGAAAAAATAGTTGCTAATTTATTAAGTTTCTGAAATTTTACAAATTTATTATTAAAAATGTCATAATCTTCACATGATGATAGAAATGCAGTTGTGGTGTTGCATTCCTGTTTGAGAAGAGACTGCACAAGAATTCTTGTATTTTTCTTAACTCATACCTGTTTATTTCATAAGTCACAACTTGATGCTTACCCAGACTCACTACACAGGGAAACTATTGTGACACAGGCTGCTGTGAAGATGATGACACAGATTTTTTCTATTAGAAAAACAGGTCTTATCTTGTTTTTTTCTTGCCATATCACTGCTTGTATGATGAAGAAAGAAGCTTGCAAGCCCTCTGCTATTGTCACAGTTCTTTTTCTCACCTTACATTTCTCAGATGCTTAACTACTTGGCAGGAACTTAATCATACACAGTAAGAGTTTCAATTAGTGTAAGCTTATGCAGTTCACTGATTTGAAATGTTATTTGTCCCACTTAACTGAGAAGCCAGTTCTCAGCATCTGTTTCTTAAGTAGGCAGGACATATCAACTTTTTTTCAAAATACTTCAAATAAATTAAAAATATACTATATAAATGCTTTTTTTTATTATTATTTTTTTATTTATTTTTCCCTCCAGGGGCATGAAAAGGAACACAATACAAAGGTAAAATAAATTTTAAAAAAAACGGAAAAGCCCCAAACAAACTAACACAAAGAAAAACTGGAACTGAATTATTTCTATGAGAATGGAGAAAGGAAAAAACAATATTGTTAAAATTCTAAATATATTCTTATTTATTTATTTTTATATTTAATTCCTGCACTAACTTGTATTTGTCATGCTATAAGAAACATTCTGTTGGCTCTGAAGCCAGTATCTTTTTCAACCAATCCTTTTTTTTTCAGAACTGCATACTTTCTGTAGTCCAATATAGTTCTAAGTCTCAGTTAAAAGTATATTGATAAAAAGATGGATGCATTTAATTATGAAATAAAAATGTACATCTAAGTTGAGTCTTAATGCTTACAAGGTACTCTGTCCACAGCTGAAACTTTTCCCACTACTAAGATTTCTGGAACAGGGAGAGATGCCTGTGCTTCTCTCCTTTCCTTCAGGGAGATGCAAACTAAACGATTGCTTTTCTTCTGCAGGGACCAGCCCGGTGTGGGTGCAAAAGAGTAAGCCAAGGTCCAGTAGCTCACTCCCAACCTTTAGCTCATTAAGGAGTTACTGGATAGCAAGACAGGGTACAGTGTCCAGAGACCTCTGCTCTCCTTTAACCATGCAGGAAACCTGCAAAGTCTTCCCTATGCAAGTGCATCTCAAACTAAGGAAAAAGGAGGGGCCTCAGGAAAGATTAGATTTGGAGCACTAAATGAACCTACTGTACTGTTACTATTAGTACTGAAGCTGTATCTTACATAAATACATTCCTTATCCACTGAAATGTCTTCTAATTTAGGCTGAAGTTATTTGCTCTCTCCTGCAGACATCAAACCTTCTGGTATTACAGCTGCTGCGGAGGTGGAACATCCACAGGGAGAACTGAATTGTCACGGGTGCTCATTCAATTTAAGTTCAGGCAAGAAGTAAAGCACTAGGTTGAAAGGTAAAAATTAAATTTACAATCTGTCAAGGAGAAGATTATTTATAACCGCTAGCACTTCAAAGTTTAAGTCAACAATGAATCTAGAAGTTATTTAATTAAGCTTCCATTTAATTTTTACTGTGAATACAAAATGTTTTGTGGCATAATATACTAGAAACATCAAACCACCAAATCACCAGAAAGATCTCGCTTCAGGTGGTGTTGTCAATAAAAATTTGTAACAAAGATGTGTATGTGCTATTTCAATTTCTGGGCATGTAGGCTTCTAGTGAAACAACTTGAACTGACACATAAGAATTCTACTTATAAAAAGTCAGGACACTGACCCATTCCATACAATCACATTTTTAAATCATTCTGTGGGTAGATTCTCTTCTTTCCTTCTGTAAGTAAAATCAGGTATTTTAAGAGCCAAAGCCAGCTCAATTCATAGAGGAACATAACTAATGGAATCTGACAGAGCAGTTTTAAATTATATATATGAACTGCGGAGAGTACTAAGTTAAGCTTCCCCCAAACAACTTTGCAATTACAACTAATTCCCACTTATTCAAAGTACGAGAAACAAGGTGTGTAAAATAACTCTGCCCCTGTGAAGAAGAGTTGAATTTTCTTCCTAAGGGAAGTTTGAAAAACTCTATGTGGGGGAGAGATGCAGAAATCCTAGTAATGAGGTTTTTGTTCAGGCTTACCTTACCTTCAGCGATTTGAAAAGACACCCGCTCAATGGCTAAAAGTAAAAAAGTACATTCAGGCTTCACCTAATATATCAGCTGTCTAAAGAAAACTAGTCACAGTTATATATAAAGTTATGATGATTTACGATGATTTGACACAAGAAATAAGTGAAAATCCAGTTGAAAGGAGTCGTAGATTAACCTGTCTCCCTAAAAGGTTCAGCACTGAAACCTGCATGAAGAACTGCAAAGAGTTTCTGAGCTGGAGAAGGTTTCAGGGCTTTTCCATAGGGCAGTAGTTAGAATATGTTTTCCTTTAGCTTTGAAACTTAGCTGTTATCTCTGACAATTCTTTTGAGATTACATTGGCCGTTGACCACAGTCACTTACAAGCCACTAAAAAGCAATGATCAGAGATGAAATGTAAAGCAGTGAGTGGAGCTCTTATGGGGAGAGGGGCAGTTAAGTGAACAAAACATATCAATGATACCTTATTTATCCAGTGCCTCAGCTTCAGTTGTTTTGATCCAGATATGTGATCATGATTCTGATCCTGTCCATCTCTTAGCCAAGACCTGAACCTGTCCCAGATCTACTCTTTCACTCTGTGCTTCATTCTGGGGAACAATGTGTGACAAGGAATGAGCAATCACCTCATGAATCAACAGCATTGCTGTCACAGTATCCCAGTGCATTAGGAAAATCATCTCAATAAAAATAAACTGCCTTTTTTCCCCTTTTTCTCTGTAATTATTTTGTCTGGTTTAAGCCCTTAGTATCATTCCTTGTGGGTGGGGAAAGCATTATTCATGATGAGACATCATTTCTTTTCTTCTGTTTCTCGGTGAAGTTCAGGTCAATATCCATTTCTACCACTGCTTTTAATTCAACCCTTCCTCTTGTCTGATACTGCCTGTAAGAGACAATTTAATGAGAATTTCTACTTTGAGACTATTCAATGCCAATACAACTGCAATGTATATGTATATATTTTAATTATACTTGTTTGCAAAACAATTTCTTAGTTTGAGTATGCTCCCAAGAATATAGATATGTCACTTGTTAGGCTGTATTTCCTTATGCATTTTAGTGCATGTAGTAACTCACAGGGACTAAAGCAACACTTACAGGGAGCAACTGTTGTTATCTCAGTTTTATTATGGGAGAAATTGCAGCACATATTTGGTCTAAATCATACAGAAAATAACAAGAACATAAACAGAGTTTCTGCTTGTCATATACCAAGAATATTTTTTTTTGGGGGGAAGAGGGGGATATTTAGTGGATTTGTTTATTTGTTTGTAAATAGCTTGCTGGTTTTATACACCATAATTATTAATATTGTTCCTCTTAGTAAAAGTACAGGTTTTGTAATTTTGGTCTTCTCACGTATTTTACTGGCTCAGTAATGGATCCGTAATGTTCTTCACTTTGTATTTTTTTAACCAATTGCTGTTCACCCAACTTTTTGCCATTAGCAGACCTAGATGATCACAAGGAGTGATGGGTTCAAGATAAACTCTTTAAAGATTCTGACTAACCAGCTATTGTAGATTTGCAGAATTCATTGCATTTCCATATGTTGTTACAAAGATTTCTTGTGGCAGCAAGTCTGTCTACTTTCCTTCTAAGGTCATCTCTTATAATAAATGCTGGCAATAAGGTGCAATGACAGCATACTCAGAGCCCAATTCATACATATCTTTTCTACCATTCAGCTTCAAAGCTTCTCATTCCTCTCAGATGTCATCAAAGAACCTCTCTGAAGTTAATGACAATGCTCAGATTATATTGTTTCTCTTTGAATAGGTAAAAGGTTTTCCAAAGAAATCCAGCAGCTGTTCCTTCATTACTGTTGCATCACTTTCTGCAAAGTCCTTAAGGTAATTTTTTGAGGCTTTGGTTTGAATATACCCACTGCTGCTACCTTTTAAAAGAGTTAATCCAGTTATGTATTCTTTCACAGAATATATATAAAAACTTATGCCTAGGCCAGATATTCGGTGATTCTGTTTTTCTCAGATCTTTTTCTGATATACATCTATTTTAATGGTTTTCACTTTTTATATACACCAGTATAAAATACCATTCAACCAGAATATTACACAAGCTCGGGCACAGTTGTTTCTGTCTTCAAAAGAGAATTCAAATACATTTGTCTTACTTTGACTACATAAAATAAATGCATTCATTCACAAGATCTGAGGTTAACTGCAATTTAGTGTAGCTTCTCTTCAGAAGTGGAACAGCAAAGCAGTAATGAGTTTATTGACTCCCTTTGCAGCCATGTACACACCTTCTCTCTTCTCTTATTACTTGTTTGAACCCACATACTCATCTACTCTTAACCTCTGTGGTGTCCCCAGAAGTTTTGCCTTTACAATGGAGAAAATGTAAAGCTTCAGAAAATGTCCAAACAAAAGTTTTATTGCCAAAAATAACCCCTGATCTTGAATCTGAAACATGTTGAATTTCTGGATTACGTGGTTTAAAAATTCAGAGAGAGATGAATTTATTAGTTGAATTGTGAGTTTATTTAAGCCTTAGACTCAGAATTAAGGTAGTAGATATCAAACAAAATATTTAAATCTTTTTTTAATTATTTAAATTGCTTTAAAAGTCTCTGTTTATGTTCATAGTTTTACGGTAGTTTTACCCTTTTCTTCCTTCCTTCATTCTCTCTTGCAGTACTCAGATTTTGGAGCAGGGTCAATACAGATATTTATGTCTGTGTGAATAGTCTTTGTGGAGATAGAATGAATGAATTCTCAGCATCTCTCATCTTACACAGCTCTCAGTATTTGGTAATGGTTCCATGTAAAGAACAAGGATATTGTAAGGTACTGTTAATTTGATTAGTTAGATTGATGATGCTGCTCTACTGTAGACATTTTGTAAAGTCTCAGAAGCTTTTATATATTATTTTTTTGGAAACTCAGACAATTCATAAATATCATATTCTTATCCTTACTGAAGATCAGATTCTTCAAGGAAAATGGGAACATGCAACATGTATCAGATTGGACTAATTTGATAATAATGACATTGGTATAAATTAAGATATATAATTACAGACATCTATGTTGTCTCACAGAAAAAAAAACTCCTCACGTTGATTTATGAACTCTGAATATGCAGAAAAATAGCTTCTGATATATTTCTCTACCTGTATTTTCCCACATTTTTATTAATTTCTTTCTCTGCCTGGACTTTTCATGTTTTGTTAGCTTGTTTTCAGTGATATGATGGCAAACATTTACTTTTTAAAAGATGATTGCACTTGCTAAGAATGTCCTTGGTTTGCAAATACCAAGAAAAACTTACGCTTACTGGAAGTGTTTTAAGGTCATTTGAGCCATTGCATTTCAAATTCATTTCTTTCTTGATAGCACTCAGGTAGGCTTTACTGGCATAAAGTGTCATGAACACTATGTAAAAGCTAATAGAAGTCACCTTTCTATTAATCTTGCTTGTTTCAGAAGGAATGCCGGTAAAGACAAAGTGTATGCATTCTTCAGTCGCTTGACAGGATCACAGCACTGTGCATGCTGAACCATTCATGGCAATCACCTCCACTTTTGTATGCTTATGAATTATTTCTTCCTCACTATTTCCACATCACTTGAAAATAATAACATTTGCTCTGAATGACTTTCAACATGGTAATACCTGACAGCGTCACTGTCTAAATCCACTTTGGCATCTGTGTGAGGCAGTCAAAAACATTTACAACCGTGCTGAGAGAGCACCCGGGTGAAAGAGTAAGATGGTCTAGGGTGAGGCAGAAGGAGCTTCTACACTTTTCAAGGAGTTCGAAGAGCCAAGTAAAACCCAGCCGCACGGGTGCCTCAATTACCTGATAATCAGTTACACTGAGGACTGATTTGTAGAAGGGATCTACAGAAGTTTTTTGCACATTATTAACAGTTTGTCAACTGTGTCACTGAAAGCTCTGTGGCCATTTATGGGGAAACTAAAACTATTGCCAGTCTCACAGAGGAAAAAGACTCTCATGCAATCAGCAAACGAATTTTGTGACAGTAATTTTAAGGTCATGTTTGAGCTGTTTATCCCCACCAACAGTCATGTACATCATACAATAGCTTGTATATTGTCTACTAGATAATGTCAAAAGGTCAGAAAAGCCTCATCTCCAAATAAGGTAGCATTAATTAGAAGTTCTTGGCTACATGGGTTTATCCCAAATAGATAGGTGATCTTTGTTCAGGTGTTGTACATTTTTTTATTGCTTCTAAGTCAAGTAACTGCATCATGTAAACCTGAATCTCAGCCAAATGCATCCCTTATTGAAAATGGCAATATGAATTAAAATTGAACTTGCAATGCTCAGATGACCTTCTGTATTCCATCATCAACTCTTCCAGACTAAATAATGGTGTGGAAATCAGAAAGAGTTACTGCTTAAAGTGACTTCCACTTACATATGGCTTTTCTAGTTTCACTCCATAAAGGCCAGCTTAGACAGTCATATTTTCAGATGGAATCTTGGAATTCCTGAAAGGTAAATATAGTGTTTACTAGAAAGAGAATGATATCATCTTGAGGGAAATATTTAAATTAAAAAAAACCCTCCACTTTGGGTTTTCACATATATCTGAAATTTTTTAATGTTTGGAACAAGAGGAATCTGTTTTTCAAGAAACAAGTTATCTATCATGGACGCGGCAAACTGCACTAACTGAAAAATACATATATTACAAAACCAAGCCTTTATTATGAAAACTATAATGCAAGTGAAAAAGAAAGGAATTTAATAAAAATTCCCCCTCAGGTCTTATGTTTTCTGAGGTGTTCTGGACTGTGTATAGAAGTCTGGTTTCTCTTGAAATCCTAAATAGAGTTTAGGTTCTTGAATGCCTTGGAGGGTCTGGACACAGACAAATAATTGGATATATTTGTGAATTCTGCATAGAGAATCCTCAAGCATGTGTGAGGAAAATTAAAGGTCTGGTTTTCCTTACCTTTCAGGATCCTTTCTGGTTATTCATTTTCCACTTCTCGGGAAGGATTTTGTCTTCAATTTTCTTTCTCCTGCTCTTAGACTTCTTTCATTTAACTTGCCCCCTACCCTCTTTTTTACTGCGTTGATAAATGTAAAACTTGATTTTAACTTTTCTGAGGGATTTTAGCACTATGTATATTTAACATATATATGCCAGCCACAAAATATATTAAAACAAGGCAACTAACTGTTCCAAATCCCTATGCCCTAGTGAAATTATTCTTTGAGACTGGACATTAACGTGTTCAACTCAGCTATAGTCAAGATTTTCAACAATAATAATTTTCCTGCTTTATATGGTTCCTCTTTAATATGATCCCTGTAGTTTTAAATTAGCATTTATTCTATGTTTATTTTTTATTTTCTTTCCTGAAAAATGAAATATTATATCTAATTTTTTTTTGTATTTCACATTTATGCATTCCCAAAAAATAAATCCATCCTTCAGTTAAGGGAGGAAAGAAACATATACTTTTCATTCATCACCTTGGTTTCCTTCAGTTTTAGAGTTTGAATTATATGTCATTTTTCATGGGGTGGATGGTATTTATTTATTTTCAATCAGTGAAAAAAAAAAGTTCCTCTATTAAAAAATAGCATCATTCCCTTTCTAAAATCCTTCCTTTTCCTCTATTCTCTCTTGCATAGTTATATTGTGCTTGTGCCTTGTTGCTTTTTTTTATATTGTCAAATATGAATAGAATAACAGTTTATGTCTTCATCTGTAGGTGTCAATGCAGTCTCCTTAAACTAGAGATTCCTGCTGCTCTAACTCTTGGCATGACAAAAATATTGTTGATAAAAGCTGTGATAACATTACTTGAGGTATGTTCCTTTTTACGTGTCTGCTATATGTGGTTGTGACATCTCTTCTTGTAAGCAGGAAAACCTAACAAGGTTTTTTTTAAAAATTACTTCGTATCAGCACATGCACTAAAGGAACTTTACCAAAGCACTGAGTCATCACCTGTCACCTGGGTAAGAGCTGACAGCAGTCTGGTGGGGTCTCCTCCAGCTATCATCAAGAAATCAGCAGTTTGGCTGCAATTCTGTATGAATGCCTAGTGTTAAATCAAGCTTCGCTCCACCAATATCCTCCCTCTGACCGATACAGGTTTGTCTCATTCTTGTTTACATCAGCAGGGTGGAAAAATGGAGAGTACAGCCCAAATAAGATGTTTCCCTTTTGACTTTCTCTGTTATTTCAGTGGAAGTGTTCAAGCAGTTCTTCAAAATAAGTCAAACTGGAGCAAAGTGATGGAGCTCTCCCACTTATAAAGAATAAAATACTTTCATAGTTTGAAAAGACCTGAATTTAGGTCCTTTAGTATGCACAGAAATAAAAAGACACAGCTCTTTTGAAGATTACAAAGAACTGGCCATGACAACCTTCGCATCTTGTTCTGTATTCTGATCACATACAAAGCTGTACATACCCACTAAATGTAAATGGCTGGAAGGTAAGACAGAATTAGAATTTGCCTTATTTTAAGAATGGGTTAATTGGAACCGAGATGCAGCGCTGCGTAACTGTTCCCCACCACAGTGTAGCAAAAGACATAGATTACTGATTACTGTCTTTTAATCAGCCAAGGTAAAATTTTCACAAACATCAAGCTGTCTTATTAACAGAAAAGACAGAGAGGGCACCTCCACAATATTAGAAATCCTGTTGAAATCAATCTGTTTTTAGCTTATGTTGTGTCCTAATCAAAAACTACTTTCATTACAATTGCACACATAGCATTTATGGAAGTAACATTGTATGAATTCAAAAATCTCTACTTTTTCAATTACAAAGGTAGCTATGTTTGGGTGTAGCCATTTACTGGTCCTACACATAATACACAACAGTAGAATCACAAATGTGATAAAATATATGGAAAAGGAAGTAACATAATTTATACATAATGACTAGTTTAATGTACAAATGAGAACTTGGACAGAGAAGCTGAAAAGTTTTTCAGGCATAGAAAATAACCCTTCTGAAAAATCTTTGTTGTGCACAGTTCATCTGAAACCAGTCCACTTATACTAGTCTTCTTGTCGTTTATGATGGCATTTGACAACAATATGAAGGATGAAGGTTTTGTAAATTGGTCTGTATAGCACTACCTAACAAAATAGCTAAGAAGAATTGGGGTTGCTGTGTCAACAACGTCACAGAAATGTGTTGCAGCCAGTCAGTGTGGGTGTTTGTCAGAACAAGTTCTCAACACTCACTTTCATTCAGTAGGATGTGAACTGAAACTAACTTTGTCATCCCACAGCCCTGGTGTTAGCTTCTCTATCAGCCCATCAGGTTATACACCAACCACCCCTCTAGATAATTCAGCAAAGGAAATCTCAAATATTTCTTAAAAAACAGTGCTTCAACTCTCTAAGAGGTTTTTGGTTCGGTTTTTTTTTGTTTTGGTTTGGGTTTTTTTTTTTTTTACACTGGATTTTCACTACAATCCAATTCCTTTTTTCATGTGTTTTGTAAAATTGTATCACTGGGGTTATAAAATGTCCTCCTATGCCTGTGATTCATCAGTACTAGTACTGTCATATTTTTTAAAGTTCAAATTTTTAATGAGTCTAAGAACTTGACTTGGAGATAGAAAAATCTAGATGAGATGTTTCCTTTTCCCCTCTGATTTTCTTGTTTATATTTCTGTTTGTGTTTCAAGTAAACTTCTGGATAAAACAAAACTTCATCCAGTGAACTGGGAGTTTTCTCTTATGTGACACAGATTTTGGAGGTTAATGTGGGCCGGCCAATATCAATATGCCCACGCTAGGCATCTGTGACACTCTAATGGCTTTTATATTCTTCACCTTTTGCTGCTGCTCCACTGCCCTCTGCCTCCTCAACTGTCAGGGAACAGTAGGATGTGGGCATAGGGACATCACAATGCAGGCTGAAGCTTCATATTTATTCATATGTGTGGTTATTTCTGGCTAATTATATCAGATGATGGACTTTTCTTCAATATCATAATGAAAGTTAAAGCATGGAAAATATGTCAGCAGTTTCAGCTCTTTTCTAAATTGTCTGGGTTTTGGTGGTTTTGTTGTTTTTCAGTTTTGTTGCTTTGTTTTGTTGTGGTTTTGGGGTTTCTTTTATATTTAAACAGTGAGGCAAGCTCATCTCGAACATTTGTTTATTGACTTCTGTTTAACGCATATGCTCCAATATATCCAACATATCCAATATGTTCATTGCTTCAATCCCTCTGAAACTGTGACTGTGAAGTCACAAATTCAGAGCAACATTTGGAGCAATATCATTTTGCTCTAGCTATAATAAGAACTGTGAGCAGTAGCTCAAAATTCGTAAAATTTTACTAAGTTAAGCAGGGCAAAGTTCTTCTGTATGAATGAAGATAGTCCATAATAGAAAGTATACAAAAATGGGTTATATGCAATGCCAGTTATATACCTTCCTGTGGTGGTTGAGCCCTGGGCAAAGGCCAGACGCCCACCAAAATCAGTCTGTTACTCCCCTTCTTAGTTGGACAGGGGAGAAATAACATAATTGGGCGGCTCGAGAGGCAAACTTGTTAATGACACGGGCAAAACAGACTCAACAAAGAGTGCTGAAGAGAAAGTTATCTAATTTATTACACTAAAGAGAAAAACAGTGAAAAAGAACCAGTCAGGAGTGCAATCAACAATCTTGAAACAAATGCAAACCAGCCAAACACTTTTCCCCCCCACCACTCCCTCCTTAGCAGGCTTTAGTTAGAAGTTTGCTCCTTTCTTCCCTCCTGGTTGCAGCCCAGGAGGGGCAGGGACTGGGGAAAATGGGGGTCTCGGTAACACCTTCCCCCCACCCCTCCATTCTAAAACAGACTTCCCTTTCAGCCATGATTTTGCTCCCTTCTTCTCCTCTCCTGCTCGCAGCACAGGACAGGGGGCAGGGACTAGGAGATGGGGGCTTTAGTCAGTCCCTTGCAAGATGGTTTCCTTCTCGGCCAGGATGGGGGCATCCATTCCACACAGCCTCCCCCTGCTGCACCGTAGGATCTCACCCACAAGAGCCAGTCCTCCACGAACTTTCTCCAAGGCAAATCTCTTCCCACCGGGCTTCATCTCTGCTATGTCAGGCAGCAATAAATCACAGTGTCTCTCAGTCCCAGTCCTCCACGGGGCTATAGGCCTCCCCCAGCAAACCTGTTTGGCTCATCTCTGTAGGTCGCTTGTGCTGGCAGGGGCTCATCCCAATGTAAGTCACAGCATCTTCTCTATGTCTCCACCGGCTCCATCCAGCGTGGAGCCTCTCCACAGGCTGCAGGTCGGGTCTCTGTCTCCTCCATGGGTCCTCTCCACCGGCTACTCCACATGCTTCATCTCCGGTCTCCAGGGCAAAACTCCCTCACCTGGGTACCTAGGCGCCGACCCCTTCCCCAGCCTTCCCGGCTACTTGGCCACTAGGGGTTTGTCAGTTTTTTTCAGCTGAAACAGTGAACAAACCCATGTTTATCTAGCTGGCACGTTTCCCCTAGCCTCCTTCTTTGTCTATCACCATTAGGTAACTGGTGACATAAATTGCGGATGACCCTGCCTGTAAAGTCTCTCCGCAGAGCAAAAGATGACTAGGAGGGGACATAGCTGGGACTGCTAACCTGGATTAACTAAAGGGAAATCCCAGACAATGTGATGTCATGCTCTGTAATACAAGCAAGGGAAAGAAGGAAGAAGAGGGGATATGAAAGTTATGGCATTCAGTTTTCCAATAATAATTACATGTGATGAAGCTCTGCTGACCTGGAATTGCTAAACACTTGCTAGCTGTACAATTTGCCTATTAAATTGCTTTTATCTCAATTCATGAGTTTTGCACTTCTCCCCTTACAATTCTTTCCCCACCCCAACTGGAGAGGAATGAGTTGCAGCATAGGTCTCAGCTGCTGACTGTCATTAAACCACAACATACACTGGAGACTAACAGTTGGGCTTCCAGCTCTTGTTTAACGTATTGGGTTCCCAGTACAGAGGTGACTGGATGAAGTGGATTGGACACATAAGCACAGACCCAAAGACCGCCACCTTGTTGAATCTGTTGATTGCAGGACAGTCACAAAACAGAGATAAGTATAGAGCTAAATATTTGTATTTCTGGGCTGTAGAAAGGGCAGGTGTTTCATCATTTCTGTATCAGATATATTAAAATAAAACCTCACCCCACATTATTTCTTTAGTTATTTTGCTCTAGTAGTAAGGAGAACTTGAGTTAGCTGAAGGAAGACTACACAGGACATATAATTTCAGTTATACTGTGTACAGTTATTTTATCAGGAAGATATGTAATATATAGGTATTGACTGGAAGCAAAATCTATCTCACAATGTCAGGATCTGTCAGCCCAGTCTGAGATCTTTTCTCAGCCCTGTTTTTAGATGGTGACCAAAATTGAAGCAAGTCAAAACTCATAAGAAAAAGCTGTCTAGCAAAAGGGCAGACAAAATCCAGGTAGGAATATGGCAAGTTTAATCAACTCTACTGGCAGCATGAGGTAAAAGAAATAGTAACTAAATCACAGTCTCATGCCTCTTTAACTGAGGAGCACTATAGAGTGCAAAAGACAAAAAACAACTGGTAATGTAACTCTGTGCCCTACATTACCAAATAAAACATCCCACAATCAGTTGATGCCACACATCAGAAAGGAAACATCTGTGACTACTTCAAGACGAAATTTCCAACAGACAAAACATTAGAGAGCCCAAAATTTTGGTCTTCAGAGACAGGCTCTTCTCTGAACATCTGACTTGAATATTTCACTGAAAAAGAAGGCTTAAATGTTGGAATCCATGGACTGCTTCTCAAAAAAATGTTTTTCTAACTTCCCACTTCCATTTTCTTCTTTGGATAGGCTTTTGTCCTTCAAAACCTGAAGTATTTTTAACAAAAATTATGAGAACCGATTAAAATGAATGAAAACAAACTAATCTCTTCAGAAAATGTGTTTACTTGCTTTGATATTGCCTCACACATCTGCCAGGTGCTATAGTATCTTAGTCCCCTGCAAATCACAAAAACATCTTGAAACATTTAAAAATACTTTAGTTACTGTAATTTTAAAAATAAACACTCAGTGGTGAGTTGGAAAACTGCATTCTCGGGATAACCTTGGCTGGTGTGCTGAATATATGGCCTCAAATGTAGGTGATATGTGATAAAAGATGTAGCTAAGTTTTGTGGCTTAAATTTCAGAAAGGACTCAAAGTAACTGTATAGATACACTTCAAGCTTACAGCTAAAACCAAAAAGACTACTAATAAGCCAGATCAGCTATAGAGGTAATATATTACTAATATTTATTGACAATTATGTAATTTTAAAAATAAAAATAAAAAATCTAGGCACAACAGTGAAACAGTTTTATATGACGCAATATTCCACAGAAGGAAATAACTGTGGCCATGACATTCATTATTTAGCATTTCCAATGTCCTGTGTCTTTCCCTTTTCTTTTAGGAAGTATGTTGTCAATTTTGTAAATTGGTCCTATCTAAATAACAAGATCATCAAACAAATAAAATATTTTGTCTTCTGCTTTTCCAATAAAATACCTAATTTACTACATAAAGGCAGCAAAAATTACTACCTAACTAGGTAAAGCAGACAGCCCAGAGACAACACTAGCAAAACTAGATCATAAAGTAAACTCAAAGTAAACTCCAGCTACCAATGGAGACCATCATGTGACTTTGCTTCAGCTTGATAATGCCTTTATCATTATTGCAGTATTATATCAGACCCCTTAGTGGAAAAAAGGAAATGTTGTTTTAGTCAAAATAACTGATAACCTGTGTAGCTGCATCTCCTTTAAGGGTGACAAATTCAGAAACAAATGCCCACTGATTTCAGCTGGCATATGCCACCACACAATGATACCTCTCCCCCACTTTGGATTTTCTGACAGGAGTTGCTTTATGGAGCCCTGAGGCAGAAGCAAAGCTGCCACTAACCACCTGCAGTGATTACTGCTATTGAGGGAAGGAAGAAAAGCACTTCTCTGCAGTGAGCAGGATGGGAAAGAGTCATGCCATGTTAGACTGAATGAAAGATACAGACTACTGCCACCACCCCACAGTCAGAAAAGATCAGTCTCCTACAGCATTTTCTCATCGGTGTCTGGTGAAACAGGAACTGTGAGCAGCATCAGTGGGGTAAACATAGCTCCCTGCCTTCACAGGGACTGGTTGCTAGCAGAAACCCAATATATATATGCCTGCACTTCCAGCAGCCACGCTCAAAGGCTGATTGAGGGAATAAACACAGATTTTTCCAACAGCAGACTAGAATGACATGTCTGAGGGCTTGTTAGAAACAGCTATACAGGAGGAAGCATCTCCATTGCTGCAGGTGTCTCCTCCCATCTGTGCAGCTCTGTCATTTGACCAAGCTACTCCTGGACCTATCTGTCATAGAATCATAGAATGTGTCAGGTTCAAAGTGACCTTTAAAGGTCATCTAGTCCATCCTTCCGGTAGTTAGGAGGGACAACTTCACCAGATCAGGTTGCTCAGAGCCCCATTCATCAAGACTGACTTTGAATATCTCCAGGGATGGGGCGTCCACCACCTCTCTGGGCAACCTGTTCCAGTGATCCACCACCCTCATATTGAAGAACTTTTCCCTAATATCCAACCTAAATCTCCCCTTTTTCTACTTTAAAACCACTACCACTTGTCCTACTGCCACATGCCCTCGTGAACAGTTCTTCCCCAGCTTGCTTATTCCAATCCCTTTAAGATATTGGAAAGCCACTATAAGGTCCCCCCAGAGCCTTCTCCAAGCTGAACAAGCCCAATTCTCTCAGCCTGTCTTCACAGGAGAGGTGCTCCAGCCCTTTGATCATTTTTGTGACCCTCCTCTGGACGTGCTTCAGAGGGTCCATGTGCTTCTGATGAGGGCTCCAAAGCTGGACACAGTACCCCAGGTGAGGTCTCACCAGAGCAGAATAGAGGGGCAGAATCACCTCTCTCAATCTGCTGGCCACACTCCTTTTGATGCAGCCCAGGATGTGGCTGGCCTTCTGGGCTGCAGATGCACATTGGTGGCTCCTGTCCAGCTTCTCAACCATGTGTACTCATAAGTCCTTTTCCTCAGGGCTGCTTTCAAGAACATCATCTCCTAACCTGTATGGATAATGGGGATTGTCCCAACCCAGGTGCAGGACCCTGAACCTGGCTTTGTTTAACCCCATGATGTTCATGTGGGCCCACTTCTCCAGCCTGTCCAGGTTCCTCTGGATGGCATCCAATGCCTCTGGCATATTAACGTCACCACTCAGCTTGGTGTCATCAGTAAACTTGCTGAGGGTGCACTCAATCCAACTGTCAATATCATTAATAAAGATATTAAACAGCACCGGTCCCAGCACTCCACTACAGACTCTTAAGGAAATCCACTCGTCATCATCTTCTATCTGGACTTGCAGCCATTCACCACCACCCTCTGGATGTGACCACCAAGCCAATTCCTTACCCACTGAACAGTCCACCCATCAAATCCATATCTCTCCAACTTAGAGAGAAGGGTGTTGTGGGGGTCCGTGTCAAAGGCATTGCAGAAGTCCAGATAGATGACATCTGTAGCTCTTTGTTTATCCACTGACGCTGTCATTCCATTGTAGAAAGCCACGAGACTGGTCAGGAAATGCTTGCCCCTGGTAAAGCCATGCTGGCTGTCTCGAATCACCTCCTTGTCCTCTCTATGTACCTTAGGATAGCTTCTAGGAGGATCTGTTCTATGATCTTCCCAGGCACAGAGGTGAGGCTCACAACACGGCAATTCCCAGGGTTCTCCTTCCAACCCTTTTTAAAGATGTCCATGATGTTTCCTCTCTTCATTTCAGACGTGTACTTGTCAGCATATGTATGAATGGAATTGAACCTGCAGTACAGGAACTGAACTTTCAGTTAACTTTCATGTGAACTCTGAACAGCAGTTTAATAGCTCCCACAATTTACAGAAATCCATAGTCCTTGAAATAAGGTTTATATTGTCATAACTCATTGAGGAAGTAGTAAGCACAGTCATTGAACCTGGCTATGATACGGTTGATCTGTTTATACTTGTTTCTTTGAAACCCTGCTTCAAACGTAACTTTTTGCTTGCATACAAACCTGTCATACAAACCCTCCAAGAAGAGTGTTTGGTACAGTGGTTTAGATATTTATTTGTATTGCAAAGACTTCATGTAAGATGTCAAGAAAAATCTAAATATTTCTGATAGACCTCTTCACAGTTGTCTTATACTGTGTTACCAGCTATAGCTCCTGTTCTGCTACAGTGATTGATGTAAAAGGTATACTGAACACATTCACTGTAACCTTTAAAAAATAATTTTGTCACTTAAGAGGTGGGGTAGACCCTCCAGAAGAATAAATCAGCCTGTTAATATGAGCTAAGGATTTGACTCATAGAATATCATATGGATAATGTGTCCCATACTCTGCTAATGGTTTACTGTTTGTAAACACCCAGGAAAAAAATAGTCTTATCTAATAAAAGAAGGCAGTAAACCTTTCTGAAAAAAAGCATTTATCAGCACTAACTGCCTCCATCACATCAAAGCAATGTTCCCAAGTTGCCCAATAGTCATTCTGAGTATGACAAATAGAACTGAAACTGCAGTATTTAATATTATTTTCCTACCTTAGGAGAATACTGCAAAGACAAACTGGACATCTGTTACGTACCTGCTTCACTCTAATAATAAATACTCAAAAGGGCAAAAATTGCTACTGAAACTTTTGGGTGAATTTGTGCAAGAAATGAAGCAGAAGGTCTGCCCAAATTCCTTTTCTCTTAACAGTCTCAACTTGTAGAAGTCCAACAATCTATACATAAAGTCTCAGGTAGAAATCACTGTATTAACTGACTTTACCACTATCGCATCTGGTCACAACATCTGCAGAGATATGCGTTCAATCACTTCCTGTGATGTACAGAAGAGCAACTAAGTGAGAAGCTGTTAGGCTTTGTCCAAGATCAAACATGACTCACCCCGTGTTTCTCCTTTTCTAATCCAGTACTTAACTGCAAGAGCACTATACCACCTACCCAAGTGCATCAAATGGACAATAGTTGTAACTCTGCAGTGATAAATCACTGACATTTCTTCCACGACATTTTCTAATTCTATTGGATTGTTACTACTAGAAATCATATTTTGCAAATGAAATAATTGTCTCTTAATAAAATGACCTTTTTCTATGGGTGTGATATTAAAACCTATGTAAGGTACCGTATGGCGTGTCTCTCACCTGGCACATACACAGTTTGAAAGCCTCAAGTCATTTTAGGTCTTTTTACTTTTAAAGCATGAAAATATTTTCAAGGTTAGAAATGATACAGAAAGTGGCTGCTATGCAAAACAATTTGCATTGCAACCTCTTATTTCCAAGTCAATCAAAACATTCACTTTTTTAATGACATTTTCTATATTCCATCTCTGCCTAAAGGTGAACATTTTAGAAACAATTCAGTAAAAACTAGTCCACTTTCTGGAGAGAAATTATCTGGCTGTTGTTTTGGATTTGTATTCTTTATTCCTACCTCCTGGGCAACCTGCATTATTCTATCACATTATAGGCTGCTTTCTCTGCTTTTCAAGAATACCACAGAATAAGTATCTCCGTGCTTCTGCTTTCAAAAATAAAAAATAATACAATTTTATCTTGAGGAATTTCATAACTAATCAAAATATTAATTTATTGTTAATAATATTGTTCTTTAAAAGAGAGAAAGATTGTGTATATTCATTGCAAACTTGGTCTGCCATCCTTGCAAAGTTGTTATTGTCTGTATGTTGACTGATTAGGCGAAGTGTTTATTACCAGTTTCAGGAACAATATTGGAAGAAACAAGAGAGCAAGCTGATAAATGCCTAGCTCCAAGACTGCTCTCACTAGCAAAATTTGGGGTTTTGGTCATGGGTCAGTCTACATGACACTGAGCCTGCTGTGAACAGATGAGGTACAACTTACTGAGAAAGAAAAGATTATTTTTGTGCAAGAGCTAGCAGGTCCAAAAGAGCTTTGAGCCAGATTTGAAGGGGAAAAAGGATAAAAACAAGTTTTCTAGGGTTAAGCCTTCAGATGGCCTACCAGTGTTTGAGAGACTATGTGCTAGTGATGTCCTTCAGTCCACTCCGTGTGCTGACTGCATGTTTGAAATGTCTCTCTATCAATGTGCACAGCACCTTAGCCATCTCAGTGCAGGTAGGCGATGGAGATCCATGTAGCAGCAATGACACAAGGGTTATTGATGTGTTAGAAACCACAGAAACGCCTGAAAAGAGTCACATAAGAATTAAGGTTTCTGCCCTCAAAAGGGAGGCAGGACCAGTAGCCCAACTGAAGTGTACCTACACCAATGCACGCAGCACGGGCAACAAACGAGGAGATGCAAGCCATTGTGCAGGTGGAAAACTATCATGTAGTTGCATTCACAGAAACACACAACTGGAGTGCTGCGATGACTGGCCAGAAGCTCTTCAGAAGGGACAGGCAAGGAAGGAGAAGTGGTGGAGAAGCCCTGTGTGCTACAGAGTGTTTTGACTGTCTAGGGCTTGGCGACAGGGATGAAAGAAAGGGTCAAGTGTCTATGGACCTGAATAAGGGGGAAGTCCAAGGAGGTAGATGACACAGTGGGATGCTGTTACAGACCACTTAAACAGGATGAAAAGACTCTAAGCAACTGAGAGAAGTCTCATGATCACTGTCCCTTGTTCTCCTGGGGGACTTGGACTTGCCAGAAGTCTGCTGGAAATACAATACAGAAGAGAGGACACAGTTTAGAATGGTCCTGGGGTGTGTGGAAGATAACTTCCTGTCACAGCTGGTGCATAACCAGTTAGGGAAGGTGTCCCACTGGACCTGTTTTTTGCCAACAGAGGACATGTGGGTGGTGTGATGGTTGGAGGCTGTCTTGGGCACAGCAGTCATGAAATGATAGAATTTTCAATTGTCATTGAAGTAAGGAGTGTGGTCAGCCGGATTGCTACCTTGGACTTCCAGAGAGCAGATGCTGACCTGTTTAGGAATCTGAGAGAGAGTCCCTGGAGAAGGTTAAGGGGTCCAGGAAGGCTGGACATTCTAGATACGACCTTTGGGAGAAGGGGTTGGCAACTCAAGAAAACTGCAGAGGTGTCATTAAACTATGCAGGGAGAAAATTAGAAGGGCCAAATCCGACAATAACTTAATGTGGTTACTGCCATAGGACCAAAAAAAAAAAAAGATTTCTAGAAGTACATTAGGAACAAAAGGAGGGCTGAGGAGAATCTCCATCCTTTATTGGATGCAGGGGAAACATGTTGACAAACGATGAAGAGAAGTCTGATGTACTTAATGTCCTTTTTGCCTCAGTCTTTAACAATAACACCTGTTGATCTCTGGGTACGCATCCCCATTATCTGGGAGACAGGGAGCAAAATGACTCCCTCAGAATCCAAGGGGAAATGGTATTTATGGTGTGACTCCAGTTTTGTACCTAATTAGTGAATGACACTGAGTCTGCCACATAATCTCTTGGAAGAGGAGGACAAACAGCAATGGCAGCTATCCTACCCAGTCATATCTTGACAGCAGCATTTCTTTCACATGGGATGAAAGAGGAATACCACACAACACACATAGCACATTTCAAAAGGGGGAGGTTTTTTATTTGGCATTCATTAGACATGCCTGACAGATAACCTGTCAGAAAAGGAGAGAAAATACCTTTTCCCTGACTGTGCTTTCTATTAAAACCAGAAGAAGCCTTTGGGAGCACTTTCCTGTGGAGTGTTGTGGCATGTTTCCTGTGGTATGATCAATGATAGTCTCTACGTGTAACTTTTACAATAATTGAAGATTTTTTTTAAAATAGTTAAAATATTTTGATCATCTGTTCTATGCCTCACTACACTCAGTTTTGAGTTGTTCTTTTCACTTTGCCATTTAATTACTCACCCAGATTTCCTAAAGCCAGGCTATAAATGGCCAGGAAGAAGTCTAAGAAGTAGTGGTTGTCACACTGACACTAAAATAGCAAGGAGGTTAAAAGATAGAAAATTAATGTAAGGAACTGAGTGCCTCACAGGGATCAAGGATTAAAGGATACCCTGGTGGTCCATTCTGAGTGCATTGCACAACACTGACTAGTCATTAAAGGGAGAAGAAAAATATTTGTAGTTCCGAACTCTACAACTGTTCTGCTCTTAGCTATGTGCGCGGCCCCAGAATCAAATTCACAGGGTACAATAGATGCAGCCTTAAATATTCTCTTCTGTAATTTTATACTATACAGATAGCTCCACATTGTGAACACTGTGCACTTAGCTGAAAGGGTACTGGGTGCCCAACTCCACTGCCTATGAAAGCTGGATCAAAACTAGCTCTGTGGTGACTCCTCACCTTGTAACTGCAGATAGATGTACACAGCACTTCTCCACTTCCATCTTCAGTAAACAGGAGTCTTAAATGAAAGCTCCAAGGCTGCAGAGTGAAGTGTTGGTATGACTAAACAAGAACCTTTTCACTGTATTGTGAATTCAATAATAATGTTGAGAATAATAACACCACACACTTCCTCCCTGTCAGAGTTAATACAAGGTAGCATCTGAATAGCACTTAATTTTGAGGAAGGAAGAAGATGTTGACCTGCATATTGACACTAGCCACCACCTTGCACTTGCTTTTGTTACTTGATGGTTGCTGTGTGCATTGCTATTTAGAGAGGGAATTCACATACCTTCTAACTTTGTTTTGACAATGCTCATTCACCAAATCTAGGACTCCTTAGTCTTTTTCTGTAAACATTATTTCACATGTTCTGATTTCTACCTAGTGTTGACCACTGCCAAATGAAATCTCTCTGACCCTCAAAAAGTATGACTCCAAACATCTGAACATTTCCTACGCATATACAATTACTAACTACATCTGAATTGATTGATCTGGAAAAAAAACAAACCTGTGTCTTCGCAGATTTACCCCCTTCCTAAGTTAATTCGCTGAAAATTACAGAACAAAAGGAAGAACTATGACCAAAAATTAATTTTAAATACATTCACTCCAATGTCAGCCACTGGACTACAGACTGTAAAAATAAGTTTGATTAGACTTGACTGGAGTGTGGTTAAGAGAGGGATCCTTTTAGAGCTGGATATAGAGATCAGCGTTTGCGTAACTATCAGACAAAAAAATACAGACAGTAGCATTCTGTTATTGACTGCATGAAATCAGGACATAAACTTCTTGCTAAAGCATATTTTAAGTCATACTTTCATCACTAAACAGTCTTGAAGTGTCAGGAAGAGTCAGAGACTTTGTACTTGAGTATGTTTCCTTTCCTTGAAGGCACATAAGGTAGCCCCCCCAACCTCACTCAGCTATCACTGTAAATTGTTCTTATAATTGGCTTTTCTTGAACTGTCAGTAATTTGAAAAAGAACAATCAAGCAATATTGAACTCAACTGGGGATAAATTTAACTACACTTCTAGAAACTCTGGGTAACCACTAGTTTAGTCCCCAAATCCAAAGATGTTTTCCAAGGTAAATATTCTGTGGCAGTAATTTCAGCCACAAAACATATCCAATGCATTAATGAATAAAGAACATAAAATTTTAAATATTAAATGAAACCCTTGGGGGAAAAAAGCAAAAAGGAAAAAGTGGTAAAGAAAAACCTCTTTAGAATGAAACTTTGATCCTGAACTGAAAAATGAACTGTTGCTCCACTAAAAGATTATTTTTCTTCTGCTTAATGGCAGAAAAAATGGAGTGGAAAAAGCCCTCACTTCCTATATCCAGAGAAACCTTGTTACTTCACTACACCACATACAGCAGTTATCTTCACGAATGTATAGATTTGTGACATAAATTTGCCATGGCTGAGCAAAGTGGATTTTTGTACAGCTGTGCACAGTACATCTCTGTCACGTTTGGTGCTTTGTTCTCGGCTCCCAGGACTATCATTTATGAATGGCACCTATCCATTAAAACATTACTTTTGGAATACTGTCATCAGCAAGAAAAAGAGTTACAAACAGGATTTGTATTTCTGTTTTTCATTCACAAGCCTATTTCTGGCAGAATTAGAAAGATGCAAACTCTGCAGTTTGATGCTTAATGCCATATTTACCCAGGTCTTCTCAGCCTTAACCTGTGTTTCTGTCACAGTGTTGTGGGTTTTGTGGTGGGGTTCTGGTGTAGAGGGCCTGCAGGGGTGGATCCTGCAAGAAGCAGTTAGGAGCTTTCTGCAGGCCTGACAGAGTAAACACCAGCCGGCTCAAGGCTGGACCTGCTAATAACCAAGGCTGAGCCCATCAGTGACAGTCATACCACTTCTGTGAATCACAGTTAGGAGAAGAAAAACAGAAGTGGCTGCTTTTTGCTGCCAAAGAAGGAGGTGAGAAGATGTAAGAAACTGTGCAGACACTAAGGTCAATGAAGAGGAGGAGGGAAGGAGGCACAGCAGGCACCAGAGAGAAGAGATTCCACTGAAGCCAGTGGAGAAGAGGATGGTGGAGCAAGTCGTCTGCCTGCAGCCCAGAGATTGCAGCTCTTGGAGAGGCCCCACACTGGAGCAGGTGGAGGCATACAGAAGACACGGTCACCTGCACTGGGGCAAGCCTCTGCCAGCACTTGTGGCCCCTAGAGAGAGACAGAGACAGAAATGAGCCAGAAAGGGAGATGAGCACCAGAGCAGGTTTGGAAGGGGGTTTGCAGGGGGCTGAGGGGGAGTTGTCGCTCAGTGGAGAAACAGACTGGAGCAGTCTGGGCCTGAGAGACTGAAAGACATTCTGTGATTTATGACTGCAGCCTGTAGAAGTGACCCACGCTGGGGCAGCTGGGGAAGAGCTGAAGCCCCATGGGAAAGGGCTCATGTTGGAGAAGTTTGTGGAGGACTGTCTCCTGTGGATGGGACCCCATGCTGGAGCAGGGGAAGGGTGTGAGAAATGGCCCCCTGGTTAAGAAGGAAAACAGCTCATGAAGAACTGACCGAAAACCCCATTCCCCTATCCTAGGGTGGGGGGAAATGAGAGAAATCATGACTAAAATGAAGTCTGCTAAGAAGGGAGGGGTAGGGGGAAATATTTTGAGGTTGAACTTCTCATTATCTGACTCTGGTGTCACTGGGTGTGCAGTGTAGTGTAATACATTATATAAGTTTCTTTTCTTTATTCCATGTTGCGTCTGTTTTTCCTGTGACGCTGGTTGCACAATGATCTCTCCCTGTCCTTATCATGACTCCTAAGCCTCTCAATATGTATTTTCTCCCCTGTGCAGATGAAAAGGGGAGTGATAGACTGACTTTGGTGGGCATCTGGCCTCCAGCTAGGGTCAAACCTTGGCCAGAGTCAAACACCATGCACATCCCTAAATTATGTTCTGTTAAATCAATGCCTGATGAAAGGAAAAAAATAAGTGATCATGGTTTTGTTGCGTTTGCCAGGGCCTCTGTTTCCAGGACTTCCTGCTTCATCAGTAGCTCACTGTCTGAATCAGATAGTGGGAAGAAATATGCTGAGGTTCTTTAACTGATGTTTTTTTCTTTATATACCTTTAATATAACTGGCCAAGTTACACGGACGAGAGTGAGCAAGGTGCATGGCTTGAATTTAGGTATGGAAAGGGTGTGTCTGTACAGTATTAACTTCATCTTTCTGTAAAATAAAATCTCCATTTATATCTCAGACCACAGGACACTGTAATTAGAGAGTGGAGATGGGAGAAGTCCATCCATCAGTATTAATGTATGGCCATGTAAAGCACTTGGTATTTTCTGTCAAGGCTGAAGGTAGAATTTTAGGGCAGGAACTTTTTCATACAAGACCATCCTTCCTATAAACCTTTAATGTGGGGCTTTGTATGCAGCATGGAATAAGGAGTATTACCTTTCATATTAAGCTCTAGATAAATATCTAGGCAGTATCTATACACTAGATACACACATACCTCAGGCTGATAGAGTTGGGCTTGTTCAGCATGGAGAAGAGAAGGCTTCAGGAGGCCTTTATATGCAGCCTTCCAGTACCTGAAGGGGTCTCTGGAAAGCTGGGGAGGGACTGTTTTTAAGGGCATGTAGGCACAGTATAAGGAGCAATGGTTTTAAAATAGAGTGGGGTACATTTAGATTAGACAGTAGGAAGAAGTTCTTCACTATGAGGCTGGTGAGACGCTGGAACAGGTTGCCCAGAGAGGTGGGGGAGACCCCATTCCTGAAGGCATTCAAGGAGAGGCTTGATGAAGCTCTGAGCAACCTGATCTAGTGAAGCTGTCCCTGCTTACTGCAGGGGTGTTAGACTAGATGACCATTAAATGTCCCTTCCAACCTAACACATTCTCTGATGATGTGATTCTATGATCTTATATAGCTTACATAACTGAGTCCAAATTAACTTGAAGTAGCTTCTTTCTAGGTGACGCACAGGGCACTGAGAGCAAAACACTGGTTTTGCTTGCATAGCTATTGGCTCTTGTCCACTCTCCACTAGGATTCTTTATAAATCATCTATTAAAACAGTGATCCTGTAGCCATTTCTCATTGTAGGATTTTTTGTCTCTGGCATTTTCTGAAGTTGCATATGACCTGCTGTTGAAGTTTTTAAGGAAAGACAACTCCTTTCATCCTGCCTGGTGTTTGCTTAATCTGTAAAAGATATGCATGGGCATTTTACTAAAAAAATGTTGCTTTTTATTCAATTTTACAATTTGAATTAACCACTTGCAATGTTAAGTAAAAAAAAACCCCAAAATAATCAAACATCTATGTACTGCAAGAGGCTTCCTGTATCTGGCTGACAACATAGGAAACAGTCCAAACTAGAAAAGAGACAGATTTTGATTATTTAGACCTTCAGTGTAAGCTCTCAGAGGTTCAGTATTGAAATGTGTTAGTTCAGAGTCAGGTGCATGTATAAAGGTTAGCATTTTCATTCCTATCCCTGAGATCTTTAATCTTCAAGGACATCTTATTTCAGAAAACATCCCAATGTGGCAGATGGTAGAAATACTATGAATGCAGAGGGAATTTGAAGATTTCAAACGGAAACTGAAGTGTCTGCCTGTGGGAAAAAAATGGTGTTACATATCTGACTCACTGCTTTGTTGAGGCAAAATAAAGGAAAATTAAAAGGTAGTAACAAGTTGAGGGGGTATATAGATATATATATATATATTTTTACATATATATATATTTAAGGCTATTTGCCATAAGGAGATGAATGATAACATGAAAAGAAACCTTCATTTGGTCTAGCCAGAGATATGAATGCATTTGATGCCTTGTGGCATATATTCACCACAGTCCAATTTAGCATGGCAATAAGAACTAACCACACAGTAACAATAATTGCCATAAGGCTTCTACCTAATATTTGGAATTAAGAAACAGTCAGTGACTATTGCATATACTATCTAAAGGTAGTGCAGAATTATTTGACAAAGTTTGGATATCTTAGCATTATTAACATGCTGGCAGCTAAACTACACAAGCACAAAGTCTGTTTGCAAAGAAGAAACGCTTGCTTTGTTTGTGTGGTTTGGAAATACACCAAGCCAAAATTATATGTACAGGTAACACCAAAGTAAGCAAACAAGGTAGCATATCTGGAAAAGAAACTTTTTAGCTCTTTTTTGTAAAGCAGCCCAAACCTCAATCAGCAAAAAAGACAAAAGTAAAGCACACTGCAACCCTTTCATGAGCAATTAAAATTCTCTACCATGCAGTGCTTTGATGCAGTCATTCAGACTCAGAACAAACTCCATCAAGATTCTGTTTAGTTATTTTTCAAAGCTTTAAAACTGGATTTCTGACTAGATCTGAAAACCTTTAATCATCTACATCTAATCTACAAGTTTTGTAGAATTAAAAAAAAAACCAAAAAGGATTACTGCAGTGAAGTAACCGAAAGAGCTTCTGGTGTACCTTTTATAATCTAACATCTATGCGCCATCTTCCAGGCATCCTATAAGGTTCCTCCAACACACAGCTCTACCCTGCAAATTGTGTTGCATATCACCTGTTTTGTGTATTCTAAGTACTGTTGTTATTTTCCGCCTTCTTCTGCTGTCCTAATAAACTCTCCTAAAATGAGCTTTAACTTTTTCTTCTGATTCTCTTCCAGATCTTCATCAAGGTCTGAGCTTCAATGGAAAAATGGCAGACTGAGCCTGAGGTATAGTATGATGTCTCTCCAGCACAGACTTAGCACTCTTAAGTCTTTGGGTAGTTCTCACTGTGTCAGCCAAGATGACAATGATCACAGGATCTCCCAATCTTTTTCTACAGTCCATTGCCTGCCAGCAGCCCTGGGCTAGTAGGTATCTATGATACTCTAACTGACAGAGCAAAGCCCAAGGTTGCTGAGTTATTAGCATGTCCCTCACCATCCCCTTTCCAAAATCAAAAAAGGAATCAATGAAGAAGTTGTCATGCCAATTTATAGAAAAAATTTTGGCATGAACTTGGTTATGTTGTTTATAAAATGCCAATGAAACTAATGGATTTTACTACCATGTGTCCATCCAAATAATTTACACCTGGTTACTGCTGTGTCTTTTCACTTAGCAACAGCTGTCCTCATTTTTGTCTTCTTAAAATATCAGAGATTGAGACTTCAATAAATAAAACCATATTCTGTAAGACTATTTAATCTATTTGCTAATCACAAAAGTAAAACCAGAAATACAGAAACACTTCTGTCCCAGTCTGACCACTTACAGAAGCTGGTGTTTGTGTGGCCATATGGAAGATTATCATAGGGTAGCACTGGCCCTAAAACCATATAGCCATAGCAGTATTGTGTTGTAGTTGCTACTTAACCTGAAAAATGCACACTAGTATTATACACCACCGGCTCAGAATAGTAAGACTTTTTAATTGTACTTGCAATGTGAAAAATAGATGAGTGTGCATGACTGCTCAAGTACTGTCTCCTTCTGCACCATAGTGTTGCCAAAGTTAATTGCCATTGTTCTTCTAGGCTAAGCAGCACTGAAATGGAAAAAAAACCCAAAACCCCACCAAAAAAACACAACCCAAAAAAAACCCCAAAACCTCACATTTTGACATGTTACTGGAATTTCAGGATGTCTTGATGTTCATGAAGTTCTGGCTGGGATAGACTTAATTTTCTTTATAGCAGCTCATGTGGTGCTGTGCTTTGAATTTGTAACCAAATCAATGACGGTAACACCACAGTCTTAACTATTGCTTGCACAGTGCTAAGGTACTTGACCTGACTCTCCAATAAGCAGGCTGTGGCTGGACAAGGGACTGGAAGAGGGCACAGCTTGTACAGCCGACCCAAACAAACTGAAGACATATTCATTACTGTATGACATCATGGTCAGCAAGGGAGGAAGTGTCTGTATGTATTTTTGGTAGGTATTGCTTGGAGATACTTGTGCATCAGTCTTCTTGTGGAAGGTGGTGAGTGATTACTTTTTTATCACTTGTTTTTTGTTTTGCTTTGTTGGGGTTTTTTTTAATGTTTTTCTTTCTTCTTCCTCTTTCCTTTGCATATTATGTCTTTCTCTTGATCCATGAGTTTTCTGTCTTTTGCTCTTTATAGTGCCTCTGTTGTCTTAAGTGTGAGGAGGGAACAACCATCTGCATGATGCTTATATGTCGGCTGGGGTCAGCTCACCACACATGATGTGTGCAGATTGATTACTCTGGAATAGGAAAGTTAAAATTAATTTTAGCACAAAATTTTTCACATTTTTGATTTAGCTTTGGAGGAGAACGTAAGAAAGAAAGTGAGGATGGTATCCTCCCCAAAACCAAAAGGCAACAACAGGAATTTACAAATGATAGAGAAAAGCTTTTCCTGGACATTGACTCTTCCCTCTACGATCACTAGCCATAGACAGTAGTAGTAGTAGCAAGCAAAATTCAAGATTATTACCAATTCAGTATCTCTGAGATGACTAGTTACAGTTTCTTTTATATTAGGCTTTCCAGTAAGTTTTTTTAAAAAATCTATACCACTCACTATAAGCTCAGTAGCTCATTCAGATTTTCATGTTCTACAGTGTCTGTAAATATGGTAATTTTAACATTTGCCAACTCTGTTTCTTCCAGAAATGATACTCTCATTCAGCCCAGCACTTCTGACATTTTTCTTCCTTTTATAGCGGTAAGTAGCAACCTGGAAGTGCTTTCCCCAGGCCCCTTGTGACAAGAATTCGTAATCTTAATTGCCAAAAATTACTAGCTGCAAGGAGTTTTATCTAACAAAGCTGCTCTGTGGCTTCCTCAAGACAACACAGTACCATTTATGTCTCAAGCAAGCACTTAAGTATGTAAATAGGAAGAAGCTCAAAGTATAATTAATGTTTAAAAAATAAAATGTCAGGCTCAGCTAAACAGTTTTTCAATGTCTGTGTTTTTCTTTTTTTATTAAATCACATTTTCCTCAGAGAAAAGTGTTCTGGGACCTAACTGAGCAATTTTCACTTGATCAGAGCTAAGTATTTTATTCCAAAGTGCCAAGAACTTCAGAGTTATGTAATACTCAGATCTAGAATGTGGGAAGATACCACTTCACTCATAAACATCTGATCATGTAGAATCATGTGTGGTTTCTGCTTTTTTAAAGAACACATAAGCAGGGGAAAAAACAAAATAAAACAAGCAAAAACCAAAACAAAATAAACCAAAACCAACAAGAGATAAAGGAAAACATGGTGGAAGAAACTGTTACAAGATGTAGAAAATAGAGAACTTTTCACTAAGCATCTGTAAATGAAGTGCATGATAAAACCAAAATAAATAAAAGTTCTTTCTGTTGATGTATGTCAAGAATGACAACTTGTATACTCCCAAGTTATCCCACTGGATTTTTAGCTTGCCTTACAGAGCAGGAAACCGCAGAGATCTTAACTGAGGTATCTGACTTCCTGTACAAGGGAAGAAATCCTGTAGTAGAGTTGGACTTGATGACTTCAAAGTTCTTTTCCAACCATATCACTTCTATTATTCTATGAAGATAAATGTAGTTTTGGTGTGTAGTCCTAGATTTCAGATACAAAATTAGATCTTCTACTAAAAAATGTGGGAAAAACAGTCTATTTCATAGAGTGTAAGACAGTTGCATTAACTTGAATAATTTTATAATTTTTTCCTAGTAACAGTATACTAAAATTGTGATATCATGTAAAGTGAAAATTTACAATGACAGTGCTTCAGAGATTTGTTTTGCCCCTCAAAAAAAAACCCCCAAACCCCTACAAACAGAGAACTTCTATGAATGGTAATGAAACCTTCTATCCTTCTTGTATGCCTATAGTTAAATTACTGGTCTCATGTACAAATGCATATAAAAAAATTAAAATCCTTCTGATACAAAATACAGTAGAATTAGGTAAAAAACAAATGACCAGCAAGTATGGACAATGAATCAATATAGTCAAAGACCCAGAAAACTGCCAAACTGAATAATGGCAAGTGGAGTAATAGTTTGCTCTCTTGTAATCAGATTTTTCTAAAGTTTTAAATACCTTATCTTTTCCCAGGACCAATTGATAACTGTGTGATTAGGGGCTAATCTCTAGCTCTAAACATCTCTATTTATCAATGGTGAATTTAGATATAACATTATTTTTCAACACATATTTTGAGAGCACCTAAATTCAACTGTCAAATAAACCAAATAGAGCCATATACTGTAAAACATAAAAGTGATAGATTACACACTAACAGTCTCCTCTTAGTGTTTACAAAGTGCTTTGAGAGTCTGGGAGACATTAAGACCAGTTACAGCCAAAGGTGCTTGCTTGCAGATAAAAGCACTAAAACTCAGGTGAACAGAGAAAGAAAGGTCTTATTGCCAGTGAATTGTATATTGCAGAGGAAATGGAATTGGCAGTTTCCTGAGGAGTCAGGTTCCCCATAAAAGTAGGACTAAGTATACCTATGTAGAAGCTGGCGGAGGAGCCAGATACTGTTAATTGGCTTACCACACACCCCAGGATCCCTCTATGTGTCCTCTCTTCTGTATTGTATTTCCAGCAGATTTCTGGCAAGTCCAAGTCCCCCAGGAGAACAAGGGACAGTGATCATGAGACTTCTCTCAGTTGCTTAGAGTCTTTTCATCCTGTTTAAGTGGTCTGTAACAGCATCCCACTGTGTCATCTACCTCCTTGGACTTCCCCCTTATTCAGGTCCATAGACACTTGACCCTTTCTTTCATCCCTGTCGCCAAGCCCTAGACAGTCAAAACACTCTGTAGCACACAGGGCTTCTCCACCACTTCTCCTTCCTTGCCTGTCCCTTCTGAAGAGCTTCTGGCCAGTCATCGCAGCACTCCAGTTGTGCAAGTCATCCCACCGTGTTTCTGTGATTGCAACTGCATGATAGTTTTCCACCTGCACAATGGCTTGCATCTCCTTGTTTGTTGCCCGTGCTGCGTGCATTGGTGTAGGTACACTTCAGTTGGGCTACTGGTCCTGCCTCCCTTTTTGAGGGCAGAAACCTTAATTCTTATGTGACTCTTTTCAGGCGTTTCTGTGGTTTCTAACACATCAATAACCCTTGTGTCATTGCTGCTACATGGATCTCCATCCTCATTTCCTCAGAGAAGCCACACTGAAGGACCTCACTATCACACTGTCCCTCAGATATGGGTGTACTGCATCCAAGCTTATCTCTAGAAAGAATTTTTTTATTCCTTTTCCCTTTCAAATCTAGTTTTACAAAGGAGCCCTGCTAAATCCTGTGCAAAGTTCCTTTTCACTCTTTGAAAGGGGTGTACCCCATCTGTCAACAGCAGGCCCAGTGTTGCAAAGACCTGCCCATGATTAAAAAAACAAAAATTTTTCTTGTGACAGCAGGCTTAGTACCAGGTATTAATCTGCTCACTCCTGCTGTTTCAACATAATTTCCTACAACTGGCAGCATAAAGGAAAAAAAACAAAAAAATTTTTTTTTTTCCTTATTGGAGCACTTTTGATGCGTGTTGTAGGCCATCTTAACCTCAATGATGCCTCCAAGCTGGATTAACTATCATCCTCATTATACTTCAGTTCCACTTGCAGAGCCTTGTACCTATTAGGCAAGGGCACCTGGGAAGGCTGAGAGATTTGGTCTTGTTCAGACTGGAGAAGAGAAGACTCTGGGAGGGAGCTTATAGCTCTGAAAGAAAGCAGGGGAAGAACTATTCACAAGGGCATGTAGCAATAGGACAAGGGATAATAATTTTAAACTAGAAAAGGGTGAATTTAGGTTGCATATTAGGAAAAAGTTCTTCAATATGAGAGTGAGAAATCACTGAAACAGGTTGCAGCAGAGAGGTAATGGAGGCCCCATCCCTGGAGATAGTCAAGGTCAGGCTTGATGAAGCTCTGAGCAACCTGATCTAGAGTAAAGATGTCCCTGCTAACTGCAGGGGGGACACACACTGGATGACCTTTAAAGATCACTTCCAACCTAATGCGTTCTGTGATTCTATGATTCTAAGGTGGGCGAGTTGCAGAGAAGTGTCTGCTGCATCAAGTGGGAACTTGTAGTCATTTCCTCTTGTTCCTCTGTTCCTTATCCCACTGTGTTCATCCAGGCAGAGAGAGGAAAGGGCATCCTCCATATCATGCCTCCTGCCTGCCTGTTATGCTTGTCCGAGGGAAGGCAGGGTGCAATTCCAGTAGTCTCTCTGTTTCACTCCCTGGTAGTCCTCAACCTCTCACCTCCCTGATATCAACCACTAAGCAGAGGAGTTCCTCCACCTGGGCACACCTCCCACAGCTCTGTTTACTGCTGAGGTCTGCTAATGACATCAGATCAGGGCATACCTTGCAGCTTCACACCTGGGTGGTTACATGCTCCCACCAGCAAGCATTGTCTGGGAAGCTGTGTTAGCTGTGGGGTGTGCAGAGTGCAGAGGCCATGGCCTTCTGCCTGGTGGATACCATTTTTTCCTACTTGAGTTGAGGTTACAGAAAATACAAAATCCATTTAAGATTACAGGAAATACAGCAGAGGTTCCAAAACTTTGAAGTTTCTGCTGTCCTCCTTTTCTCTCATATTACATTTTTGGGTTTTTTTAAAAGCATTAACAGAATTTTCATCATTAAGCACTGGTTTGAAATTACTCTGAAAATTCAGTGTTTATACCCTTAACTTGATAGCTCTTTTTAACTTTTTTTTTCTTTCCTACCCTCTCCTTAATGACTCATCACACTACAATTTCCATTTACATAGCATTCAAAGTTAATACACATTTACAAGAACAGGAACAAATAAAAAGTGCCAAGGATATGAAAAAAGCAGTGTTTTAAGGAAATGAGGCACTGAAGCCACAAATCATTATATTATGCCTACGTGCTCTAAGTTTCAAGGGGTTATCAGCTTGTCTTTATTCCAATACTAATAGTTTCTCTACATATTTCTGTCCTCTTGAGATCACTAAATTGATCATTAAATTTGTTTCCTTTTTCTAGGAAAATTTTTCATGCTTTTTTGTTAGACCTCTGCCACCTGTTCTCACTTTTTCAGTTCAGTTCACTCATTACACTGGCAACTTTTCCAGCTCAATACATAAAAATTAAAAGTATTCTTGTAACTACAAGATAGCTTCTTTCTGCTATGATCCAATACAGGAATCTCTGAAGAAGCACAACTGATTGCATTTGTCTGAGAGCTAACTCTGCACATAAAGGTCCCTTTGACATGTGCTTGTGCATTGATTCTCCACTAGTTGCTCTGGTTTTGGTGTAGATGTGTCTTTAAGAATCCAAAAAAGATCCAGAATTTTAGTATTGGTTTTGAAATATAAACTCATAGATTTATTCAGTCAGTGTTTAAATTTTATTATATTTTCCTTCCATTTTAGAAGATGAAACATAGTATATGTTCTCAGTAACAGAAAATCAGGCTGGAGCACAGATACAGCCTTTTTCTATTGAGCTTTAAAAGCTTTTATAAGCACAGTTGATCTTGAATGACCACACTTGAAAGAAGAATATTGTAATTATCCCTTCTCCACAAGCCCACTTTAGCTTGTCCTGTGCATGTAAAGGTGTTTCGGAGATGTAAATGTGATAAGGTGTGAGTAGTGATCACTTCCAATATATCATTTTTCAAAAGTAGTTTCACAGCAGCCCAGACTTTCCAGCAATTTTTTCCCTGAATGCTTTATTTAGCTATATTTCTTCTTGAAAGCTGGGAAGGGCTGGAGTATTGTGTCCAGTTCTGGGCTCCCTGGTATAAAAAAGACAGGGATCTCCTAGAGGGAGCCCAGAGAAGGGCTACGCAGATGATGAAGGGCCTGGAGCATCTCCCCTGTGAGGAAAGGCTGAAAGAACTGGGACTGTTCAGCCTTGAGAAAAGAAGACTGAGAGGGGTTATTGTTAATGTTTATAAATGTCTCACGTGTGGGAGTCAGAGGGAAATATCCAGCCTCTTTTCAGTGGTCTGTGGAGACAGGACAAGGGCCAATGGCTGCAAGTTGGAGCACAGGAAGTTCTGCACCAATATGTGGAAGAACTTTTTCACAGTGAGGGTGACAGAGCCCTGGAACAGGCTGCCCAGGGAGGTGGTGGAGTCTCCATCTCTGGAGATATTCAAGACCCATCTGGACATCTACCTGTGTGATCTGTCCTAGGGAACCTGCTTTGGCAGGGGGTTGGACTCAATGATCTCCTGAGGTCCCTTCCAAGCCTTAAGATTCTGTGATTCTGTGAAGGGCTACTTATGAGGGAGGGTAGTGATAGCTTGAGGAGCAATGGGTTTAAACTGGAAGAGGGTAAATTTTGATTAGATATTAGGAAAAAATTCTTTACTGTGAGGGTGGTGAGGCTGTGGCACAGGTTGCCCAGAGAAGCTGTGTCTGCCCCCTCCCTAGCAGCGATCAAGGCCTGGTATGTTGGGGCTTTGAGAAACCTGTTCCTGTGAAGGGTGTCCCTTTCCATGGCAGGGAGGTTGGGACTGGATGGGCTTTGAGATCTCTTCCAACCCAAACCATTCTGTGATTCTAGGATTCTATTCCTTTTTTTGTTTTTCTAAAAGAGGAAAGAAGAGCATATATCAGATTGTTCTCTCAACAGAAATTAAGATCTAATAAACGAGTCAGTATTACACATTTCAGTGAATTAACCAAGTAAAATTCAGGATTAGAGAGACTACGACCTTATTGTCTCCCAGTCTAGGAACTAATGCACAAAACATATACACAGGAAATTTGGCAACAGTTGATTGCTCTTAATATAGCAGGTTATGGACATTTAAACACTGGTGATGTCTTAGTGAATTCTAAGTGGATATCTTTGCTAGGTCCTTGGAAAGAGTACATTCTCTAGCATATGTTTTTCTAAGGAACATGTCAGCAGTGATTCTCCCAGAACCTTGGGTACCCAGGTCTTACCGGCTTGCTGGAAATGATACTGCTAGTTTACTGAAACAGATAAATTTAAAGACAGTGAACTTACCTAGGATAATTAACTTTCAATAGCAGCAGTTACTGAGGACCAGTGATTTGCCACAAGTGATAGAAATTCCAGTCAAAATGAGAGGACAGACAACATGAATTTGGTTAAAACTTTTCATTTAAAAGTAGTTTTTTTCACAAGGATACTTCACTGATTCAAAATAGATAGTATCCTTATTTTGCTGCAACTCACATGAGACTAAATAAAGGAGTTTGTCCAGCTCTTCAATGTGTGGCAAAAAATAATGGGAAATAGATTTTGTCAGCTTTGAAACATTTGCTTTTGCTTTCAGCGGTGCTGAACATCAGATGAACCTGCAAGTAAAAGGTAAGTAAAGCATCCATTATATCAGAAATATCTTGCATTTTATGACAAATCCTTGTCATTTTCCACAAAGCTTGACAACAGAACAGTCTGGGTGAAATGATGCATGAAAGTGCTATCTGGTCCCCTTGCCCTGTCCCGGTTAAATACAGTTAATGAGCTGGAAAACTGATATTGATAAAACCAGCTCTGGGTATCAACAGGGCACATCAGATTTGAACTGGTCAGTGATTCATGTTTAACCTGATTAAAGTTAAATCAGCCATGGTTTTTCTCTCCTTTCCCCACGCCAAAACATTAAAAGGGTGGCCTATCTCTGACAATTGGCCATAAAATTATGGTACAGGAAATCTCTCAGAACGAGTTAGATGGAAAATGCAGAATAGTCTTGACTTTTAAATACATGTCAGGTCAGTGAGCTTTCCAGAGCATATTTACACTTGCTTACTGCAAATATTCATGAAGAAATACTCTTGTGTTGAATCATGTATTTTAGTTTAGAATTTGTACCTCCATTCCAAGAACAGTAAATATGTTACATGACTAAATATTTGTCTTCATTTTGCTAATGATCTACTATAACAAAATTCACTATAGCCAAATTTACTAAAATTTGTAATAAAATCTGATATTCACTTTCTTTTAGATATTAACAATGAAGTCCCATTGTGAACAGCAACTAAAAATATCTTCTGAAAAATCCCACAGATTGTGCATTAACTCACTGAAGAAATTCACAATATCTTCTTGGAAATTATATAACAGAATAACAAGTTTTGACTGGTTCTATTTATCATAAGCAAGACAAAGGCTCAATGATTTAAAATCACTATAATACACATTTTTATATGAATCTGATGCTGAACTGCATTTGTGTTTAAAATTAATTTTTAGCAGTGCCACAATTCAAAAGCACATTACTTTTATAGTGGTACAATACAAAAGCTGAATAAGCTAATAAGAACCTCTAAAAAAGGCTATTTGGAAAATAAAATTATATAGAAAAAGTCCAAAAGGGAGTTTTCTAGGGAATTTGAGTACTTGGAAAGAAGTAGTTAATTGGTCGCTTTGTTTTTCAACCATTACTGTTCGCTGGTAAAGTGTGGAAGAGGATCTTGGAATGAATAAATGAAAGGAACGTTCAGGGCAGAGCTCCTGCTTCACTCAATGTGGTGTAATAAAGGGGTAATCCCTCTGCGACAAAACAAAGTCTCCAAAACAAAGTCTCTGAATTCATCCCACTATTGCCTCTTTGTTGTTTATTTGTTGCTAGACTGAGATGTCTTTCCACTCATACTTTGACCCCTTTTAGAGTGATAGTCAATTTCACAGGTAATGCAAGGAAATGCAATATTCATGATTTTATGGCCAGGCACTTTACATTTAATGTGTTCCTCCTACTGCAGCCTGTTGAACCATTTAAAACTGTATCAAGTTCTTTGGGGAAAAAGAGTGGAATCGTCATCACTCATAAGTTACTTTTTTTGCCTCTATTGTGCTAAACCTGCATCCGTTTCCCTTGATTATTTGTCTTCGTGTATTAATCATTGTTTCATTGTGAGGCAGCAAATGTATTTGCTCCATATTCTTCAATATATGGGAAAGGGCATTGAATAATGGTAAATCATATCAAGAGTGATTTAACCCAGGTGCCCTTAGCTTTCAATGGAGAATTTATTGAACAACTCACAGGAATATCTAAGAGTTACCTTGTGATTGTGGCAGGGAGCTGGAAAGCAACATCTGTTGAGCCGCAGCACTTCTAGAGTTGTGCCAAATGGATCTAAAAGAAGCTATATTAAAATAGAAAAGGGAAAAGAGATAGCTGATTTAAAATTTATCAGACTTTTGCAGTCAAAGTATCCTTTGGGGATATACCTCATAATAACAACAAATAAAAATACAAATGTAATACTGCTTTCACTAGTGAAAGGGAAGAAAAAAAGACAAGGATGACAAGCAAGAGCAGACATCAAATTTCTCGCTGGTAGTTCCCTTTTAATTACCTCGTGCAGTAAATCTCTGTAGTACAGCACGGCACACAGCCATTCATGTATAGTGCTATAAAAGGTGAACACAGAATAGGCACTTGCCCTTTCTTCAAGAAGACTCTAGCCTGCCCTCAGGAAGAAGTCTGCCAGTCTAAGCCTGAAGGTTTTGAACGTATGCATTTCAAGCATTCAAAAGAAGAGAAGAGAATAACATAATAGTCCATGCACAAACATTCCTTGTCACACTGATTTATGTGTTAAAAGAGTCTCTCACAACAGCCAGTGACCTTCAGAGTAGAAGTTAAACCAGTATATATATATATATATATGCTTTCCATACCTGGTGTCATGGTTTAACCCCAGCTGGCTGCTTAATACCATGTTGTCACCACCATCGCTCTCTCACTCCATACAGAAAAGAAAACCAAAGAATTCATTCCCTACTTCCTATGGGCTGGCAGGTGTTCAGTCATCCCCAGGAAAGCAGAGCTCCATCATGCATACTGGTGACTTGGAAAGACTAACACCAACAATCTGATCATCTCCTCCTTCTTCTTCTTCTTCCCCCAGCTTTATGTGCTGAGCATAACATCTTATGATCTGGGATATCCCTGTGGTCAGCTTGGGTCAGCTGTCCTGGCTGTGTCCCCTCCCAAATCCTTGTGTCCCCCACTCACTGGTGGGGTGGGGAGAGAAACAGGAAAGGCCTGAGCTCTGTGTTAAGACATGCTCAACAGGAATGAAAACACCCCTGTGTTACTAACACTCTTCAGCAGAAATCCAAACCGCAGCCCCATACCAGCTCTATCCCAGCTAAAATCAGCACACCTGGTTAGTCTTTCTATGCCTAAAATACGAAGTTGGAATGATATCAGAAATTTTATTTCACTATAATGACTCCTTGGCAGGGGTTTAAATGGCAGGGTAAGCAACAAACAACAAAAATATTCTAACCCAAATCAAATCAAAGTTCCAAGAAAAGCAAGCCACAAGTCAGCTTTTAATTTCAGGTCTCATCTGTTTAAACCATAAAAATCCACTAGAAATGGGTTGAGTGTTTTCTTTCCAGGAAAATGTTAGGCTGGAAGGAAAGCAGAATCAGATGTTACAGATAATTACATTGAAACTGGGTAAATATCTGAATTGTGAGTGGCTTTTTAAACTAAGAGTTCAGAAAGTGCTCTCTCTTTCCACAGTAATGTCTTTAGGTAGAAACAGGATTACAGTCACTTTGACATTAAAGAAAAAGACCAACTTTTTAATATCAGTGTCTGTGATCTGCCAGCTTTCCACTTACTTCAGCAGATTAGTCCTGATTTGTGGCAAAGCATGGGAGAAGCATTGCTCTTATTTATTTTACTAATGCTCCCTATTAAGGCTGTTCATCGTGTATTGTATAGGCCATGTCCACATATATAGGTTCTGGCAAATGATAAACCATGCAGGCTATGTCTCAAGCCTTATCTTTTGCATTAGCCACAATTTTATTTCACTTGAGGGTAGTGGTTTCCAAATTTCTGTTCAAAATCCCCAATCCTCTTATTCATTTGTAATTTACAGTGAGATCTTAAGTATAAAATTAACCTCTACAATTATCTACAACAGACAACACGGGGGGAATATATTATTTTTTTTTAAATGCAAAAGAGAAATAAGAGAAAAACACGCTAAGAGCAACAAAGGTTCTCTTAACTGCTAAAAGAAAGAGGGTGATATAGTTGACAATAGATATTCTCAAAAGGACTCCGACTCCAAATTCAAGTGCCTGACTGCTAAATTCAAGAGAGAAGCCTAAGAGTATGCAGGTAGGAAGTTCTTACAAGCAAAATTGTTCTGTGAGAGAGATTAAGGAAGGATCCAGAAGTCACTATCCTGTGCTACACTCCATGTTAGAAAAACTAAAAAATCCAAACCAAGTAGGCTGTATTCAAAGATACTTTACCTGACATAGGTCCAGAAATTTCAATGCAACTGTACCAATTTGTATTATGTAAAAACTGATGTTACGCAAATGCAAAAATCCAAATTAGAGGACAGGCAGTGATAAACACTGGTTAGGATATCTATGGTGTTATTTTCGCTTTTATGTCTTTTTAATTAAATATGGGATTTCACACACACATACAAGTAAATATATTAACCAAACCCATTAATTCAGCATAGGAATAAGAAACAATAAACCTAGGAAAGTTTAATGCATTTTTTTAATGAAGGTGAAGAATAGAATCATAGAATGTGTAAGGTTGGAAGGAACCTTTAAAGATCATCTAGTCCAACCTCCCTGCAGTGAGAAGGAACAGATTCACTAAATCAGGTTACTCAGAGCCCTATCAAGCTTGGCCTTGAGTATCTCCAGGGATGGAGCCTCCACCACCACTCTGGGCGATGTTCCAGTGATCCACTACTGGAGAATTTTTTCCTAATATCCAACCTAAATCATTACCCCTCATCCTAGTACTCCATTCCTTCATGAACAGGTCTTCCCCAGCTTTCTTATAGACACCTTTCAGGTATTGGAAGGCTGCTGTAATAAGCTCCTTCCAGGAGCCTTCTCTTTTCCAGGCTGAACAAACCCAATGCTTTCACCTAACTACAGCTCTTTAATCATTTCTGTGCCCGTCGTCTGAACGTGCTTCAGTGGGTCCATGTTCTTATTGTGCTGAGGACTCCAAAGCTGGACACAGTACCTCCGGTGAGGTCTCACCAGAGCAGACTAGAGGGGCAGAATCACCTCTCTTGATCTGCTGGCCACACTCCTTTTGATGCAGACCAGGATGTGACTGGCCTTCTGGGCTGCAGATGCACATTGGTGGCTCCTGTCCAGCTTCTCATCCACAAGTACTCACAAGTCCTTTTCCTCAGGGCTGTTTCATCTCCTAACCTGCATGGATAACGGGGATTGTCCCAGCCCAGATGCAGGACCCTGCACCTGGCTTTGTTTAACCCCATGATGTTCATGTGGACCCACTTCTCCAGACAGTCCATATCCCTCTGGATGGCATTCAGTGTCTCTGACACATTAACGTCACCACTCAGCTTGGTGTCATCAGCAAACTGAGGATGCACTCAATCCCACTGTCAATATCATTAATAAAGGTATTAAACAGCACCAGTCCCAGTACAGGATACTATCAAAATTTGCTCCCGTGTATCTTCCAGCTTTCAGTTGCAATTGTTCAGCATATTCAAAGCAAAAATAATTTGAAGATATTTTAAAGTTAATATCTTGTTTTCTTTACTGTAATTATAGTATGTACTAATTTCTAACTTAACACTAAATGGTGTTTCTGAAAAGAGAACAATTTAACCTAAGATACACAGGGAATCCTGTAAAATTATGGATTATTTACACTACTGATACCTCACAATGTGCTTAGGATGCAAGAACTCATTTTTTCAGAAATCACAAGAACTGAAACATATTTGTTAATTGGTATCTGAAGTTCATTCTCCAGAATGATTTTAGGACAACAGGCCTTTAAGCAAAACTATCAGGTATTTTAATGTTTCTCAGCAGTAGAAGAAACGTTACTACAGTGCACATGCATGATTTATTATGTGGTTCTTGGTATCAGGATATAAAGTTGTACAAACAAATGGTATATGAAACTTTAAACTGAAACATAAGTAGGTTCACAGAAACCTTTGAACTTCTTAACCTCTGAAGGTTCATGGAGTGCATCAGAATAGCATGAATCTAATTTCAACAAAGGCGAAAAATATGCAGCCAAGGTTTCGATCTGACAGATTCAGGTCCTCTTGCACAGGGATTTACTAGAGTGGTAGAACTGATTTACTGGAATGCTAGAACATGAACTGGTTCTGGCAGCCATAGCAGAAATGTGTTATTTCAACTTGCTTTCTCTTGGAGAGTGCAATAACAACCTTCAGGTGTTCAGCTAGACAGTCAGATCAGTTGAAAAGTTTTGGAATACAATCTAAAATTACTGTGAACACTTGCTCCCTTCTGGCAGCATTTCAGGCACAGGAAAACTCGGTATCAGTACTTTTCAAGATTCATGTCATATATTTCCTGAATTCAGAAGTGGCTCTTTAGTACAACTTTTGCTTTTCTCTCTTTTGACAGTATTTCCCAAAGCAGGGAACTTCATCAGAACTGACATATTACTGTGCCTACTAAATACCTTTACCAACCTGGCAGGTTGAATGTGGGAGGAAGGAATACCCAGTTCTGCTCTTGCTGCGGCAGAAACACATTTGGAAGCTCCCTTTTTGCATTCAGGCAGAGCATTCTGCATAAGGAGACCAGGCAAAGAGAGTCATCAAGGATTTCAGAGACAAATCTTGACTGGAAAGCTCAAGAGTGTTCTGTTAGAAGAATACATCACAACATCATCCCTCCTGTCCCAGTCCTTCCACAAGGTAAGATGCTCTGTTGCATTTTTCCAGTGAAGAATAAACAAAGGTCACAGTCAACCCTGTAAGTCTCTATGCGCTGTAGAAGAATCAAGTTGCATTTATGGCCTTACACTAATTGTTAATCTCATCCTTTTTCCCTTTTGTGGGCTGTATTTTTGTAACAGCTATTACATCAGCCACCTTGACAGACTAAGTTGAAAATTTCTGGACCTAAAAACACATCTACCTTTGAGTTAAAGATCCTTTCTTACATCCAAGGATTGTAATAGGTGCCTAGGTTTTGGACAGGTCAGACAGTGCATTTCACATTATTTCCTCCCTATTCCAGTTCAAAATTCTTCCCCTCAGAAAGAGAAGTCATTTACTCTGCACAGAAATGGTAGTAATCTATTGCAAAGAAAGTCAGCTATCTAGAGATGAAAATGCTATTGATATTCCCTACACATATCCCACCTGCTTTATGTTAAGCTTTCTTTCAGGGAAAAAATTCAGGAGTATTAAAGGAAATTTATTGACAGGTTTTCTCCCATCCCTGAATACCCACACATGCTCAAATTGTTTAGTCAAAGCTGTTACTCTTAAGAAGAAAAAAAAATGGCTTTAATCCATAAAAGAAAAAGAGATTCTGGTGGTAAAGTGCAATACCTCAGAGGCAAGACACAGCCTACAAAAAAGAGAAATTCAGAATGAAATTTATGCTAGATAAATTGTAATTCAAAACTACATCAAGAATCTGCCTTTTTTTTAATTATTTGACTATTAAAATTATTAATAAATTGACCTTTTCTTTTCTTCCCCCTGAGAAACTGCAATTTGAGTTCCTGATGAAGATGTCTGGGCACCTTCTAATCTAATCAAAATATGCAACACAAAGCCTGTAAATACATCCTTTTGTCCCTGATACATGTCATGAAATTGCAGTAAATAGATTTAAAACTCTAGCATTGCAGATGATGAGATTAGAAAGCCATTAGTAGCCATATAGAGTATTAGAGCACTGGGCACTAAAAAGCTGTTACACAGAAATTTCTTGAACTGATGAAAACATATTGATATCATCCTTCCTCTGTTATTCAATAAAGCATTTTGTTTTGAGCCCTGTTGTTTACTGTGCAATCTCTTTGTGCAGCAGAACCAATAATAGAAGACTTTCTAGATTTCTTCTATCTTTAACAAACAAGAGAGAGAAAGACACTACTTCAATTATACAGTGTAACTGCCATAATAGTTTTGTTTTGGACAAACTTTATCATTCCAGATTCCTTTTTAGTTACTAATCATTTGTCTCTCCTCTCTAAAATTCCCCACTCTTTTCCAGTCTCTCAAAGAATTTGACTGGAATGCCAGATTGTACTGTTTTGTTAAAAGAGGGAAGGCAAGTGCAATTCTGAACTCGTGTCCAGTCATCTTGGTTTGCTAAAGTGAGATGTCTAACAATACTCCAGTCAGGGGCCAATCCCAGTTGTGAGGAAACAAAAAAAATACAGAAAAACATGATAGATACTAGCTCAAGTCAACAGTGTTTTGCAATACCAGTTATATGTCTGTACATATGGCAGCAATGAGAATTAAAAGAACAAACGTCTGGAGCAACAGTTCAAAGAGCGAATTAATTTACATCTAATGTTAATACTTCAAACAATTGTTTAAACTGTCTCTGATGTAACAGATGACTTATACAAGCCACAAAGTACTGTCCACATGTACTATGGGAATTTAATGCACTAAGTATGGCCAATGGCAGTAAAAAGGAACACAGTCAGACAGGCGGAAAATATTTGCAGCCATGATGCCTGAGCTGTTTACATTTAAATACACTTACTTGCCTTGGATATTGTATGCATATTACTTAAAAAATAATGTAAACTTTTTGCTTTCTACCAAGGCTGGTAGTAGCTTCCTTTCATGTTTCACAAGCCCTCAGGGGTCTCTGTGGCTGCTCCAGTGTACAGTGAATTGTACTTGGCTGTTCTTGGTTGTAGGTTCATAGGGTGTGAATACATCCACAGACGATGACAAGCCTTGCTGCCATCTGTCTGACATTTTCACAACACTCTTGTACTATGTGCTACTGACTTTCTCTTTTTCATTTTTCCAACCTTAGAGAGAAAAGTCATGTAACTCCAACCTGGATAAAGAATAAATAACGTGGTCCATGAAAAATAAGAGATGTATTAATTTTGCTACTAACTGCTGATTCAGTTTTGGGGGGGTGGCATTGGTGATTTTTGCTGTTTATTAGTTTGGTTTGATTTCAGAAGGATCAGAAATACTTTAAGCATGAATTTTTATTGCTTTTTTCTTGTTTTTCTGAACTTTTGGATTTAAGCAAGGCTTGAAAAAAATCCCTAATCCTAGAAATCCAGATATTAGATACCTACCTGACTTTGACATCATTACTGGTCTTGTAGGTTCTTAGTGCTTATAAATCAGCATTTTATTAAAACTACCATAAAGCCAGGTTGTATCTAGAACCTTGTGAAGGGGAGATCAGGGAACTGTGGCTTTCACATTTCTTCTAGCTGCTTTCCTTTCCATGTAATTTATTGTGACAATATCTTTCAGTCATTCATACAGATTAACATCGGTCTTGCACTTAGCTTAAATTCCCCTTCTGTGTCTCAATTAGGCTGATGGAACACCCAGAACTGTTTAAGCTCTTTCTGTTCCTCCTAAGTCCTACAGTAAACTGCAGAACCCAGTTTCTGACAGCTAAGGGGCCATAACACCCAAAGCACACCAGGAGGAAGATTTAATGAAAACTGAAGAAGACCCAACCAAAAAAAAAAAAAAAAAAAGAAAGGAGGAAGGAGATGGGAAGAAAGTTCTAGCACAGTGAAGACAGAGAGGAAACCAAGAGGAGAGAGAACACCCTGTGGAGTCTTGTTTAAAGCATGCAGACATACAATAAAGTCTGACCAGTGGTTTGTTATAATTCAGGTGGTATCATAATGGTTAGAGAACAAGTTCAGCTCTCCCCTATCAAAGAGGGCAATGAGTGTGAAATGATTTTCACTGCAACGGTTGGAGCAGATGCTGATATTGCCAATGCTTCAGTAAATCTCTGTTTACATAAACAGCTGTGAGGATCATCCTCATTCAGGCTGAGAAAAAGCCAAGGTGAGCAAGGTAATTTACTTGCATATATTCTGCAAGATCAACACATATTTCATATTTTGTAACCCATTTCTTCCTGCAGTCTAAATGAATCATTATAAAACAAGTTTGGACAGTTATATAAGCAGCATAGTACTGTTTTACCAAGTTTAATATTTTATTTCACTCAGGTTGTGGTCCAGAGTCCACAAATATAAAGTGATGTTTTGCTACTGATCTCAGTGGGTAGCTGATGAGCTTGGATGAGTCTGCAAGGAAAAAAAATGCATTTCTTCCCCCACTCTTCATAAAATGTTTAGAATTTCTTATTAGACATCTTTGTGCTCTAATTTTTCCCTACTTGGTCTATTGTGAAGAAATTAGTTCGAAAAGACCTATCATTTTACAATCATCTCAGCAACAACTTTTCTTTCCCCATTCTTAATTGTTGACCTCTGGTCCCTATTGCTCTGATAGAAACAAAAAATTAGACCTCCTTTTAGTTGATAACCATCTACTTTATATATATTTTTTTCCATTTTACACATTAAATAAAGCTATTCATCACAACTCTTTAAATGCTTTTTTTTTTTTCAAGTAACTTAAAAATCTCTGATTGTAACTGCCATTCTCAATTTCCTCCTTTGTCTTCCCACATTATATCCTTGACAACTGTGAATTGTCACTGAACTGCTCTTTTACTTTCATGGCTTATCTCCAAGAATTTTTCTCTTTTTTTAATGGAGTAATAGCAAAACTGCAAAACTCTTTGTCTCATTTAAATTTCAAATCTAATATACAACTGTAAGTAAGAATCCTTACTAAAGCTAAGAATGTAATTCTGAGGTCCTGAATTTATTTACCCAGCATTTTAAAAAATCCATATACAGCAAAAATGTTCATCTGATGCCAGTGATGTTACCGTTGTCTCAGTCACTCGAGATTAGTGGAGGACAAACCACTTCATTGTCTTACATGAGTGTTGATCCCAAGAACATTTGAACTACTTCAGTATTGCAGCAGATATTCCTTAATGTCTGCAATGTTAACAAGATACTTTTGTAGTGCCACAGCAGAGAAAACCTACATCTCTGCTACTGAGCATAGTGATTTGTACTTTAATCCATTGCATAGTAAACCATTAGACTCACTGGAATAACTTGTTTCCTTAAAAATCAAAACCATATTACATATAGGTAAAATTAACAGCTTGTAAGTATCTGGGAGGGAAACAGTTCTTGTAACAAATTCACTGATGTTGCCACCATAAAAAAAAAAGGTTTTTTTCAAATGTCAGATCATGAACAGCATCATGAATAGGGCTAGACTGTTCTTTCAAGGGAAAAGCAATATGCCTGAAATAACGCTTTAATTGATAAAATCCAAGTGTATATACACAGAGTCTCCTTTTTTACTGTAATATATATATATGACATATATATGAAAGCAAGACTAAATCACTGGCAACATAAATTGATGCAAAATACAATCGAATTATACAAACATAGGATTGTTTTGGTTGGAAAAGACCTTTAAGATCACAAGTCCAACCATTAACCTAGCACTGCAAAGCCCACCACTAAAGCATGTCCCTAAGTACCACACATATGTGCTTCTTAAATCCCTCCAGGGATGGTAACTCAACCACTTCCCTGGGAAGCCTGTTCCAATGATTGACAACCCTTTCAGTGAAGAAATCTAAACTTTCCCTGGTGCAACTTGAGAATAACTTATTTTGATAGTCTTCCCAATTCTGGACTTTGCAAGATGAGTACTGAAGACAAGTATTTGTTTTATGTGGGTATATGGATTTCAGTCTCTTACATACCTGGCATATAGAATTCAGGAAGAAACAATGTCAACAGAAAGCTGACGAGCTTCAGAAGACTTCTAAATAGGTAAAATGGTAAATATTTCATTAATAATTCCCCTATGACTACAAAGAAAAACTCCAAAATACTCAAACTCAAGGATCCATGGAAAACATGAGGCAGGATGAAAACAAAACATTAGCTAATTCACACCAGGAAAAGTTAAGCATATTTTTACTGCTCATAACTGATTTATACTTAAACAGCTTAACTGTGCAGATATGATTAAGATTATATCATAGCATAAAGAGAAATATAAGTCTGATTATTCATTGCAATTTTCCTGCCGTTTACTTGTCTGTTCTCAAAATTCACTTCTGTAAAATTGACTTAACAGTGAAAAAAATAAAATTTCCTGCTAGAAATCATCCGAAGGACACAACTAAAGAAACTCCAGACATGGAAATTTGCACTTCTGAAACTAGTTTACCTGAAAATAAAACTGCTAAACACAGATTTCCTGGAGGAGACATCAGTTTAAATAAAACATGAACATTTCAGTGCCCTGTATTTTAAAAAAAATATTTAATTTGAAATTTTATCCTGAAGCATTGCAATGATTATCCCATTACTTCAATATTATTCAAAATATGTGTTTAAGAATGTCTTGCTATGATATGTTTTAGCTTCATTTTTTTTAAATTCATATACAAGAAAATTATTAGAAATATACAGATATGAGCCAGAATCTTACTCCACAGAATCACAGAATGGTAGCAGTTGGAAGGGACCTTCGGAGATCACCTAGGCCAACCTCCTTCCTATAGCAGTGTCCTGGGTTTGGCTAGGATAGAGTTAATTTTCACAAGAAGTTGGGATGGAACACAGCCAGGACAGGTGACCCAAACTAACCAGAAGGGGTATTTAATACTGCATGAAGTCATGCTCAGTATAAAAGGGGGCTCATGGAGAGGAGCAGTGCATCCACACGTTGTGCCCCTTGGGGATGGGCTGGCTTCAGGAAGGGTCTGAGATGTGTGGTCCACATATTTGATGGTGAGAAACTGCATTGCATATCACCAGTTTTGTATGTTCTGTTACAAGTGCTGCTGTTGCTGTTTCCCCCTCCATATGCTGTCCCAGTAAACTGTCCTTACCCCAACCCATGAGGTTTGCCTTTGTCTCCCCATTCTCCTCCCTATCCCACAGGGGATGGAGGGGTGAGTGAGTGACACAAGGTGCTCAGCTGCTGACTACAACTTTACCACAACAAGCAGGATCACCTAGAGCAGGTTGCACAGGATCTTGACCCAGGAGTGTTTTGGACACCCCTAGACAAGGAGACTCCACAACCTCTCTGGGCTGCCTGTTCCAGTGCTCTTTCACCCTCACAGTAAAGAAGTTTTTTTCTTGTGTTCAGGTGAAACTTCCTGTGTTCCAGTTTGTAACCATTACCCTGTCACTGGGCACCACTGAAAAGAGTCTAGCTGCATGTTCTCAAAACCTGTCCTTTAGATATTTATAAGTCTTGGTTTCCCTCTTCTCCAGACTAAACAGCCTCAGCTCTCTCAGCCTTTCCTCACAGGAGAGATGCTCCAGTCCCCTAATCATCCTTGTAGCCCTCCACTGGACTCTCTCCAGTAGTTCCCTGTCTTTCTTGAACCAGGGAGCCCAGAACTGGACACAGTACTCTGGATGTGGCCTCATCAGGGCAGAGCAGAGTGGGAGGAGAACTGGTTACCCAGGTACCATTGGTCTTCTGGGCCACAAGGGCACATTGTGGGATCATGGCTCTTCATACGTGTCCTGGTTCCAGCTAGGAGAGAGTTAATTTTCTTTCTAGCACCCAGTAGAATGCTGTGTTTGGGAGTTAGGATGAGAGCACTACTGATAAGACACTGATGTTTCAGTTGTTGCCAGGAAGTCTGGGTCATTTTAGTTGTTCATATGGCCCTGCTAATGAGAAGGTGAGGGGTACCCAGGGCGCTGGGAGGGGACACAGCCAGGACAGGTGACAAAAACTGTCATGCTCAGCATAAAGAGGAGCTGGTTGAGAGAGGAGTGCACAGCTCCAGGATGTGCAGTTTTTTGGGATGGTCCAGCTCTTGGACAGCTCTGAGCTGTATGGCCTGAGTTGTGCAGTTTGATTAGAAACTGCATTATGTAGCACCAGTTTCATATATTTTTGCTATAAATGTTCTATTATTGTTATTTCTCTCTCTGTTGTTCTAATAAACCGTTCTTATCCCAACCCACGAGGTTTGCCTTCATTTTTTCCCTTTTTTCCTTCTCTCCAACACCCAAGAGCGAGCGGCTGTGTGGTGCTCAGCTCCCAGCTGGGGGCAGAAACACGACAGTATGAGTATAGAAACTTGAAGTATTTCAATCTTACTTTATTTGAAGTGGATATACCTGCACTAATCACATAAGTCCCAGGATTTATAGGAAGTAAAAATGTGTTTCTTCATATGAGTGTTTGTCTCTGGGCATGTGTGTGTACAGATTTATTTCCACTGTCCACCAGTGTAATTATACTAATGTTAAGATCTCAAGGGCTCTGAAAGTGCTTCAAAGTATTTCTAACAGGGAGTGCAAAACATCTCTTAGGCTTAGAAAAACTGCACTTGAGCATGTTTTAATTCAAACACTGTGTATCATGACTAATAGCTCTGATTTTCTCATTCATTCTTATTTAACAAAACAAGAAAAGAAAACAAGATAACATCCATGTCAACATGCTTAATGTATAGGGCAAAAGCAAGAAATCCCTCAAGACAAATTAATTCTATATTTTCATCTAAGTCCTAAAACAAACAAATAAAAAAGCACAGACTTCTCCAGAACCCTACCTTTTAATCTTTATGTAAAATGAGTTTAAAGTGTATCATTTCTATAATAGAGGTTGACATTTATAAAAATGCAATCCATTAAAAAATAAAATATATTACACAAGTAAAGAAACAGTGTCAGTTATCATTAAACTGGAATATAAGAAAGGTGATTAACCAGAAATGTACAAAGTTACATGAGAGTATAAAACACAGGAATTATATAAGTATACAGGTGTCAGGCAAGAAGATTAAATAAAATTAAATAATAAACATTATCACAATTCAAATTTTATCACAAATATGAAATGACCCTCATCAACTAAAGAAATGTAAAAACAGGATATAAGTAGAATACAGCAGAAGAGATTTCACCAACTGATTTATAAAAGGTCCACTTAGATAAGAGGCACTGTGAAAAATTATACCACTTGTGACACTGATTTATGTTCATTAAATATCCCCTACAAACTGTTAATATCTTTTGCCTTTAATAAAACTTCAGAAGAGCTACTTGAATCTACAACTTAAACCTACAGAAAACAGAGTGGGTTAAAACACAAAGTATGTTAGGGTAAGGGTATTTTTGTTAACAAGAGATCCCCAGTGATTTTTTTTTTATTAAAAGTTATGTGGAATTTTATTATGAGTAAACCAAGTAAAAATAGTTTACTTAGTTTTGTTTAAACTTATCTTCCTCAGAGACTTTAAACACCAAGGCCTGTAAATAGCTGAAGCACCAAAGCCAGAGTATTGCTGCTTCCTTTCCTTGAACTTCCAAAAAGTTATAGCTTAGATAGAACTGAAAGAAATGGTAATGAAAAGCTTTACCATCATTCCTTTTATTTTTTATTCAGTGTCAAAAGACAAAGAGAAAAAATAAGACAAACTAATTTTGAGTATGTTGTTCTTTTTTCCCCTCCTCTAAACAAACAAACAGAATCACAGAATTTTAGGGGTTGGAAGGGACCTCAAGACATCATCAGGTCCAACCCCCTGCCAAAGCAGTTTCCTTAGGAAATATCACACAGACTGGCATTCAGACAGGTCTTGAATATCTCCAGAGCAGGAGACTCCACAAGCCCATTGGGCAGCCTGTCCCAGGGCTCTGTCACCCTCACTGTGGAAAAGTTCTTCCCCATGTTGGTGAGGAACTTCCTGTGCTCCAACTTGCAGCCATTGCCCCTTGCCCTGTCCCCACAGACCATCGAAAAGAGGCTGGCCATTTATTTCCCCTTGTATCCCACACTTGAGATATTTATAAACATTAATAATATCCCCTCTCAGTCTTCTTTTCTCAAGGCTGAGCAGCCATGGTTCTTTCAGCCTATCTTTGTAGGGGAGATAACAAATAAACAAACAAATTATTAGTTTTAATGAGCTGCCCTAATTTCTATTAGCTTAGTAGCTCAGACACCTGCCTAACTTATGCTGTTCCCTGATCCAGAAAGGGTTCAAGCATCTGTCATTCCCACTGATACCAGGTATATAAGAATATCTCTTTGTACCTCTCTTTCACACACATTCAGATGTTACTTTAATAAAGAAAGAGAATAATGTTTGGATGCAGAAGATCCCGACACTGGGGGAAATCACTACTACTGTTTTGAAACTGGCAATGCTGTGATAGTCTACACCTGTTGAAAATATCTATCAATTTGTTACACATTTCGATTGTCTGTTGTTTTATTGAGCTATATTGTCAATATCCTTGCTCATATTGATACACAAGTAGATAGAGGTTCTTCACCAATGGTAATATGTATGCCATTTGACAGCAAAAATTGTTCTGCAAAAGTATATTCCTCTGAAACACCTCCAGCTGAACACAGGATACATTTATGGACTAAGGACAAGCTAATTGAAAATTATGTATTTATGATATAGCTAATTTTCACCATCTCCATTTGTGGTGACCCCTCACTTTAAGTCAGTAAGGTAGAAACAGGAAGACCAAACAGGGTTGCAGATGATCATCAGCACAATTAAATTACATGGACCAAATGTTTCTTTTGCCATGGTGTCTCTGAAGAGGAACATAAAATAAAACCAGCAGTTCACTGAGTTCTCTATCAACAACATATCAATACCCTTTTTGTCCTAGTTTGTAGTACCAGTGATGAATACCACTGATGCAAAAGATGGTCTTTCTACTTAAAACAGTGTTGGACAAGGTCTAAAGCAGCAATGGTCCCAAGCTGCTGAGCTACCTGCTACAGTATTACCAACAGATTGTCAGGAGAGACACGTCTTTAGTACCTCTGCCCACTGTTCTTATGTACTCAGATATTCTACTTATATACGGGGACAATCATTAAGCAGTTTCTACTTCATTATTAATGAAAGGTCATGTCCTTACAGGATGGTACAACTTCTGTTTCTGTGGGATGGAAAGAAAGCAAAAAGTTGAGGTGCACTGAAAGATGTGTTAGTCCCTCTGCACCACCACATCTGCAGGCACCAGTACAGTCCATCTCTGCAGAACATCCCTTGAGAGTAAAACCCAGTAAAACCAGCCATATGATGAACAGGCAAAGAATAAGAGACAGGGTGAAAGGAAATTCAGATTTCTAATAAACTTTTTTGCCAAAGTCCAGGGAGTAGTTCAGAGTAATAACAGATTAGTTGGAAAAACAATGCACTAAATGCAATGAGGAACACCTTGTGCTATCTTGTTTACTGGCAAGAAACAATGTGTTATTTATTATGGAAGCTAGTAAAGCTGTTCCTTAAAAAAAAAAAAAAAGGGGCTACAACAAATAAAAGGTAATTCTGAACACAATCGTCACAAAATTCATTGCAAACTTCAGCAGTCTGTCTGCAATGTGACATAAGCCACCAGAAAACTTACAGACTTTGATAAACCAACTTATTCTGGATGACATAAAGAGAGGGTCTCTTGAAGAGAGATTCAAGAGAATCCCACGTAAAGAGCTAAGTTCAGAAGGTCTCCTAGGTGCATGAACAAAAGCCATCAGAAAATATCTTAAAAACAAGTTCCTCACAGACAGCAGTAGAAAACAGAAGAGGACATGGGCTCTTCAGAGTATGAGCACATCTGAATGGCCATGCCATGTTACCTGCAACAGGGGCCTGGTGCCAAAGACTGTGTTGCTTGAGATGAGAAGGAAAGGGGTTTTTTGAGGCTGCAGTACATAATGATTTAGAAATTGCAGTGTGAACTTGCTTGTATGTAGATCACTCTCTGCAGCTGCAACACATTTATTCAACATTAAGAACCAGTTGACTTACTAACCTGGACTAACTTGAAATGAGACTTTATACGTTCCTGTCAACTTCACTACCTTTCAATAGAAGCTGGTTGTGATTGCTGTTCCCAGAGAAATTCCACTTGTAAACCACAGGAGACATGGTGTCTTTCTCTTACTGTACTTTATGGAATTTCTTTTTTAGAAGGGCTTTCAGATGCATCCATGTGCCTAGGAGAGAACTTCCTTCAACTTATGACAATCTGTCTTATGTACCTGAATTCAGACGTAAATACCAATGTATCATCTTGAAAAAAAGAAAGATGCAGAAGCCTGGTCCACTGAAGTTTTCCATATTTAATCAACAGCAATGTAATTACTGTGGTAGAGATACCAGAAAAATCATATAGGAAGCAATTTATTATTAATTCTCACTCAGTGAAAAAAATTATTCTAACCAGAAAGGATTTGATTCTTCAGCAGTTGGTATGGGGACTAGCACTGTTCAACATGAACAGTGGGATCGAGTGCACCCTCATTGAGTTTGCTGATGACACCAAGCTGTGTGGTGTGGTTGGAATACTTGAGAGAAAAGGTGTCATCCAGAGGCACTTTGACAGCCTTGAGATATGGGTCCATGCAAACTGCATTAAGTTCAACAACGCTAAATGCAGGGTCATGCACACGGCTTGGTGTAATCTCAAGCACAGTTACAGGCTGGGTGGAAAATGGACTGAGAATAGCCCAGAAGAGAAGGGCTTGGGAGTGCTGGCTGAGGAGAATCTCAACAGGAGCTAACAATGTGCACTTGCAGCCCAGAAAGCCAACTGTACCCAAACTGCATCAAAAAGAGCATGACTAGCACATCAAGAGAAGTGATCCTCCCCGCTGCTTTGCTCTGGTGAGACCCCACCTGGAGTATTGTATCATCTGTCTTTGGGGTCTTGTGGTAGGTTTACCCTGGTTGGAGGCTGGATGTCCACCAAATCCATTCTAACACTCTCCTTCTCATTACACAGCAGAGAAAATATATAATGAGAGGCTTAGGACAGGGAGAGATCATTCTGCAGTCATTATTGTAATGGGAAAACAGAAGCAATATGGAATAAAATGTATCTAATTTATTACCCAATCAAAACAGTAGGATAATGAGAAATAAAACCAAATCTTGAAATAACTGCCCTCACCCCACCCTTCTTCCCAGACTCAACTTTAATTACCATTTCTCTCCCTTCTCCTTCTCCAGGTGGCATAAAGGGGGGAGGCAGGGAATGGATTTCCACCAGTTCCTCTTGAGTTCTTTTTTTTGCTACTGGGAGAGGAGGGTGGGGCATTCCTTACACTCTTATCCTGCTCCAGTGTGGGGTCCCAACCACAGGAGACAGTCCTCTGCAAACTTCCCCAACAGGAGTCCTTTCCCATTGATGTTCAGTTCCTCACCAACTGCCCCAGCATGGGTCACTTCTATGGGGTGCAGTCCTTCTGACCCAGACTGCTACAGCCTGATCCCCCATGGAGTGACAAGGTCCCCAGCAAACCACACCTGCTCCAACATGGGCCCCTCTCTCCATGGGCTGCAGGTCCTGCCAGGAGGTTGCTCCGATGCAGGCTTTCCACAGGGTCATAATGTCCTTCAGGTGTCTCCACCTGCTCTGGCATGGGGTCTCTGCTCCCCATCATCATCCATGGGCTGCGGGGAGACAACCCACTCCACCGTGGTCTTCTCTATGGGCTGCAGGTGAATCTCTCTGGCACCTGGAGTGCCTCCTCCCACTTCTTCACTGACCTTGGTGTCTGCACCGTTTCTTACATCTTCTCACTCTGTTCTCTGCTGGAAATAAGTGTCTGCTTGCATTTTTTTCTCTTAAATATGATTCACAGAGGCGCATACTGTGACTGTCGCTGAAGGGCTCGGCTTTAGTCAACAGCAGGTCCATGCTTGAGCGCAGTTGGTGATTACTCTGTCGAGCTTAGGGAAAGCTTCTAGCTGCTTCTTGTAGAAGCCACCCCTACAGCCCCCTCTTCTCCACCAGAACCCAGCCATGCAAAACCACAACAATATATCTATGCCTTTGATGGATCCTTATTCAGCATGCTACCTTTAATTGAAGAAAAAATCGTGTGAGGAGACAATAGACTCAAATGCAGGTCAGTATTTGCAAACCTCTCTCCTTTGCAGGTAAGGCAACTTTGAATGAACAGGAAGTCATAACATAAGCTATCCCACATAATCTACACATAAACAACACAACGGAACCAAGGGTCATGTACAAACTTCCCTCTTAGATGTGGAACACTAGGTATCTGTATGAGGTCCTGTAAATATCTGCCCTTAAGAAGAAAAAGAAGAGTCTTGGACTTGCATGTATTTTTGATTAATAGTGAGTCTTGCTCATGAAGAAATCTTTTTGTCAGGAGATTGGAAGTAGCTTGTCAATTGACCTACAGAATTGCTCAGAAATACTAACTTTCTGAATCATAAATACACACAGTATTTTGATAAAAGACACAGCATTTGGTCATGTTGACTTGAATTCTCTTCTTTTGTTCCGAATGACTTATATTACAAATGGTAAAACTAGTTGATGGCCATGTTAGTCATCAAAAGGAGATATAAGATTTAGATTACAAAGAATATAAGTATTCTGACTTCTCACTGTTTTTCTGAATCCCAGACCATTACAGCACTAATTAAAGAGCTTTTACCACACATATCCTGGAAAGAAAGAAAAATATATGCTATACCCAGCTAAAAGTCCTTTGGCTGGAACTGGTTGTTGCCCAGACATTAATATGTGCTACAACACAGAAAGAACATGATTACATAGGATTAACCTTAATTTTCCATTTGTGTAACTAATACGCAGGTGAATTTATTGACCCATAAGAAACTTCATCCTCCTGAGCTCTGTGTAAAGGGTAGAGAGTGAATATGTAGCTGTGTAATTAACTTACAATTATCTAAGCAATAAAGGCATAATTTAAGGTTATTAATATGTTAAAATTTGTAAGGAATTTTCTGGCATTTAATTAACATTTGCCAAGACAGTCTACAGAAAATTAAATATCAATTAATAAAAATACTGACATTTAGTTAGATACTCTATTAGTTGTCACAATTATTAACTCGATATTGCTGGCTTTTTAAAATCCAATTAAGAGCCTAAATATTCGTTACAATTTTTATGTGTGGAAAATCTAATTATATTTGTGTCCTATAATTTTAACTAGATTACACATCATCTTTTCTGATAAAGATTACCCATCATCTTTCCTATTAAATCTCAAAAAATGCTCTTTTAACTATCAATTGAAGCTTAATTGACATCACTGTCATAAAAGCACAGACAATTCTTTCCCTTCATGAATAGGGAAACCGTAGGATGCATTGTTTTCTTCATTCATTCACCATGGATGAGCATCACAGCTTGCTGACTGTTCGCTATTTGAGGCCTCCTCTTTGCTAGCCTCTTCCTGTGAACCTAATTCCTAACTGGTTTGAAGGACCCAAATAACTGAATGAGGGTAAAGACCAGTGACCTAAAGAATAACCATTTGCTAGCATTGATGCCAGTGCTACCTTTCATAAATATCTGCAGGAAGTCTGGCCCAGCATTTCTTTTCACAGAGGACTGAAACATAACCCTCTTATAAAATAGACAATTTGCTAATCATCTTCATGATTATTCATCTCACTCTGCTTTGCTTACTGCTACCCAAATCACCTTGTTTGCCACTAGCCTCAGCTGATCAAGTTTGATGAAACAAAAAATCATAAACACATACATTGAGTTGGGAGAGACCTATAAGGATCATTTAGTCCAACTCCAATGGTATAGTCTTTGAAAAAGATGGTGATTGAGGAAAAAGGCTAAAATAATATAGCAAACTTCTAAATCAAATATGACATTTGAAAAATCTAATAATTCTTAATCTGGATCTTTCCTTAAATTCTAAGAGAATATCATGCATTTGTGGCTAAAAAACACAAAACAAGAGAATACATTTCTTAAAATTAGTAGTTACACAAGAAGAACCACAAGGTTGAAAGTACAGGCTATCTGGGTTCTCCACCCTGTGGAAATCCAACTAGGCATTTACAATTATTTAAATCACAGCATGGATCTACAGACTATCAGAAGAGGTCTCTGTGCTTGAGTGGTTTCTTCCACATGCTTCAATTTCTCATTTACATGGAAGTTCCTCTGGAAGAAGATGACTTTACCCAGAAACAGTAAAGCCCTCTGGCCTCTTGCTGTGGTTTAACCCTGTATTGGAGTTTAAAAAACCAAATCACACAGCCATTCACTCATTCCCCTTTCTCCCATTGTGATGGGGTAGAGAATTTAAAATGGAAAAGGAAAAAATGTCATGGCTTGTGATAAAATTTAGTAGGACAAAAAAGCCTGAAATGATGATGATGATGATGATGTTGATGACAATATAAAAAAATAGTGATGAACACCACTATTTCTCACCACCTGAAGCTGATTCTCCACAAGATCCTGAGCTATCCCTCTTCCTGGCCCATCCCCAATTATATTAAGAACACCATGTCATATGACAGAGACCTTGGTCTGTTTGGGTCAGCTGTCCTGGCTGTGCTCCCCCAGCTTCTTGAGTGTCCTTTGGTAGGTTTTAGATGCGTGTCTGCCTTTCACAACATGCAGACACAAAAAATGTGTAAGATGGTTGTCTACTGATACTGGGAAGCAACATGGTCCTTTAACACAGTGACCTCAGAGTGAGATATGGTCAGGGAGCTACTGTATTCCATTAATTACTGGCTACATGAACCTTATGAAGCAATTACAAAAGCTGTTTATTCTGATGCAAGACACTTGATGACATGGTGACATTTGTGTTTATTTGCCTTCCAAGATGTACTACATTCAAACACACAGTAAGAAGTAAAAAAGTTCATGATTTTAAGGTAACTACTTTCTTTCCTTTTAAAATCCATGCAAGCTTTTCATGTGGTGGAGACAACTGGGACAAAAAGCTGATCTATTCCTCTTCCATTTCTATCTTTCTGTGCCGTGCTGCATGACCACTGGTGCAGCTGCTGGGTTTTATTGCAGGAATTACTGCACTTCATAGTGTGTGTAAGGATTGCTTACAGATACTATTCTTCCAGCAGACACATTCTACAATTCACTTTTAATGAGATGGGAAAGCAAGAGCACAGTACCTGCATTTTTGAAGTGTCGAGCTCTCCGTAAGAAAGCCATTATCCCAACATGGTTTGCCACAGTTCTTTAGATTTGGCTATGGGGTAGCAGCAGTCATTAACATACACATAAACAAAAAATCTGAAACAAGTAATGCTGAGATATTGCAGTGTTTCAGCCTAAGTCAGGTCCAAGATGTTTCCTTACATAGTAACAAGGAAGACTTCTATATATTAGCTGATCTGTCCTTATCTCTGATTGTAACCTACTCTCATTCCTGTTTTCCTGTATCTGTTAAGAATATTAACCCATTAATTTATAAATGCTTGACATCTGTGTCATTACAAATTAAACCATATTGCATTAGTAGCTCAATATTTCTTAGGTAATAAAATTCTGGTAAGAATCAATCTACCTGTAGAGTAAGGCCCTGAAATAAATACCCAGCATCTCCTTACTTACATGCTTAGACGCCATACTGCCACTGTCCTAGCACTGTCCTGTGTCCCAGTGCCTTCTGAAAGTTGAAAGAGCTTTTGGCATTGGAGAATGTGATGAATTATGTAATGTGCAATAACAGTCATTACTGAAAAAGTAAGAGAGTAACAGGATAATTAATAATATACTAATCAGTAGTATATCTAATCCTAGGGAGCCTGCTTTGGCAGGGGGTTGGACCCGATGATCTCTCGAGGTCCCTTCCAACCCCTACAATTCTATGATTCTATGATTCTATGATTTGCAAGTTGCTGTCATCATTGCCAGAGATCAGAACATCAGTTGCAGCTGTGGCATCCCTGAGAACATTTCAGAACTCCAGTGGCTTTGCAGCACAGAAATGACAATCATATGTCATACCTCACCATACTTTCTTTAGCTGATTGCATCACTGAACAAATCAGATACAAAGATAACAAGATACAAATTCCTATTGTATGTATAAAATATCAATGTCTTAACAATTTTTGTCTGGTTTATATGGTTTGGACTGTGCATAAAGTATAGCCAGAATTATGTACATCTAGTACAAAGGAAGCCTGCAGTCCTGGCTAGAGTCAATAACTATTAATAGGTTGCTAGAATGACTTGATTTCACCTGTCGAGACCTTTTGATCAATCTGAACACTTACAAATGCTGCCAGGCAACGATTTCTGATTCATTTGCTCTGTCAGCAGAGGGAGATGAATAAATTGTGCCACACTTTCTAGTATACCCTTGCTCAGACAGAATCACCACATTTAAGTAGAAAGTAATTTCAAAACATTTTTCAGTTAAATCATGTTTTCAATATTAATTGTTTTAATTGAAAGGATAAATTTTAATTAACTTTAAATTTAATGAACACATTTTAATTTTAATTAAGAAACAGTCATACAAATTTGCAGAGATATGAAATGCATGAAAATTATAAGGACAAGCAGGGCAAAAGTGAAAAAAAAAAGGAGAAGATACAAAGGTCTGTATGATCCTGCACTCACCCTGTGAATTGCGGTCTGATATCTGCAGACCCTCATAGCTCTTTGCATTCACTCAATTTGGCTGCCAGCTGCCATAGTGTCCCGGAGTTTACAGGTAAACATTTTGTTGTCTGCATTTCAGTTCTTTTGAGACCTTGGGCCAAGACCTGTGATATCTGAAGTGTCTTAGTAAGAATGCTGTGGAAAAGAGATTAGTTCTCTTGGGAAAGATAAAATAAAAAAGCATCTGAAACTAGGGAAGACAACTAAGAGTCTGAATCTCCATTCAAATTTATTTCCTTATTTCTCACTCACACATTCAAAGACCACCAACTACTGTCCAAACGAGAAGCTTTTATCAACAACCTTTTAATACTCCCAGGCTCTCTAGTAAGACAGAAGTGCAAAAGGCAGCACTCCACTCAGTAAATTTGAGGGTTTTAAGAGCGATGGTGTTGCATGTTCACAATGTAAGCATTCAACAGTGTCTGGCACAAAGTCTTCACACTAAATTAAATAATTATTTTTATTTCTGTGACTATTTACTGCAAAATACCGTCACTTCATTGTTAATACTCTAATATCTAAAGGTCATAGCCATGTCCTATTGTGCTGTGTAAACCTACAATCATGAACACTACAGACTCTGCTCCAAAATGTTTACAGTCTAATTTACAGCCTCAGTTAAATATTTCTGATTAATTCTATTCACTAGTATGCTTTGCTGTCTCCTTTACACTAAATAATTGTAAACAGGAATGCATGATTTTTTGCTATGCGTGCTGATTTATAATAACTCAGTGCAAATGAAAGGAAGCTGAAGAAACCTGAAACATTCCAGCTTAGGCATGAAATATTGAAAAGAGAAATGTTTCATCCCTATTTTATTTGAAAAGACAAAATCCAAATGTTTCAAAGGTAGCTAGGTGTTGCATGAAATAATTAAAGTGAAAATTAGAATGAATCAAAGACGGAATAAATTAATGGGAATCTTTTTAGCTCCATAGACTTTCAATTTTGCCTCAAATAAACTAATTAAATTTGAGGATATTTCTAGAAAAGACATTTATTAGATAGCATGAAGGCTGAGCAGAGACAGACCCCATAAATTTTGCTCTATGAGCAGAAAGATTTGGAAGATCGAAGTGAGATTATTTTGTACAATGGTAAATCACAGACATTTTAGCAGAGAAAAATAAAGACTGGCTAAAGGACTGACTGAGCTTCATAGACACTAACTGCCCTGCAGGCATGCGATAATTACAACATTGCAATTCTTTGAAGAAAACTCCAAGCTATTGCACTGCTTTCTGGGATCACATGTCACATGCAGCCTGACATAACGAGCGGACTCAGACCCCCATACTTGCTGATGTAAAAAAACCCCAAACAAAAAGTAACAAATATATGTACACTCTTCTGCAGGGTTAATGAACAGTATCTTATAAAAATATGAATCTTCCTTTCTAAATAATGGCTAAAGTCATCACCTGTGCATTTTGGCATAATAAAGATCTACATTTTTTAATTCTCAGAAAGAAATGTTTCTGTGGAAATGCTTTTCAGAGGAAATTTATTACCTTTGACCACAGCTGTAAATTTCCTCCTCCAATACTATAAATTTCCTCTAAATGTTTAATGGTTTATAACTGTAATTATTCTTGTGTGCCAACATTAAACTTTTAAAAGTTTAATTTGGAGACTATTCAGAGAAACTCATCTTTTTTACAGCCTCATAAATAGTTCTTTGATGAAATGAACAGAGGCTCAGTGTCTGCCCCAGGTGAATACAAATGACACTACATGGTATCTCACTTGCAAAAAGGGCGCAAATGCTTTGATGTCTCCATTGATCAGCTAATACTAAGTGCAACCATGGTGAGAAGTGATACATCCCTAGATGGATAAACACTGTGCACTCAAGCTTCATCGCCATTTAATAGGAATGAGTTCAGCTAGAGAGTCAAAGACAATGCAGAAAAGAAAAAAAAAAAGGGCAATATACACAAAACTGAGATTCACAGAAAAATCACAGAAAAAGCAAAGAATGAAGCTGGGTCTCATGTATTAGATTTTTGTTTGTTTGTTTGTTTGTTTGTGATAGATTATTTGAATTCCATTTAAGAAAAAAACATATGACTAAAAAATGCTGTGTAGTAAGCAAATGTCTGATGCTATACCTAATTTCAGGAAAAGATGAGGAGGCTATCACAGATACACTAGAACCAAGAGGGTGGAGAAAGGCAAATATGTAATTTGTATTAAACTGATTTTCCTTTCACCAAAATTTCTTTAGGATCTGGGTCTGACTAGTTCCCCTGGCCTGGTCCTGACCGTGAACCACAATCTCATGAAGGACATAGCTGCTTGGAAGAACCAGCACAAAATTATCAGGGCGGACAAGAAGATAGCCAGCATCTCTCCTCTATACTACTATCAAGCAATGTGGACATACTTCAGGACAGGCAGTGCTGTAGTGAAATGCTATTTATAAAAAATTGAGTTGCTATTTCCATAAAAATCTAAAGAATTTTGTATAAATTTAACAGTTCTGATAGATTATTCCTATTGCATATGTATATCTATACATTTATAGAGATGTATACATATATATATATTTGCGTAATTCCAAGGTGGCCCTATTGTGTTGTGTTGAACATGGTAACCACTTCTCAGAAAGAATTAATGACTGAAAATACTCAACAAATAGAAGGAAAAAAGAATAAAAGTCAATGTGTTTAGAAGTCACTAAGGTACAGAGTAGGTTATATTAGTTCTTTTTTTAATACACCACCAAATTTCAGATGCAGTGGTTATCAGGAACCATGAAAAGCAGATCTAAAATTTACCAAACTTTTATTTTAGTCTAAATGTTAAAACTTCTGATGTGACCAAAAGTATATTTTCTGTGGGTGTTGTTTTCTGACGTCCTTTTTAAAGAACAAAGAACAGCAGAAAAAATTTGGTCTAGGTATAAGCATCTTTTCTTGCTTTTAGTACTAATCAGTTGGTGAAAATCTCAGTCTGGTTAATATATTTAATTACCCAAATGCCCCCTTTTTACTTTTTACCTATGAGCATTATGCATTTTTCCTTTACAAATACTGATTTACAGATATTCTCTCAGGAGGCTGTTACAAGCTAGAGGTCAAACAGGTGTAAGAGCAGATGAAGGAGATAGTAGTCTGCCATAAATGACAGCAAAAAATAAATTTGCAAGTGCAAAATATTGATTAGTTGCATTTTATTAGGCATCTAAACATTTCTAATGAAATGTCAAGAAAAATATTTTGTCTCTTTGTCTCTGTTACAAAAGAAGACAGTCGTGGGGCATCAATCTGTACAGAACCAGAAGCACCATCATTTTCCAGTTCTCCATCAAACTCCAACCAGTGTGCTTATAAATCGACAGATTACCAAAACCACGTCAGGTTTGTACTCTTAGTTTGAGTTAAAACATCTAAATTGTTTGATGAGTTTAGCTCATAGTTTCACACACTTGTAATGTTTACAAGAAAAAATAAGAAACAATTACACCAGTACGCTAGCAGCATGCCTGGTTACTATTTCAGGATGGCTACAAGAGGTAAGAAAGTGACACCTGTAACTGAGGAGCTGGAATGTCTCCTCCTTGACCAATATTCTGATGCACAGGTATATATGCTGTTGTCAAAAGACTTCAGAAGCAACTCTAAAAGCATGGACTGAAACTGTTAGATTGTAGACTCTGTCGTGATTCACAGGGTTTGTGTGAAAAAAACAGGAGAGAAAATATCCTCCACTTCCAGCCACCCTTATCACATCTTAACCTCCAATTACTTAATAATAACTTTGAGCATTTAAAGCAGTTCCAGCTGTCAGCTATGGAAATAAAATAAAACACACAGTACTTTTTGTTCAGTGTGAGGGCTGATGTGGCATCCTGTGGGATTTAACAAGCCATGGAATTTTGCTGTACACTATTAGACAGCAGCGATTCAAAAAAAGAATAGAGACCACAACCTCTGCAGATGAATATTTCCTTTTTAAGAATGGCCTTGACACATTGATAGTGTCTTTTTTTGTGATATATTTGACAGGTAAAGAGATCAGAAAGAAAGAACAAGGTGTGGGGGAAGGTGGAGTGCTTAGATTAAAGGCATTCTCTGTAAGTGCAAAGTATTTGGATTTAATATATTTATGATTATTTATCCTAAGAATGAAAAGCAATAGAAGAGATGAATAAGAAACAATATACTGAAAAAACTATATATAATTTTGTCTTATATTTTTGTATCCTTCTTTCTTTTCCTATGATTTTATTCCCTAAACAAAACTAATGAAATCCCGAACTCCATTATTCCTGTTTATCTTAACCCTGTAGTTTCAGCAAAATAGCAAAACTTGGAGCTGCCACTTAACCATCTGGAACAGCCTATTATTTTTGGAGACCCTCCTCTCTTTTCAATATTTTACTAATAGCGCCTACCTAAAGGTGCTTCTCCAGCCTGATCCCTGATCAGGCCCTTTTTATTAATGTTCTTGTTCTGCAGTAAGATCAAGTTTATCTTCAGCAATATGAATGAGCAAAAAGGGAAGAAATGGAAAAAAATGCCTTTACATGGTTGCTTATTTTCTTTTTTTCTCATTGCTTATGCCTCTCATTCAGGGAGTAATTATCATAAAAAGAAGTAGTAATAGTAATGAAAAACAAACAAACAAACAAAAATCCATTTCTGGAATAGGGAAAGATGCTATCCTTGGTCAATTGATTGTCTGTGCATGTACAGAATATGTACAGAACTGATTTCTATCTCAGAAGGGGTTTTTGCAACCCTAAGAATTACTAACAAACTCTACCACTCTGCAATATGAGTGCAGCAATCTATTTGATCTCTCAAAGCACAGAAAACACAGAGGTCTTAGCAGTTTACTCTTTGGAACCACCAAACCTAACCATAGCATCTCGAAAGAAGAAAAAAAAATAAACACAAATCCTTATACTCAGTGTATTGGGCTCCTATACTGACAGAATAAATTGAAAAACAGTACAGCCCAAGATCATAAATGAGAACAAGGGAACTGCACCCACAAAGCAGCTTAATACTAAGAAAGAGTCATTGAAGGTGGGGAAGTCTGTGCAAATAATGCATGCTTAGGCAGAAAAGCAGAGGTCTTATGCCACCTCATGACACAGCAAAAAGAAAAAGACAGCACATAGGGGCTGGAAGCAAAAAGAAGATACAAGGGACGAATTTAGAAATATTACCCAGGAATGCAGAGACAGTAAAGCTTCAGAAAGCTGAAGCTCAAATGGAGCTGATACTGTTCGAATAGGTCAAGGGCAACAAGAAGATCTTCTACCTCTACATCGGTAGTAGAAGGCAAAACAATATGTGAGACCATAGAAGAACATGGCAAATGATTCGTAGAATCATAGAGCCATGGCATGGTTTGGGCTGGAAGGGACCTTAAAAATCATCAAGTTTCAATCCCCCTGCCGTAGGTCAGGACACCTTTTACTAGTCCAGGCTACTCAAGGCCCCATTCAACATGCCCTTGAACACTTCCAGGGAGGGGGAAGCCACCACTTACTGGGGCAACCTGTTCCAGTGCCTCACCACCCTCAGAGTGAAGAATTTCTTCTTAATATCCAATCTAAATCTACCCCCTTCCAATTTAAACCCATTTCCTCCCTCTCATCCTGGCACTGCACGCCCTTCTACACTCCCAATCTTTCTTGAATGCCTTCTTCAGGTATTAAAAGGCCACTATAAGATCTCCCCAGAGCCTTCTCTTCTCCAGGTTTAACAACCCCAACTCTCTCAGCCTGTCTTCATAAGAGAGGTGCTCCAGCCCTATAATCATCTTTGTGGCACTCCTCTGAACCCATTCCAACAGTTTCATCTTCTTACACTGGGGACTCCAGAACTGGACACAGTACTCCAGATGGGGTTTCACAAGAGCAGAGTAGAGGGGTAGAATCCCCTCCCTTGACCTGCTGGCCACACTCCTTTTGATGCAGCCCAGAATACAGTTGGCCCTCCGGGCTGCAAGTGTGCACTGTTGGCTCAAGTCGAGCTTCTCATCCATCAGCACTCCAAGCCCTTCTCTGCGGGGCTATTGTTTACCACATCATCTCCCAGCCTGTATTGATGAGGATTACCCTGACTCAGGTGCAGGACCTTGCACTTGTCCTTGTTGAACTTCATGAGGTTCACCTGGGCCCACTTCTTCAGCCTGTCCAGGTCCCTCTGGATGGCATCCCACCCCTCTGGCATGCTAATCTCTCATCACACAGCTTGGTGTCATCAGCAAACTCTGCTGAGGCTATGCTCAATCCCACTGCCAATGATGAAAATACTAAATAGTAGTAGTCCCAGTACGGACCCCTGAGGGACACCACTTGTCACATCTCTCCATCTGGACATCAAGCCATTGATGACTACTTTCTGGATCAACATCTGACCCTCTGGATACAACCATCCAGCTAATTCCTCCACCTTATGGAGGGGTCAGCAGGGGTAGAGATAATGAAAAACTTTTTCACCATGAGGAAGGTAGCAGAGATGAGCCCAAGGAGACAGTGCCGTCCTTGGAGGATCTCCAGCTCCCATAAGATAAAGCCCTGAGCCCTGCTCTGACTCTAACTGAGTCTGCTCTGGGCAGAGGTTAAACTCAAGACTTCCCTGCTTGCCTGGACTGCATTTTCCTGCTGTAGAATTAATCTGAAAAATAAAGATAATAAAAGTTAAAATTACATTTTAAAAGTATTTACTTATATTAGAAACACTAGTCTTAATTTAGTAATCATGAACTTAAAGTAATTTAAAGACAAGCACTCAATGTTTTCTAATCTAAACCACCAAACTGATGCTGGAAAAAGGACCTCGGAATAATTCTTTTGCAATATTTCCATATCAGTTTATCCCTCCGAGTTAAAAAATCCCACTGACTTTTTTTTTTCCAAACCAAAACAATATTCTAACAAAACTTTTCTTCTCTTTCTGTCTCCTTTCATCTATCCTCCTATATCATTTAACATATACTTATCTCTGTCCCTCAAATGTGATCAGCAGAGCTTTTTTGAAAATCTTTTTAATAGTACATGCATTATAGATGAGATTTTTAGTGTGTCTTCCTACCTTATTATCTCTTCTTTCAACTCTTCAGAATACCTGTATTTTCCCACTTTCCATAATGATCATTTTTCCTACTCTGACTGGGATGATTTTTTTTTCTGTTTCTGTAAGAAATTGTATAAAGAATAGCTAAATTGTACAGTATCACATGCTCTATTTTCTAAATAAAATAAAAAATACACTAAATTGAAGATCATAAATACACTGCTTCCTCAGATTTAACTTCTGTGTGGTTTGATAAAACTGGGAAAGTTCCGTAGGAGCCTGTTTGTAAGCACTTAGAACACCTTAAAATGTCAGTAAGAGTGCAAAAGGGGTATTGTTTTAAACTACAAATAATGCACATAGTATATTGTTTTGGAAGTCCAAAACAGTGTAGTGGTTGGGACTGGACTTTTAGAAGTCAGACTTTCTGTCGTTCTCCCTCCACTTCCCTACAATAAACACACAGAAATAGAAAATAGAGGCAGAAGAATCAGCTGATAAACCACATTACCTGCCTAAGCAATACACTGTTGTGTATCTCATGGATGATCATGTACAGTGAAGGTATGTATATATACAGTCACACTTTTTTGAAGACACAAATAACAACACTTTTAAATGTGTTTGCACTTTGGGAAATGGAGAATTTGCAAATGTCCCATGTATGCATGGAAATGTAACATGATGCTTTAGCATCTCACAGTACCCCTCTCCCTCATCTTTTAATAATGGCACCGTGCATCAGCACACCAGTACCACAGTGGACTAGTGGCTTCCTAAAGCTAACAGACAGCTATCCTGCCTGAGAACAGCACCCTTCTAAAGCTGAGTGTTCTTCCACTCTTTGCCACAGCGGGTTAATTTTCTTATTAGTAGCATTTTCACTAAAGTAAGGGAATTTTATCCAAATAGAAGTGCTTGCAAATCTGGAATTAATCCTACCTTCCTCTCCTCCGCTCGTCCTGCTGCTCTTAGCCATGGTAGGAGACGTAGAACAGTGTGATCTTACACACCATATGTTCTGAAACACTAAGACAGCTTATACGTGGCAAGAAGTCCTTCCCACCATGTGAAATTTGAGAGTGCTGTGCTGAGCAAATTAGCGGCTGGGGTTTTCTTCTATATTCCTGAAACTGAGCTTCTCCCTTTTGACAGGGATGGGACCCTAGAAATCAAGGAAACAGGTTATAGCTTGTCATCAGATTCAACCCTCCCTCCTACTCTACAAGTTTAAAATGCAATGAATGATATTCTGTTACATGTGCATGCAGACGGACACACTTTTCAGTGTTGGCAAATGCAAATCCAAGCTTTGCCTGTGTATAACGTGCAATACGCATGGTTGTTATTTTGGAGTGTAGCTTGAAAAATGTTATCCAAAATATGGACAGTATTGCTAAATTCCCAAAGAGGAATTCTAGTACTGGGGCATACTTATATCTTAACTCAAATAAAGTGGTTTTGCATTTTTCTGTTTCAGTCCCTCTCCTTGCAGGGGAGGAAAGTGATTGCTTTGAGAGCAGTTAGTGGCCTAAAGTGTCGTGAAAATGATGTAAGTTTGTGTAACTGAAAGAAGCATTGAGTGTGCTTTAGTACACCACAGAATTTGACCCAGAGTACCCGTGCAGGCCTAAATCCATATAATAATAATTTTAGATACTTCAGCACTTGCGAAGTTGTCCCTTGCCTTGTAGAGGTGAATATAGGTGGTGCAGCTGCAAGGAATTTTTCTTCTACTCTTACAGGCCCAAAAGGGAAACGTTCAGTGACTGCCTTCAGGTAACAGGGAGTGTAGCATTTGCTTCCTATGATTTAATACTTTACAAAGATGGAGAAGAAAAACCAGCAAATATGTATAGCCAACTGTTTTGTTGGGCTGGGTCTTTGTAAATTAATGGGATAAAACAATATACATGTCCGCACCTGCAGGAAGCAGTCTTCGAGGGAGGCACTCAGCCCAAAGCTGATACACCAAACCCAACCCTCAGTTTTGTTCCTCTCTTTCACAACCTTGATAGTCACATATGGACATGTATAAAGCAGTTATAAGAATGGGAAGTCATTAAGTACCTCCATAGGGTGCTATGTTTCTGTGCTGTTTCTGGCTATAATGCATTATGCAGGAATTGATCTTCATATTTAACGAACTCATCCAAATTTTTACGAAGCCACTCAGGACCCATGTAGCTAAGACTCTATTCTTTCAAAATGTTAAAGATCATCCACTTCTGGACAAAAGATGTAAGACTAAAAGGCACTTCCTATTTAAGTGTGATTCAATTGGTTGTAACTACACCTCGAGTGAAAGAGTATGTTGGACTGGATTTTTAATGAGAGCAATGGAGTAAAAGCCAAGTTTCTGCTCTGTGTAAGACTTAACTTAGTATGAGGTTTTGGAAGACTCATTTAGGATGAGTCATCTCCAGCAGTGATAAGAGGTTGTCCAAAGATCTGGTGGTTCAATATGTCCTTTAATTTCCTCTTAGTTTCACTATGAGTTTCTCCCAAATTTTTAAGGTTGTGTCTTCTGCTACATTTGAAAAAAAAGCTAATATGGAGAGACAAAACAGAGGATTTTTCCTTATTTTCTTATTTAACTAAGTACATTTATGGTGTGATCTCACTATGTGTTTCTACTTCATCACCACCTTCTTTTCTTCTGCTTCTTTTTGGTAGCTCAGTTAAAGCTACGTGGAATACAAGTCGATGCATGTAAGGGAAGAGAGTTTGGTGTAACAGTCCTTGACATGTTGAATCCAAGAAAACTTAGGCATCTTGTTGGCTTTGTGAAACTTGCTTCAAGTTTCCCAGGATTTCCACACCAGAATTAGTTTTTATATATATATATATGGTAAGATCTGTATATATATGTATATTTATCCAACCAAACTGTTTGGTTTCCTGATCACTTCTGTAAACACACAGATGAGAACAGAAAAGGCACTTTGACAGACCTCTTCCAGCAGTGCATGCGGTGTTTGAGAGAGGGTGAAAGTATGATAAAATTTATTTTAATTGTAAAGTTATTATCATTATGTGACCATATTTTGTATTAGTTAGGAAACTCTGTTGTGGATTCTGAAACTTAACATGACCAGGGTATATATGTTAAAAAAGAGCTTATCTTAGTACACTCCTAATTATGTACCTTTAATCAAAACATTTGTCTTCTTATGGAAAGGATCACAATTCATGTACTTATCTCTCCCTTTCTTCTCAGTTTCTTTCCTTCTTTCTCTCTTATTTACTCTTCTCTGTTCATTTTCAAGTAGTTTAAAGCAGGTGGGTTTGAAACACATTGAAGTATTAATTGACAATTCACTTTTTCTGCTATCAACAAGTCAGAATTAGAAGTGGAATTTTCAATTTAATTACTTATAATCCTAAATTTATTGCTCTTAGGAGGAATTAATACATATATTCAGCAAAGTGGTCATATTTCTGAATGTTTGATTTTCTGGTATTGAAAGTGCCAGGCAGAGGAAAAAATGTAAATCATTAAATACATTCTGAACATATCTAAGCAAACATGTTGTATTTCTTGAGAAAAAGTTTTAATTAACATTTTTAGTTTTTCTTCAAGTAGATTATCAGTTTTTGGAAGATGCAAACTGCTATTTAGTATTTCTTTAAAGACTTTTTTTGCTAAAACATGTGTCTTTTTATAATTAACTGTAACCACTAGGGTAAACGCCATTCCCTTAATAATTCTGCTTAAAAAAAAAAAAAAAAAAAAAATTAAGTGGAAAAAAACATTTTCTTCTCAGAAAAATCTTTTTAAACTGTGTAATCATACACAAATATAAACTACATAATTCTAGTAGGTCTGCAAATTCCACTGGGCTCACATCTTAAGTAAGAGTCAAGTTTATTAAATCACTCCTTAGCGCCGCTAATATTTCAGTTCATGAAGAGTTTAGTACAATCAGGTCTTAAGAATGTAACTGGTACCATTGTAAGGAGAAAGAGCTACAGAAGAAAATTTTATGTGCTAAGGAATAGACTACAGGAATGGTATTTAATGCTCTGTTGTTAGGCAGGCCTTTCGTTTGACTCCAGTGGGAGCTTGCTGCAGCTATACAGTGGAGTTGTATCAGCACATGACATGAGAAATAATTTACATATATGCTAAAGCATTGGAATTCAGTATAAAAACATGCAGGTATAGACATGTTATTGTGTAAAGCTCATAAAGTTCAGGAAAGCCATTTGCAATCCCAAACATAACTACAGACTGGACAGAGAGTGGATAGACAACATCCCCAAGGAGAAGAACTTTTTTGTACTGGTAGTTCTAAGTTTGAATTAGAGATGACAATGTGAGTAAATCGTATCTTGGGCTTCATCAAAAGAAGTGTGACCATCGGGTCCTTGGAGGCAATTCTCCCTGCTCTATTCTGCTCTTGTGAGACTCCTTCTGGAGTACTGTGTCTAGTTCAAGGGTCTCCAAAATGAGAAAGACATGGACCTGTTTGAGTGAGGGGCCACAAAGGTGATCAGTCAGCTGGAGGACCTCAGCTATGAAGACAGGCTGAGAGAATTTTGTGTTTGTTCTGCCTGGAGAAGAGAGGGCTCTAGTGAGACCTTATTGTAGTAGTCTTCTAGTACTTCAAGGAAGTCTACATGAAATGTGGGGAGAGAATGTTTAAAAGAGACATTTAAGAGTGATACAAGTAATAATGGGCTTAAGCTGAGGACGATAGAGTCAAATTTAAATATTAGGAAAACATTCTTACATTGAGAGTGGTGAGGCACTGGCACAAGTTGAATGACGGATTATGTAAGAAATAGCAAAGCAATAAGATTATATAGGTTCTGAAACTCTTAAAGCAGATGTAGACAATATGATTTATATTACTTACTGTTGTAAATGCTATGATAGAATTATAATGCTTTGCAGATGTTGTGAGACTTCTACTTTAAAATTTTGCTTCTCTCTTTGTAATGAATACAGGCCAATTCCTTCACTAGTCAGTAGACAAGAAAATTCCATTGTAATCTTAGCATCTGCCTTTAAATGTGAGGAATTATCCCTTGATTTTTGACATATTTCAGCAATCATGTCACCGTATATGACAGTGGTGCTTCAGAGACTTGCATGTGTTTGGTCCCATGATTCTCTCTACAGCTGTATTTCTATATGTGAATTCCACACTCCAATTTTAAAAGATAATAAGATCACATTTTTTGCTGTGCAATCATTTTTGTCTGATTTATGCATTGGGATGAGTGAGTGATGATGTCAGAGACTATTACCAATGCATAATCAAGGCTAGTGTCTTGCCATCCATATTTGATCACACATTATGACTCTACAGATCAGTAATAAATGAACAGTTTCCTTTTGTGACTGAACCTACAAATCTATTTGATGGAGTAGCTTTTTTTAGTGTTTCTGTTAGAAATATTAACTTGATTAAAAGTTATGCATAGTATTTAGAGTAAGATGTACTAAAGAATGTCCTCTTTATAAATTCTAGTCCTGTTTGGCCTGTTGTAATATATGTCTTATGTTAACTTAGCTCCTTCTAGAAATTTCTGTTCAGTCTCCACCACTGTATTTTTGCATTTTTAGTTACTTGCCCTGTGTGAAATGTTTCTGTTTTTCAATGATCTTCTACAGGTTTTTTGTGGGGTTTTTAAAATTCATCTTGAACTGGATGGCTATAAAGAAAGATAAAAGAGCCTACACAGCAGCTTTTTAGCAAGTAATTAATAAAACCAGTTCTTCTTTTGTTGCTGCAGCCATACATCTAAATGTAAACAATTATTACTACTGCTTCTCTTATAGGATATGATCAGGTCAGTATTTGAACCTGAGCACTCTGTTCCAACTGAGAGGAAAAGCAAAACTGAGATTTACATTACAGGTACTTTCTCTATTTCTGATAATGAACATCTATGTCATTTTAAACATTTAAGACATTCTAATCAACATAAAGAATAGTTTATTTTTTTGTGTCTGTGTCTGGGAATTTCAAAAATAATTGTGTAGTCTTAGCTCTCAGTATTGTCTATGAGAGATAATATGAACCTCCTAAGGGCTCTTCTTAATTTAGTGTAATCACCTTGAAGCATTTTAAAAATTAAAATGTGTGACTAAATGTTTTCAGGTTTAATTTACACACTATTGAAACATTATTTAAGCACTGCATTCATTTGGATAAATTTGCTGTAGCATAATGACAATTCCCCATTTTTTTCTTCAAAAAACCTTGAATTCCGTGGTAAGTTTCTCCACACACCTTCTACCCAGTAGTTTGCATAGATGTGCATGGACATAGTTACACCAGAGATGAATGAAACATTAAAGGTTCATTGTAAAGGGCAACTAAAAAAAAAAATCGAGATAGTTTGGTTTCACTGAAATTCTTCAGATTTTGCAGGTGTACAAAGATGAGGTTACATCTCAGGACAATAATCTTTGAGCTAGGCTGTTTTGTTTTTTTTTTCCCTGTAATTCAGCTCCTGCTGTTCACTACGGCCTTTCAAAATATCTTAGTGAGAATGACAGCAAGACTTAGTAGGAAGGATAATCTCGATTAGCAGCACAGGTACTGTAGCATACTATTGATTCAGCCTGGCTCTGCAGCATGAAAAGCACTGTACATATTTAGAAGATAACTAAAGACACATTATTTATGTATTAAGTACCAACACTGAGTACATGCTATAAGAATATATTTTTCTTTGAGCAAGGCATCTGGTCATTCTATCCGTTTAGAAAGAAACTGTTTGAATTTTCCAAATAAAATTTTCAAATTATATTCATATGCTTGCTCTAGTGCTACACACATCTATTCTTGTGAAATACAATCCCTCTTCTCTTGTCACTTTGAAAAGGGACTGAAAAGTTGTTGTAGTTTTGCATGGCTGGGTTCTGGTGGAGCAGGGGGGCTGCAGGGGTGGCTTCTGCAAGAAGCAGCCTAAAGCTCTCTGCAGGCCCCACACAGCAAACACCAGTCGCCTCAAAGCCAGAGTTGTTGCTGACCAAGGCTGAGCCCATCAGTGATGGTCACAGCGCCTCTGGGAATCACATCTAGGAGAAAAAGGAAATGCAAGCATCTGCTTTTTGCCCCCAGAGAGCGAAGTGAGGAGATGTAAGAAACTGTGCAGACACCAAGATCAATGAAGGTGGTGCCCCAGGAGGTGCCCCAGGTGCCAGAGAGAAAGGTGCCCCTGCAGCCCGTGGAGAAATCCATGGTGGAGCGGGTGTCCCCCCACAGCCCATGGAAAAGGCTGAGAACGTGCCTGCAGCCTGTGGAGAGGCCCCACGCTGGAGCAGGTGGAGACAGACAGGAGATGGTGTAACCCATGTTGGAGCAAGACTCTGCTACCACTTCCAGCACGTGGAGAGAGGACAGAGACACAGAGATGAGTGAGAGAGGTTCATGCCGGAGCAGGTTTGCTGGGGGCAGGTGTGTGACTCCATGGAGGTGCAGTCTGGAGCAGTCTGGGCTTGAGAGACTGAGAGACATTCTGTGATTTGCACCCCATAGAAGTGACCCACACTGGGGCAACTAGGGAAGAGCTGAGCCATGTAGGAAAGGACTCACACTGGAGAAGTTTGTGAAGGACTGTCTCCTGTGGGTGGGACCCCATGGTGCAGCAGGGGAAGGATGTGAAGAATGAACACTCCCACACACCCTCTCCCCTCCCACCCCCCGCTAAGAAAGAAAACAACTCATGAGGAACTGACTGAAACCCCCATTCCCCCATTCCCTGTCCCTCCCTGTGCCACAATGGGGGTAGAAGGGAGCGAAATCACTACTAAAGTGGAGTCTGCTAAGAAGGGAGGGGTGGGAGGAGGTGCTTTAAGATCTGGTCACTCTTCTCATTACCTGACTCTGGTGTCACTGGATGTGCAGTGCAGTGTCATACATTAGAGAGTTTTCTTTCCTTTATTCTGTGTTGAGCCAATTTTTCCCGTGCTGCTGATTGCAGAATGATCTCTCCCTGTCCTTATCTTGAGTCCTATTCCACTCAATATATGTTTTCTCTCCTGTCCAGCTGGAAAGGAGTGATAGGGCAGCTTTGGTGGGCGTCTGACCTCCAGCCAGGGTCAAACCACCACAAAAGTTAAGATAGGTAGTAATCTTTTTTTTCTTTGGCTTTTCAGAAAAGGTAATTCTGTGATTCAATCATATGTTTATTTTGAATGAAAAAAATCAGCATTAATACCTTGAACTGATTGTAGTTCCTTGCTGTTGTACTTCGATAAAGGTAACTCAGATTTTGCAGTTTCTAGAAATGACAAACCAGAAGGATAATTGTCAGATCTCATTTCAAAATACAGATTAGAAATTAAGTGAATCTACTCCTGTCTACCTGCAGAGACAATGCAAACTGAAACAATGGTGTGTTTTGTGTATGAACTGTTTATTCTACATCTATTTTGAAGATAAATATTAAAAAAGATAATACCTTAGACTTACAGTGGCTAAGTATAATACATTCCCCAGGACACCTGCAGGGTAATCTGGATTGGCAGTAGTAGTAAGAGAATAAGAGTGTGTGTGATGTTTCGTGACAGAAAGATGCTGCTGGTTTCTTCTGTGTACCTGGCTGCTCTGTTAATAGATTTTCACTGCTTCTGGAACTTAATGATCACAACCTGCTGGGCACATCTGCTGCACTTTGAGCCACAGGCTGGATGTGGTTCAAAGACAGTGGATTGCTGTTTTACGCTTTTACCTTGAGAGCTGCTCTCAGTTCTTGCAGGGGGATTTTCTTGTCTTAGAAAAAGTAGCTACACAAAGGCAGACATATGCATGTGCACGTGTGGTGACGTGCACATAGCTGGGTATGCGATAATTACTTTGTAAGTAAGATAGGGAACGGAAGTCCCAAACAATTAAAGTTAAAATGTACAAATAGGAATTTTAGTAGCTAGGCAAATGTAAAGGCAAGAAATCTCAAAGAAGCTGAGCCTCCTTTTACATAGGATTTAATTGAAATCACAGAACACATTAACTATTTATGGATTTTATCTTGGGAATAAGTACTACCCAAAAAGTACCACAGAATGGCAAATTAAAATTAGCCAGGAAGATATTTTAAGCAAGATTAGCAGCTTGAATGGGTGACAATCTGTGTGTTTCATGCTGAGCCAATGGAATGTAGGTATAAATATTTTCCTTGTCTGTGGGCCTCTTTAGGCATGGAAACTGTGGTGTCATGATAGGCAACTGGTATTTTAATACATATTTAAAGTCCTTACATATTTAAATAATTTTTAAAAGTGAATGTTTTTTCCCAAAAGTCTTGGTTTCTGGGTTGCACAGTTGGACCTCCCAATAAAAACCGCAGGTGAGGTCCTCATCTGGTGTAAATCACTGTAATTCCACTCAGCTCGGTGAGGGAAAGCATCCAAATTATTGATCTACAGGGATAAGTATCCCAGCTGTCATCTGCTCAAGCTATTTTTGTCAACTAAAGTGTTTTTCAAACTAAGTTTATTTTTAATTAGTGCGTTTATGCAGCTATATTCGTCACTGGTGATTGGCTGATTTACACTAGTGGAAGGCCTGGCTTGCTGAGAATGTACTTTGCTGCACTGAACACATGGCAGTAACAGCCTGTAACTATCCCTTTGTGGCCCTGATCACATTTTATTTGTGCCGAATTTCCCACAGTGGATCCTGTTACAAAAGACCTAAAAGGATTATGGAACATGTGCTTTACTTTTAAATTGTTTTTTATTTTCTTTTGCTTGAAGTTGCCTTCTTGCACTGAAGGACAGTGGGTTTATCGTCACCTTGTGAATATTTTCATGAATGAGTAGATTAAAAATTTCTTTACATAGATTATTTTCTCTGCTGTTATTGAATCTTTGCTTAAAACCCAAACTTTGCCTGTAGTGATATATGAATCTTCCAGCGCTGTATGAAACACGCACAACGTGTGGTGTGTGGAAAGGAAGGTCAAAAAGAAGATAGACAAAAAGCATGAGTTCATAGGTATTAATGTTAAAAGAGGTCACATTTCAGTGAATGTTGTATTCTTTTATTGACCTTTTTCTCACTGCCAGCAATGTTAATGTTTCGTTCTCATATTTTTCATAGACTCACTGAATTTTGGGAAACAGATTAAAGGTTAGGTTTAATCTTGGATTCATTATAAACATGAGACCATGTCTATTAAATATTATAGAGATGAATAGTCAATGTAAAAACCTCCACAATACCAGCTCAATACATCAGAATACAATAACTCCTCTGTGCAAAAAATTGATCCCCATAAGGCCAGTGATAAATAGCATCAGGTGGAAAATATTTATCAAAACATTTTAGCATTTTAGTAAAAGTTACTTTTTGGTGTTTTTTTTTATAAAGAAGCAGCACATTATTCTGTATTGCTTTATTTAAATTATCAGAGGGAGAAGGATATTTGATCATTCTTACCAAAAGATATTTTTAATTCCAAAACCTGGCTTTCAAATACTGAAAAAATTTGAAAATGTATTAAAACTAATGTAATTTTTCACAAAATTTAATGTAAAAATGCTTGATAATATTCCTATATTTCTTTTTAAATGTTGCAGAGGACAGAGGAAAGGTATGAAACAGCGGCAATGCAGATCCTAATGACTAGATTAATTAGTTTTACCTTCTACAAATTAGAGCTTTTCTTGCCAGGTAACACCTGTCATAATGATAAGTAATTTTATTTTGGTAATTTTTCCAGCTGTAGTACTCCATGATTCAGCAAAGCATCTCAACTCATGCTGAACTTGACCAAAATTTTGTTCCAAAGGCAATTAAACAGAGGACTTTCCTGAATCTAAACCAAAGAGAACACAACAAAAACCAAAGTCTTATACTATGTGCTTGAATTTTGTTGGAGGTTTCTGGTTTCTGACATATGGGATATTTCTCTGGTAGACTTCTAAAGAAATAATATCTTCAAAATAATTCTGAAGTTTTATTTTGTAGAAAGGCTGAATGGAACAAGGATTTCAGCTACCTGCATGTTTAGTTTCCTTTATTTTCAGGTTAATATCATACAGCTTCCTCTTGACATTGCAGCCTTTCAGTATACCAGAGATTTTTGTGTGTACAGTTTCTAATTTTAGTATGAAATTTGCCAGTTTGAGGTTAAACTGCAGGCATACTTTGATCTGTAAAGAAAGCAAGTGAATTTGTCCTTCATGGTGCTGTTCAGGTCTCTCCTTTCATGCCTAATTCATTTAAGAAAGTCAAAACTTCTTAAGATTTACTGTAGAAAATTTCTCTGAATCTGATATGGAATAGCAATGTACTGTGATTGCTAGGCCAAAATAAAAAGCAACAGAGAAAACTAAACAAGAAGAAAAGTGGAGAGGAGAATGAAGAAAAATTCAAGGAAATCTTTATATTTCAATAACTATGATTAAACTCGAACCAAAATGAATCAAAATACCCATGTCTAACATTAAAAGAGTGAGGCATATATATATATATACCTCCCTCCTCAGGGATGCTTTCAATGAATTCTCTGCTGAGTCTGTAGTTATGCTTGGGATTACCCTGACCTGTGTGCAGGACCTTGCGCTAGGCCTTCTTGAACTTTATGAGGTTTGCACAATCCTACCTCTATGCCCATCAAGGTCCCCTTCCTCTTGGTATCAACCACACCACACAGCCTGGTGTCATCAGCAAACTTGCTGAGGGTGCACTCAATCCCATTGTCCATGTTGCTGACAAAGATGGTTAACAGCACCGATCCCTAAGGAATACCACTTGTCACTGATCTCCACTTGGACAATGAGCTGTTGATTCTTTGAATGTGACCAGTCAGCCAGTTCCTTACCCACTGAGCAGTCCATCCATCAAATCCATGTCTTTCCAATTTAGAGACAAGGATGTTGTCATACAAGAGAGTGTCAAATGCTTTGCATGAGCCCAGGTATCTTACATCAGTCACTCTTCCCTTATCCACGCATGCTGGAACCCCAACACAGAAAGTCAACAAATGTGTCAGTTTCCCAATAGATTCAACACTGTAGCACAGTAAACATAAAAAAATCTGCCTTTCTGGAGTCCTTACTCTACTTTTCACTCATCTTGAACCCCTCAAATAGAGAATTGTCCCAGGCCTTGATCACCGCAGCCCAGACTACCTCTAATAAACTCTCTAAGTTCTTCTGAATTAGTGAGCAACACGTCCAGTAATGATGCGTCTCTGGTCAGACTCTCCATCACCTGTACTGGCAAGTTGTCCCCAAAGCACTCCAGTAGTGTCCTGGACTGTTTGCAGGTCAGTGTGCTTTTCCAGCAGATGACTGGGTGGCTGAGGTCCCCTCTCAGGATCTGTCAGAAAGGATTTGCCTTTGTGAAGCCATGTTGGCTATGATCGATCACCTCCTCCTTTCTCCTGTGCCTTAGCAGAATTTCCAGAAGGGTCTGCTCTAAGATCTTGCAAGGCACAGAGGTAGGACAGAGTGGCCTGTAGTTCCCCAAGTTTTCCTTTTTTCTCTTTTCAAACATGGGGGTTGTGTTTCCCCTTTTCCAGTCATTGGGAACTTCACCAGACTGCCATGACTTCCCACATATGAGATATAGAGGCATAGCTACTTCATCTACCAGTTCCCTCAGGACCCACAGATGCAACTCATGAGGTCCCATGGACCTGTGTACCTTCAGGTTCCTTCCATGGTCTTGGACTTGATCTTCTCCTACAGTCAGTGGTTCTTCATTTTCCCAGTCCCTGTCTTTTCCTTCTGTGACTTGTGAGGTGTGGCTATAGCACTTGCTGGGGAAGACTGGGACAATAAAATCATTGAGAACTTCAGCATTCTCCATGTTGACTTTACCCAGGTATCCTGTTTCACTCCAGAGGTAGCCCGTGTCTTTCCTAGTCTTGCTTTTATAGCTGGAATAGCTATAGAAACTTTTCCTGTTGCCCTTAAGGCTCCTGTCCAGATTTGATTCTATCAGGGCTTTAGCTTTCCTAACTTGACCCCTGGCTGCTCAGACAATTTCTCTGTATTCTTCCCAGGCTACCTGTCCTTGCTTCCAGCCACTGCATGCTTCCCTTTTTTCCTTTGAATTTGTCTAGAAGCTCTTTGCTCATCCGTGCAGACCTCCAGGCATTATTTCCTGACTTCCTCTTTGTTGGGATGCATTGCTCCTGAGCTTGGAGGAGGTGATCCTTGAATACTAATAATTTGTCTTGGGCCCCTCTTCTCTCCAGGGCTTTTTCCTATGGTTGTCTATCAAGTAGATCCCTGAAGATGCCAAAGTCTGCTCTCCTGAAGCCACAGAATCACTAATGTGTATTAGTTAGTAGAAAGGGACATTGAAAAATCATCAAGTTCCAACTCCTTTAATTACATCATGTTGCTCAGAGCTTCATCAAACCTGCTCTTGAATTTCTCCAGGGATGATGCCTCCACCACCTCTCTGGGAAACTTGTTCCAGTGCCTCACCACCCTCTTAGTGAAGAATTTCTTCCTAATGTCTAATCTAAACCTACCCTGCTCTAGTTTAAAACCACTGTCTCTCATTGTATGGCTACAGTCCGTTATAAACAGTTCCTCCCCAGCATTCCTGTAGGTCTCCTTCAGGTACTGGAAGGCCACTATAAGGTCTCCCTGGAGCCTTCTCTTCTCCCAGCTGAACAACCCCAACTCTCTCAGCCTGTCTTCATAGCAAAGGTGCTCCAGCCCTCTGATCATTCTTGTGACCTTCCTATGGACCCATTCAAGATGTCCATGTCCTTGCTATGTTGAGGGATCCAGAACTGAATGCAATATTCCAGGTGAGGTCTCACCAGAGCAGAGCAGAGGGGAAGAATCACCTCTCTTGATCTGCTGGCCACACTCCTTTGATGCAACTCAGGATGCAATTTGCCTTGTGGGCTGCAAGTACATATTGTTGGCTCATGTCCAGCTTTACATCCATCAATAGCCTCAAGCCCTTCTCTGCTCACACCATCTCTCAGGCTGTAACAATAATGTGGATAGTCCTGACCCATCCACAGGATGCTACACATGTCCTTATTGAACTTTATGGGGTTTGAACAGACCCATCTCTCTAGCTGGTCCAGGTCCCTCTAAATCCTTATGCAGATTTGCATGGAGTATTTCAGTTGGGCCCTCAGTGAAGCTGACTTACTGGATGGAATTCCTTTGTGCTGTACACAAAGGTGCTCTCCTGATATTTTGTGATCCTTGCCCAGGATCTGGGCATCTATTGCTGACACTAGCATTAAACTGGTAGGAGTGACATGAATTGTGGTTCCTCTCCACCAGCAATTTAAGTTTAAAGCCATCTTCACTTGCTTGGCAAGCCTGTGACCAAAGATGGTCTTCCCAGTGGCCCTTAGGTTTCTCAAAATGTGTCTCATGGTCTAAGCAGTGTTTCTCAAAACGTGCCTCATGGTCTAAGCAGTCAAACTGTCCGTGGCACAAGTCATAACCATTTGTTGACTTTCCAGATTCAACTGGTCCTTTCACAGTCCTTCCCTCTGACCAGAAGGATTGATGAAAAACTACCTGTGCTCCATAATTCCTTACTGCTGCTCCAAGGGCTCTGTAAGCCTTCTTGATACTCCTCAAATTGCTCCTGGCTGTATCACTGGAGCCCCCAGTAAGCAGCTCACCTCTTCAGAGGGTACATCAGGGAAATGTATGTCTCTGTATCTTTCAGAAGAGAGTTGCCTACTAACGTCACATCACAGTTTCTTAGTTGCACTGGTTGCTACACAAGAAAGAGATCTGGTTGCCTTACTTAGCTCCAGCATCTCTCCTGATGCGGTAGATCTTTCCTTTTCAGTCTGCAGACTAGTGAAGAGTTTCTGCAAGGACACTTCAGGTGTCAGGAGAAAACACTTCCTCTTGCTTGTCCTTGTCATTGCAAGTTTCCATGCTGCTGTAATATTGCTCCCCCTCTCCCCCCACCCCACCTCACCCTTTCTGTATGTGTCAGTGGGGGATTTTTTAGCTGTTTGGACATGGGCCATGGGTCCACTGCAGACTGCACCTAGAACCAGCTACCAAACTCCTTCTCAGCCTCCTTAATGTTATGCAGTCTTCCCACTGCCCCTGCAGCTCAACCACCTGCTGCAGTAGGTCCTCCAACTGGGCACACTTTCTGCAGGCAGGTCCTCCACCTGTCCCTGTCCTGGGACAAAGGTCTGAGCACTCCCTGCACCCTGAGGTCTGCGCTGCAGCCTCTCCTTCAGTAGCTCCATCTGATTGGAGGCATTGCCCACCGCTGAGGTGGATGGTGCAAGCATCACCCAGCCCAAGCTGCAGCCTTTGCTCTCAGACAAGTGACAATCATTCTGCCTTGAGGGTCAGGTAGAATGGATGCCCTTGGTCTGTCACAGAACAGAGCCTAGCTACTTCAAGACTCCCACTCAGCCAGTGTAATGCCCCTCCTTAAAAGAGGTGTCCTCTCTGCAGACACTGCCAAACCAACTTTCACACCATGACTTAGCTGATGCACCATGTCCTATACACACGGCCCAGAGGTCCTGATAGCTCATGCTCCCTGGGTGTGGGGTGGCTGTCATGGCTCTGGCAATGCCCAGGCTGCACCAGCATTTCCCACTCCTAGCGTCCCCACTCCTCTGGAATTTCCCTGTCTCAGGAAAACCCCTGTTCTCCAAGACCTGCTGCTCTACTGTGGGTTGGGTTGGCTCTGGAGCAGTTCCCCTTGTCAGCTCCATACACAGGGAGTTCCTCCCATAAGTTCAATGTCGCAGTATGTTTTTTAATTTCTTCTACTCTTAAGGTACTTGCAGCTTGATTTTCAGAACACTACATCATGTAAGGGCATCTGCAAGGTCAGGCTTGATGCAACTCTGAGCAGCCGGATCTAGTAAAGATGTCCTTCCTCACTGCAGTGGAGTTGGACTAGATGACCTTTAAAGGTCCCTTCAAACCTAACACATTCTATGATTCTATGATTTGATGATTAAATGTCAGAGCAAAGCCCATACATCCCACAAACACCACAACAAGGAAACTGGTTAAGTGTTTGAATACATCATATAGATGTAAGATGGGTGTATCACTCAGGGGCCTTCCAAAGAAGAGAGGAATACCTACCACTGTAGATGTACATTCATGAGAAAACTTGAATTGCACCACTTCTGCCTATTCTGCTCAAAGTTTAGAAAATTCACAAGTGTATGTTGTTATTCCTGAGCTCTGTGATGGTGGACTCCACTGCTCTAACAGCTGTGGCAGTGTAAAATACTTACAGAATAAACCACAGGAAAAAGACTAGAAAACAGTGCAAGAGTGGTGGTAGCTTCATATAGAGCTGCAGCAGTGTGGAACTTGGGAAAGCCCCAGACCATTACTTGGTGACAGTTATTGTGTCATGCTGGTGACTTCAAGACATGCTTTTATCTCCAATACCAAGCACTTACTAAAGACATCTGGTCAGGTACTTGGAAACTCTTTCTTTCTTCCTAAATCTGTTGCTGATTCACTAAGCAACAGGGAGATGTCTTCTCATGTCACTGTGTACCAGTTCCCTATGTGCACATTGGAGGCCATGTTTCCATAAGTCACAAAGGTACCAAAAAGACAAACCCATCAGTCTTTGTAAGACCATTGAATACTACAGTTATGAATTTTCTAGCACATAATCAGAGCATAAGGTCTGAGTTTCCATCCGCTGTCTCAGTTGAAGTATAACAGCTATGATGTAGCTCATCTAGGGAAGTGAGAATATAGTTTACAAAAGGTTTTCAAGCATCCAGGGCTTTGAAGGGTATCTCTCCATTATTTATGTGCTTTTCTCTTTTTTGCATAAAACAGCTTTCAAGATTTAATGGCTGATAACAACACAATATTGTGTGTCACTTACATTGTGTGATATGGGATTAATTCATGCTGTTTAAACAAAGTTTTCACTGTTTCTGAGATGCTCCCTCTTCTCCTACCTTCTCATCTCTCAGAGGACTATTTGCTTTTGTCAGGAGTCAAAACAGAAGGATGAAAAATGAGGAAACATTACTTTAAAATAGATGGTGTGTCGGAAAAGATTACTCGCACAACACAGGAGTCACTGAGGCAAGAGACTGGAATTGTCAGCCCCACATCAACAGAAAAACCTTCAGCAGAAAGTCAACTGGTAATCACACATCCTGACTGAGTTAAATTGTTTTATGCATAGACATCGTGCGTGCCAAGTGGGAAGGCTTAAAAGCAGGGCCAAGGCTGAAAGTCATAAAGTGAAAGTGACAGTAAGCAATTCAAATTCTCTCGTAATCTTTATGCCATGCTTAACTACTGGAGAGATGTGGGTAATGAATTATCCATGGTTTTAAACTAGCTGTAGGTTATTGATCTGACTAGTTTTAGAGCTTATCTGGCCCACTTAAGTATCTGACAAAAATATGGACAAAATGTAGCATCAGTTTTCTGTAACTCTCCCTCACCCTTCCTTGGTCACTCCCCAGCTCTTGTGTCTAAAATACACTATTCTAATATCTTGCTGCTATATCCAGCTGCATCAACTACCACTTATGTTAGCTGTAAAACAGGTTCCGTGTCTAGAATCAACAGGGAACCCTAGAGTGGAAAATGTACTTAAATTTTATGCTGTCACTGTATATTGTGATGGGTTTCATTTTACTACTATTATTTTCAGGTTTAAGCAATTTCTTACTGTAGTTATTACTTGTTTACTCAGGGTCTTCTATTCAAACCCCTTTTAAACATAGGTAGTGAGAAATACCAATGAACTGGGCCCCAGACTTAGACCATTTGTCTAATGTGCATATTAGTTCTCTTTGTTGAAATGTGGAGCTGTCCAATTAAAAAGGCATCAGATGTGGTCTGGTTTTGACTTGCTTTTATGAAAAGAATTTGAAAAGATTTTATAAAATTAAACTTCTATCTCCCTTGTTGTACTCTCTTTTCTCCTTTTTTGCTGAATGGAGATGGATAAAAAATTGAAACTTTATTTTTAAAATTCATAAACATTATATTTGAAATGTGTAGGGAACTCAGAACTGTTTTTTGTATCTAAGTTGCTGTTGTTACATGTTTTGATTTTGCCAAACCAAGATGTATGAGTTATCCTGTGCTACAGGACAAAAAGTCTTTGTCCTTAGTAATCACTTATTAAAACCTTTCCTGGAAAAGTAATACAGAAGTATTAGTGCTCTTATAGAGCTTGTTTCCTTGGAATTTAATGATGTTCATAGTCAGTTCTGTTAATACTATGTGATGGATATTTTTTGAGATGAAAACCCATGGCATCAGAGTCCTAAGTTTGAGACACACTTTTGTATCGTTTAGAGGTGGGGTTTTTTTTTTTTAAAAAAAAAAAAAGGGGGGGGGGGGAAAGCTTTTCTTTTTTAAAAGTTTTTCTTTTTTAATGATTTTGTTTCAGAGATAAAGAGATTTTATTATGATTTTCCTTCTCCACTTTTATTTGTACTTTGAAATCTTAATGGTTTCAAGGGTTCATCCTTTTCCACTGGTGTATTGGAGGATTTTAGTAGCTGGGGGGGGACTACAGGGGTGGTTTCTGTGAAAAGCTGCTGGAAGTTTCCCCAATGTCTGACAAAGCCAATGCCAGCCGGCTCCAAGACAGACCTATTGCTGGCCAATGACATCAGTGATGGTGGTAAAACTTCTGTGATATCTTACTTAGCAAGAGGGAAAAAAATTAGGAGCAGTTTTTGCAGCCAGAGAGGATAATGAGTAGATGTGAGAGGAACAGCTCTGCAGACACCAAGGTCAGTGAAGAAAGAGGGGGAAGGAGGTAGTCCAGGCACCAGAGCAGTGATTCCCCTGGAGAAGACCACAGTGGAGCAAGCTGTTCCCCTGCAGCCCAAAGGGGCACATTGTGGAGTAGATACCTACCTGCAGCCCATACTGGAGCTGGCTTCTGGCAGAATCCATGGTCCCATGCATGGAGAGAGGAGCCCACAGTGGAGCACGTTTCCTGGGTGGGGGACTTTTGACTCTTTGGGGGACCCACATGGGAGCAGTCAGTTCCAGAAGATCTGCTCTCTGTGGAAGGGACCCACACTGGAGCAGTTGGTGAAGAACTGCAGCCCATGGGAATGACGCACATGGAAGAAGCTGGCGGAAGACTGTCCCCCGTGGAAGGACACCAGATTGGAGCCAGGGAAGAGTGCAAGGAGTTCTCCCCCTGAGGAGGAAGGAGCAGCAGAGACAACATGTGATGTACTGGCTGCAACCACCATTCTCCGTCCCTCTGTGCTGCTGGGGACAGAGGAGGGAGAGAAATGGTGAGTGAAATTGAGCCTGTCATGAAGAGAGGTGTGGGAAGAGGTGTTTAAGATTTGGTTTTATTTCTCATTACTTGACATATTTTACAGGTAATACTTTAAATTAATTTCCCCAATATGAGTCTGTTTCACCTGTGACTGGTGAATAATCTGTCCCTGTCTTTATTTTAGGAGCTTTTTTGATTTATCTTCTTGCCCCTGTCCAGTGCAGAGGGCAGTGATAGATCAGCTTTCGGAGTCACCTGGCCACCAGACAGGGTCAACACACCACAATGGGAAAAATGCTAAGTTAAAAACCTACACTGCCGTTTCCTACCACTTACAGTCAGAAACAATTGACATTCAGGAAAAAAAGGTCTATGAAACCTGAATATGATTTCTTTTTCCTAATCTTCGGAGAAATTAAAATATATTCAAAGCAAGGACAGTCTGGAGTTAGAGAGACATGACTTGCAATTTCCAGTGACTCGCAGTCTTCTGAGATCTGGTGATCCACATTTGAATAGCATGCAGAAGAGGAAGCGAGGCAGCAGCAAGGTTAACCACATAGAACTTAAATCTTCTTTGTAAAATTAATCTGGATGAACCGATTGTTATTGTGGAGAGATGTTTAAAAGGTCATGTAGTAACAGGACAAGGGGTAATGGCTTTAAGCTGAAAGAGAGTAGATTTAGATTAGATATGAGGAAAAAATTCTTTACTGTGAGGGTGCTGAGGCACTGGAACAGGTTGCCCAGAGAAGCTGCCCCCTCCCTGGCAGTGTTCAAGGCCAGGTTGGATGAGGCTTTGGGCAACCTGGTCTTGTGGAGGGTGTCCCTGCCCATGGCAGACGGGGTAGAGTGAGATGATCTTTGAGGTCCCTTCCAACTCAAACCATTCTATGATTCTATGGTTATAAGAGCATTTAGGTTGTTCTGGTATGTAAAACTAAAGGCACTAGGAATTGGATCTCCAGTCTAACACAGAAATGGATGATTTGCAGACAGTTTATTGTGAAAGGCAAGAAAGGTACTTCAGAGTGAGTGTTTTGGTCAAGTGGCTTTATAAGAATGAAGTATCATCCCAAAGAAACCCAAGTGTGGATTTTCTTTCGATCTCAGGCACAGGTACAATGCAAAAAGGCAAGTCTCCTCAACTATCAAATCAAGACTCTTCCTCATGATACTGTTTCTGAACCATACACTATCATCTGTCATCTATTATTTCACCAAGATTTGTTTCCCAGCAACAGGAATACTTGTCTGCAGAATAGCAACCCTACATCTGCTCAAAAAGATCACGCTTCTCTGAGAGACATTATTTCTCTAAGAAACTGATTTTTTTCCAGTCTGTACAACATTTGTGAGCCCTTCCTTTGTGCTAAATAGGCATGGAACAATCTGGAAAAAGGGTCCAGGTGACGTACGGAAATCGACTCTATAACTCGAAAGTTATAAAGTAGGTATGTTTATTGCGCGCAGATGCACGGGGGATCCTTCCTCCACAAGCGTGCATACCGAAGCAGCAGACCGACCCCACATTTATACAATAAAACAATGAATATTCAATCAACGCCTATACATATTAAGTACCTGAACCCGCCTACTCTCGCTTCTCATGCTAATTAGCTTATCAGTTCTTGGCGCTTGCGCAGACCCTTGTGAGGGTCGCAGGCAGGGGTCTCTGGGAGGAAGGCTGTATGTCTTCCTCATGATGTATTTTCACCTCTTGCCTGGAATGCGAGGATCTTGCAAGCTTGCAGTGCCTCTATCAATCTGTGCTAATTGATGTCCTTGTGAGGGGCCCATGGACGTATTTCAGCCCTCTGTTTTTCTTTGTTGAAGAGATAGTGACGCGCCTCGGCTCTGTGGGCAGCCGTGGGGTGATACCACTCTGTCCTCGAAATCTTGCCTTTCACTTTTTTCGAGTTAGCATGAAATTATCACAGGCCCTCTGCTAGGAGAGAAAAACAGACTTGTCTGGCTTTCCCCCCTCCCTCTTTTCACCCCGAGACCATTCTACATGATTATCTAACTAAATTTCAAGCTCTATGCTATACCTGCTCCTATACCTGTACATCACAGGAAATCTGCTAAGGAGCCAGAGAACACAAGAAATCGGATCATGCTGACTTTTGCCCATAATATTTGTAAGGTCTGATAAAAGAGCACAGAAATAAGTATCTAATAAGATGTGTCCATAGATTTTGACCCTTCTTCCCTTTACCCTATACTTGTCTGTCCCCAAACACAGTGAAATTAGTTAGCATAATGGTCAAATAAGATTTCATGGTTTCACCATTATTTGTTTAACTTTTTAATCAGGGCATTGAGGTGAAATAAACATATGCCTTACTTCATTCATTTGTGTTTTAAACCAAGTATGGAGAGCATTCTTTCTCTGTAGCTATTTTTAAGTACAGAAAGGAAAATAAATCTTTTAAAGTGGGAGAAGAAAAGGGAATCACCACAGATCATCTATCCATATCTTAAATAATGCAATTTGGAATTCAGCTCTATTAATCGCCACTTTTAAAAGTCACAGTGACATGCAAAACATTTTACAAAGCAATACATCTTTATAAGCAATGCTGTTATTCTATCAACACATTTGCAGACTCAGAAGACAAACAGCCAGAAAAGAAATAGTTTTCTTCAATTTAAAACTTTTGGCTGCAATGCATTTACTAGGGCATTGCAGAAGATTACAAGGCAAGCTGGAAAAAAAAGAAATGCCTTTCAATCTGCAGCATATAAAAGGAAAATCTGGGTGGGACATAATAAAAAGAATTTCTTAATATTAAGTCAAATTGGTGCCAAAATTCACTTAAGCACTGGTTTATAATCAGGCCCTTATTCAGTGATCAAAAAACTAACAGTGAATATATTTACCAGTGGTGTAAAGACTAACAAGAATACCTGCACCAAATTTTGCAACTCTGTAGTGGGAATTTCAGCCCAAATTTTGATTATAAAGCAAATTTTTAATTTCACAAATCAGAGATAAGAAAAGGTCAATTCACAAGAGTCAGTTGAGAATTTTTTTTCCTGATATGGAATAAGTTGTACTGTTACATATAATTTTATTTCTTTTGGACAGACATTTTCCCACATAAATCCTTTTTTCCATATACAGATAGTCTACTGAATAAAGTATGGCACATATTTCAAGCGGATTTCAGGTCATCTCTTAAACTCAATGAAAAAAACTCACAAGTATCTATTTTCAGTCAGAAGTCCAAAAATATGATTGAACCAAGTTCCTGTAATATAATACAGTAACTTTCATTACCACTAAACCTGTTATGTGCTGCATTGTCCCATAAACAGGCAGTGGCCTGTCCTAAATTCTTACAAAATTAATAAACAATTAATTTCTCCAAGCTTCTGTATACCTTTGACTTTAAATAAGAAACAGATCAAAGAGGGAAAAAATCCCTGAGCAAATAAATTTCAGATAACTTCTCTGTAAAGAAAGCAAAAACAACATCTAGCCTCAGAAATACTTGCAGTTGATTGCATGCAAGCAGAGTTCACAGAGGAACAGCACCCATATCAATAATTTGCCTCTTGACGTGTTATATGGTTAAAAATGGATTTGAGCTTCTCTGCCACAGTGGATTCTTTAGGTGTTGCTAATAAGTGAACAGCGTTTGAATTAATATCTCTGAGCTTGAGAAGCACCCAGGGGAATCATCTGACCTAGTGATGCTAAAACTGAATCTGTGATTATGTGTTGAGAGCAGCATCCATATTTCAACATGTATAGTGGTGTGGGTGCATATGGGGGAAGCATGCCTCTAAGGATAAGTGAGCATCTTTGGAGGGTACCCACAGATATGTTTAATGTGTATGAGCCTTTGTTGTAGTTTTGCATGGCTGGGTTCTGGTGGGGCAGGGGGGCTGCAGGGGTGGCTTCTGCAAGAAGCAGCCTAAAGCTCTCTGCAGGCCCCACACAGCAAACACCAGTCGCCTCAAAGCCAGAGTTGTTGCTGACTGAGGCTGAGCCCATCGGTGATGGTCACAGCACCTCTGGGAATCACATTTAGGAGAAAAAGAAAATGCAAGCAGCTGCTTTTTGCCCCCAGAGAGCGAAGTGAGGAGATGTAAGAAACTGTGCAGACACCAAGATCAATGAAGGTGGTGCCCCAGGAGGTGCCTCAGATGCCAGAGAGAAAGATGCTCCTGCAGCCCATGGAGAAACCCATGGTAGAGTGGGTGTCCCCCTACAGCCCATGGAAAAGGCTGAGAACGTGCCTGCATCCCATGGAGAGGCCCCACACTGGAGCAGGTGGAGACATAGTGATGCTGTGACCAGTATTGGAGCAAGCCTCTGCCAGCACTTGCAGCCCATGGAGAGAGACAGAGATACAGAGATGAGTGAGAGAGAGAGATACAAAATGGAGCAGATTTGCTGGGGGAGGGGGTGGGGAGGACTTGTGACCCCGTGAAGGACCAGGCCAGACCAGTCTGGGCTTGAGAGACTGAGAGACATTCTGTGATTTGTGACTGCACCCCACATAAGTGACCGACACTGGGGCAGTTGGGGAAGAGCTGAAGCCCCGTGGGAAAGGACTTACATTCGAGAAGTTCATAAAGGACTGTCTGCCATGCATTGGGACCCCAGCTGCACCAGGGGAAGGGTGAGAGGAATGGCCCCCAATCCCTGCTAAGAAGGAAAACAACTCTTGAGGAACTGACCAAAACCCCCATTTCCCCATTCCCTGCCCCTCCCCGTGCCACAGTGGTGGGGGAAGAAGGGAGCAAAATCATGAGTAAAGTGAAGTCTGCTAAGAAGGGCTTTTGATTGTTGTATTTTTCTGATCATGTTGCTTCAGTGATCTTTTGAATTATTTTATTGTTTCAAAAGACACTTCAACAAGAAGTAAAACACCATCTGCCAAAAGCTGTTATTCCTGTAATTTGTTTTACAATTACACAGCTTTATGCTGAGCAGGTAGTCTTTCCTGTTACTAGAAACACTGTTCGCTCTTGCAAATTTCCAGTCTGTTAGGTCGTTGTACTACTATGAAGTCTTTTTTTTCATCAACCCTTTGATCCATATTAAATTTATGAGCCACTCTAAGACTGCTGTTACCTGCCTATTTTCCTGCACCTCATAAAATGGAGATGACATCTTTCTATCATACAGCAATACTTTGTACTTCCTTACATGCGATAACATGTCTTCCATGGATCTGGGGGGGGGGAAGGGGGGGGGCCTTTCTTCATTTCATATTAGGTTCATTTTTTCTTTATAATCACACTCAGAGTCTTTGTAGTTGTCTCCACTTTGTTTACTGATTTTTTAAAGAAAATAATGAACACATGCAAACACAACACAGCAAAGATTACCAATTCTTTATATAATTCAAATTTCTTATTATTGTTTGATAAAATCTAAAAATAAATTATTGTAATGAATTCAAGGCTTTCTTTTGAAACCACAAGTGTAATAATTATTTTATGATTTTTTTTATGTTTAATTAATAACATGAGAACTGATTTTTGCACTTAAATTGTTTCTGTATAGGAGCTGAGCATTGTACATGAACAGATACATGACAAAGTCCAACTCATATTGGCAACACTCATATCTGCTTAGTACATGGTCATTAGTTTTCACTTTCTTACTACAAAAGCAATCCCTCCTCTGATATAATCAGTTTAATGTGCAATAATTATTTAAGAACAGACCCACTGCAGAAAGTTTGGTTCTTCTACCATGTTTTTTTTTCACCTTTCCTATGAAAAAAGACAAGATTAAATGATAAAACCAATTAATATATAAACATGCACATGTTCCAAAAAATATTTTCATTTTTAGAATTTGTCTCCACCTTTGTCCATGACTTGTTTGCCTCACTACATATAACTAGAGTGCAGTATATATAATGGTGCATTTTTTAAGTAGCTCTTCCTTACTGCTGCAAATAATTGTCTTTTACAAATAAGATTAAACCATTGCCTGAATTACACATTTCCTCAACTAGTCTACTACCCACAACATTATTAGCAGTGGTTGACTGAAAATACCAGAGAGACTTATTTGAAAGTTAAAAGATTTAAGACCTGCATACTAGAGATGGTAATTGGTGATGACATTTGACAGTGTGCTGGTGGTTTGAACTCATTCAGTGGAACTGATGGAATCAGTCTTTTTTCTCTCAACATCTGCCTGTCATGTTGCAAGAACTGTTTGTTGTTCAAGCAGAAAGTGTCTTCATCACATGGATTTGGAGTGCCTGTGCAAAGGTAGACTACAATCAGTCACTTTGCTATGCCACTATTATTGCCATCTTTACTTGTGTAAATTGTAAGAATTTACATAGAAATGAAATCCCTACCATTCAGATTGGATCTTCGTTTTTGTAAGCAATCTGCACAGCCAGTCTGGGGTGAAAGTAGTTAGTGTTTACAAAGAGTATTTGTCAAGTGAGTCTCACATGGATACAGTATATGCTATGCATCATAGCAACAACTTATGTGAAATCTGAAGGAGGGTAGGGAGGAACAGAAGGAAATCATATCAACTGCAGATATGATCTTCTGTGGTATAAAAGATGTGTATCAGAAAGCCACGTGCATAATAAGCTGTATTTGATGGAGAGTTCGGTGGGTTTTTTTCTCCCCAGCTTTCAGTGTTCAGACCAATGAGAACTTTGTTTAAATTAGGACCTGATAGGAAACAAGATGGGGTTTCTATATCTAGGTCAATTTCTGGTTTATATTTCATGTTAATCCAGTTTTGAAAACAATCACTGCTTTCTAGATCAACCTTTATATCTTCTGATTATTTGGGGGTTTTAGACTATAAATATTACTTTGGACACACATTGTATCTCAGGGCTTTGGATTTTGCCTTTTGCAGTAATAATAAAATCCAATCACCACTCAGGTTTCCTGAATAAGTAATAGTTATTATAAGTAAATCAATCCAAGCAAGCAAGCAAGTTGAACCGAGTTTTAAACAGCATCTTCAGCTATTTCTGCTAGCTTAAAGGACCTAAATCTTCATTAAGTAGTCAGACAATAAGCTTTGATATTATTAATTATTTAGGGGGATCACTATAAAGAAGAAAAACTTCTGTAAGGTGAATTTTTGAAATGTAAGGTTGGAAAAAAGAGATAGATGGGATTAGAAGAATGGCAACCACTGTATTTAATATCACATGTTGCCCGAGGTAAAAAGCTTTACTGATCTTCATTTGGTCTACAAAGAACATAATTAAATTTCACAGCTCTCCATTACTTTCAGGGCAAATGTTAAAGCTGGACCTTTAAAAAGAAGGATTCAGAAGCGAGGTCGCTTAAGATGTGTATTCACAGTGATATGAGGTAAAATAATATGGTGTCCCAAATGTAGGGGCAGGGAATGCTATTAAAATGACCAACTGTGATGCTCAAATAAAAGTAGTGCATGAAATAATTTTGTTGAATTTTGTTGTCCATTTTATAACTTAATATTATGTTATTTAAATTGTCAAAAATAGTTAAAATTTAAGGCTGTAAAATACGATAAAGCATTAAAACGTAATATTTGAAACCAGTCTTAATATACTAAAGCATGCAAAAAGCTGAAAACAGGAATTCATACATAAAGACTGTTACTACCTTACCCTTCCCAGAAAACTAGAGGACAAGTAGTCTTTCATCCTAAAAGTCTTGTCAACTCAGAAGGGAAACATCCCTTTTTTAACGAAAAAGCTAAAGCCAACTCCCACACATACTCCTGAGCAAAAACGGAGCAGTGATAAGAAGAAACCAGGTACAATCTCCTTTTCTGATTTACCTCTGCATAAACACAATGATGAGATTACTGAAAGCCTACTCCACACTGATGGTCAGAAATTTGAGTGTCTAAAAGAAAAGTTGACAGGAATTAGCTTTTTCTACTCTGTTGATCTCACTGATGCAAAAATCGAACCTTGATGTCCAGGTTTTACAACCAATAAGTAATGTAATTGCCAAAGTGCATCACATTGCTTACCACATGGAGCAGCAGTTCTCCTAGACCTTGCATCTCCCTTGGCTCCAAGCCTAGGAGCTAAACAAGAGAGAATGTCAACATGATGCCACAGTTTATGACTGATAACTGCCTGCTGAGATTAATCCACAGGTTCCAATTTTCATTGTAAAACAGGGAAACCACTTAGGTTTTCTTATTGGTCTTGTGGGAAGACACACCACAAGAACCATACTACCAGATCAGCGCTCTTCAGCATCAGTCTGAGACTCCTTTACCCAATCTTTTTGAGCATTTCCAACCCCTAAGTTTACATCCCCAAAATTTTTGCTTCCTTTCCAAAGCCATTTATTTCTCTTAAGCATTTATTTCATTGGCTCCAAGTTAACCATATAAAGTGATAAGCTTTTTTTAAAATTCCTGACAAATTTTTATTAATTTCTCTAGCATCTCAGGACAAGTTTTTCTACACATCCATCATTCTATCTACCGCCTGTTTTATAGACAAGTATGAGTTCTAAGAGCATTTCAAAAGAAATGAGAAGTTATATTGAGTACATGAAATAAATACTAATAGCTGTTTGAGCAATAATTTTCTGCATTGGCTTAAGCATGTAACTTTATAGCTCTACTTTTCAGTGTCTCATCTCTCCTCTTTATTCTATAGACAGTATGCTTTTCATGTATTAATGGATTGATTAGTATGTATTTGCTATGTTGCTTAAAAGAAGAAAGTCCAAATATCTACATCAGAGTGTAGGGGGGAAAACCTAATAGAAATGGCTAATGAAAGCAACAGTGGTGAATTAAATCAACAGTGGCTTATGTGGACCTCTACAAAAGCTTCCATTAGATTAACCACTTTAAAATTACTAAGATCATATTATCTTGTCTAGCCTACTGCTCAGTAGAGGCTACTGAGCTGCAGCCAACAATTTCCACATTATGCCCACAATATCTGGCTGTGTTTCATGGGCAAGTATCTATCTTGTTTCATCAAATTCATATTATGTACATAATATAAACAGTCTCATATACTTGAATAGCAAAAGTGCTTTTGAACCATTTTAAATAGTTTTTGTCAACTTGAAATCAAGATACCACAATTAATTGTTTGCAAACATTTTGAATATGTTGATTCTGAGACCCAACTGAGTAACTTCTGGTTTAACCTCTGCTGTTTTAAAAATCTTGTGTAACTTATAGTTGCATCTACTTCAAAGCATTATAATGAACACACAAAGAAATCAAGTTACAGCTCTATTTCCAAATTTAAATATAAATTCTGTGAATGCACATGAACATAGGTACAAAGCTAATTTTCAAACAGGAATGAGTTTAAAGTAACCTTGACCAGAATAATCTGTGACTGATAATAAGCACAAAGGAGGTATTTCACAGGAGTTCCATTCACAATCATCTTGTTCCTGCTGCAGTAAGAACTGAATGACATAAAACCATATGAATTCATTAACTTTCAAGGATCAGAACTGAAAATCTCGACAGACCCCTAGATAGAATCATAGAATCACAAAATTGTCTTGGTTGGAAGGGACCCTCTAGATCATCAAGTCCAACCATCACACCGACCTGCCATCTGCTACTAAAACATGTCCTTCAACCACATCTAACCACCTTTTAAATACCTCTAGGGATGGAGACTCCACCACCTCCCTGGGAAGCCTGTTCCAATGCCTAACAACCCTCTCTGTGAAGAAGTTTTTCCTGATATCCAATCTAAACCTCCCTTGACATGATTTGGTGACAATTCCTCTTGCCCTATCACTTGTCACTAGGGAGAAAAGGTCAGCCCCTGCCTCTCCATAACATCCTATCAGGTAGTTGTAGAGACCAATTAGGTATCCCCTCAACCTCCCTTTTTTCGAGGCTAAACAACCCCAGTTCCCTCAGCCACTCCTAGCTTTTTAGCTAATCGCATTCAATAACAGATATTGTTTTCAAAGTAAGAGTTTGAGAGGGCCATTGAAAGTGTTCTTCATTTTATTCCAATACCTTTTCTGTGTTTTTATATCAAACTCTGTTCTTCCCTTCCCACTAACATAAAAATAACAGGACATAACTATATTATTGTGAATTGTTTCACATATGTTGCAAGGATCATTAAAAACAAAACCAAAAGAAGACAGATTGTAAAAAAGGTTTAGTGAGGAATAAAAAGGGGGATGAAAGTATATAAACATAAATTATAGATTTGTGGTGATTTATATGGAATCTTACACAAACAACACAATGATTCTTTAATTCAGGAAGAGTTTAAAAATGTTCATATCTTTTTAGTCATTCTTAGACATAACTTGCTTTTGTTGCTTAATGACGGATGTAATTTATTTTAATGCTTTAGTTTTCTGCCTACCCTCATTTCAAGCTTCTATCTTGAAATAATCCTACTGCTACTGTGAAAAATACTATTCAAAATTTTCCATCTTCCCTACTTTTGCTTGGAAAGACTTTCAGCATCCACATAAGAACTGCAGGTAACTGATCTTGAATTATCCTCAAAAGACTTTTTCTCATGAGTTCCTCAATTCTTTCTAGGTTAAACCAGACAGGAAATAAGATACTGTGGACAATCACTGTGGCCTATACTAACTTGGATTAACTGAAGAAGAATAAATGGAAAGCTGCAGTGCAATGGATCAGAGCAAGCCATGTTGAATCCCTAGAAATAAATGTTTACTAGCTCATGGGAACTGATATAAGCATGACAGGTTTTCTGTAATTGAAAAAACTCCCCTCTATGCTGACAAAATTAAGTCACTTTTTCTATGATACCTTAGAGCTGTGGACCTATTTATGTGAAGTCACAGAACCTGTTTATCAGTTCACAGAACCGAATTCCTGTTGATGGGTGGCTGAACTACCAACTGCTGTTCCAGTCCTTTCCTAACCAGTACCTGAGATCTTGGAAAGATAATTAGAACTACAATGTTCTTAAGTCACGATGAAATCTGGTCAGCCTGAGGAACGAGAAGTGTTCCTTATGTTAGGGGCTAGAAAAACACAGAGATGAGAATTAATTTCTGCAAATTTAAGGAGTGGTAATGTTCCTTTTCCATGGCTAAAAGTTCTTCATTATTATTCATATATATTATTTATATATTCTTCTGCAAAAATTAATTATATACTACATGGAACTTAAGTTGAGTTTTATATTGTATGTTTATTTCTGACATAAATGACTCCTTTTACTTGCTTCAGTGACAGTCTCTCCTCCTGATCCTAACAGTTTTTCCCAAGCAACATTCACACCCTTGGTTAAAATTGTACTATTATTTTTTATTGCAATAGCATTCACAAGCTGGACCACAAGGTCATGTGGTCAAACATGGTGAAAAGCTGTTGTTAAAAGTTTATGACTATTGTGGTGGTTTTGGCCCTGGCTAGAAGCCAAATGCCCACCAAGCCGCTCGCTCACTCCCCCTTCAGCAGAAAAGGGGAGAAAATATGTTTTCGGGGCTTAGGCCCTGAGATAAGGACAGAGGGATCACTCTCCAATTAGTGCAATGGGCAAAACAGACCCAGAACAGAATAAAGGAAAGAAAAGGGATTTATTACAACTATGACTAATACACCCAGTGAACTGGAACGAGATAAGAGTAAGAAGCAGCCAGGTCTTAAAGCGCCTTCCCCCCACCTCTCCCTTCTTAGCAAACTCAAACTTCATCACGATTTTACTCCCTTCTTCCTCCCTCAACCTGGCTTGGGGAGGGGCAGGGAATGGGGAGTGAGGTTCCAGCAGTACCAGTTGCTTTCCTTCCCCAGATCTTAACACTTCTACTTCCCCCACCCCTCACCTTTTAGCACCCTTGACTTTAATCATCAATTTTGCTCCCTTCTTCCCTCCCGTTGCAGCACCAGGAGGGGCAGGGAATGGGGAGTTGGGGGGGGGGGGGGGCCAGTCCGTTCTGCCCAAGCTGTCTTCTGTCTCAGCTGGGGGGGGGCATTCCACACACACACACACACACACACACACACTTCCCTTATGGCGCCGTGGGGTCCCACCCAAGCCAGCTGCAGCGTGAGTCCTTTCCATGGGGGTGTCATGTCCTCACCACAGGCTTCTCAGCAGGACTTCCCTCCATAGGGTTCTGACATTTGGGCCCGGGCTCCCCCAGCCTGGCTCCCCGCAAAGTCACAAGTCCCCTGGCAAACCTGCTGAGGCGTGGATCAATCTCTTCACAGGGCGTAGATGTCTCTGCTCCCCGTCCTCATCCATGGGCTGCAAGGGGACAACCCGCTTCACCATGGTCTTCTCCAGGAGCTGCAGGGGAAACTTTCTTTCCACATTCCTTTCCCCCTCTCTTTCTGAGCCTGGCCTTGGCTATCGCTGCAGCTGGTCACATCTTCCCACTCTCTGTTCCGGTGGCAAAGTGCCCCAGCCAGGAGTTTTTTCCTTGAATATGTGATTCGCAGAGGCGCTATGAATCATGGAATCATAGAATTGTAGGGGTTGGAAGGGACCTCGACAGATCATCGGGTCCAACCCCCTGCCAAAGCAGCTCCCTAGGACAGATCACACAGATAGGCATCCAGATGGGTCATGAATATCTCCAGAGAAGGAGACTCCACCACCTCCCTGAGCAGCCTGTCCCAGGGCTCTGTCACCCTCACTGGGGAAAAGTTCTTCCGCATGTTGGTGCGGAACTTCCTGTGCTCCAACTTGCAGCCATTGCCCCTTGTCCTGTCTCCACAGACCACTGAAAAGGGGCTGGCTGATTCCCCCTGCATCCCATGCTTATGATAATTATAAACATTAATTAGGTCCCCCCTTAGTCTTCTCTTCTCAAGGCTGAACAGTCCCAGCTCACTCAGCCTTTCCTCACAGGGGAGATGTTCCAGGCCCTTAATCATCTTCGTAGCCCTTCTCTGGACTCCTTCCAGGAGATCCCTGTCCTTTTTATACCAAGGCGCCCAGACCTGGACACAATACTCCAGGTGGGGCCTGACCAGGGCAGAGTAGAGGGGGAGGATCACCTCCTTTGACCTGCTGGCCACACTCCTCCGGATGCACCCCAGGATCCCATTGGCTCTCTTAGCCACCAGGGCACACTGCTGGCTCATGGCCAACTTGTCATCAACCAGGACCCCCAGGTCCTTCTCCACAGAGCTCTTCTCCAGCAGGTCATCCCCCAGCCTGTACTGATAGAAACGGTTGTTCCTTCCCAGGTGCAAGACTTTACACTTGCTTTTGTTGAACCTCATCTGGTTTCTCCCTGCCCAGCTCTTCAGCCTGTCCAGGCCTTGCTGGATGGCAGCGCAGTGTTCCTGCATGTCAGCCACTCCTCCCAGCTTTGTATCATCAGAGTACTTGCTGAGGGTGGATGCTGTTCCCTCATCAAGATCGTCAATGAAGATGTTAAACAGGACTGGACCCAACACCGAGCCCTGGGGAACACCGCTAGTCACAGGCCTCCAGTCAGACTCTGCTCCACTGATCATCACCCTCTGGGCTCGGTCCGACAGCCAATTCTCAACCCACCTCACTGTCCACTCATCTATCCCATGCTTTCTCAGCTTTGCTATCAGGATGTCATGGGAGACAGTATCAAAAGCCTTGCTGAAGTCAAGGTAGATGACATCCACTGCTCTCCCTCCATCCACCCAGCCTGTCATGAGATTGTAGAAGGCTGTGAGATTGGTCGAGCATGATTTCCCCTTGGTGAATCCATGCTGACTCCTCCTCATGACCTTCTTCTCTTCCAATTGCTTGGAGATGGCATCCAGAACAAGCTCTTCCATTACCTTTCCAGGGACAGAGGTGAGGCTGACTGGCCTATAGTTGCTGGGATCCTCCTTCTTGCCCTTTTTAAAGACCAGAGTGACACTGGCTATCCTCCAGTCCTCAGGCACTTCTCCTGTTCTCCAGGACCTGTTGAAGATGATAGAGAGAGGCTCAGCAATCACCTCCGCCAGCTCCCTCAGCACACGTGGATGTATCCCATCCGGGCCCATGGATTTGTGTGCATTTATCCCCTTGAGCCACTCCTGGACCTCCTCTACCTCAACCAGAGGGAAGCTCTTCATTCCCCAAACACTCCTACTTTCATCCAGTGCCTGTGGGTCCTGGGGGGCCTTTGAGGTGAAGACCGAAGCAAAGAAGGCATTCAGTATCTCCACCTTCTCAGCATCCCCCGTTACCAGGACACCCACCTCATTCAGCAAGGGACCTACATTATCCCTGGTCATCCTCTTACTATTCACGTATCTAAAAAACCCCTTTTTATTGTCCTTTATGTCCCTTGCCAGCTTCATTTCCAAGAGGGCTTTAGCCTTCCTAGTTGCGACCCTACAGGCCCTGACAACATTCCTGTATTCTCCCCAGGTGCTCAGACCCTTTTTCCACAATTCATAGATCTTCTGCTTCCCTTTGAGTTTACTCAATAGCTCCGTGTTCATCCACACAGGTCTTCTGCCTCTCCGTCCCGATTTCCTGCACAAAGGGATGCATCGTTCCTGTGCTTGGAAGAAGCGCTGTTTGAATGCTAGCCAGCTCTCACAGGCTCCCATTCCTTCAAACAGCGTAGCCCATGGGATAGCCCCTATTAAGTTGAGGAGGAGATCAAAGTTAGCTCTTCCAAAATTCAGGGTAGCTATCCTACTTTTTGGCTTGCTTCTTCCACCCAGGATCTTGAACTCAACCATTTCATGGTCACTTTGACCTAAGCTGACCCCAAACTTCACTTCCCTAATGAGCCCGTCCTTGTTAGTGAAAACAAGGTCCAGCACCCGCCCTCCCCTTGTAGGCTCCTGCACCATCTGTAGCAGGAAATTGTCTTCAACACACTGCAGAAATTGTCTGGACTGCATACGACTGGCCGTGTTGCTTGCCCAGCAAATATCTGGATAGTTGAAGTCCCCCATAAGGATCAGTGCCCGGGATCTTGAGGCTACTTCTAACTGCTTATAGAATGCACTATCAACCTGCTCCTCTTGATCAGGGGGCCTATAGCACACTCCCACAACAATGTCACCCATACCAGTTTGCCCCTTGATTTTAACCCACAAGCACTCATCCTTCCCCAGGTGGAGCTCAATACATTCTAGGTGCTCTCTAACATAAAGAGCAACTCCTCCACCTTGCCTCCCTAGCCTATGTTTCCTAAAAAGCACACAGCCATCCATGACAGCGTGCCAGTCGTCCAGGTTATCCCACCACGTCTCTGTGATTGCGATGAGATCGTGGCCCTGCGACCGCACAAAGATCTCTAATTCTTCTTGTTTGTTCCCCATGCTACGTGCATTTGTATAAAGGCATTTTAGTGGGGCAGCAGATGTAGGTATCCTCAACAGCCCACAGCAAGATTTCTGACAGGGAGCTGGCAAAAGTGGCTACACTGAGGAGTACTCAGGGCAATCCACAGAATTTTCCCTACTCTCACATGGAAAAACGTCTCCAAGTCCACCACTGTGCTGTTGGTATTTACCTTTTTCCACCATCAACTCTCATTGTGACTCCCGAAGCACTTGCCTAACCCCAGCAGCCTTCTTAATATCCCCTTCCCCCTTCCTAACTAGTTTAAAGCTCGATCGATGAGCCCTGCCATCTCCTGGGCAAGGATCCACTTTCCTTTATGGGACAGGTGAGCCCTGTCAGCAGTTCTCATGCCAGGAGCAGAGCACACCATCCCTTGGTCAAAAAACCCAAAGTTCTTGCGCCGGCACCAGCCTTTCAGCCACACATTCAACTCGTGGGTTCTCCTGTCCTGCTCTGAGCCCCTCCTCCCACAAGTGGGGATAGATGAGAATATTATTTGGGCTCCCCCCTCAACAAAGTGCCCTAGGTCCCGGAATTCCCTTTTGACGGCTTGCAGGCTACACTTTGTGATTGCATCATAGCCTGCTTGAACTATCAGTAATGGATAATAGTCTGTGGATCTAACCAGCCCTGATAGCCTTCTGGTAATGTCCCTGACCTGGGCTCCAGGGAGGCAGCACACCTCCCTGCGTGTAGGGTCTGGTCTACATATAGGGCCTTCTGTCCCTCTGAGAAGGGAATCCCCTACTACAACTACCTTTCTCTCTTGCCTAACAGAGGCAGTCTCAAGGCATGCGGATGATCGCCTCACTCTAGGTTTCCGCTTCCTCTGAGGCAGAGAGAATCCTTCTGTGATTGGTCAAAAGTGACTTTGGCCTTGAATTGGCTCTTGTTTACTGTTGGGAACTCACAACAAACTGTAACTGCTGCTTTGCAAAAGCCATCTCAGCAGCACAGCTACAGCAAACTGCGACAGCTATACACAAGAATCAATGGCCAGCTTCAGCGAGGCCAGGGACAACTCAGCTTCATTCTCTTATCCTCATGCAGTCCTCTCTGAGTGCTGTTGTTAGTTTTATCTTTTCACTTTCTGTAGACACACATTTAATTTTGGGTGTTTATTCACCATTAATCATGACTGTTAACAAGTAGTTATTTTTTAGAACATTTTCTGTAGAGCATCCTTTGTCATTTGTTATCATCTTCTTCTTCACCAACTGGCTGAATTTCATCCATTTTAATTTGGAGGCCAGAAGAGCTGAAGCTGAACATATAAACACTGTCAGTAAGCGCTGTCACTAGCTTCTTTAAAAAACAAATCATAACACAATTTTTTATTATTTTTGCCGTGTTTGAGTAAAACTAACAAATGTTCTTCATTGCTTACATTGCTTTCATCTTCCTCAGCTGTTAACAAAAGAACAAAACTAAATGGAACCACTACCAGGATCCAGAAAATAACACAATAGATAAAAGTTTAGGAAATCTGTCTCCCATATTGGCCTAAAGGAAATAAAAACTTTACTTTTTTGTATTCCAGTGTCACTAAATAATAATTTCTTCTTATAAACACATTCATACCTTGGTGGAGTAATATTATATATTGTAAGAAGTTGTTCTGCTCGACTGTTATTAAGTGCTGACATATACTAGTTTAGAATCCTTCTGATCACATACAAGCATTTTTTTCTAATAAAATTTTCCTGAAACTAATGTGATTATCAAATATTAAAGCAACACTGGATTAAAAAGACTTCCTGCTTGTTGGAAGAAAGAAAAGAATACATTAAATGAACTGCTAAGTAGCCTTATTAATAGGAAACATCTGTTAAAATAATGTGTATGCAAAGTGTTATTGCCCACTATGTACCCTGTCTTGTTCTATATTGTTCTCCATTCCACAGTTTGGAAGCAATTTACTGACTGATAAGAAATTACTGATTGTTTTCATCCTAATGCGTTCAGTAGAGCAGAGACATAATTTTGCTAATTTTTTGCCTTGGCTTTTATTTGCACATAAAAAGAACTATGTTAAAAGAAGACATTAAGGCTGTAAAGTCAAGTGCTGAAACCTAGAGAGTAAAAAAAAAAAAAAAAAAAAATTGTTTCCCCACAGAAGCAGCTCATGTTTCTTGTAAAAGAAGCAACAAAAATAATAATACTAGTAGCAGTAACAGTAGTAGCAATACTGTACAAAATATGTTAGCCTTCTTAGTTCTGTGAACAAACTGTTGACCTACTTTTTCTGTGGGTTTTGGGGGAGAGTTTTAACCATTTAACATGGGGTAAAAAAAAAAGAAAATTTCAGTCAAAATGGCTTAAGTATTGCAAAGTGAAACGAGTCAAGCAATCCTAACGCTAACCTCTTTTTCATTAAATGGTCATGAAAAGCTTAATGTGTTTTGAAAGTCAAGTCAAAAGACCGATAATGGCACTTCACTGTCATCCAATAATCTCATCACAGTCATTAGTGAAGTGTACTTCACATATTGCCTGCAAATGAGAATGTTGTTTCTTCACTTTAATGCTAGGGCACTGGGACACAAAAGACTGCAGAGAAACTTTTTCTGCAGCAGTGGAAACAGAATCCAGACAGCCTCACTCAGTATTTGAGCCACACGTCACTGTTCCCTTAATAAAAGCACAAGGCTAGATAATCATATAAAAGATATAGAAAGTCAAGCTGAGAAACTCAAAAATAAATCTGAAATGCTGAAAGCTAATAAGAGCTTTGCAGCTGGTGTGAGACAGGCTAAATGGAGCTTAGAGAGGAAAATTGAAAGAATGGAGACTTGTAGGAAAAGTAAATATGTAGGATTGCTGACAATTCCTACCAGCAAGGGGAAGAAGTCCCAGAGGGATTCAGAAAGAAATATTAGATGTTGAAGAGGAAAATTGTTCTTGCTACAAGAAATACTGTCATCAGAACTCCCACCAGAGACTGAGGGAACAGAAATGAAGTATGTCTGATAACTGAAGTAAAGGCAGCTGAATACAGACTCTGCTCTCATGCAGGGACAGATCTTCACCAATTGCATGTGCAGAATGCTTCAGGTAATCCTATTCAGGGAAACACTTTTCATGGGCTATTAATCTTCATTCTACAGAGCCATACATTGAGAAGTCAGTGAGATGCCTGGACCATGCTGCTGCTGTAGCCCAGAAAGGAAATGCTGTTTATTGCCAGAGCAAGCTGGCAGCAATGCAGCAAATCACAGTCTGTAAATTAGAGATCACCTAAAACACTTTAGTAACAAGTTTCCTTCTTCATTGGGCAAATGGCTAATTTACAGATGTGCCCATAAATTATGTCATCATTCATTAATATGAATCAAGCATAACTCCCCTGCAGTCAGTGAACATTCACAGGGGTGAAAGCACTGTGTACAAGAAGACTTGGTTTAGGGTTCTCCATGGATGATCTGTTTGAAATTATCCTTTCTGAGAAGAAAGGAAATTTTTGCATCCAGGGTTTTACCTTCTTACATAACTAAAATAGAATAATAACAATTAATTTTAACATCAGAAAACTCTAAGGACAAGCAAAACAGACTCATAATCCTGACCTTTATGTAGCTTTACATGGATTGCTACAAAGAACTTTCCTTCATATTTGTCAAAACACTTGGTAAAAGAGAATCTAGATAAAATAATATGTGATAAAAATATGTTTTGGGTATATTTTTCCTGTAAAGCAAAAAGATTTTTTCTCCTTTTGCAATAATTGAACAATTTGTTACTATGAGAACAATTTTAGTCTCTTTCAAGAAAAAAAGAATTCAGTTAATTATGCACATCATTTTCCAAATAAAACCGTGGGTGGGTAAAGCATGAAAAAAACCCCACTGAAGACAAAGTTTGTTCTGATAAGAGGAGGACCAAAAGAGCTTGTATTTGAGAGGATTTGAGTGCACCTCTTTGTGGCCTGCTCCAGAAAAGACTCAGTCATTTTGCTCTACATCTCCATAGACCACCACTCCCTCCTTTATTTTCCATGACTGCCTCCTCAATTTTACAGACCTGCTTACCTATTTATATCCCTCCACTACCTTTTATTTTGAACAGTCACCTTCCATTCACACTTGCCATACGTGGGGCTGTATCTACTTACTCTATGTGCAAGTTACCTGGTAGGACAATAAGTCCCTTTCACGGCCTTTTATTCAGCAGAGAAAATTTTGTGTCTCTAACCTTCAGCCAGATCCACATAGTCCAAAACTTGATGGAACCTGGTATTTCTAAGGTTTATTTACTTGACACAACTGCAAAAGTCTCATTTTCTTTGGAAAATGGGCTAGAGTCAATTTTGTTGTTGTTGTTGTTGTTGTTGTTGTTGCTGCTGCTGCAGCAAGCATGTAGCTTGGCTGTAAAAAGGTGAAGATCCATCATTGGAAACCACATGTATATAAGAGGATCATCTCAGGCAGTTGAGATCCTAGTGGAGAAGAGGGCCACATCATAGAAAGGGCTTCTGACAAATGACTTTGTGTATCCTATGTGGAGGACTGCTCCAAGAAGCCCCAGATTGATGCTACCAATTTCAGCTAATAACAAGTCCTTGCCAATGACAGTTCCCAGTCATAAGCCTGAAGAAAAGGAGACTGAGGGGAGACCTCATCATGGTCTATGGCTTCCTGACAAGGGTAGTGAAGGAGTAGATGCCGATCTCCTCTTTTTGGTGACCAGTGACAGAACCCGAGGGAACGGCGTGAAGCTGCTACAGAGAAGGTTGGATAATAGGAAAAGGTTCTTCACTGAGAGGGTGGTTGGGCACTGGAACAGTCTCCCCAGGGAAGGGGTCACAGCACTGAGCCTGACTGAGTTCAAGAAGCATCTGGACACTATAGTCAGTCCCATGCTCTGACTTGGCTGGTCTTGTGTGGAGCCAGGAGTTGGACTCAATGATCCTTATGAGTCCCTTCCAATTCATGATATTCTGTGATTCTATGATCATTTTGGCACTACCATAGGAGCATGGATGGGAGCAGACTGGGCATTTGCAAGCATAAGACCAAATCTGCCAACACAGATTTACGTGGTCTGCACAAGCAAATGAGAACATCCTAAATTTTCATCTACAGATGTCTGTGTTTATGGCCCTACCTTGTCCCCCAGCCTCTGTTTTGGCACTGATATATCCACACATCTGCCTTGCCCTTGTCATCACATAGGACTGTTTAAAATGTCACCTACCCTTGCTGCTGAATAATGATACACAGAGAGATAAGAATTTGATTAAGGGTGAAAGAAGAGAAATGTATGCAGCATTTCTACATCTCTGAATTCAACAGCAGAAAAGCAGCAATAGTGATATGCAAATACCTATATAATGCCTGAAATAGTGTGCACAGATAAACCATAGAAATTAAAATCACTGGGGAAATTGATAGTCAGTGCATCCCAAAGTTTATTATATGGAAAGAAGAAATAAATAAATCATAAAAATTACTTTATAAAAAATGATTTTTTTATGGTGATTTAGCAGATATGACCCCATGTTTCCGTTCGAAAATTTTCTGAGGTTTATATTATCTCTACCAGAATATTTTTAACTCATCTTTAAACAACACATAGTAGCTGATTTTGCAAAGTGAGCAAATGAAATCTTCTAATTTCATTTGCTAAATAAGTTATTTTATAGCCTATTTGGTAAAGAAGCCAAGTTTCTGATTGTTTTACATAATGGACAGAAGCTGCTGACTATTCTCTAAATGAGATAGTGAAATTGCCTATTGTTCTGGAGCAGCAATTTTTCAAAATCATTCTAACTTACATATTTGCTGGCTGAGCCTATCAAATTTGCTCATGTAACAGCTTTCAGAAAGTTGCAGACGGTAAACATATTCACCCACAGCTTCTGTGTAATGATTCATACAAAATCTAAACAATTGTTCATATCCCATATCTTACACACACATAACTCTGACGTAAAAAGACAGAGTACAAGAGATTAAGCAGGGTCAGTGAACCTGGGCGAAGTAAAGTGGCTGCCTGATCTTGCAGGCATGAGATTATGAAGGCCAAGGCAAACCCAGAGTTGAATCTCATACCAGCTGTGAAGGACAGCAAGAAAGGTTTCTACAAGTATATAAATGGCAAAAGGAAAACTAGAGAAACTTTGGATCCACTGCTGGATGGGTAGGAGGAACTGGTGTCCTAAAGAAGACTTTGAATGACTTAGAGAAGGTCGGGATACTCAATACCTTAAAATAAATTTTATTCTAGATATATTAAAGTTACATTAGCGATATTTTTCAACTACTTGGAGGTTTATAGAGTTATTGGAGGTTACATTAGAACAACGAAACCCCATTCAGAGTATCATAGCAACTTTGTTACAAGCTGTGTTATAATCTGTTTCCTTATTGCCTTACATGTGGCCACTGCAGGCCTCACAGTCATATTTCAAATCTTTATGCAAAGATGGTCATGAAGTCGTTTGCCAATTCAGAGCTGGGCAAACTGAGAAGTGCAGAAAGCAAATTCACTGGAGTACAAAACCCTTGGGAATTTCACTGTCTTGCCAAAAGTTCTTGTTTCAAGATGACAGAAGGTTTTGCGGTGGTTAGGTGCACTTGTGTGCACCTATTTGCAGAAACTGGCTTAAACATTTGAAGACAGCCAACATTTTTAGTAGCACAGGCAACATAAATTTGTGACTGGAGAAACTGAATCTGTAGATGTATGGAAGTTCAGCACATGGAAACCGCAATTTACCTGCAATAATAAAAATCCAATTATACCTGAAGAATACAGTCTTTTCTTACTTTATAGATATTATCCTGAGAAATAATGAAATATTTTCCTATTGACATAAAACAGAAAATCAAACTATGAATGAGCTGATCCCTCTTTCATGGCACCTCTAGATTTTGGGATTAACAATTGGTAAATAGGCTTTTTAATTCTAATTAATTTATTTCAATAAAGCACAGGGCAGACGTATGCATGTTTCTATTCACTTCTAGAGAATGATGTTTTAAATAGGGAATATTTTAGAGATATTTATATTATCATTTGTAGTATTTTTATGTAGAATAACACCTACTGACATGAATGGAGGAATAACAGCAGCATGACAGATATGGTAGCGGTCATAATTACAAAGAACTTTTCTACCCAAAGCAGATGAGCAGGCGCTTCTTTTATTCCAGCACTGGGGAACACAGGGGATAGCTCCACCAAAGACGTGTTCACCCACAAGTATAATGCATAATATATTTATACAATTTTTAGCGAAAATCATTGTCTAAAACTGCACAGAATGCTCACTTCTTAATCTGACCTTTGCAACAACTGGCTTTTGATCACTTCACTTTATCTATATTCTTATTCTATCAAAATCTTTGGTTAACCATGTTGATTGTTTTACATACAAAGAGGGCAGGGCAGTGATTAGCATGTTTATGGTATCTCTTGGAAGTCATTATCATATTCAAATATCCCTAACACATGAGTAGTTATGTTGAGGGGGGTCCTCTGGTGGTTGTCAATAGTCTTCCTCACTGTGTCCATGAGTGAACCCCACCCTTGCACATGCTCATTTCATCTTTGGCTGATCCTCCAAAACCGCAGCCAGTTTCTTCTGGTACCTATTGTTTTGACTCAAGGTCCATAACCAGTATGCATTGTTTTAATTCAGAGCCCACAACAATTCCCATAGTGATCAAGGCACACACTGTCCTAGTTACCTATTCCTAAGGGCCTTAACATGCTTTATATTCTCATAGCTGCTACAGGTCCTTTAAATCAAAATCATATTCTAAACTAAAAACAAAATAACCTAGATTTAAGCTATTTTGTTAGGGTGACTCTGACAGATGTAGGTCTTCTCAGAGCAGGATTCATGGACCAAATATGAAAGTCCCTCAGCAGAAGCAAGCCTCTCTTTCTTCCTTCATTAACACCAAGATGCAGACCAGTACTTGCATTTTTTGAAAGGGAAATTAGGAATGACTAGTGAAAATGATATACAGGTAGCTAGCAATTTTAATCAGTGTCAGATTCGATTTTTTACCTTCGCCACACATTGATAGCCAATTCACTGGCCCTCATGGCTTGCACTGTCATTGTCTGTCATCATTGTATACAGGACTGTGTTCACAGGAAGAAAAATAGTTACTTAGGAAGTCAGAATTTATTCTGCTTGTTGTGCATATCACAGCAGCAAGCCTGAAATGAACTCTTTGCAACAGATAACTAGCATAGAAAGCGTTGTGATGGGGAGTATTTTACACTGATTTCCTTTGTAATTCCCATCCATGGCAATTTTACAATATAAAAGCCATAAATATGTTTACTCCAAAATTCCAGAGCTCTGCTGCTTTTGAAAGATGTACACAACTAAATCAGCCCCCTGTAGTTAAACCAGGGACAGAAAAGATTAAATTGTCTCCCTTTCTGTACAAAAGCTTAGAATAAAGCTGTGATTCCTGTGCAAAACGGCATACGAATAACACATATATAATGGCTGTATTAATCATCCTTGCCTCAGGAAAGAAGAGACACTGAAGCCTCAAAGCCTTGGATGAATCACCAACCTTCACCAAGATATTCATGCTAATGGATGTGGTATCCTTTTCCCAAAAGCTTCAGCCTTTATTTCAAGTATATCTTCCTTATGGTGGCATATGATAGAAAGTAACACGAAAACAGACACCCTCTGTGTAGTCATCTCTGGCATTCATGGGCAAGTCATGGACTTTTTAGCTTACAGACAGTATTTGACTTATGCCTACCCCTGCCTCCTTTGCGTATTCAGCAGGCTGCCACTCACATTCAGTGTTGCAGTATTTACTGGCTACATCAGCTGAAAGGTTTCAGGAACGGGGTGTGAGTGCCAGAATTCCGGATGTTTCTCTAAAACAAAATCAATCTTCTCTGTTCATTTTTCAATTTTCCAACATATTTATATTTGTGATATGAAGTAGTAATTTCATATCTTTATGGAAATCAGCTTGTTTTCCCTTCATGACACTAAAGTGTTCAGGCTACATACTACGCCCATTCCCTGTGAGTCTTTCTCTTACATAGTCTGAATTTTTTGAGACAACTCCTGTGCTATATTCTGCATTGGTATACTGCTAAGCAAAATGGGCCTCCAACTGTATACAGGACTAATTTAGAAGAAAGAAACAATGAATTTGTTTACTATATGCTAATAAAAATTATAAATCAGTATTAATTATGTTAACTGAGAACAGAGTATGTAACACTGAAGTGTTTATTTTGTCTTTTCATAGAAGCCAATAAAAAATAGAAAATCTTACAACTTGATCTAGCAAAAAATGTAGTAGCAATTGGCTAATCAAACAACATAAAGTTAATTTGAGTACAATGTACAGTAAATAGAACTTGAATTAACAGCTCACAATATTTCTCAATGTTTTCAACTAAGTTTATCATGTGATCAACCCCTTAGTAACAAGATTTCATTCTCTTTTTACTCCTGTCATATATTTATAGATGTAATGAACTGTATTTTTGTCTCACTCCATGAAATCTGAATGCCAGCAATTTTAAGAAAATAATTAAGAATTCTTTGTAATATATATTCCTTGTTCATATATATTGCTGTGTGCACTGGCTTGCATGGTTACACTTTAACTTAAAAAAAAATAAATCTCTGACATGTCACTTCATCTTTTCCACAAATTAATAAGAATTTGCTGTTTAATAATAGCAACCTTTAAACTTATCCAGGTAACTACACGATGTTTTGCATCTGAATACCTTAAAGCAGAATAATTGACCCACCTAAAGGATTAAAGCAGAGTTATCAAGGAAGATGGGTTTTTTTTAATTTTAATTTTAGCTACTCTTTTGCATGTGCATATACCAAACTGCACAACTATCCTGAAAGAGACAAGTTCCAATATAATTCTATAAGCCATAGCTGCCAGCTTTTTTACCTGACCTGCAAAAACAAGACATTGCCTGTCTTCTTTTTGTGACCCCTAAAGCTCATTCACTCCTTGTTTTAGATTGTGATACTGAGCTTGTATTCTCTCATCATCATCTATTACTAAGTTCAGCTCAGGTCCAACAGGCCATAAGAAACTTGCACATTCATAGAAATAAGCAGTTAATCTTGCTGTCTTGGTTGTGGTGACAGGGATGCTGGAGGCACCAGGGCATCTGTTTAGCTCCTCTTTTGTTCAGCCTGAACTTCTTACACCTAAACTGTAGTTAGGGAGAGAAAGGTCAGAGACACGAGATTAGCTGAGAAGAGGATGTTGTTTCTGATATCACATTTTAAGTAGGTTCACGCAGGAGAAAATGCCTTGCAAGAGTATTGCATGTGGGTTGTATGATCCCAAGAAGTGATAGCAAAGTAACTAAAGAAATTGTTGTGCCCATACACTGCTGTTGCATCCTTCCACTTCAATAAATAGGTTCTTTTTAATGACACCCATACAGAAGGAAAATCAATTTTGTGCAGAAAGCAGATCACCAGACTGTGGTGTGATTAATCCAGGCTCAAGTCTACAAGAACAATTAGTTCAAACAAGTTGCAATGATAATTTCTGTTACCATAAAGATCTGTCATTGAGTGTAACCTAACCAGAAACACCATATGATGAATAAAACTTGACTACTGAAAACCAGCTCCTCCAACTGACCAGACTAGTCTACTACTAGCTGGATGCTTGGAGACCTAGATGAAAAACTCATCTCTCTCTTCTTTGGTCATTAAGATACATGGCATCACTTCTTCTTGATTAGATAATCAAATCTATTCTAAAAAAGGAGAGAAAGAAACAATTAAAATTAACTTCTGAAATTTAACTACTGAAATAACCTTTGGGGAAATTCAGAGTAAACTTGTTATTCTGGTATAAAACTATACAGTACTTGAATACAGTTTAATAAATTAATGTATTTGTGGGGACTGGAAAAGCTTGTCTCCCTCTTCTTGAAAGCAAATTAAATAATTTTCTAAATGAAAATGCAAAATCTTTATAAAAAAAGCAAAAATCAGTGGAAGATGCTTGGAAAAGACAGTTTATGGCAACTAAAACATCTATAACAGAAACAATTGTATTTCTGAGAAAAAAATCTATTAAAATGAAAGAGAAAGAAACAACAGGTGTCAAAGAATCAGAGAGCACTTAAAACACCATTAACTTTCACACATTTTGAAAATAAAAAAATATAATTAGGTAACATCTGAGGGCTATAAAGGATACATTTCACATACTTTATAATAAGTTTACGTAGAAAAAAGCAAAGGGATGAGTTAAAAAAGATAGAGGTTTTGTTTAATGGAGTAGATATGGGACGTGTGGAGGAGACACTCATCACAGTCCTCCCAAGTTATTTAACTGACTAACAATATGCTGCTAAAAAAAATGTTTGATTGCATGTGAGACTCCATAACTTGTCTCATAATGCTCATAAGCTTTAGTGGCAATAAACTTAGTATTTAGCAAAATTTGAGAAAATGCTGTGCAGGCAGATGGTGAATATGTGCCTAAAGTCTATCCCAAAGCTGCAAACACTACCATCTGCTCCTGCAGAGATCTGATTTTTGCTCAGTGCCATTGTTTAGATATAGGGACCAAATTTTCACAACATAGCAGTTTGACACACAGAGCACACTTACAAGGTTTTCTTACTTTATCCAGATCAGACTGATTTTCATCGCTGGGTCCAGTGTCTCAATGGTAGTGTAGAATACCACGATGCAGCTCAAGAGTCACATGCAGGTTAAATACTGTTCCACTCTCCCAGTCTTAGTTCATTTTCATGCCAAGTGGAAGTCTGAGTTTAGCTCTTTCTCAAGGAAGAATTTTCAGGATATAATTATGAAGTGCAAAGATATATAATAACATATACAGTTAGTACGTCTTTGCTATGGACAGGGAAAGGTACTGGTGATCATGCAGACACCCATGAAAACTTGGACCAACCAAATCATGCTGTAGAATTCATCAATGCATAAAGGTATGGAGCAGGGATGCAACTGCCTTGATGGGCATATGCAGACTGACTTCACCAAATATGGGCAGTTGATAACAGTGAATATGTTTCTCGGTACTAGGCATTGTGATACAGGGAACTAAAGAATGGGGGGGGGGGTAGTAAAATGTTCAGCTTAGATGTTTCAAGAGTGAAGATCATCACAAAATTGACCACATACTGCAGTAAGATGATTCAAGTTGCATCCCTCCCAAAAAAATGAAACACACCAGCTGTTCTCATTAGCTTCTATTCACTTTGTTAAGTTTGCTGCATTTTGGTTTGGGACATAAATAATATCTGTTCTACAGAGGCTAATAAATTATATTCCAAGACTAAGTCACTTCATAAAACTTAAAAAACAACAGTCGTGGATTCAAACAGTGCATGCTATCAGTCAATTATTTATTCAGAACACATATTTAAAAAGCCCTAAGAAGTGTATACATACATGGACATTTACACATATGATAGGCAAAGGATTGCTGTAGCAAAATGCACTTTTTATTTGTATTTGTGAAACTATTAACATCTGTAAACACATGACAGCCCTTAAAAATAGATATAAAAAATCAGTCACCCTCCATAACTGATTATCAAAAGAAATCAAATTAATATGGATGTTACAGCTATTAAAGTGGGGTGATAGTAAAGAAATTGTCTTCACTAAAAAAGGTGAGCCTTGTAGTCCACAAGAAAAATATATATGTGTGCTTTCAAAAGAAAAAAAAAATTGCCTTCTGAGGAGACAATTAGTACTTTTCTGTGCCTTTTCCCTTCCTTTTTGCTTTCATGATGAAATTGACATATTTTCCATTTTCCTCAAATAAAACTGTGTCTTTATTTTAAAACTCAAGGTTGACAAATTTTAACTTAAAATGAAAATATATAATTTAAAATTAAGTGGATGTCAAGATACAACACAGCACAGCAGGAGAAGCAGGCACAAGAAATAGCAAACAGAGGAAATAAAAAGTTCATCGGTGTCTACTATTATGATGTGGCATTCTGTAGTCATAGCTTTAATTTTAAATTATGAACACTTTCCTCCACAAAAATTCAGGGGCATATTTAATAAATGTAGCTTGGATAACTTTCCAGTCTCTTGCAGTAAAGACAACACTAATTTTAATCCAATCCACAGTTTAATTACTCCCACAGTCTCAAACTTTTTTAACTGAACTTTTGCATAACAGCCAAAACCACGATGAATCTGGGGGTGGTGTCTCTCTCTCTCTCTGTAGGTTTTGCTGGCTGACACAACAGGACTACGGCAGCAGCAACAGACAAGGATCAGGAATGTTAACTGGAATGATAAACAGCTATGTAATAAGGCATGTTGTAGGGTAAATTACTCTATCACCACCTTTCCCTTTGACATTTCTCATGTCTATATTATGCATGTCATATTTTGCTGTATAGATATGCTGTAACTCACGCCAAAACTTGACAGCATATGTACATATTTTTGGTTTTAAAGCAGCATGAAAATTTGTCTTGTTCAAGCACATTACCAGTGTGATTCAAAAAAGCACAGGAATGTGTCTACTGCAGTCAGTGTTGGCAGCTGCTGTACAATAGCCCAGTTTTCATCTATGGGAAGAAAAACCTCCCTCACCCACCTAGAACAGTCATATTCTTGTGGAAAAAAATGAAAATCTGCACTGTTTGTAGGAGGCTGAGTTACCATGGTTTGTTACTAGAGGAAATAATTTCCATCCGTTTTTTCCTTCTCTTTCCTCTCTTTATTTGGATATTTGCAGAAGAAGTGACTTCTAGGAAACATTGCCAAAATAGTGTACTGGGCAGAAAACTGCTCTTTCATGGGAGAATTTTCTGTGTGCCTGAGAGGTGGACAGAAGGGGATCCACATGCACTGTGACGTATGTAAAGCATATGGGTAAAAAAAAGCCATTTATGATAGCCTACTTCACCAACAGTTCATGACCTTCTTCCTACTCTCCTCCCAAATCCCAGCCAGCACACACTGCTCATTCCTACAGTTCACAAATTCCGTAGCAAGTAGACTCACGGCACTTACTCATTACTTATGTTTGGACCCAAACTCTCAGGAGGATATTCAGCACTAGGGGTGAGGGTTGTGGATGTTTCACTTGTGTGTAAGTTATTCAGCCAAAGACAGGATGTTTTGCAGCCTATTTTACTTCCATAGTTGCTGGGGGTCAGACTTCAGTATCTCAGCTGTACCTCAGTTACCATGCTCAGTTACCCCACTGAACTGATTTGCTGCAGTCAAGAAATATGATTTAATTTTAAATGTGTCAGAGCAGCAGAATTAGATCTTTAATTCAAGATTTGTACAAAGCAATAAAATATAAAGAGACAAGTGATTTATTATTAGGTTTACACTAAAATTATAATATAAAGAAAACAGGGCTCTTGGTATTTCTCTCTGCTTTACAAAATAATTTCATCTTCCCTGAGATAGAATGTGTTTGCGTGTTTTGCTCTTCTTTTTAATTTGGGGTCCTTCTGAAAGGGAAAGAGGGAAAAAAGGGGAAAGGCAGATACATGGGTTGATACTGTGAATGGTTGTTTGATGACAACAGAGAACCAGGCTTATAGGATCTCTAGATCTAATCTACCTTTCAGTTGTGAGCACACACCTTTTTCACCTGATCTTTATTCTATTTGGAAATGCTTTTGCATGCTACCTTCTGTGTTACACCATCAATGGTTTTCACATCATGTATAACCCAGCTCCTACATTTGATCTTGTTTCATTGACAAAGTGTCCCACAGCTTGGCTATTTATCTGCTTAATTCCTTAAGAAATGATTGTTTCCCTGGCATTCACATGTCCTTCCTACAGGAAGTCAATTCTCCTTAAGGTGGTTGTTACGCAATGGTGTCCAATACTGTAAGCATAATAGAGAAGCTGAGCCCACAAACAAGGGTCAGTGGCTCTGCAAGGGCAATTTTCTTTAGTGACATCAGTAGATGGAAAGTAACAGCATGGGTTAAAGTACTCCTTCACATGAGAAATCTTTTGTCATTACAGCTACCTTTTCTATGATGTCTTTTGACAAATGTTTTTTGTAGTGTTTCTGAAAAGTCCCGGGTTCAGCTCATTTAAACCACATTCTCAGAGTCCCTGTAAAACAAGTAGGAGACCTGTTGATACACCAGATTTTCAGACACAGAATATAGGAAGTTTTATGTCAGTTACTTGGCAGCAGTGTTCAACACCAAGAGTTATTACAGAACTATATTTGTGAGTGTTTCAGGACTTGGGATGGGGTGTTTCTCTGCTCTCCAGTAAAATGGTGAGGTGAAACAGAGGCAAAAACAAATTATGTTCCATTAACAACTATAGTGATATGATTTGGTAGTATGCATGACTTTAAAAATCGTATGCAAGCACTGAAAGTAAACTAGAAAATGGATAAAAGTGGCATGTGAGGTTTTTTGAAATTGCCCTATGGAATATGTGCCCTTTTTTCCAGAGGAGAAATAAGGTAAAAGTGTTAAGAAAAACATAAACACTGAAAAAGGAGTGTGTTTAAAGAATTTTCTTTTCTGCAGGCATGTTTACTTTATCTGATAAAATTACTATAAAAAAGTGAAATAGAGAATAAAGCTGATGGTAAAAAAACTTAACAATACAATCAACAGCTCAGTTTATTTTAACATTTTTCTTAAAATGTTTGTCAACACTGGGCTCTTTAGAATTATTTCTAGGACACAAAAAGGGAAAAGCAAAAAGAAACAATGAATGAAAAACAAAAATACCGGTTATCAATGAACTCATTAGTCAGCTAGAATTTAATTTTAAACCAGATTTTATATAGAAGATAAAAATCCTTACCTAAAAATATACTAATCTGGAGTGGTAACATAGATAAAAATTTCCTGCAAAATAGGAAAGATGAATAAATAACCATTTCTACTTTCTTCATGGGGAGGGTGGTGAGGCTCTGGCACAGGCTGCCCAGAGAAGCTGTGGCTGCCTCCTCCCTGGCAGTGTTCAAGGCCAGGTTGGATGGAGCTTTGAGCAACCTGGGCTAGTCGAGGTGGTCCCTGTACGTGGCAGGGGGTTGAAAATAGATGGGGTTTGAGGTCCCTTCAAACTCAAGCCATTCTGTGATTCTATGATTCTATGACTGTATGCACAAGACATCCTCTAAGTTTCACACATTCAAAAATGATGGTTTTAAAAGCTTTTTAAAACTTTTTTTCCAAAGTTTGCTATACAACACAAAATTCTGATTTTGGTAATTTCTGTTGAGGACTTCATAGTTCAGAGGTGAGGACTGAGCTTTCTCAGTCTGTTGTAAAAAGGACACAACTAGAAAATTTTATCAAAGGCACTTTCCCCTCAGCTGTTACATTTCACTCAACAACAGAAACATAATATCAAAAAAACTGAGTGAAACGATTTCAACAAAAAATATTTCCTTCTTAAATTGTGTTCTTGCAACTTCTATGTCATTAAGCTTACCAATGTTAAGAATTCTTCTTAGGACAAAGATGTCAAAGAGAGAAAGTGAGAACATTATCAAGACACTATGTAAAAGAAACCCCAGCAACCTACCCCAAACACATGCCTTATCTCTAAAAAATGAACACATCAAAATAATTATCAGAAGCTAAAATTAAAAACTGTGATACCTGGGAAGTGCAGTCAGATAGCATCTTGAAAACTGCCATCCTGATTTTTAACGAAGGGAATAGATACACCAATAATTATCCAATTAAAGCTTGAAATATTTCTCCTCATTTTTCACTCATACAAATATATGATGCCAAATGAAATGATGGCTTGATATTTATATCAAGAAGCACAAGGAACTACTGAGAGAGTGCAAAAAATGTCTATGAAGATGATTAGGGGACTAGAACATCTTTCTTATGAAGAGAGGCTGAGGGACTTGTGATTTGTTAACCTAGAGAAGAGAAGACTGGGTAGGGATCTTATCAATGCTTATAAATACTTAAGGGAGGTGTAGGTGTCAGGAGAATGGGGTTGGGTTTTTTTCAGTGGTGCCCAGTGACAGGACAAGAGGCAATGGGCAAAAACTTGAATATAGGAAGTTCTACCTAAACATGAGGAGGAACTTCTTTACTATGAGGGTCACAGAGCACCAGGACAGGCTTCCCAGAGAGGCTGTGGTGAATTTCTCTTGAGATATTCAAAACCCACTTGGACACTGTCCTGTGCAACCTGCTCTGGGTGATCCTGCTCTGGCAGGGAGTTGGACTAGATGATCTCCAGAGGTCCCTTCCAACTGAAATCATTCTGGTGATTATGCCAGTGAAACAAACATGACAAAGTCTCACTAAAATTTCTCCATTAAGATTGTGTAACAGTTGTCAAGGATAGTCTAAAAAGCCAAATTTCTAGACAATGGTTTAAAATGTTGAGAGAAGTGATTAGCTAGCTCAGTCAGTCGGCCAAGGTGGTGCAGGCAAGTTCACTTCAGTCAAAAACTGCTTCAAACATAGCATGCAAATTTCCAAGTAATGCTACTGGTATGTAAAGCAAAGCCACATTTTGCAGGTCCTGGATTTACATCTGGAAGAAAGATTAAGATACAATAAAAAAAGCATTGAGGTCAAAAGGGTAATTTCTGTTAATCCAGATGACAGTACGGGCTTGTCTAGCCTAGTTTATCTAGAGATTCTTCAGTCTTTAAATTTTTTATGTCCTTGGGACTTCTAATTTCCTGGAAGACCACTACCAGTATGGCTGGCTTAGAAAAATTGCTGTTGAATTCAATCTGTGTTTATAAGCTTTGATATTACTGCTCGCTATAAAGCACATGGAGTCCCTTAAATGCATATTCAGTGCTGCAGATGGCATTGCTAATTTCTGTTATTGGCTGTAAGTCAGGGTGGGAGGTGTTGCTGCCTCGCTGATTCCCGTATTAAAAGAAATGGAGGTTGGTTGCTCTCTTGATTGTAACTCTTTGTAAGAGTTCGTCTAAATCAGGAGTAAAGCACCTTATAAATTAAAAATTTGTAAAAAAAAAACAACACAAAACCATACAAAGTGCCCATAAAGGGTTAGGCTATCTTTATTTGTTTCACTTAAATGTTGTTTATGGATGTTATTTTATTGTGCTTTAAATATTTGTTTCATTGAAATGGCTTTTGGCATCCCCCAGCAGCTCCTCATGCATGCCTCTAAATTTTGGTGATGTGGAACAAGGGTGCCTAATCATCATCTGACTCCAAAACAAGAAGTTGAAGGTTTTGCAAAGATAGGTAGATAGAGCTGCTCCTTGCATTTCCCAAGGATCTTCTCAGTGAGCCAACACCATACTTTGTGCTGGGTGACTGCAGTATCAAAGCTTATAAACACAGATTTCATTGACAGCACTGAAATTTATCTATCATTTTTATAACATGCAAAATCTGGCTTCTGTAAGAAGCTCCTAGAAGTTTCCCCAGTGTCTGACAAAGCCAATGCCAGCCAGCTGTAAGACAGACCAGACACTGGCCAAGACTAAGCTTATCGGCGCCAGTGGGATCCCTCTGGGATAACGTGTTTAAGAACTGGAAAAAATAAAATAACTTAGGACCAGTTTTGCTGCCAGAGAGAAGGGTGAAAAAATGTGAGAGGATCAGTGAAAAAGGAGGGGAAGGAGGTGGTCCAGGTGCCAGAGCAAAGATTGCTCAGTAGACCTTGGAGAGGACCCTGGTGAGACAGAGAATGATGGTCCATGGTGGAGCAGATACCCACCTGTGGTCTGGAGGACCCCATGCCAGAGCTGGTAGATGCCTAAAGGAAGCTGTGAGCCTTTGGAAAGCAGGTGCTGGATCTGGCTCCTGGCAGAACCTGTAGCCCTATGAAGAGAGGAACACACAATGGAACATATTTTCTGGCAGGACTTGTAATCATGTGGGGGACCCACATGGGGGCAGTCTGTTCCAGAAGATCTGCACTCTGTGGAAGGGGCCCACACTGGAGCAGTTGGTGAAGAACTGCAGCACATGGAAATGACTCAGATGGAGAAGCTGGTGGAAGACTGTCCCCCAAGCTGGAGTCCTTCCCTGAGGAAGAAGGAGCAGCAGAGACAATGTGTGATGAACTGACCCGAATTCTTATTTCCCATTCCCCTGTGCCACTGGGGACAGAGGAGGGAGAGAAATGGGGGGTGAAGTTGAGCCTGGTAAAAAGGGAGAGGTGGGAGGAAGGGTTGTTGGTTTTTTTTAAGATTTGGTTTTATTTCTCATTACTCGACTTATATTTTACTGGTAATACTTTAATTTCCCAAAGTTGAATCTGTTTCACCTGTGACTGGTGAATGATCTGTCTCTGTCCTTATCTCAGGAGCTTTTTGTTATATCTTCTTTCCCCTGTCCGGCTGGGGAGGGCATTGATAGAGCAGCTTTGAGGAGCACCTGGTCTACAGCCAGGGGCAACCCACTACATCTGTTAAGAGCCATGATTTGAATAGCGGATATTTAAAAAACAACAAACAAACAAAAAATCTGAAACAATATCTCCAAATGATTCTGTTAAATTTAGCTACAGAAGGTAGTGAAAAGCAGTGAGACTATAAGCAAGCATTTCAAGCCACACCAAGCTGAAAATTTCAGCTTACAGCGTTTTACAGTTATTCACACCAGGATTATTTAAGTTCTGAAAGAATCACGTTAAACATAAAAAGGACAAAAAAAATTGTTAGCTTTCTAATAAGGTATGTAAAGATTGTGTGTACTATTGGATTTGAAACTAGCTGACCATTGGGTCAGGCTACAAAAAACCACTAAGACCCTCAAGAATTAAAATATTTTTTCCAAGAGATTTTGTCCAAATAAAGGATCCTTGTAAATAAGAGCTTATTAGCATACAGTGTTTGATATAAAAATGAAAAGCAAATAAAGATAGATGTAAAACTATTTTGTGATAAATTGTGGACAAACACATTTTTCTGCCTGAAAAGGAAGGTACAGAATGCCAGTCCTGAGTGATTTGAGTAAAAATAAAAATTTAGGAGACAGGTGTCATAAGTGACCTTATGAGATAAGTTTAAATGACGCAAACAAAAGGGCAAGGAAGTTCTGTTTCGAGAAGAGAGGGTTTTGCTATTATATGACAGGTTTTTTCCTAGGAATCAGATAACAATATAGCAGGCAGAGTGTACAATTTGGAACAATGGGTGACAGACAGGCATGAAACCTAAACAAAATTTAACCTAACTTTTCAACACTGCTGACTTCTTTAAAAATAATAGATAAACCAATACATTAGAATTTAGTGAGTTAATCTGTCATCCCAGTGCCCAAGAGGAAAACAATGATACTTTTCACCTCCTGTACATCTAAAAGATGTGTTTCTGCTGTTTCAGAGGATAGCCTGGTTCTCTGAAAGCAGGTTGCCCCTCTTGACTTTTCTCAAACACCAGTGTTAGATACTGAGAGAGGAGTCAGACAGCTGGAAGAAGCCTGTAAAAAGAACAACTCTGCTGCTGTTTCCAGCTCCCACAGGATAAAGCCTGGTCTGATCCTGTGCTTGAGCCTGATCTTCATTAGGGCTAGGGCTCTAGAGGCTGCTGAGGTCCCTGATGGCCTAAATCTGCAATTCCTATGTCTTCCTGAGGTTAAATCTCCCTGAAGATAATAGTCTCTGAGCAGGCTGGTCTAGTGGAGGGTGTCCCTGCCCTTGGCAGGGGGTTGGGACTTGATGGTCTTTGAGGTCCCTTCCAACCTAAACTATTCTATGATTCTATGATTCTATTTTCTACTTTAAAATAGACAGGTGTAGGGAGATCTGCAACAATGATTTATTTTTGGCTGGCTGAAGTACACTTACCTGAGAAACCTGTTTTATTACAGATGGCCCATTAACGCTCTCCACAAGTTTGAAGGGTACTCCAAGAATCCTGTTTGGTATTTTTGCTGGGCTTTTGTGGTTTGTTTGTTTGGGTTTGGGTTAGGTTTTTGGGGGTTTTGTTTGTTTGTTTGTTTGCTTTGGTTGTTATTGTATTGGTTTCTTTGATGGGTATTGTTGTTTGTTTCTTATAATTAGCAGAATTAAACCCCAAAATTTATTACAAACATAATTGTGCAACCCTGGACCACCCTGAGATCACACCCCATTGTGCTGCTGAAACAAGTTTGCAATTGGGTTCAAAACTTTTTGCCTGTCTTGTCTGTTTGTGTGTTATTTCATCCAGAACTGTGTTTGTCTGTCTGTATGTGTTATTCGATTTAACCCGTCTGTGTGTGCAATCCTGCTGCAAGTTTCAGGTGACACTTGTTATTCTCAAACCTTTAACTAAGTTGCTGTTTTGATTTTAACAAATTCTGTTAAATCACTCTGTTAAATTGGCTGATGATTAAGTGCTGTTAATAATTATACAACCTAATATTGTGACCTGTCTCAGGTATTAATAAATTCTAAACTGCTGCTGAAGCACTGCCCTATAACAAAACATTCATGACATCAAAATACCATCTCCACATGTTTTCCTGATTTTAAGGAAATGGGTGAATAAGGACCAAATAGAGTAAAGTATATTTTTCAGTTTCCTTTGCACAATGACACAAATCTATCAGTTTTACTAAGATAATGTATTTAAATTCTTTCTGCTAGTTATTTGGCACCTTCTGTCTGTCCCTTTGATTTGTGACTTCTCAAGATGCTGTTTCTATGTTCACTGACAAATACTGGGGTTCGGCTCAACCTATACCACCTCTGTGGCCATAAATGTTTTTTGGGGACACACCTGTAATCGTTTTGGGGTCCTATTTTGCTCTTTACGGGTTTGCAGTATCAGAATTATAGTATGGAATTAATTTAGCTCACATCCAAGACCTGCGCTCCAAAACCATGCAGAAGTTTCCATCTCCAGGCATGCTCTCTGCTGCACACTGGTTTGTAATAACTTGTCAATGCTTTATCAAGCATTATCAAAATCTTAGAGGGTTTTGAAAGGGATGAGCAAAGGCAGGCTGACCTGCAAAGGAAGAGCACAACATAAGGCAGGAAGAGGCTGTGTCATCACTAACAAGTGCCACTATTCACGAGCACAGAATGTAGCACAGGCCTGCAAATGGTCTACCGGAACCCAGTGACCTTTAACGTAAGTCTGCAGATAAGGAAGATCAATGGGCAAGCCACAAGTCCAAACCTGCATTAACAGGGGTACTGGATACAGCATGGCTGCAGCACGTTCCAGGATGGGATCAAGCACAAGACCATCACCCAGTAGACTGTTAGGATGCCCTCACTAAGCATCACAGAGCCTTCTTACAGCTTTTTCTTGGAGAGCGTAGAGAACAGCTATGAACCTACTAGTCTGTGGGCTGACATGAGCACGGACATTAAAACCCTTGGAAGGGTTGATGAGGGGCTGGTGAAGTTCTTTACTTCTCCTATTTGCCCCAAGGTCTCATTCATTATCATTGCAGTAACAAGTATATGGGTAGAAAGTGCTCCAGTGACACTGGATCACTCGCTGTTTAGTCTCCAGTGAGTCCTTGCCTTTGTGCCAGGTCCCAGTGGGTCCAGGAATGCTGCAGACATGTAACTGTGTGGCTCTCAGAGTATTACAGTTTGGTGTAGCTGTGCTGCTGAGATGGCTTTTGCAAAGCAGCAGTTACAGTTTTCTGCAAGTTCCAGACAGTGAACTGGCCAATTCAAGGCCAAAGTTACCTCTGACCAATCACAGAAGGATTCATAGCGCCTCTGTGAATCACATATTCGAGGAAAAAACTCCTGGCTGGGGCACTTTGCCACCGGAACACAGAGTGGGAAGATGTGACCAGCTGCAGCGATAGCCAAGGCCAGGCCCAGGAGGAGAGGGGGAAAAGGAATGTGGAAAGAAAGTTTCCCCTGCAGCTCATGGAGAAGACCATGGTGAAGAGGGATGTCTCCTCACAGCCCATGGATGAGGATGGGGAGCAGAGACATCTACGCCCTGTGAAGAGATTGATCCACGCCTCAGCAGGTTTGCCAGGGGACTTGTGACTTTGTGGGGAGCCAGGCCGGGGGAGCCCAGGCCCAAATGTCGGAACCCTATGGAAGGAAGTCCTGCTGAGAGGCCTGTGGTGAGGACATGACTCCCCAATGGAAAGGACTCACGCTGCAGAAGTTTGTGGGTACGACTCTGGCATGGGTGGGACCCCACGGTGCTGTAAGGGAAGTGTGTGTGTGTGTGTGTGTGTGTGTGTGTGTAATCCCCCCTCCCACCCCCGCCTCCCGCTGAGACAGAAGACAGCTTGGGCGGAATGGACCGAAAACTCCCCACTCCCCATTCCCTGCCCCTCCTGGTGCTGCGATGGGAGGGAAGAAGGGAGCGAAATTGATGATTAAAGCTAAGGGTGCTAAGAGGAGAGGGGTGGGGGGAAGTGTTAAGATCTGGGGAAGGAAAGCAACTGGTACCACCGGAACCTCACTCCCCATTCCCTGCCCCTCCCCACACCATGTTGGGGGGAAGAAGGGAGTAAAATCGTGATGAAGTTTGAGTTTGCTAAGAAGGGGAAGGGTGGGGGGAAGGCGCTTTAAGACCTGGCCGCTTCTCACTCTTATCTTGTTCCAGTTCACTGGGTGTATTAGTCATAGTTGTAATAAATCCCTTTTCTTTCCTTTATTCTGTGCTGAGTCTGTTTTGCCCATTGCACTAATTGGAGAGTGATCCCTCTGTCCTTATCTCAGGGCCTAAGCCTCCAAAAACATATTTTCTCCCCTTTTCGGCTGAAGGGGGAGTGAGCGAGTGGCTTGGTGGGCATTTAGCTTCTAGCCAGGGCCAAAACCACCACACAGAGTTTGACAGTGGATTTAGGTAGCATGTTAAAATTTTACATGGATATAATCTAGTGCTCGCTATCAGTATAGAGTATTGAAAACAGCCCAGTGATCCAGAAGAAAATAGAAGGTTCATTCCCATCTGGCACAAGAATATTCACCTCCCTTTAGAACCCCTTCACACAGTAAAGCTGGTATTTCATATACATTCTAACAACTCTATTTTACATAAATAGATAAAGGGGTCTAGTATTTCTGGCTCATTACTGACTTCTGATTGATTCTAGACATGTCAGTAACCAATTACTTTAGGGTGAATTTCCAATTACTTTAGGGTTTGGGTGAATTGACCCTAGCCCTGTCATTGATGGACTCAGTGATGCTTAGCTTCTCATTTAGCTCCCAATTATATTACATCTTTTCCCCATAATATTACAGTCTATCATTACTGGCTTTTTATACAAAGTCGTCTCTCTCTAAGGCATGTATGTTAATAGTTTTCTCATCACCAATACTCCAACCATTTAATAGGATATTGTTGGAAGGACTTTGAGACGGAGAAAACCCTAAACAGTAATTTATTACTCTAGCATTTTAGAAATTATTTATTGAGAAAAAGAATTTTGTAAAAGTGCTGCCATATGACACATAGACACACACAAAAATTTAGAGTTCTAGCAGTCTGCGTAGAGTGCCAGCGTTTTCAAAACATTATTATATTTAGCAACTGATTTCACTCATTTTCAGCAGGACAGACTGTTAAATCCCATTAACTACTTTAAGCATATGTACTTTTTGTTATCATCAGGCCATTTGTCACACAGTGCTAGTTCTACTGTAATTTCTTTCTGAACTGTTCTTCAAGCACTGAAAACTTTCTTAAGGGTTGCAGTTCTATACAGAAACTTTTGCAATTGCAATAGGTCATTAATTTGAAAAGTACATAATCTTTCTTTCTACTGGAAAAAATACATGACTGAGCTTTGAACTAAATAATTAAATGTGCTCCTCAGAGATGGGGAGTTACAGAGATCATTCCTAACAAACACTTGTTAACACTAAAGAAAATGTGTGATATGAAAGTTTTCGAGGATTTCAAGAAGCAGCAGTCTACCTAATTTTCATTACATTCTGGTTATAACCAAAGAGTTCTAAACATCAGAATTTCAAGTGGAAGGGCAGCTGAAGACTGAAACAAATTAAATTATCAATAATCTGTTTCATGAATCTCAGAAAATGATTTCAACTCACAGAATCACATTGTGATGGTGTGTAGACACCGAAAAGATGGCATCTTCTGAATTGTCAATTCCTTCAAAATATAAACATTTTAATAACTAAAATCATGTTATTTTTAAACACTAGTAGAACACCTGTAGAAACATTTCTGCTTGCAGTCATAATCAAAATAAAAATAAAGACCTTATGATCAAAGTTTATTTAAAACTTTCTGAATTTTAGTGATGACTGTGTAGTTAAAGCAACAGGGCTGAATCAGCTTCTGCTGAAATAACAGGAAAAAAAAATGTATCTTAGGGAATCCAAATGAACATGCAAATCAATTACCACACTCTTAAGTATCTTGACAGTAAATTGTAGGTAGCTTGGTTTGTTTTTATTTTCTTTCTTTTCAAAACTTCTCCACAGAGAGGGTTGTTAAGCATTGGAACAGGCTGCCCAGGGGGGCTCACAGTGGAGTCTCTATCCCTGGAGGTATTTAAAAGGCAGTTAGATGTGGTGCTGAGGGACATGGTTTAGTAGTGGATGGCAGTTCGGGATGATGGTTGGACTTGATGATCTAAAGGGTCCCTTCCAGCCAGGACAGTTTTATGATTCTATAATTCTATGAAGCAGCCAAACTGGATAACTTGCAATTGTTTACTATCAGGATACTTAGGAGAGTAGTAGATGATTTGCACTTATTTGGGGATCCCTTTTTCAGTTCCATGATAAAGAAGGAATTTTTAAAAATTACATTAGTCTTTGTTGCACATAAATTTTAACTTTTCATTAATTTAACCCATCATTGGAAAGGGTTAGTTCTAGCAGTAAGATTTATAGTGCTATATGCAAGGGCCTCTTCCTATTAGTCACGCAGGCATTTTAATGTAGAGATTAATTTTTAATAACTCATCTGTTTGTAACTCATGTAATTACAGATGCTAAATCTGACTGTCCTGGGGAGGAGAGAAAGATATTTCATGTAGGACAGATTTCCTCAGTTACTCTGTGCTTTTTGCGTTTGGTCTTTTGTCTTTAAACACCAATGTTAGCCACCAAATCATTAGTCAAGACCATTGGCTTAGATGCTGTAACTTCACTAGTCTCTAAAAGCAGAAATATGTAAGATGTTAGAAACCAGATTGGACTTTTCAAGGCCGCCTTCTGCTTCTAAGTTGTATTATGTAACATCTTTTAGCAAACTAAAAATCACTGAGATGATAGTAGACCTTTGGCCCAAACCTGTGTTTAAATACTTCATTGCCATTACCTCATAGATACAGCTCTAAATGGAAATTAAAAGCACAAAAGAAAGGAGAGAACAGAGTATATGGTGCAGTGTGCAGTATGATCTCTTTGAATTTGTTCCTCTGGATGTTTAAAGGAATTCCCACTACAACCTTTACTCCATTAAACAGAGTAAGCATTATGGTACAGACCAGGTGGTACATTAACGCTTTTGATCATACTATAAACCCTGTCTCTGTTCCATAACAGACTACTGGAAATGTAATGAAAACATAACGAAGGCAAAGTTTTCATTTACCAACTGGTAACATGTAGCACAGATAATTGTACTTTAGTATAAAATGTTGCAAGACAGAGAAAGAGCTAGGTTTATAGTCATATGAAATCTGCTTTATTTCCAGCCATGAAGATACCTGAGGTGTATCCCATATTTAACCTTTTTTCAAAATCATAATTTTCATCTTATATAGCTTACATGATAAACTATTACAGTTATTATTGAGAAAATAATTAATTTAACCTTTTCTGTACGCTCCTTGAGACCTGCTGTTAAGCTTTTATGATATTTCATCCACACCTAATTGGTACATATCAACTATGGGTCGTCAAACCCGTTAGGAACCAAATAAATTCAACAAGGGTTACTTCTTCTGTACTGCTTGACAGTTTAGAATATGGGTGCTTCAGCAAGAATCACAACTAGAAGTAGTGAAAGACACATTTAGCCATGTCATTCCTGGTCATCAGGTAATCAGAATTCTCTATTTTGACTCTTAGATGCTTAAAAAGTCAAGGTCCTGGCAGTGTAATATTAAAATTATTCTTCACTTCTGAGCATAGTCTGATCTCTTGTGCCTAGTGATTAATCTTCAGAAGTCCAGATTGTACAATAAAAATTAAGACTTGTCAGGAATAAAAAGGTCTGTAATCAGGTATAAGTAGAGGTGCCTTATTTCTTCTGAAAGTGCAAAATGTGGTGATATGGTTTGACTTTTTCTCAAATCTGGTAAGAAAACTGTCTTTGGGCAGCCAAAACATTACGCTCTACAGAAAGCAACAGTAAATGGTGAAATTGTTTCACTGTGTGTAGGTCTCATGCCGTTCATACTTTCACCTCTAGAGCATTAAATATGTCCACTCACATGATAGCCTATCTAGAATAAAAACCCTGCAATGTATTGCTCCAGGGCACCTTGTTAGTTTTTCATTTATTACCAAACCACAACACAGAACAAGAAGACTGTCCTTGTTTGGAAGTGCTCCTTTTGCCCTACATACAATTGTTGTTTTTTTCTACAGTGTAGAAAACCTAGGAAGACCTGTTTTATTTTTAATAGATTTTTTAAAAAACAAACGAACAAACAAAAAGAAAAATGACTGTTGGTATAAATGTTAATTTGTAGTTATAAACAAATGCCAGCACAACACAATATAAGCATGTCGTATTGCTGGTGCTGTATATACTTCTACGTGCATGTCTTTATATAGATGTATAAAACTAAATCAGAAATACGAATGCATATAAATTTCCAAAGATACTTTATGTATGCATATGTATTACAGTCTTTCCATTAAAGTTTCTCTTAGGGGAACTCAGAAACACCTTATAGACTTCACCAAATCCCTGGGAACCAAGATACAAGGCGAAACCTTATTGATATCTGCAGCTAACTTAAAGGAGGTTGTAGCCAGGTGGATGTTGGTCTCTTCTCCCAAGTAACAAATGACAGGGTAAGAGGAAACAGCCTCGAGTTGCATCAGGAGAAAAATTAAATTGGATATTAGGAAAAATTTCTTCTCTGAAAGCGTTATCAAGCACTTGTAGCAGGCTGCCCCAGGACGTGGTGGAGTCACCATCCCTAGCAGAATTTAACAGATACATAGATGTTTCACGTAGGGACGTGCTTTAGTAGAGGACTTGGCAATGTTGGGTTTACAGTTAATAACCCTTAAGTGTCTTTTCCAACCTAAATGATGCAATGAGGAATCCTTATATTTTTTTAAAGTAAAAACTACCTTGTTTTTTCATAGAGTTCATCATTTGCCTTTAAAATCTTCCAGCCTCAGGATGAATGGCATAAAATCCAAGTAGTCAGAAAACAAAACTATAACATTTGATATAAAAAAAACCCAGTAAGAGCTACAGTTCCATGGGGCAAATTAGGGATATAATAGAGATGCTATGATAAACCAACAGTATAGTTTATTTGTATTCATAGCTACAATAAACTTGTCATATGCACAGTAACAAAGATAAACTTAAAATACAATATTTAGAGCCACAATCTTATATTAACATTTTTATGCTTACTATGTTTTTTCTACAATAGGTATAATCCAAATATCATTTTATGTAGGAGGGAAAAAAGGGTGTTAAGAACAATACCTGTAAACAGGAACATAATTTTTACTATAGGATGAGTAGTAGTGACATTTATTGTTACCAGCTATTGAATGGTAAATACTGTTAAAATTATTGTGAAGATTGTGTATACAGAACTTGCAAGAATATTTACTTTTGACTTCCTTTAAATTGCAGTTAAATGCAATTATTTCATTAAAACTGTTTGGCTTTTACCAAAGGAAAAAATTCTGCAACACAATTTCTTTTCATTTAAACATATTGACTATTAACTAAGCTGATATATTCTATCCACTTAAACAACAGTTCTGTATTTGCTTTTGGATTGTACACAGGTGCACAGCAGTTAATTCACATTTGTAGGATAAATTCCTAAAGAGAAAAAAAGTTTATGATCTCAGTGGGTACTACTGTACTCTCAAATGCCCCTAAATTAGGCCTATGGGCATGAGCTACCTTGCATTTTCAACACCCTTTTGTGTTTTCCCCAGTATCACCTTTAGCATCATTTAGGCTTTCAAGCTTCTGAGAAATCTGCAGAGAACACTTTTCTCCTGCAGAGGTAAAGTATACTGAGGTTTTTTTATTCCCCAAGTTGCAGAGTCTGCAACCAACTTTGGCTGCTGAGCAGCCCAGCAGGACCTGTACACTTCCATCCCTGCCCTGCCAGAGAAGTGTGGAAAAGCTACCAGAGTCTTCTGTGGCTGCAAGGAGACTTCGTGTGCCTTCTTTGTACAAATACATAGGAAATATGGAGAAAGAACAGGAGACAATACCTGTATCCCTTCAAGCTCTGTAAGAGCTTTCCCAAATCACATTTCCTAGCAGGAGCTCCAAAGAGAGCAGTAGATTACCCAGGCTAAAATTAGAATTTGAGAACATTACAATTATCAGCCCAACTTGATAAAAGCCAATTACATTGCCTCTAACATGAATATCTTGAGAATTACTTACAAGTCTGCTGCTAGACAGTGATCTTTCATTCCTTAAACATCACCCGCCTTCCCTATACCAAGAAACAGCAACTCTGCAACAGCTGTCTTTTTCCCCCTTTTTTCTTTCTTTTCCAGTGGGAGGGTCTTTCAGATACAATGTATTTCATAAAATCACAGCTGGATGTCTATAAAAAAAGAGGAAGACTTCCCACTGGCTGCAGTATGAAATCCAAAGTCTCCTTAGTCTTCCAACAAGAGGTTTTGAAATCTTCTGTAAATAAATTTAGGGGAAAAAAAATATCTGCAATTCTTAGTAAAAATTAAGCACATGTTAAAAAAAGTAAATATAATGGAAATGATTATTTTTTTAATGCAATCGTTTTAACTCTGCTTTTAGAAGTGCCAGGTATACACTGTCTTCACTTCCAAAAGTTCTATGAACTGTTTTGGAAAAAATCATCTTTCAGTGGAAGTCCTTTGCAGAATGATCACTCATTACTTTTTTCAGGTGAAACTTTCAAAAAATCCTGTCTCAATAATGAGTACATAAATGATGCATTGTGGTGGTTGAGGCCTGGCTAAAGGCCAGACACCCACCAAAATCAGTCTGTTACTCTCCTTCTCAGTTGGACAGGGGAGAAAAAATATAATTGGGCGGCTCAAGAGGCAAACTTGTTAATGAGGCGGGCAAAACAGACTCAACACAAAGTGCTGAAGAGAAAGTTATCTAATTTATTACACTAAAGAGAAAAACAGTGAAAAAGAACCAGTCAGGAGTGCAAACAACAATCTTGAAACAAATGCAAACCAGCCAAACACTTTTCCCCCCACCACTCCCTCCTTAGCAGGCTTTAGTTAGAAGTTTGCTCCCTTCTTCCCTCCCGTTCTCAGCCCCAGGAGGGGCAGGGACTGGGGAAATGGGGGTCTCGGTAACACCTTCCCCCACCCCTCCATTCTAAAGCAGACTTCCCTTTCAGCCATGATTTTGCTCCCTTCTTCCCCTCTCCTGCTCGCAGCACAGGACAGGAGGGCAGGGACTAGGAGATGGGGGCTTTGGTCAGTCCCTTGCAAGATGGTTTCCTTCTTGGCCGGGATGGGGGCATCCATTCCACACAGCCTCCCCCTGCTGCACCGTAGGATCTCACCCACGAGAGCCAGTCCTCCATGAACTTTCTCCAAGGCAAATCTCTTCCCACTGGGCTTCATCTCTGCTATGGCAGGCAGCAACAAATCACAGTGTCTCTCAGTCTCAGTCCTCCACGGGGCTATGATGCCTCCCCCAGCAAACCTGTTTGGCTCATCTCTGTAGGTCTCTTGTGCTGGCAGGGGCTCATCCCAATGTCAGTCACGGCATCTTTGGGGTCCTGGTGGATGACAGGTTGGCCATGAGCCAGCAGTGTGCCTCGGTGGCTAAGAGAGCCAATGGGATCCTGGGGTGCATCCGGAGGGGTGTGGCCAGCAGGTCAAGGGAGGTGATCCTCCCGCTCTACTCTGCCCTGGTCAGGCCCCACCTGGAGTATTGTGTCCAGTTCTGGGCTCCCTGGTATAAAAAGGACAGGGATCTCCTGGAGAGAGTCCAGAGAAGGGCTACGAAGATGATAAAGGGCCTGGAGCATCTCCCCTATGAGGAAAGGCTGAGAAGATTGGGACTGTTCAGCCTTGAGAAGAGAAGACTAAGGGTGGACCTAATTAATGTTTACAATTATCTTAAGCAAGGGATGCAGGGGGAATCAGCCAGCCCCTTTTCAGTGGTCTGTGGAGACAGGACAAGGGGCAATGGCTGCAAGTTGGAGCATAGGAAGTTCCGCACCAACATGCGGAGAAACTTTTCCACAGTGAGGGTGCCAGAGCACTGGAATAGGCTGCCCAGGGGGTGGTGGAGTCTCCTTCTCTGGAGATATTCAAGACCCGTCTGGATGCCTATCTCAGTGAAATGTCCTAGGGAGCCTGCTTCGGCAGGGGGTTGGACCCGATGATCTCTCGAGGTCCCTTCCAACCCCTACAATTCTATGATTCTATGATTCTATGATCTTCTCTATGTATCCCCCAGCTCCATCCAGCGTGGAGCCTCTCCACCAGGCAGGTCGGGTCTCTGCCTCCTCCATGGGTCCTTTCCTCCAGCTACTCCACGTGCTTCTGCCCGGGCTGCAGGGGCATCTCTCTCTTGGGCACTTGGGGCCCCTCCTCCCCCAGCCTTCCCAGCCTTTTGTGTCTGTCAACTGCTTACATTTATATGCAAATATATATCACACACATATATATTAATGGGCCAACATTGGCACTCTGTTCCGTGATGGAGTCTTTCTCTCCTATATGTGATTCTCAGAGGCGCTATCAGCAGGCTGGCAGAAGATTCTAGCAGCCATTTTCTGCAGCCCCTGGTCCTCTCTCTCTCTCAGTACTGAACTATGCAAAACTGCGACATGCATTAATGCCAATTCTGTGAAACTCTTTTTATTTTTTTTTTCCACATTTATGAAAGCACAAGTTATGAAACAACTGACTGTGATATCAGAAAAGCAACTGTGTGTCATCATCAAATGAAATGGAGACAACTAAGTCTGGATAGTAGAAAACACTTGTTACTATTGGTGTTTCAGATGTTATGGAAAACAGTCCATAAAATAAAGATACAGATAACTCAAAAGTGAAAATTTCTTTGCAAACTAAGTCTTGAGTGCTTCTAACTAACAAAATTTAATGAGAAGGAGGATGTTGCCTAATGTAGCTGTAGAAAATGTAAAGGTCTTACCACCTTACAGACATTAATATCAAAACAGTCAATTACTTCTGAAAAGCTGAGCAAAATCTGCTAACTCCTGCTAACCTGAACAATGTCACAATCATATTTTGTTACTTCTGAGAACTCATCAAAGAAATGTTAACTGCTAGACTTACTTTTGTTCACTCACATGTGTAGGAAAGATCTAGAAGATGAAAAACGCATTCAGAACAGATTTTAAGAACTGTGCTCTTTGAGAATATTTTAAAACATTTGAGAAGAATGAAGTAGGAAGGGAAGGAGGAATTTGGAAGCCTTCTTTCAAAGTTTAATTTAAAATAGAAGTTTGAGATTCAAGCAATTCCACGCAGCCAGCAAAGCTTGTAAAAGACACATCATGTGGTACACTTCAGGAAGGAAAGGTTAAATTGACTACAGATGAAAAGTAAATTACTTCATAATATTCATCATCAAAATAAATTATTGAAGAGCACAAACCATGTATTTAGCATATGAGGAAACTTTCTATTGTGTTTCTTGAGCTAAAAAAAATGGAAGAAGAGAGAATAAAGACCATTTCCATGCTCTTTTGCTCTTCATTTAAACCTTTTGGTTATAAGGCAACTCCAGTTTATGATCTGTGTCTCCAGTGGCACTGTAAATGCAAACAGAAGACAAGAGTATGAGGGGTTACGGCTTCATTTTCTCCAAACATCAAAACAAAGCCTTCATTGGTCATGAAAGGAGGTATCATTAAAAAAACCAGAACACCAGATGTACAAAAAGAAATCTGTTCTGAATCAGATTGTAGTATTTTATGTTTTTCAGTGAGGACCCAACCATTCTTCTATTAAATATCTTACACGATAAAGTTTTATTTGAAATGAGCCAACGGAAGGCAAAATATGTCTGACTTTTGTGAATACCCTATCCTTCCTCTAGGGAATAAAAGAAGAAAAAAAAAAAGTAGTGGTAAGCGATGGACAGCTTAGCTGCCAATACAACACAAAGGGAGGAAAGTCAGAAGAGGACAACCATAAGCCTAGGGTCTATGAATCAGTTCCTCCCAGTATTATCAAAGGAGCTGAATAAAATGGATAATTCTTTGATACTTTAAAAAAAACTTTTTAAACTTACAGCACTATTTGTGCTTTCACTGACCAACAGAGGAGTTTGGGATGAAGGCTGTTCCTAGAATTTCTTTAATGGCTTATGTGTACATAAATGTGTGCAAGGGTTTAACCTTCCTATCCTAGGCAAGCACATCCATAGTTTGTCAGACATACCCACTTAGGAACTCCTCATGAAGTATGAGCTTGTATTTAGCCAAACCTTGAACAGCAAAATGACTCTTCAATATTCAAAACATCCACTGACTTACTAACACTATTGGACTCATGATTTTAACCTGCTCATTCCCCTTTAACTGGCTTATCACTAGTTTCAATTAGTCATTAATCCCTTGCAGTGGGTCTCCTCTTTATTTTTGGAGCTTCACTTGCACATTTTCCAGCAACCCATTTGATTTTGCTGCACCGTTATTTCTTTACATAAATCATTTTTATTTGAACACTCGTTTTCAGCATAGCCAGGAAAAAATTCAGTAAGAGAAAATAATTTTGACACTGCAGTAAATGCGTGACTCGTCAGGTATTTATTATCTTTGGTCAGCCCTTTGACACTTATTGTCAGTGGAGCAACAAAGCAGTCCCAATCCCTTAGGTAATTAGTTCATATGAATGAATCAAAGCTACCTAATTATTTCTGTTCCCATAATTGAGAAAAGGAGTATCTGTGAGGGGGGGAGGATGTGTGTGTCTTGAGGAATATATGCCTGTGCGTGCATGAGAGAGAGGGGAAAAAACCTGGCAACCCCAACCCAGCACATGTTATCACGTGATCTGCCTCATTTTGCTCTATCCATCTTCCCTTATTGGAAGCTCCTTAACTGATGAATGAGGACTTTATCAAGCCTGGCAGGAGTCGTTATGTCTGTGATTTTCCTTGAAATGTATCTGTCATGCAGCTCAAAATTAAATCGCCAGTTTTGGGCCTAACCAGAGACAGGGCAGTGACTCAAAGCACTCAGAAGGGAATGAATGATTAATGCAGTTTATAGACAGAATAGCGTTTTCTCTGTCTCATGTGCTTTTTGTATGTAACCTCCAGTGTTTCAGCTTTGGATGGATCTAATGAAAAAGGACTGGATGTTTTCCACCTTCTCTTCAGAGCATGCTATACGATTTATCCACTGACAAAATGTGCTAATGAAATGTCACCTTGGACAGCTTGCTAAAGGATTGATGGGCTGAAAGTTTTGCACTTTATTTAACTTTTACAGGAAAAATGAATAAGTCCTCCAAACTCTGTATGATATAGAGATCCATTATGGTTTCTCACTCGGGAAGGAGTAGCTGCACTGGGTTGGAAAAGGGGGCTATGGCAAAGAGGTGACAATAACGCAAAACAAATAATTACATAAAAACCTAGAGTGTATGTCCTCACTGCATTCAAAGACAAATCTTATACCTGAGCCTCATAATTTTTTAAAGTTATTTATCTGATTAAAATTTAATTTAAAAAAAAATAATTAAATAATGACTACAGGTTTCTCCCTCCACACCAGCCTTTTTACATACCTTTGCCTCGAGGCTACATACAATGCTTTCAAACTTCCATAAGACCAATGAATAATGAGTTATTAAATGGATTTTATTATAATCATTCTAGTATGCTTCATATTCAGGGGTGAGGAGTCAAGGGCACTACCTGAATGCTAGCTAAATTATCACTCTTGATATCTTAGGAGCCCCTTTATATTTTTCACTTTACACCTCTTTCATTTCTGTTCTTGTTGGAAGCACGTATATATCGCATAGCGAGAGAAAAGATTCATCACCAGGTAAACAGTCAGTGTGAAACAATAAAAGAAGTGCTGCTGTCCCTACCCAGGCACACAAATATTCTTCCACTTATGTCTTAGTTTCTATTATACACTGAACTTTTTTGGGTCAGGACTCAGATGCTTTCATTAGATCAATGTACTTTCTATCACTGAGAAATTACTACTGTTGCAATTTTATATTCATTAGAATTCACAGATATTTGTACAAAGCACTTTTCCAATGCACCAGAATTCACATATTCTTCAAAAACTCTAGTCTTTCAAGCAGAAAATAGGACCAGCTCACAAAGCTGGTGTCTGCTGGCTGCAAATTTGTTGTCTCCCTCCAAAAGTCAATTAGTATTCATCCAGGATGTGTGTGTCCTGTTCTCAGGATTATACAAGGTGCCACATGCCCACCTCACTGTGACCCAACTTCAGAAGACACAAATGGGGTCTAGAAAATTTTCCATGCAGAAATGCTGCAGAAGAGCATATGCAAAGAGGATTCTGTCCTCAAACTGTGCTTCACTCCAGCATTAACATCAGGGGTTTTCTACATCTCCAAATTCAGAGACATCCTTGCTCTTTACTCCAATCAGAAATTACCTTCTGTGACATGTCTCTTAAATTCTTTTTCTCATAAGCCCCATGCAATTTTAGACACAGGAAAAAAAGGAAGAAATAATCCAAGGACAAGCTAAAGAGCTCTGAGGCTTTCACTGCTTTCTCCATCTCCTTATTCCCCATTTTCAGTCCATTTTACAGCTCACAGGGACAGGCTGAAGTTTTAAGACCATAAGATGCCTGAAAACCACCCTGAAAAAGCAATGTCTCTTACATCTGCTCTGACTGGTAATTCTGCACACAGGAGGCTTCCTGTCTGGCTAAAACAAACTATAAATAAATGTTGTGATAAGTTGTCCCTTTGTGTTTACTCAACATCTTCAAAGTAAGGTAACAACATGGGCACCTTCTCAGGACAGTGACATACCTCATCTCTGATTCCAGAAACTCCTTAAGTGGTGGCAGGCAAAATGCTTTTCCCAGTAACAATTGTTCTACTTTGGACACAACTGTGTTCTCTAAAACAGTAGCTGATGTATGGTCTCTAGGGAAAGAAATCTGATGTGTCCGTAAGTTTTTCTTTTGCTGGCATCAGCAAAATTGTACTAAATATGTGACAGTGTTTATACAGATACTACACTCAATAACCACCATCTGAGAGGCAAAAAATTGAACTTCACCTCAATCAGAAGTAACACTTAACAGCAGGAGGAACCATGAAATAAACACCCACTCACAAAAGGACTATTCGCTCTATTTTGGTCCTTACTGTTCTTGGGTCACTCCAACACCCATTTCTGCTGCTCCCCAAACCTTTTACCAGATTGTTTATGCGCTGTCATTCAGATCCATAGTAAAAGCAATTGAACAGAGACATGTATTCCATACAATAAACCCTTGATTTAGGTGCATTGCCTGTAAAAATGTTTTTAGAAAAGAAGCACTGAAATGTGTAGTCAACTACACAGTATAGATGTGTATCCTCTCTCAATTAATAGCCACTTAAGGTTTAATCATAATGAGGGAAGAGGATGCAATATGAAACTTTTCACAAAGCAAACTCTATTCTTGCATTGCTTTACGTCGCTACCCTTACATCATGCAAGCATATTACCAGACATTCCACAGTTTGTTATATTTATTTAAAATTGCATAAAAATACCATTATACATCTCCTGGGTCTGGCTGAGACGGAGTTAATTTTCTTTCTAGTAGCTGGTATACTGCTGTCTTTTTATTTAGTAAGAGAACAATGGCAATATCCCACGGATGTTTTCTATTGTTGCCAGGTGATTGTAGTGTCTACAGTGAATCAGGACTTTTCAGCTTTTCTCACCCTGCTAGCAGCACAAGAAGCTGGGAGAACACAACCCAGACAGCTGACCCAGGCTGGGCAGAGGGATATTCCCCGCTGTACAATGTCATGCTCCAGGTATAAATGGGGAAGTGAGACAGAAGGCAGGATTGCTGCGTGGAAACAGGCTGGTCATCAAGGGTTTTTTACCATTCTGCATGTGGTGAGCAATTGCATTTGTACATCATTATTATTATTATTATTATTATTATTATTATTATTATTGCTGTTATTATTGCTGTTATTATTGCTGTTATTATTATTATTATTATCTTCCTTTGTTATCCTTTATCTCAACCTATGAGGTTTTTTATTTCATTATCCTCCCCATTGCCCTGGGGGAGTAGTGAGCAAATGGCTGCATGATGCTTAGCTGCCAGCTGGTTACAGAGTAAAAGACATTGAAATAAACATAGTAGATACCTTGCCACAGTTTTAACTGTTTGTTAAAACAGTGACTTTCCTAGCTGTCCATTTCTTGCCTCATACTTTTTGTGCTATGGATATAGGCTCTGTGTGGCAGACACTAAATACTGAAGTACTCATGTCAAGAACAAGAGGGCCAGGTTGTCTCAGCACTATCACCATAAAAATGTACAATAGCTAGAGTAATAAGAATAGCTCATTTTTTCCAATTGCAACTGCTACCAGTTGGTTTGGAAATGAAACTCTTCTTACCTTTGGTTTGCAAATCATAGGATATTCTGAGTTGGAAGGGAGCCATAAGGATCATTGAGTCCAACTCCTGGCTCCACACAGGCCCAGACAAGTCAGAGCATGGGACTGAGTGCATCTTCCAGACACTTCTTGAATTCAGCCAAGCTGGGTGCTGTGACCACTTCCCTGGGTAGCCTGTTTCTGTGACCAACCACCCTCTCAGTAAAGAACCTCTTCCTAACATCCAACCTAAACCTTCCCTGTCACAGCTTCATGCCATCCCCTCGTCAGAAAGCCATAAACCACAATGAGGTCTCCCCTCAGCCTCCTCTTCTCCAAGCTGAACCAACTCAGGCCGCTCATAAGACTTCCCCTCTAGATCCTTCACAATCCTCGTTGCCCTCCTCTGGACACTCTCCAATAGTTTTGTGTCCCTCTTGTACTGTGGTGCCCAAAACTGCTCCTAGTACTCAAGGTGAGACCGCCCCAGCACCTGGCACAATATCTGCCTTAATCAGCTTTCCCACATCATTTACTGCATGTGCAGTAATACCACTCAGCAGGAATTCCTTTAATGTTTTATGATGTATATATGTGTCAAAAGCAAACTAAACCTCGGCCCTGCTACCTCTTCCGCAAAGGTGTGTTATAGATACTTGCCTCTGTTCATCTGCACATACACAACATCATGTCCTTGAACATAGTGTGGCAAAGATCACAGCACATGCAGATCAATGAATCCAAAAGGAGTGAAAAGAAGTTGGTCCATTGAATATCTGCTGCTATCGCAAACTCTTTTTAAACAACAGAAAAGAAGAAAATCTATGTTGAACTGTTCAGCTGGCTACCCGAAAGACAAAGATAAACATAAGAATAGCTTATCTCGTGTTGTTATGCCCAGGATATTCCAAAGCTTTTAGATTATAGTGTTATCTTACATATTAGTAATGTATAAAGTCCTAGAATATTCATGTACAAATGGTTGAGCTAAGGACTAAATTAAAGGAGACCATTTCCTCTGAATGTTCTTTCATAACAAGTCACATATAGTCTTTAATTATATTTACAGCATTTCTTACATCATTTTGTCTATAATCTCTATTGTGGTTAAAAAAAAAAAAAAAAAGGAAAAGTTGGAAGTCAAAAATATAAACAAAAATTCCCCAACAGTATTTTATGCGATTCAAGCAGCTATTCAGTCTTCAATCTGCCACACATAGAAGTCAAAGTTTAATAAATCATTCTCACACTTTAGACTGTTTCAAATACAAACATACAGAGTCAGGATTAGGATTTTCCCAAGCGTAGCTTTATCATTACTGAAGTAAATCAAATTTAGCAATATCAAAAGAAATACAGAATTTACATAATTTTATAACTGCTTGCAAATTATATACCTTAGAAAGCAATATGTGTCATATCAGCCTTGGGTTCGGTCTTAAAATCCCTGCTTGTTCCTTTTGCTGCAAAGGACATGTGTGAATGGCCTGCTTCAGCACACCCTTGTGCATTCTGCTGTGGAGCTCCTGGAGAGATTTAATGGAAACACTGGTTGCCATCCCATTGCAGAGAAAGAAGACCTAGAGAAACAAAGGTCTCTCAGTCAAGACCTGAATACTTCTCTTAACATGACACATCCTGATTTATGTGGGGGGAAAACTCTTGTGATATCAGAATAATTTAGCCTAGAGTCAACCAGCTTCTCATTAACACCACTGTCAATATATAAGAAAGTTTCCATTACTTCCCATGAAGACACTTGCAGGAAGAAGAGTGAACAAGTGTTTTTATGGACTACCAGTTAGCACGATACTTTATTACATTTGTAGAAACAACTATTCTTTTTCTATGCCAGTCAGCATACAGCATAACACAGAAAACACTGCATTCAACATCAATGAAATAATAATTTTACAGTGATAAACACCCCAGAATATGAAAATTGTGAAATTAAAATTGATGGTACAGCCTGGATTTACGCCAGTGGACATACAGCTTTCAATGTCAACTGAACACATGCTGTTTCCACTTTGAAGATTACATCCTTCCTTTTCCGACCCTTCTACTTCCCTGAGAGGTTGGTGCACATTTACGTAAATGTTAGATCAGTATTTACTTTTGTCCTTGATGGGGTTTTTTTGTGGTTTCTTTAGGGTCAGGTGATAAAATGTTATCACCATATATTGCACATATAAAATAATGACATTTCTGTTACTGTATGTAAACATCCCATATTTATGCTTCATGTTGTGAGAGAAGGAGCATCTCCAAAATTTAGTGTTGAAGTCCAGGAAGATAAGAGTCAAAGTTACCCAAAAACTCTCAACTGTCCAGCTTAAAACACGTGTAACTTGTTTTATATTAGAGAATTTGAGAACTGAATAGTATACAGAACTTAACATTAACTTTATTAAAAAGAAAGCTTGTGTTCTTTCAATTTTAGCTGCACTTCTGCAAATCAGATCTCAGGACTGCAGTCAGGCATTTAAAAAAATAAAAAATAAAAAAAATAGAGGCACACCAAATCAATTCAGTTCAATTTTGTGACAGATACACAACCCAGTTTCTCTGTGCATGTTTAGGTTGGCTTGACTATTGCTTATCTCCCTACTGACTCTTTCCTCATTCAGCCTTTGTCTCTGCTAGCTGAAGAAGCCTCCTGCACTATTCCAGAGTCAAGATAAGGACACAGGAAATCTGAGAATGTGCATTTATTACTCACATTCACCAGGTGGATCTTAACCAAGGGTAGAGATTTTGTTCTTTCCAGAGTTGATGAGTCCAGGGAGCCAGCAGCAGTGTCTTCATTTGCAGATCTCTGGTGGGAATCTTGGATAAAATGAAAACTTCTCCTTATTTTATAACTGATATTTGGGTGGGCTTTCCAAAACCAAAAAAAACCAACCAACCAACCAACCAAAAAAAAACCCAAACCAAAACAAAAAAAAACCAACCAATATCATTTCAGGCTGAACATATAGGCAGTGGAATAGACAGACTTATAATGGGAATTATCAGGAAACTTCAGTACTAGAGTGCTAGCTGCATGTTCATAGTGTAGGACCAATTTCTCTATAATAGCAAATAAACTACTTAAACAAGAGATATTGAAATTTCCCATGACTGCTCATATGCATTAAAAAATGCAGATACAGAAGCTGCTATGAATTATGTGATACAATTCCTGCCTGCTTCTTACTCTCTCACTGACATTTTTTCAGATAGCATCACAGCCCTTCATATTTGGTACTGAAAAAATCAGCCTTTAATGTTATAACTCAAAGGCAATGCAAATGAAGGCTTGAGTACAGGTGCTAAATTAGCAATGTTTGTGATAATTATTTCATTTCAGTCTGTTCATGCTGGGTATTCTAATACCTAATACATATATTATCAAACACACTCAACACGGCTCACCTTGGTGAATATTAATAGCATTATTAAAACACAATTACAAAACACCATACATAGTTGATAATAGCTACTAACACCTTGTTTTATGGAATTTGTTCAAGGTCTTGAAAGCATTTAGTAGGCAAGTTATCAATTTCAAGAGACAAATACTACTGAGCCTTACACACGCACTAGGGATGGTGAAAATTTTCCTCTCTGATGCTTTTTCATAGAAATTATACTTTATTATACTTTCAAGCATTGGAATTTTGTGGAAAATAACAATTCTTTTGCAATGAGAAGGGCATTCTTCTGACATTTGCTCACCAAAAATGTTCCATAAGAACCCTTCAGACACTATCTTCTTGTTGCTAGAGACAACAAATTTTATGTAAGACAGCAGTTTACAAAGAAAAACAAGGAAGAAAACGTCATAACTGAACTGTGACTAATATCTTGCTCCCTACTCGGGCCACTTCATTCACTGATGCAATTAACCAGGACAGAATCAACTACTAAATGATGTGCTTATGATTCATGGTAATGGTACTTCTAAAAAGATTCTATAATGAATTTCTGATGCATTTACTGAAGTCCAGATCCTGAGAATATTACTCAAATTTTAAATATTTACACTAGCAATCTCTTTTAAAGCCAGAATTCTACCTGCATGGAATTTGCAAAAAAATTAAGAAAGCTTGAGATTGCAAAGGAGTAAATACATGGTTGTCACCAAGATTGTCATAAACAACCTTTAAGATAATAATTGGAATTATTTGGATTGTATAATAGCTGTTACTAAGAAACATGGTTCTTATTTTTGTTCATTGTTTGCTCTTTTGGAAGAAAGGAGCAAAATATCTTCTGGTGTGAAAAAAACCCAACTGCAAACACGCTGGTGAAAGGTAGCCTAAGTGAGTTCTAGGAGATAAGGGTCTCAGTATATGTTACTGCAGTATCAAACCTCACTCAAAGGATTCTGTTGAAGTGCTATGAATAAATCACGGTAATCAGAAAAGTTCTAAGGAAAATGTTTGTTTAAACGTTGGTTACACTCCACCTAGCGTCAGAAGAGAGAGTGCAGTAAACCTACACATATAGCAGAATATATCATTGCCAAAACACTGCCTTTACAGATAATTTAATGTCTGAAATCATAAGAGGAAGGGTTGCAATTAATTTTATCAGAATTGGATATATAAAAGGACAGTAGAAGATGGAAAGGTTTGCTGAATATGGTTTTAGCATATGCCAGACAGAGGAATTGTTCTCAGGACTCTCAGAAAAGCAGAGGAAAATGTATTTCAAATACAAGCAGAGGCAGACTGGCAACCTCTGGGTAAAAGCAGCACATTAACACATTCTAAAAATGGTACATTATATATAGCTTGAACTCCTCTGAGTTTTAATCCTGTTTATTCTCGTGTCCTTCTCAAGTTTCTAATCACCTTTTCAATATATCATTTTGGACATGAGCAGCTTGGGAACATGAATGGGGAGGTTGGGGAATGGTAATCTTTTGCAAAATCTTCAATAAGAACTAGAATGAGTTACTAGGATGTTACTTGAAAGGTAAGAAGCTGTGAGGATGCTACCAACGTTGCTGGAGAGTAAAAGAGTTACAAGCATGCAGAGAAGTGGCAGAAAAGTCTGGAGAGTGAGAAAATAAGAATCTCAAAGGTATGGAAGAAATCTTATCGGTACAACCCAGACCATAGTGTCAGTGAGACTAGAGTATAGGTACTTACTCTAGGACACAAGTAGTAAAACTTTAGAAAGCTTTAATGTTTTCCAGTGTAGATCAAGCACTTAAACTTAGTTTGGAAGTCTGTGTCTAGAAAGGGGCCTTAGCTCTCTGGAGACTCAGTTCTGTCGTTCCCACTTTCAGTATGGAAGAAATGAGACAAACAACCTCTTTTTATGTAGTGTTCACCCTTTCTTTCAAGCTAGGAGCCAAGAGACTAAAATGCAAATGAATGGTGTTTGATGTATTCCCCTGGGCTGTTTCAAGCCACCTCCTGCGAATAGCTTCCACAGAACAGCTATAATCCCTGTTTTCAGCTATATATCAGAGACCAAGGAATAAAGCCTCTGCCATCTCAACTCTAATTTTTTTTCTGAGAGTATTCTCACTCACCAGTGAAAGTTGGACTCTACCAAGGTGACCAGGAAGGACATAGTGAAATGTAGTGTGTGGACAGGTGAAAACAAAATTCCTGCCTATTTTTTAATTCCTTTGCCTACTTTCTCTCTCTTCATGTAACTGACTTTTTCTAGACATATTCATCATCTCAGATTTGCATTTGTCTGTCACTGAACCATACAATTTACACTTGTTTTGGTGCTATCTTGGGTGACCTTTTCAAGTTACCATGTGGAAAAACTCAACTTCTGCAAAGGCACACACTTTCCAATTAAATCCTGAAAGGATTGTTAATTAAATGCTAAGGTAAGATTATTTTTTTTTTCTTTTGTAATTGAACTAATGGTCAATCTCTTTACAATTGAGATTTATGTATTTTGAAGTGACACCTGAGAAAAGTAGATGGTCTAAAGAACTGGTAAACATCAGAGCTGATGACAGAAAAGCTTCTGCAAATACATTTTGAGGGCAAAAACTACATAGACACTCAAGCTTGCATTTCCAGTGATTTTTATTGTTAAAAGAAAAAATAAACACACAAGGAACACAAAAGAGAGAGAGAAGACATGTATTTCAAGTTGCAGTGGGTATACAGGGAACATAAGGGTCCAGAGAAATATTATTCAAAGTACCCTTCTAGCTCTAGCTAAGAAATAAGACAAATATCACTAAGATTCCTACTCAAAGCTGAAATACTTGGGAGGGCAAAGAAGACAAAGGGAACTGTAGGGTTTTTTTCTTTTAAATACTGTTCTAAAAAAATGTGAATGTAGTATTTGGTGCCTAGTTTTATTTCATTATGAAGAAAGTTTTGTTATTCTGATCATCGCAATTTTAAAAGCTGGAATACATGAGTTCCTGGATTTATTTAGATTTTCTATATATCAGTTTTTAAAGACCCTTGCAGCATTCTTGTGATTTAGGCTGGGATCTGATGCATTAATCTGCTATGTCTAATCACATACTTCTATTTTGTTCTTTTTCTGAGCCCTGTTCTCTTTGTTTCGAGCATCAGATTTTACTTGGGCAATGCAAATTACTAGGGCTTTTGGCAGCTTTAATTTCAGAGTTTCCACCTTTTGATTCTTCTATTTTCTCCACAAAGCTCGCTCTCTGAGCTTCATGTGGTCTCTTTTGCAGACATTGTGTACTTCTGGTCTCTTGCAGCAATGCTCAGGTCCCTCTTCTGCCATAGTCTCCACTTCACTACCTCTAAATGATACATAATAAGATCCTGCTTTGAGAAAATAAAATATGCTGTGAGCTCAGACATGACTCTGTCATCTGAGACAACCTATCTGCTTATGTGCTAGAAGGCAAGAGGGTTCTCTGAGTTCTAAGGGAAGGACACTAAACCAAAGCTGACTACCTCTGTGCACTCAGAAGATGAGTAAAGGGTATGTTTTGAAGTGCTTTGGAAGAAGTCAGTTTTTGTTAAAGGACCCTGGTGTACACAGTACTCTCTACAGTACTGTAGGGCCTGTTGTAACGTATGAAAAGTCACTGGGATTCCTTTTGTTTATTTCAGTGGGTATAAATGCTACATTTAAGTCCTCTGGCTATAGAAAAGCCCTTAAGGAGACCTTAAAAAATGGTACATTGAGCAGAACCCAGTGTTTCTCCCAGACATAATGAAACTGTACATTTGTCGGTACTTTTAGAGGTAAGGCATTTGTCACTTTAAACAAGAGTGTTTAAAAATATGCTTTCACTCTTTAATTTTTCCCTTCCACAGCAAGACAAAGTGTCACTTATTTTAATAAAAATTAATTTTCTGACATTCTCTCTCATGACATCTTGCTGAGAGATGCACATAATTTCTGATTAAGCATTTTATGGATGGTCTAAGCAGATTAGCAATCTATGTCAGAGACTTTGAGAAGCCAAGAGTATCTCCCTATTTTTTATCTTGGTTGATCAATTTTAAAGAAGAACAATGCTTAAACATTAAACAATTGTTTAAATTTTAAAGATGACATTTTTCTTTTTAATGTTTAAACACTGTTACAGGATGTTGAAACTGGTTTAGAATCTGTGATGGATGCTAATAATAGCATCAAAGTCATCACTCAGCAAAGTGGCCTTCACAAATTGGCAGCGTGTAAATGACGATTGTGAGAATCATGGAGTACACTCATGCACTTCAGCTTCTATTCTAGAGAATTAAATCTATTTTCATACTCCTTCCTGCCCTGCAAACCTCTATTGTTGGCCCAAGAGTGGTGGTGATGATGCCTTTCCTTTGTAGATTGATTGCAGATCAATCCCATCCTAAGAAGAGAAGTGAAAAGGCATCACTTGCTATGTACTTGCCAGCTGACACAAGGACCAGCATTCGTAACATGACAAAACAAGTACTGAATTGAATTAAAACACTAATGAAAATGACTATAAAAATGAAGGAATCTAAATATAATTCACATTTGAATGATTGTACCTCTGCTGTGGACAGTAGGATCTACATCTTCCACAGGTAGATCACAAAAGGAGGTGAAAATCATGACAATCTACAGACACCAAAAGTGATGTAATGGAAAGTGAAAAGATTCTCAGCCGAGTTAGCTAGTGGCAGAAACAGACTGCAGCTGTGTACAAGAACAAGAACTAGATCCTCTGCTACTTTTTCCTGCATGGCAGAATTTTCTGACTGACTGTCTCAACCAAGCAACACTCCACAGATGAAAATTAAGAGCCCAGATTCAAAGTATCTTCCGTCTCACAATATAAATATGAATTGTGCTGCAAAAACTGGCTCAGCTTACAATCAAGCAAGAGCCCCACTTGGCTGAAGCAGCAACGTGACTGCAGGCTACAGCAAGTGGCTTAGGCCTTGGGACATCAGACCCAGCTCCCTTCTTTGTCCTAGGCCACTTTGTCAGACCAGGCAAGCTACAAAGCCTCACTTCAGCCTCCACCTCTGAAATGGAAAGAAATCTCTGGATTCTTCAGAAAGGTGTTGTGAAGACAAAGCTGTTGAATGTTAGACAGTGCAGAGGTACTATGGCAATGAGAAAACGGCACTAGTGTGTGCACATGCATGCACAGCGGATCTAGATAATTCTGGGAACAGCTCTGTAATAATGAAGACTCCCTTTTAACTTGCCAAGCAAATATTTATCACCCCAGCAGCAAACTGCTCCCTGTAATTTTTAAAGAAATGTGTGGAAGTAATCCAAATTCTAGAGCCTGAATGACACCAAGTTCATAAAATTATGTTGCAAACCACTGATAGCATTTTTAAATAAAGTAGGGGAATAAGAATTGTTCCGCTTATATGTATGTAAAAGTATTTTTTGTGTATGACAGTGAGAGAGAGAATTAAGGAGAAAGAATACATTTCTCCATATCCATTCTAGACACACAGTGCAAAAATTCTTTGAGGAAAGGATGAATAATGTCTGCAGAAATGGCAGCAGAAATGATGAATTGATTCTAAATGTCTGTTAGTTCTTTTGCAGCGTGTGGCCTTCTCCAGAAAACCACATTTTTGGACCAGATGACCTCTGGAGGTCCCTTCCAACCCCTATCATTCTGTGTGATTCTGTGATTCTTTTGACTACTATATGATTTTTCTGGTTTATGTTAATATTCTTTTTAATTCATTAAGACAAAAAATGAAGATTAGAATTATTGCTATCATTATCCCAAAGGTTTTTTACTGAATAGTTCAAGAATGATTTTTTTTACTACAGGTTTTTTTTTTCCTTCAGCATGTGCAACTTATTATTAATTGGAAATCACCTGGCCAGGAAAAAAATCATCAAAATGCTAAAAGAGCAATCACTGTACCTTATAAACAATGCCATGCCCATGCATGCATCAACTTTCCTCCAATTGTGACCTTAACTGGGCTACTCATTTTACAGGAAAAAAACGCTTGAATAAAACACAATTTGTATGACTGCACAACATAGTAATGAGCTAAAGGGATTAAACAGTATAACGGACTGTATGGTATAATGGATGTTTTCCTTGGTTGCTTGATAACAATTTCTCAATATGAACTGAATTAAGCTCATCTAGGAGTCATAAATTTCATGAACCAGCAGCACAAAACCACAGAGAAATGAGTCCATGTGGTCTCATTCCAGCCTGTGATGGCTGAATTGGTCCTCACTGGACTGCTAAACAACATGTGCATGGCATTTTGTAAAAGATGATGCTCCAGTCTTTTTTTGTAAGAGGTGTACCAAGTCACTCTGAAAACAATTACAGAAGACAAACTGTTGTACTAGCTGTTCCATGAATAGATCACTGATGTGTTGGCAGAGGATACTGGATTAGTCTGGTTTTAATTCAATCATGATGTTGTCTTGCTATTAATTTCCCCAGTCTAGTGCATATATTAAGATGATGAATAATCCTGGAAGTAAGTTTCTGTACTACAGTGTTAGAATAAAATACTCAGATCACCTTCTTAGAGGAAGGAAAAGAAAATAAAAATAATAATTAAAAAAACGCTCTGTACATTTACTCTTTTGCTCTATCAGCTGCAGTCATAGGCCATGTTCTGCAGGTGAGCAGTATTAACATATTGTAATCATGTATTGTGTGAACACTTCTGATTTTACTGCTCCCCAGCCTCAGCTGACAGCTTTGACTTGGAGAAATGAAACTGGCTAGATCATCATTCAAAGTGAAACAGGAAGAAAAGGGTTATAAGACCATCCTTCATCCTTGTTAACATCTCCTTGATCTAATAATAAAATCTTCCATGTCTTTTCCTCTGGCACTTCAGCCTTTTTCATCTGCTCACTCTACCTAATTATCAATACCTTGCTATTTCCTAGCCAGGGAAGGAAGAAGAATTCCTTATGTAGAAACTACCTTCACTGGTCATATTAGAAAAATCCTCCTAGTCTTATTTATTTATAATGTTTTTCAAAGAGATAGAAATCACTGGGTTTTACTCTTACCATTAGTTTGCAGAGGAATCTAGGAGAGTTTTTGACATCAGACAAATATATCATGACTAGATCAGAAGATTTGTTGAAAAAATATGTTGTTAGAAATTGATCTACGCATATTCATATATGCAAGAGAAGGAATGACTCAAGGATATTAATTTCTATGCTCAGTTGCAGAAACCTTTTGTATGCACATATACCTTGATGCATTCATACCATTGCCATTACTAAAAGAAAGTTGTGCTGACAGATTTAGGGTGAGATATGCCTTTTTGAGTATGCTTTACCCTAAACAAATATACTAACTTTCCAGCTTATATAGAGCAGAGAATATTATTCTGATTTTCAAATGAGCCTAACAGAATTAGGTAACCTAATAATAATTATTCATAATTCAGACTGTATAGACTCATTCCTAAATTCCTGGTCTGTATTTTTTTAACACTGAAAATTGCAGTCTCTACTAGATCGCATTTGCTGTTATGTTACTAAGGATAAGATTTTTTTTTCCTTGAGATTCCCCAAGATATACTACAGTTTCAGCATAATGAGTAAATGATTTGAAGTCAAACACAGTCAAATGTCCCAGCAGATTTTCTCTGAGGTCAACATTTGACATAGATCTGAACAGAGTGTACAAAGCTGCTGGTTCCCTTAGGTAGACCAATTACAAAAATGTATTCCTCTGATCTTCTAAATTATTTCCAGTAGTAGAAAAAAATATTTCTCCATAATTAAAAAAGTACACTCCAAATGTTAAACCACACATTTAAAAGCCAAGTTTACAGCAGAAACTACTTAGTCATGTGAAGTTTTATAGTCCCCTTGAGAATTACTTGAGATAATGGTGTCGGGCTGTTTCCTTACCCCATTAATGCTGAATTTTGCATTCTTCCACTGATATGTTTCAAGAATTTCAGCTCATGAACCAGAGAGACATGGAAGTCATTGGCACCATATGGAGCAGATAAAGATTTGGTGCAGACCTTTGCAGATCAGCTGCATATCTTCTAGTTTTGTGCTTAAATGTTAGCACTCCTCTCTAGAATTATATGCATGACAAAACGTTTAAAATGTCAACTGAAAAAAAAAAAAGCAAGCCAAACAACAAGGAAATAAAAATACCAAACAACAAGGACAAAAAATCCAGGAAGCATTTCAAAATGCATCTAGCAAGTAAGAGTAAGAACCACACAGCCTCTTACTTGCTCTCCCATGGCAGAATGTGGCAGACAATCAGAAGAGTGAAAGTGAGAAAACTCGTGGGTTGAGATAAAGGCAGTTTAACAGGTAAAGCAAAAGCTGCACGCACAAACCAAGCAAACCAAAGAATTCATTCCCCACTTCCCATGGGCAGGCAGGTGTTCAGCCATCTCCGGGAAAGCAGGGCTCCATCATGCATAATGGTGACTTGGGAAAAAAAAAAACCAACATTTTGAATTTTTCTCCCTTCCTTCTTCCTCTAGCTTTATATGCTGAGCATGACATCATAGGGTCTGAGATATCCCTGTGCTCAATTGGGGTCAGATGTCCCACCTGTGTCCCCTCCCAACCACTCTGTACCGCCAGCCCACTGGCTTGTGGGGTGGGGTGAGAAGGAGAAAAGTCTCTGTGTAAGCCCTGCTTGACAGGAACAAAAACATCCCTGTGTCATCAACACTGCTTCCAGCACAAATCCAAACCATGGCTCCATACCAGCTCCTATGGAGAAAAGTAACTCAATCACAGCCAAAAACAGTACATGCCCTTAACCAAGAATCACCTGCTACATAAATAGAAATGGGAGAATAAGCCTCTAGGCAACAAGTTTGCAGAAAAGAATCTAGAAGTTACCCTGGATCACAAATGTAGCAGCAGCTAAATATGTTATGTCACTAAAAAAGCAATAATCAATGTGAACAACACAAACTAGAATGTAATTGAAGTTTCCTTAGCTGTTGGGAAATATATTTAGAAGACTTCAACCGGCATATCAAATTTTGGGCATGGAATCACTGGAGAAAATCCTGAGGAAGAAAACTATATATGTTTTGAATATAGGAATTTAGGGAAGATTTAAAAATGGACATGCTTAGATAACGAGATAAAGAGACAACAGAATTATAACTTTCAAGTATATAAAAGGTAGTTGCTTTAAAAAATGGTAGCAGCAATCTGCTGCATTGAGAGAACACAGGATCCAACATGATCATAGTCATGCCTAGATGACTTCAACTTATGGGTCTAGATGGGTCACCATTAGCACAAGAATCCACATATTTTAAGCATCAATGTCAGAATTCTGAAGGAAAAAAAGAAAAAAAAAAGAAAAACCAGCTAATATTAAAACCTGGCCATTCCAATGAACTGATCCCAGGTTCCAAGTTTAGGAAAACCTCATACGCTATGCAACTGGCACCCATTATTTTATGGTGTTAGCCCCACAGGTCTCATTTCAGAATTAAAAAATTATTCTCTCTTCCCATAACACAATTTTCCCCAAACACCGAGTTCAAAAAAGAAATGGGGGAAGTTATTTTCACATTTGTTAGAATTTCAAGCTGTTCTTCTCTGTTGTATTCTCTGTATTACCATTTTTTTAAGTGCAGCAGTTCATTTGCATAGTAATTACAAAGTTTAACAAATAACATTAATGGCTGAAAGAGGTACACTCTTTAAATTACTGGCAGTACTATATTACACATTTTTAACTGCAATTTAAAAATGAAAGCTCTTCAATCCTAATGTGCCATATAGATTCCCAAAGCCCAGCAATATTTGTGTTTTTTAGAAGGTTAAAACTCTTCCCCAGTCCACTGTGAAAGCTCTGCTCTTTAGTGACTTCCAAAACCCTATTCATAAATACTGATTAGGCACTATTTCACCATAGGGTGCAGCATTACTTGCAGAGCTCCCTACCCAGGGCCAAATTGGAAATGTTAGTATAGTAAATCAGGCCAAATGTCCTGGTAATTCCTTACATGAAAGATCATCTTTAATAAATAGACGTTAACAAGAGACTCGGCTCATTTTATTTTTAGTTTGTAAGTGTCAAATGCCAGGGACTGATTTAACGAGGAAAACTATGGGCAAGGAATACAAAATGTGATTGCACCATTTAAAGGGAAAAAAGCTTGGAGGCACAGGACTTTTTGCAGCGTGGCTGGCTGACAAACAGCAAAGGAAGTGGATCCAAGAGACAATTCATTCTCCCAAATAATGGGACACACGCTATCTGCTACCTTCTTGAATGTGCCACAAATTAACCTTGTAATGAAAGGCCTCTAAACACCTGCAGAGCACTCGGCCTGCTCTCTGCACTAGTGCCTCATAACAATACCCTGTTAAGCGTAATTACATAATTAACAGTTCCCTCCATTTAGTTCTTAAATACAGTATTTCATAAGAAAAAAAAACCACAATACAAACCTAAATATATTTCATACAGGATATCTGGAAGCAATTACACTATCAGAGCCAATTGCCTGTTTGTGTGATAGCCCTGCCACAGTGTGGGGGCTTAGGCTCGGCTGGAGGCCAGACACCCAACAAAGTCGGCCTATCACTCCCCTTTTCAGTTGGACAGGGGAGAAAATATATATTGAGAGGCTTAGGAGTCAAGATAAGGACAGGGAGAGATCATCCTGTCATCAATGACATGGGCAAAACAGACTCAACACAGAGTGAAGGAAAGAAAACTATCTAATTTATTACACTACACACACAGTGAAACCAGAGTCGGATAATGAGAAGCGCGACCAGATCTTAAAGCACCTTCCCCTCACCCCTCCCTTCTTAGCAGACTTCACTTTAGTCATGATTTTGCTCCCTTCTTCCCACCCATTGTGGCACGGGGTGGGGGCAGGGACTGTGTCTCTGTCTCTCTCCATGGGCTGTAAGTGCTGGCAGAGGCTTGCTCCAATGTGGGTCACAGCATCTCCTCTATGTCTCCACCTGCTCCATCCAGCATGGGGCCTCTCCACAGGCTGCAGGTGGGGTCTCAGCCCCCAGGTAGGGGGACAATGACTCCACCATGGGTTTCTCAACAGGCTTCTGGGGCATCATTCTCTCCAACACCTGGGGTGCCTCCTCCACCCTCTCCCCTGCCTTGGTGTCTGCACAGCTCATTACATCTTCTCACTCCCTTCTCTGGTGGCAAAATGCAGCTGCTTGCATTTTTTTTTTCCTCCTATATATAATTCCCAGAGGCACTGTGACCATCGCTGATTGGCTTGGCCTTGGTCAGCAGCAACTCTGGCCTTGAATTGGCTGATGTTTACTTTCTGAGGCCTGCAGAGAGCTTCTGGCTGCTTCTTACAGCAGCCATCTTTGCAGCCCCCCATTCTCTGCCAGTACCCAGCTACACAGAACTGTGACACACAGGCAAGGACTTTGGCTCTTCTATGTTGTTTGAAGTATGAAGGATTCTTCAACATTTGGCCATGTTGGAGTATACAGTGTCCTTCAGAGTCCACTGGACTGGGGATGCGTTCACTCTGCAGCAGATCCTTTCTACCCTGAGATATGCAAGTGAGTTACCAATTAATTAATGAACACTTTTCCTTTCTGTGAAACTTCTTTAAAAAAATGGCACTTCCAGAAATGACACTACAGGAGCTGGTAAACAGCAATTCCCACTTTGTTTCCAGAAATGTCAATTAGACCTGCAGGAAACCAAATGCAAACAGAAGAATTGATTATTATTTCACTTGTGGATTTATACCAACCAATACCATTTATCCCTTCATGAGTTCATGATCTGACCTTACATTGGCAGTGGGAAAATAATGCGAGTCTTCAGAGTCTCTGAGTGTACTATTCAACTCTTGGGTTTCATAAAATTTGTCTGTCATATTTGAAAGCATTATTCCCAATGCAGGAGAATTTGACAGGAGAGTTGGGGTTGACTGCCCTAAGATCTCTCTTTTTAGCCAAACCCGTATCTGGTGGAGAGTGAAGCTGTGAGAACCCACGGCAGGGCAGTTGGAACTAGGTGATCTTTGAGGTCCCTTCCAACCCAAATCATTCTATGATTCTATGATTCTGGTGGTCTGTACCTCACTATGTTCAGGTTCCCAGGTTATATCATATGTCTTAACAGAATATCTTGACAGATATTGACAGTCATTGTTACATTAGATATATGTACTAAAGAAGCAAACATTTCTATTCAAATGCAATTCATACATGTGTGATCCCAAATGAGAGAGAGTCTTTGGCCCTTGTAGTAATACAGCCACTTGCTTTCCACATCAAGTCACTTTAGTAATAATAATAGCCCTGACAGAGTTATCAATATCCATGAAGTAAGAATGAGATCATTAATGCCAGACCCGTGACCAACATACCTAACATTAAAGGCAGTGGAAGGGAAAACTGCCCTTCCAAATTTTGTCCTTAGTTTGGCAAAGACATTACTGTTGCAACCTATGGTGTTTTCAACAGTCTGACAGATATCTCATTACCACCCTACAGAGAAATGGAGGAGGAAAGCAGCCTTCAAGAGAACCAAGAAATCGGCTTGCTGTGGTAAAAGATCACTAAACATTACCAACCATGACAGATTGTTCCATTTATTCCACGAGTTTCACAGCACTGCTCTATGCAGAGAATGCTCTATGTGTTTTACTGCACTGGGATTTTAAGGATTTTCAGTGGAGCATGCAGAAATTTCTACAGGGTAGTAAAGAGAGAAATACTGTGTTTTCTAGAGAAAATATATTTTTGCCTTTGATTCTTTATATTCCTGACATCAGAAGCCTCCTTTTAGCAGGAAAAGGCTTGTTCCCCTTGATGGAAAAGCCAAAAGGACTTGTTAGATCTATATATGATGGGTTTTGTGCTATAATATGAACTTCTGTAATATTATGACAAAACTAATCATATAGTGCTTCGTTAGAAAGAAGGAAGATAGATTTATTTTTTTTTTCTAACAACTACAATTGCTCAAATTAACTCAGTTAATTTGTGTTAGTTTTCGCATGGGTCAAAATAGACTGTAATGATCCAGAAAGGAAAAATCCTCCTTCTTCCTTGGAAATGATCTATCCAGCGCCCATATTGGAATATGTAACTCTAATACTGTAATTTATACAAGTTCTCTTCAAGTGGATACTTCTCTGTACCTGGAATCTATAGGTCAAGTTTTCATATAAATTCAGAAAGCAGATTGGGGTGTGGGTAGGTAAAATTAATTAATGTCAGGAAAGCACTGAAAAAAACTTTGACTCAGTTTACTAATTTATAGCTCAAATATGTGGCTTGTTCACCACTGGAGATACTAGTCAGCAACTTGTTATTTTTGTATTATCTTGGGAAATCTCAAGTAAAAGATGAGCTACAAAATAAACAAATACCACTACAAATAGTAGTCACAACACAAGGAATATTGTAAATAAACAGATATGTTGACTAATCCCTGTCCTTCACAAATTTGCAAAGAAATATAACTCCTGTCTTCTTTCTGCCTATGGAAGAGTACAGATCGTTTAGTCACTTAGGCACCACTTAGAGCCACATCTCTATTCTCATGATTTCCGGTGTCAGTTTATACTAAGTGCAAACCGCTTTTAAGATTTCAGTCTTTTTCCCTGATGGTGTGTATAGTGAATGCACATGTACACAATCATATGTAAGAAACGGAAGCACATTTTGATGCAAAAAAAGTCTTTTGTTAGAACCTAATCATGCCTATGTAGTAGTTTAGGAAGACTATAAAAGACAGTCAAGCCTTGTAGCATTGTTTATGAAAACATGTGTATACCTGTCTTTTTCATAATTCTGAAAAACAGCTTGTCTCATTGTTAGCAAAATATTACTTTGCTTAATGTTATTTATACTCTAACACAATGATTTTCCACAAAAATGTATATTCTTAATACAATATCTTCCCAGGCTTGATAATAAAGGCTAAATTCCTGCATGCTTTATACTGTTTCAAATTTCAAAGGACAGGCAGCAGCAGCCTTGGCTTTGCTTTTGCTGGCATTTGGGTAAATTGACTGTATAATGAGTCCTTGGTTGTCCTTAACCAAAACTTTGTTGGACAGGTTCATTTACAATGCTCAAACAGAATGACCTTCCAATCTGACTTGGAGGCCCCTAGATTGCTGTAAATGTGACCTGACATTTCCTTATGGGTGAAATATTAGATTATAGCAAGAAATACAATAGCATAATTTTATTTCAGAGTCTAAGTGAAAGTGATGGTCAAACAGATTAAGATGTAAAATTCCTTTGTAAAATTAAGTTATTTATAATCTGATGCATACCCTTTGTTTTATCTGCCATGTAACACAATTATTTTATATAGTATAGTAGCTGTATCCATCGGTGCTGCTGACAAAACAAAAATAGTATCATTGCCAAGGGGTAGGTCAAGAACTTTGGAGGGCAGTTATTCTAACTTTTGAAGTTTTATTTTTAAAATAAGAATGTTTTGAATTTTTGCTGGGTTTTATTATGGTGTTTGGCCATTAAGCTGATTTCTTTTTCATGCATAGTATTAGTCAGAACCGTCAACTTTTTCACACTCTTTTTGTTACATAAATATTTTCAATGGCTAGATGTTTTCATACTTTATGTGGCTTATCAGCCACCTTACTTCAGTCTCTAATTGCCTGCAATTTGTGCCCACAATCAAATGGATATCCCAGAGAGCCTAGGTGCAATTATTTAGAAGTCTAGACATTTCATAAGTAACTCTAGTTCAATGATTAAATACCTAAATGCCATCAATTCAAGTCAGAGAAACTGCAAGATAAAGATCAGAGGTAGTGAGAGGTCCAAGATCTATGATTTATTTTTAACTTTGCTTTTTCTGTGTAACTCTTACAAGTCTTACCATGTTAAAACATATAAGCAATTCCTTCAACTAGGTAACTCCTTCAACTGTTCAATTCTCCTGCAAAGTACTGCTAATCAGTCCATATATCTGAAAAGCACGGTAATTTTATAGCAATTAATTCACAAGAACAAAACAAAACAAATATATATTTACAAAGGAAATTTTGTATTTCTACCAGAGTGCAGGTTTTTTGATCCACTTCTTCGGGACATTTCAACTTTCACAAAGCTTCTTTATAAGGAGGCAGAACAAAAATAGTTAGTTGACTGAAAATAGTATGAATTTCTAGAAACTCACACCTTAATCTGCCAATTCAATATCAACACAGAGAGAGGTCTGAAGACTCCCTTGTGCTTAATGGCTGTGCTGTGTTCTTCTTTTAATGAAAGTAATGTACAAACACAAACAACAATAAGAAGAAGACAGAACATCAAATCCTGGCAATGTTGAGAAATGAGCCACTAGACCATCTTTGTCAGTCCAGCAGTGCTGAGTAATTAAGTCCACTACTCAAAAAGCATTTTTGCCATCCCAACCATAAACTCAACCAAAGAAAAGAAAAAGAAAAAAGTTTATCTCATTTTCATCCTCAAATATTTTGACCTTAAAATTACTTGGCATCATAGAGCACCTCCCACATTGTAATTCTGGCCTGAAGATTGCCTTTTCTCTATGTTGTTGTGATGAAATGGGCAATAACTTCCAGTATCAGACAATGAAAAAATATTCTGACCAGTCTAAAGGTTTGTTTAATCTCAGCTAAGCACATAAAATTCTTTATCTACACTGTTATTTGATCAACACTCTGTCAAGTCCATGTCGGTCACTCTGCATATATTATCTTTGTGCAATTATTTTCCAAACTAAACTTTTGGTTTCTAGTGGTATCACAAAATTCACACCCTCCTAATCTATTCCCAGCCTGCATTTTTCCATCACCCTTTATATCTGACAAATCCATCATTTTGTTAAGATTGTATTTCATAGAATATCAGGAGTGGCAGATTTTCTCAGTAGGCATTAAAATTTTTGAAATCCATTAAAAGATGTTGCCATCTGTGTCATGAACAAATGAATTTTTTCTTACTGTCCAGCTCATATTGTCGTGACATGAGGCTGCGTATCCCTGCAAGACACCAAACACTGGGTCACAAAACTCTGCATTTTACAGGTGTTCAGAAAAGGTTTCCATAACACACCGGAGATACACAAGGCCAGTTGTGAAGTACACAGTTACAAGCAGCATACCCAAGGACCATTTGTGAAAGGGGAAACAGTATTATTTATCAATAAAATTCAGAGCTTGAGATGTTTGAGGTGAGGTCTGTCATCTACCTAAAGAAGTTAGTGCTGTTGTAAGTTACCTGCGTGCATAAAACATGTCTGTGAGGTCACAGAACACTAAACGGTTTTCTCGTCTTTTATTCTAGTTGTAAAACACTGCCTATAATGTGTCTTCAATGTCACATTGCTCAGAAGGGTGAAGGCAACAACAAACTTATGTACCCTCCACAAAAAAAAAAAAAAACCCACTGCCCAGAAATAGTGTTGATGTCCTAAAAGCAGAATGACATAGCTATTTCCTGGTCAACAAGTTCTGCATCTCAGAGATACATCTCTGCACAGCTGTCTGTCACCTTGGGTTCAGACTTGAATGAAATTCCTTCTGTTGCCATTGGAACTCATTTTCTCTGCAGCACTAACCTGACCTCAGTTAACCTAAGTATGATTTTGCGAAGAGCTTTAGGGATGTTATTAAGTACACAAAAATAATTCATCAGCTTAGAGGTTTCATAAGGAAATACACATCTTTTCTCCCCCAAGTAGCAGCATTTAGTCATTTGTACATGTAGTGGAATGGATTCCTGAACTTCATTGCAATTAGTATCCCAAAACAGAGTGTTACATCAAATCAAGTCAAAAGTGAAACAAACAAACAAACAACCACAAGACCAAAAAGCCAAACACAGCCACAGCCACCAAAACCCAGAAACTACTTCAATTACAACTCTCTTGTATTCCAATATGTTCTTCACACAGCAGAGCTTTGGCCACATGAAAATGAAAGAGGAAAAACTCTTTTACTTCCATTTCAACATTTTCAAACTAATAGGATGTCTCTGTCACTTATATCTTATCTTAATTGCATCTTTAAAGAGAACGTGAATTAGTTGAAAACAGCTTAATTAAAATTGCTTTTCTAATAGTGAACAGAAATACAGGAAGTGCATATCCTGCAGCACATCTATCACATTACCCTATCTCCATTTCAACTGCGTATTCAAAGACAGCACAAAGCCAGAAAATTAATAAGGGACCACAATGTTTAAGGAGTGCCAATATGACACAGAGTCACTCTGGATTACTGCTGCTAATCTTTCCTCTCTTTTTGATCCATCTTGCAAGAAACTGCAGAGGTTTTTCAGTTATATTGGTCAAGATTTCTTGTACAGACCTCTGTTTGATTTCTTTATTACAATATCCCTGATTTGGGAGGATAATACTACTTGAATAAGAAACATCAAATTCTACCAAAGCAAGTTCATTGTCAGCAGATATATATGCATATTGAGTTTTTGGAAGCACATATACTATCCCTTTTGAAGATTGTTGCTCCTGTTGGAGAGACAGATGGACATCTCATGAATCAAATCTTCAAACTAATTTACTTATATCCTTAGAAAATTTTGATCCAGCATTGATTTTAGCTAACTCTGTAAAAAAAGACCAACACCATGCAAACAAACATTCATGTAATGCTTCAACTGTTGTTATGCCACTTCTGTTATAAGCAGCAACAATTTGCAGAAGAGATGCAAGGCACTAACCACTGTCACTGTTCCCACTCATCCAGTACCAGCAGAGCAAAAGGTCCCATCAAAAGTCCTGAAGCAGCCCAAACTGCAGCACCAAGAGGTGTGATGCCCAGGAAAAGCAGTAGTCAGTGAGATAAAAGTGTGCACGGAAGCAGTTCCTACAGAGCAGAGGACAGGACATAACCAGCTTATGCTGAATCAATGTGTTTGTTTTTTTGCACCCCCAGGAAAAACAAGAACCAAGATGGTCTGGGGTTTCCACGTGTGATTTTTCCACATATGTGGATGGAAATACTTGCAGTTGGACTGTGCTTGGGTTTCTGCTGCGAGGATTCAGTACTTTAGCAGAAATTTGTTTGGTGCGATGGAATATCATGTACCTAGATTTTTGGTTTAACTTCTTATTTAAAAACAACTCAGCACAATCTTTTGAAAACCTTGCTATTGAAAAGATTAACAGAAACCTCTACATTCTCTCAAAAATACCCCATCTTAATGATACAATGTACAAAGCCTCAAAGGTTTTTATATATGACTGTAATCACCCTAAGTAATAACATTACACGCGTTTTTCCATTATGATTGAAATTAGCACAAAAGTGAAAAATGGTTTTAGAAGTAAAAGCATGGGTCAGATCACTGTTTTAGTGTAGGCTGTCATTTGTAAAGGCTAAATAGTCATTAGCACAGTGACAGAGTAATAATTGAATTAGATTGCCTTTTCACAGTATGACAAAAGAAGTCATAGCATTGTTTTTGCTTCCTCTCTTTACATCAGCAAAGGTTATTTTCAACTTATTTTCTTGGTTTTCTCTTTAGATTAGGTCAGCAGACTCAGAAATACAAAATAAAGCCAGTAGAGTTAGTTAACATTTGCTGACTCAAGAAACATTTCTAGTAAAATGTATGGTAAATAGCATAATACAGTTCTGCAGAATTTGGACCTTCTGGGTATGGAACTCATATTAAGTAAATATAATTGCTCTTAAGCAATGAGAAATATATTTAAAATTTAAGTTAAAGTATTTTGATCCAAATTATTTTGTGAAAGGGAAGCTTAACAAAGAATACAGAATCTGTCCTACAAAAGCAAGCTAATGAGATGTAAAAGACAAATATTTTGGATTACACATTGTAGTTCAAGGTATAAGGCCAAAAGATGGAACAAACACAATTAGATCTTTTCATAAGCTAATAAACATACCTGAATATCATAAGTTATAATATGGATAGAAAAAAAGAATACAAACAATATCAAGATTGCACAGTTGTGTGGAAAAAATGCATACAGTTCAGAAAGTTGTTTTTAAACAATAATCCCTAAATTTAAGGATACTTTTTATTTTATGCAAACTACTATATAAGTAAGAAGAGATCTACAAACTTTCATCGTATTTTTACAGTCAACTGCTTTCATAATTATTTTTCAAAATCTTGACTAAAAACTTCCTAGAAAATTTTAAGGAATATAATACTTATCAAACATTAAAAATAGTCTGTTGGAAGGGAATTTAATTCTAAAGCTAACACTCATTGAAGCTAATATATAGCATGTGTTGGGGCAGTAAAGGCTTTTGTCTGGTCTCAGACATTCATCCTTCAGCTCTGATTTGGTGGCAGGACTAAAGTGCAGATGCTAAGGACAAAAGAATAACTCTCTTCCTTAGATTACTATGCCCCTTATTCCTCTTGACAACACCACATTTGTAGTTTTATTACCTTGGTTTTGTCACTGAACCCATTCTATGCAAAGTTACCACTGCAATGATAAACTGAGACTCAAAATCCCTCTTCAGAAAAGACCAAGTCACTGAACCGTAGTGCTTGGGTGGGTAGCACAAGCGGTAGCCTAAACCCTGCTGTGGCTTAAGTCAAGTTTTCTGCCTCTGAGAGCTGACCTGAAACTGTATTGCAGAACACTGGAAGAGCACCATTTAAGTGTTCTGCTACACTCCTATGGCACCCTAACTTTTTGGTGCTCCCTTCTTCTGACCTGTGTTACATTCTCGTCAAAGAGCCAACTATCTTTCCATGATGGAAACTACTTGCAAGTGGTTGGCACTGGCAAAAGAGTTGCAAGGAGAGCGAGAAGGGTGTCAAGTCTAAGTGAACTATTTTCTAATAGATTTGTAAATGAACACTAATTGTGATTGAGTTGGAAAAGTCAGAATAACAGGTACAATGAACAAATTTTTAAAACTTTTTCTATTTCCCACTCCTGAAAGACTTAAAAAAAAAAAATCTCCATTGCAGCAATAGTAAGGAGAAAATAATTTCCTTGTTTTGATTTGAGCAACATATGAAATACGCGGAAATAACATGAAGGGGAGAAAACAGGGTGTTTTTCTTCACACTGGCTGAGAGTGTGAGGAAAACAAGCTGCATATGGACCAAAGCTTTCCCAAAAACATGTACCAGAAAAATCGGAAAATAGAGGCCACAGTTACATGCATGAATTTAGCCCATCTCCACTACCAGCCCTCCTTCCACTCCACGCTGTGAAGCCTGGTGCTTCCCCAGCTGTGATACACCACCCACCAGCAAACCTTTTCTCCTGCACATTGCTCTGCCTTTCTGTTTGACATCAATCACTGGTTGTAATGCAAGCTACACAACAGCAGCAGTGTTTAGTCATTTTTCACACTGCTGTGGTATTTTGGATCATTACTACAAGTCTCTGTGGGCACACCGTTTAGAACAAGTGCTTCAGCAACATATTTACAAGATGCTTGCATTTTGTTCGGCAAAAACTGTTTCCTCTGCTCTCTCTCTCCTGCCTCAAAGGAACTATCACTCACACAAGAGTTCATCTTTTGCATGCAAATTATTGACGAGATGGAGTGGCATTAGCAAGACCGTTTGCCAAGTAATTATATGTGTTACCTCAGAAAAAAATGGGGAAAAATAAAGTGAGAGTTTCCAGACAGTACAAACTTTTTCTTTAGTCATTAAAATAAAAAAAAACCAAATTCAGTATACGTGTGCAAATGAAGTTTGCATACTAATATAAATGACTAGACAGTTATAATTTGTACAGGATATGCTGAAAGTCTTATCTTGCAGGGTTTTTTTCAACTAAAATGAGAGCAACTAGCACCAAAGTCTATTTCTCAGAAGAGGAATTCTCTGTAAGTCTTGCCTAGCAAAGATATCTGGGAAGGAACAACCGTTTCTATCAGTACAGGCTGGGGGATGACCTGCTGGAGAAGAGCTCAGTGGAGAAGGACCTGGGGGTCCTGGTGGATGACAGGTTGGCCATGAGCCAGCAGTGTGCCTCGGTGGCTAGGAGAGCCAATGGGATCCTGGGGTGCATCCGGAGGAGTGTAGCCAGCAGGTCAAGGGAGGTGATCCTCCCCCTCTACTCTGCCCTGGTCAGGCCCCACCTGGAGTACTGTGTCCAGTTCTGGGCTCCCTGTTATAAAAAGGACAGGGATCTCCTGGAGAGAGTCCAGAGAAGGGCTACGAAGATGATAAAGGGCCTGGAGCATCTCCCCTATGAGGAAAGGCTGAGAAGACTGGGACTGTTCAGCCTTGAGAAGAGAAGACTAAGGGGGACCTAATTAATGTTTACAATTATCTTAAGCAAGGGATGCAGGGGAATCAGCCAGCCCCTTTTCAGTGGTCTGTGGAGACAGGACAAGGGGCAATGGCTGCAAGTTGGAGCACAGGAAGTTCCGCACCAACATGCGGAGAAACTTTTTCACAGTGAGGGTGACAGAGCACTGGAATAGGCTGCCCAGGGAGGTGGTGGAGTCTCCTTCTCTGGAGATATTCAAGACCCGTCTGGATGCCTATCTCAGTGAAATGTCCTAGGGAGCCTGCTTTGGCAGGGGGTTGGACCCGATGATCTCTCGAGGTCCCTTCCAACCCCTACAATTCTATGATTCTATGATTCTATGATTCAGAAAAAAATCTGACTGAACAAAAGAGTGTACTGAGGAATTTGTCTTTCTGAAATCCAAAACACTTCTATGGATTTCAAATCATGTGCTGCATAAACTGCAGAAATACTTAAAATCATTAGCCACCCTGGAAATCTTTGTCATGGAAAGAAATAGTTAAGGAAGATTTTAATGTTGCTTGCTGTGTCTGTCTCTCTTTGACTCTTCTGTGAAGATGAATATGCTGCCTATCCAAAAAGATTGCAGCAGACCACAGCAGGATCTATTTTCTCATGTGCTTAACTGTGTTCTTGCCGTAATGGAAGAACTCCAAATTATTGGGAAATTGTCTTAAGTTTCCATGTGCTCAGGGAATGTATTTTCAGAGGGGCTCAGCTTCTGCATAGGGTCTTAAATGAAAAGGGCAGAGTTTCAAAAACCATTCAGTCATTTGTCTTCTCCATGTCACCACAGGCACAACTGTGATGGAACAGCCACGGTGCTGGAGCTGAGTATGGTTCCAGCTATGTAATAACAGCAAGACCTAGTAAGGAGATCTAGGAATTCTTGGGCACATCCTGCTTATCAGGGCACACTAGAAGGTGTTCATGGAGCAGCTCACTCTCACAGATGCACCTTGGCCTCCTGCACATCTGTCCAGGAGCTGTCTGGTGGCCAGTGCAAGGCAGACATGTAAGTATAAAATGTTTCCCTGGGAAGAGAAACATCATGTGTCATGTGGGTGGGCAGATAAAGCAGACTGGCTGTCCTGAGTCTGAGCTCCTTGAAGGTGACATGGCCATGAATTGCCAAGTGTCCTGAGTGTACTGAGCTTCCTGCAGTCCCTGAAGAGGCAAATGTAAATATAGACAAGCCTTGTGTGACAACAAGGGACTTTGCCTTTTCTCTGCTGAGCAAAGGCAGTCCCCTGCACTGCATAAAATATTCTCTGTGTTTCATTTCCTAATCTCTAAATCTGTCATCACTGCAGCCCCTGACTGTAGGCATCAGCATGTTCAGCAGTAGTTATGAGAAGCATATTATTGCTTTCATTTGTTTATTGGTATTTAAAACTGCATAATACAGGAAAGAAGTTTCCAAAGTCCCTCGTTGCAGCTTTTGCATTGGCAAATACTGCAGGAATGGTATTTACTGTGAAATTCCTGCCAGAGAGCACACCCTGCTTTAGTGACAGGGATGTTTTCAGTGGGTTTTATGTGCTTATGGACCTGAAAACCTAACTACACTGTCAGGATTCATAGGAGAGATTCCTTTCAAAGGTCCTATTGCTGAGATTGAAATGCTCCTCAGATTTAGTTATTGTGAATAAATAACACCAAAATACCTAGTGCATGTTTCTTTAGAAAGTACTGCATGTACATGTTATGCTCTGAGAAGCAGCATACTTAATAGCTGGGATTACTGAGTCAGAACCGAGAAATCTGGGTTTTACCTTAGCTTTGCCATGATTTACTCTGTGATCCTTGGACGATCCCTTCATCTTCCCAAACTCCTGTTTCCTTCCTTTTTGTTTGTATTGTAGTTACTTACAATACAGGATCTCCCATGACAAGAACCTTCTCCCTTGCTGTGCTCATACAGACCTTAGCAGAAGAAGAGCTGACCTGAAGTGCGGACACTAAATTCAGATGCTGTAAACTGTATGGATGCTGTAGTAAACAAGAATTAACAAAATGTTTCCTTTTTACCACAAACACATGTAACAGTTCTTGTTTATTCCAATAATGTTAATGTTCTTGAACACAGTCAGGAGTTCAATGATAATGAGCATTACTTTTGTGTTTGATGTAAAAGCATTTCTTTGATTTAGAGTTACCTGTTTTTATATTCTGGATGTGATTCCCTAGAGCAGGTCACAAATAATTCACCCTGGGACCACAAAAAGACACTCCAAATCTGGGCAAACAAGACTAGTGCTGCTACAGTAGCTTTTTGGGATTTTTTCTTCAAGTTCATTGTTTTGGTTTGTGTTCTGGGTGTTTTTATTTACTGCTTATACAGGGGAAATGCTCTAGAACATCATTCCTCAAGCAATTTACTTATAACATACACTTGTTAATGGATTTTTTTTTTCTTTAAAGGAAAAGAGAAATGTCCCAAGCCAAAAATAAAAATCTGCCTTTTCACCCTGCAGGTCATCAGTATTTCACTTCTGACTTCCAAAATAGAGATGGAATTGGGAAAAGATGAGAAAACTGCTCTAGCCTAACTTCAAAAAGGAGGAGCCGTGGTATAGTGTTGACCCACAACACCTCCCCTAAGTAGTGATGCCTCTCTACCCACAGCAGCTGAGGCACCATCACTGCATGGAAGATAAATTAGTTTGCAATGACCTGTAGTTCAGCCAGCTCAGCTGTATCTGCAGTACCACCCAGATACTGCAGCATAGATATAACCTTGCTTATAGTACTATAATGTTTCCATTGGTTGCTTCACTTCTGCAGTAAATACAACTTTTTACAAATTACTGTTCTGACTTTGTCTGTTACAGAAAACTGAGCTGCTTTAATGATACTGGCCTTTTCATAAAGGGTTTATTGTCTTAGTGTGAACACTTTATACCACTACAGAGGTGCTTTACTTGCCATAGATGCTCCTGTACAGGAAGGATAATAAAATATAGAGATATATTTTTAATGGCAGTAAATTTTAAATGGGTATAAATTCATCTCTTCTCCGCATTCAAGGTGTGGCAGCTTTTAAAGGAAAATATTTCGTATTTGCTTAAACCTGTCTTAAAAAGACCATATTTACTGATTCTGACTAAATGAAAAAAAAACCAAAAAATAAAACCCTCCCCGAAACAAACACAACCTTTCCCCATCATTTTAAAAGAATAATCACTATCTTGATTTGCACTTTTTTTACTCAACGTACTTTTTCTCAGAAGAATGGAGATGAATTGATATATAATTTCTCCCATACACAAAGGTTTACCTCCAGGACTAAGTCCATTCCTCTTTTACCCTATTATTCCCAACTCTCTTAGAAGAGTAAGATGAAAAACAGGACAGCATAAGTCTCTTTCGCTGTCCCTGAATGTTTCTCTGAGCAACATTACAAAACAGGATATTGTATGGAAGTTTGTTCTCTCAGTATTTTCAGGTAAAGTGTTGGCTTAGTTTTGAGCAAATCCAAGGACAATCAGGAATAGAGAATTCCAAACATCAAATATGTCCTTGTTTTCACTCTTTTGCCTTTGTGGCTGGAAAGTGTGTTGCAAATTCACATACACGGGTATTTGAGTGAATCCCATTTAGGTCAGATTAAATCTAGGAGGTGACTTTGACAAGTGAACAGGGATATTCACCCTGATCCTACTTACTAGGATGTCTTAGGGCTTCTTCTGCAACCCACCAAGCTTCAGAACTGTCATAACCAGAGTGTGCTGCAAAAATTCTGTGTTTCAATGAAACCTGTTTAGCACATGGTGAATGTTACTTTCCCAGTTACACAAAGGCTACACAAAAGCATAATGCAGCTGAGGGAACCAGCACAGTCTCTAGCAATCGTCGGGCTCATGCTGCTTTTATTTCCCCAAGAACCTGATCCTAGCTGTATGAGATGAATGGATCTGAGCTGGCTCTGTTGGTCCCTTCCCATCCCTGTCACCTGCAGAGCTTGCCCATGTTGTTTGGTTTCTCACAAGAAACTCTTCAGCGTTCTTCATTAGTGACAGTGGATCAACCACCCTGGTCGGTAGCTTGTCAAAGGATGCTGCCCCTGCATACCTCCACAACTGCTGCACACTTGAGAGGTGTGTGAACATTCTCAGGAGGGCTTTGCAAGCCTTTTCAGCCCCTGGCTTGCACCAGCTCTTCTCCCCTGCTTTTGTTCCCATATTGGCCTCTCCTAAAGCTTTGCTTAAGTGCTAAAATTTGTATAATGTGCTGGCTCTCCCGCTGATCTGTGATGAAAATGCAGATTGCTACACTTCATCTCAAGCAAGGCACTGACTGAGTCATTAGTCCCAATACAGTAATGCTGGTGTCTACCCCAGACAGGTATTTGTGTCGTTAGCCTCGTACAAGGTTTTAAAATGTAAAAATAACTACAGCCTTGTGACTTAAAGGTTCTGCACTTCAAAAAGAAAGAAGTTAAGAAATACCAGAGCTTTGAGGTTACAGAAAATAATATCAAGCAGAGCACACTATTGCACTATTCTGGATGACACTGGCGTTGTAATTCATCACGCTATTATCAATCTATATATTAATTAAGCAAATCAGGATTAGAAAGTCCTGTGTGTAAGAAGAGCTGTTCATTTGGCACTGCAGCAGGAAACAGGGGACGGATCTTTAGGCATGTGTAAGTTGAATGTGTAATTTTCTTCAGTTTCCACAAAGAAAATTTGCAAACTGTGAAAATTTTCTTTTCCCTTTTCCTATAAACCTTTGCATTCTAATTTAGACTTTTAAACCTCACCACCTTAAAGCCACATAAAAGTCAGGTCTGATATTTTGTTCCTTTCTTGCACCTTCATTTTCAGAGTGCGAAGAGCATCCACCTGACAAGAAGTATAAATTTCAGGTCTGTATTTCTACCTCATCCACACTTCTTGAGGCAAATTACATCTCTCAGCACGTGACGAAAGTGTCATGTTGATGATCCATTCCCAGCAAAATTCCTATCAGTTTCTCCAACAGCAGTTTTGCCAGAATGGATTCTGGAATCAAAGCGGAGAAAAATATTGGCTGCATATAGACTAGTGGTAAATCTGTTGTTAATGTCACTGGGAATTATATCTCAGGCATTGATTCCAGGTCATTTATTCCCCCTGAAATCCGGGCATATTTAATGATTTCATAAGAATATTTTTAAAGAAATTGTATTATGTAGTTACTGTTAATATAGAAAAGAACTCAAAGTGTAAGCCATCTTTATCAAAATCTAATAGGCAGATGAAAAAGTAAATCCTTTCTTAACATCTCATAGCTTTCAAATCTTACTTTTTGAGGTTCTTAATGCTTGTGGTGACATCCATGTATTATGTGACAGAGATGAAGAAGTCACGAGTGGGACTTTTGGTAGAGGTTTCTTGCATGTAGGTAGTGAAGGCAGTGAAGAGCTTTTTTCTCTACTCCGTGCCCATTCTGGGCACACAGAACAGCAAGAACATCTCCCCACAGCCTAGACCTAACCGTACTCCCACAGGCTTGGAGAAATATCAGCTGGAGGTTGCTCTGAGAGTTGCAGTCAGCAGGCACAAGGTCATGGTTACCACCCAGAGGGACCTGGGCAGGAGGTGGGGGAAGCAATAGAGCCAGAGTACTTGGGACTCCACAGGCCTTCCCTGGGCAGGCAGAGCCCTGTTAGTGATGATTGTGGAGCTGGGGGCAGCTCTGGGGAGAAAGTCCTGTAATTTCAATAGGATCAGGATTATACCTTAACTGGTAAGCAAAATCTTCACTAAGGATGCAAAACCAAAAAACATTTCTGGAGGTCTGATTTCCACCTTAAAATGTTTTAATGAAATCAAAACAAAAACGCTTTTGAAAAGGTAAGGTAGAAAATAGGAAGCTTGTGATGCATGTCTTCAACTTATTAAGATTTCGTTTTTGGAAAATATTTACTACAGTGTATTACAGCTAAATTAAATATGGTGAATGGATGTCTCCTAAGGGGATAAACTAAATTAAACCAGGAAGAAACCAAATCTAATTGTACTGCATTTTGTATAATCAAGCAGCAGGAATTTCTTATTCCGACTCTGTTCTTTACCTTTAGTAAGACTTGAACTTCATCATTTAGAAATTTTTTTTAACTTTAAACTAAAAAGGCAGGTGTTGGAAAAAAAATGAAGACAAAATATCTTTAAAATCTTTCTGCATTTTGTGTGTAAAGAATATGTAGCAAGTTAACAAAAAGTCTGAGTTTCCTGCTGGCAAATTATACCATATATTATACATATTCTGCATGTACTTGTTTAAATTACAGGGGGGAAATATAACTGAGTTAACAAGAGTACATTTTAGCTTTTAAAAATACATGAAATTATAAAACATGTTTCCCCTTACATCGGGCAGATATAAAACACTGTCATTATTGTGTATCAACACTCCAGAAATAGACAGATAGACAGAAAAAAGAGGAGATGGTAAATAAGGAAAGCTATATTGATATAACAAGAAGAATAATTTAAAAGAAATGGTTATTAAAAAAGGATATAAACCTGTGCCATTCACAGATTAGAAGGCACACTAAGTATCCAAATATCTTTGGTGCTTTCTCACCATTGTGTTTTGGGGAGAATTACTGGAACACCATGAGAGATTTTGCACAATGGTCTGAATGCCAACAGCCTGTCTCACCCTAACCCACCATCCTGAAATAACTTCAGGGCTGAGCAACATTATGTCTCCATGGCTGGAGTCTCCACAATTGCATATCTGTGCCCTGTCTTAATGCAGATTTCTGTGATGCACATTTCTCGATGGTCTTTTGAAGATACCCAGTGAAGTTGAGGTTATTTTTTGTGACATTTTAAGCAGCAGGGACACTGAACAGTAGCCAGCATTAAGAATTAATTAAATATAGCAACAGTAGAGTATTTCCTTGTTAGCATGTTTGCAAATAACATCACTCCACAATTTTCTATCTTCAGTGTATTTATTTCTCAAAGTAAAAAAAATATCCATTTGAATGAATCGGAGCTTAGAAATCCCAACACTGAAAAAAAATTAGACTTTCTATGAAAAAATCTAATATATGATTGGATTTGCCACACCCCTGGGAATTCACAGTGCGTGAAGTAAGTCTAATAGTGACTGGTGAAAAGAAAAGGCAAACAGGTAATACCCATAAACATCCAATTGCACACAATGCTAATGTTACTAACTGTGTGTAGTGGTCTGACCCTGGCTGGAGGCCAGATGCCCACCAAAACTGCTCTATCACTCCTCTTTTCAGCTGGACAGGGGAGAAAATACATACTGAGAGGCTTCAGGGTCGAGATAAGGACAGGGAGAGATCATCCCACAATCAGCATCATGGGCAAAACAGACTCAACACAGAATACAGGAAAGAAACTCAAATTTATGACACTGCACTGCACACCCAGTGACACCAGAGCTGGGTAATGAGCACAATCAGATCTTAAAGCATCTTCCCCTCACCCCTCCCTTCTTAGCAGACTTCACTTTAGTCATGGTTTTGCTCCCTTCTTCCCCCCACTGTGGCAAAGGGAGAGGCAAGGAATAGGGGAACAGGGGTTTCCACCAGTTCCTTGCAAATTGCTTTCTTTCTTATCTGGGGGAGAGGGGATATTCCTCACACCCTTCTCCTGCTGCAGTGTGGGGTCTCACCCACAGAAGACAATCCTCCACGAACTTCTCCAACATGAGTCCCTTCTAACAGGGCTTCAGCTCTTCCCCAGCTGCCCCAGTGTGAGTCACTTCTATGGGGTGCAGTCATAAATCACAGAATGTCTCTCAGTCTCTCAGGCTCAGACTGCTCCAGCCTGGTCCCCCACAGGGTCACAAGCCTCCCCCCAGCAAACCTGCTCTGGTGTGGGTCTCTCTCTCTTTAACTCATCTCTGTCACTATCTCTTAACATGGGCTACAAGTGCTGCAGTACTCCAATGTGGGTCACAGAATCTTCTGTATGTCTCCACCTGCTCCAGCATGGGGCATCTCCATGGGCTGCAGGTGGGGTCTCGTCCCTTCACTGGCCTTGGTGTCTGCAGTTTCTTACATCTTCTCACTCCCTTCTCTGGGGGCAAAAAACAGCTGTTTGCAGTTTTTTTCTCCTGAATGTGATTCCCAGAGGCGCTGTGACCATCGCTGATGGGCTTGGCCTTGGTCAGCAGCGACTCCGGCCTTGAACCAGCTGGTGTTTACTCTGTGGAGCCTGCAGAGACCTTCTGGATGTTTCTTGCAGAAGCCACCCCTGCAGCCCCCTGCTCCACCAGAACTGAGCCACACAAAATCACAACATCGTGGAATAGCTCCACAGCTCCTACTTTCCTTGTTTGTATAATAGAAGAAGTAGGATGGCCCTTCCAAATTCCCATTTGTCCTGGCTTATTGCTTGTTTACTGGAAGTGTGGGGTCAGTTTACAAGCAAATGAAGAAATTACGTCAAGAGGTCAGTGGGAGCAGCATTCTGGGTATGTCCTGGTCTTAGTGATTCAGCCAAAGAACGCAGAAAAACAAACAGAAAAAAAAGTAATTTTTAATTCATTATTATATTGGTAATGGATCACTCATATACACATGCATAAGATATGAGTGGACAAAAACTTTGACATCATTCTAGATTATTAGCATTAGAGGAGCTTGAAAGTTGACTGGAGTGAGAGAGCACCCTGTCTAGAACATGCTCTGCTATAGATGCAATGTTCTGTTCATTTAATTTCAAAACTTTTGCAGAAAATTAATATTACTCACTCGTTTTGGCATACCTTCTGGTCAAAATATCGTAACTGAGAAACCTGCTCTTGTTGGGGCAGACTATTTTGGTTGTGGTGTATAAGTCAAAATATCCATGCCAGTCAATGTTGTACTCAGCAGGGGAAAAAGTGATGTCTAGATGCCATCAAAGTTTATTAAAATATATACTTTTCATCTACATGTAAGGAAACTACTTCTTACAACTGCTAATTTGGTCTGAAGGCATCAGTTCTCAGTCTGAACTTAAGCTTCATGAATACCAAAAGTCAGCCCACTAAAACACATTAATTGTTTGACAGAGCTCAAGGCTGTGTTGCAGCTCTGTGATTTAGAATAACTCAGGCAGGTTAAAAAGAAGTATAAATAACCCCGTAAATCTTATTTCATAGAGATATGATACTGTGTGGTTTGTTGAAGGGCGGGTCCTTCCTGAATGGTCAAAACCTTTGGCTCCAAGTCTGCAGCACAAGATAACAGAACAGGGTTTTAACGTGAGTAAGTCTACACATCAAAGGGCATTCCTAGCTGCTTTGCCAAACAGAAAAGAGGGGCTAGAAAGTCCTTAATCAGGTTGATGAACCTTTCCCCAAATCCTTATCTGTTTAATTAAGGACTGCAAAACTGGAACTTGCTTGCAAGAGATGCATTTCATGGTGGGTCCATTCATTTCATGGTGCTTCAATATATGGCTCACTTTCTTAACACCACTGAAATGGCACAGAGAATGCAGGGTCCAGATTTGGGATCCTGTTGCAGGACAGGCCCTGATGTACAGCAATGACCCCAGTGGAGGATGCCCATGAAAATCAGGCCTAGAGTGGGATGGACAAGGGAGGTGGAGGCTGCCAGGACGGTTTATCCAGGAGAAGAAGAGGCAAAGGGGAGACCTCATTGCTGAAGGGTCAGGAGGCAAAAAGCACAATTCTGAACAGAGGAAATGCTGTTTTAACATTCGTGCCCCTTTTTTACCATGACACTGAATAAAATAGGGTATGTGGCTCAGAGAGGCTGTGGGAAAGTTTCAACCTCAGCTGGACATAATCCTGAGTAACCTGCTCTCATTAGCCCTGTTTTAAGCAGGGCACAGGACTGGGTAACACTTCAGGTCTTTTTATTTCATACAAAGTTTTGTGATTCTATAATTCTTGGCATGCATTTGGGGCTTATTACCACCTTCTCCTGGTTTTGAGCCTGCCCTGTTCATGAAGCCACTGGTGTAGTTCTGTGCCCACATGTCATTTGCCTACCTCTGCTTGCAAAGTATCTTTCTTAAGAGCATGATATATAAAAAGCAGTGATCAGGATTCCAAGTTCCACACTCAAATTTCATTTGAGTAAAAATCCCCCAAACAATAGTAATATGGGTTGCCCTGCAGCAAGTGCCATTTTTAAGAGCACCACAATAGAACATATTGGCTATGAATGCCCATTGCACGTGGGCTGCTCCGCTCCACTGGTCACTTAACAACATACAACATATCTTAACTAAACAGTAGGGAAAAGAGTCACGAAGGAGTAAATGGAAACCTTATCAATGGCATTGATTTTAGAAGGAGAATCACATCTCCACTAAAATGTTTTCTTTTAGATCTGTTGTGGATCTACGGCTCACATCTGTCCTTTAGACCAATAAAACTAACGCAGTGCTCAGGGTGTTGTCAGAGCCTTGCTCCAAGACCACCACACACAAGCAGCCTTGGTCATTCAGTCCAACAGCACTGGTAACATTTGCCTACCCAGACTACTTCACTTAAGACTGGTGCTGGGGGTTGAACTGCCCTCCTGGTCCCTCGCAGAAGATCTGGTATTGCTAGGAATACCAGTCAGGGCCGCCATTTCTGCCGGGTGGTCAATCTTCTCATCTACTGATTAAGCTGCTGCTTGAGCCCAGTCTCTCTGTGGCAATATCTAAGTGTTTTAAGTTGTTATTAAACATTTAATACCCTGATTGTATTGATCCAATATCTCTCCTCAGAAAGTCAGTGGCTATGGCCACCACAGACATGAAAAAATGCACCTTTCTTTAATATCATTTGTCTTGTTGTTCATTTGTTAGTTCAAGTCAAATACACCTTAACTGTTTGTGTTGTGCCTCAACATAAGCCTTGATGGCTTCATTACTTATGCAGTGCACCATGCGTTTGAAGGTTATTCTAAGACGTGATGGATGCAGACTCTTTGGGTTTTTTTAAATATGAACAGCTCCATTGCCTCAGTATGTAGAGTAAAAGGAAAGAAAGTACCCAGTTAATCGTCCAAGTCCTGATAAGAAGTATTTTGCTGAAAAGTATTGCTATGAGCAAATATTATTGGTTTCATACTTTTATTCTGAAAAGAATGAATTAAGAAAATTAATAAAACTTAAATTAAACAATTTAATTAGATATCTGATCCTTAAGGGTGAAACTCATTCCTCACCACACAAGCCAAAATAATTGGGTATCAAGGATAGAGTTAATTAGATATATTATAGAGATCTATAAAAGTGAAACACAGTAAAATCCTCAGAAAAAAAAAATAGGGAAATATAACTATAAACATATTAATGTAATGCTGTGACAGAGATTTTTAAATGTGCAAGGGTTGGAAAATTCTAAATTACACCTCCCACAGCAACTGTATCTCAGCAGTAATGTATATATATAAATGTCAAGTTTAACGCTATATACTGTACAGTATTAAAAAATATGTCTCTCTAAATGAGAAGATTTATTTAGGGCTGTTCTGGGATTCAGAAGCTCCACAGAATATCTCAGGGATATTCATTCCCCAGTTCAGCAAAGTATTTAAGCAAACATTGAACAGGGCACACCGCTGATCTTTTTGATGCCACCCTCAGTCACATAGTTGCAGAAAGGAACTGTTTCCTTGGAACAGAATTACATAAAACCTGTAAGACATGTTCTATGTAGCCAAGTCTGACTCTGCCTCTCAGGTGAGAGAAGCTGTATAATGCTAAGCATGTTATATTTGTAAGTGTTATTTGTTTTGAATGGTGTTTATACATAAAGCCCTGATGTATTTATCCGTATTTGTTGCTAACCCGCAGAGAAAACCTACATTCAAGCAGCATCTACTATAAAGCTTGATGTTGCACTTAAAAGTAATCATCCTCTGCTGCCTCCAGTGTCGAGTGAGAGCTCATAATGAACCAGATAGTATTAATCTGCTCCGTAAGAGGCACAAGGTACAGCTGTCAAGCTATAGATTTCTGAGAAATGCATGATTAGCTCAGGAAAAAAATCACACAGGAAAAACCACACATATTAGTAAGGACTTTGACAGCCATCAAAATCTTTTATTTACATTCTGTGAGATGACACCACCTAGCCACAGTTAGGGGGTCAGTAGAACACTCCAAATTAGGGGGAAGCCTATGAAGCTATCACTTAAATTCATCTTAACAACTACACTATAGGACAAATAAATTCTGGTGAGAGTGTGATGTGACTAAAAGAAATATCCATAAAGAGAAAGTTAAATGTGAGTATGCAACTAAATCTTTCCAGAAAGACTACCCTCCAGAGATCATTTGCCCTGATTGTGTTTCTTACCACCTCACTTGAGAAACATCTGCATATCTTGGAGGCTGAGAAATACAGAGCAAAGAAAAAAACTAACTAACCAACCAAACAGAAAAAGCACAACAAAAGTAAGGTTTTGGTACAGGTCTAAGAATACAGAAGTATGTGTGATATCTTTTCTTCTTACACATGTATCTCCAACAACCTCTAAAATAAGTATGAAAATGAAGCTAAATTAGCTAAAATTGCATTTTATTTTTCCCAGAGATAATTAAGATAAGATATGCCTTAACATACCTGCACATTAATGAGCAGTCATTTTAAAGGAAAAGAATGTCTTGCTGTCTATCTTTAACATTGAACCACATTCACAACACTCCATCTTCCTCATTTGGTCATTTCAGTTGTACCTAAAAAATAAAATAAAAAAAGAATTAGAAGTTGACTCATTCAGAGTAGGAACAGTGGATTAACAAAAGAGGATATCGGCACAGAAGAAGAGCTATCTGAGTTGGAGAGATTTAATGAGGAGCTCTTTCTTATGGGGTTCCCAACAGCACTGGTGTTACAGCCAGTGTAGGCCGACCTTGGTTTCAGCAGTACCACCTGTGCAGCCCATCTTTCCTCCAGATCCCAGGTGCTGCTGGCCCAGGGATGCTTATGTACCTTGCCCAAATCTTGGATAATGTGCTCTGAAACAAATATTTTCCCAGCCATATTCCTAGATTTTGCACCACAACTAAACCTTTGCCTGTAAAGGAGTTCCCCTATCACTCATGGCATCTCAGTGTGCTTTGCCTGCCCTGAGGTACACTGATGGTCCAAAGAAGAGATTCTGAAGTAATCAGTCTTAACAGAGAGGTGTTGAGCATCCTCTATACCCTTTCGAGGTTTGGTGGGGTATTTTCAAAACATTGCAGGATCCAAAAGATTTTGACAAATCCTGTAACACTCCTCCCCTTTGAACTATATCTGCATCTGGGATTTCATGTTGACAGTAAGTGCTGACACATTTTGGGGATAGAGGTAGGGAGCTTTTTCCTCAGCTGGAGGATCATTTCCAGGGAAAGAAACTGAACAATTAACATCTGCAAGACTATTGGAAAAGGTTTGTTTGGATTTCTTTTATTATTTTCTTTTTAAATCACATGCAGACAAACCCTAGGCTGTACTTTGTTGATATTTGTAGGAGGAGGTTAATTAGTGTTGGCAGAAGTCTCAGCAGCAATGTATAGCTATTCACATGGTACTGGCTGCTCCAAGCCTTATAGAATAGGGAGAAACAAGTTAAAAAGGAAGGGTTTCTTCTCCAAAATCCTTGACAGGAAAACCGTTTAGCAAAGCAAACATAAAATAATTGGATTCTTTTTCATTCTTTTCTTTCTTTGCCTTTTCTCCAGCTAGGTGTTTGATTTAGCTGCTTTCTTTACTCTTTCCAAGTCTTGCATGTGTTGAGTAGCAATAAGGTGGCTGTGCTTCTTTTCTGACAAAAGCATGTTGGGAGCTATTTCAGTGCTCTGTATGGTGTAGAGAATGCCTGTGAAATTTTGATAATATAGATCAAGGGGACAAATTAGTCAGATTAGTCTGGATTTCCTCTTTAATATATCCATCAAACCATACAGTATTCTGTACAGTGCTTTGCTTTTTCCACAATAATGACTTTTTATCAAAACAGTCTTGCATCTTTTCTGTTTCTTCAGAAAAAAAAATAAACCTGTTGTGCATTTGTTTTAGAACATGGATTCTTAAGCGTGAAACATATGGTCTTGCACTATTGTCTTTCAGTATTTTGAAAATATATTTGATTTTTCTAGATGTCTAAAGCTGCAGCTGAACAAAACATTTATTTTTATCTAGTCAATATTTGGAAACACTGTGTTCCATATGTTTCATACTGAGGGCAGCTTAGGTCTAAGTGACCATGAAATGGTTGAGTTCAAGATCCTGGGTGGAAGAAGCAAGCCAAAAAGTAGGATAGCTACCCTGAATTTTGGAAAAGCTAACTTTGATCTCCTCCGTGACTTAATAGGGGCTATCCCGTGGGCTACGCTGTTTGAAGGAATGGGAGCCTGTGAGAGCTGGCTAGCATTCAAACAGCACTTCTTCCAAGCACAGGAACGATGCATCCCTTTGTGCAGGAAATCGGGAAGGAGAGGCAGAAGACCTGCGTGGATGAACACGGAGCTGCTGAGTAAACTCAAAGAGAAGAGGAAGATCTATGAATTGTGGAAGAAGGGTCTGAGCACATGGGGAGAATACAGGAATGTAGTCAGGGCCTGTAGGGTCGCAACTAGGAAGGCTAAAGCCCTCTTGGAAACGAAGCTGGCAAGGGACATAAAGGATAATAAAAAGGGGTTTTTAGATACGTGAATAGCAAGAGGATGACCAGGGATAATGTAGGTCCCTTGATGAATGAGGAGGGTGTCCTGGTAACGGGGGATACTGAGAAGGTGGAGATACTGAATGCCTTCTTTGCTTCGGTCTTCACCTCAAAGGCCCCCCGGGACCCACAGGCACTGGATGTAAATAGGAGTGTTTGGGATATGAAGAATTTCCCTCTGGTTGAGGTAGGGGAGGTCCAGGAGCGGCTCAAAGGGATAAACGCACACAAATCCATGGGACCGGATGGGATACATCCACGTGTGCTAAGGGAGCTGGCGGAGGTGATTGCTGAGCCGCTCTCTATCATCTTCAACAGGTCCTGGAGAACAGGAGAAGTGCCTGAGGACTGGAGGATAGCCAATGTCACTCCAGTCTTTAAAAAGGGCAAGAAGGAGGATCCCAGCAACTATAGGCCAGTCAGCCTCACCTCTGTCCCCGGAAAGGTAATGGAACAGCTTGCTCTGGATGCCATCTCCAAGCAATTGGAAGAGAAGAAGGTCATGAGGAGTAGTCAGCATGGATTCACCAAGGGGAAATCGTGCTCGACCAATCTCATAGCCTTCTACGATCTCATCACCGGCTGGGTAGATGGAGGGAGAGCAGTAGATGTCATCTACCTTGACTTCAGCAAGGCTTTTGATACTGTCTCCCATGACATCCTGATAGCAAAGCTGAGAAAGCATGGGATTGATGAGTGGACAGTGAGGTGGGTTGAGAATTGGCTGTCGGACCGAGCCCAGAGGGTCGTGATTCGTGGAGTGGAATCTGACTGGAGGCCTGTGACTAGCGGTGTTCCCCAGGGCTCGGTGTTGGGTCCAGTCCTGTTTAACATCTTCATTGACGACCTTGATGAGGGAATAGCCTCGACCCTCAGCAAGTACGCCGATGACACAAAGCTGGGAGGAGTGGCTGACACGCAGGAACACTGCGCTGCCATCCAGAGAGACCTGGACAGGCTGGAGAGCTGGGCAGTAAGAAACCAGATGAGGTTCAACAAAAGCAAGTGTAAAGTCTTGCACCTGGGAAGGAACAACCGTTTCTATCAGTACAGGCTGGGGGATGACCTGCTGGAGAAGAGCTCAGTGGAGAAGGACCTGGGGGTCCTGGTGGATGACAGGTTGGCCATGAGCCAGCAGTGTGCCTCGGTGGCTAAGAGAGCCAATGGGATCCTGGGGTGCATCCGGAGGAGTGTAGCCAGCAGGTCAAGGGAGGTGATCCTCCCCTCTACTCTGCCCTGGTCAGGCCCCACCTGGAGTATTGTGTCCAGTTCTGGGCTCCCTGGTATAAAAAGGACAGGGATCTCCTGGAGAGAGTCCAGAGAAGGGCTACGAAGATGATAAAGGGCCTGGAGCATCTCCCTATGAGGAAAGGCTGAGAAGATTGGGACTGTTCAGCCTTGAGAAGAGAAGACTAAGGGGGGACCTAATTAATGTTTACAATTATCTTAAGCAAGGGATGCAGGGGGAATCAGCCAGCCCCTTTTCAGTGGTCTGTGGAGACAGGACAAGGGGCAATGGCTGCAAGTTGGAGCATAGGAAGTTCCGCACCAACATGCGGAGAAACTTTTTCACAGTGAGGGTGACAGAGCACTGGAATAGGCTGCCCAGGGGGTGGTGGAGTCTCCTTCTCTGGAGATATTCAAGACCCGTCTGGATGCCTATCTCAGTGAAATGTCCTAGGGAGCCTGCTTCGGCAGGGGGGTTGGACCCGATGATCTCTCGAGGTCCCTTCCAACCCCTACAATTCTATGATTCTATGATTCTATGATTTCCAAGTCATGCAGATTTTGTCCTACAGATCTCAATCAGCAGCACTCTTAGATGTGAAAATATCTGCCAAAGCACTTCATTGAAAGGCAGCACCTACAGCATCATTTGTGTAACACTTATGCTGTTGCATATTGGCCAGTCTCACCCAGGTTAGTATGAGAGTTTTGGACATAACTAATTTCTAATTCCTCTCTTATTTATATATTTATTTACCAGCAAGGGCTACTGCCTACATAAAGATCCTGAAGAAAAAAGTAAACAGTATCCTTTTGGTAACATTTAGAGTCCTGTAGACATAAAAATAGTCCCTGTGGCCTCCGACTGTGAGGTCATAAATAATTTCAGTGCCTCCTGCCTATGTTTTGATGGATAGTCGCTCCAGATCTGACTCCCTGTTTCAGAAAGTGGAACCTTTCAATTTAGTTTTGTAATATAAAAGTGGGAGAACAGGATGCTGTAAATAATATGTTTCCTAACAGCCATTCTAAACAAAATGTAGGACCCTGCAAATTATACCTAAGAAAAGAGAAACATCTGTGGTTCCAGGTAAACAGAACAAGAAGATTAAAAAGGAGTAAGAACTACAAGTTTCCATGGTGTGTCATGGGGCTCTAATGAGCATAAACCTCCATAACATAAGCTTCCTAGAATGAAACTATTATTTCTCCAGTTTATTAGCACATGGTTACTCACTGGTCACTGGACCCCTGCTTTCCAAAGTTATATTAAGTTACTTACATCTAAATGCCTTATTTTCTTCAAGTCCCTGCTGTCTCCTGGTTCAATTATCTGATATATGCACAAATTTGGTGTTTGTGCATACATAGTTCTGTATATTAGTCATTGTTCCTCGCAGACTTTTGATTCAGATTTGTTGCCTAGTGGAAAAAGGTAAGATGTCAAAGGCTTTTAAGTGCTTAGGAACAGCAAAAAACAGATGGAAAATGTGATCCAAAGTGACTTAACTCCACCCACAAAGAGCCCTCAGGAGGCTTTTACCCATTAATTTCAGGTTTTGAGGTAGGAAAAACAACAGAAAACAAAAATAATGCTAGAGTATAGCAGAAAGGCTGTGTGAAAATTGCAAAAAAATTTATTAAAAAACCAAACCAAACCAAAAAAACAAAACACACCACAAAACAAAAAACCCACCAAAAAAAAAAAAAAAAAAAAAAATAACCACCTAGAAAATTCAACTCTGCACAGTGTACCTTATTATTCCACAGGTAATCATAAAATCACAGAATCACAGAATGTTTTTTGTTAAAAGGAACTTCAAAGATCATGTAGTTCCAGCCCCTGCCATGGGCATGAACACCCTCCACTAGAACTGACTGCCCAAAACCTCATCCAGCCTGGCTGTGAACACTGCCAGGCAGGGGGCAGCCACAGCTTCTCTGGGCTGCCTGAGCCAGGGCCTCACCGCCTTCACTGTAAAGAATTTATTCCTAATGTCTAATCTAAATCTACCCTCCTTCATCTTAAGGCCATTGCCCCTTGTCCTATCACTCCATGCCCTTGTAAAGGGTCTCTCCATATATTTCTGGTAGGATACCTTTACATACTGGAATGCTGCTGCTACAAGGTCCACCAGAGCCTTCTCTTCCCCAGGCAGAGCAAGCCCAACTCTCTCAGCCTGTCTTCACAGCAGAGGTGCTCCATTCCTCTGGTCAGCTTTGTGGCCTCCTCTGGCCTCGCTGCAACAGCTCCATGTCTTTCTTGTGTTGGCAGCCACAGAGCTGGAGGCAGTACTCCAGGTGAGGTGAGGTCTCATGAAAGCAGAACAAAGGGACAGAATCGCCTCCCTTAACTTGCAGCTCATGCTTCTCTTGATGCAGCCCAGGGTACAGTTGGCTTTCTGGGCTGCAAGTACACATTGCTTTCTCATGCTGAGCCTTCCATCAACCAAGATGCCCAATCCCTTGTCCTCAGGGCTTCTCTCAGTCCATTCTCTGCTCAGTCTGTAGTTGTGCTTGAGATTGCTCCAACCGCTGTACAGGACCTTGCTCTTGGTCTTCTTCAGTGGTTTTGCCCCAGCCAGCAGCTGAGCACCACATAACCACTCTCTCTGGAGCACGGGGAGAAGAAAAACATCAAAACCAAGGGAAATGTCATAGGCTGTGGTAAGGTTAGCTTACTGGCACAGCAAAGGAAGAGAGAAATAACAGTAACGGGGCAGCATGAAAAGTTGAAAGTCCTTGACTTGTTTGACTGCTTGGCAACAGCTAAAAACATCCATGTGTTATCAGCACTGCTCTCATCCTGACTCCCAAGCACGGCACAACACCAGCTACTAGAAAGAAAATAAACTCTATCCTAGCTGAACTCAAGACACCTTGTGCTTCATGTGGTTCTCACAAGCCAAACTCTCAAGCCTGTCAACTTCCCTGCGGATGACATCCCTGCTCTCCAGCACATTCATTGTACTGCACAGCCTAGTGCTGTCAGCAAGCTTAGTGGTGGTGCACTAAAACCCACCGTCCATGTTGCCAACAAAGACGTTAAAGATCCTGCCAGTCCTGATACCGATGTCTGAGGAACAGTACTCATCACTGATCTCCATCTGGACATTGAGCCATTGATTGCTAATCCTTTAAGCCTGACCATACAGCCAATATTTTAACCACTGAGTGGGCCATCCATCAAATACCTGCCACTCCTATTTAGAGACAAGGGTTTTGTGTGGGACAATGCCAAACGCTTTCTGCAAATCCAGGTGACGTACGGAAATCGACTCTATAACTGGAAAGTTATAAAGTAGGTATGTTTATTGCGTGCAGATGCATGGGGATCTCTCCTCCACAAGCGTGCATGCTGAGGCAGCAGACCAGCCTTACATTTATACAACAAAACAATGGACATTCAATCAACGCCCATACATATTAAGTACCTGAACCCGCCTACTCTTGCTTCTCATGCTAATTAGCTTATCAGTCCTTGGCGCTTGCACAGATCCTTGTGAGGGTCGCAGGCAGGGGTCTCTGGGAGGAAGGCTGTATGTCTTCCTCATGATGTATTTTCACCTCTCGCCTGGAATGCGAGGATCTTGCGAGCTTGCAGTGCCTCTGTCAGTCTGTGCTAATTGATGTCCTTGTGAGGGGCCCATGGACGTATTTCAGCCATCTGTTTTTCTTTGAGAAGAGATAGTGACACGCCTCTGCTCTGCTGCCCGAGGGAGCAGCCGTGGGGTGATACCATCCTGTCCTCGAGTTCTTGCCTTTTACCTTTTCCTCGAGTTAGCATGAAGCTATCACAAGTAAGCCCTCTGCTGGGAGAGAAAAACAGATTTTCCCCCCTCCACAGACCATTCCACACAACCATCTAGCTAAATTTCAAGCTCTATGCTATACCTGCTCCTATGCCTGCACATCACAGGTAGATTATATCATATGCTCTTCACATTTCCACTAAAGCTGTAACCCCTTTGTAGAATGCCTTCAAATTTTTGAGGCACAGTTTGCTCCCACTGAAGCCATGTTGGCTATCACAAATCACCTTATTTTCCGTATGCCTTAGCAGAGTTTCCAGGAAGGTCTGCTTCATGATCTTGCCAGGGACAGGGGTGAGACTGACTGACTTGTAGTTGCCTGGGTCTTCTTTTTCTGTTCTTGGAAAAGGAGGGTTATGTTTCCTCTTTTCTGCTCACTGGGGATTTCAATAGACTTTCACGACTTTTTAAATACAATGTATAGTAGCTTAGCAATTTGATCTGCCAATTCCTGCAAGACCCATGGATACATTTCATCAAGTCCCATGGACTTGTTCACCTTCACTTTCCTTAGATAGTCTCAAATCTGACCTTATCCTACAATGGGCTGTTCATTCTCCCAGTCCCTGCCTTTAACTTCGGCAACTTGGAAAATGTGACTAGAGCACTTGCCAGGGACAACAGAGGTGAAAAATTCATGGAGTACTTCAACCTTCTCCATATCTCAGGTAACCAGGTCTTGTGCTTCATTCTGGAGTGGAACCAAATTTCCCTTATCTTCCTTTTATCACAGATGTACATATAGAATCTTTTCTTGTTGCCCTTGATACTCCAGGCCAGACATCATTCTATCAGGGCTTGAGTTTTCCTAACCTGATTTCTGCCTGCTTGGACAATTCTCTGTATTTCTTCCAGGCTACTTGTCCTTGCTCCCACCCTCTGTAGGCTTCCTTTTTTGTGTTTGAGTTTTTCCAGGAGTTCCTTTTCATCCATGCAGACCTCCTGGTGTTTTTGCCTTGACTTCCTTTTTTCTGGGATGCATCGCTCCTGTGCTTGGAGCAGGTGATCCTTGAATGCTTACTAGCTTTCTTGAGCTCCTCTTCCCTTCAGGATTTTGTCCCATCGTACTCTACCACTCAGTTCCCTGAAGAACCCAAAGTCTTCTTCTCCTAATGTCCAGGGTAGTGAGTTTGCTGTGCACCCACTTGCTGCCCTGAGGATCTTGAACTCTACCATTTCATGATCACACATTTTATTCATTAGTGGTAGACATATATCACTATACATTCGTGAAGTATCAAATTTAGTGCAATTGGTTTTAAATGTGATGCATTGCTTTATTTTTGCAAATTGTACAACAGAGCATTGATGAGTCTACTGCTAAAAGTAGTACCACCATAAATAATTGAAATCAAATTACATTTTTCAACTAAACCAACAAAGTGCCCTTAATGATACATTATCCTTGATTTTTTATTGTGTTTGTCCCCTTACTTTTTGACTGGTAAAAGCTAGTATTCTGGAATTGATCTCTTAGTCATTAAAATTAATTAGTGATGACCTACCTGGTTGCCAATAAAAGGCAAAGATTTTTTTCTTTTCATTTCCATTCCATCTGACACCAAGGGTACTGATAACACTGTACTGATAAATAAGTGCTTTCACACAAATACAAATTGTCGGGGGGGGGAGGGAGGGAAAGGAAAAAAACACCACTGAAAAGCGTATCAGCAATGTAAGAAATGTAGTAAATAATGTTTTTTGATCACTGGCTTGGACATGAGATTAATGAAAAGTTCTTTAGTTAACTCAGCTCAATGGTCTGGGGATTGTGGCTGAAGCTGAACTGTCAAGGTTGGGCTCAGTTGCCCCCAGCTTTCCTTATTGCCGGCAACACTGCAGTCAGTGTGGTCACCAGCAGCTGTCCCCCCAGTCTGCCATCTGTATGCACCTAGGACCTACACACAGATCAAGAATTACAGACTCCCCATATTCCCTTGTTCCTTCTTAAACATACAAAGACCTGAAGTCACTCAGAAGACTTTGAAAATGGTACGAGCAGTGAAAAATCACTCTTCACCAAGTGACTCCTTGCTTTATGCTAGAGATACCAAAAGCCTTGAAGTCCTTTGTGAGGAGTGACCTTGCCATGAGCAGGCTCTGAGCAGCATACAGGAGGAACAGCAGCAGAAAGATATTGGTGCCTGAGACGCGGTGCAATTCTTGTAATTTCCTTAAGAAATAGACTCCAGACTCCTCTGATTTCTGCTTACATATCTTCACTGACTCCTTAATAGATCCTTCACTTTCTTGCACAAGACTTACTGCAAGAAAAGATCAGATTTTTTTGTGTGTTTATATTTTCACTGTTTGCTGGATGAAGCCATCTGCTCACCACAGCTCTGATACCAAAACTGCCAAAACACTTCTTGTAAGAGTAGGAAATCTTCCTTGAATCTTTATGCTCAGTCACTTGCAACTATGTATGTACAGTTGGATACCCTTCAGGGATTAAGCATCTTCAACAGTAAGCTAATGTTTGTACTCATACCTTGAAAAGGAAATGTAACCAACTAAGAGCTGGGAGGCCCTCAGAGCTAAGCACTGTGGATGGAGAAGAGTAACTGTCTTCATTCACTGAGTGTGCCTGTATGCTTCCCTCCCTGCCCCCACCTTTGCCTGAGTTTTTCCTGTAAATCTGGATTAATCAATAGCTATTGGTGATGGCCATGATGTCTGATTTCAGGAAGACAGCTAACAACACAGTAGTGGAGGGCTACCTATGCTAATGTGCCCACCAGAACAGAGCACTGCTCAGTGTCCACTGGCATATACGGGTGGTATGTAAATATGATTATGAGCCAATCATCTTACTCCTTAAATAGTGAGCAGTCCAAGAGCCCTTTGAGCTCTCCTGAGACAACAGCGGGCATGTCAGGATCTCCCCGTGAAAGGTTACTTCCTGAGGTCGAGAGTCCTTCCCGCAACAGATCCACAACAGACCCTCAGTAAGTGAGTTGGGAATAAGTGCACTAAACTTTGTGATCTTAGCTAAGAAATATAAAGGATTGATTGTATATGTATAATCCTTTAGACATAAAGCCCTGACCAAGTCTGAGACTAAAAGTGGACCCAGATGCACCTAGGCTGCTCTCTGAGAAGTAGTTTAGAAAGCAAGAAGGTCCTTTCTGAAACTCATGACTCTACAGGAGGGTCTCCCTGACAGCTTCATCTGACCCTCTTCTCTATGCACTAAATAATCAAGATTACCTTACCATCAAACCTTAATCACTGTTGTATTTATTATCAAACACCGTTACACCCTTTGTTTTATATCAATAAACATATTCTTGCCTTTCTCTTAAGAGTGAAGTGCATCCTTCTTATCTCAAGATCCACAACATTGATATGGCTAAATTATGTATTGACTGAGAGAAATTCTTAAAAGGTCAATGTTGAGCAAAAGAAAACCTTTAAGAAGCCAAGTCTCAGTTTTTTCTATACTTTATGCTCATAAATATTATTTTTAAACTTTAAAATGTTCAAAAATTATCTTAGTAGGAAATGCCAGTTTTATAATACTTGCAGACTAATTGCTGAAACAAATACTTTGGTTTGCAGCAACTCAAATATTTCCATTTGACTGACAAAATTCTTAAGCAGTAATGGTACTGTTAAAAAAAATAATTCTCATCTGTGATTATTACATATAGTCGCATGGGATTATGTATTCAGCCTGTTATCAGGCCTATTTCTGAAGCTCTACAATTTTGCAAGCAAAGTATTTTTATTTTGTATTACATTATACATTTTCCAATAAAATTTCTTTAAAGACTGTGACTTGAAAATATCTCTTCAGAGTCCCACATGAAATAAGGTAAGGAAACAGAAGTGGGAATCTCCTAGAAGGAGCTCCTGTTATGATCCTAAAGCTAGATAGCTACTAATTGGACACCTTATAATACTTTCAAATGTAACTACATCAGTTGGGACCAAAGCCACAAAAAACATCAACATGAAACCAGCAGAGATCCAAGTTAGCCTTTGCCTCTCATTCATAACTGAGCACTACAACAGAAATAAACACACACGAAGATGAAAGGCCTGTGAGCAAGCTGTGAGCAAGTAGTTACATGGTCTATGAAAAAGTAAAAGGCAATGGGACTATGAGTGCAGAAAGGGACAGCCAACATACAGCACAATGGAGAATGAATTAACTAGAGAGACAGCTATCAGGAAACGCGCTGGCTGCAAAGACTTGAAATTCTCAACAAGCAAAATGTTTCTCATGGTTTTCATGGAAATTTTGTAGATTTTATTAAACAGTTGTATCAAAGGAACAACTTCCTTCCATTGCCCAGTACTCCTCAAACAGTTTTATCAAGCCATTCAGGTCAAAAGAAGTAACACATAACAAGGAGCGGATTCAATGTTTTTATACCTTATTCTGGAAAACAGATTTAACTGAAGAAGAAAGTTGTAACAAATATTTGGCTTGTTGGGTGAATTTTCTGGTTTTTTCTGGGTTTTTTTCTTCCTGTAAGAAAAAGAAATAGTCAAGGGTTTTAAAATGTGTCTATGGAGTTTGGCCCAAAGATATGGAAATCAACTACTATACTATGGGCACTACTATACTGGCTTCAGAGAACAGTAGATGAACTTAAATTATTTCATACTTTTATTCACTTTTAATTCAAGAGAATGGGATTGTTCTCAGGCCAACAGCTTACAGTATTTCTCAAGGCCCCAGCTCAGAGATTAATTTGGTTTTCTTTCTTTAAAAAAAAAAAAAAAAAAAAAGAAGAATAGTAGGTTAGAATTATCATTTATCTTATAATTTTGAAAGAGCAGAAAAAATGAAAGGAATGCATTGCCATGCCGTCAGGGAGTGGGAGCAATAGTATCTCTTTTCATTTATAGACAAATAGATGCAGAAGGGGAGAATATGAACACAGATTTCTTTACTTCAAAGGATTTCCAAATGTTCTTTCCTAAATTGTCTTATACTGTAGGGATCAATTAAAATATCATTGCTGATAAATTGCTGCAGGTCCAGATATGTGTAGCCTCATTTCATGGTGCACTATGTATTCATACATTTTACTGAGCAAAACAGAATAAATAAATGGAAAGTTTAGTAATTATTTTTCCACACCTTCTAAAATATATGCAAAAAATAAGGGAAACCTTGTTGAAGAGGAAATTCTGAGTAGAGGGGTTTATATGCAGTCTATGTTTATGCATCCACCTCAGGTGCATGAATTAAGGATCTTGGCGTCCACAAATATAACAAACCTGGCAGAGGATAATGGAACACTTGTTTTCACTGTGGACTGTCCAGATGAAACCAGATTCCTCACTGATGGATATTAAGTTTTCCATAGACATCATTCTGGATATTGCAGCCCTCCCTGGTATGGACAACATAACCAGCCTATCTAAAACAGGCTTCCATCTATTTCTGGCTAAAATGAATCACAGGTGAGAGTCAGCTCTGCCTTGAAGTTCCATTATACCCCTTTGCAGCAGAACAAACAGTCTGGAGAAATATTTGTTGGATTGCTAAACATAAAGATAACTCTGAGCAGCTCTTTAGAGGTTGTGCTTGAAACAGAGCTTTGCCATGGGTACTGGAACGAACAAAAATATGGAGAATCATATCGAACTTTAAAGGAAAAATTGAGAGTTAACACAGATTGAATGCAAAGAGATACAATGCAAACAGATCATTCTGCATGGAAATTTTTTATTTACATAGATTCCTTGCTCCTTTTGTCATTTCTTGTTTTACAGCAAAAGAGATGCATTCTTTCCCATATGCTTTTAGATATCTCTCTAAATTTGCCATGCTCAGATTTTCTGGTGGGACACAGAAATGCGCCTCCAGATTCAAACAACAAGGAGTAGCACCTTGTGTGTCAGGAGAGTGTCTCATACCCTAAACCAGAAAGACTTCCGACTGATTATTTTGCATCATCACACTCCATGACCATGACCAACACTGAAGAAGTCAGTCAGTACCTCCTGTTACAGAAGTGCAATATTTCACCAGGACAGTTAACTTGGCTTGCTCATGGAAGTCGTGAAATCAAGACAAATTACCAAATTCATATTTAAAACACTTCCTTAAAATGCTGCCCACTATATGCAGGAATAATTTTGCACGTGCACTTTTTTGTAGCCTCTACTTGACTTTTTCCTAATCCACTTAGTACATTTTTAGCAGCAATATACAGTTCAAACAAACTTAGCCCATAGATTATACAGGCATTAAGAGAAACACCAGGCTGAGTCACTATTTAGAAACCAACCTTAAAAATTCCATAACTTATAGTCTGTAAATGGAAGACTAATACATGCTTCAACCTTGTCATTGCCTGTGAAAAATGGTTGTATATTTAAAGAAAAGTTTTACTGGAAGAATTTTAACACAAAAGCAAACATTTACCTACTCCAAAAGAGCTACATCCTTTTTCCCTTTTGTGGTCAATTTCCCTCTTAGGCCCCAGTGTCTTGATCACTACTGTTTGATGAATCAGCTTTCCTGCTAACTAGAGGTGCATAGCCATCATCTAATGAAAACACTCTGCATTTTATGGGTCCCTAGGCTGTAGTTCTGCATATTAAAATAGAATTTCAATCTCAGTGTAAGAAATAAAATAAAATCTAGCATCTGTGGTTTGAACAGAACAGATAAAAATGGTCCTCATTTAATTTTAACAATAATTTTTAATGTTACACAGTATAAAAAGAGGCCCTGGATGTAATTAAAAAATGCCTATAAATTAGAAATAAATTGGTAGAAATCAGCACTATCGTTCAGTACATGGACTGGTTTCATTAAACACACAAATTCGATGGCAAAGAGTTTCAAGTCCTTTAAATAAGTAACAGAACTCTTGTTTTTATACATTTTACATATTGCTATCATCTTTTCAAAAAAGAATAGATCTAACCTCTCTGCCCAGAGAGGTTGTGGAGTCTCCTTCTCTGGAGACATTCAGACTCCACCTGGACCCTTCCAACTCCTAACATTCTGTGTGATTTTGTGATTCTGTAAAGTGAATGGACTTAACTCATCAGTCTGTTGGGTGTTCTTTCAGTGAAACAGGTGTTTTTGTTAGGATCCCACAACAGCACCTTAGCATTTTTGAAACTACTGCACATGAAAGGCACCAATATCCAGCAGGGAGCACTGAAAATTATGTGATTTAAGGGGATAACTGAATCTTATCTCAATCTATTCACAGCGAAAACATTCATCCTTTAACACAGTGATACAGGAACAAACATACTGCGACTGAGTTTTACAAAGGTCTGAGGTCTTTGGCCAGGTTAATGTATGTGCTTTGTCCTGCTGCTAGACTCAGCTCTATGAATTACAATCTGTATCCCAGTTTCTCTGCTGTCACACTTCATTTTTGCTAATAACATTTTCCCATGCAAAATTTTCCCACAGAAGGCTTGGGAATTTAGTAACAAAAAGTAAGAAAATGCTGCTACAAAGTGTTAAAACAAATTCTGCCTTTTAAATTTTCCGTTTCCTTCAATTATTCCTCTTTTTAAAAACAGCTACATAGCAACTGTGTTATTTTCTGAAACAATACCCAATGTTGCAAGGAACAGATGGATCTCTTGAAAACCAGAAATAAGCCATAAATACTAAACTTTATCTAAAGGACAGGACAAATGTCTATAGAAGGCCCACAGTCTACTGAGCTGAAACGTCTGTGATCTAAGTAGTATATAAACCTACTGATGAAAATGTTGAGTGCCTCAAAATTTTAATATTAATTCTTCATTGTTACAAACTAAAGCATATTTAAGTATAAAATAGAACAATAATAAAAAGAATTATTAAAAAAAAACAACACCAACAAAAAAATCCAAACCAGCAGAGGCTTTCTTTAGAGATAACCTTTAACAGAGCATTTATTTACAAGGTTAGTCCTCAAACACATTTTTAATCTGTTGACTCATTTTTCTGCTGCTCCCTCCTATCATAATGTATGGTGTTGGCTGCACAGGCTATTGTTTGCAGCCATATTCTTTGTAAATCTAGTGCAAGGTTAACACTGTACTAAGGAACGTTACAAATTCAGTTCTTACTGTTATTAGCCGGAGTCATAACAGGGACCATGGCAATGAATTTATGTGATACAAAGGTTGCAATGACTGTCTCTCCCTGCAAGATGTGGAATGCTGTGAAGTATGCCACAGTGCCTGAAATCTGTAGCTTTAGTCAGTACAGTTTGATGCATGATTATAGAACATGTTTTTAAACAAATATAAATGACAAATAATCTCTAATACAAAGATTAGAGACTATAGACTTGTTATTTTCAGACATGAATCATTGAAATTGTGCACTGTTTCAGATTTCTGTCTATACTCAAAGGTGGCCAGATCCTGGGTAGTTTTTCAGCTCAACAAAAATTGGTTAAGGACTAGCTCAGATCAGGCTAACTCTACAGCTGTCCACCTTGCCCTTCTGCCCTCATCCCCTTTCACTTTTCTATGTAATCACTCTTGATTATGCTCACAAATAAGGCAGGCAGAGAACTAGTGGAATTAATATGGTAATTGCTGATACACCATCCCTTGTTTCTGGTAACTTTATGAGGAAGATTATACTGACATGCCCAGACAGCAAGGCCCTGTTTAAATAATCTTGCCAAACTCTACTCAGAATGTGGTATGTAGCATGGGCAAATCCTAGCCATTTCTGCTGTAAGCAGGACAAAGGCTAGAAGACACAGCAAAGAGATCTTTCATCTCAGGGAAGAAGGTCATTAACTCTTGTACCGTGAGATTACCTGGCAGTTTAAGCAATGGAAAAGGGCTAGTGGCAGGCCCTGGTTCAGCTAAAATCCAAGTTAGATTTAACACTGTAGAGAAACTGTTGTGTAGACAGAAGTTGTGGGAAAAGTTCCCCTCCATGTGATAACTGAGTAGAGGATTAAATTACCAGGCAAGCAGAAGAACATCATGAATAAAAATCTGAAGAACTCAGGGCAAATTATTAGTTTAAGAAATATTCTTGAGACAAGGATAGGAGTAAAACAATGCCCACTTCTTCACCATCTCATTTTCAGCACAAGACTATCCATGAAGTTTGATTTGAGCAGTAAACACTTCCTCAAGGGGTTTTGCAAAGTAAGAGTGACAGAGCTTCTCAGATTTAATAAAACCTGTTATAGATGAACGAACAACATCAGTCCAGAAAACCTATAAAAATAGCAGTTGCTGAGAATGTCAGTCACTGGTCCTGATCAGTCAATAGTAGGCATTTCTAAACATTGTCTGCTTTGAAATCAGTTGCTGCTATATATGTTATGACACAGCACTTTACCTACCTTTGATGTTGTATATCTATTAACTGCACTGGTACTTGAACATTGCCCATCATCTAACAGGATAGATGTCTTCAAATAGCATGGAGATGGGGGTAATTCTGTGCCACCTAAACATCTTTGATCTACAATTATGAATATTTACTGTCACAATTATCTGCTTTGATATTGGAAGCTGGAAAATTGCTATAGTTTTTATGAAACAGTATGGTCTCTTACATGTGAAAATTTAACTTATTAGATGTTCTTGCAGCTCATAGTTCTGTATAATGGCAGTTTGCTTAGTGTCCATAAATGTAGTTATGGCTTTTGTTCTCAAACACATGTTTCCCAGGGAAATGTATACATTAAGCAGAGGAAAACTTTTGTTGATACAACAGAACATGCTTTAACTACAGAAATGTTTCTAAGAAAAGGAAACAAAAAATATATTTAAAGCATTCTGGGAGCAGCCTGGAGTATGAGAGCAAAAAGTTTATTTATACTTTTGTAAAAAAAAGTGTTCCTTTTCCACAACTGTTTTCTTGGGGATGAAGACAGCATTTTCATGTACACCAAAAAAAATTACTTTTCTTACACAAAATTACTTTATTTTTATTTAGCAGTAATAGTAATTGTTGTCTATGCAGATAATCTGTGGCTAATCTAAACCCAGAAGGTGTCTTCTTTAACTTCTTCAGGGTTCCTCAAATCCCTCCCCTCCCACAGCTTTCTCCTTTTGTCCTTATTCCACAGATCTCCCACAAATCTGATGCTGAGGTAGTTATCTGAGGCTAAAAGTTTTATACATGAAAATACTATTTCCTTAATTGTCTTTTCTTTCACTGTGGTTGCACTCATATCCAGCATAATAGCCCAAATAGGCGCAGCATGAGAAGCATGTCAACTTTTCCACAAAAGGTCCTTCAACTGAACTACTCCTACCTGTATAAGGTTTTCCAGTGCTACTCTGCAAGGAAGAACAACCAGCAGTTTTGATTGCTAGCAGGACTTGGGTTAGCAGAATACCAGCACAGCTAGTACTGATAATTAAACTTTTAGCAAAGCAGTGATAGGAAAGTGTGACCATTTGTGCAGATGAAAGCAGTTCTTTGTGAATATGTCACATACATTTGTTGCAATAATACAACGGCTCTCCTGACAGTAAAACTGTCTCACTGGAACTTGATTTTCTCCTACTGCTCAGGCCACTGCTTTTGCACTGGAGAAATAAAGGTGTGGTCCAAAGAACTCAGAAAGGCAGGCTTGCACTGCCATTTGGTGAATTACTTCCGCAAGTGAGTAGTGTTATTTTGCCCTTTTATTTTAAAAGTGAAAAGATTCAAAAGTGACCTTATACAATGAGTAAAAATAAAATACAATCCCCACCCTGTAAGTATAAACACAGTTGGTTATACTTGCCTGGGGATAAGAGTCTCTTTCTTTACTTGAACTTGGCCAGAAAGGAGGGTTCAGACAAGGAATTTCAAAGGCCAGTAGTAACCTTAGATCTATTCTGACCTTGAGTAAAACCAGGCATAGGAATGCTCATCGTGCACACTCCCACACACATACACACTTTAAAACTTCATCCATTTTCAAAATATTGCACCTCAAAATCTTTGTTATCACCCTTTATGTATAAAAAGGAAAGAAATTTGTGCTTCTTTCTCCAAATGCAGTTTATTTCCCAAAGCCAAATTCTCTCCTGAGGCAGGACTCCTCCCAACAAGTTTCTATCTATCTGGTCCAAGAGTGTAAGCCTCAAGGACTTGCAGTCTAACTTAGAGCTGGTGTTGGCTGGTCCTGGCTCTGATGTCTAATCCACATCTATATTACCAAAATAGTCAGATTTGCACAAAGTACATCTACACCAGTTCATGCAGCATGGGCATCAAATAAGAGGAACTAGCATTTATTATAAGACAAGGAGAATATAAAGATCATCATCATGGAAACCTAGTGGGATGACTCACCTAACTGGAATGCTGCTATGGCTGGCTACAAACTCATCAGCCAGGACAGATGAGAAAGAAGAGAAGGTGGGGTATCCCTACTGTTAAACTTTTTGTGGCTGGGTTCTGGTGGAGAAGGGGGTGCCGGGTTCTGCAAATAGCAGTCAGAAGCTCTCTGCAGGCCCCAGAGAGAAAACACCAGCCAGCTCAAGGCCAGATTCAGTGCTGACCAAGGCCAAGCCCATTAGCAATGGTCACAGCACCTCTGGGAATCAAGTTAGGAGGGAAAACCCCACAAGCAGATGCTTTTTGCCACCAGAGAAGGGAGTGAGAAGATGTAAGAAATTCTGCGGAAGAAAAAGGAGGGGGAATTCCAGGTGCCAGAGAGAAACATTCCCCTGAAGCCCATGGAGAAGAGCAGGTTGTCTGCCTGAAGCCCATGGATGACAGGGAGCAGAGATCCCGTATACAGCCCATGGAGGACCCCACACCAGAACAGATGGAGGCACCTGAAGGACACTGTTGGAGCAAGCTCCTGGCAGCAAAACCTGCAGCCTGTGGAGAGACCGACCCACGTCTGAGCAGGGTCTTGCATGCTGGGAGACTTTTGACTGTGCTAGGCACCAGGCTGGAGCAGTCTGGGCCTGAAGGTCAGCATCCCATGGAAGGGAGCTGTGCTGCTTCAGCTGGTGAAAAGCTGAAGCCCCAGGGGAAAGGTCTCATGTTGGAGAAGGGGAAGAGTGTGAGGAATGCCTCCCCACACTTTCCCCTGACTACACCCTCTGTGTTAGGGAGGACACCTGGGGCATAGTGACCAAAAAATGACAGAACTCTCAGTTCTAGGAGAAGCGAGGAGGGAAGTCAGTAGAACAGGCCCCTTGGACTTCACTAGGGCAGACTTTGGACTATTCAGAAGGCTGGTTGATAAAGTTCAATGGAGGACAGTGCTCAAGGGCACAGGCGCCCTGGAGGGATGGATGCTCTTCAAGAAGGAAATCCTGGTGGCACAAGAACAGGCTGTTCTGGTTTACCAGACAAGGAGCTGATGAGGGAGGAAACCAGCTTGGCTGAGCAGAGAGATCTGGGTGGACATCAGAAAAAAAGAGGAAAGTCTATGAGCTTTGGAAGAAGGGGCAGGTGTCTCAGGAGGACTACAAGAATGAAGGAAGATTAGGTAGAGAGAAAATCAGAAAAGCTAAAGCCCAACTAGAACTCAGATTGGCCAATTCTGTGAAAGATAATAAAAAATCTTTCTACAGATACATCAACAGTAAAAGGAGAGATGAACAGGGAACAATAGTGACAAAGGATGAGGACAAGGCTGAGGTACTTAATTCCTTCTTTGCCTCAGTCTTTAATAGTAAGATGAGATGTTCCCTGGATATTCAGCTGGAAGACAGGGAGGAAGAGCAAAACAAAGCTCCCATGATCCAGGAGGAAATGGTTAGAGACCTGCTAGGACAATTCACAAGTCTCTGGGGCCAGATGGGTTCCACTCAAGAGTATTGAGAGAGCTGATGGATGTGCTAGCCAAACGCCTTTCCACCACCTACCAGCAGTCCAGGCTGACTGTTGGAGAGGGTTCAGAGGAGGCCACAAAGATGATTAGAGGGCTGGAGCACCTCTCCTACAAAGAGAGGCTGAGGGACCTGGGCTTGTTCAGCCTGGAGAAGAGAAGGCTGTGGGAGGACCTCATTGCAGCCTTCCAGTTCCTGAAGGGAGCATAAAAACAGGAGGGGATTCAACTTTTTAAAAGGGTAGATAATGGCAGGACAAGGGGGAATGGATTAAAGCTAAGGGAGGGAAGGTTTAGATTAGATATTAGGGGCAAGTTTTTTACAGAGAGAGTGGTGAGGTGCTGGAACAGGCTGCCCAGAGAGGTGGTGGATGTCCCCTCCCTGGAGGTGTTCAAGGCCAGGTTGGAGGGGGCCCTGGGCAACCTTGTGTAGATCCAGGCCTGAGGTTGGTGTCCCTGCCTGTGGCAGGGGGGTTGGAGCTCTATGATCCTTGGGGTCCCTTCCAACCCAGACCATTCTATGATTCTGATTCTATGAATTGGTGATTCTAAATATTTTGGTATTCAGAGAGCATATTTGTTTCACTGCAGTTAAACCCTTACTTTTTTGTTAAATTTTATTACAGCTATGATTTTCATGGCTTTACAGGGCCAAGCTAATTTCCATTTGTCAGGTTTCCCTAGCTGCCTTGTAATCAATCATTCATATAAAATTCTTTATATTTTAAACTACAAGATCTTGCCAATAATATGATCCCTTCATCAATTAGACATCAAGTTGCTTCCTTAGCAGATTGCATGTCATGTGGACAGTACAATCTATGTATTCTGTCATTAGTCACAAGCTACTTAGCCGTTTGGAGAACTGTTGCGTTTTTTTTTTTCTTTCAGTGAGGAAGGAGAGAGTAGGAGATCAATCTGTGACAGGTGTGTCTGAAAAAAGGGGAAAAGTTTGTCACAACGTCACATTCATAGCACCATTATGTAATTAACTAAAAAGTAGTATCTGCTATGGAAGATTACTTTCTATTGTAATATAATAAAAATTACCCTATGGAAGTAGCCTCAAATCTAATGAATTTAACAGGAAGACTGTATTAAAATTTTACAAAGTCTTAATTTTTTTTTCTACTGCATTTTTTGCTGTGGTTATTTTTGACTTCAGGTAATACTTTGGGCCTAAGAACCATCAGAAGCTGCTTTATAACCAAACTTTATTGTGTGACAGTTCTTATTCGCAAAGTTGTAACTTTTTGTTACTCAAAATCATGTCTATGGTAATTTAGTTGTGGAAATTAAAAGTGGGTGACAGGGATGGCTTGCCACCATGATGATTTAAAAATATGATAGCTTTTGTTTCTCACTTAAGTAGCCCAGATGGGAGAGGGAGGTAGAGACATTTTGTCTAAATCCCTTATCCATAAAACGCTGAGTTTACAGATATTTTAAAATGTTAACATCTGAATAATATTCCTGTGCACATATTCTTAGTTTATGGGCACTTGCCATATGGTGTTCCTGCAATTCAGTCTCTCTTTTTTTTTTTTTCTCCTAACATGCAGTGTATGGACTTGTGTCAGTCTCTCCCCACTGAATTCTGGTCATAATTAATCTCTTGGCTCACGTAATCATCTCTTCTGTATATCCTCCTAGTGAAGCAAGTGAGTTCTCAGGGGTGCAACATCTTAGGCAGTGAACAAAGGGAACTTTCCCCTATCCATGTTAGAGAGTGCTAATGTGATTCTCTGTAGCTGAGCTTCTTAGCAAAGAAACTGAGGATTTAGTCTTCCAGCTTTCTTGGGTAAAGAGTTCTTCAGGGCTTTCAAGAGCTGACCTTGCAAAGGATTGTGTTCTTTTAATACACTCCCTTTTAGAAGACAGCTTACCTGTTTTCTCATCCTGATGTGGATACTATTAGGAGGAGTTTCCATGGATACTGACATCAATAGGAAATGAAAGAGGGCTATCCTCCTTTCTGACCCACTGGATTTCCTCACTGTTGCTATGGCAAAGCTAACAGATGTTGCTGGTATTGTTTTACATAATCTGATTTAAAATCTACAGTCTGGACAAAAGTATTCTCTAAGGATGGGCAAATACTTCTGGGTAGAACAAGTGAAAATTTGTGATTGATGATGGTCTTGAAAGGTTTCTCAAACTTTAGGGCAATTTGTAAAACAAATGGAATATTCAATTCAATATCTTTCTCATAGGTCTCAGTCAAAGCCAGAAGTAGAAATTCCAAAGAGAATGAACATTAGCAGTTTTTGAAGTTCTCTCATTATAATTAATACAATTTGAATGAAACTTTGTCACTGTTGTAGTTTTGCGTGGCTCGATTCTGGTGAACAGGGAGAGGTGCAGTGGCTTCTGCAAGGAGCATCCAGAAGCTCTCTGCAGGCCTGACAGAGTAAACACCAGCCAGTTCAAGGCTGGAGTCGTTGCTGACCAAGTTCAAGCCCATCAGCAATGGTCACAGCACCTCTGGGAATCACAGTTAGGAATAAAAAACCAGAAGCAGCTGCATTTTACCACCAAAGAAAGGAGTGAGAAGATCTAAGAAAGTATGCAGACACCAAGATCAGTGAAGAAGGAGGAGGTGCCCCAGGTCTGAAAAGCCCAATGTAGACAGTCATGATAAATGGATACCAATATTTTAACATCCCAGTATGAAGAATTGACTTTTAATATCACACAACATTTATTGTATTCATTTTATTCCTTGACCAGAAGGTTTTTAGGAATATTTCTTAGGTATGTTTCCTTAAAAATATAAACACCCTTTCCCTGCTTTCTCCAAAATGCAGGCATATAAAATAAAACAACCTAGTCCCCCTGAGATCTGCAAAACTTTCTTTTGGCATAGAAGGGCTTCTCTAGCAGTTAAGATTTATTACCTGTGTCCTAACACTTGGAGCGTGTTCTGCCAAAAACAAAAAAATATTTTAAAATTGGTAGAAGAAATAACTGTAGGGCCATAACAGTCAAAAGAAGAGTCTGACCTCCCCAGTAAGGCATTATTTTGTCATTTTATATCACCTGGATTAGTATGTTTGTTTGAATATTCTGTGTGTATGTTTTATTGTTTTATTTCCCATCCTGGTCATAAAGGGTACATGTATTGTTCAATAAGCAGAATTAGGATGGCTGCAGTTTACATAATCAATAGCAGTCAAACATTAAGGTCAGTGTCTATCACATCTTGGAAAAATTGGGGTTAGAGCAGGTGAAATTATCATTCCATTTTGTTTTTTACGACTCTAATAGAAAGCCACAGAGTCCCTGACCTCTGCTGCCACTCATGGACCACTCTAATAGCAATGTATAACCTTTGACACTCAATTAAAATGGGAAATAAGGCAAAGAAGGGGTCAGTATGCAATGTTTGGCCATCTGAGTCTTTGGAAAAAAGGTCCAAGGTGGCTTTCAGAGAGGGAGTAAAGGGAGTAGCGGAGAGGGCAGAAGGGAAAGCTACAGTGAATCACAGAATCACAGAATCATTTTGGTTGAAAAGAACCTCAAAGATCATGTAGTTCCAACCCCCTGCCATGGGCATGGACACCCTCCACTAGAACTGACTGCCCAAAACCTCATCCAGCCTGGCTGTGAACACTGCCAGGCAGGGGGCAGCCACAGCTTCTCTGGGCTGCCTGAGCCAGGGCCTCACCACCTTCACTGTAAAGAATTTATTCCTAATGTCTAATCTAAATCTACCCTCCTTCATCTTAAGGCCATTGCCCCTTGTCCTATCACTCCATGCCCTTGTAAAGGGTCTCTCCACATATTTCTGGTAGGGTTCTTTTACATACTGGAATGCTGCTGCTACAAGGTCCACCAGAGCCTTCTCTTCCCCAGGCAGAGCAAGCCCAACTCTCTCAGCCTGTCTTCACAGCAGAGGTGCTCCATTCCTCTGGTCAGCTTTGTGGCCTCCTCTGGCCTCGCTGCAACAGCTCCATGTCTTTCTTGTGTTGGCAGCCACAGAGCTGGAGGCAGTACTCCAGGTGAGGTGAGGTCTCATGAAAGCAGAACAAAGGGACAGAATAGCCTCCCTTGACTTGCTGCTCATGCTTCTCTTGATGCAGCCCAGGATACAGTTGGCCTTCTGGGCTGCAAGTGCACATTGCTTTCTCATGCCGAGACTTCCATCAACCAAGATGCCCAATCCCTTGTCCTCAGGGCTTCTCTCAGTCCATTCTCTGCTCAGTCTGTAGTTGTGCTTGAGATTGCTCCAACCACTGTACAGGACCTTGCCCTTGGCCTTACCAAACTTCATATGGTTCTCACAGGCCCACCCCTCAAGTCAGTTACTTTCCCTCTGGATAGCATCCCTTCTTCTAGCACATTGATATAACTTGGTGTCACTGGCAAACTTGGTGATGATGCACTCCATTCCACTGTCCATGTTGCCAACAAAGATGCCGGAAAGTGCCAGTCCCAATACGGGCCCCTGGGCAATGATAATCTACATCTGGACATTCAGCTGTTGGACCACTAATCTTTTGAGCATGACCATTCAGCCAGTTCCTTGTCCACCAAATGCTCCATCTGTCAAATCCATGTCTCTCCATTTTTGAGACAGGGATGTTGTGTGGGACAAATGCTTTGCAACAAATCCAGGTAGATTACATCAATTGGTCTGGGGAAAGTGGAAAGGAAGGATGTAGGAAAAGGGAAACAAAGGGGAAAGGAGTAAAGAGGAAGGGGGAAGAAGGAACAGGAAGGGGGAAGGAAAAGAAATCTTTTCTGAATTTCTATGCTCAGTGACTTTAAGTACTTAAATGCATTAAAACATCCTTCTGCATGGCAATTCACATGCACTATGTCTTTCTATCAGAAGAAGAGCACTGTCTTCCTGGATGCTTGAGTGGAACAAGGTAGATATCTTTGGTTTAGAATTCCGTACTCACACCTTTTTCTATTTTTGCCATATAAATGAAAAAGAAAGTACCTATTTTCATCTGGTGCATGTGCATAAAGGGAAAGCAGGGGAAGAGTCACTTGATTTTGAAAGCTAACCCCAAGTAACACTGCAAGCCATATGGGATGAGCTAAGAGAAATGTTTTGCAGAGTTGTCTGATGTCTATCATTGGATAAGAGAGAAGGAACCTCTATTTCATGCTCTTATTTAAGGGAACAGTTTTTTCAAAGAATAAAAGAGTTTTAACTATCCCAAATTTAGATTTCTACTGTGAGCTGAATACCGCTATAGATTTGTAAAGCTGTATGAATCTACACCAACCATACAGTGTTACTTGCAGTGAGCCACAGAATGCCACCTCTCTGATCCTAACATACAGTCACCAAATTCTGGCTGAGTTACAATGGCAGTTTCAGAAAGATATTCTGTCTTGATTGAAATAATTCAGCTAATGAACTTGCTGTCATGACTCCAACTAATTTTTTCTCCAAGGGTTAATAGGTCTCGTTGGTAAAAAATGCATATTTATTTTCTATTGGTATTTTTCTAGCTAGCATTTTTGTGGTAAATTATTTTTCATTTTGATGAACAAAAATTAGAGGAAAATAATTTTGCAATTGATATCTTTTTTCTTTTTTTTTTTAAAAAAAATGTGTATGAAGTGAAAGTAGTTTTCAGGCAGTTTAGAAATTTCTTAAAAGCTCCTTGACAATGAAATGTACACGTCAGAACTAAAGTGCTACTGTATTTTGCAATAGAGAAAAGCAAATTGAAATGAAACACTGAATTTTTAGGGAAGAGGTAATGTTTCATTGAAATCAGGTAACAATTCAGATACAACTTTTTTTGGTAAAAGACTTGTTTCACCATCAAAAATATTAACACGTCTCCTTCTACCATACCTTTTTAATGTCAGATGAGAGCCAGAAATCTGTTTCTTTCTCTAACCAAAGGAGCAGCGAAGTTCTAGAAGTGTTACTAAAGACTGTTGAAAAGGTGTTAAAAGCGTCATTTTTTGGATTTGCAACACCAGCACATGATAGTTATGACTTACTGTAAGGCAGACTGAACAATGTGTAAAGTACCTGGTAGCAAGTTCAGGAAATAGATTTCTTTAACCTAAGCAGAAGCTAGGGAAAAAGTCCTTCTATGATTAGGACAGATTGCTACTGCATTTCTGTTCTTGGAATTCCCATTAAGAGTTTGGCAAAATCATCCAGATAGAATCAGGCAATGCATTTTGCACAGAGACCTGGAATTACATCTGGGCCTACTAATGCATTGATACATGCTTTCCAGCAAACAAAGACTAATTCTGTGGCTGGGTAATTAAAGAAAAGAAACAAGAACATCAGCAACTTCCTGTTTGGCCTTAAAAATCCATAGTTTCTCAGTTCAGGGATACACCTTAATGTAGGAGGCTTCCTTAAAATCATACCAGACTTCAAGACGACACTTAGGTATTTTCCCAGCTCTTGAAGAATTAAAAAAGTACCTCAAAGCTTAAACTGTCATTGTACAAACTTGATGTCTTCTTCATGGCCACAAAGGCTGTAATATTTAAAACAAATGCAGTGTTACAAGCTTCTGCACAGTCAATGGGAAGAGTCACAGAAATCTAGGAGAGTCAGTTCAATGGCATTTTTTATCAGTTTTCTCAGCTGCATGTTTTGCATGTGTTACAGGAGATCTTTTGTTATGAAGGATACTGAGCAAATAAGTGGGGCCAGATGTTCAAAGTAACTTCAACAGAGGTCAGCAAAAATTATGTTCCAGCCAGCTCAGTTTAGGATTTAATAGTCTGCAGATTTTTGAGTGTTTCTCTTCCTTTCTCACTCTTTCTTTTCCCTCTTTTTTTTTTTTTTTTTCCCTTTTAAAGAGAGGAAAAACCAGACTCTGGCTCCTAGTACTCCTTCTTTCTGTGTGAGGCTGACTGGTTGATAGTAAATGATGAGAAATGTTCTGAGTTAGTTGTCACCACAGCTATCCAAAACTGATGAAAGGAGCAAAATGTAATTGTTCAGATTAAATCAGCTAGTGATAACTCACACATTTCATTTGTCAGAAACACTTCAGCTGCCACTGAGGAAAGCCAGAATCGACCTTTGAGCTCCAGACTGGGGGGAAAAAAAAAAAGTTCTCATTCTCACTTTTAGTGAAGCAGTAAATGGCTTTCTACTTGAACGGAATACTGGGAAGGAGTAGGGAAGAAAAGTCTGCTGACTGCTGTATATTTTGAAGACCCCAAACAAATCAGTCTTTGTCAGTAAATCAAGACAAAGCGATTTACTTACTGTGGTTACAACAGAGGGTTGTCCATAAGTGAACTTCACAAGTTCAGTCATTGTGGATCTCTCAGTTTCTTCTAATAATCTGTGTTACAGTGTTGGGGTTTTTTAGGACCAGGGGCAATGGGTGCAAGCTGGAGCACAGGAGGTTCCATGTAAACATAAGGAAAAACAGAGCCCTGGGACAGGCTGCCCAGAAAGGTTGTGGAGTCTCCTTCTCTGGAGACAATCAAAACCCACCTGGACACGTTCTTGTGTGACCTAATCTAAGTGATCCTGCTCTGGCAGGGGCATTGGACTAGATGATCTTTTGAGGTCCCTTCCAACCCCTAACATTCTGTGATTCTGTTTTACCTGTCAATGTAAACATACCTGCTGATTCTTATCTGCAGCTAGGAGAGGTGATAAATTTTGAAATAAACTTTAAGGTATGTGTATTTTTCCTCTAAGATCTTTTGTTTTTAAAAAATAAAGAAAACCCCCAAAACCTGTCTCTTGTGACTAGATTAGCTCCTCATTTCCTGTATTAGACTGAAATATTGAGGCACCTTACATTCAGCTAAAAAATGTTTCCTTCTGCATGCTTTCTTTCCCATGTTATTAGTAAATATTTGTGAATCTGAGTCAGCAGTAGTAAAGTAATGCATCTGTTTATTCAATCAAGTGCCTAGCATTTTCCAAATCTGCAAAACATCTGTAGATGATTGCTTTGAGACCTTGCAGTGTGGTTCTTGGACCTGGGTCTGGTCTGCTTATCTGTGACTGACATGAAGTTCACTGAAGTCCATACAATACTTTCTTTTGATTTCTTGTAGCTTTAACTGGACTGCCTGTGGAAATAGCCTCACTTTGCAAGAGGGAACATGATTATTTTGAGAAACTTTGCACTGAATAATACGGGGAATCATTGCATTTCGTCTGGTATTTGCCTACCTTTTTCTGTGTGGAAACTATAGATTAAGGACAGGTTTCCTTGGAGTTTCCCTTTCAGCTACAGTTAAAATTAATTCAGACATAAATTGCTCTGTTCTACACTTGAGTGAATGTAGAAGGTAAAACTAGAAATATTATCTCATTTTAATTCTAATGCCATTGCACCTCTTAGTAACAGTCCTGTCTACAGCTAAGAAATAGGGGAGGGAGTTTACCTATTAATCTTATGTAATTTATAATCCAAATGAGATGTTGTTCTTATGATGTATTAGACCATGCATCACCACAGCCAGCTGTCACTCCAATGATCTATTGATGTAATAAATCATAGCGTGATATACTGATAAAGTATTACTCAAAAAAGAATGGTGTCCATGTGAAAAGCAGTACTGAAAAAAAGTCATGGGGAAAAAAAAAATCAAAAATCAAAAGAAAACAAAAATGTAGCCTGGAACTAGACTCCAAACCACCAGACAAATGGAGGAAAGAAACTGCAATTAACGCCAACATCAAGAACCCTTATTAAAGCAAATTAAGTTTTACTTCCAAACTGTATCAGGCTTTCAGTGTCATCCAAGTAACAATTTCTGGCACTGAAGAACCCAGTTGTGGAATCTTATTTCACACAGATCAAAACTGAAATTCCAAGTGGCCAGTTCAAAGTCTGTAAGAGGTACTCAGTTGAAACTATTTTTCCTTGGGTGACACTCACTTTTCAGAAATTTAAAGAAAACTAAATAAAAAAACCTGAAACAGAACAGAGGAAGGAGTTCTGACATGACAAAGTATTTTGCTTTGACCCTTTCAGGAAAGACATTGTGATATTTTATTTTGCAATGTTTGAGTTGTGCATTAAATGTAGGGACAAAAAATGTGACTTTAGATGTAAGTAGGGTGATATTTTTTGCTTTTTTTTTCCTAAAGTCTCTAAACTTTTTTTTTTTTTCTGATCATTTTTTTGCTTCAGTTTGCTCTAGAAGCCTACGGAATGGAGCAGAAATTTTACTGCAGCCTAATTTCATAAGATTAAAGATCCATTTTCTCTAGTTAGTACAGGGCAAACCTTTATATATAAATAAAGAGAAGAATGGACAGATGTATATTTATCACAAAAAATAGATGTTGGAGAATTTTCCGTATAATTAGTCTAATTTTTTTCAGCTGTTAAGATGTTTAGAACTACTGGCTGCGTTTTACACTGACTGTAGTATCTGGGCCTCATTGCCTTCCACAGATACCTCATAAAGCCTTGCAAAGTTCTATGTCTTTGAAAGACTATAATGACAAATTTTATTGTACAAAACCAGCTAATGATACTAACAAAAATTATAGACTAGGGTATTTTTTTTTCTAGGTTATTGTTAGAATATAAAACCTAATACAAATGTTACTTAGTTCTAAGGAGTACAAAATCTTTTCCACCTTTTAGAGGTTACATTTTTAAGATTCATTTTTAAGATCCAATTATAAAGGCATGTAATTTTAGTTACAATATTCATCTCACCCCTTTACCAAAGGGCAGCTAATTCAATTATTTCTAATTATATGGGTGGTATGGCCAGGCTGATTTCTAAAGACCATTCTACAAAGGCAAGCTGCTGTGGAAAGCCATGTATCTTTTCTTGCTAAGAATGACAAGCTGGCAGAGTGTCATTACAAAATTAAGATTAGGCAATTGTGATGTTCACCTTCAATGTGCAAACAGGTTTAAATCAGTCCCTGGCAGGAGAATCAAAAGAAGTCAAAACTGTCAAGAAATAAACAAACTTAGGCCTTCAAAACCTCCAACATGCAAAGGATTTGTGGGGTTACAAGACCTGAATTCTGTAACATTTGCTGAATTAAAACCTCCTTTGCTAAATAACCAAACAAACGTACAGACTAGGAATGTAGTGAGATCATGTAGGGAGAAAGTCAGAAGGGTTAAAACTGAATGGGAACTCAGACTGGCCAGTTCTTAAAAAGATAATAAAAAGTCCTTCTATAGGTATATTAACAGTAAAAGGAGAGGCAAGGAGGATCTCCAGCCCTTATTGGATGCAGAGGGAACATTAGTGACAAGGGATGAGGACAAGGCTGAGGTCCTTAATTCCTTCTTTACCTCAGTCTTTAATAGTAAAGATGGATATTCCCTGAGTACTCATCCTCAGGAACTGGCTGATAGGGAGGGGAAGAATAACAAAGTTCCCATGGTTCAGGAGGAAATTATTAGCAACCTACTTGGCCAGTTAGATACCCACAAGTCAATGGGGCCAGATGGGATTCACCCAAGGGTGCTGGGAGAGCTATCAGATGTGCTAGCCAAACCCCTTTCCATCATCTATCAGCAATCCTGGCAGACTGGGGAAGTTCCACTCGACTGGAGGCTGGCAGATGTTACACCCATATATAAGAAGGGTTGGAAGGAGGATCCAGGGAACTACAGGCCTGTCAGTCTGACCTCAGTCCCAGGGAAGATCATGGAGAGGGTCATCTTGGGAGCTATCATGCAACACATGTGTGATAGTCAGGGGATCAGGCCTAACCAATATGGGTTTACAAAAGGTAGATCCTGTCAAACTAACCTGATCACCTTCTCTGACAAGGTGACCCGCTTAATGGACGAGGGGAAGGCTGTGGATGTGGTCTACCTAGACTTCAGTAAAGCCTTTGACATGGTTTCTCACAGCATTCTGATTGAGAAACTGGCTGCCACTGGCCTGGACAGGTGGACCCTCTGCTGGGTTAAAAACTGTCTGGATGGACGGGCCCAAAGGGTGGTGGTAAATGGAACTAAATCCAGCTGGAGACCGGTCACAAGTGGCGTCCCCCAGGGCTCAGTCCTGGGTCCAGTCTTGTTCAACATCTTTATCAATGACCTCAGTGAAGGGATTGAATGCTCCCTCAGTAAGTCTGCAGATGACACTAAGCTGGGAGGAAGTGTTGATCTGCCTGAGGGCAAGGAGGCTCTTCAGAGGGATCTGAACAGGCTGGACCAATGGGCTGAGACCAATGGGATGAAGTTCAACAAGGCCAAGTGTAGAGTGCTGCACGTGGGACATAACAACCCCACGCAGCACTACAGGCTTGGGGGAGATTGGCTGGAGAGCTGTCAGGCAGAGAAGGACCTGGGGGTGTTGGTTGACTGAAGGCTGAATATGAGCCAGCAGTGTGCCCAGGTGGCCAGGAAAGCCAATGGCATCCTGGCTTCTATCAAAAATAGTGTGGCCAGTAGGTCTGGGGAGGTGATTGTGCCCCTGTACTTGGCATTGGTGAGGCTGCACCTTGAGTGCTGGGTCCAGTTCTGGGCTCCTCACCATAAGAAGGACATTGAGGTCCTGGAGCGAGTCCAGAGAAGGGCAGCCAGGCTGTTGAAGGGGCTGGAGGGCAAATCTTATGAGGAGCAGCTGAGGGAGCTGGGGATGTTTAGCCTGGAGAAGAGGAGGCTGAGGGGAGACCTTATCACTGCTTACAACTACCTGAAGGGAGGTTGTAGAGAGGTGGGCAATGGTCTCTTCAACCAGGTGACAGGAGATAGGACAAGGGGAAATGGCAAGAAGCTGTGCCAGAGCAGGTTTAGATTAGATATTAGAAAAAAATATTTTACTGAAAGTGTTGTCAGGGCCTGGAACAGGCTGCCCAGGGAGGGGGTTGAGTCACCTTCCCTGGATGTGTTTAAAAAGGGGTAGATGAGGTACTTAGGGATATGGTTTATCTTAGGATGGGATTGGTTGGACTTGATGATCTTAAAGGTATTTTCCAACCTTGTGATTCTGTGATTCTGACTGGGAATTTGAATGGAGAGCCTCTCTTTGCACTAAAAAGAACACTTCCCTTAGGGATAAAAGTGACATTTCCATCTACTGTTACACATTTTGCCTACTTTTGTCAGCCTTCCATGTAAGCCCTGCAAACCTATGCTTCCAAAAACATAACAGGTTTCCTTCCTTTGTCAATATTGCCCAGTTTAGAAACCGTCTTGGTCCACAAGATGTGAACTACGATCATACGTAACATGAAAAAAACCCATCATGACCAGGAACAGAATTTACGCTAATTTTGTATTTTCTGCACATTTATATATCTTTTTTTGAATGGCCCAGGACACATTCATATATGTGAGTGTCACAGTTTAACCCAGCCAGTAGCTAAAACACACATCTGTTCACTCACTGCCCTGCTCCTGGTGGCATGGGAGAGAGAATTGAAAATGGAAAAAGTAAAACTCATGGGTTGAGATAAAAACAGTTTAATAGGACAGAAAAGGAATATAACAATACACCAAAATAATGGAATATACAAAATAAGTTTTGAACAGTACAATTTCTCACCACCTGCAGCCAATGCCCAGCTAGTTCCCAAGCTACCTCACCTCCCAGCCACCCTGTAATCCGAGAGTGATGTCATATGGCATTGGCCAGTTTGAGTCACCTGCCCTGACTGTGTCTCCTCACAGCTTCTTGGTTGCTCCCACTTTCTTGTTGGCAAGCCAGTATCAGAAGCTGAAAAGGCCCTGACTGCTTGGCAACAGCTAAAAACATCAGTGTGTTATCAACATGATTCCCATCCTAAATCCAAAACACAGCACTACACCAGCTGCTAGGAAGAAAATTAACTCCAGCCCATGTGAAACCAGGACAGTGAGCATTCCCTATATACATTTAGCACCCTGTCATAAGCACAAGGTTGGCTATATATTTGAGATGTTGAGTATCCTGGAACAGTGCAAATGGTGTTTGGTAAACTTTTGATGTGAGAAGTTTATTATGAAGAATAAATTAGTACAATCTCACATGCACATGGAAGTAACAATTAAAATTGGTGACTATAAATGAGTTTCACACTGATATTTGATGTTAGCACAAATTCCAAAGGAAAGAAGTGAGCTCAGAAAGATCTGAGGCATAAGAAACCATCTCTGCACCCCCAAATAATAAAATTTAGTGAGTACCACACTCCAGTAGCAGCCTATCAGGCTGGCAAAACTTGGCTGGAAATCTTGTGAGAGTTCTTTCTTATTACTGTAAGCTTTTGAGCATCCTGGTTACAGACTTTATGATTAGTTTGGGCACTTCTGTTTCCTACCAGGATGGAATTTTTACTGGAATGTAAAAACAAAAATTCAAAAATAAAATTTAAATTGAGAAAAAAAAGTTGCAGGAAACTGTTTTGTACTTCAGAAGCTACTGGATGCAAATCTAGAAGGGAGGTTTGAACAAGTTTTTAGCATCAATAAGGTTGATTCATGCCTTCTTTCTGAACACATTAATAAGAGAATTTGACTCTAATGGTACTATAGCATGAACACTGTCTAAGCTCCCTAGAACTGCACATTAGCAGTTGTTAATCAATAGTTTTCCAAATGCATTTTGAAACTGTATAGAAGATTCAGACATTTGGTTGCTGTTGATTTTGATAGAAGAGTTTTTCTGCATACCATTTATCCACAGATCGGGATATCTGCAGAGATACACAGCCTTAAATATAAGCGTCCACATTCCTTTTGCCCACTTGATTTAACTAATGTATACTTTACTGAAAACTGCATAACGTACTCGCAAAGAAATTTTGGTGCTACAGAGAGCAAAGTCAGATCCCACAGATTCTCTGTAGTACCAGGCTTTTTTCTCTAAAAATAGGATTTCACTTTTACAACCCCATCATAAAAAAATATCACACAATATAGGATTCAAGTGTCAAGACAACACCCATTAGGATTTTCCTTCATCTCTCATCACCGGTGAAAACAATCTTTATTTATCAACAATTTTAAAATAAGCTCTAGGTATGCTGTTTACACTAAAAATAAGCCAAGAACGAAGTGCTATGTAGAAAAGAAGGATAAAGGAGTGAAATCAGTTTCTGGAATTAATTGAAAGATAATATTCACACAGGAATGGGTCAATGCCACACATAATTATCACTTGAGATTATGCAGTCAAAAAGGCCAATTAAGGCCCCAAATATAGCTAATGAGAATTCTTAATTGATAATTTTTCATGCTCTTGGATTAATCTCTTTTTTTATCCTTAGTTCATCACACGTACAGAATCGTTTAGTCTGCTCACTGAACAAGAACTGTCTCACACAGAGAACAGGCTTTTAAGAGAAAAGACACTTGTGTTGCCAGAGAGGAAGCTTGTCTTACACTTCAGCCAATACTGCAGGCAGGGTGGGGAAAAAATCCACACCCAAGAACTTGCTTCTCCTCTCAGTTAAGTCTGTGGAAATTAGGACTAAGTTTCATAATACTTATGAGGTCTTTGCAATAGAAAGTAAATGTCAGTGAGAAGGTACAGCCCAAAACCTCTATCTGCCACCTCTGTCCATGACATATATTTCTGCTTTATTTTTCATGAGGCAAACAGAAGTCAACACAAAGGAGTCCTGGATCTCTCCACACCCATCTTCTGCTGTCTTCAGCTTGCCAGTTTCTCCTGCCCTGCTTGTTCAGCCAATATTTCATTTGGGATTTGCAACATTAGGCTCATCTATTCTGACAATAATCTTATGTAATCAGATGTTGCTGATATCAAAAAAAAAAAACAAAACAGTGGGAATCATATATTTATAGAGAGAAAAGAAAGGGAACCTTTTCTTTCTTGAAGCTTGTAAACACATTTCTTGGATGTCCACATTGGTCAGGTTCACAGACAAGACACATAAGCCAAGGCACAGTTACAAAGAAATGCATGCTATCCATCAAAAGCATAACCTTTATTGAATGATAGGAAAATAAATGCATTTTACTTCTGGATTTCATCCTATTCATCCATGACAAACAAGAGGCAAAAATTTAATAAAACCTGTTAACCTTTTCCCCTTAACGTCTTCTGTTAACCTTGGGGCAGACATCTGCTTATTGAGTGGTCATGGCTTGATGAAGGTGTACTATTTCATCAAGATATTGGAAGCCACCTCCGTGCACCGGGTTGAAGAGTGTATCTTCTCCTGAAAGGACTGTGGATTCAGTGTTAGCCAAACAAAAGTATACTGGTGGAAAGGAGTGAGGAAAACCCTTAAGAGAAAACCTAAGAAAAGGGTAAATCAAAATCAAACTCAGTCTTCCTCTCACACCTCTGCAATTCACAAAAGGACCTTTTCCTCTCTGTTCTCTCTTTACCATATTGCACTCTTGGTTCAAGAGGCTGTTCTTTACCTCTTCCCCCAAAAGGGCAGACACTGTGGTGTTATTGCTGCTCTTTCCACTACTCCAATTTTCAGCTCTACCAGCCTACCTAAGCACTGTATCCTGAACATTTCAGCAGTGACTGACACGGAGGTAATAAAAATATTCCTTCATTAAAGCACCTCCAGAAGCAAAATTGTGCCATCCTTAGCCTCGACAGACTAGAGGATAGACAAGGGTGATCTGTTCAACCCTGGAAATCCCAAGATTGTTTTCTTTGCATAAATGCCCCCAACAGCCCTCAGTCCCTGTGGTGCTTTGACATCCAGGGCATGTCTACACAATTCCTTAGAATTTGCATCAATTTAAATAAGGAAGCTGCAGGACTAAACAGAAATTGTGAATAGCCACAGAATGAAAAATAAATCTTGTAGGGTACTGTCCTGAGAATGTTTCAAATAGCATGTGGCACTGGAGAACCACTGCCTCAATTTTAAAAGTCAGCTCAGTGGCATGTCTGCATGGCATAATGCATGATCAAGCAACAGTGTCTCAACTGGTACCGAATGAATTAACTCTGGAAACAAACCCAGCACGTCTAGGACACACAGTCGCTGTATAGAGCAGCCAGGCTCGCAGCAGATCACAACTGCTCAGCCCTGTTCAAATTGTGAACCAAAACACCGAGCTTGCATTTGAGTCTCCCTGCAGGTACTCATTACACTTTATCACCCATGCTGGTCTGGAAAATGCTAAGATATAGTTAACACAGCATTGAGTTATACAGAGCAGCTCGTTCAATAAAAGCCAGGGTGATTTTGCATCCTATCCAGCTTAAAGAGTATAATAAGAAAGACTTGAGCTAATACCTATCTGACACAGAAAAAAAATAATCCACTATATTGGCAGAATTGTAACCAGCAGATCAGTATTGCAGAATATGCACAACAGAAGCAGTTTAGATCAGAAATGCAGTGCACTTAAGGATTTTACATAGGTATCAAACTGGCAAAAGTCACTTGCCTTGCTAAAACAAGGTAAATTTTGCTATGAAAAGGAAAGGAGGACAGAAATTTAGCTCACCTATTGGAAACTGGCTTTTTAAAAAAATGTTTACTTCCAACTGTTTCCCAAGTCAAAGGAAAAAATGTTTTGCTTTCTAATTGCATGTGACTAAGGCTTTGGTGTGTTGCTTGTCATTTCATTTTTCATTTACTGAGATGTTCCAAAGCTAAAGTGCATCTCACTTTCCATTTTCAGGCACAAATTAGAGTTTCTCTTAATTGTAGGAGGGACAATATCAGTATAATGCCAGTTGGCTTGTGTAAAGTCACAATGCTGCTAATATTCCAGGTGGTGTAACTTGTTCTCTCATCATACTTAGTATTACTGTTGTGGATTTTTGCATTATATTTTAAAGTACAAAGCCAAGTTACAAAATTTGCATTACTGAAACTGTAAGTTGTATCTTATTAATCACCACTCTGGGAATTTGTTGATATAATTCCCTCTGCATCATGAACAAGCCCATGACACTGCTCCTACTTTCTAACCAAAAATAAAGAGATTGCATTCCAGAAAAAACAAAGCCTATATTCTCTTCTGCTGTCTGGATCACTCCAAAACAAGACAACTGACATCAACCTGAAACTCAGTCTTGCATAGAATTTTCTGCTCCTTTTCATTCCTACCATTGTAGCAGACTTTACATCTTCAGAGATCAAGGTCCTCTTGCAGAGGAAGGACGAATCTGAAGACTTCTTGAAGGCATGTTGTTTTTTTAAAGCTGTGTCTCCTCTTTGATTGACCAGGTCATATCTGAGAGGGCTATAGTAATTGCATGGTCTTCTTGAAACTAGTAAATCTAATTAGTAGACAGAGAAACAAATCAAGACTAAGAATATTTAAAACAGTACATACATAATTTCTTATTTCTTGACAGATTAGGCTTTCTCCTTACAGTAGGTGGAACAAAGCAGAACCTCCTGCCATTCACCAGCAATGTGAAGCGCTCACCAGCTGGTATCTCCTATGGAGCTTTCTCCATCTTTCTCTTTCACTACTCACACTGACTTTCATGTTTTCATATTAGAACAAAACTGAATGTTTTAAGAAGTCCTGCTCTGATTCTGTCTTTTAACAAGTTAAGTATGATCTATTAAAGCTTACTTCCTGTGATGTAAAAATGATCTGTTCCCATGATAGCTCCATGGAGTTATGATTAAAAGACTCTACCAGAGAGACAGATACAGACTCAACATTCATTTTTAAATGACCACAATAATCACTAGCCACTAGATGCAGCATGCTGTCTTTCAGTCAGACAAGATCAAGAGAGACTAAGAGAAAACAGCGGAGACAGTATTTTTCAAAAATCTTTCTCTCCTTTTAATTCATATACACCCACTTGCATCCCAAAAGGCCTCCCTGCTTGCTTTCTGCTGGTGGATACAGTGGTGCTTAACTGAAGTTGTGCATCTTGCAATCGCCTGCACAACAATGTGTTTCTGTTCTCTGAAGCACACACCTGAGGAGTTGTAGCACTCTGAACATCTTCCCAAATCTTGGCTGGAGCCAGCAAAGGTAATAAAGGTTTGGCATGAATTTGCCCATATAGTAAAGCCAGCACAAGTAAAAATTGGAATTTCATTGCTAACTCTCTATAGTTAATTACATGGGAATAATTTTCTATTGGCTTGTTTTATCTCAAGAATGGGAAATTCTCTGCACCATTTTCTCACTCATATATAAAAATGAAAGTATGTAAAGTAGCAGATAATAAACAAAATTAATAACACTGTAATATGAGGGCAAAATAAGCTTCTGATTAATATACTAGCTCAAATAGTAACCATGAATCTCAAAACAGAAATATCCATCAAAAATACTGAGCTCTTAGGATGAAGCTTTCTGTGCACAGAATGTGCAGTGGAAAGACAAAAGCCTCAAAGCTTGGCTACTTCAAGCAGGTCTTTCTTAGTGGACCAATGACTATCTGTAAAGGTACTTTCCTATGGGTACTGCCCACTGGAAGGTAACATGAAATGCATGCTTATGCTGCTTTTCAAGCATAAAGCAAGTCCACCTGTGTTTTACAACCTCATTGGTTCAGTGAGTCAGATGTGAGCAACGATACTTGAGACACTGTATGATTTTGCCTGAGCAATATCAAGAGTTCTGACTGTAGTTCTGGTGGCACTCTGATAGTCTGGGGAATCCTTTTACCAGACTACCAATAATTCATTACTTTATATTTTGCTTATAAAATAACCTGGGATGGTAGTATTAAAGAATAACCTGGGAATACATGGAGGGAGTGCTTAGCAGTAAAAACCATTCCTTCTAGTAAGTACTCGTAGCACTTCAGAAGTTCTCCATACTCTGTGTCTGATTGGTTTTGATCCCATTATTGCTACTAAACTCTTAAAAATCTCCAGAGAGAGAAAAAAAAAAGTGATAGCACAGTTTTTTCATGTTTTTTTTTGTTTTTCATTAATTTTTATTTTGCTAGTTTTACTATTCATGGATTGGGAGAGTTGTCTGAAAAGCAGATTCATTACTCAGTGTACAAAAAGAGAACCCCCCACACAGGGGAGATAATGCTTTTATTCAAACCTGGGTGCTCAATGGATTTCCACAGATCAAGCACACCCCAAGTTGGCACTTTTGTTATATTTATATACAAATATTATAAGGTAGTACACTCCCAGTTACAATTGGCTAGAGATGTACATGTAATTATCATAATTGCTGTATCATCTTCTTAAATCACTATGCCTGCATGGAAAAAGGGTCTTTACCTGGGCAAGGGTCCTCTTGACCTGTAGGTGTGGTTTTTTAGTATTATAATGAAGACAGTTCAGTTAGGGTTACCTGGACTTCAGTTTTCACTGCCAAACTGGCTCTGTGTTTGAGATGTTCTCTGTGTTCCAGGACAGTTGTTTTCCAGCTGTTCTTTTAAAAAATTCCCTTTGATCCTTTTCTTAGCAGATGGTCATCTAGCAACCACTTACAATCATTCTTAATTATAGCTCCATTATAATAATGAGCCATGGCTAACTGTTAAATTTGATGATAGCTATCAAGAGGAAGCCTTTTCCTTCAAGCTGACTTTAAGGCTTCAAAAACAAACAAAATGGCCAGTTAAATCAATGTGACCAAAGAACAAAATACTCAAAACTTTCTGTGCAGTCTTTTCATTCCTTTAGCATGATTTTACTCTTAATATTAAATAAGCCTGTGTAGTCATTTATTATCTTGTCATTTCTTGACATTAATGTGTGTATTTCCAAGTGTCATGGTTTGGGCCAGCTGGCAGCTGAGCACTACACAGCTACTCACTTACTTCCCCCAGCACAGGAAACAAAAGAAAAAGGCGGGGGGGGGGGTGGGGGTGGGGGTGGGGGGTGGGGGGAGGGCAGAGAGAGACAAAAAAAAGTAGTAAAGACAAACCTCCTCATGGGTTGGGATAGGGACAGATTATTGGGACAGCACAGGAAGAAAGAAATAACAATAACAGGACTTTATAGTAAAATATATGAAACTGGTGATACACAATGCAGTTTCTCACAAACCCACATAACTCAGGCTGCACAGCTCAGAGCCACCCTAAAGCTGTGACACCCAGTACCATAATGGTTCCTACCTAACACTTACTTAAAATAAAAATAATAATTTTTAAAAATCATAAAACTAGACAACATGGCAGTGTAAAGACTACTTTTTCCCTCTTGTTCCTCTCCTCTTATTCAACTTAAATTGCTTTTCTGTTTTAAAAGATTTTCTTAGCTACTTTGGTTTCCATTCCTGTTGCAATTGCAACTTTATTACTCTTCTTTCATAAGTCCTCTGGCTTATTCAAGCAGTTGACATGCACCACTGATTAATAACTGACCTGTTTTATTCATCAGATATTTGCCCTGGCTTTGACATAATTTCACAGTTGATAACTATTGGTAACCCCTCCATGTCTTCTACAAAAGGCATCTTTTCTATTTGCTATTAGTAAAATTGCTAGCCTTGACAGAGCACTATGAACCTACAATTGCAAAAAACTAAAATCATAACAATGTTTGGATAAATAAATAAAATAATTCTGATTCGGCAAACAATCCTAGTAAATCTGTCAGTAATGAGATAAGTCATTAATAAGTATTACAGTTGTGCATCTTTAAAAGGAAAATTTTCTTAACTCTCTTATTTTCTTGGTGGTAGTCATGGAAGAGGCAAAGCAAATGTGAGAGAACTATGTAAAGCATAGCTATTTCCAAACTGTCAAGACATACATGAAAGATTTCTTTCCTCATTTAACTGTCCAGTGAACAAGGGCTCCACAATAGCTAGCTGCATAGACCATACAGGTAGAAATGATAGGCGAAGGCAAGCATTTTCTGTAAAAATTATCATGAATTCACTGTTGGAGCAAAACTTATTTTACTGGGCTGTGCATCGAGTTAGTACAGTGTCTGCAGCTGTGGCTTCATCTGTGGCTGCTTGCAAGTACTAGGTGGCAGAAGTATCATGTTATCCACAGAAAAATAAAAGTTACCATGGCAAGGCAAAGGTCTGTGGCACCACTGAAGTATAAATGTACCCACAAGGAGGTAATGAACCTTGCAGCTCAGTATAAAGGTGTTAGCGGTCACAATCATGAAGAACTTTTCTACCCAAAGCAGATGAGCAGGAGCTTCTTTTATTCCAGCACTGGGGAACACAGGGGATAGCTCCACCAAAGACGTGTTCACCCACAAGTATAATGCACAACATATTTATACAATTTTTAGCAAAAATCATTGTCTAAAACTGCACAGAATGCTCACCTCTTAATCTGACCTTTGCAATAACTGGCTTTCGATCGCTTCACTTTATCTATATTCTTATTCTATCAAAATCTTTGGTTAACTTTGGTGATTGTTTTACATACAAAGAGGGCAGGGCAATGATTAGCATGTTTATGTTATTTCCTGGAAGTCATTATCATATGTAAATGTCCTCCGAGCAGGCATAGTTAAGTTGAGCGGGGATCCTCTGGTGGTTAATAGTCTTCCTTATAATAGTCTTCCTCATAATAGTCTTCCTCACTGTGTCCATGAGTGAACCCCAATCCTTGTGCAAGATCACTTCATCTTCAGCTGATCTTTTGTAATCATAGCCAGTTTCTTCATCTATTTATTGATTTGACTCAAGGTCCGTAACCTAGAAGTTAAGCTATTTTATTAGGGGGACTGTAACAATGGTATTAAAATAGTCAAAATGGCAACAGCATACAAATATTTCCTAACATTACAGCGGCACAGCCAAGCAAACTTTTACTTAACTATATGACCAAGGTGATCAGCAACAAGAGAAATATGGTTGCAGCTGCCCAGAAGAGACATCCAGCAACAAATGTTGCCAAAGGACAAGATAAGCAGACTGAAAAAAGAGCAGAACATCCTTCTGAACAGACAAAGATTGCAAGCAAGGTGAAACAAGATAATCAGTAATGAAACAGAGATCTTCTTTCAGGCAAGGGCCTAACAGCATCGAGCCTCAGCATGGAACCTTAGAGAAGAAAAAAAAACCAACAAAGAGAAACCCACTGTGGCTCTGTCTTTCCTGTCCAGCAGCTCAGACCTGACCACTGTGACCTTGGTCACCAAGTACCACTGTGTATCCCAGACATCAGCCATATAGTTATCACATCATTCTGTTTATATTGCATCCTCATAGCTTGATTGGGACATTAGTATGGAAAACTTATATCTTTGTTTACATAGTAATAATTATTAATACCGTGTAAGAACTGATCATTACTCACTGCCTGATACCTGTATATAAGTTCAGTTGAAACATCATTCCATTTACTGGCAAAGAAAAGGCCTCTGGATAGCTAAATGCTTTGCTAAATGCCCTCCTTCATGAAGGCAGCAATGACACTGTGATTTCTACTTCCCAAAACAGAAATACAAAGTTAGCTACTTTTAAAAGATACATTATGTGAAGCGGTTGAAAATCTGCTTGTCTTGTGAGCCCAGGAAGCTCCACTCTCTTCAGCAGAACTGTAAAAATTAGATCAGTTGAGGTTTGGCATCTCTGTCACTATATAATAAATTAGATATTGGCAAAAACCTGTATAATGGCAAGATTACTTGTCCTTCTTGAATAGAAATAGGAAGATGTGGAAGCAAAATAGTTAATGTCTCACAGGCTTTTGAAGGACTTCCTAGTTAAACATTTGCAGCTAATGGTCTTTCCTGTCAGCACTGCTTAATTAACAAAGGAATGGATTATTTGTTAAAAAAATTAGTGTCTGGAGCCTCCTTTTCTGAAGTATTCCAGTCTTGCTATTTACTACCTCGTGCTTATCTAATACAGTCATACACCCGAAAGGCATATAAACCCCATAACTGCCCCATTTGGTCAGAGTTCACAGCAGAGGATGTTGTGATGCTGCACCATGCTCTCTCCTGCAACAATAACCAACTGCTCTGACCTCATCTAAATTGAATTCCCATTATTTCAGGGTTCACAAATACCACTTGGTGCGGGAGGTCAGCTGGCTTCTCTCTGCTGAAGCGTCCTGTCCTCCCTCAGAGTGTTACAGCACCTCACGAAACTCCTCCTGGGGCTTTACTTGAATGTCAACTCTGACAGTGTGTGGGGATGGTGGTACCCCATCTTTTAATGCAAGTTGGTCCAAAAAATGACTGCTGGCTTACAGCGTGAGCTCCCAGAGATGCTGATGTTATTTGCATTACCTCGACCAACATGGGGGCCTCAGGCTAGCTATTGTGACTGAGAAAACCCTCCCATAGGTCCTGTCACTGGTGTCTGCTGGGCTTGAGAGTGACATCAGCAGCAGAGACTAAGAGCTGATACTCATGCATCATGGGTCCCCTCATTTAAATGTGAGAAATAAAGGGACTGGACAACCAGCACAAGTACTAGCACCCTGGAAGTCACTTGTGATGTTTTATGTGTAAGTATCGCTCTACTAAAACCTGCAGGCAGGAGTAAGGACCATGTGAATCAGAGTTCCACAAACAGGTTTCAGCAATGTCTAGCCCATCAGGCGACTCATGGGGGGTTGTGAATTGACTCAGCCTTGGATTGCCTTGAGGCCCCATCAGTAGAGACAATTCATGGGGAGCTGTGTAGATAGCTCAGACCTGAGTTGTCCTGCAAAACAAGACTAAATGGGCAATGCCGCATAATTCAACAAACCGAAACCTGTGTTGAGCCTTGGAATTCCTTCAACAAATAGCATGCCTTTCATCCCAATCAAGCAACCATTCAGTTGTCTGGCAGTAAGATAAAGGCAAGCCAGAGGGTCCCCATTTGGCTTTAATGGGCCCAGACAATGCAGAGATATGCAACAGATAGGGCATAAGATAAGGGGTACAGGGCTAATGACTGATGAGTGGTATTGTCCACTCCTGGTACAGCCGTGCCCACTGTCACCTAAATCAGACATTGGATTTTGTCTGAGGGGAGAGGGGGGAAGCCGATTCTCCAACTCCATGAGGAGACGCTTCCCCTTTGGCCAGGATGCTGGCTGAGGTAATGTACTGAGAACCCTTACCAGAGAGATGGGTAAGTGAATATGTGTTATGCTTTAAGTTTGTAGTCTCGGGTAATTAACTAACACACGTGTAGTATTTAGTGTGTTTGTGTTAGTGTGTTCAGTGAATCTGCTGTAATTTTAATCTTGAACCTTGTGAACTGCCTGCAGGGGGTAAGCGTGAGTGATGTGGCTGTTGCAGGTGGTAATACTGAATTCCCTGACTATTGTGTTGGCAGTAGCGCATTTTGTGACTCGATTGTGGTTAAGTGTAGTCATACTTCTAAACAGCAATAGTGCATTTCTCCTATGTATCCATGAAACCTGCAGTAGTGACATATTGAATCTGCATGTGGGTTTAATATAAATTATTATTATTTTTAGTTTTTAAAACCCCACACTCGAGTGTCTTTTTGTCACAGTGGGCAAGTTTCCTATAGAAGGTACCCTAACTTAGATAAAATGGTGCATTTAGTGAGTGCTTCAGAGGTCAGAAGACCTATGTTTCAGTGGGATGTATTTATTTGTAGGAAGAGGCTTCTAAAAGAAAAAATGGGATTCCAGAGCAGTGAGACTCTAGGGGAAAAAAAAACAAAGGCTCAAGTAAAATATCTTAAGGAAGAATTAAAAACAAAGACCCTAAAACATACACAAAAAGACCCCCCCAAACATCCTTTAAACTTAAGCCAAACAAACACAATCCAATTGGCGGCTGCCAAAATGATGTGGCTTTACTGTTGCCTGAAAAGGTGAAATCTTGCAACCTGTTGAAATGGAGAACAGATCAAGTGCACAACGCCTGTGGAACGAGTGCGTGAGTGTGATGTGGCTGGTGCATCAGCCAGGGTGGTGGTGAGTGGGATGCAGCAGAGATCCTGAGAAGACAGATGTGTGGATTTCAAGGGATGTGTGTGCCTGCAATAGTGGCCTTCTGCCTAGACCAGCCAAGGAGAGGAAGGAAGGGGACTGGGTTGTCTGTGTTTGTTACATGCTAGCCCCACATATAGGTGCTGCTGAAGGCAGAGCCCTGTACATGTCGTGTCGGTTTGTAAACTCCTTTGTTGATGTCCCCTCTGTGTGTGTGTGTGTGTGTGTCCGGGCTTTGTGGTTGAACCCACAGCTGGGAAGGTATCAGCAGTGCCCCAGGCAGAGCAAGTCCTAGGCCGGACTGACTGGAGCAGGCAGCCCTGCTCCTAGCATCCTTTGTCACCTGGTGCAGTCCTGGTGCACCTGGCAGAGTTGTGAGTATTCCCAAGATGATATGTATATAAACTTTAAGTGACGTGGGGACCAATCCTTTCGCAATGTCCCTGCAGTTACAGATTTATAACCAAACTTCTAAAGAGGGATGCTGGGACCTGTGCTAGTAAACTCTTGCATTAATTGGAAGAAGCTACTTGGTAAGATGTTTACAGAACATTATGAGGTCAATAAGAGGTGTAAAAGACTCAAACTGCTGGTTCAGTAACTGGTATTTGTGTTTTGGAGGATGAAATGTGGGTGAGGATGCACTCAGACCTATGTACTAGAAACAGACCACATCCACCTACCTAGCCAATAACAGTACTGGCTACAAAACAAAAGGAAATTTGAGACAATCTTGCTAAGCCTGATATATCTACAACCTGAAAGGTCAAGAATCAGGTAGAAAAGGTAAATGATCGTTTGAAAAGGGAGAGAATCAACTTAAACCGATTTAAACCTGACAGAGAGTACTAGAACTGAATGTTACTGAGAATGAAGGGGAACAAACCACTTGAGTTCAAGAAGCATCTGGATGAGGCACTCAGTCCCATGCTCTGACTTGGCTGACCCTGTGTGGAGCCAGGAGTTGGAATTAATCATCCTTATGCATCCCTTCCAACTCAGGATATTCTATGATTCTATGATTCATTACATGAACTCTGTATAAAACAGAGAAATGGAAATGGAACTCTTATGCAGCTGTTAGACAAATGCATATCACCCTACTTGTAAACACAAGGTGGCTGGATAGGACAAACCAGGGACAGACAGTGTAACTGTCAGTGGCATAGGAGGTCCTTGTGACCAAGGATGTTTGCATAATTCTCTGATTTATGGAGATATTTGTTTTGTTTTGGCTTGTTTTGCTTTGCTTTGCTTTGTTTTGTTTTCTCTCCTAAGGACCTTGAGCCCTTTAGGGACCACTTAAAGGATTTTACGTGCTAGTATGACAACAATCCAGGCACAGGGTTGGTGCCATCCTGTGGGAAACTCCACACACATGTACATACATGTCTTCCTTGAAGCTACGCTGTAAAGTGGTGAGGGGGAATGGGCACTGAGAAAGGTGCTGAGATAATATTCAGACTGTCACCCTTCAGGGAGCCAGAGATACCAGGCTTATTCACCAAAGCAGCAGAAACTTTGCTTTAAATATTTCAGTTTATAATGAATATTCTCTAAATAAATTACTTAAGCCCCAGTGACTGAGATTAGGTGTTTAAGGACAATGGAGGAAGGTGAAACAGACACATCCCCAACCCCATACAGTGATGTGCAAAGGGATTCTTCCCTAGAAGATATGCCTGAGAAGACTGTAAAGGTGAAGTGGGGAAGCTCTCTTATAACTCCTCTCCTGCTCTGTTTTTAGATTTCACCAAATTGCTACATGCTGTTTGTACTACAGCTACTTAGGGAGGTGGGAAAGACCCTGCAGTGATCCTGGGAGAAGTGACTTTCAGCTTAGTGCAAACTACTGGTAAAATGCCATTGGGACTACAGCAAGAAGAAAATCAGATATACCTCTCCTTGCTTGTATGGCCAGTTCAGTGAACTCACACCACAAAGGGGGGCATGACTGCAGCTATATGACAGGAATAGTTTGCTCCAAGCTTTTCTTGTGTGTGTATGTTTCAGCTATTTGTCCATTCTCAACATCATTTTGGAACTGGATGAGAGCAATTGAGTGCTTTAGTGAAGTTACTGATCTAATAACTCCATCATAAAAATGTTGTTGCATCTTCAGATGCAGAAAGGGAAAGTTTAAGCACCCAAACATTTGATTTTGCCTTTGTTATAGTCCATGTAGCAATGTGTATGAATTATACAAACCATACATTTATTTAGTATTCTATATCTTGAATAACCAGAAAGACTAGTATCCCCTAAGGATCCCTTAGCCCTTAATAGGGCTTATCCCCACCCCTCTGCCCCCTTCTGCTGTTTCACTGGACAAGTAACCCTATAAACAGAACCAAAGTGCCCATCACACCCAGTCCAGTGGGATTGTAAAGAGGAAAAACTCCTATTTGAAAACCAAATTGGCAAATTTCAGGCTTACCTGAAATTATTTGATGTGTTACCTCTCCTGTTAATGTAAATAAGAAAACACAGGCTGTCACCTCATGATGTATTTTAATGGGTAGACCCATGTGACTGCCTTACACAGTACCCTTAACTTCCATACAAGCCAGTTTATAGCTGGCAGAAGATACTTTTCTAAAATAGTGTCAGGCATTAAAAAAATGCTTGAGGACTTTCCAGCTGAAAGAAGCCTCTCCTGAACCTAACACTAAGTCTGTCACTCCTCAAAACAAGGAGGCTGGGTCTACATCAAGGCAGACCAGTGAAAAAAAGCCTTTCAGATTCAGTAGAAGGGACCTTATCAGGTACTAGTAACTGCCAATGCTGCAGTGAGGTGCAAGGGGGCCTGCTCAACTGGATCCATACTTCCCACTGTGAAAGCCTCACACCACCTTCAGACACAAGTTAGAGTGTGGCACCTGTCCCAGCACAGATGGATGATCCACTTCCTTGGATAAAATGTCAATAGAAATGCAAATTACAACCCTGCAAACAAGTTTTTATCTTTAGTAGATGACTGTTGTATCACCTGAACCTGTGAATTGTTTCAGGATGTTGTAGCTTTTTTTGTTCTGGGTCTTTTTGCATTTGGGCTTATGTCACTGGTCCCACACTAACCTGTAAGAATTGTTAAGACCTTAGGGAATAAATGATTATGCTGTGTATGTGGCTCTAATGGCTATAAGAAATTGGCTGTTAATTGGACTGGCACTTGTCCATTAAGACCTTAATTTCCTGGCATCTCAATACATCCAGACCTGTTCAGAAATGACAGGCAGAAGTTTCCCCAAGGTACCAAATTAAATACAAAGCGCTCTGCGAAATTCACTTATTTAACAAGCTGGCTTCCACCTGTTTGAAGTAAACGTTCCTCCTCTGGCTAGGAGCATCAGAATTAGAAAGAGCTATCATAAAAATTCCTCTGCGATGGATCAAATGGGTTCTGTTGTTTCTGCTTGACTGTTAGAGGTAAAACAAGAATCATAGGTAGAACTGCAAATCAGGATAGTATTAGATTGTCTGCTCATTGCTTCAGGAGGTAACCTGTATTAGTTAACACTATTTGCTATACATGAGCAGACCAAGATCAGAGAATACAAATGAATGTACATATAACTCAAGATAAAACTTCAGATAGTACATGACATACCTGGAGAAAAACTTTCTTGAGTAGTGCAGATGGCTCCCAGATGTGGAAGAATGGTCAGGAATACTGCCCAGAATGGCACTGAAGGATATGCCAACCACATCCTGGGCTGCATCAAAAGAAGTGCAGCCAGCAGATCAAGAGAGGTGATTCTGCCCCTCTGCTCTGGTAAGACCTCACCTGGAGTATTGTGTCCAGCTTTGGAGCCCTCAACACAAGAGGGACAAGAAGGATTTGTTGGACCACATCCAGAGGACCACCTCTTCTGTGAAGATAGACTAAGTGAGTTGGGCTTGTTCAGCTTGGAGAAGAGAAGACTGAACAAGCCCAACTCACTTAGTCTATCTTCTTACTGTATAGCCGCCTTACAGTACCTGAAAGGTGCCTATAAGAAAGCTGAGGAAGAACTGTTCATGAGGGCATGTAACAGCAGGACAAAGGGTAATGGTTTTAAACTAAAAAAAGGTAGATTTAGGTTGGATATTAGGAAAAAGTTCTTCAGTATGAGGGTGGTGGATCATTGGCACAGGGTGCCCAGAGAGGTGGTGGAGGCCCCATCTCTGGAGACATTCAAGGTCAGGCTTGATGGGTCTTTGAGCAGCCTGATCTAGTGGAGATGTCCCTGCTCACTGCAGGGGGGTTGGAGTAGATGACCTTTAAAGGTCCCTTCCAACCTAACATATTCTGTGATTCTATTTTTCTATAATTTATTTTTATTATTTGGTTTGGTAGGGGTGTGTGTGGGGGGGGTGGTGTGTGTGTGTGTGTGTGTGTGTGTGTGTGTGTGTGTGTGTGTGTGTGTGTGTGTGTGTGTGTGTGTGTGTGTATTGGTTCAGTTACATTGTAAGAGATTGGTATGGGAGAGGATGGAAGGAGGCATGGCTTAAGAGCAGAGGCCAGAATAAAGATGCTGAATATTTTGGGGAATGTGGAACACGAGATAGGGAGAAATGCTTGGCCTTGTGCCCACATAAGATTATAAAGCCTAGAGTCAAGAATGGATGATGGGACACCACAGCCCACACAGAGATTGATCCTGGGATCCCAGGAGTCAATAGCAGGGCATCTGTATGCCATCTGCAGCCCTTCAACTGTACTCAAGATGTTAACAAGAAAAGTAGTGTTAGATTCTAAGTCTCAAAGAGGGAAATCCAGAAGGAAAATAGTTAAATTTTTATAGGCCTTTGTAGTCCTCATTGGTTAAGAAACATTTACCACTAATGGTCTTGCCACTCAGCACCATTTAATTAACAAATGAACAGATTATTTGCAAAATGATCTGTAAAAGGAGTATCTGTCTTCTGTCTGGAGCTTCCTTATCTGATGGATTTTTGCTGTTATTTACGACCTTCTGCTTATCTGACAGGTTTGGTGAAGAACAGGCTGTTTACCCTTAAGGTATATAAACCCCATAACTGCACCATCTGGGCAGAGTTCACATCAGCAGAGGCTCTTGCGCTGCTGCTCTGCTCTATCTACTATAGCTATAAACTTCTCCTGCTCTGACCTCAAGTAAATTGTACTCCTACTTCCCTGAAAAATACATAAACATAACGCTACCAGATCTACAAGGACCAGGCTACTTACTGGTTGCATAGCTCTGGAATATTAACATTAATGGAATTTTTCAAATATCATTAGTGTATGTTTACTCTAACAGTTCTTTCTTTCTAATCCTTTTTCCTCTCGTAGTCTGTGTTTTTTCTATGCCTTTGCACAATAATTTAAAACAAATCCAGCCTAAAGCATTAATATATAACATGAACTGGTCGTGAGACATGCATACAGAAGAGCATGACCTCACTAAAAGAAAAAGAGCGTAGTTCTTCGAGTGACTGAAATAAAAAGGGGATCTTAATCACACTTTAAAAAAAAAATCCCCACCCTAATTCCACCATTTTTTTGCATGTGTCCTAGCTGTGTTCTAAACACCACCGAAACATGAGCTTCACAGAGCACACATCAGAATTTGGGGGTTGGACCTGATGATCTCTCAAGGTCCCTTTCAACCCCTAGCATTCTGTGGTTTCTTATGGTACTCATAAGTAACTGGAAGAGTAATATGGATGAGCTAGAGTCTGTTTTGGCTCACTAAATTACAAGGCACAGGTCTCCATAAACTATAGGGCAATGCTTGTTTTATGTTGTAAGTACTGTGCTCAAGGGGTGCGGGAACACAGTTAAGCAGCAACAATCTTTTCAGAAAGCATATAGTTTGATACAGAAATTAAGGCCACATTAGCATGCAGAAAGAGATTACCATATCTTCCAACATCAGTAAATGAAGCTCAAAACATTGAAAACTATACTGCATGTATTTAAAAGCTACTGTGTGCAAGCTTCAGATGCTTATAAAGACGAGCACAATCTTAAGATCTTTATGAATGGATTTTCAGTGGGATAAATTGCATAAATTCTTACTTCCCCATAGCCATTCTTGATAATGATGAGTTATAAAAACAAGGACGTAATGTATGCAAAGTGTTGCTGTGTCAGTTCGCATAACAGGAAATGAGAATTCATGCCACATATCTCCACTGTATTTAGCATATTTACTGGTATTCTCAGCAGGGTAATACATACTGCTTTTCTCCTAAAGAGGAAATCTTTTGAATAGAGAACAGAAAGGAATGAAAGAGGTTTTTGTGGTGCTTGCCCATCTATCTTTACTGAATGTTGTAACTTTAAGAGGAATCTGTTGGTGGTATTATGAATTACAATACTAATTAATGGCTGGTTTGTAATACATAATTAAACAAAAGTTTTGGTTTGATATAGTAACAGTATAAATGCTGGTTGTTAACTGTGAGTTGTACTATTTGCTTTTCTTCCCGTGTACCATGACAGCCTAACTACTGGATCCCGGTAGTAATTAGCCATGCTCAGGGACATTGCTTGTATCAAAAATCCAATGTGTTATCTAAACAAAACACTCTCCAAGCTATCATGATGTTGATATTTCAACTTACTGATCTTTTAACCATAAATACCATGTCAGGATTGAAAATTAAGATTTTTGAAATGAATTGTGTATTAGACTTTAATTTTTACCACATGAAAACATGTTCAGTCAGATAAATTGGATTATAGAGTAAGTGTTCGAAAATCAACCCATTATCATTATATTAAACATTCCAAGTAACATGTTCAGGACGGCAACAAAGATTAGTGTGGACCATTAACAGTGATGATGGCTCAGTACTATAGAAGCCATTAAAATCCTGCAGATGTTTAATGTACCTGGTAAATATTCTCTATCCTTTAGTGTAGCATTTGAATCTGGTATATATTTGGCTCTTTTAGATGCAATTTTTTTTGTGTCACAGATGCCTTGCTGGAAGTTACAAAATATTTTTACAATGAAATGTATGAGATAAAGACAACAAAACAGATTCTACAGAATTCTACAATGTTTTGGATGACTTAAGTTTTCACACTTATATCTTACAGATGTTTAGAGCTTTCAAGGGAATATATCAGCTGAATATTTCTTATTGGCAATGATAACCTTAGTCTTTAATGGACTCATCCCTGACATAGTCCCTTGACTCCCAGTAGCTAATCCAGAACAGGACTACTCAAATACGGCTATGGCTAAGAATAAAGTAACCAGTTAGCTGCTGCTCACAAATTAGAAAAAGCACTTAAAAAAAAAAAAAGTTTATGGTTATAGTTTGGTTGTACACTATAGATGATTCTGTATTTTGTTCCCTGTTTTTTTAGCAGTACTTTTCACTTTACTTTTACCATTTATATTCAGATGACTGCAAGTAGCAGAATGTCTAAATAAGATCTGCAAAAGAAGGTAAGAGACTTTCCATGTTGACAGTGATGGTGAGAGTCATTTAGACACTTTGGAAGATCACACTCTTATTTTTTCATTGACTGCTTTTACATCAGTAATATGGTTTGCCAAATGCTTATGCAGCATTCAAGATTTCAATTTGAAACAAAACTGAGTTTTAAATACAGAGGCAGCCTTGCCAAGCCCTGCACACAACACCCTTTGAGCATCCAGTTTGAGTAGAAGGTATATATATATCTTATATATATATTATATACATAATGCATTCACACATTCATAATAACACAATAAACCAGAGCAAATAATATGTTTATTCATTGCCATCCTCACAGAACTTTTTAAGAAGAGTATTAATTGTTTTCAAGAAGCATCTGGACAATGCACTCAGTCACATGCTCTGACTTGACTGGTCCTGTATGGAGCAAGGAGCTGGACTTGATGATCCTTATGGGTCCCTTCCAGCTCAAGGTATTCTGTGATTGTATGAACATCACTGCTTCATTTTTTAAGAAGATTTTCAATAACCTGAGCCATAATTCATCCACTGCCTTATCTCCAACATCTGCTAAATACATTCCCTTGATCCATGGACCAGAAGCAACAAATGACTTATTTAAGAAAGACTTCTTAAAACCCTTGGGTTTTTTACCTGTTCAGTGTTTCAGAAAATCAGTCTATGTTACAGACAATACATAAAATCCTCCCTTCTCCTTTGCAGAGACATGTGAAGATATTAAGTATGACATATGGAACATCTGAGTCACGGCACCTTGAGTCCACAAGGTCAGCTGCTTGGAGCCGGCACAGCCAGAGCTGCAGCGATAGATCATGAACTACAAGGGCGTTTGGAGTGGTTGCCCTGCCAGGAGAACCCCGTGAAAGCGGAGAGACCTGGCAGTACAGAGAGAGGCTGACATGGCATAGGCATTGCCAGGGCAATGGTGGCCCCAGCACCGCCCATCACCTTGAGAAAACCTCATGGAGGGCAGCGACATGCACAGTGCTGACCCTGTAGCTCTTGTGGCCGGGCAGGTAAGCTCTGTCTCTCATCGCCCGGATAACTGTCTCCCCTACTGACAGTCTCTGAGACTACAGATTACCATGGGCTCCACTGGACAGAGGGCTCGCACCATAAAGAGTGTGGAGACCAAGGGCCTGCCCAGGTGTGTGGTCTCCACCAGACAGAGGGCTTGCCCCATAAAGAGCATGGAGACTCAGACCGAGGGCCTGTCCAGGAGTGTGGCTGTGCAAGTCTCTGGCTGCAGGGAGGGCCTAAGCCTGCTCCTGCCAGTGAATGGTGGTGGCAATTCCACCTGTGTGAGGTGTGAGCAGGTGGAAGATCTGCTTAGCATGGGGGCAGAGCTCAAAGAAGAGGTGGAGAGACTGAGAAGCACTAGGGAGAGTGAGAGGGAGATTGATTGGTGGAGCAACTTCCTGGCATGCCAGAGGGCAAGTCACCAGGGAAATTTTCCCCAAAAAATGATGGATCCCCAGCCCTATCAGGCAGAACAGGGAGAAGTGGGTGACCAGAAAGATGGAGAGGGTTGGAAGATAGTCCCTGTGGCACTGGCTTTGAGCAATCCCCAGCACTGCTAAATTTGTAGGTAACATGGAACCTTTAGGCCATAAGCCGAGGAATGTGGCAGGATTGCAATAAACAAAGTCCCATGCTCCCTGCAAGGGCCAGGCTCCAGAATGAGCTTTTGCTTTGGATAACGTATGCGTGCTGTCTGACAGGTTTTGGAAGTTCTGTCAGCATAGTAAGATAGAGGTGCTTGTGTAACATCAGATCATTGACCAATCAGATGTAGCCCACCCGTGACCGGTGTCCCTATGAAAGGACCAAAGTGTTTAAAGCATGCCGTCTTCTGAGCATATTTAAGGGAAAGATTTCATACCTGCGGGCAAGGCAGGGAGCTCTGGCTCCTGGGAAGGAGCCAGCAGGAGTGCTGACAGTCAGCAGCAGACTGCTGGCTTCTGCTGCACGTGCTGGCAGCCAAAAGCTGCTCTCCTTCCTCGTTCTGCTGTCCTTGTACCGGCTTGTGCAGGGCACATGGGATAGCTGCTGGTAAGCGGCCCGTGGCTCCTGGAGGGAGGGAGCACGGGCAAGCCTTATGGGAGTCACTGGAGGGTGCCCGCTTGACCCCCGTGGCCACGCCACGGCTTCCCGAACCCCCTGTGGGCGCCTCAGGTCTTTGCCAGCACCCAGGCTGCTGGCACCGCTGGTCTAAGGGGCTAAAGCCCAAACAGGGGTGGACAGACTGGGTTTTTTTAAAAGGCATTATTGGGTAGTGCTTCCACAGGGCATAAAAAATTCACCAACTATGTGCCAGGCTTATGTAGCCTGGGCACTTCCTCCAGCACGAAGACTGCATCCCGGTCTAACCTTTTTATCATTACATTGTTGATGCATTGGTTGCAGGGAAAAACTTGGGCGTTGAAAGTTTGATTCATGAGTTAACAGTGCATTTGAAAAGCAAGGGGTTACAGATTGCTCCAGAGAAAATTCAAAGGAAGCCAGTGTGAAAATATTTGGATGTTCAAAAGTTGTTTGGAGATATTAACTAGCTTAGATTACTCAGCATTCGAAGCCACACTGAGCTAACTGACTAACTCAAGGTCTAGCAGACAAACCAGAGAGCACGCAGGCTGGTAGCAGCAGCAGGGGCTGCTCCCTCAGCAGACCACTTTGCACAAGCTTGGAAGTTGCATGAATTCTTTTATCAATCTGCTAAGGTGCTTTGATGACAATACCACTTCTTTGTTGACTGAGGCTAAAGGGATTGCACAGTCCTGCCCGGACTGAGAGCAGTTCACCAGTGGCCTTGCCCCTGGGGAGAAACCTCCTGGCACAGGCTCACTAGAAGTCTTGGGAGGAAAAAAAAAGATACTTTTTTTCTGTCAATATGGGCTACTACACAAACGGGGGAAGCTAGTAAACATGTCCAACACCATGTACCTTGTAAAATAAAAAGGGACAACAGCTTAGGACATACAGAACAAACCTTTTTACAATTGTGGGACATTACCTGTGTTACAGGGACACCACATTTGCCTGCAGGCCCGGCCATAGTGGAACATATGAATCAAACTCTCAAGCGTTTTTCCTTCACAAACAAAAAGGGGGGGGGGGAGAGAAGGGGATCACTCCAGCTGATCGATTGAACAAAGCTCTGTATGTTTTCGACTACTTATGTCTGCCACACGACAGTTTGGTACCTCCACTGGTGACAAATGCAGTAGGTTTGAACGGAGGTTTGAAAAGAAAAAAAGGAAAAAATAAAAGAAAAAAGAAAAAAGGGGAAAAAGTTAATGTTAGGTGTTAGTAAAAAATGAAATTATCGGTACTAACTTGGGGAGGGAATGAGATCTGCCTGTGTCATTACAGATACGGGAACCAAGTGGATAAAGCCGTGGATCCAGAAAAAAGCGAGTTACTAATCCTAGTAACAGAAGTAAAGCGATCCGACTGCAGCCACGATGGACTATGAGTTTTGCTGCGGGACATAATGAGTTATCTAAAACTCTTTTACATATGCATGTGACAGTGGTGGGACAGTGGGAGAGTCCCATGCCATCCCATGCCATGCCATGCCATGCCATGCCATGCCATCCCATGCCATGCCATGCCATCCCATCCCATGCCATCCCATGCCATGCCATGCCATGCCATGCCATGCCATGCCATCCCATCCCATCCCATCCCATCCCATCCCATCCCGTCCCATTCTCCTGCCGGACGCCCACTGGCTAGACTCTCCCCAGCCCAGCTGAGAGAGACTGCTCAGGAGAAAGCTGGGCTCGCACCACTGCTTCCCAGCAGCCTCCAGCTCCACGTTCCTTGTGCCCAAGGCGTGCTAGGGCGGTCGCACCCTCCGTAGCACCGCTTTCCTCTCTGCCTTGTCAAGAGCGGGTGGCAGGCAACGGCTGGGCTGTGACAGCACGTGGTTCCGCTGGCTCTGAGCGATGGCTCTGTCTGCCTTCCAGGACCGTCGCCACGTGGCACGTGGTCATCGGTGCCACGCAGTTGTCTCAGCTGGGCCCCGAGGCCCAAGTGCGCGGTATCCTGCAGGTGATTGTTCACGAGCACTACAACAACGTCACAGTAAAGAACGACATTGCGCTTATGGAACTGGACCGGCCTGTCCAGTGCAATGACTACGTCCAGCTTGCCTGCGTGCCTGATGCCTCGCTGAGAGTGTCAGAGCTGACCAACTGCTACATCAGCGGCTGGGGCGCCAGAAGTGCCAGATGTGAGTTCCCGAGCACTCCTTGTGTCCTGAGGGCAAGCGTGGCACACTGGGGAGGCAGGCTGGGCTTTCAGGCAGCAGGGGAGAAATGTCCCCACGGTCAGGTTGCGCGGGGACGTGTGCCTAGAGAGAGGAGGTGGGCCTGACCCATTAGCCAAAGCCAGACAGAAAGCAAACACCGCTACAATGCCTTGCGGAGGCCAAGCCAAGCCGCAGGCAAGGGGCTCACCTCAGACCAGGGAGGAGAACCGGCAACGAGCTGCTGCGTTCTTTGCTCACAGCTGCAAGACCCATGGACAGCACAATGCTGCAGGAGGCCAAGGTCCACCTCATCGACCTCCAGCAGTGTAACAGCACCAAGTGGTACCGAGGCCGCATCCACAGCGACAACCTGTGTGCTGGCTACCCCGAGGGCGGCATCGACAGCTGCCAGGTAGGAGCCTGCGACAAACGGGCCCCCAGCACCACCGGCAGCCCTGTCACAACAGCCCAGGAGTCTCCCGGCGTGGGCTTTGCCTGGCAAGTCACCTTCCCAGCGCTGCCGGGACTCGCCTCTCCTTCCCCAAGGGCACATCCTTGCCCGGTGCCCCGCCTTGGCCCACCTAGGCCTCTTGGCAGGCTGCAGGCCCACATCCCGGTCCTGGCAGATGAGTCTTCTGCGCATCCAGCCTCACTGCGTAGAGCTGAGGGAGAGCCAATCCCCTCGCGGGCAAGGCAGGGAGCTCTGGCTCCTGGGAAGGAGCCAGCAGGAGTGCTGACAGTGGCCACCCAACACCACCTTCATGCTCTCTCCTTCCCCGCAGGGTGACAGCGGTGGTCCCCTCAGCTGCCAGGACAAGAGCGCCCAGTACTTCTGGCTCGTGGGAGTGACCAGCTGGGGCACAGGCTGCGCAAGAGCAAGGCGGCCCGGCGTCTACGCCTCCACCCAGCACTACTACGACTGGATCCTGGTCCAGATGGGAGCGCGCTCGGCATCCGGGGGTAGCCCGACAGCACAGGCGGGGAGCCACTTCCTCACCACCTCAAGGCCCTGGCAGAAGCCAGCCCCAACACCAGCTCTGGCGGATGGGTCTACCTCCTGCCCACTTCCTATCCAGAAGCTGGTGCAATTCTTCACTCGGGTGCAGGAGCTCCTGCGGGGCCTGTGGGTAGAACAGGCGTGAGGAAGCAGGAGGGCCAGGATCCACGCCCGGCAGCACGGTACCACCGCTCTCTGCTGCTGGCCCAATGGCCTCTGACGCTGCGTGTCAGAGGCCTGCTCTGTTTCACCCACGCTCCTTGGGTTTTCACACAGTTGCTGATTTCAGCTTGGTTCTTGAAATAAAGTTGCCCGTTTTCACAGCTCAGCACGCTTGGCGCAAGTCTCCTGGGCAAGGGCAAGCGCTTCCACGTTCCGCACGGCCAAAATGCAGCCGCAGTCACGTAGGGCACAAAGGGGAAGAGTCACTCGAAAGGGCTGCAAGCATGTCAGCTCGGAGAGGAGGTTCCTCGCAGCCATGGTGGGTGGGAGCGACCTGTCATCAGCCAGAGGCGAGAAAGAGGAGCAGAGGTTTTGGATTTATGCCATGTCTGCGCAGCGATGGGTGCTAGGTGGCAATTCCACCAAACAAGCCCCCTACGCGCAGAATTTACAGCCTCTTTCTCTTGTTCCAGCAGAGCAGGCTTCTTATCAATCCTTGGGCCCTCAGCAGTAACTTTCAGCCTGAAGGCAGCAAACCATGGAGCAGGACCTGTGGGCACCGGCCCATGGCCTGGAACTCTGCCGTGTCGCGTATTGTGGGTGGCAGAGATGCCCAGAAGGGAGCCTGGCCCTGGATTGCAGTATACAGTATGGCTTTTTCGTTTAGGGGATGGCTTTTAGATTTCGTTAAATAAGGACTTAGTTTTTTAGTTGTTTTTGCTTTAGTGTTCTTTTTGACAATGCTTGCAAAAGATAATATCACGCTCAGCGAAGGAGGGAGGTTCTTTGTGCTTGACAGGAAGAGGGAGATGTGGCATTGGGCTGGGAGGACAAAGCTTCAAGCAGTGCTAGGTTTATAGTTAACGTGATGGAGCCCTTAGGCCATAGCCCAGGGGGAAAAGGAGACAGAGGTGGCAACCTCCTTGCCGGCCCCCTGCTGGGGCAGGCTCCAGGAAAAGCTGCTGCTTTAGTTTAGGTATGTCTGCTGGCTAGGGAGGTTTTAGAAGTTCTGTTCGCATGATAAGACAGAGGTGCTGGTGTAACAGGAGCTCGTTGGCCAATCAGAAGCAGCCCGCGACCGGTGTCCGTATGAAAGGACCAGTGTGTTTAAAGCATGCCGTCTTCTGAGCATATTGAAGGGAAAGATTTCATACCATCGATCGACTTTTGCTGACATCAGGCTGTGTCCCGTCTCTCTGTCGCGGCAAATTGGTGCCCCTGCCCCGTGGGAGGACTTTGAACCGCGCTGAGCTGTGCGGCATGCTGCGACTCCCCCAGAAGCCCGAAGGAGCCACTGGAAGGAAGTGGGAAACCTGGCCAGGAATGATGCCTCCGGAGGAGAGGTGAGCCGGGGGTGCCGTGGGGGATCAAGTGTCTTCTCCGAGAGAGACGTCTGTATGACCTTAGGAAAGGTCTTCTTAAAAAGCTTGACCTTGATCGCGTTGATCCAAGTTGGGCCCGTTATTCCGACTCCAGCGAGGGGTGTCCAAGCAGTGAAAGTTGATGTGGGGACGAGCGCGTGGTGGAAGGAGTTAATAGCGGGACGGTGGGAATCGGCCGGAAGGCAGAGACCGCGGTCTGGCCCTGGTGCTGACTTGGGCCCTAGCGCTCCCCGGCGTGGTCGCGCTGTGGTTCGCGACGGGGGAGGGGCAGAAGCGGCGGCGCGGCTTCGGGTGCCTCAGAACGGCCGCAGAAGTCGGAGAAGCGACCTCCCCCCCCGCCCCCCCCGCGCCCCATCCACCCATCCGTATGGCGGGGATGTGACAATTCGCGTCTTGCAACGTTATTTGCCTGATGGATCGGTTTGCAGCGTTCGTGTATGGGATGCAGGGTCAGAGATGCGCTTAGATGACTGAGAGCAAGGCTGGTTACTGAGAGGAAAAGTATTTTTGCTAGAGAGCATTGAGAGTGGGAAGCTCAGGTTTTGAAATTAACCTGGGAAACAGAAATCCCCGTTTGGGCTGATGAATAGCTCGAGAAAAAACTGCCCGCCCACCTCTAAGGTTTAATACAGGAGCAACCAAGGGACATAGGAAGCCTTCCACAAGTTTGTGGAACATGCAAAAGAATTTAGAAGACTGGGCTTTTTTAAAAGGCATTATTGGGTAGTGCTTCCACAGGGCATAAAAAATTCACCAACTATGTGCCAGGCTTATGTAGCCTGGGCACTTCCTCCAGCACGAAGACTGCATCCCGGTCTAACCTTTTTATCATTACATTGTTGATGCATTGGTTGCAGGGAAAAACTTGGGCGTTGAAAGTTTGATTCATGAGTTGCCAGTGCATTTGAAAAGCAAGGGGTTACAGATTGCTCCAGAGAAAATTCAAAGGAAGCCAGTGTGAAAATATTTGGATGTTCAAAAGTTGTTTGGAGATATTAACTAGCTTAGATTACTCAGCATTCGAAGCCACACTGAGCTAACTGACTAACTCAAGGTCTAGCAGACAAACCAGAGAGCACGCAGGCTGGTAGCAGCAGCAGGGGCTGCTCCCTCAGCAGACCACTTTGCACAAGCTTGGAAGTTGCATGAATTCTTTTATCAATCTGCTAAGGTGCTTTGATGACAATACCACTTCTTTGTTGACTGAGGCTAAAGGGATTGCACAGTCCTGCCCGGACTGAGAGCAGTTCACCAGTGGCCTTGCCCCTGGGGAGAAACCTCCTGGCACAGGCTCACTAGAAGTCTTGGGAGGAAAAAAAAAGATACTTTTTTTCTGTCAATATGGGCTACTACACAAACGGGGGAAGCTAGTAAACATGTCCAACACCATGTACCTTGTAAAATAAAAAGGGACAACAGCTTAGGACATACAGAACAAACCTTTTTACAATTGTGGGACATTACCTGTGTTACAGGGACACCACATTTGCCTGCAGGCCCGGCCATAGTGGAACATATGAATCAAACTCTCAAGCGTTTTTCCTTCACAAACAAAAAGGGGGGGGGGGAGAGAAGGGGATCACTCCAGCTGATCGATTGAACAAAGCTCTGGATGTTTTCGACTACTTATGTCTGCCACACGACAGTTTGGTACCTCCACTGGTGACAAATGCAGTAGGTTTGAACGGAGGTTTGAAAAGAAAAAAAGGAAAAAATAAAAGAAAAAAGAAAAAAGGGGAAAAAGTTAATGTTAGGTGTTAGTAAAAAATGAAATTATCGGTACTAACTTGGGGAGGGAATGAGATCTGCCTGTGTCATTACAGATACGGGAACCAAGTGGATAAAGCCGTGGATCCAGAAAAAAAAGCGAGCCTGTGTGAACCAGGAGGAGAGCCTAATCCTAGTAACAGAAGTAAAGCGATCCGACTGCAGCCACGATGGACTATGAGTTTTGCTGCGGGACGTACTGAGTTATCTAAGACTCTTTTACATATGCATGTGACAGTGGTGGGACAGTGGGAGAGTGGCCTTGAAGAGAGAGCTACAGACTGCCTTAAACAAAAAAGGAGTTGTGGGAAGGTATTTGGAGGTAAGTGAACATGTCATGAACTATCCATACTAAGTGCTCAACACAGAAGGTGTGCAGAGAACTTTTAGACAAAGGTAGACAACCAGTGTAAACAGTGTGTGTAGCCAGTTAGCAGTTTTGAACTTGCCACCTTTATACAGCCAAAATGCAGCCGCACTCCCGTAGAAAATTCCTCTTTATGGGTATCCCCGGGGGTGTCCGAGCCCCACTTCTGCCTCCCCTTCAGCCTGGAACCCCCCATGCTGCGTCGCCCCCCTTCCTCCCCCCCCGCCCCAGCTTGCCCCATGGGCTGTGCCCAGCCCCTGGAACCAGCAGCTCTATGACATCAGCCCCGTGGCCAAGGCCACCCCAGGCAACGGGAGTACTGCAGGCACTCTGTCAGCTGCTGCGCTGCGGGTAACAAGCCCTGCTTGGTTCTTGCAGCTGCCGCTGGCTTCTGCTGTACCTGCTGGCAGCCATGAAGCTGCTCTTCTTCCTCGTTCTGCTGTCCTTGTACCGGCTTGTGCAGGGCACATGGGATAGCTGCTGGTAAGCGGCCCGTGGCTCCTGGAGGGAGGGAGCACGGGCAAGCCTTATGGGAGTCACTGGAGGGTGCCCGCTTGACCCCCGTGGCCACGCCACGGCTTCCCGAACCCCCTGTGGGCGCCTCAGGTCTTTGCCAGCACCCAGGCTGCTGGCACCGCTGGTCTAAGGGGCTAAAGCCCAAACAGGGGTGGACAGACGCACGCCCCATGGGGTTCCCTTGCCCTGCTGTCCATATAGCACCTTGCGGGGAGGGAGGACGGCTGACCTTCAGCCTGAATGGCAGCAAGCCACCGAGCAGGACAGTAATGATCTTCTGCTTGCAGGACCTGTGGGCACCGGCCCATGGCCTGGAACTCTGCCACGTCGCGTATTGTGGGTGGCACAGATGCCCAGAAGGGAGCCTGGCCCTGGATTGTCAGCATCCAGACTCCCTGGTACGGGGGCAGCACAAGGCATATCTGCGGAGGGTCCCTGATCCACCCACAGTGGGTCCTCACGGCAGCCCACTGCTTCGAAAACGTCTGGTAAGGAGGAGCACACAACACTCCCAGCTGCCCTGCCCACAGCACCACGGCCTACCCCCATCCCATCCCATCCCATCCCATGCCATGCCATGCCATCCCATCCCATGCCATCCCATCCCATCCCATGCCATGCCATGCCATGCCATGCCATCCCATCCCATCCCATGCCATCCCATGCCATCCCATCCCATCCCATCCCATCCCATCCCATCCCATCCCATCCCATCCCATCCCGTCCCATTCTCCTGCCGGACGCCCACTGGCTAGACTCTCCCCAGCCCAGCTGAGAGAGACTGCTCAGGAGAAAGCTGGGCTCGCACCACTGCTTCCCAGCAGCCTCCAGCTCCACGTTCCTTGTGCCCAAGGCGTGCTAGGGCGGTCGCACCCTCCGTAGCACCGCTTTCCTCTCTGCCTTGTCAAGAGCGGGTGGCAGGCAACGGCTGGGCTGTGACAGCACGTGGTTCCGCTGGCTCTGAGCGATGGCTCTGTCTGCCTTCCAGGACCGTCGCCACGTGGCACGTGGTCATCGGTGCCACGCAGTTGTCTCAGCTGGGCCCCGAGGCCCAAGTGCGCGGTATCCTGCAGGTGATTGTTCACGAGCACTACAACAACGTCACAGTAAAGAACGACATTGCGCTTATGGAACTGGACCGGCCTGTCCAGTGCAATGACTACGTCCAGCTTGCCTGCGTGCCTGATGCCTCGCTGAGAGTGTCAGAGCTGACCAACTGCTACATCAGCGGCTGGGGCGCCAGAAGTGCCAGATGTGAGTTCCCGAGCACTCCTTGTGTCCTGAGGGCAAGCGTGGCACACTGGGGAGGCAGGCTGGGCTTTCAGGCAGCAGGGGAGAAATGTCCCCACGGTCAGGTTGCGCGGGGACGTGTGCCTAGAGAGAGGAGGTGGGCCTGACCCATTAGCCAAAGCCAGACAGAAAGCAAACACCGCTACAATGCCTTGCGGAGGCCAAGCCAAGCCGCAGGCAAGGGGCTCACCTCAGACCAGGGAGGAGAACCGGCAACGAGCTGCTGCGTTCTTTGCTCACAGCTGCAAGACCCATGGACAGCACAATGCTGCAGGAGGCCAAGGTCCACCTCATCGACCTCCAGCAGTGTAACAGCACCAAGTGGTACCGAGGCCGCATCCACAGCGACAACCTGTGTGCTGGCTACCCCGAGGGCGGCATCGACAGCTGCCAGGTAGGAGCCTGCGACAAACGGGCCCCCAGCACCACCGGCAGCCCTGTCACAACAGCCCAGGAGTCTCCCGGCGTGGGCTTTGCCTGGCAAGTCACCTTCCCAGCGCTGCCGGGACTCGCCTCTCCTTCCCCAAGGGCACATCCTTGCCCGGTGCCCCGCCTTGGCCCACCTAGGCCTCTTGGCAGGCTGCAGGCCCACATCCCGGTCCTGGCAGATGAGTCTTCTGCGCATCCAGCCTCACTGCGTAGAGCTGAGGGAGAGCCAATCCCCTCGCGGGCAAGGCAGGGAGCTCTGGCTCCTGGGAAGGAGCCAGCAGGAGTGCTGACAGTGGCCACCCAACACCACCTTCATGCTCTCTCCTTCCCCGCAGGGTGACAGCGGTGGTCCCCTCAGCTGCCAGGACAAGAGCGCCCAGTACTTCTGGCTCGTGGGAGTGACCAGCTGGGGCACAGGCTGCGCAAGAGCAAGGCGGCCCGGCGTCTACGCCTCCACCCAGCACTACTACGACTGGATCCTGGTCCAGATGGGAGCGCGCTCGGCATCCGGGGGTAGCCCGACAGCACAGGCGGGGAGCCACTTCCTCACCACCTCAAGGCCCTGGCAGAAGCCAGCCCCAACACCAGCTCTGGCGGATGGGTCTACCTCCTGCCCACTTCCTATCCAGAAGCTGGTGCAATTCTTCACTCGGGTGCAGGAGCTCCTGCGGGGCCTGTGGGTAGAACAGGCGTGAGGAAGCAGGAGGGCCAGGATCCACGCCCGGCAGCACGGTACCACCGCTCTCTGCTGCTGGCCCAATGGCCTCTGACGCTGCGTGTCAGAGGCCTGCTCTGTTTCACCCACGCTCCTTGGGTTTTCACACAGTTGCTGATTTCAGCTTGGTTCTTGAAATAAAGTTGCCCGTTTTCACAGCTCAGCACGCTTGGCGCAAGTCTCCTGGGCAAGGGCAAGCGCTTCCACGTTCCGCACGGCCAAAATGCAGCCGCAGTCACGTAGGGCACAAAGGGGAAGAGTCACTCGAAAGGGCTGCAAGCATGTCAGCTCGGAGAGGAGGTTCCTCGCAGCCATGGTGGGTGGGAGCGACCTGTCATCAGCCAGAGGCGAGAAAGAGGAGCAGAGGTTTTGGATTTATGCCATGTCTGCGCAGCGATGGGTGCTAGGTGGCAATTCCACCAAACAAGCCCCCTACGCGCAGAATTTACAGCCTCTTTCTCTTGTTCCAGCAGAGCAGGCTTCTTATCAATCCTTGGGCCCTCAGCAGTAACTTTCAGCCTGAAGGCAGCAAACCATGGAGCAGGACCTGTGGGCACCGGCCCATGGCCTGGAACTCTGCCGTGTCGCGTATTGTGGGTGGCAGAGATGCCCAGAAGGGAGCCTGGCCCTGGATTGCCTGCATCCAGGATCCCTGGAACGTGGGCACGGGGCATTTATGTGCAGCCACTATGGACTAGGAGTTTTGCTGCGGGACATACTGAACTATCTAACTGTCTTTTAAATATGCATATATTTGTGGTAAATGAACGTTAGGGAAATAGTGCTTTCCATACAACCTAAGACGACAGACTGCAATGGGTGGTTCCTGCATGAAAAGGTGAGACTGGTGTTATCTTGCACTCCTGACACTCCGGATTGGCAAATCAAACAAATGCAGCAGCAAAGGTGTCAAGTACTTAGCCACCAATGATGTGGATTCTGCATCTGAGTTTGGTTGCTGGCTCATAGGCATGTGCTGCATGAATCTGGCTGACCACTCAGCATTCAGAAATTAATAGATCAAACACAAAAGATACGACGTTAAAATGGATTCTTTGGATCGGACAGTTGGTTTCATGAGTAGGGAATTTCAGGATGGATATTGTCAGTGATGAAGTTTGGATGATTGGTTTTGGCAGTTACGGAACTTGCTTTACTCTTACCGCCGTGCTAGCTGAGCTTTCTGCAAAGGGCCCTTGCAGGAATCTGTACAAAGCAGTGTTTGTAACACAAAGTGCTAAAAGGGAAAAATTCTCGGGAAGGACAGCAGGCTTCGAGCGGCCTGGCTCTCCTCACAAAGACGTAGGCCCTGACAACACCCTTGAATTCCCATAAAACGGTAAAGTTATTCATGCTGAGAAGTATTTGGTTATCACATCCTCAAAACATAGTGGCCTTGAAGAGAGAGCTACAGACTGCCTTAAACAAAAAAGGAGTTGTGGGAAGGTATTTGGAGGTAAGTGAACATGTCATGAACTATCCATACTAAGTGCTCAACACAGAAGGTGTGCAGAGAACTTTTAGACAAAGGTAGACAACCAGTGTAAACAGTGTGTGTAGCCAGTTAGCAGTTTTGAACTTGCCACCTTTATTCAGCCAAAATGCAGCCGCACTCCCGTAGAAAATTCCTCTTTATGGGTATCCCCGGGGGTGTCCGAGCCCCACTTCTGCCTCCCCTTCAGCCTGGAACCCCCCATGCTGCGTCGCCCCCCTTCCTCCCCCCCCGCCCCAGCTTGCCCCATGGGCTGTGCCCAGCCCCTGGAACCAGCAGCTCTATGACATCAGCCCCGTGGCCAAGGCCACCCCAGGCAACGGGAGTACTGCAGGCACTCTGTCAGCTGCTGCGCTGCGGGTAACAAGCCCTGCTTGGTTCTTGCAGCTGCCGCTGGCTTCTGCTGTACCTGCTGGCAGCCATGAAGCTGCTCTTCTTCCTCGTTCTGCTGTCCTTGTACCGGCTTGTGCAGGGCACATGGGATAGCTGCTGGTAAGCGGCCCGTGGCTCCTGGAGGGAGGGAGCACGGGCAAGCCTTATGGGAGTCACTGGAGGGTGCCCGCTTGACCCCCGTGGCCACGCCACGGCTTCCCGAACCCCCTGTGGGCGCCTCAGGTCTTTGCCAGCACCCAGGCTGCTGGCACCGCTGGTCTAAGGGGCTAAAGCCCAAACAGGGGTGGACAGACGCACGCCCCATGGGGTTCCCTTGCCCTGCTGTCCATATAGCACCTTGCGGGGAGGGAGGACGGCTGACCTTCAGCCTGAATGGCAGCAAGCCACCGAGCAGGACAGTAATGATCTTCTGCTTGCAGGACCTGTGGGCACCGGCCCATGGCCTGGAACTCTGCCACGTCGCGTATTGTGGGTGGCACAGATGCCCAGAAGGGAGCCTGGCCCTGGATTGTCAGCATCCAGACTCCCTGGTACGGGGGCAGCACAAGGCATATCTGCGGAGGGTCCCTGATCCACCCACAGTGGGTCCTCACGGCAGCCCACTGCTTCGAAAACGTCTGGTAAGGAGGAGCACACAACACTCCCAGCTGCCCTGCCCACAGCACCACGGCCTACCCCCATCCCATCCCATCCCATGCCATCCCATGCCATCCCATGCCATCCCATCCCATGCCATCCCATGCCATCCCATCCCATGCCATGCCATGCCATGCCATCCCATCCCATCCCATGCCATCCCATCCCATCCCATGCCATCCCATCCCATGCCATCCCATCCCATCCCATCCCATCCCATCCCATCCCATCCCATCCCATCCCATCCCATCCCGTCCCATTCTCCTGCCGGACGCCCACTGGCTAGACTCTCCCCAGCCCAGCTGAGAGAGACTGCTCAGGAGAAAGCTGGGCTCGCACCACTGCTTCCCAGCAGCCTCCAGCTCCACGTTCCTTGTGCCCAAGGCGTGCTAGGGCGGTCGCACCCTCCGTAGCACCGCTTTCCTCTCTGCCTTGTCAAGAGCGGGTGGCAGGCAACGGCTGGGCTGTGACAGCACGTGGTTCCGCTGGCTCTGAGCGATGGCTCTGTCTGCCTTCCAGGACCGTCGCCACGTGGCACGTGGTCATCGGTGCCACGCAGTTGTCTCAGCTGGGCCCCGAGGCCCAAGTGCGCGGTATCCTGCAGGTGATTGTTCACGAGCACTACAACAACGTCACAGTAAAGAACGACATTGCGCTTATGGAACTGGACCGGCCTGTCCAGTGCAATGACTACGTCCAGCTTGCCTGCGTGCCTGATGCCTCGCTGAGAGTGTCAGAGCTGACCAACTGCTACATCAGCGGCTGGGGCGCCAGAAGTGCCAGATGTGAGTTCCCGAGCACTCCTTGTGTCCTGAGGGCAAGCGTGGCACACTGGGGAGGCAGGCTGGGCTTTCAGGCAGCAGGGGAGAAATGTCCCCACGGTCAGGTTGCGCGGGGACGTGTGCCTAGAGAGAGGAGGTGGGCCTGACCCATTAGCCAAAGCCAGACAGAAAGCAAACACCGCTACAATGCCTTGCGGAGGCCAAGCCAAGCCGCAGGCAAGGGGCTCACCTCAGACCAGGGAGGAGAACCGGCAACGAGCTGCTGCGTTCTTTGCTCACAGCTGCAAGACCCATGGACAACACAATGCTGCAGGAGGCCAAGGTCCACCTCATCGACCTCCAGCAGTGTAACAGCACCAAGTGGTACCGAGGCCGCATCCACAGCGACAACCTGTGTGCTGGCTACCCCGAGGGCGGCATCGACAGCTGCCAGGTAGGAGCCTGCGACAAACGGGCCCCCAGCACCACCGGCAGCCCTGTCACAACAGCCCAGGAGTCTCCCGGCGTGGGCTTTGCCTGGCAAGTCACCTTCCCAGCGCTGCCGGGACTCGCCTCTCCTTCCCCAAGGGCACATCCTTGCCCGGTGCCCCGCCTTGGCCCACCTAGGCCTCTTGGCAGGCTGCAGGCCCACATCCCGGTCCTGGCAGATGAGTCTTCTGCGCATCCAGCCTCACTGCGTAGAGCTGAGGGAGAGCCAATCCCCTCGCGGGCAAGGCAGGGAGCTCTGGCTCCTGGGAAGGAGCCAGCAGGAGTGCTGACAGTGGCCACCCAACACCACCTTCATGCTCTCTCCTTCCCCGCAGGGTGACAGCGGTGGTCCCCTCAGCTGCCAGGACAAGAGCGCCCAGTACTTCTGGCTCGTGGGAGTGACCAGCTGGGGCACAGGCTGCGCAAGAGCAAGGCGGCCCGGCGTCTACGCCTCCACCCAGCACTACTACGACTGGATCCTGGTCCAGATGGGAGCGCGCTCGGCATCCGGGGGTAGCCCGACAGCACAGGCGGGGAGCCACTTCCTCACCACCTCAAGGCCCTGGCAGAAGCCAGCCCCAACACCAGCTCTGGCGGATGGGTCTACCTCCTGCCCACTTCCTATCCAGAAGCTGGTGCAATTCTTCACTCGGGTGCAGGAGCTCCTGCGGGGCCTGTGGGTAGAACAGGCGTGAGGAAGCAGGAGGGCCAGGATCCATGCCCGGCAGCACGGTACCACCGCTCTCTGCTGCTGGCCCAATGGCCTCTGACGCTGCGTGTCAGAGGCCTGCTCTGTTTCACCCACGCTCCTTGGGTTTTCACACAGTTGCTGATTTCAGCTTGGTTCTTGAAATAAAGTTGCCCGTTTTCACAGCTCAGCACGCTTGGCGCAAGTCTCCTGGGCAAGGGCAAGCGCTTCCACGTTCCGCACGGCCAAAATGCAGCCGCAGTCACGTAGGGCACAAAGGGGAAGAGTCACTCGAAAGGGCTGCAAGCATGTCAGCTCGGAGAGGAGGTTCCTCGCAGCCATGGTGGGTGGGAGCGACCTGTCATCAGCCAGAGGCGAGAAAGAGGAGCAGAGGTTTTGGATTTATGCCATGTCTGCGCAGCGATGGGTGCTAGGTGGCAATTCCACCAAACAAGCCCCCTACGCGCAGAATTTACAGCCTCTTTCTCTTGTTCCAGCAGAGCAGGCTTCTTATCAATCCTTGGGCCCTCAGCAGTAACTTTCAGCCTGAAGGCAGCAAACCATGGAGCAGGACCTGTGGGCACCGGCCCATGGCCTGGAACTCTGCCGTGTCGCGTATTGTGGGTGGCAGAGATGCCCAGAAGGGAGCCTGGCCCTGGATTGCCTGCATCCAGGATCCCTGGAACGTGGGCACGGGGCATTTATGTGCAGCCACTATGGACTAGGAGTTTTGCTGCGGGACATACTGAACTATCTAACTGTCTTTTAAATATGCATATATTTGTGGTAAATGAACGTTAGGGAAATAGTGCTTTCCATACAACCTAAGACGACAGACTGCAATGGGTGGTTCCTGCATGAAAAGGTGAGACTGGTGTTATCTTGCACTCCTGACACTCCGGATTGGCAAATCAAACAAATGCAGCAGCAAAGGTGTCAAGTACTTAGCCACCAATGATGTGGATTCTGCATCTGAGTTTGGTTGCTGGCTCATAGGCATGTGCTGCATGAATCTGGCTGACCACTCAGCATTCAGAAATTAATAGATCAAACACAAAAGATACGACGTTAAAATGGATTCTTTGGATCGGACAGTTGGTTTCATGAGTAGGGAATTTCAGGATGGATATTGTCAGTGATGAAGTTTGGATGATTGGTTTTGGCAGTTACGGAACTTGCTTTACTCTTACCGCCGTGCTAGCTGAGCTTTCTGCAAAGGGCCCTTGCAGGAATCTGTACAAAGCAGTGTTTGTAACACAAAGTGCTAAAAGGGAAAAATTCTCGGGAAGGACAACAGGCTTCGAGCGGCCTGGCTCTCCTCACAAAGACGTAGGCCCTGACAACACCCTTGAATTCCCATAAAACGGTAAAGTTATTCATGCTGAGAAGTATTTGGTTATCACATCCTCAAAACATAGTGGCCTTGAAGAGAGAGCTACAGACTGCCTTAAACAAAAAAGGAGTTGTGGGAAGGTATTTGGAGGTAAGTGAACATGTCATGAACTATCCATACTAAGTGCTCAACACAGAAGGTGTGCAGAGAACTTTTAGACAAAGGTAGACAACCAGTGTAAACAGTGTGTGTAGCCAGTTAGCAGTTTTGAACTTGCCACCTTTATACAGCCAAAATGCAGCCGCACTCCCGTAGAAAATTCCTCTTTATGGGTATCCCCGGGGGTGTCCGAGCCCCACTTCTGCCTCCCCTTCAGCCTGGAACCCCCCATGCTGCGTCGCCCCCCTTCCTCCCCCCCCGCCCCAGCTTGCCCCATGGGCTGTGCCCAGCCCCTGGAACCAGCAGCTCTATGACATCAGCCCCGTGGCCAAGGCCACCCCAGGCAACGGGAGTACTGCAGGCACTCTGTCAGCTGCTGCGCTGCGGGTAACAAGCCCTGCTTGGTTCTTGCAGCTGCCGCTGGCTTCTGCTGTACCTGCTGGCAGCCATGAAGCTGCTCTTCTTCCTCGTTCTGCTGTCCTTGTACCGGCTTGTGCAGGGCACATGGGATAGCTGCTGGTAAGCGGCCCGTGGCTCCTGGAGGGAGGGAGCACGGGCAAGCCTTATGGGAGTCACTGGAGGGTGCCCGCTTGACCCCCGTGGCCACGCCACGGCTTCCCGAACCCCCTGTGGGCGCCTCAGGTCTTTGCCAGCACCCAGGCTGCTGGCACCGCTGGTCTAAGGGGCTAAAGCCCAAACAGGGGTGGACAGACGCACGCCCCATGGGGTTCCCTTGCCCTGCTGTCCATATAGCACCTTGCGGGGAGGGAGGACGGCTGACCTTCAGCCTGAATGGCAGCAAGCCACCGAGCAGGACAGTAATGATCTTCTGCTTGCAGGACCTGTGGGCACCGGCCCATGGCCTGGAACTCTGCCACGTCGCGTATTGTGGGTGGCACAGATGCCCAGAAGGGAGCCTGGCCCTGGATTGTCAGCATCCAGACTCCCTGGTACGGGGGCAGCACAAGGCATATCTGCGGAGGGTCCCTGATCCACCCACAGTGGGTCCTCACGGCAGCCCACTGCTTCGAAAACGTCTGGTAAGGAGGAGCACACAACACTCCCAGCTGCCCTGCCCACAGCACCACGGCCTACCCCCATCCCATCCCATCCCATGCCATCCCATGCCATCCCATGCCATCCCATCCCATGCCATCCCATGCCATCCCATCCCATGCCATGCCATGCCATGCCATCCCATCCCATCCCATGCCATCCCATCCCATCCCATGCCATCCCATCCCATGCCATCCCATCCCATCCCATCCCATCCCATCCCATCCCATCCCATCCCATCCCATCCCATCCCGTCCCATTCTCCTGCCGGACGCCCACTGGCTAGACTCTCCCCAGCCCAGCTGAGAGAGACTGCTCAGGAGAAAGCTGGGCTCGCACCACTGCTTCCCAGCAGCCTCCAGCTCCACGTTCCTTGTGCCCAAGGCGTGCTAGGGCGGTCGCACCCTCCGTAGCACCGCTTTCCTCTCTGCCTTGTCAAGAGCGGGTGGCAGGCAACGGCTGGGCTGTGACAGCACGTGGTTCCGCTGGCTCTGAGCGATGGCTCTGTCTGCCTTCCAGGACCGTCGCCACGTGGCACGTGGTCATCGGTGCCACGCAGTTGTCTCAGCTGGGCCCCGAGGCCCAAGTGCGCGGTATCCTGCAGGTGATTGTTCACGAGCACTACAACAACGTCACAGTAAAGAACGACATTGCGCTTATGGAACTGGACCGGCCTGTCCAGTGCAATGACTACGTCCAGCTTGCCTGCGTGCCTGATGCCTCGCTGAGAGTGTCAGAGCTGACCAACTGCTACATCAGCGGCTGGGGCGCCAGAAGTGCCAGATGTGAGTTCCCGAGCACTCCTTGTGTCCTGAGGGCAAGCGTGGCACACTGGGGAGGCAGGCTGGGCTTTCAGGCAGCAGGGGAGAAATGTCCCCACGGTCAGGTTGCGCGGGGACGTGTGCCTAGAGAGAGGAGGTGGGCCTGACCCATTAGCCAAAGCCAGACAGAAAGCAAACACCGCTACAATGCCTTGCGGAGGCCAAGCCAAGCCGCAGGCAAGGGGCTCACCTCAGACCAGGGAGGAGAACCGGCAACGAGCTGCTGCGTTCTTTGCTCACAGCTGCAAGACCCATGGACAACACAATGCTGCAGGAGGCCAAGGTCCACCTCATCGACCTCCAGCAGTGTAACAGCACCAAGTGGTACCGAGGCCGCATCCACAGCGACAACCTGTGTGCTGGCTACCCCGAGGGCGGCATCGACAGCTGCCAGGTAGGAGCCTGCGACAAACGGGCCCCCAGCACCACCGGCAGCCCTGTCACAACAGCCCAGGAGTCTCCCGGCGTGGGCTTTGCCTGGCAAGTCACCTTCCCAGCGCTGCCGGGACTCGCCTCTCCTTCCCCAAGGGCACATCCTTGCCCGGTGCCCCGCCTTGGCCCACCTAGGCCTCTTGGCAGGCTGCAGGCCCACATCCCGGTCCTGGCAGATGAGTCTTCTGCGCATCCAGCCTCACTGCGTAGAGCTGAGGGAGAGCCAATCCCCTCGCGGGCAAGGCAGGGAGCTCTGGCTCCTGGGAAGGAGCCAGCAGGAGTGCTGACAGTGGCCACCCAACACCACCTTCATGCTCTCTCCTTCCCCGCAGGGTGACAGCGGTGGTCCCCTCAGCTGCCAGGACAAGAGCGCCCAGTACTTCTGGCTCGTGGGAGTGACCAGCTGGGGCACAGGCTGCGCAAGAGCAAGGCGGCCCGGCGTCTACGCCTCCACCCAGCACTACTACGACTGGATCCTGGTCCAGATGGGAGCGCGCTCGGCATCCGGGGGTAGCCCGACAGCACAGGCGGGGAGCCACTTCCTCACCACCTCAAGGCCCTGGCAGAAGCCAGCCCCAACACCAGCTCTGGCGGATGGGTCTACCTCCTGCCCACTTCCTATCCAGAAGCTGGTGCAATTCTTCACTCGGGTGCAGGAGCTCCTGCGGGGCCTGTGGGTAGAACAGGCGTGAGGAAGCAGGAGGGCCAGGATCCACGCCCGGCAGCACGGTACCACCGCTCTCTGCTGCTGGCCCAATGGCCTCTGACGCTGCGTGTCAGAGGCCTGCTCTGTTTCACCCACGCTCCTTGGGTTTTCACACAGTTGCTGATTTCAGCTTGGTTCTTGAAATAAAGTTGCCCGTTTTCACAGCTCAGCACGCTTGGCGCAAGTCTCCTGGGCAAGGGCAAGCGCTTCCACGTTCCGCACGGCCAAAATGCAGCCGCAGTCACGTAGGGCACAAAGGGGAAGAGTCACTCGAAAGGGCTGCAAGCATGTCAGCTCGGAGAGGAGGTTCCTCGCAGCCATGGTGGGTGGGAGCGACCTGTCATCAGCCAGAGGCGAGAAAGAGGAGCAGAGGTTTTGGATTTATGCCATGTCTGCGCAGCGATGGGTGCTAGGTGGCAATTCCACCAAACAAGCCCCCTACGCGCAGAATTTACAGCCTCTTTCTCGTGTTCCAGCAGAGCAGGCTTCTTATCAATCCTTGGGCCCTCAGCAGTAACTTTCAGCCTGAAGGCAGCAAACCATGGAGCAGGACCTGTGGGCACCGGCCCATGGCCTGGAACTCTGCCGTGTCGCGTATTGTGGGTGGCAGAGATGCCCAGAAGGGAGCCTGGCCCTGGATTGCCTGCATCCAGGATCCCTGGAACGTGGGCACGGGGCATTTATGTGCAGCCACTATGGACTAGGAGTTTTGCTGCGGGACATACTGAACTATCTAACTGTCTTTTAAATATGCATATATTTGTGGTAAATGAACGTTAGGGAAATAGTGCTTTCCATACAACCTAAGACGACAGACTGCAATGGGTGGTTCCTGCATGAAAAGGTGAGACTGGTGTTATCTTGCACTCCTGACACTCCGGATTGGCAAATCAAACAAATGCAGCAGCAAAGGTGTCAAGTACTTAGCCACCAATGATGTGGATTCTGCATCTGAGTTTGGTTGCTGGCTCATAGGCATGTGCTGCATGAATCTGGCTGACCACTCAGCATTCAGAAATTAATAGATCAAACACAAAAGATACGACGTTAAAATGGATTCTTTGGATCGGACAGTTGGTTTCATGAGTAGGGAATTTCAGGATGGATATTGTCAGTGATGAAGTTTGGATGATTGGTTTTGGCAGTTACGGAACTTGCTTTACTCTTACCGCCGTGCTAGCTGAGCTTTCTGCAAAGGGCCCTTGCAGGAATCTGTACAAAGCAGTGTTTGTAACACAAAGTGCTAAAAGGGAAAAATTCTCGGGAAGGACAACAGGCTTCGAGCGGCCTGGCTCTCCTCACAAAGACGTAGGCCCTGACAACACCCTTGAATTCCCATAAAACGGTAAAGTTATTCATGCTGAGAAGTATTTGGTTATCACATCCTCAAAACATAGTGGCCTTGAAGAGAGAGCTACAGACTGCCTTAAACAAAAAAGGAGTTGTGGGAAGGTATTTGGAGGTAAGTGAACATGTCATGAACTATCCATACTAAGTGCTCAACACAGAAGGTGTGCAGAGAACTTTTAGACAAAGGTAGACAACCAGTGTAAACAGTGTGTGTAGCCAGTTAGCAGTTTTGAACTTGCCACCTTTATACAGCCAAAATGCAGCCGCACTCCCGTAGAAAATTCCTCTTTATGGGTATCCCCGGGGGTGTCCGAGCCCCACTTCTGCCTCCCCTTCAGCCTGGAACCCCCCATGCTGCGTCGCCCCCCTTCCTCCCCCCCCGCCCCAGCTTGCCCCATGGGCTGTGCCCAGCCCCTGGAACCAGCAGCTCTATGACATCAGCCCCGTGGCCAAGGCCACCCCAGGCAACGGGAGTACTGCAGGCACTCTGTCAGCTGCTGCGCTGCGGGTAACAAGCCCTGCTTGGTTCTTGCAGCTGCCGCTGGCTTCTGCTGTACCTGCTGGCAGCCATGAAGCTGCTCTTCTTCCTCGTTCTGCTGTCCTTGTACCGGCTTGTGCAGGGCACATGGGATAGCTGCTGGTAAGCGGCCCGTGGCTCCTGGAGGGAGGGAGCACGGGCAAGCCTTATGGGAGTCACTGGAGGGTGCCCGCTTGACCCCCGTGGCCACGCCACGGCTTCCCGAACCCCCTGTGGGCGCCTCAGGTCTTTGCCAGCACCCAGGCTGCTGGCACCGCTGGTCTAAGGGGCTAAAGCCCAAACAGGGGTGGACAGACGCACGCCCCATGGGGTTCCCTTGCCCTGCTGTCCGTATAGCACCTTGCGGGGAGGGAGGACGGCTGACCTTCAGCCTGAATGGCAGCAAGCCACCGAGCAGGACAGTAATGATCTTCTGCTTGCAGGACCTGTGGGCACCGGCCCATGGCCTGGAACTCTGCCACGTCGCGTATTGTGGGTGGCACAGATGCCCAGAAGGGAGCCTGGCCCTGGATTGTCAGCATCCAGACTCCCTGGTACGGGGGCAGCACAAGGCATATCTGCGGAGGGTCCCTGATCCACCCACAGTGGGTCCTCACGGCAGCCCACTGCTTCGAAAACGTCTGGTAAGGAGGAGCACACAACACTCCCAGCTGCCCTGCCCACAGCACCACGGCCTACCCCCATCCCATCCCATCCCATGCCATCCCATGCCATCCCATGCCATGCCATCCCATGCCATGCCATGCCATCCCATGCCATGCCATGCCATGCCATGCCATCCCATCCCATGCCATCCCATCCCATGCCATCCCATCCCATCCCATCCCATCCCATCCCATCCCATCCCATCCCATCCCATCCCATCCCGTCCCATTCTCCTGCCGGACGCCCACTGGCTAGACTCTCCCCAGCCCAGCTGAGAGAGACTGCTCAGGAGAAAGCTGGGCTCGCACCACTGCTTCCCAGCAGCCTCCAGCTCCACGTTCCTTGTGCCCAAGGCGTGCTAGGGCGGTCGCACCCTCCGTAGCACCGCTTTCCTCTCTGCCTTGTCAAGAGCGGGTGGCAGGCAACGGCTGGGCTGTGACAGCACGTGGTTCCGCTGGCTCTGAGCGATGGCTCTGTCTGCCTTCCAGGACCGTCGCCACGTGGCACGTGGTCATCGGTGCCACGCAGTTGTCTCAGCTGGGCCCCGAGGCCCAAGTGCGCGGTATCCTGCAGGTGATTGTTCACGAGCACTACAACAACGTCACAGTAAAGAACGACATTGCGCTTATGGAACTGGACCGGCCTGTCCAGTGCAATGACTACGTCCAGCTTGCCTGCGTGCCTGATGCCTCGCTGAGAGTGTCAGAGCTGACCAACTGCTACATCAGCGGCTGGGGCGCCAGAAGTGCCAGATGTGAGTTCCCGAGCACTCCTTGTGTCCTGAGGGCAAGCGTGGCACACTGGGGAGGCAGGCTGGGCTTTCAGGCAGCAGGGGAGAAATGTCCCCACGGTCAGGTTGCGCGGGGACGTGTGCCTAGAGAGAGGAGGTGGGCCTGACCCATTAGCCAAAGCCAGACAGAAAGCAAACACCGCTACAATGCCTTGCGGAGGCCAAGCCAAGCCGCAGGCAAGGGGCTCACCTCAGACCAGGGAGGAGAACCGGCAACGAGCTGCTGCGTTCTTTGCTCACAGCTGCAAGACCCATGGACAACACAATGCTGCAGGAGGCCAAGGTCCACCTCATCGACCTCCAGCAGTGTAACAGCACCAAGTGGTACCGAGGCCGCATCCACAGCGACAACCTGTGTGCTGGCTACCCCGAGGGCGGCATCGACAGCTGCCAGGTAGGAGCCTGCGACAAACGGGCCCCCAGCACCACCGGCAGCCCTGTCACAACAGCCCAGGAGTCTCCCGGCGTGGGCTTTGCCTGGCAAGTCACCTTCCCAGCGCTGCCGGGACTCGCCTCTCCTTCCCCAAGGGCACATCCTTGCCCGGTGCCCCGCCTTGGCCCACCTAGGCCTCTTGGCAGGCTGCAGGCCCACATCCCGGTCCTGGCAGATGAGTCTTCTGCGCATCCAGCCTCACTGCGTAGAGCTGAGGGAGAGCCAATCCCCTCGCGGGCAAGGCAGGGAGCTCTGGCTCCTGGGAAGGAGCCAGCAGGAGTGCTGACAGTGGCCACCCAACACCACCTTCATGCTCTCTCCTTCCCCGCAGGGTGACAGCGGTGGTCCCCTCAGCTGCCAGGACAAGAGCGCCCAGTACTTCTGGCTCGTGGGAGTGACCAGCTGGGGCACAGGCTGCGCAAGAGCAAGGCGGCCCGGCGTCTACGCCTCCACCCAGCACTACTACGACTGGATCCTGGTCCAGATGGGAGCGCGCTCGGCATCCGGGGGTAGCCCGACAGCACAGGCGGGGAGCCACTTCCTCACCACCTCAAGGCCCTGGCAGAAGCCAGCCCCAACACCAGCTCTGGCGGATGGGTCTACCTCCTGCCCACTTCCTATCCAGAAGCTGGTGCAATTCTTCACTCGGGTGCAGGAGCTCCTGCGGGGCCTGTGGGTAGAACAGGCGTGAGGAAGCAGGAGGGCCAGGATCCACGCCCGGCAGCACGGTACCACCGCTCTCTGCTGCTGGCCCAATGGCCTCTGACGCTGCGTGTCAGAGGCCTGCTCTGTTTCACCCACGCTCCTTGGGTTTTCACACAGTTGCTGATTTCAGCTTGGTTCTTGAAATAAAGTTGCCCGTTTTCACAGCTCAGCACGCTTGGCGCAAGTCTCCTGGGCAAGGGCAAGCGCTTCCACGTTCCGCACGGCCAAAATGCAGCCGCAGTCACGTAGGGCACAAAGGGGAAGAGTCACTCGAAAGGGCTGCAAGCATGTCAGCTCGGAGAGGAGGTTCCTCGCAGCCATGGTGGGTGGGAGCGACCTGTCATCAGCCAGAGGCGAGAAAGAGGAGCAGAGGTTTTGGATTTATGCCATGTCTGCGCAGCGATGGGTGCTAGGTGGCAATTCCACCAAACAAGCCCCCTACGCGCAGAATTTACAGCCTCTTTCTCTTGTTCCAGCAGAGCAGGCTTCTTATCAATCCTTGGGCCCTCAGCAGTAACTTTCAGCCTGAAGGCAGCAAACCATGGAGCAGGACCTGTGGGCACCGGCCCATGGCCTGGAACTCTGCCGTGTCGCGTATTGTGGGTGGCAGAGATGCCCAGAAGGGAGCCTGGCCCTGGATTGCCTGCATCCAGGATCCCTGGAACGTGGGCACGGGGCATTTATGTGCAGCCACTATGGACTAGGAGTTTTGCTGCGGGACATACTGAACTATCTAACTGTCTTTTAAATATGCATATATTTGTGGTAAATGAACGTTAGGGAAATAGTGCTTTCCATACAACCTAAGACGACAGACTGCAATGGGTGGTTCCTGCATGAAAAGGTGAGACTGGTGTTATCTTGCACTCCTGACACTCCGGATTGGCAAATCAAACAAATGCAGCAGCAAAGGTGTCAAGTACTTAGCCACCAATGATGTGGATTCTGCATCTGAGTTTGGTTGCTGGCTCATAGGCATGTGCTGCATGAATCTGGCTGACCACTCAGCATTCAGAAATTAATAGATCAAACACAAAAGATACGACGTTAAAATGGATTCTTTGGATCGGACAGTTGGTTTCATGAGTAGGGAATTTCAGGATGGATATTGTCAGTGATGAAGTTTGGATGATTGGTTTTGGCAGTTACGGAACTTGCTTTACTCTTACCGCCGTGCTAGCTGAGCTTTCTGCAAAGGGCCCTTGCAGGAATCTGTACAAAGCAGTGTTTGTAACACAAAGTGCTAAAAGGGAAAAATTCTCGGGAAGGACAGCAGGCTTCGAGCGGCCTGGCTCTCCTCACAAAGACGTAGGCCCTGACAACACCCTTGAATTCCCATAAAACGGTAAAGTTATTCATGCTGAGAAGTATTTGGTTATCACATCCTCAAAACATAGTGGCCTTGAAGAGAGAGCTACAGACTGCCTTAAACAAAAAAGGAGTTGTGGGAAGGTATTTGGAGGTAAGTGAACATGTCATGAACTATCCATACTAAGTGCTCAACACAGAAGGTGTGCAGAGAACTTTTAGACAAAGGTAGACAACCAGTGTAAACAGTGTGTGTAGCCAGTTAGCAGTTTTGAACTTGCCACCTTTATACAGCCAAAATGCAGCCGCACTCCCGTAGAAAATTCCTCTTTATGGGTATCCCCGGGGGTGTCCGAGCCCCACTTCTGCCTCCCCTTCAGCCTGGAACCCCCCATGCTGCGTCGCCCCCCTTCCTCCCCCCCCGCCCCAGCTTGCCCCATGGGCTGTGCCCAGCCCCTGGAACCAGCAGCTCTATGACATCAGCCCCGTGGCCAAGGCCACCCCAGGCAACGGGAGTACTGCAGGCACTCTGTCAGCTGCTGCGCTGCGGGTAACAAGCCCTGCTTGGTTCTTGCAGCTGCCGCTGGCTTCTGCTGTACCTGCTGGCAGCCATGAAGCTGCTCTTCTTCCTCGTTCTGCTGTCCTTGTACCGGCTTGTGCAGGGCACATGGGATAGCTGCTGGTAAGCGGCCCGTGGCTCCTGGAGGGAGGGAGCACGGGCAAGCCTTATGGGAGTCACTGGAGGGTGCCCGCTTGACCCCCGTGGCCACGCCACGGCTTCCCGAACCCCCTGTGGGCGCCTCAGGTCTTTGCCAGCACCCAGGCTGCTGGCACCGCTGGTCTAAGGGGCTAAAGCCCAAACAGGGGTGGACAGACGCACGCCCCATGGGGTTCCCTTGCCCTGCTGTCCATATAGCACCTTGCGGGGAGGGAGGACGGCTGACCTTCAGCCTGAATGGCAGCAAGCCACCGAGCAGGACAGTAATGATCTTCTGCTTGCAGGACCTGTGGGCACCGGCCCATGGCCTGGAACTCTGCCACGTCGCGTATTGTGGGTGGCACAGATGCCCAGAAGGGAGCCTGGCCCTGGATTGTCAGCATCCAGACTCCCTGGTACGGGGGCAGCACAAGGCATATCTGCGGAGGGTCCCTGATCCACCCACAGTGGGTCCTCACGGCAGCCCACTGCTTCGAAAACGTCTGGTAAGGAGGAGCACACAACACTCCCAGCTGCCCTGCCCACAGCACCACGGCCTACCCCCATCCCATCCCATCCCATGCCATCCCATGCCATCCCATGCCATCCCATCCCATGCCATCCCATGCCATCCCATCCCATGCCATGCCATGCCATGCCATGCCATCCCATCCCATGCCATCCCATCCCATCCCATGCCATCCCATCCCATGCCATCCCATCCCATCCCATCCCATCCCATCCCATCCCATCCCATCCCATCCCATCCCATCCCATCCCGTCCCATTCTCCTGCCGGACGCCCACTGGCTAGACTCTCCCCAGCCCAGCTGAGAGAGACTGCTCAGGAGAAAGCTGGGCTCGCACCACTGCTTCCCAGCAGCCTCCAGCTCCACGTTCCTTGTGCCCAAGGCGTGCTAGGGCGGTCGCACCCTCCGTAGCACCGCTTTCCTCTCTGCCTTGTCAAGAGCGGGTGGCAGGCAACGGCTGGGCTGTGACAGCACGTGGTTCCGCTGGCTCTGAGCGATGGCTCTGTCTGCCTTCCAGGACCGTCGCCACGTGGCACGTGGTCATCGGTGCCACGCAGTTGTCTCAGCTGGGCCCCGAGGCCCAAGTGCGCGGTATCCTGCAGGTGATTGTTCACGAGCACTACAACAACGTCACAGTAAAGAACGACATTGCGCTTATGGAACTGGACCGGCCTGTCCAGTGCAATGACTACGTCCAGCTTGCCTGCGTGCCTGATGCCTCGCTGAGAGTGTCAGAGCTGACCAACTGCTACATCAGCGGCTGGGGCGCCAGAAGTGCCAGATGTGAGTTCCCGAGCACTCCTTGTGTCCTGAGGGCAAGCGTGGCACACTGGGGAGGCAGGCTGGGCTTTCAGGCAGCAGGGGAGAAATGTCCCCACGGTCAGGTTGCGCGGGGACGTGTGCCTAGAGAGAGGAGGTGGGCCTGACCCATTAGCCAAAGCCAGACAGAAAGCAAACACCGCTACAATGCCTTGCGGAGGCCAAGCCAAGCCGCAGGCAAGGGGCTCACCTCAGACCAGGGAGGAGAACCGGCAACGAGCTGCTGCGTTCTTTGCTCACAGCTGCAAGACCCATGGACAGCACAATGCTGCAGGAGGCCAAGGTCCACCTCATCGACCTCCAGCAGTGTAACAGCACCAAGTGGTACCGAGGCCGCATCCACAGCGACAACCTGTGTGCTGGCTACCCCGAGGGCGGCATCGACAGCTGCCAGGTAGGAGCCTGCGACAAACGGGCCCCCAGCACCACCGGCAGCCCTGTCACAACAGCCCAGGAGTCTCCCGGCGTGGGCTTTGCCTGGCAAGTCACCTTCCCAGCGCTGCCGGGACTCGCCTCTCCTTCCCCAAGGGCACATCCTTGCCCGGTGCCCCGCCTTGGCCCACCTAGGCCTCTTGGCAGGCTGCAGGCCCACATCCCGGTCCTGGCAGATGAGTCTTCTGCGCATCCAGCCTCACTGCGTAGAGCTGAGGGAGAGCCAATCCCCTCGCGGGCAAGGCAGGGAGCTCTGGCTCCTGGGAAGGAGCCAGCAGGAGTGCTGACAGTGGCCACCCAACACCACCTTCATGCTCTCTCCTTCCCCGCAGGGTGACAGCGGTGGTCCCCTCAGCTGCCAGGACAAGAGCGCCCAGTACTTCTGGCTCGTGGGAGTGACCAGCTGGGGCACAGGCTGCGCAAGAGCAAGGCGGCCCGGCGTCTACGCCTCCACCCAGCACTACTACGACTGGATCCTGGTCCAGATGGGAGCGCGCTCGGCATCCGGGGGTAGCCCGACAGCACAGGCGGGGAGCCACTTCCTCACCACCTCAAGGCCCTGGCAGAAGCCAGCCCCAACACCAGCTCTGGCGGATGGGTCTACCTCCTGCCCACTTCCTATCCAGAAGCTGGTGCAATTCTTCACTCGGGTGCAGGAGCTCCTGCGGGGCCTGTGGGTAGAACAGGCGTGAGGAAGCAGGAGGGCCAGGATCCACGCCCGGCAGCACGGTACCACCGCTCTCTGCTGCTGGCCCAATGGCCTCTGACGCTGCGTGTCAGAGGCCTGCTCTGTTTCACCCACGCTCCTTGGGTTTTCACACAGTTGCTGATTTCAGCTTGGTTCTTGAAATAAAGTTGCCCGTTTTCACAGCTCAGCACGCTTGGCGCAAGTCTCCTGGGCAAGGGCAAGCGCTTCCACGTTCCGCACGGCCAAAATGCAGCCGCAGTCACGTAGGGCACAAAGGGGAAGAGTCACTCGAAAGGGCTGCAAGCATGTCAGCTCGGAGAGGAGGTTCCTCGCAGCCATGGTGGGTGGGAGCGACCTGTCATCAGCCAGAGGCGAGAAAGAGGAGCAGAGGTTTTGGATTTATGCCATGTCTGCGCAGCGATGGGTGCTAGGTGGCAATTCCACCAAACAAGCCCCCTACGCGCAGAATTTACAGCCTCTTTCTCTTGTTCCAGCAGAGCAGGCTTCTTATCAATCCTTGGGCCCTCAGCAGTAACTTTCAGCCTGAAGGCAGCAAACCATGGAGCAGGACCTGTGGGCACCGGCCCATGGCCTGGAACTCTGCCGTGTCGCGTATTGTGGGTGGCAGAGATGCCCAGAAGGGAGCCTGGCCCTGGATTGCCTGCATCCAGGATCCCTGGAACGTGGGCACGGGGCATTTATGTGCAGCCACTATGGACTAGGAGTTTTGCTGCGGGACATACTGAACTATCTAACTGTCTTTTAAATATGCATATATTTGTGGTAAATGAACGTTAGGGAAATAGTGCTTTCCATACAACCTAAGACGACAGACTGCAATGGGTGGTTCCTGCATGAAAAGGTGAGACTGGTGTTATCTTGCACTCCTGACACTCCGGATTGGCAAATCAAACAAATGCAGCAGCAAAGGTGTCAAGTACTTAGCCACCAATGATGTGGATTCTGCATCTGAGTTTGGTTGCTGGCTCATAGGCATGTGCTGCATGAATCTGGCTGACCACTCAGCATTCAGAAATTAATAGATCAAACACAAAAGATACGACGTTAAAATGGATTCTTTGGATCGGACAGTTGGTTTCATGAGTAGGGAATTTCAGGATGGATATTGTCAGTGATGAAGTTTGGATGATTGGTTTTGGCAGTTACGGAACTTGCTTTACTCTTACCGCCGTGCTAGCTGAGCTTTCTGCAAAGGGCCCTTGCAGGAATCTGTACAAAGCAGTGTTTGTAACACAAAGTGCTAAAAGGGAAAAATTCTCGGGAAGGACAGCAGGCTTCGAGCGGCCTGGCTCTCCTCACAAAGACGTAGGCCCTGACAACACCCTTGAATTCCCATAAAACGGTAAAGTTATTCATGCTGAGAAGTATTTGGTTATCACATCCTCAAAACATAGTGGCCTTGAAGAGAGAGCTACAGACTGCCTTAAACAAAAAAGGAGTTGTGGGAAGGTATTTGGAGGTAAGTGAACATGTCATGAACTATCCATACTAAGTGCTCAACACAGAAGGTGTGCAGAGAACTTTTAGACAAAGGTAGACAACCAGTGTAAACAGTGTGTGTAGCCAGTTAGCAGTTTTGAACTTGCCACCTTTATACAGCCAAAATGCAGCCGCACTCCCGTAGAAAATTCCTCTTTATGGGTATCCCCGGGGGTGTCCGAGCCCCACTTCTGCCTCCCCTTCAGCCTGGAACCCCCCATGCTGCGTCGCCCCCCTTCCTCCCCCCCCGCCCCAGCTTGCCCCATGGGCTGTGCCCAGCCCCTGGAACCAGCAGCTCTATGACATCAGCCCCGTGGCCAAGGCCACCCCAGGCAACGGGAGTACTGCAGGCACTCTGTCAGCTGCTGCGCTGCGGGTAACAAGCCCTGCTTGGTTCTTGCAGCTGCCGCTGGCTTCTGCTGTACCTGCTGGCAGCCATGAAGCTGCTCTTCTTCCTCGTTCTGCTGTCCTTGTACCGGCTTGTGCAGGGCACATGGGATAGCTGCTGGTAAGCGGCCCGTGGCTCCTGGAGGGAGGGAGCACGGGCAAGCCTTATGGGAGTCACTGGAGGGTGCCCGCTTGACCCCCGTGGCCACGCCACGGCTTCCCGAACCCCCTGTGGGCGCCTCAGGTCTTTGCCAGCACCCAGGCTGCTGGCACCGCTGGTCTAAGGGGCTAAAGCCCAAACAGGGGTGGACAGACGCACGCCCCATGGGGTTCCCTTGCCCTGCTGTCCGTATAGCACCTTGCGGGGAGGGAGGACGGCTGACCTTCAGCCTGAATGGCAGCAAGCCACCGAGCAGGACAGTAATGATCTTCTGCTTGCAGGACCTGTGGGCACCGGCCCATGGCCTGGAACTCTGCCACGTCGCGTATTGTGGGTGGCACAGATGCCCAGAAGGGAGCCTGGCCCTGGATTGTCAGCATCCAGACTCCCTGGTACGGGGGCAGCACAAGGCATATCTGCGGAGGGTCCCTGATCCACCCACAGTGGGTCCTCACGGCAGCCCACTGCTTCGAAAACGTCTGGTAAGGAGGAGCACACAACACTCCCAGCTGCCCTGCCCACAGCACCACGGCCTACCCCCATCCCATCCCATCCCATGCCATCCCATGCCATCCCATGCCATGCCATCCCATGCCATGCCATGCCATCCCATGCCATGCCATGCCATGCCATGCCATCCCATCCCATGCCATCCCATCCCATGCCATCCCATCCCATCCCATCCCATCCCATCCCATCCCATCATATCCCATCCCATCCCATCCCATCCCATCCCATCCCGTCCCATTCTCCTGCCGGACGCCCACTGGCTAGACTCTCCCCAGCCCAGCTGAGAGAGACTGCTCAGGAGAAAGCTGGGCTCGCACCACTGCTTCCCAGCAGCCTCCAGCTCCACGTTCCTTGTGCCCAAGGCGTGCTAGGGCGGTCGCACCCTCCGTAGCACCGCTTTCCTCTCTGCCTTGTCAAGAGCGGGTGGCAGGCAACGGCTGGGCTGTGACAGCACGTGGTTCCGCTGGCTCTGAGCGATGGCTCTGTCTGCCTTCCAGGACCGTCGCCACGTGGCACGTGGTCATCGGTGCCACGCAGTTGTCTCAGCTGGGCCCCGAGGCCCAAGTGCGCGGTATCCTGCAGGTGATTGTTCACGAGCACTACAACAACGTCACAGTAAAGAACGACATTGCGCTTATGGAACTGGACCGGCCTGTCCAGTGCAATGACTACGTCCAGCTTGCCTGCGTGCCTGATGCCTCGCTGAGAGTGTCAGAGCTGACCAACTGCTACATCAGCGGCTGGGGCGCCAGAAGTGCCAGATGTGAGTTCCCGAGCACTCCTTGTGTCCTGAGGGCAAGCGTGGCACACTGGGGAGGCAGGCTGGGCTTTCAGGCAGCAGGGGAGAAATGTCCCCACGGTCAGGTTGCGCGGGGACGTGTGCCTAGAGAGAGGAGGTGGGCCTGACCCATTAGCCAAAGCCAGACAGAAAGCAAACACCGCTACAATGCCTTGCGGAGGCCAAGCCAAGCCGCAGGCAAGGGGCTCACCTCAGACCAGGGAGGAGAACCGGCAACGAGCTGCTGCGTTCTTTGCTCACAGCTGCAAGACCCATGGACAGCACAATGCTGCAGGAGGCCAAGGTCCACCTCATCGACCTCCAGCAGTGTAACAGCACCAAGTGGTACCGAGGCCGCATCCACAGCGACAACCTGTGTGCTGGCTACCCCGAGGGCGGCATCGACAGCTGCCAGGTAGGAGCCTGCGACAAACGGGCCCCCAGCACCACCGGCAGCCCTGTCACAACAGCCCAGGAGTCTCCCGGCGTGGGCTTTGCCTGGCAAGTCACCTTCCCAGCGCTGCCGGGACTCGCCTCTCCTTCCCCAAGGGCACATCCTTGCCCGGTGCCCCGCCTTGGCCCACCTAGGCCTCTTGGCAGGCTGCAGGCCCACATCCCGGTCCTGGCAGATGAGTCTTCTGCGCATCCAGCCTCACTGCGTAGAGCTGAGGGAGAGCCAATCCCCTCGCGGGCAAGGCAGGGAGCTCTGGCTCCTGGGAAGGAGCCAGCAGGAGTGCTGACAGTGGCCACCCAACACCACCTTCATGCTCTCTCCTTCCCCGCAGGGTGACAGCGGTGGTCCCCTCAGCTGCCAGGACAAGAGCGCCCAGTACTTCTGGCTCGTGGGAGTGACCAGCTGGGGCACAGGCTGCGCAAGAGCAAGGCGGCCCGGCGTCTACGCCTCCACCCAGCACTACTACGACTGGATCCTGGTCCAGATGGGAGCGCGCTCGGCATCCGGGGGTAGCCCGACAGCACAGGCGGGGAGCCACTTCCTCACCACCTCAAGGCCCTGGCAGAAGCCAGCCCCAACACCAGCTCTGGCGGATGGGTCTACCTCCTGCCCACTTCCTATCCAGAAGCTGGTGCAATTCTTCACTCGGGTGCAGGAGCTCCTGCGGGGCCTGTGGGTAGAACAGGCGTGAGGAAGCAGGAGGGCCAGGATCCACGCCCGGCAGCACGGTACCACCGCTCTCTGCTGCTGGCCCAATGGCCTCTGACGCTGCGTGTCAGAGGCCTGCTCTGTTTCACCCACGCTCCTTGGGTTTTCACACAGTTGCTGATTTCAGCTTGGTTCTTGAAATAAAGTTGCCCGTTTTCACAGCTCAGCACGCTTGGCGCAAGTCTCCTGGGCAAGGGCAAGCGCTTCCACGTTCCGCACGGCCAAAATGCAGCCGCAGTCACGTAGGGCACAAAGGGGAAGAGTCACTCGAAAGGGCTGCAAGCATGTCAGCTCGGAGAGGAGGTTCCTCGCAGCCATGGTGGGTGGGAGCGACCTGTCATCAGCCAGAGGCGAGAAAGAGGAGCAGAGGTTTTGGATTTATGCCATGTCTGCGCAGCGATGGGTGCTAGGTGGCAATTCCACCAAACAAGCCCCCTACGCGCAGAATTTACAGCCTCTTTCTCTTGTTCCAGCAGAGCAGGCTTCTTATCAATCCTTGGGCCCTCAGCAGTAACTTTCAGCCTGAAGGCAGCAAACCATGGAGCAGGACCTGTGGGCACCGGCCCATGGCCTGGAACTCTGCCGTGTCGCGTATTGTGGGTGGCAGAGATGCCCAGAAGGGAGCCTGGCCCTGGATTGCCTGCATCCAGGATCCCTGGAACGTGGGCACGGGGCATTTATGTGCAGCCACTATGGACTAGGAGTTTTGCTGCGGGACATACTGAACTATCTAACTGTCTTTTAAATATGCATATATTTGTGGTAAATGAACGTTAGGGAAATAGTGCTTTCCATACAACCTAAGACGACAGACTGCAATGGGTGGTTCCTGCATGAAAAGGTGAGACTGGTGTTATCTTGCACTCCTGACACTCCGGATTGGCAAATCAAACAAATGCAGCAGCAAAGGTGTCAAGTACTTAGCCACCAATGATGTGGATTCTGCATCTGAGTTTGGTTGCTGGCTCATAGGCATGTGCTGCATGAATCTGGCTGACCACTCAGCATTCAGAAATTAATAGATCAAACACAAAAGATACGACGTTAAAATGGATTCTTTGGATCGGACAGTTGGTTTCATGAGTAGGGAATTTCAGGATGGATATTGTCAGTGATGAAGTTTGGATGATTGGTTTTGGCAGTTACGGAACTTGCTTTACTCTTACCGCCGTGCTAGCTGAGCTTTCTGCAAAGGGCCCTTGCAGGAATCTGTACAAAGCAGTGTTTGTAACACAAAGTGCTAAAAGGGAAAAATTCTCGGGAAGGACAGCAGGCTTCGAGCGGCCTGGCTCTCCTCACAAAGACGTAGGCCCTGACAACACCCTTGAATTCCCATAAAACGGTAAAGTTATTCATGCTGAGAAGTATTTGGTTATCACATCCTCAAAACATAGTGGCCTTGAAGAGAGAGCTACAGACTGCCTTAAACAAAAAAGGAGTTGTGGGAAGGTATTTGGAGGTAAGTGAACATGTCATGAACTATCCATACTAAGTGCTCAACACAGAAGGTGTGCAGAGAACTTTTAGACAAAGGTAGACAACCAGTGTAAACAGTGTGTGTAGCCAGTTAGCAGTTTTGAACTTGCCACCTTTATACAGCCAAAATGCAGCCGCACTCCCGTAGAAAATTCCTCTTTATGGGTATCCCCGGGGGTGTCCGAGCCCCACTTCTGCCTCCCCTTCAGCCTGGAACCCCCCATGCTGCGTCGCCCCCCTTCCTCCCCCCCCGCCCCAGCTTGCCCCATGGGCTGTGCCCAGCCCCTGGAACCAGCAGCTCTATGACATCAGCCCCGTGGCCAAGGCCACCCCAGGCAACGGGAGTACTGCAGGCACTCTGTCAGCTGCTGCGCTGCGGGTAACAAGCCCTGCTTGGTTCTTGCAGCTGCCGCTGGCTTCTGCTGTACCTGCTGGCAGCCATGAAGCTGCTCTTCTTCCTCGTTCTGCTGTCCTTGTACCGGCTTGTGCAGGGCACATGGGATAGCTGCTGGTAAGCGGCCCGTGGCTCCTGGAGGGAGGGAGCACGGGCAAGCCTTATGGGAGTCACTGGAGGGTGCCCGCTTGACCCCCGTGGCCACGCCACGGCTTCCCGAACCCCCTGTGGGCGCCTCAGGTCTTTGCCAGCACCCAGGCTGCTGGCACCGCTGGTCTAAGGGGCTAAAGCCCAAACAGGGGTGGACAGACGCACGCCCCATGGGGTTCCCTTGCCCTGCTGTCCATATAGCACCTTGCGGGGAGGGAGGACGGCTGACCTTCAGCCTGAATGGCAGCAAGCCACCGAGCAGGACAGTAATGATCTTCTGCTTGCAGGACCTGTGGGCACCGGCCCATGGCCTGGAACTCTGCCACGTCGCGTATTGTGGGTGGCACAGATGCCCAGAAGGGAGCCTGGCCCTGGATTGTCAGCATCCAGACTCCCTGGTACGGGGGCAGCACAAGGCATATCTGCGGAGGGTCCCTGATCCACCCACAGTGGGTCCTCACGGCAGCCCACTGCTTCGAAAACGTCTGGTAAGGAGGAGCACACAACACTCCCAGCTGCCCTGCCCACAGCACCACGGCCTACCCCCATCCCATCCCATCCCATGCCATCCCATGCCATCCCATGCCATGCCATCCCATGCCATGCCATGCCATCCCATCCCATGCCATGCCATGCCATGCCATGCCATCCCATCCCATGCCATCCCATGCCATCCCATCCCATCCCATCCCATCCCATCCCATCCCATCCCATCCCATCCCATCCCATCCCATCCCGTCCCATTCTCCTGCCGGACGCCCACTGGCTAGACTCTCCCCAGCCCAGCTGAGAGAGACTGCTCAGGAGAAAGCTGGGCTCGCACCACTGCTTCCCAGCAGCCTCCAGCTCCACGTTCCTTGTGCCCAAGGCGTGCTAGGGCGGTCGCACCCTCCGTAGCACCGCTTTCCTCTCTGCCTTGTCAAGAGCGGGTGGCAGGCAACGGCTGGGCTGTGACAGCACGTGGTTCCGCTGGCTCTGAGCGATGGCTCTGTCTGCCTTCCAGGACCGTCGCCACGTGGCACGTGGTCATCGGTGCCACGCAGTTGTCTCAGCTGGGCCCCGAGGCCCAAGTGCGCGGTATCCTGCAGGTGATTGTTCACGAGCACTACAACAACGTCACAGTAAAGAACGACATTGCGCTTATGGAACTGGACCGGCCTGTCCAGTGCAATGACTACGTCCAGCTTGCCTGCGTGCCTGATGCCTCGCTGAGAGTGTCAGAGCTGACCAACTGCTACATCAGCGGCTGGGGCGCCAGAAGTGCCAGATGTGAGTTCCCGAGCACTCCTTGTGTCCTGAGGGCAAGCGTGGCACACTGGGGAGGCAGGCTGGGCTTTCAGGCAGCAGGGGAGAAATGTCCCCACGGTCAGGTTGCGCGGGGACGTGTGCCTAGAGAGAGGAGGTGGGCCTGACCCATTAGCCAAAGCCAGACAGAAAGCAAACACCGCTACAATGCCTTGCGGAGGCCAAGCCAAGCCGCAGGCAAGGGGCTCACCTCAGACCAGGGAGGAGAACCGGCAACGAGCTGCTGCGTTCTTTGCTCACAGCTGCAAGACCCATGGACAACACAATGCTGCAGGAGGCCAAGGTCCACCTCATCGACCTCCAGCAGTGTAACAGCACCAAGTGGTACCGAGGCCGCATCCACAGCGACAACCTGTGTGCTGGCTACCCCGAGGGCGGCATCGACAGCTGCCAGGTAGGAGCCTGCGACAAACGGGCCCCCAGCACCACCGGCAGCCCTGTCACAACAGCCCAGGAGTCTCCCGGCGTGGGCTTTGCCTGGCAAGTCACCTTCCCAGCGCTGCCGGGACTCGCCTCTCCTTCCCCAAGGGCACATCCTTGCCCGGTGCCCCGCCTTGGCCCACCTAGGCCTCTTGGCAGGCTGCAGGCCCACATCCCGGTCCTGGCAGATGAGTCTTCTGCGCATCCAGCCTCACTGCGTAGAGCTGAGGGAGAGCCAATCCCCTCGCGGGCAAGGCAGGGAGCTCTGGCTCCTGGGAAGGAGCCAGCAGGAGTGCTGACAGTGGCCACCCAACACCACCTTCATGCTCTCTCCTTCCCCGCAGGGTGACAGCGGTGGTCCCCTCAGCTGCCAGGACAAGAGCGCCCAGTACTTCTGGCTCGTGGGAGTGACCAGCTGGGGCACAGGCTGCGCAAGAGCAAGGCGGCCCGGCGTCTACGCCTCCACCCAGCACTACTACGACTGGATCCTGGTCCAGATGGGAGCGCGCTCGGCATCCGGGGGTAGCCCGACAGCACAGGCGGGGAGCCACTTCCTCACCACCTCAAGGCCCTGGCAGAAGCCAGCCCCAACACCAGCTCTGGCGGATGGGTCTACCTCCTGCCCACTTCCTATCCAGAAGCTGGTGCAATTCTTCACTCGGGTGCAGGAGCTCCTGCGGGGCCTGTGGGTAGAACAGGCGTGAGGAAGCAGGAGGGCCAGGATCCACGCCCGGCAGCACGGTACCACCGCTCTCTGCTGCTGGCCCAATGGCCTCTGACGCTGCGTGTCAGAGGCCTGCTCTGTTTCACCCACGCTCCTTGGGTTTTCACACAGTTGCTGATTTCAGCTTGGTTCTTGAAATAAAGTTGCCCGTTTTCACAGCTCAGCACGCTTGGCGCAAGTCTCCTGGGCAAGGGCAAGCGCTTCCACGTTCCGCACGGCCAAAATGCAGCCGCAGTCACGTAGGGCACAAAGGGGAAGAGTCACTCGAAAGGGCTGCAAGCATGTCAGCTCGGAGAGGAGGTTCCTCGCAGCCATGGTGGGTGGGAGCGACCTGTCATCAGCCAGAGGCGAGAAAGAGGAGCAGAGGTTTTGGATTTATGCCATGTCTGCGCAGCGATGGGTGCTAGGTGGCAATTCCACCAAACAAGCCCCCTACGCGCAGAATTTACAGCCTCTTTCTCTTGTTCCAGCAGAGCAGGCTTCTTATCAATCCTTGGGCCCTCAGCAGTAACTTTCAGCCTGAAGGCAGCAAACCATGGAGCAGGACCTGTGGGCACCGGCCCATGGCCTGGAACTCTGCCGTGTCGCGTATTGTGGGTGGCAGAGATGCCCAGAAGGGAGCCTGGCCCTGGATTGCCTGCATCCAGGATCCCTGGAACGTGGGCACGGGGCATTTATGTGCAGCCACTATGGACTAGGAGTTTTGCTGCGGGACATACTGAACTATCTAACTGTCTTTTAAATATGCATATATTTGTGGTAAATGAACGTTAGGGAAATAGTGCTTTCCATACAACCTAAGACGACAGACTGCAATGGGTGGTTCCTGCATGAAAAGGTGAGACTGGTGTTATCTTGCACTCCTGACACTCCGGATTGGCAAATCAAACAAATGCAGCAGCAAAGGTGTCAAGTACTTAGCCACCAATGATGTGGATTCTGCATCTGAGTTTGGTTGCTGGCTCATAGGCATGTGCTGCATGAATCTGGCTGACCACTCAGCATTCAGAAATTAATAGATCAAACACAAAAGATACGACGTTAAAATGGATTCTTTGGATCGGACAGTTGGTTTCATGAGTAGGGAATTTCAGGATGGATATTGTCAGTGATGAAGTTTGGATGATTGGTTTTGGCAGTTACGGAACTTGCTTTACTCTTACCGCCGTGCTAGCTGAGCTTTCTGCAAAGGGCCCTTGCAGGAATCTGTACAAAGCAGTGTTTGTAACACAAAGTGCTAAAAGGGAAAAATTCTCGGGAAGGACAGCAGGCTTCGAGCGGCCTGGCTCTCCTCACAAAGACGTAGGCCCTGACAACACCCTTGAATTCCCATAAAACGGTAAAGTTATTCATGCTGAGAAGTATTTGGTTATCACATCCTCAAAACATAGTGGCCTTGAAGAGAGAGCTACAGACTGCCTTAAACAAAAAAGGAGTTGTGGGAAGGTATTTGGAGGTAAGTGAACATGTCATGAACTATCCATACTAAGTGCTCAACACAGAAGGTGTGCAGAGAACTTTTAGACAAAGGTAGACAACCAGTGTAAACAGTGTGTGTAGCCAGTTAGCAGTTTTGAACTTGCCACCTTTATACAGCCAAAATGCAGCCGCACTCCCGTAGAAAATTCCTCTTTATGGGTATCCCCGGGGGTGTCCGAGCCCCACTTCTGCCTCCCCTTCAGCCTGGAACCCCCCATGCTGCGTCGCCCCCCTTCCTCCCCCCCCGCCCCAGCTTGCCCCATGGGCTGTGCCCAGCCCCTGGAACCAGCAGCTCTATGACATCAGCCCCGTGGCCAAGGCCACCCCAGGCAACGGGAGTACTGCAGGCACTCTGTCAGCTGCTGCGCTGCGGGTAACAAGCCCTGCTTGGTTCTTGCAGCTGCCGCTGGCTTCTGCTGTACCTGCTGGCAGCCATGAAGCTGCTCTTCTTCCTCGTTCTGCTGTCCTTGTACCGGCTTGTGCAGGGCACATGGGATAGCTGCTGGTAAGCGGCCCGTGGCTCCTGGAGGGAGGGAGCACGGGCAAGCCTTATGGGAGTCACTGGAGGGTGCCCGCTTGACCCCCGTGGCCACGCCACGGCTTCCCGAACCCCCTGTGGGCGCCTCAGGTCTTTGCCAGCACCCAGGCTGCTGGCACCGCTGGTCTAAGGGGCTAAAGCCCAAACAGGGGTGGACAGACGCACGCCCCATGGGGTTCCCTTGCCCTGCTGTCCATATAGCACCTTGCGGGGAGGGAGGACGGCTGACCTTCAGCCTGAATGGCAGCAAGCCACCGAGCAGGACAGTAATGATCTTCTGCTTGCAGGACCTGTGGGCACCGGCCCATGGCCTGGAACTCTGCCACGTCGCGTATTGTGGGTGGCACAGATGCCCAGAAGGGAGCCTGGCCCTGGATTGTCAGCATCCAGACTCCCTGGTACGGGGGCAGCACAAGGCATATCTGCGGAGGGTCCCTGATCCACCCACAGTGGGTCCTCACGGCAGCCCACTGCTTCGAAAACGTCTGGTAAGGAGGAGCACACAACACTCCCAGCTGCCCTGCCCACAGCACCACGGCCTACCCCCATCCCATCCCATCCCATGCCATCCCATGCCATCCCATGCCATCCCATCCCATGCCATCCCATGCCATCCCATGCCATGCCATGCCATGCCATGCCATGCCCATGCCATCCCATCCCATGCCATCCCATCCCCATCCCATCCCATCCCATCCCATCCCATCCCATCCCATCCCATCCCATCCCATCCCATCCCGTCCCATTCTCCTGCCGGACGCCCACTGGCTAGACTCTCCCCAGCCCAGCTGAGAGAGACTGCTCAGGAGAAAGCTGGGCTCGCACCACTGCTTCCCAGCAGCCTCCAGCTCCACGTTCCTTGTGCCCAAGGCGTGCTAGGGCGGTCGCACCCTCCGTAGCACCGCTTTCCTCTCTGCCTTGTCAAGAGCGGGTGGCAGGCAACGGCTGGGCTGTGACAGCACGTGGTTCCGCTGGCTCTGAGCGATGGCTCTGTCTGCCTTCCAGGACCGTCGCCACGTGGCACGTGGTCATCGGTGCCACGCAGTTGTCTCAGCTGGGCCCCGAGGCCCAAGTGCGCGGTATCCTGCAGGTGATTGTTCACGAGCACTACAACAACGTCACAGTAAAGAACGACATTGCGCTTATGGAACTGGACCGGCCTGTCCAGTGCAATGACTACGTCCAGCTTGCCTGCGTGCCTGATGCCTCGCTGAGAGTGTCAGAGCTGACCAACTGCTACATCAGCGGCTGGGGCGCCAGAAGTGCCAGATGTGAGTTCCCGAGCACTCCTTGTGTCCTGAGGGCAAGCGTGGCACACTGGGGAGGCAGGCTGGGCTTTCAGGCAGCAGGGGAGAAATGTCCCCACGGTCAGGTTGCGCGGGGACGTGTGCCTAGAGAGAGGAGGTGGGCCTGACCCATTAGCCAAAGCCAGACAGAAAGCAAACACCGCTACAATGCCTTGCGGAGGCCAAGCCAAGCCGCAGGCAAGGGGCTCACCTCAGACCAGGGAGGAGAACCGGCAACGAGCTGCTGCGTTCTTTGCTCACAGCTGCAAGACCCATGGACAACACAATGCTGCAGGAGGCCAAGGTCCACCTCATCGACCTCCAGCAGTGTAACAGCACCAAGTGGTACCGAGGCCGCATCCACAGCGACAACCTGTGTGCTGGCTACCCCGAGGGCGGCATCGACAGCTGCCAGGTAGGAGCCTGCGACAAACGGGCCCCCAGCACCACCGGCAGCCCTGTCACAACAGCCCAGGAGTCTCCCGGCGTGGGCTTTGCCTGGCAAGTCACCTTCCCAGCGCTGCCGGGACTCGCCTCTCCTTCCCCAAGGGCACATCCTTGCCCGGTGCCCCGCCTTGGCCCACCTAGGCCTCTTGGCAGGCTGCAGGCCCACATCCCGGTCCTGGCAGATGAGTCTTCTGCGCATCCAGCCTCACTGCGTAGAGCTGAGGGAGAGCCAATCCCCTCGCGGGCAAGGCAGGGAGCTCTGGCTCCTGGGAAGGAGCCAGCAGGAGTGCTGACAGTGGCCACCCAACACCACCTTCATGCTCTCTCCTTCCCCGCAGGGTGACAGCGGTGGTCCCCTCAGCTGCCAGGACAAGAGCGCCCAGTACTTCTGGCTCGTGGGAGTGACCAGCTGGGGCACAGGCTGCGCAAGAGCAAGGCGGCCCGGCGTCTACGCCTCCACCCAGCACTACTACGACTGGATCCTGGTCCAGATGGGAGCGCGCTCGGCATCCGGGGGTAGCCCGACAGCACAGGCGGGGAGCCACTTCCTCACCACCTCAAGGCCCTGGCAGAAGCCAGCCCCAACACCAGCTCTGGCGGATGGGTCTACCTCCTGCCCACTTCCTATCCAGAAGCTGGTGCAATTCTTCACTCGGGTGCAGGAGCTCCTGCGGGGCCTGTGGGTAGAACAGGCGTGAGGAAGCAGGAGGGCCAGGATCCACGCCCGGCAGCACGGTACCACCGCTCTCTGCTGCTGGCCCAATGGCCTCTGACGCTGCGTGTCAGAGGCCTGCTCTGTTTCACCCACGCTCCTTGGGTTTTCACACAGTTGCTGATTTCAGCTTGGTTCTTGAAATAAAGTTGCCCGTTTTCACAGCTCAGCACGCTTGGCGCAAGTCTCCTGGGCAAGGGCAAGCGCTTCCACGTTCCGCACGGCCAAAATGCAGCCGCAGTCACGTAGGGCACAAAGGGGAAGAGTCACTCGAAAGGGCTGCAAGCATGTCAGCTCGGAGAGGAGGTTCCTCGCAGCCATGGTGGGTGGGAGCGACCTGTCATCAGCCAGAGGCGAGAAAGAGGAGCAGAGGTTTTGGATTTATGCCATGTCTGCGCAGCGATGGGTGCTAGGTGGCAATTCCACCAAACAAGCCCCCTACGCGCAGAATTTACAGCCTCTTTCTCTTGTTCCAGCAGAGCAGGCTTCTTATCAATCCTTGGGCCCTCAGCAGTAACTTTCAGCCTGAAGGCAGCAAACCATGGAGCAGGACCTGTGGGCACCGGCCCATGGCCTGGAACTCTGCCGTGTCGCGTATTGTGGGTGGCAGAGATGCCCAGAAGGGAGCCTGGCCCTGGATTGCCTGCATCCAGGATCCCTGGAACGTGGGCACGGGGCATTTATGTGCAGCCACTATGGACTAGGAGTTTTGCTGCGGGACATACTGAACTATCTAACTGTCTTTTAAATATGCATATATTTGTGGTAAATGAACGTTAGGGAAATAGTGCTTTCCATACAACCTAAGACGACAGACTGCAATGGGTGGTTCCTGCATGAAAAGGTGAGACTGGTGTTATCTTGCACTCCTGACACTCCGGATTGGCAAATCAAACAAATGCAGCAGCAAAGGTGTCAAGTACTTAGCCACCAATGATGTGGATTCTGCATCTGAGTTTGGTTGCTGGCTCATAGGCATGTGCTGCATGAATCTGGCTGACCACTCAGCATTCAGAAATTAATAGATCAAACACAAAAGATACGACGTTAAAATGGATTCTTTGGATCGGACAGTTGGTTTCATGAGTAGGGAATTTCAGGATGGATATTGTCAGTGATGAAGTTTGGATGATTGGTTTTGGCAGTTACGGAACTTGCTTTACTCTTACCGCCGTGCTAGCTGAGCTTTCTGCAAAGGGCCCTTGCAGGAATCTGTACAAAGCAGTGTTTGTAACACAAAGTGCTAAAAGGGAAAAATTCTCGGGAAGGACAGCAGGCTTCGAGCGGCCTGGCTCTCCTCACAAAGACGTAGGCCCTGACAACACCCTTGAATTCCCATAAAACGGTAAAGTTATTCATGCTGAGAAGTATTTGGTTATCACATCCTCAAAACATAGTGGCCTTGAAGAGAGAGCTACAGACTGCCTTAAACAAAAAAGGAGTTGTGGGAAGGTATTTGGAGGTAAGTGAACATGTCATGAACTATCCATACTAAGTGCTCAACACAGAAGGTGTGCAGAGAACTTTTAGACAAAGGTAGACAACCAGTGTAAACAGTGTGTGTAGCCAGTTAGCAGTTTTGAACTTGCCACCTTTATACAGCCAAAATGCAGCCGCACTCCCGTAGAAAATTCCTCTTTATGGGTATCCCCGGGGGTGTCCGAGCCCCACTTCTGCCTCCCCTTCAGCCTGGAACCCCCCATGCTGCGTCGCCCCCCTTCCTCCCCCCCCGCCCCAGCTTGCCCCATGGGCTGTGCCCAGCCCCTGGAACCAGCAGCTCTATGACATCAGCCCCGTGGCCAAGGCCACCCCAGGCAACGGGAGTACTGCAGGCACTCTGTCAGCTGCTGCGCTGCGGGTAACAAGCCCTGCTTGGTTCTTGCAGCTGCCGCTGGCTTCTGCTGTACCTGCTGGCAGCCATGAAGCTGCTCTTCTTCCTCGTTCTGCTGTCCTTGTACCGGCTTGTGCAGGGCACATGGGATAGCTGCTGGTAAGCGGCCCGTGGCTCCTGGAGGGAGGGAGCACGGGCAAGCCTTATGGGAGTCACTGGAGGGTGCCCGCTTGACCCCCGTGGCCACGCCACGGCTTCCCGAACCCCCTGTGGGCGCCTCAGGTCTTTGCCAGCACCCAGGCTGCTGGCACCGCTGGTCTAAGGGGCTAAAGCCCAAACAGGGGTGGACAGACGCACGCCCCATGGGGTTCCCTTGCCCTGCTGTCCGTATAGCACCTTGCGGGGAGGGAGGACGGCTGACCTTCAGCCTGAATGGCAGCAAGCCACCGAGCAGGACAGTAATGATCTTCTGCTTGCAGGACCTGTGGGCACCGGCCCATGGCCTGGAACTCTGCCACGTCGCGTATTGTGGGTGGCACAGATGCCCAGAAGGGAGCCTGGCCCTGGATTGTCAGCATCCAGACTCCCTGGTACGGGGGCAGCACAAGGCATATCTGCGGAGGGTCCCTGATCCACCCACAGTGGGTCCTCACGGCAGCCCACTGCTTCGAAAACGTCTGGTAAGGAGGAGCACACAACACTCCCAGCTGCCCTGCCCACAGCACCACGGCCTACCCCCATCCCATCCCATCCCATGCCATCCCATGCCATCCCATGCCATCCCATCCCATGCCATCCCATCCCATCCCATGCCATGCCATGCCATGCCATGCCATCCCATCCCATGCCATCCCATCCCATGCCATCCCATCCCCATCCCATCCCATCCCATCCCATCCCATCCCATCCCATCCCGTCCCATTCTCCTGCCGGACGCCCACTGGCTAGACTCTCCCCAGCCCAGCTGAGAGAGACTGCTCAGGAGAAAGCTGGGCTCGCACCACTGCTTCCCAGCAGCCTCCAGCTCCACGTTCCTTGTGCCCAAGGCGTGCTAGGGCGGTCGCACCCTCCGTAGCACCGCTTTCCTCTCTGCCTTGTCAAGAGCGGGTGGCAGGCAACGGCTGGGCTGTGACAGCACGTGGTTCCGCTGGCTCTGAGCGATGGCTCTGTCTGCCTTCCAGGACCGTCGCCACGTGGCACGTGGTCATCGGTGCCACGCAGTTGTCTCAGCTGGGCCCCGAGGCCCAAGTGCGCGGTATCCTGCAGGTGATTGTTCACGAGCACTACAACAACGTCACAGTAAAGAACGACATTGCGCTTATGGAACTGGACCGGCCTGTCCAGTGCAATGACTACGTCCAGCTTGCCTGCGTGCCTGATGCCTCGCTGAGAGTGTCAGAGCTGACCAACTGCTACATCAGCGGCTGGGGCGCCAGAAGTGCCAGATGTGAGTTCCCGAGCACTCCTTGTGTCCTGAGGGCAAGCGTGGCACACTGGGGAGGCAGGCTGGGCTTTCAGGCAGCAGGGGAGAAATGTCCCCACGGTCAGGTTGCGCGGGGACGTGTGCCTAGAGAGAGGAGGTGGGCCTGACCCATTAGCCAAAGCCAGACAGAAAGCAAACACCGCTACAATGCCTTGCGGAGGCCAAGCCAAGCCGCAGGCAAGGGGCTCACCTCAGACCAGGGAGGAGAACCGGCAACGAGCTGCTGCGTTCTTTGCTCACAGCTGCAAGACCCATGGACAACACAATGCTGCAGGAGGCCAAGGTCCACCTCATCGACCTCCAGCAGTGTAACAGCACCAAGTGGTACCGAGGCCGCATCCACAGCGACAACCTGTGTGCTGGCTACCCCGAGGGCGGCATCGACAGCTGCCAGGTAGGAGCCTGCGACAAACGGGCCCCCAGCACCACCGGCAGCCCTGTCACAACAGCCCAGGAGTCTCCCGGCGTGGGCTTTGCCTGGCAAGTCACCTTCCCAGCGCTGCCGGGACTCGCCTCTCCTTCCCCAAGGGCACATCCTTGCCCGGTGCCCCGCCTTGGCCCACCTAGGCCTCTTGGCAGGCTGCAGGCCCACATCCCGGTCCTGGCAGATGAGTCTTCTGCGCATCCAGCCTCACTGCGTAGAGCTGAGGGAGAGCCAATCCCCTCGCGGGCAAGGCAGGGAGCTCTGGCTCCTGGGAAGGAGCCAGCAGGAGTGCTGACAGTGGCCACCCAACACCACCTTCATGCTCTCTCCTTCCCCGCAGGGTGACAGCGGTGGTCCCCTCAGCTGCCAGGACAAGAGCGCCCAGTACTTCTGGCTCGTGGGAGTGACCAGCTGGGGCACAGGCTGCGCAAGAGCAAGGCGGCCCGGCGTCTACGCCTCCACCCAGCACTACTACGACTGGATCCTGGTCCAGATGGGAGCGCGCTCGGCATCCGGGGGTAGCCCGACAGCACAGGCGGGGAGCCACTTCCTCACCACCTCAAGGCCCTGGCAGAAGCCAGCCCCAACACCAGCTCTGGCGGATGGGTCTACCTCCTGCCCACTTCCTATCCAGAAGCTGGTGCAATTCTTCACTCGGGTGCAGGAGCTCCTGCGGGGCCTGTGGGTAGAACAGGCGTGAGGAAGCAGGAGGGCCAGGATCCACGCCCGGCAGCACGGTACCACCGCTCTCTGCTGCTGGCCCAATGGCCTCTGACGCTGCGTGTCAGAGGCCTGCTCTGTTTCACCCACGCTCCTTGGGTTTTCACACAGTTGCTGATTTCAGCTTGGTTCTTGAAATAAAGTTGCCCGTTTTCACAGCTCAGCACGCTTGGCGCAAGTCTCCTGGGCAAGGGCAAGCGCTTCCACGTTCCGCACGGCCAAAATGCAGCCGCAGTCACGTAGGGCACAAAGGGGAAGAGTCACTCGAAAGGGCTGCAAGCATGTCAGCTCGGAGAGGAGGTTCCTCGCAGCCATGGTGGGTGGGAGCGACCTGTCATCAGCCAGAGGCGAGAAAGAGGAGCAGAGGTTTTGGATTTATGCCATGTCTGCGCAGCGATGGGTGCTAGGTGGCAATTCCACCAAACAAGCCCCCTACGCGCAGAATTTACAGCCTCTTTCTCTTGTTCCAGCAGAGCAGGCTTCTTATCAATCCTTGGGCCCTCAGCAGTAACTTTCAGCCTGAAGGCAGCAAACCATGGAGCAGGACCTGTGGGCACCGGCCCATGGCCTGGAACTCTGCCGTGTCGCGTATTGTGGGTGGCAGAGATGCCCAGAAGGGAGCCTGGCCCTGGATTGCCTGCATCCAGGATCCCTGGAACGTGGGCACGGGGCATTTATGTGCAGCCACTATGGACTAGGAGTTTTGCTGCGGGACATACTGAACTATCTAACTGTCTTTTAAATATGCATATATTTGTGGTAAATGAACGTTAGGGAAATAGTGCTTTCCATACAACCTAAGACGACAGACTGCAATGGGTGGTTCCTGCATGAAAAGGTGAGACTGGTGTTATCTTGCACTCCTGACACTCCGGATTGGCAAATCAAACAAATGCAGCAGCAAAGGTGTCAAGTACTTAGCCACCAATGATGTGGATTCTGCATCTGAGTTTGGTTGCTGGCTCATAGGCATGTGCTGCATGAATCTGGCTGACCACTCAGCATTCAGAAATTAATAGATCAAACACAAAAGATACGACGTTAAAATGGATTCTTTGGATCGGACAGTTGGTTTCATGAGTAGGGAATTTCAGGATGGATATTGTCAGTGATGAAGTTTGGATGATTGGTTTTGGCAGTTACGGAACTTGCTTTACTCTTACCGCCGTGCTAGCTGAGCTTTCTGCAAAGGGCCCTTGCAGGAATCTGTACAAAGCAGTGTTTGTAACACAAAGTGCTAAAAGGGAAAAATTCTCGGGAAGGACAGCAGGCTTCGAGCGGCCTGGCTCTCCTCACAAAGACGTAGGCCCTGACAACACCCTTGAATTCCCATAAAACGGTAAAGTTATTCATGCTGAGAAGTATTTGGTTATCACATCCTCAAAACATAGTGGCCTTGAAGAGAGAGCTACAGACTGCCTTAAACAAAAAAGGAGTTGTGGGAAGGTATTTGGAGGTAAGTGAACATGTCATGAACTATCCATACTAAGTGCTCAACACAGAAGGTGTGCAGAGAACTTTTAGACAAAGGTAGACAACCAGTGTAAACAGTGTGTGTAGCCAGTTAGCAGTTTTGAACTTGCCACCTTTATACAGCCAAAATGCAGCCGCACTCCCGTAGAAAATTCCTCTTTATGGGTATCCCCGGGGGTGTCCGAGCCCCACTTCTGCCTCCCCTTCAGCCTGGAACCCCCCATGCTGCGTCGCCCCCCTTCCTCCCCCCCCGCCCCAGCTTGCCCCATGGGCTGTGCCCAGCCCCTGGAACCAGCAGCTCTATGACATCAGCCCCGTGGCCAAGGCCACCCCAGGCAACGGGAGTACTGCAGGCACTCTGTCAGCTGCTGCGCTGCGGGTAACAAGCCCTGCTTGGTTCTTGCAGCTGCCGCTGGCTTCTGCTGTACCTGCTGGCAGCCATGAAGCTGCTCTTCTTCCTCGTTCTGCTGTCCTTGTACCGGCTTGTGCAGGGCACATGGGATAGCTGCTGGTAAGCGGCCCGTGGCTCCTGGAGGGAGGGAGCACGGGCAAGCCTTATGGGAGTCACTGGAGGGTGCCCGCTTGACCCCCGTGGCCACGCCACGGCTTCCCGAACCCCCTGTGGGCGCCTCAGGTCTTTGCCAGCACCCAGGCTGCTGGCACCGCTGGTCTAAGGGGCTAAAGCCCAAACAGGGGTGGACAGACGCACGCCCCATGGGGTTCCCTTGCCCTGCTGTCCGTATAGCACCTTGCGGGGAGGGAGGACGGCTGACCTTCAGCCTGAATGGCAGCAAGCCACCGAGCAGGACAGTAATGATCTTCTGCTTGCAGGACCTGTGGGCACCGGCCCATGGCCTGGAACTCTGCCACGTCGCGTATTGTGGGTGGCACAGATGCCCAGAAGGGAGCCTGGCCCTGGATTGTCAGCATCCAGACTCCCTGGTACGGGGGCAGCACAAGGCATATCTGCGGAGGGTCCCTGATCCACCCACAGTGGGTCCTCACGGCAGCCCACTGCTTCGAAAACGTCTGGTAAGGAGGAGCACACAACACTCCCAGCTGCCCTGCCCACAGCACCACGGCCTACCCCCATCCCATCCCATCCCATGCCATCCCATGCCATGCCATGCCATGCCATCCCATGCCATGCCATCCCATCCCATGCCATGCCATGCCATGCCATGCCATCCCATCCCATGCCATCCCATCCCATGCCATCCCATCCCATCCCATCCCATCCCATCCCATCCCATCCCATCCCATCCCATCCCATCCCATCCCATCCCGTCCCATTCTCCTGCCGGACGCCCACTGGCTAGACTCTCCCCAGCCCAGCTGAGAGAGACTGCTCAGGAGAAAGCTGGGCTCGCACCACTGCTTCCCAGCAGCCTCCAGCTCCACGTTCCTTGTGCCCAAGGCGTGCTAGGGCGGTCGCACCCTCCGTAGCACCGCTTTCCTCTCTGCCTTGTCAAGAGCGGGTGGCAGGCAACGGCTGGGCTGTGACAGCACGTGGTTCCGCTGGCTCTGAGCGATGGCTCTGTCTGCCTTCCAGGACCGTCGCCACGTGGCACGTGGTCATCGGTGCCACGCAGTTGTCTCAGCTGGGCCCCGAGGCCCAAGTGCGCGGTATCCTGCAGGTGATTGTTCACGAGCACTACAACAACGTCACAGTAAAGAACGACATTGCGCTTATGGAACTGGACCGGCCTGTCCAGTGCAATGACTACGTCCAGCTTGCCTGCGTGCCTGATGCCTCGCTGAGAGTGTCAGAGCTGACCAACTGCTACATCAGCGGCTGGGGCGCCAGAAGTGCCAGATGTGAGTTCCCGAGCACTCCTTGTGTCCTGAGGGCAAGCGTGGCACACTGGGGAGGCAGGCTGGGCTTTCAGGCAGCAGGGGAGAAATGTCCCCACGGTCAGGTTGCGCGGGGACGTGTGCCTAGAGAGAGGAGGTGGGCCTGACCCATTAGCCAAAGCCAGACAGAAAGCAAACACCGCTACAATGCCTTGCGGAGGCCAAGCCAAGCCGCAGGCAAGGGGCTCACCTCAGACCAGGGAGGAGAACCGGCAACGAGCTGCTGCGTTCTTTGCTCACAGCTGCAAGACCCATGGACAACACAATGCTGCAGGAGGCCAAGGTCCACCTCATCGACCTCCAGCAGTGTAACAGCACCAAGTGGTACCGAGGCCGCATCCACAGCGACAACCTGTGTGCTGGCTACCCCGAGGGCGGCATCGACAGCTGCCAGGTAGGAGCCTGCGACAAACGGGCCCCCAGCACCACCGGCAGCCCTGTCACAACAGCCCAGGAGTCTCCCGGCGTGGGCTTTGCCTGGCAAGTCACCTTCCCAGCGCTGCCGGGACTCGCCTCTCCTTCCCCAAGGGCACATCCTTGCCCGGTGCCCCGCCTTGGCCCACCTAGGCCTCTTGGCAGGCTGCAGGCCCACATCCCGGTCCTGGCAGATGAGTCTTCTGCGCATCCAGCCTCACTGCGTAGAGCTGAGGGAGAGCCAATCCCCTCGCGGGCAAGGCAGGGAGCTCTGGCTCCTGGGAAGGAGCCAGCAGGAGTGCTGACAGTGGCCACCCAACACCACCTTCATGCTCTCTCCTTCCCCGCAGGGTGACAGCGGTGGTCCCCTCAGCTGCCAGGACAAGAGCGCCCAGTACTTCTGGCTCGTGGGAGTGACCAGCTGGGGCACAGGCTGCGCAAGAGCAAGGCGGCCCGGCGTCTACGCCTCCACCCAGCACTACTACGACTGGATCCTGGTCCAGATGGGAGCGCGCTCGGCATCCGGGGGTAGCCCGACAGCACAGGCGGGGAGCCACTTCCTCACCACCTCAAGGCCCTGGCAGAAGCCAGCCCCAACACCAGCTCTGGCGGATGGGTCTACCTCCTGCCCACTTCCTATCCAGAAGCTGGTGCAATTCTTCACTCGGGTGCAGGAGCTCCTGCGGGGCCTGTGGGTAGAACAGGCGTGAGGAAGCAGGAGGGCCAGGATCCACGCCCGGCAGCACGGTACCACCGCTCTCTGCTGCTGGCCCAATGGCCTCTGACGCTGCGTGTCAGAGGCCTGCTCTGTTTCACCCACGCTCCTTGGGTTTTCACACAGTTGCTGATTTCAGCTTGGTTCTTGAAATAAAGTTGCCCGTTTTCACAGCTCAGCACGCTTGGCGCAAGTCTCCTGGGCAAGGGCAAGCGCTTCCACGTTCCGCACGGCCAAAATGCAGCCGCAGTCACGTAGGGCACAAAGGGGAAGAGTCACTCGAAAGGGCTGCAAGCATGTCAGCTCGGAGAGGAGGTTCCTCGCAGCCATGGTGGGTGGGAGCGACCTGTCATCAGCCAGAGGCGAGAAAGAGGAGCAGAGGTTTTGGATTTATGCCATGTCTGCGCAGCGATGGGTGCTAGGTGGCAATTCCACCAAACAAGCCCCCTACGCGCAGAATTTACAGCCTCTTTCTCTTGTTCCAGCAGAGCAGGCTTCTTATCAATCCTTGGGCCCTCAGCAGTAACTTTCAGCCTGAAGGCAGCAAACCATGGAGCAGGACCTGTGGGCACCGGCCCATGGCCTGGAACTCTGCCGTGTCGCGTATTGTGGGTGGCAGAGATGCCCAGAAGGGAGCCTGGCCCTGGATTGCCTGCATCCAGGATCCCTGGAACGTGGGCACGGGGCATTTATGTGCAGCCACTATGGACTAGGAGTTTTGCTGCGGGACATACTGAACTATCTAACTGTCTTTTAAATATGCATATATTTGTGGTAAATGAACGTTAGGGAAATAGTGCTTTCCATACAACCTAAGACGACAGACTGCAATGGGTGGTTCCTGCATGAAAAGGTGAGACTGGTGTTATCTTGCACTCCTGACACTCCGGATTGGCAAATCAAACAAATGCAGCAGCAAAGGTGTCAAGTACTTAGCCACCAATGATGTGGATTCTGCATCTGAGTTTGGTTGCTGGCTCATAGGCATGTGCTGCATGAATCTGGCTGACCACTCAGCATTCAGAAATTAATAGATCAAACACAAAAGATACGACGTTAAAATGGATTCTTTGGATCGGACAGTTGGTTTCATGAGTAGGGAATTTCAGGATGGATATTGTCAGTGATGAAGTTTGGATGATTGGTTTTGGCAGTTACGGAACTTGCTTTACTCTTACCGCCGTGCTAGCTGAGCTTTCTGCAAAGGGCCCTTGCAGGAATCTGTACAAAGCAGTGTTTGTAACACAAAGTGCTAAAAGGGAAAAATTCTCGGGAAGGACAGCAGGCTTCGAGCGGCCTGGCTCTCCTCACAAAGACGTAGGCCCTGACAACACCCTTGAATTCCCATAAAACGGTAAAGTTATTCATGCTGAGAAGTATTTGGTTATCACATCCTCAAAACATAGTGGCCTTGAAGAGAGAGCTACAGACTGCCTTAAACAAAAAAGGAGTTGTGGGAAGGTATTTGGAGGTAAGTGAACATGTCATGAACTATCCATACTAAGTGCTCAACACAGAAGGTGTGCAGAGAACTTTTAGACAAAGGTAGACAACCAGTGTAAACAGTGTGTGTAGCCAGTTAGCAGTTTTGAACTTGCCACCTTTATACAGCCAAAATGCAGCCGCACTCCCGTAGAAAATTCCTCTTTATGGGTATCCCCGGGGGTGTCCGAGCCCCACTTCTGCCTCCCCTTCAGCCTGGAACCCCCCATGCTGCGTCGCCCCCCTTCCTCCCCCCCCGCCCCAGCTTGCCCCATGGGCTGTGCCCAGCCCCTGGAACCAGCAGCTCTATGACATCAGCCCCGTGGCCAAGGCCACCCCAGGCAACGGGAGTACTGCAGGCACTCTGTCAGCTGCTGCGCTGCGGGTAACAAGCCCTGCTTGGTTCTTGCAGCTGCCGCTGGCTTCTGCTGTACCTGCTGGCAGCCATGAAGCTGCTCTTCTTCCTCGTTCTGCTGTCCTTGTACCGGCTTGTGCAGGGCACATGGGATAGCTGCTGGTAAGCGGCCCGTGGCTCCTGGAGGGAGGGAGCACGGGCAAGCCTTATGGGAGTCACTGGAGGGTGCCCGCTTGACCCCCGTGGCCACGCCACGGCTTCCCGAACCCCCTGTGGGCGCCTCAGGTCTTTGCCAGCACCCAGGCTGCTGGCACCGCTGGTCTAAGGGGCTAAAGCCCAAACAGGGGTGGACAGACGCACGCCCCATGGGGTTCCCTTGCCCTGCTGTCCGTATAGCACCTTGCGGGGAGGGAGGACGGCTGACCTTCAGCCTGAATGGCAGCAAGCCACCGAGCAGGACAGTAATGATCTTCTGCTTGCAGGACCTGTGGGCACCGGCCCATGGCCTGGAACTCTGCCACGTCGCGTATTGTGGGTGGCACAGATGCCCAGAAGGGAGCCTGGCCCTGGATTGTCAGCATCCAGACTCCCTGGTACGGGGGCAGCACAAGGCATATCTGCGGAGGGTCCCTGATCCACCCACAGTGGGTCCTCACGGCAGCCCACTGCTTCGAAAACGTCTGGTAAGGAGGAGCACACAACACTCCCAGCTGCCCTGCCCACAGCACCACGGCCTACCCCCATCCCATCCCATCCCATGCCATCCCATGCCATCCCATGCCATCCCATCCCATGCCATGCCATGCCATCCCATGCCATGCCATGCCATGCCATGCCATCCCATCCCATGCCATCCCATCCCATGCCATCCCATCCCATCCCATCCCATCCCATCCCATCCCATCCCATCCCATCCCATCCCATCCCGTCCCATTCTCCTGCCGGACGCCCACTGGCTAGACTCTCCCCAGCCCAGCTGAGAGAGACTGCTCAGGAGAAAGCTGGGCTCGCACCACTGCTTCCCAGCAGCCTCCAGCTCCACGTTCCTTGTGCCCAAGGCGTGCTAGGGCGGTCGCACCCTCCGTAGCACCGCTTTCCTCTCTGCCTTGTCAAGAGCGGGTGGCAGGCAACGGCTGGGCTGTGACAGCACGTGGTTCCGCTGGCTCTGAGCGATGGCTCTGTCTGCCTTCCAGGACCGTCGCCACGTGGCACGTGGTCATCGGTGCCACGCAGTTGTCTCAGCTGGGCCCCGAGGCCCAAGTGCGCGGTATCCTGCAGGTGATTGTTCACGAGCACTACAACAACGTCACAGTAAAGAACGACATTGCGCTTATGGAACTGGACCGGCCTGTCCAGTGCAATGACTACGTCCAGCTTGCCTGCGTGCCTGATGCCTCGCTGAGAGTGTCAGAGCTGACCAACTGCTACATCAGCGGCTGGGGCGCCAGAAGTGCCAGATGTGAGTTCCCGAGCACTCCTTGTGTCCTGAGGGCAAGCGTGGCACACTGGGGAGGCAGGCTGGGCTTTCAGGCAGCAGGGGAGAAATGTCCCCACGGTCAGGTTGCGCGGGGACGTGTGCCTAGAGAGAGGAGGTGGGCCTGACCCATTAGCCAAAGCCAGACAGAAAGCAAACACCGCTACAATGCCTTGCGGAGGCCAAGCCAAGCCGCAGGCAAGGGGCTCACCTCAGACCAGGGAGGAGAACCGGCAACGAGCTGCTGCGTTCTTTGCTCACAGCTGCAAGACCCATGGACAACACAATGCTGCAGGAGGCCAAGGTCCACCTCATCGACCTCCAGCAGTGTAACAGCACCAAGTGGTACCGAGGCCGCATCCACAGCGACAACCTGTGTGCTGGCTACCCCGAGGGCGGCATCGACAGCTGCCAGGTAGGAGCCTGCGACAAACGGGCCCCCAGCACCACCGGCAGCCCTGTCACAACAGCCCAGGAGTCTCCCGGCGTGGGCTTTGCCTGGCAAGTCACCTTCCCAGCGCTGCCGGGACTCGCCTCTCCTTCCCCAAGGGCACATCCTTGCCCGGTGCCCCGCCTTGGCCCACCTAGGCCTCTTGGCAGGCTGCAGGCCCACATCCCGGTCCTGGCAGATGAGTCTTCTGCGCATCCAGCCTCACTGCGTAGAGCTGAGGGAGAGCCAATCCCCTCGCGGGCAAGGCAGGGAGCTCTGGCTCCTGGGAAGGAGCCAGCAGGAGTGCTGACAGTGGCCACCCAACACCACCTTCATGCTCTCTCCTTCCCCGCAGGGTGACAGCGGTGGTCCCCTCAGCTGCCAGGACAAGAGCGCCCAGTACTTCTGGCTCGTGGGAGTGACCAGCTGGGGCACAGGCTGCGCAAGAGCAAGGCGGCCCGGCGTCTACGCCTCCACCCAGCACTACTACGACTGGATCCTGGTCCAGATGGGAGCGCGCTCGGCATCCGGGGGTAGCCCGACAGCACAGGCGGGGAGCCACTTCCTCACCACCTCAAGGCCCTGGCAGAAGCCAGCCCCAACACCAGCTCTGGCGGATGGGTCTACCTCCTGCCCACTTCCTATCCAGAAGCTGGTGCAATTCTTCACTCGGGTGCAGGAGCTCCTGCGGGGCCTGTGGGTAGAACAGGCGTGAGGAAGCAGGAGGGCCAGGATCCACGCCCGGCAGCACGGTACCACCGCTCTCTGCTGCTGGCCCAATGGCCTCTGACGCTGCGTGTCAGAGGCCTGCTCTGTTTCACCCACGCTCCTTGGGTTTTCACACAGTTGCTGATTTCAGCTTGGTTCTTGAAATAAAGTTGCCCGTTTTCACAGCTCAGCACGCTTGGCGCAAGTCTCCTGGGCAAGGGCAAGCGCTTCCAC